>CM076581.1:1197649060-1198961919 GCA_034641835.2 Pinus albicaulis | reverse complement strand
CATTATATCAAATGCCAAATCTAGATCAACCATCCAAAACTTAACTTTTAATTTAACAAAAAATTATATATCACAACTTTACTTCACATGCCAAATGTAGATCAACCATGCAAAACTTGAGCTTTAAAAACTTTTTGGTTATATCAAAACATTACTTCACATTCCATGTAAATTGTAATTCAACTATATAATAAAAAAATTTAATATTATATCACATGCCAAATGTAGATCAAACGTCCAAAACTTAACTTTTAATTTAAGAAAAAATTATAGATCACAACATTACTTCACATGCCAAATTATGTACTTCAACCATCCAAAACTTGAGTTTTAAAAACTTTTTGATTATATCAAAACATTACTTCACATGCCATGCCAATTGTAGTTCAAATATCCAATAAAAACATTTAACATTATATCACATGCCAAATTTAGATCAACCATCCAAAACTCAACTTTTAATTTAACAAAAAATTATAGATCACAACATTACTTCACATGCCAAATTATGTACTTCAACCATCCAAAACTTGATTTTTAAAAACTTTTTGATTATATCACAACATTACTTCACATGCCATGCCAATTGTAGTTCAACTATCCAATAAAAACATTTAACATTATATCACATGCCAAATATAGATCAACCATCCAAAACTTAACTTTTAATTTAACAAGAAATTATAGATCACAACATTACTTCACATGCCAAATGTACTTCAACCATCCAAAACTTAATTTTTGAAAACAAAAAAAATTATAACACAATATTACTTCACATGCCAAATGTAGTTTAAAAGCAAAACATTAATTTATAGATCACAACATTACTAGTAGTTCAACTATCCAAAACTTAAGTTTTAAAAACCAAACAAATTATAGCAACATTACTTCACATTCACATGCCAAAAGTACTTCAACCATCCAAAACTTCACTTTTAAAAATAAACAAATTATATTAACACAATAAAATATGTCCAAAAATTGTAAATCTCACAAGTATCAAGTATCAAGTTATATATATATATATATATATATATATATATATATATATATATATATATATATATATATATATGACTCCGCATCTAGATAATAAATAAAAAATTAAATTTAAGACTATAAATCTCAATCAAATCTAGAAATCATCCATCACATACAGATGGATGTAGTGTCTCTCCTAGCAGAGTTCCAATTGGCGAGCTATCTTGAAAAGCATGGGGAACCTGTACACAATGCACATACAAACATTAAAATTTTATGTTCTAAAAATGAGTGAGAATATATAGAACTTCATGTAAAAAAAAATATAAAAATAAAAAAAATCATGCAATACGTCATGAGGTTCCCTCTCCATTTGTTGCTTGCCTGCTAAAACTTCCCCCATGGGAACATCTCCAACAGTAAACTGTAAAAATGAAAATGTCAGATGAAAATGCATGTATATATAAACTTATTTTCAATATTTTCAATAATATTAAAAAAAATGTTATACAACTTGTTCAAATGGTTGAAATGGTGTGGATGTTCCTATCTCCATCGCTAGAGTCCGTGGATTAAAGAAATGTTCTATAGAAACCTAAAATTAAAAATTTTAAAAGTATAAAATAACTCAAGATCAAGATCTCAATTTATAATAAAACTTTTAAACTTCAAGTTATAAATTATAACTTTTAAAAAAACATATATATTTAAAAGTGAAAAATTGAATACTTTTGCAGGTGAATTTGGGACATCTCCTAAGAGAGGCTCCAAAAGAAAATCTCCAAAAACCTAAAATTCAAAAAATTTAAAATAACTCAAGATATAGATATATCTCATTTTTTAATGGAACTTTTTGAGGTGGAATATATAACTTAAAAATATAAATTTTAAAAGTAAAAAATTGTGCACACTTGTTGTGAATCTGGCACATCTCCTAAGGAAGTAGAAGGTACATCACAGAAGGAAGAAGAAGGTACCACCATCCTAAAAACATCGGATGAAATCGGAATCTGTTAAAACCTTTTATTATTATATATGTACATGTACATGTGTGCACAATTATTTATTTTAAAAATATCACTTAAAAAACACTAACATTTGTCAACATATCTTGATGGTGAGACCCATCTAGATTGTTTGAACCAGAGGCTCCGAATGTGATATTGACATTTTCATTATTCATCATGCGTGACAGCCGCAAATGGTGTTTTAACATATAATGATATATTTTTGTTAGATTAATGTACATACAAATAAATGTATACATATACATGTGTATTTATTACAAATTGTAAATGTATGTGTTAAAATAATTGAACCCTAACCATTAACACATACCATTCCCATGCCCTCTTAATCATGAAGATTTAGGTATTGCCAACCATTGCCACAATTATTTGCATATATTTTGAGATATTCAACACCCATGTTGTCAATCTCTTCATCTGTATAATACATAAAATTGGCGCGTGCATTTTCACGTGCTCTTTGTCGATTCCAAAAAACATCGACTCCACACAATCCACTATGAGCATTTTCGATGATGGCATCCCTTGCTTCTTTACTAATTTGAGAAATGGCTTCCATATTTGACCGCAAATTTTCGGCTCAAAATGGTTGACTAACCAATGGTGTCTTAGGGTGAGGCAAATCAAGATCATGCCTAGTGCCCCTACAGTCACACAATCGACCTTTCCGAGGACCAAAAAATTCTGACGAAATGTCATTGTAATTGGGTTTGATTTCCAAAAATAATTCTGCATAGAACAATTTTGCAAAATAAAGAGGAACCTCGTCGTTCCATGGGGTTCTTTAACAGGCTGCAAGGTGCCTATCATACAAATAGTGAGCTATATTGGGGTGCTTGAAATATTGCACCTTCAGCATATTTATTTTCGGCCCTTCTTTGAAATTAAACATTGACTTTGCCATTTCTTTTGTAACTCTTTGTTTTACATCCTCCCATTTATAGGGACCCATTACTATTTCCTTTCTTTTTCTCATGACTTCAAATGTATAGAACGTTGGCCCAAGATTTTTGTACACAACTACTAGTTCGCCTAAAGAATGTGTAACTATTTCGAGGCTTTGTTGACTCTCAGTAGGTAGAGTCAAAGCCATGAGATCTCTCTGAAATTTTGCATGAATTTGTTGAAACCATCCTAAGGTGCATTGTGCCATCTTTCTTTCCCATGGTATATCAGAAATTTCGGTTGCATAAGTCATGGTGCGTGGACAACCTTCTTCTTGAATGTAGCGTTCTTCCCTGCATCTTTTTTTACCAACATTTGGAGCATTTTTAGCCTTTGCATCAATATATAAAATTTTGTATATTAGAAAAAACACATGTAAGCAAATTTGTACAAATTGAATGAAAAAAAATTTGAAATCGATGGCAACCTCGACATGGTTGGCTAGCATCTTCCCCACCGTGAAACTGTTGAGAACCAAAATGACCCTGCTGAGGACCAGCACCACCAGCCATTGATTGGCATCCGAGGGAATAAATATCACAACCTTCACCCAACCTGCTAGCACTTATTGATGGCCCTCTAAGGGGATTTGAACCACCACCAACCTCTCGAGAGGAGAGATAAGTTTCATAAACAAATACAAATTTATAATCAATTGAAAAATGCATTCATACATATAAATACACATGTACATATTCATTGATTAAATTGCGTTCAAACCATACCACGACTGGGTGAACCATGGGCATGCTCTATGGATGGAGTAAAGACCCTTCTCCTCTTATTAGCTCATAAAAAATAAAAAATGAAACTTATTAAAAACTAATTTAACTCACAAAGTTGATAAAAAATCAATTCCATATGTACACACATGTATGGAGATTTAAGATTATATTTAAATACCATGAACATCCGTCGATCCTTGATCCCCCCCTTTGGTAGAGATATGGGATCATGTTGATATTATTTTTCGTTCATCCTCCATGACATATATATCTACGGTGGACATTAACAATTATTTTTTTAAATGACTGATTTAAAATAAATTCAAAATAAATTTTAGAAAATTAATGTAATTTAGTGTACACAAATTATCTAAAACACAACTTTCAAAGAACTAATTTATGTGTGAAACTCAATTTAAGAAAAAAAATGATAAGTTCACCAAATTGCGCTTTACATGGTGGGAGCACACTTGGTATAAAATTGAAAAAAACACATTATCATTATAAAAAAAAATGAAACTCCATTTAAACAAAAATTTGTTGAAGTCCCCACATTTTAATTTCATAAAAATGTGAAGTTCACCACTTCTTGCAAATGTGAAGTTCACCAAGTTGCACTTTACATGGCGTGGTGGGAGCACACTTGGTACATAATTGAAAATCACATAGTCATTAAAAAAGACACATTTATAAGTACACAACACACACATATCCAAGATATGTTACAATGTTGATCAATAAATTTTGAAGGAGAGCGTCTCAACAGAGGTTCATCTTTGAGAGATGAATCTTGAATTTTTGAAGAAGAGCATCTGAAAAATAATTCATTTTTGAGAGATGAATCTTGAATTTTTGAAGAAGAGTATCTCAAAACTAATTCATCTTTGAAATATGAATCTTGCATTGGCATTGCCCCGTATAATTCTAATGCATATATTAATTCATATTTGATAGGTGAATCCTGAATTTTCATTGCCCCACGCAATAGATCAACATACATCTTATTCACATTTGTACAATGTCTTATACTAAAAAATTCAAAATTGGCTAACAATATTGTTTTCTATTCCATGCAGTTCATTTAGCCTCTCCTTCTTAACTTGGCACACACATTCATCTGGTTGCACGCGAGTTCATAATTGGTGAAAACTACAATTCAATTTGATCTATACTCCATAGTTGTTCCCAAGCCTTCTATCAATCCAATATAATATGCCTCGTTGTTTTTGGTTCTTCCCAGTATATTCATTTTCCTTTGGACGAATTTGCTAGTCACAATATTGAAAAGCAGATATGTAATCACTGCTTTCCCTGGATTAGGATAGCAAGAAAATTCTATGCATAATTTCCATTTTTCAACCATATTCAATCATTTTCTTATCCCTGGAAAAAAAAATCAAGAAAAATATATATTAAATTGACATTTATTGCAAATGCATGGGATTAATGACACAAGATCATGAGATAAATTAAAAACATCTATTTAGATCTATTCTAGAGATTGACTGTAGGGTCATTTACTAGATATGTCACCTCTCATAAAAGATGAGATCCAGAGGCTACCTAGCCCTTTACAAACTCTGCATATAGAACTTGTAGAAGGTAGTGTACTTGTAGAAGTTAACATTACATGTCCCAATTATACCCTATGAAGGGTGTAGAGGACACGTGGAATCACTCACACTACTTTACGTAGACGTAAGGGTGTATACAAATGCATTTGTTTTACATTGAATATTTTTCATTTTAAATTAAGAATCTATTTGAAAAAATTACCTATATAAGGTTAAAACCTATATGTTAATGTTCATGTGTTTTACATTGAATATTTTTCATTTTCGTAAGAATCTATTTTCAAAACAATTAACTATATACTTGGTTAAAACCTATATGTTTTTTATCAAATTACTTTTTGTTTCTAAATACTATGTTTTTTACAATGAATATTTTTCATTTTATTAAAAATATATATGAAACAATTAAACTATATAAGGTTAAAACATATGTTTTGTATCAAATCACTTTGCCTCCAAATGGGAAAATTTTATATTAATTGTGCTTATATGTTGAATATAAAAGGTTTTTTCTCTCATTGTTTGAGACCATGGATATGGGAAAAAAATGAAAACTTCTATTTATATCCATTCCAGAGATATGGCTAATTTGTATTTTACATGTTGAGCATAAATGGTTTTTTCTCCCTCTCATTGTTTGAGACCATGGAGATTAAAATGAAAAACTTCTAATTAGATATATTCCAGAGATTGAAAGTAGGGGAATTTACTAAGTTTAAAACCTATTTTTTATCAAATCACTTTTGGCTTCAATGGGAAACGTTTATGGCTAATTTGTGTTTTAGAAGTTGAAGATAAAAGGTTTTTTCTCTCTGTCATTGTTTGAGACCATGGATATGAAAATGAAAAACTTATATTTAGATATATTCCATAGATTGATCAGAGGCTCAATGTTTTGGTTACTAAAACCTATGTTTTGTATCAAATCATTTTTGGTTTCAATGGGAAACTTTTATGGCTAATTTGTGTTTTACATGTTGAATATAAAACATTTTTTCTCTCTCTCATTGTTTGAGACCATGGATATGAAAATGAAAAACTTATATTTAGATCTATTCCATAGATTGACTGTAGAGGCATTTACTAAGGTTCAAACCTATGTTTTGTATCAATCACTCTCGGTTTCAATGGGAATTTACACAAGTTGTGTTTTTAAAAGAATATAAAAAAATTCTCTCTCTCATTGTTTGAGACCACAGATATGAAAATGAAAACTTCTAATAAGATCTATTCCAGAAAGATTGACCTAGGGAACATTACTGATTCACCTCATAAAAGATGAAATCCAGAGGCTACCTGGCCCTTTACAGACTCTGCCTATAGAACTTGTAGAAGTTAACACTACCTGTCCCAATTATACCCTATGAAGGGTGTAGAGGACCCGTGGAATCACTCAAACTAATTTACGTAGACATAAGGGTGGATAAGAATGCATGTGTTTTACATTGAATATTTTTCATTTTAAATTAAGAATTATTTGAAACAATTACCTATATAAGGTTAAAACCTATGTTTTGTATCAAATCACTTTTGGTTTCAATGGTTCGTTTATTGGCTAATGTGTTTTTATCAAATCACTTTTGGTTTCAGTATATTATGGAATCTTCTGTAACCACTTATTACGCCTATCAATATGTAAATTCAATATGTAATTAGAGCACAGTGAATATGAGAAGTCGATATGATTACATGATAAAAAATTAGTAGAGATAAGCAGTGTTTCCATATAAATTGATTTACTTGTCTCAATCGTAAATCAATACTATTGAAAAAGTCGATGTATCTGATTATAAAGTAGGAATTGTGGAACATTAAGGAAACTTCAATCAAACATTTTAAATTTTTCAGAACTACATTCTATATGAGAAGTAATGATGAAAAGTTAGGAAACTTTGATGTTCCCATGAGGGAATATTTTTGGGATATTTATCAAAAAGTAAGGCATATCCTTGCTATAATAAAAGAGTGCATAAGATTGTGGAATGCATAGATTTAAATTTTGATGAAGAGCTACTTGTTAAGAAAAATAACTTAAGGAGTGATCATGAGCTCAAGTCTGCTAGGGAAAAAGCTCAAAAATTAAATTGCTAAAAATCACTTGGAACTTACGAGGTTAATCATTTAAGGTGAACGAAAAGTCATTTTCGACTATTTTCAGAATTTCAGAGCCATTGGAACAAGGCTTCAAGTTTTGATAGACTCCCAAAGGCCAACAACCTTTCTGTGGAGAGTTTTTCAGGGCCACTAGGGCCATTTTGGGGTTTGAGCTATTTTGAGTTTTACCTCTTTATTTGAGGTGAAATAAATATCATTTTCAGCTAATTTCGACCTTATGAGCCTAATGGAAGAGGTTTAAGACCTTTTTGAGGAATTATACAGCCTGAAAAGTTTCAGAGGAGTTCAAAGAGTCGTTAGGGCCTTATTGAAGAAATCACTGTTTATGGTAATTCTTCACTGTTTTGTGAATTTGGAAAGGCATTGTTAGCTTTTTCATGTCTTATGAATTAGTATTTGCATTCAGATTTTTTTATTGAGACACTTTTAAACTTTTATTAGCATTTGAAGCATTTTAATACAAGAGGACAAACTCATTTTGGGAGGCTTGATCTAGCAGACGTAGCCCAGGAGTGGTGAACTACTCATCAAACATTTGTGTCATGATATGCTGAAGTTATCTTGCTAAAAATTTCTGATTTAATATGTTAAACAGAAAATTAAATTAACTTGCCTTCACACATGAACTCTTATACAATTTCCATAAACACTTTGTTTCAATTACAAGACATGAATAACAGTTTGCACATATATTTGATGGAAATTGTGAGTGTTAACTTCTACATGTTCTATAGACAGACTCTGTAAAGGGCCAGGTAGCCTCTGTATCTCATCCTTTTATCAAAGGTGACATATCCAGTAAATGCCCCTATATTCAATCTCTGGAATTGATCTAAGTAGTTGTTTAATCAGCTAGACTTGGAGAATTTTGCACACATTTAATTAATGGAAATGGATACCTTGAACACATTTTCAAGTACTTCCATTTTTAGATCAAGGAGGAGGTAGATAATCCTAAATATGTTTGTAGGCTGAATAAGGTTTTGAATCCTTTGCTAAACTGAGAGGGGGGGGGGGGGTGAATCAGTTTAATCAATTAATTTCCTTGTAATTCTCTCATTTACACTTATTTACATCTTCATTTCATGACTAACTTAATGTACATTGAAACCACAATCTTTAATTAGTAAGCAGCAGCTATTAAGAAGATTGAATATAGAGTATCAAAACATAATCATCATGAACATAGACACTAGATATAAGTGGAAACCCATAAGGGAGAAAACAACATCTTATTATTGTTGTGATGCAAAGGCAAGCTCTGACTCCCTCTCACCACTGATTTTCTGTAGGCTCCAACCTACAAGAGGCTCCTACCTCAATTCTGCAAGCTACAACTTGCAAGGAAGCTCCAACTCCGATCTATTTTCTATAGGCTCAAACCTACAGGAGGCTCCTACCTCAGTCAGCTACAATTGACATCTATCAAGCTACAACTTGATATGGAAGCACCAACTTCCTCACTCTTTGAAAAAAAAATCATATGCCGATTTACCTCGGATATCAGCTCTGTTCTGTTCCTTCTTCACTGCTGTCCACCGGCCTTCATATCTGCCTTAAATCATCTTTGAATCTTCACATCATCTCTATATGCTCCTCCTTATTCTCACCCCCTCTGCCTCATTTCTCCATTCTCTAACCTCTCTATGGATATCTATGTGATATCATTTATAGAGTTCATATCATGACTGTTTGTATTCCACAGGGAATTTGAAATGAACAGCCACGACTCTTTGACTTCTGCCTTCTCATTTCTTTGTCCAGCTCATTCAGAGGAATATAGCAATATGCACAAATTTTAGTTTTACAGTGGAGTTTTGTTTGCATATGGAGACTTGCCTTTGCATCACAAACAATATAAAATAAATAAACATTTACATTTTCAGTTACAATAAGTATTTCTATTCATCCCATTCAGTTTTTGGCTCACTATGAGTTTGTCTTTTCTGCTATTGTAGTGTAACTGTTCTGCATATTCTCCTACTATCTGTGAATGTGCCCCTGCCTTTTTTTTCTCAAATCAGGTAGTTTAAATTAATGCTGAATTTTTTCCATTACAGTTTAAAGTCTCTGTCTTTGGGATAAAATCTAATAATCACACTTCGGGCATACAAAAACCCTGTGATACAACCCAGATTTCTTATCTTTATACAAATTCTCTACTTCTAGGCTTCAAACCTGTGGTTAAAACCATAATCAAAACCTAGCTTATGATACGTCGAATTAACATTCAAATATTACAACTAAACTATTATATAATGTTTTAATTCCAGCACTAACACATAGTCGGACCCACAACATGTTTCAAACCATATATATAAGTCTCGGCATATAACTCAGGTTTTATAATTTAACCCCAATGGTCAATAAGCCATATTGAAACCTGACTTTGATTTATAACCAAAAACCCGATTAACACTCAAGACCCTTCGGGCCCCACATTTCAAACCTATTTAAATAACCATTCATATGCGAATCCAACTCACGAAAGTTTCTTTTCCCTTCAAATAAAGGTTAAGGAAACCATAGAATAGCAAGCCATATCATAACGTGGATAAACCAACGCACATCTTCACATGAACTTTGACTTTGGATTAAAATACAATGCCAAAAAATATGAATATCCGACCACAATAGTTATTAACATATATCAAACCCGACCTTGGTTAAAACCTAGACTTCAATATATAAAAATTGGGGCCCACACTCACTTTATAGAAATCTGAATGTAATAAGACTTGAATTAAAACCCCAAATTACACAATGATTTCGACAACATATATTATGTCAAATATAAGTCTTCACCTTTTATTAACACAATGGGCTATGTTCAAATTCCATTGTATTTCATATGAAACTCCGACCTTGGTTTAAAACATAAACCTTCGCACCTTTAATATTAAACCAACAATAAATCTTTGCCTTTGGGTTTAAAACCTTGGCATATCATAGCACATCAACACATATCAAACTAAGAATCCACAACATATTTGGGTCCCACAACACTTTATAACGTACCTTCCGCTCGTGCTACTTCACTTGTGATCCAACGGTGGTTGCAACACCTCATCCCAACATGCCAAATCTAATGGATATCGCATTTTTTTCACCGTAGCACTTTAGTGCGCAAATATTTTTCGAAATGGGATGTATTCTGAAACTGCTAAAAACATGTGTCACACGCATACCCTTATCGCATTTTTTTCTTGAAATCCGCTTACCATTTAAAATTTTTGCGAAAACCATCAGCGGATTCCCGAAACCATATTCACTATTACTGCATGGTTCCATTACCTCATGGTTCTGCCATCCCTTCTATTACGTCCGCACCATTGTTCCATTTTTTGACTTCATTTCAAATTAACTCTTCCGCATACGTTGATCTTTGTTTGACTATGTCTTCCGGTTCATAGTTCCACTTTAATCTTTCAATATTGTGTCTCTACACAAATTCCTACATTGTTTTCCTTCGTTACAATCTGTGTGGCACTCCTTTGGCCTTCACAAAGTGCCTTCCTTCTGCTTGTTATTTCGCAATCTGTCTTCAATTCTATGGGGTTTCTTTAATTCATAATGCTGCTCTTTCACTTCCACTGCAACATTACTACCCTTACGATCCACTCATCCAGCATTTCTTCATAGAAATTAACCACACTTGCTCATTATCTGAGGCTCAGACCCATCGATCCCAATCACATTAAAACCCTGAATGCGAATTCAAAAACCTCACTCTGTCTTTATAGAGAAATTCTCTTTGATTTCATACATGGAATCCTTATAAATTTTCTGCTATTTTTACTATAAATTCATTCAATTACACACAAAATCATACAATTTCTTATTTAACCTCAAAGTCTGCCACATAGACCTTAAACCAAATGATACCCATGTAATACTAAACCAGATTCCTCATATATGTAGATGAAATTACTTACAAAGGCCCTTTTTATCCTCCTGCTCTGTCTCTAATTCCTCTGCTGCTTCTGCTTCAAGTCTAATGCTCTCTCTACTACCTCTGCTTCTTCCTGGTGTTTGAGCTGCCTCTTTTTGCTGGTTCTTCTTTGTGATAGATCTAGTGCTGCTCCTTTCTTCTCCTTTTCCATCAATGACAATATTTCCAACAGTATCCTCCTTCGGCATTGACGGAAATACACTTCCTTTGCTTTCCTTTTAGAATACCCTTTCTTATGTTGCTTTATTTTCCTCCCAATAGCAAAGGGTTGCACATTTCCTAGTGTGGTTTCCAATTCTTGTCCATAATAATATGATCTTGAGGACCTGTTCCATGCACTTCTCACTAGCTTTGGCTCTTTTGGGACAATATTTGTTGACTGATCTCCCCTTGGAATGATGCCTTCTTGTCTGATCTCCCCCTGGAATGATGCTTTCTTTTCATGTCAGAGAGTAACATGTGCAAACACTACCCCTAGTTTATCTCTTAGATATTCGAATGGTTCTTTAGCAAGAGGTTTTCTTAATATGTCTGCTATTTGTTCGTTTGTTGGTACATATTCCAACTTCACTACTTTCTGTGCTACTTGTTCTCTGAGGAAGTGGTACTTTATTGGGATGTGCTTTGTTTTTTAATAAAATACAGGATTTTTCGATATACTTATTGCACTTGAATTGTCACATTTGATTGAAATGGGATCATCCATGCTTACCTTCATGTCTTGGAGAGTTTGTTTCATCCACATTACTTGTGTGCAACATGTTGTTGTTGCTATGTATTCTACTTCTGCTGTAGATAGAGAGATAGAAGTTTTCTTCTTGCTTAGCCATGCCACCAGACTTTTTCCCAAATAGAATGCACCTCCACTTGTGCTTTTCCTATCATCCACACAGCTGGCCCAATCTGCATCTGTATATGCTGTCAAAGTGAAGCTTTTTATTTTTGGATACCATAGCCCATAATGTGTAGTTCCTTGTAAATATATGAATATTCTCTTGATTGCTAGTAAGTGATTTTGTTTTGGTGTTGCTTGAAATCTTGCCACAAGTCCTACTGCCAACATAATGTCTGGTCTAGAGGTAGTTAGGTACAACAGACTTCCTACCATGGATCTGTAAAGTCTTTGATCTATATCTACAGAACCATCATTAGCACATAGCTTGCATTCAGTGATCATGGGAATTGACACAGGTTTGCAGTCCTCCATTTGGAACCTTTTCAACATCTCTCTTAAGTATTTTTCTTGTGAGATAAATGTTCCTGTGTTATTTTTTTGAATTTGAAGTCCTAAATAGAAGGTGAGCTCTCCAATCATAGACATCTCAAATTCTGATTTCATTTATTCAGCAAATTATTTTGTTAACTTCTCTTTGTTTCTATAAAACATGATGTCATCTACATATACTACTACAATCAGGAGTTCATTTTCATTAGCCTTTATGTAAAAAATTTTGTCTACTCCTCATTTCTTAAAACCTTGTTTTTGCAAGTATTTGTCCAGCCTTGAATACCATGCATGAGGAGCTTGTTTCAGCCCAGATAAGGCTTTCTTTAATCTGCCCACATAGTCTTGTTTATCTGTTAATGAGAATCCTTCAGGTTGTTCCATGTAGACTTCTTATTCTAGATCTCCATTCAGGAAGGAAGAATTCACATCCAATTGATATAGCTTGAAATCATGATAACATCCAAAGGCCAAAAACATTCTGATTGCTTCCATTCTGGCTATAGGGGGAAATTTTTCATCATAATCAAGACCTTCAATTTGTGAATATCCCTTGCATACAAGTCTGGATTTATTTATAATTACCTGCCCTTGTTCATTCATCTTATTCTTAAATATCCATTTGTGCCAATGACATTTTTCCCAGTCGGTCTTGGAATTAATTTCCAGGTACTGTTCTTCTCTATTTGGTCTAGTTCTTCATTCATAGAATTTACCCATTTTTTGTCTTTGCTGGCTTCTTCTAACTTATTTGGCTCTATTTGAGATAGCATGGCTAGGTATACTTCTTCTGTCTATTCAGCAAGTTGTCTTCTTGTCTGGACTCCCACACTTTTTTCCCCAATGATTTTATCTTATGGATGATTCTTATAAGTTTGTCTTGAGGGACCTTTTGAGTTTAATTCCGTATATTCTGTTGTCTTTCTTAGTTCATCATTATCTTGGTTCTCTTCTTCATGATCTTCTAGAGGATTGCTGCATCCTAAGCTTCTTGTACTGTTTGGTAGATCTTCATCAAATCTTACATCAGTGTTTCCACAATTTTGTGTAGTTTTTTGTTGTAGCACCTGTAACCCTTACTCTTGGATGCATATCCTAAAAATATTCCTTCATCAGCTCTTGCATCAAACTTTCCCAGTTTTTCATCATTAATTTTTATGAAACACTTTCTTCCAAATACTCTAAAGTGCTTGATTGATGCTGGTTTCCCATGCCATAATTCGTAAGGGGTATTGTCACAGTTTGGTCTTGAATGAGCTTTGTTAATAATGTGAACAGTTGTGTGTACTGCTTCTGCCCAGAAGGTTTGGGGAATGTTAATTTCTTGCATCATAGCTCTGGCAATCTGTTTTACTGATCTATTTTACCTCTCTTCCACTTCATTCTTTTGAGGTGTACCTAAAATTGTAAACTGTTGTTTTATCCCATGCTCATTGCATAGGTCTACAAAGTCATAGTCTGTGAATTCACCTCCTCTGTCTGATCTGATGCACTTTAGCTTGCATCCTGTTTGATTTTATGCCAATGCCTTGAATATCTTGAATTTCTCAAGTGCTTCAGATTTATATTTTAGAAATGCTACCCACGTCATTCTGGAAAAATCATCTATTATCAGCATGAAATAAGATTCTTCTCTTGGTGCTTCAGTTCTTGAAGGTCCACATAGGTCCATGTGTACAATCTGAAGTGGCCTACTTGTTTATAGTCCATCTTTGGTCTTAAAATATGTGTGGGTATGTTTTCCCAATTGGCAAGATTTACATATGGTATTTGAAGGCTTCTTTATTGCTATCATATCTCTAACATCATTCTTCTTTCTTAGACTGATGATTTGGTCAAAGTTAAGGTGTCCCAATATTCTATGACATAGCCATGATTCATCAATTTTTCTTAGGTGACATGCTTTGTCCTCTTCTTTCACTATGTAGACATTACTTTCTGTTTGAACACTTTTGATCAAGTACTTTCCAGTGGTGCTTGATCTTACTTCACAATATTGGGCTCTAAAAATGACTTCACAACCTTTATCACACATTTGATTGACACTTAGCAGATTTTCTTTCAGCCCATCCACAAATAGTACGTCTTGGGCCTTTCCTCTTCCATTATCCAGACTGACTGGGCCTTTTCCTTTGATTTTCCCTGCTTTATCATTGCCGAATGTTACATTCCCAGATTTCTTTTCATCAAAGGTTACAAACTTGTTGCGATCTCCACTCATATGCTTTGAGCATCCACTATCCAAATACCATTGGTTTTTTTGATCTTGAGCTATTAGAGCTAGGTCACACTTATTCAACTTCTTTTTCCACTGCATGCATCCTTTTGTTTGGTACCTTTCCTGAGAGGATGGACCCCAATCTCTGAGAGGAAATTTGTGGCACATGGGCCTGATTTGATGGCAGTCAAAGCATTTGATTATGTTTCTGAATGAATTATGTACATGAGTGAATTCTCCATTGTTCATCCATCTCCTTGAGTTTCCATACATCAGTATTTTTCCATTCATTCTGCACTCCTTGGCTTTATGGCCGAACTCCTTACAGTAAAAACAATACCCATAAAAACAATTAGTGGACCTGATGAAGGGTAGTCTTCTCCATTTGTTTTCTTGAGGTAGTATTTTCAATTTTTTCATCCTTTTCTGGTTGGAATTGATTCTCCTTTTATGACAGTATTCAGCAATATGTCCTAGTTTGTGGTAGGCATAACAAGTGAAATTTTTCATAGGGGGAAGAATCTCCTCTGATAGCTTCCAAATTTTACATATTCAGGAGTATATGAGCCTTTTTCAGTTGACTGTTTATCTATTTCCTTCTTTGTCATTTGAGGTTCCTTCATGTTACTGTTTACTTCATTGCAGGCTTCTACTTCTGTAGGAACTTTCTGAGCTGCTTCATTATCCTTGACAGCTTTTACAAAAATGATATTCCTGTTATCTGTTTCTTTGATTTTACTTGTTTCTCCTTCATAGCCTATCATAGTTTTTATCGGAGGAGATCTTTGAGCATCTAGTATTTTATTCAACTTATCAGAGCTTGTCATTTGAGAAGTGTTTATTGACAATTTCCTTTGGGTGTTCTCTAATTTCTTCCTCAAGCATACTACTTCTTCTTCCAATTTCTCTTGCTTCTGAATTTTATCCTCAATTTTCTTAAGTAAAGTGTCTTCTACCTTTTTGGCTTCTTCGAGCTCTACCTTCAACTGAATGAGGTATTCTAAATTTTTTTCTTCTCTTACGTATTTGAGGAGAATTTCTTTATGTTCTCTGCACTTTAGTTTAAGTCTGTCTATTTCCTCTAGGGCACTTCTTAGCTCCCCCTCAAGATCAACTTCACCTTCTTCCTCATCTTCTAGAAGGAATCGTTCAAGCTCTTCTTTGGCCATCAATACAAATTCAGAGGTTCCTTCTTCATTTGAGGATTCATTTGAGTTTTCAAAAGCACTGCTATATTGCTGAGCATAAAATGATTTTCTTCTGAATCTATTCCCTTTCTGCTAGTTATTTGTTTTGGTTTGCTCTATTTCTCGAGTGTGATTCTTTGTTTTCTTATGAGGATACTTAGAAGCATAATTCCCAACTCTTCCACAGTTAAAGCATTTGAATGGAAGTTTACCTTTATATTTGCCTAAGCCTCTATCCAATTTTCTGATAAATTTGGCCTCTTCTTCATCAAAGAAAGAGAATATATCTTCTTTTTCATCTTTACTCTTCTCTGTATTAAAGGCTGCCTCCCTCACATTTGAATTCCTCTGTGGCAGTCTCATCTCATCGGCTGTTAAGTTTCCAATTAATTGGTTCATGGTCAAAGTTTCCCAATCGATTGTTTCTTCTATGGCAGAAACCTTGGGATTAAAGCTTGATGGTAAAGATCTTAGAATATTTTGAACAATTACACATTATTTTATTGTTTCTCCCAGAGCTTTCATGTTATTAACAATTTCTGCAACCCTTAAGAAGAAGTTGGAAATGCCTTCATCATCATTCATTTCTATATTTTCAAAATGAGCTCTATAGACTTGAATTTTTGGCTATCTTCACCTTTTTATCTCCCTTATGGATGTTTTCTAGTGTATCCCATATTTCTTTGGCAGTCTTGTTGTGCACTACTTTAATAAATTCTTCCTCACACAGTCCACTTAAGAGTGCATTCATGGCTTTTGCATTAGCTACAAAGTCTTGTTTGGCATATTTCTCTGAGCCAAACTCCTTTGGTGCATATCCTAGTTCCACAGCAACCCAAACTTCTATTCCTAGAGACATTATGTACGTCCTCATTCTTATCTTCCAGAAGGCATAATTTGTACCAGTGAACAAAAGGGATTTATTTGTTGAGCATCCTTCTAGACTAGCCATCTTGGGGACCTAGGATCTCCTTCCAGTTGTTAAAATGATACAGAAGGAACCCACTCTGATACCAATTGTTGAATCCTTTGTTAAACTTGTGGGGGGAGGGGGGTGAATCAGTTTAATCAATTCATGCCTTGTAATTCTTTTATTTACACTTATTTACATCTTCATTTCATGATTAACTTAATGTACATTGAAACCACAATCTTTAATTAGTAAGAAACATGTATTAAGAAGATTAAATACAGAGTATCAACACATAATCATCATGAACATAGACACCAGATATAAGTGGAAACCCATAAGGGATAAAACCACATCTTATTATTGTTGTGATGCAAAGGAAAGCTCCTACTCCTCTCACCACTGATTTTTTGTAGGCTCCAACCTACAGGAGGCTCCTACCTCAATTCTGCAAGTACAACTTTCAAGGAAGCTCCAACTCCCATCTATTTTCTATAGGCTCCAACCTACAGGAGGCTTCTACCTCAGTCAGCTACAACTAACATCTATCAAGATACAACTTGATATCGGAGCACCAAATTCCTCACTCTTTCAAAAAAAAATCATATGCTGATTTACCTTGGATATCAGCTCGGTTCTGTTCCTTATTCACTGTTGTCCACTAGCCTTCATATTTTCCTTAAATCATCTATGAATATTCATAGCATCTCTATCTGCTCCTCCTTCTTCTTACCCTCTCTGCCTCATTTCTCCATTCTCTAACCTCTCTATGCATATCTATGTCATATCATTTATATAGTTCACCTCATGACTGTTTCTATTCCACAGGGAATTTGAAATGAAAAACCATGAATCTTTGACTTATGCCTTCTCATTTCTTTGTCCATCTCATTCAGATGAATATGGCAATATTTACAAATTTTAGTTTTATAGTGGAGTTTTTTTTGCCTATGGAGACTTTCCTTTGCATCACAAACAATATAAAATACATAAAACCTTAGATTTTCAGTTACAGTAAGTATTTGAATTCAGCCCATTCAAGTTTTGGCTCACTGTGAGTTTGTCCTTTCTGCTTCTGTAGTGTAAATGTTCTACATATTCTCCTGCTATCTATGCATGTGTCCCTACCTTTTTTTCTCAAATCAGGTAGTTTAAGTTAATGCTGAAGTTTTTCCATCATAGGTTAAAGTCTCTGTCTTTGGGATAAAATCCAATAATCACACTTTGGGCATACAGAAACCCCGCAATACAACCCAGATTTCTTATCTTTATGCGGAAGCTCTACTTCTCGGCTTCAAACCTATGGTTAAAACCATAATCAATACCCATCTTATAATATGTCGAATTAACATTGGAATATTACAACTAAAACATTATATAATGTTTTAATTCCAGCACTAACACACAGTCGGACCCACAACATGTTTCAAACCATATATATAAGTCTCAGCATATAACTCAGGTTTTATAATTTAACCCCAATTGTCAATAAGCCATATTGAAACCTGAATTTGATTTATAACTAAAAACCCAATGAACACTCAAGTTCGTTCAGGCCCCACATGTCAAACCTATTTAAATAACCATTCATATGCGACTCCAACTCACGGAAGTTTCTTTTCCCTTCAAATAAAGGTTGAGGAAATCATAGAATAGCAAGCCATATCATAACGTGGATAAAACAATGCACATATTCACATGAACTTTGACTTTGGATTAAAATGTAATGCCAACAAATATGAATGTCTGGCCACAATAGTTATTAACATATATGAAACCCAACCTTGGTTAAAACCCAGACTTCAATATATAAAAATTGGGGCCCACACTCATTTTATAGAAATCTGAATGTAATAAGACTTGAATTAAAACCCCATATTGTACTATGATTCCGGAAACATATATTATGTAAAATATAAGTCTTCGCCTTTTATTAACACATTGGGCTATGTTCATATTCCATTTTATTTCATACAAAACTCCGACCTTAGTCTAAAACATAAACCTTCGCACCTTTAATATTAAACCAACAATAAATCTTCACCTTTGGGTTTAAAACCTCGACATATCATAGCGCATCAACACATATCAAACTAAGAATAAGAAACATATTCGGGTCCCACAACACTTTATAACGTACCTTCTGCCCGTGCTACTTCACTTGTGATCCAACGGTGGTCACAACACCTCATCCCAAAATGCCAAATCCAACTGATATCGCATTTTTTTTCACCGCAGCACTTTAGTGCGCGAATATTTTGCAAAATGGAGTGTATTCTGAAACCACTAAAGACACGTGTCACACGTGGACCCTTATTGCATTTTTTTCTTGAAATTTTCTTACCATTTAAAACTTTTGTGAAAACCACCAGCGGATTTCCGAAACCACATTCACTACTACTGCATGGTTTCGTTACCTCATGGTTCCACCATCTCTTCTATTACGTCTGTGCCATCGTTCCATTGTTCGACTTCATTTCAACTTAATTCTTTCACATACATTGATCTTCGTCTGAATATGTCTTCCAGTTCATAGTTCCACTTTGATCTTTCAATACCGTGTCTCTGCACAAATTCCTACATTATTTCCCTTCATTACATTCTGTGCAGAACCCCTTTGGCCTTCACAAAACGACTTCCTTCCACTTTTTATTTCGAAATCTATCTTCAATTCTACGGGGTTTCTTTATTTTATAACGTTGCTCTTTCGCTTCCACTGCAAAATTACTACCCTTACGATCCAGTCATCCAGCACTTCTTCATAGAAATTAACCACACTTGATCATTATCTGAGGTTTAGACCCATCGATCCCAATCATAGCAAAACCCTGAATGCGAATTCAAAAACCTCAATCTGTCTTTACAGAGAAATTCTCTTTGATTTCATACATGGAATCCTTATGATGGTTTTGCCCTTTTTACGATAGATTCATTAAATTACACACAAAATCATACAATTTCTTATTGAACCTCAAATGCTACCACACAGACCTTAAACCAAATGATACCCATGTAATACTAAACTAGATTCCTCATATATGCAAATGAAATTACTTACAAAGGCCCTTTTTATCCTCCTACTACGTCTCTAATTCCTCTGTTGCTTCTGCTTCAAGGCTAATGCTCTCTCTGCTGCCTCAACTTCTTCCTGGTGTCTTAGCTGCCTCTTTTTGCTAGTTCTTCTTTGTGATAGATCTGGTGATGCTCCTTTCTTCTCCTTTGCCATCAATGACATTGTTTCCAACATAAGGAACTATATGGACTTAAACAACCACCACCAGCATGGTAGTCTTTAAGATAGACAAGTACCTTAAAAAAATGTGTTTCAAGGGGCTAATAATAATCTATGGATAAAGGCTCATGGTGATGAATTACTAATTGTGTTTGTGTATGTGGATTATATTATGTTTAGAATCAATAAAAATCATCTAGTAAAATATAGTAAAATATTTTTGTGAAGAGATGAAATTTGAATTAGAGATGTGAATGATTGGAGAACTTATCTTTTACCTAGGGCTACAAGCCATAAATTATACAAAATTAAATAGGCATATCCATTTCTCAATATAAATACCTAAGAGATATGTTGAAAATTTTGAAATGGAATACTATAAACCTAAGTGAATATCCATATCAATTGGATGGAAGTTATGTGCAGATGATGGATGATGAATGACGTGAGTGAATCTCCATATCAATTGGATGCAACTTATGTGCATATGATGGATGATGAATGAGGTGATGTTGATCATAACCTTTACATCTATATGATAGGAAGCTTGATATACATAACAAGGTTTAGACTAGATATAATTTTGGAATTTATATTAGTTGGAATATTTCAATCAACAACTAAACAAAGTCATCTATTACCAAAAAACAGATATTAAGATACTTGAAAGAGACTACAAACAATGGACTATAGTACCCAAAAGGTGAGAAATTTACATTGACAACATAGAGAGATTCAACTAGGCTTGTGTGGATGACATGAAAAGTACAAGTGGACAATGTATAATTCTACTTAGAAGAGTCTTTGGTTGTGTGTTTAAGAAAGAAAGAGTCATTACTTGGACAATGTATAATTCTACTTAGAAGATTCTTTAGTTTCATGGTTAAGCAAGAAAGAGTCATTACTTTCTCTATCTAGAGTAGAAGTGGAATACATAGCAATTACTTATTTTTGCAGACAAGTGTTTTGGATGAAATGGGCTCTACAAGATATTAAGGTAAATTTAAGTGAACCTATATCTATTAAGTGTTTCAATACAAGTGTAATAATAATTTCAAAAATAAAATATTCTACTTCCTTCAATCACTAAACATATCATCATAAAGTACCACTTCCTCACACAACAAGTCTTTGAGAAAATAGTGAAGATGGAATACATACCCACAAAGCCTCTTGTTAGAGAACCATTTGAATATGTGAGAAACAAATTAGGGATAGTTCTTGTAAATTATTGTCACTTATTTGACTTCAAAAGAAGATCCTAGAATATTACAGAGAATATGAAATTGAGTGCAATATCTATGTGGGAGAGTGTTGAGCCTCAAAGATGTTCTTCTCTTTCACCACATTCTACTTCATTTTCTTTGTCCCTCATCAATTACAGGCTTAAATGATCAATAAGATTAATTAAATTTTCTTTAAGAATTTATATATTGGCCAACTTGTTATATTTTCATGATTTTTTTGGTATAGTAATTTTTGACTAAGAGTCACCATGCATGCATTCCGTAGCGCCGTCCGTTCGAAATGCCCATCCCTTGTATGTTTGCGTAGGTTCCGTGTGTCAATGCAAGGAAAAAGGTGATGATGGGTAAAATCCACAACACTTCCCCATCATCTCTTGCTCCCCACGAAGTCCGAGTTAAAAGTCTATTGAAATTATGAACGAGAGGAGAAGTGCTTTCCCTATCAAACAGTAGACACTACGTATATCTCAGTAGGGCGAACAAGACTATTAATAAGAGTTTTAATTTGATTAGAAGTGGGAAAGACACTTATCCCTATTTTTCTCAAGAGTAGTTATGTAATTTCATTATAAGTATGACTCGGGAGACCGAGAAATTGTTGGTTAGATTTGGTTTTGTTGCCTAGATCTTTGAAGACCGTAAACACTCTGTTTTGAAGAATTTCTCCTTTAATGAAAGAGACATCATTTTATTGCACAAGCTGAGTCAATCTTGAGTAGATTTGCATGCTACTTTGGTGGTAGAGGGCCCCTGCTACCTGAGAAGCTTTGTTCATATGATTTAGATAAGTAACTTAGTCTTGTTTCATTCCTAGTTCAATTGACTTTCTAAACTTTGCATTTTATATTTACTTGCATTGGATGCTACAGTTTAGTCTCGTTCTTATGTACTCTTCCAAAATATCACTAATTTCGAATGAGGTGTAAATGTAGTATTGTAGGAGTTTATTTTACGTTCTTATGCTCAATTACATCAGTTGTTACAGCTAGTCATGATCTTATAAACTCTTCCAAAATATCACTAATTTCGGATGAGATATAGTTGTGGTGTTTTAGAGCTTTGTTTTGTTTTGTTGAATTGTATGCTTTCATGCTCATTTACATAACATGTTGCAGCCAGTCCTGTTCTACAAACTGTTCCAAAATACCACTCATTCCGAATGAGACAAAGTTGAAACATATCAGTGATTAGTTGCATCTTTAGTCTAGTCATAGCACTTCAGAGGTAGATGTCATTCTAGTTTAATTTTGTCACTATATTTCAAGTTTGATAATGGCACTCTAGTTCAGTTTTAATTCACTGCATTTCAAGTCAGATTAGTGGCATTCTAGCTCACTTCCAGTTCATTGTATTTCAAGTTAGGTTAATGACATTTTAGTTTAGTTGTGGTCACTGTGTTTCAAGTCTGATCAATTGCATTCTAGTTTAGTGTCATTCATTGTTCTTTAAGTTGTGTTGACTGTCAAAATTAGACTTCACGGCCTTCATTATTTACAAACTAATATTGTTCTGACTTTCTATTAATGCATCATCAAATGGATAGGAATTAGTGACATCAGTTTAAGGCCTTGATTGATCTGCAATCCCTTGCAATTTCACAATTAAACCTTTCTTTCCAAAAACTATTTTAGAAAATCTCTAACTTTTGAATAAGGTTTAGTGGTGACAAGTTGAGCTGCAGAATGAATTTATCTTAGCATGACAAGTTAATTCAGAGTAGAAATCTTATTGTGTTACAAATAGTCTTTTTCCAATTGTGTTCCAATAAACTTCTAGCCATGGATGAGATTCTTTGTAATATTGTAAGATGATTGTTTATTTAGTAGAACCTCATTTACACTAAACTTGTCCTTTTCTCAAGCTATTCCAATATATTTCTAATGAAGGAATTGGATGGGTACATGTTATGAGTTATTGAGTTCATGTTGTGATTTAGTTCCTTGCTATGAGTCATTATCAAACTTTGCATTTTATGTTCTTTAGTGTCATACACAGTTTAGAATAGGTTTTGCTCTGTTTTAGTGTAACCATTCACTTCTCTCTACCAACACTTAGTTCTTTCCCTTCTTGACATAAAACCATAAAACCAAAAACATCATAAAAACACTAAACACAACGTAGTGAGAAACAGATACCTAGGCACATATAGTGCACCACACTTCAGCAGTTTACTGACCCTGGTTGATAATTTATGACCTCAATTTAGGAACACTAAGTTGAGCACAACATTTTGGCGCCGTTGCCGGGGAAGTGTAACTAGGTAGCCTTGTTTCTTACCACCCAAAAACAATGATATGCATAGAGAAAGAGACTCAAGGGGTAGATTCATAAGAAGCAGAAGCTTGATTCCTAGAACACCACTTGTTTCACCAAGACCAAGAGCCAACACACCTCCAACTCAAACCCACATTCCATCCTTTACTGATCCTAGACTTCCAGAGAACTTAAGATCATATATTCCATTAGGAAGACCTTCCACTTTATCCACTGAACCTGTCTTAGAAGAATATCCTGAGACCCCTGCTAGGGACATAAACTTTTCAACTTCCACAGAAGAATCAACTATGGCAGAAGAAGGGGGAGGAGGAGTTTTTAATGGAGAACACACACTATTTGGAGGGGGTATAGGTAGAGGTAGAGGAGAAGGAGGTAGAGGTGCAGAAGGAGAAGGAGGCAGAGGAAGAGGTAGAAGAGAAATGGGAAGCTATTTTGGGTTTCCTATAGTAGATGAAGAAACCAATACAACTATGAAAAAAATTTCACCCTTTGTCCTTCCAAACTTTTATGGACTTAAAACTGAAGATCTTGAAACCTTCCTATTTGAATTTTAAGTCCTATGTAGAACCTATGACTACTTATAAGATGCTCAAAAACTTAAACTATTTCCTTCAACATTGAAAGGAGCAGCATTGAAGTGGTTTATGAGTTTGATCAATAGTTCTATTAGGACATGGGAAGACATGAAACAAGAATTTCTAGAGAGGTATTTGGATTACTGTATGCCAGTCAACCATAAGGAGGAAGTGTTTAAAATGTTGCAAAAAGAAGATGAAAATCTGGAAGATTTGTTGGAGAGATTTAACTACAACATCAAAAGAGCAAAAATGGAAAACTTAGACCAAGACACTTTGAAAGCTCTCTTGTTGAAAACAATTAGGGATGAATGGTTAGATATCCTTAACATGATGGGAAAAGGGGATATATCTCAGCTCACATTACCTGAGATAGTTGAATTATGTATCAACCTTTCAAGAGGGAAATATAAAATTGTGAAAGGACCAAGAGACCCTGCTCTTGCAAGGGCAAGTAAGTCTGGTTCTGGGACAGTAAGTAGGGCAGAAATAGGACATATGCTTGATGAATTCAAATCTGATATCTTAGGGAGTCTTAGTGAACAGATAGACACCCTTAATTTACAAAACAAGCAAAAAGATGAATCTGATGCCTTAGCAATATTTTGTCCCAAATGTAGAAAGAAACGTGCCTTGAGAGAGTGCCCTTTGGATGCCAAAGTTGTGGAGACTTGTGTAATTTGTTTAGAAAAACATGAGACCAAGATTTTTCCTTCACTTCCTGGTCTTAAAGTTGTCTTTCAAGAAGATATTCCTACAAGTTCCACAGAATCTCTCAACTTTGTTTCCAGGAGGCCTTGGCAAGGACCTCAAACACAAGGATTTCATGATCAGATGTATAATCAACCTCCACCAAATTGGAATTCTTGGCAGCAACCTTGGCCCCAATTTCAAAATCAATCACAAGCTTGGGCGCAAGGAGCACAAAATCCCTATGGAAGATACTCTCAGTATTACCAATATCCACCATCCTATCCATCATATCCACATTTCCCTCCTCCACAAAATCCTCAACAAAATTCTCAAAATCCACAACATCAAAATCAACCACTTTCATTACCATTTCCTCAGAAAACAAATCAGTTGCCTGCCCAACCCATACCAAACCCCAACAATAAAAATCCTCAGAACACATACATGATAGAAGGCCAATAGTTTCCAACTTATTTGATCACTCCTTTAGACCTTAGTGATGTTCAACTTAGGTCTGGAAGAATACTTGAAAAGAGGAAACCTTCTGTAATCATACAAGAGCAAGACAATTCTGAGGAAGATTCTCTATGGGTAAATAAAAGTCTTGAAGAAAACACAACTTTCCAAGACTCAAACATTGAAAAATCAAAACAAAAAGAACCAATAATTTCAACTCCTATATTAGAGCAGCCATCAACATCCACTTCTACACCTCCCTTTCCAGAAAGATTACAAATTGATATGGGTGTAGAAAAACAAATTATGGTGCCTAATTATGATTTCCTAGATGAGCTGAGAAATGTTTGTATTAAGATCCCATTATTGCAAGCCATCAAGGAAATCCCAATCTTAGCAAAGACAATAAAGGAGTTGAGCATGAAGAAAACAGGAAAAAGAATAAGAGAGATAAAGAAAATTCAACTGGCAGGAAAAATAGTAGATATCATGATGGGTAAGATTGCTATTCCAAAGTATCTAGACCCAGGAAATCCAGTTGTTAAAATTCACATCAATGGAATTGAGATCCAAAACACACTTATTGATTTAGGAGCAGCAATCAATATCATGAATAGACAAATCATGGATAAACTGAAACTTCCTAATCTTCTTTTTACACCCACATTATTACAATTAGCAGACAGATCTGTGATCAAACCTGATGGGGTAATAGAAGACATTCCAGTGTCCCTAGATTCTTGGGAGTATCCTATGGATTTTATGATCCTAACTCCTAAGAATAATCTAGGAGGACACCCTATTATATTAGGAAGACCTTGGTTAGCTACAGCTGATGCTTTCATTAGTTGTAGATCCGGTGATATGTACATCTCTGATGGTAGTTCAACCAAGAAATTTACCTTGTATCCTCCAGCAAGAACAATTACAAAATTAGATGATACTCAATGGATAGAGGATGAAGAAGATTTACAACCTCTCTTCACCATTTCAGAAATTAGTGAAGATAACCAGATTCTGAATACCTTGGAAAAATTTGAATCCTCTTCGGAATATAAACATGAACAATTTCAAGAATAATCCAACATTGAGTTTTTGTCATCAAGGTAGATGTCTCTCTATTCCATGGATAAATTTGGCAGCTCTACAACTGAGATATTTCCAGGCAAAACTTTAAACATAAACAAGAACCTAGAGAAATCTCAACAAGAAGAGCTAGTCAAGATATTACAGAGACATTCTTCTGCATATGCATGGGAGTACAATGATATGAAAGGGATAAGCCCCAAGACTTGCACTCATCACATCTATATAGAGGAAAATTGTAAACCAATCAGACAACCTCAGAGAAGGATGAATCCAAATCTTAGGGAGATTGTTAAAGAAGAATTGCAGAAATTATTGAATGTCAACTTCATCTATCCCATTTCAGATAGTCAGTGGGTTTCTCCTTTGGTGATTGTGCCAAAGAAAAATGGTAAATGGAGGGTATGTATTGACTACCGGGAATTAAACAAAGCTACTCTTAAAGATCATTTTCCCTTGCCTTTCATAGATCAGGTGTTAGATACATTAGCTGGAAAAAAGTACTTCTCATTTTTAGATGGGTTTAGTGGTTATAATCAAATCCAAGTAGCACTGGAAGATCAAGACAAAACCACATTTACCTGTCCTTGGGGTACCTATGCTTACCGATTATTTCCATTTGGATTATGTAATGCACCAGCAACATTTCAAAGGGCAATACTAGGAATTTTTTCAGATCTAATACATGATTGTGTAGAGGTATATATGGATGATTTCACAGTTTATGGAAACACATTTGAAGAAGCCTTAGCAAACTTGGAAAAAGTATTAAAGAGATGTAAAGAAGCAAATCTTTCACTAAGTCATGAAAAGTGTTTTATGATGTTTACTGAAGGAATTGTTTTGGGACATCACATTTTAGGGGATGGGATTAGAGTTGATAAGTCAAAAGTTGAAGTCATCTCTAACTTATCTATTCCAAGTTGTCAAAAATATGTTAGGATTTTTCTAGGATTTACAGGATATTATCGAAGGTTTATAGAAAAATTCACCAAGATAACATCTCCACTTTTCAAATTACTTACCAAAGACTGTGAATTCAAGTGGAATCCTGATTGCCAGTTAGCCTTTGAGACCCTGAAAACAAAAATTTCTGAAGCACCTATTTTAAGGGGACCTAACTGGAAGTTACCTTTTCATATTTCAACATATGCCTCAGATACAGCTCTAGGAGCAGTATTGGGACAAAAAGACCTGATTCCTTATGCCATCTACTATACCAGTAAAAATTTGACTCCTGCAGAGTTAAACTATACTGTAACTGAAAAAGAGTTTTTAGTTGTTGTTCATGCCATAAACAAATTCAAACACTATATAACAGGCTATGAAACTTTTGTTCACACAGATCATTCTGCAATTAGATATCTAATGAATAAATCAATTACTAATGGTAGAGTCATAAGATGGTTATTGCTTTTACAAGAATTCAACATTACCATTCTAGATAGGCCTGGAAAACAAAACACAGTAGTTGATTTCCTAGCTAGACTCCAAAACATCAAAGACAATACCCCAGTTGAAGATCAATTCCCCGATGAATATCTTTTTGCAATTTCTACTCAAACTCCTTGGTTTGCTGACATTGCTAATTATTTAGTTTCAGGGAAATTTCCTTCAATAATGAATGCAAGAAACAAGAGAAAGATCATTTATGACAGTGCAAAATATTCATGGGTTGCTAATGAGTTATACAAAACACGTCCAGATTTTATCATTAGGAGATGTGTTCGGGAAGATGAGATGCCTGAGATTCTCAAGGCATGTCATGATGAACCTTGTGGCGGACACTTTGCTGATAAAAGAACAACTTATAAGATCCTTCATTTAGGATATTATTGGCCATCCCTTTTTAAAGATGCTAAAGAGTATGTCAAAAGGTGTGACAGTTGCCAAAGGGTAGGGAAACCTTCTCCTTCAGGTGAGATGCCATTGCAGCCTCAGGTACATATTGAACCTTTTGAGAAATGGGCTTTAGATTTTGTAGGACCTACTAGTCCTCCATCAAGACAAAAGAAATATATATTAGTTTGCACTGATTATGTTACCAAATGGGTAGAGGCCAAGCCATTACTTGTTGCTAATGAAGCATCTGTAGTTACTTTTCTTTTTGAGGATATTTTTACTCGTTTTGGTGTCCCAAGGGAAATTGTTACAGATCAAGGAGCTCAATTTACATCAAGGCTAGTGGAGAAAATGATGGAGAGGTACAAAATCAGGCATATAAAATCTACTCCCTATCATCCACAAGCAAATGGTCAAGTGGAATCTACTAATAAGGTCATTGAAGGAATCCTAACAAAGACTGTTCATTTACATAGAAGAGATTGGGTAGATAGGCTTCCTGAAGCCTTGTGGGCCTATAGAACTACATGGAGAAACACAACAAGCCATACTCCTTATGAACTTGTTTATGGAAAGCAAGTTTTGTTTCCCATAGAGTTCCAGATTCAAAATTTCAAAATGGCAGTTCAGCTAGGACTTGATCTAACAGAGGCACAAAAGCACAGATTGGAGCAGATTAATGAATTGGATGAGATCAGACAAGATGCAGTTCAGAAAACAAGTATAGTCCAGCAGCAAAGGACTAGATGGCATGATAAGTATATCAAGGAAAATAAATTTAAAGAAGGTGACTGGGCTCTCTTATTTGATTCAAAGTTCAAGGATTTTCAAGGTAAATTCCAAACAAATTGGCTTGGGCCATATGAAATTATGAGAATTTTTGACAATGGAGCAATAAAAATCAGGACAATAGATGAAGAGAAGGTCACTTTTCTTGTGAATGGTCATAGATTGAAGCTGTATCACAAGACACTTTCAAGAGAAGAGTTTGTCAAAGGATTCCAGGAAAAAAGTGATGTGAAGTTAATGAAGAAGAATTTTTCTTCTTCATCAACTTAATTGAATTTTCTGAAGTCAGATATTTGAAAAAAATAAAAATAATAAATAAATAATAAAATAATAAAAAAAATAATAAAAAAATAAAATAAAGTATAAACATGAAAACTAATCACTGATTAGCATATTTATACAGAAAAGATAGAGTGAAAATCAGAATCTTTCTGACACTTTAAATTTTCCATTTTGTTCTTTTTCTGCAAGTAGTTATTACCAAATCATAAGTGCAAATCCATATTTCACTCATGATTCATTTCATTCCATTCATCCATACTCCACTTCATTCCATACTTCATTCATTCCATGGTTCACCTCATTTCCATCTCAGAATTTTAAATTTGATCTTTTCTGCAATTGAAGAATACACATCAGAAGTTGCAGGCCACTTTTTCACTCCACTTCATAATTGTGATTCATTTCATTCCATTACTCACTCCACTCATACTCCATCACACCATATTCCATGATCCATTTTTAACTCATTTCATACAATATTCTATCATTCCATTCATGCTTCAAACCATTCCATTTCATGTTTCAAGACTTCTACAAGTACATTCTGCAATCAGTCAGACATTTTACAGCTAGGAAGACATTCTGCAGCCAGAGACCCTGAAGGCACTATCCAATAATCATTTGATTTAGCAACAAATTGATCCTGCATATTCAAGACAACAAGAAAAATCAAAGGATTTATGAGGAACTGAAGATCAATGATTGAGGACAAGGCATATCAAAACCATAAAGAAAATCAAAGGAAAGGCAAAGGTATGAAATTATTATGGTGACAAATCATGAAAATTTTAGCATAGTTAAGTCATATATGATTCAAAAAGGTTATTTTAATTAGTCGCGTTGATCATGCCTATCAACCATATCATAAAAAATTTGGATAAAAACCCTTCCATCTTACCATATTCGATCATCATTTAAAACTTAACGGTTAAAAGTACTGAAGTGATTTAATTAGTCACGTCACTAGGCCAAAGTATTTAATAATGATTTTGAATTGCTTAACGAAATATCTCTGCGGTATTTTCTTCCGTGATAGCTTCCAACTCATTAATACTTGTGAATTATCCTCAATGCATTACACTCGTTTCATAACCACTCCATATCATTCCTTTCCGCAGCCAATACTTAGCCATTCCGGTCTATAAAACAAAGGAAACATCTTTGGGGCAGAAACATCTCTTTAACAGCCATTTTCACCGTAAGCAGAGGAGCAGTAATTTGAAGGTTGAAAAGAGAAGCTATGGGTCTCATAGTGAGGACCGAACCAGTTGGAGCCAAGTACTTGGAAGGTTATCCACAAATCAGAGAAATGCCACAGCAGGTTGGTTGGTTGCAATTTTTGGAGAAATTTTGTGGTTTTCAAAAAGAGGTGACTAAAACATTTGCAAGGTCCTTCAATGGAGCAGAGGTCGAAATAGGAGATATTAAATTCACTGTTACAGAGGCTTTCATTGCAGAGGCAATGGAATTACCTAGACAAGGAGAAAGGTGGTTCAAAAATAGGGAATTCCATAACGAAGCATGGAGGCAAATGCTTAAGACTCCAGGTATGGATGTTTCCATTTTTAAAAAGGGTATTCCTAGCTCGGCATTAAAGAATAAGTGGAGGAACATGTTGCTCATTTTGCAAAAATTTATCACTTGTGAAGGTAGATTTGGTACCCTCTATGTCTATCATATTCGGTTAATGATGCATTTCTTAGATGAGGAAATTAATTTGCCCTTTTTCCTACTTCATAGTCTGAAAAGAATGGCCTCAAATGTTCAAAAAAGGGTTCAATTTCTAGAAACAACTTTGTATCACCATGGGTTAGTCAAAATCTTAATTGAGCATCATTTGAGGAAAATGGGAGACAATTGGGAAAAATTTCTAGTGAGGAACCATTTTGAGGAGCCTAAAGAATCTCCACCTGAAAGAAAACCTACAAGAAGAAGCAGGAGAAGGGAAATTTCCAAAGCTATTGAAGTTGAAACTGGTAAATCGATTCAAGAGGACAGTGAAGAGATGATTTCTGAGAAATTGGCTCAAGTAAAGAAGCAGCTTAAGAAGGAGATAATAATAAGAAAATATGCCAAAGACAGAGGAGAAGGGCCATCTCAACCAAGACAGAGCCACAGACTTAGAGGCATACTAAATAAAATAGAGGTTAGACAAACAGGGATCATAAACATTGAGGATGAAGAAACTCCAGAAATTGACCCAGCACAACAACAAATTTACAATTATATTGAGTCATTAGAGAGGAGAGCTTCAAAAAGTAGAGACAGAACTCCTAGCCCACCAAAATCTGAAATTGATGTGCTAAGAAGAGATAAGTATGAGTTAGAAGTACTCAATAGGCATATCAAGAATGAGAATGACATTTTGAGGGAGCAAGTGAAACTAAAAAGTGATATGAATTCAACTCTGTCCCTACAAATGGAGAAATTGTACAAGGCCAATGAAAAATTGAAGAAGAAAAACAAAAAGCTAATCAGGGCACTTACAAATTTAAGATTCAAGTTAGTCATAAGGAAGCCCAGAAGACCATTGACTGTCAGAAAAAGTAGAAGAAGAGGGTTGGGTGTCCTAGCAGAGGTCTCAGAGTACATGGAGTACTTGCATGAGGACATGCAAAAACTTTGCAGTGGGGGTATGTTGAGCCTCAAAGATGTTCTTCTCTTTCACCACATTCTACTTCATTTTCTTTGTCCCTCATCAATTACAGGCTTAAATGATCAATAAGATTAATTAAATTTTCTTTAAGAATTTATATAATGGCTAACTTGTTATATTTTCATGATTATGTTGGTGTAGTAATTTTTGACTAAGACTCAGCTACAGAATAAAGGCATTCCGTAGCCAGTCGTCTGTTCTGCAGCCATCCTCATGTTTACGTAGGTTCCAGGTGTCACTACAAGGAAAAAGGCATATGGGTGAAATCCACAACACTTCCCCATCATCTCTTTCTCCCCACGAAGTCTGAGTTAAAGTCTCCAAGCAGTTATGCACGTGGAGGAGAAGCAGTTTCCTATCAAAACATGGACTCTACATATGTGCACAGTAAAGCACAAGACTGTTAATAAGAGTTTTAATTTGATTAGAAGTGGGAAATACGCTTATCCATGTTTTTCTCAAGAGTAGTTATGTAATTTCATTATAAGTATGATTCGAGAGACCGAGAAATTGTTGGTTAGATTTTGTTTTGTTGCCTAGATCTTTGAAGATCGTAAATACTTTGTTTTGAAGAATTTCTCCTTTAATGAAAGAGACATCATTTTATTGCACGAGCTAAGTCAATCTTGAGTATATTTGATGCTACTCTGGTGGTAGAGGGCCCCTGCTACCTGAGGAGCTTTGTTCATATGATTTAGATAAGTAACTTAGTTTCGTTTCATTCCTAGTTCAATTGACTTTCTGAACTTTGCATTTTATATTCACTTGCATTGGATGCTACAGTTTAGTCTCATTCTTATGTACTCTTCCAAAATATCACTATTGTCGAATGAGGTGTAACTATAGTGTTGTAGGAGTTAGTTTTACGTTCTTATGCTCAATTACATCAGTTGTTACAGCTAGTCATGATCTTATAAACTCTTCCAAAATATCACTAATTTCGAATGAGACATAGTTGTGGTGTTTCAGAGCTTTGTTGTGTTTTGTTGAATTTTATGCTTTCATGCTCATTTACATTACATGTTGCAGCTAGTCCTGTTCTACAAACTATTCCAAAATACCACTATTTCTGAATGAGACAGAGCTGAAACATTTCAGTGATTAGTTGCATCTTTAGTCTAGTCATAGCACTCCGGAGGTACATGTCATTCTAGTTTAATTCTGTCACTATATTTTAAGTTTGATAATGGCACTCTAGTTCAGTCTTAATTCACTGCATTTCAAGTCAGATTAGTGGCATTCTAGCTCAGTTCTAGTTCACTGTATTTCAAGTTAGGTTAATGAAATTTTAGTCTAGTTGTGGTCACTGTGTTTCAAGTCTGATCAATTGCATTCTAGTTTAGTGTCATTCATTGTTCTTTAAGTTGTGTTGACTGTCAAAGTTAGACTTCACGGCCTTCATTATTTACAAACTAATCTTGTTCTGACTTTCTATTAATGCATCATCAAATGGATAGGAATTAGTGACATTAGTTTAAGGCCTTGATTGATCTACAATCCCTTGCAATTTCACAATTAAACCTTTCTTTCCAAAAACTATTTTAGAAAATCTCTAACTTTTGAATAAGGTTTAGTGGTGACAAGTTGAGCTGCAGAATGAATTGATCTTAGCATGACAAGTTAATTCAGAGTAGAAATCTTATTGTGTTACAAATAGTCTTTTTCCAATTGTGTTCCAATAAACTTCTAGCCATGGATGATATTCTTTGTAATATTGTAAGATGATTTTTTATTTAGTAGAACCTCATTTACACTAAAATTTTCCTTTTCTCAAGCTATTCCAATATATTTCTAATGAAGGAATTGGATGGGTACATGTTATTAGTTATTGAGTTCATGTTGTGATTTAGTTCCTTGCTATGAGTCATTATCAAACTTTGCATTTTCTGTTCTTTAGTGTCATACACAGTTTAGAATAGGTTTTTCTCTGTTTTAGTGTAACCATTCACTTCTTTTTACCAACACTTAGTTCTTTTCCTTCTTGACATGAAACCATAAAACCAAAAACATCATAAAAACGCTAAACACAACGTAGTGAGAAATAGATACCTAGGCACATATAGTGCACCACACTTCAGCAGTTTATTGACCCTGGTTGATAATTTATGACCTCAATTTAGGAACACTAAGTTGAGCACAACAGAGAGTACACAATATCTAAGGGGGAGAATACAATATAAGGAAGGATCAAAAAGAGTAACAAGAAGCATATGATTGTGTCAATAATTTTAAGTAGTCAAGAAGCATAACAAATCACCATCATCAAATTTCTAGATCGAGTAGTCTTGTTCATGAACAAGAAACATTAACTAGGTTCATCATTTAAAGGTTCATTTTTTAATGAAAATATTTAAGAAATAAAAAAGTTCATATGTATATATAATTTATATAAACATGTAAATAAATATTCTCAAATGTACACAGTAGTATAATAAATTTTCATATCTATTTAATAGATGTTTAAGATGAGTCTAGCTCATTCTTTATTGGCATTATCATAAGTTTCTCAAAATCTCCTCCTAAATCTAAAAAAGAATATGGAATGAATCATTGTACATTATGATAAATATTGTATTTAAATGACATTTGATCTATGAATAAAAAAAAAATGGGATCTCTTCATATATGTGAGAAACAAATTAGGGATAGTTCTTGTAAATTATTGTCACTTTTTTTACTTCAAAAGAAGAGCCTAGAATATTACAGAGAATATGAAATTGAGTGCAATATCTATGTGGGAGAGTACACAATATCTAAGGGGGAGAATACAATATAAGGAAGGATTAAAAAGAGTAACAAGAAGCATATGATTGTGTCAATAATTTGAAGTAGTCAAGAAGCATAACAAAGGACCATCATCAAATTGCAAGATCAAGTAGACTTCTTCATGAACATGCAAAATTAACTAGGTTCATCATTTTAACTTTCGTTTTTTAATGAAAATATTTATGAAAAAAAAAGTATATATGTATATATAATTTATATAAACATGTCAATAAATATTCTCAAATTTGCACAACAGTATTATAAATTTTCATATCTAATTAATAGATGTTGAAGATGAGTCTAGCTCATTCTTTATTGGCATTATCATAACTTTCTCAAAAGCTCCTACCTAATATAAAAACGAATATGAAATCAACCATTGTACATTATGATAAATCTTATATTTAAATGACATTTGATCTATGAATAAAAAATAAAATGTGATCTCTTCGTATATGTGAGAAAAAAATCAGGGATAGTTCTTGTAAATTATTGTCACTTATTTGACTTCAAAAGAAGAGCCTAGAATATTATAGAGAATATGAAATTGAGTGCAATATCTGAGGGGGAGAATACAATATAAGGAAGGATTAAAAAGAGTAACAAGAATCATATGATTGTGTCAATAATTTTAAGTAGTCAAGAAGCATAACAAAGGACCATCATCAAATTGCAAGATCAAGTAGTCTTCTTCATGAATAACCAGCATTAACTAGGTTCATCATTTAAAGGTTCAGTTTTTAATGAAAATATTTATGAAAAAAAAATTACATATGTATATATAATTTATATAAAAATGTAAATAAATATTGTCAAATGTACACAGTATTATTATAAATTTTCATATCTAATTAATAGATGTTGAAGATGAGTCTAGCTCATTTTTTATTGGCATTATCATAACTTTATCAAAATCTCCTCTTGAATCTAAAAATGAATATGGAATGAATCATTGTACATTATGACGAATCTTATATTTAAATGACATTTGATCTATGAATAAAAATGAAAATGAGATCTCTTCATATATATATATATATATGTGTGTGTGTGTGTGTGTGTGTGAGAGAGAGAGAAATAAAAAGAAAAGGTAATTCCACCAAGCCTAAAGGAGCATGTCCTAATACATTATTATGTTTGGTTTCTAGAAGCATTAATCATGAAGAGTCATGAGATCCACATTTCCACCATAGTATTTGAAATTTCTATATGAAGATATGTAGTCTAATAACTAATCAGTTATGATATTTGTGTAAATATGAAAATGGTTATATGATATCAAGGCCAACATGGGATCAAACTACAATGTTACATTTCATGGCATCACTACTATTCCTCTAAATCCTTTAGCTTTGTATTATGAAAGAAAATTTATATATTCTATGCTATATTTGAAGGCTAGATTTAAATGTATACAAATGGTGAATGGTTAAAGTATTAAATTAGAAATTGGCTATAGGTCTTATAAAAGATAAACTTCATTTGCAGAAGAAGAATTAACATCACATTCTTCACATCTCTCCAAGAGGACTATATTTATCACAATGTTTTGAGTAGATCATGAAGATAATAAAAAAAAGGACATTTTGAAAAGGAAAATAAAGATCTAAATGCATATGACAGTCAATAAGATAGTGCATAAATTCAAGAAAAAAATGAAACAAAGCTCAAAGAAATACTAATATTGCAGGGGAATTTCATACATGGAACAAAAAAACAAGAAAAAGAGGGAAACAATAAATTTTCACCATTAGATATAATTGAAAGAGACACCACTAGTATTGATATATTGAAAAACTTCATACATTGAACTAATACAAATGGAAATGGAGAAACAAACATCAATAGAATCTAAATGGCCTTTCATACAATTATTTTTTTGACAAAACCCTCTAATACTAAGACTAATGCCCTATAATGAAGCTTTCACATACATCCAGAAACAATAAAAAATAATTTATGTTCTAAAGAGAAAGAAAGAACCAACAAATATGTATATATCTACAAAAATTCCCTAGAATAGAAGGCAAAGAATGGGTGCCAGGTATGAGGTGACATAATGTAACTTGAAGAATAGAGTTATAACTCTTTACTCCATACAATTGATAGGTATAGAGATAGTTGAAGATAGAAAGGAAAATAAAAACAAAGTTGATAATGAATAGTGTCGAGAAATCCCAGCATCTTTGAAACCTTATAGGAATTTTCAGAAGTAGTAGAAGCTTGAAGAGAATGATTTCACCAGGTTGTTTTCGATGGGAAGTTTTATGCTCCCCAAGATTTTAAGGCCTTGGAAACCATGCCTACAAGGGCATAAATATATGCCAAGATCTTAGGCTCACTGCAGAGTCCTGCCATAGGACTTATTAGTACCCTTTAGGCTCCTGCAAGGGATTTAGTGTTTATATTGAAGGCTTATGTTCAGAAGCTAGAGGAAGAATCCAGAAATGCAAGTAATTCATAGATGTTACTAATGGGTGAACCAATCCTTCTCCTTTCAAGTTGTAAGTACCATAAATTTTATTTTGGTTCATGAAACTAAAGTAATTTATAACTTCTATATTTTTAATTGATAAAATTTTAAAATGTTAATATCAAAATTATGTTCTATGACTTGACATTGTACACCATGAAACCCAATGAGTAATATGCCAGATAAAGTGGTGAGCAGTAAGAATGGTCAGGGGAAGGCACAAAGATCAGAAAAAAATAATAATAGAGAAGTTCATGAGGAAAGCCGACGATAATACATTTAACCACGATTATTGCTACTAGAGGAAAAGGGGGCATAATAATAATGCACAGTGCTGGTTTTTTTTTTCAACTGAAAAATTATGGAGAAATAAAACATTTTGAATTAATATAATGGTTGTTTTGAATTAAACCATTTAATAAATTGCAAGCTTACTTATATTGAATTAATATAATGGTTGTTTTGAATTACTTACCTGGAAATTCACTCGGCGCAACTCCTGGCCAGCAATTCCTGAGCGCCAAATAAGCAACAGAGCAGCAATAGCGCCACAAAAAATCAGAACAAAAACCCGTGAAAAATAGAATATGTGAACAGATATGAAAATAAATAAAAAAACCCACGAAAAACTGAACATGCAAACAGAGATGCATGAAAATGAGAACCGTTTGTGGATGATATATTTATAAAATATGAGTTTGGCCAAAATATTTAAAAAGTTCAGCCGAACTAATAGCTCGGCCAAAGTAAAAGTTCGGTCGAACTATTGTTGCCGATTTTCCCATCTCCGACAAAAAATATAGCTTCCCATGTCGTCAGTACGCCGTCAATCTAAATGGCAGAACGAGTTCAGCCAAACTTTCTTAAAATTTTGGCGGAACTATTCTGGAAAAAAAAAAAAATCCCCCGATTCTCACAAAACTGTAACCCAACTCCACGTTTTCACCCTAATAAGATGTTAGAGAGGATAGATAGATGTCTGAATCTTTTTAGGTTGAACTGCATTATTCGTATGTTTGTTGCACAGATGTTTGAAATATCTCTCCATGTATAATAAACTCTTCATTGAAATTAAATATTTAGAGCACATTTTTTCATGGTTTAGAGTCAGAGTCTCATTAAATTTCATATGTCAACTCCCCCTCCGCAAGATTAATATGAAAGTACACTAAGAATTAAGCGATAAGAAAATTAATCACATAAATTTTTCTGATCTCACACCAATAGTAGTTCAGGCTAGAATCCATGGGTATGAGAAGTGAGAAAATCACCCAAGATCACAAAACTTAAAACTAGAGTCATTAAAAACTGAAATCATGTTGCACTCATACTGTTAAGACCACTCGACTACTATTGGATTTAAGAGCGAGAAAACATTGGGGTTAATGAGAAGGTATCCCGCCTTCGAGTGCATAATAGTGGGCATGCTATATATTGGGGTTCCCATCAGCGATGTCGAAACTAGATCAAGGATGTCGAAACTAGGTCATGGATCTAGGTGTTTTGCCCATATAGAATGTTGTCTACGACCGTGACCCCCCTAAAAATGTCTGTGATTTGAGGTATATTGAGTTGCCAGACCTTTTAGGGACTTAAACAAGGTGACTGGGAAAAGCTGCCCTAGTACCTAAAACAGACAGAACTACTCTATCTTCGGTCTTTAGGAGGGTATTCGTCTTCACAAGAGTGCTTACACCTATTGTCTGAGGTTCAGGTGAAGTTCTAGAGTAACTGTAACTGTATATTTGACCAACTTTCTCTGTATTCTATTGTGATACTTGGTTTCATCTCCAGAAAATGGTAGTACTCAAGCAGGGTCATACCCCTTCTGGTTTCTTGATTGATTGGTTTTATAAGTCCTTTTTTCTTTTTTCTTTTTTAGGTGTGTGGTTACTATCATAGGACTTTATAATAAGTCACAATAATAATTTGATAAAATTAAACTGGTCACCATGGCATCCTTCGACCCTCTTTGTCTTTCTAGACAACAGCAAGGTCTCCCTCCATTGACACTAACTGAGGAGTCAAGTCTTGGTGAGCTAGTGCCTTCACTAGAAGATCAGTCTCTAGCAACAACCCCTAACTTTCATATAGCTCCCTATCATACAGAGTTTGTAGAGGATCCTTTTATGGAAGGAGCCAAAGCTCCTTACAATCCTCCTCTCATTGACCTGTCAGGGCCATTATTAGTTCAGGTTACACCACGAAAATTCATGTCTTTAGTTGCACATACATCCATTTCACAACCGGTGACCATAGGGTTGATGTCGTTGGTGGCCAACTTGGTTCCACCACCATATTCCTCACTAGTTTTCAGTTCTGTGCAAATGATTAGCAACCCTAGTATCCAGTCTATACATGGTCCTAGTAATCTGGTCACCACAACTGTAAGTGGACCTCCAAAGCCTTCGTGATATTCTCCTATAGTGACTACATCGGGACCCACAGTTTCAGCTCCCGCTAGCATGGCTACTTCAGTTCCTTTTAGCAACCCTTTCGGTTAGAACACATTTATGTGTTCAAACCCCACCATTATTATGCTAGGGGGTAGTGTCACCAATCCATACATTCCAGGGGGCACTTTGGTACCCCTACATTCAATAGGATAAGCAGGATAGCCAATTTTTAACATTTTTCCTTTGAGTGGTCAAACTTCTGGTGTAGGGTCTATGGTGATGGTCAACTATGAAAATATAAGTATGTGACTAGCTAACTCTATCGCATCCATATGGGTGACCCAAACCCAAAATCAATCTGGGCAAGAGGGCAACTATTACACTAGGGGTAACCAATAATTTTCCCCCCATTACAACATACCCTATGGACAACAACCATATACCCCTACACCCCCACTCACTAGAAACTTTTATCAACAAAGTCCTACTTATCCCATTGGTAACACATTGATGGGTGGACCGTACGGTCCAAATGTTCAGCCAACACTTCCTTGACCAGATCAAGGGGAAAACACGCAAATTCCATTCTTGGCATCTTTAGAAATCCCCGACCTCTACAGATTGACCAATGATCCCATCAACCACAACCCACTCTGGCCTCCAGTACCGCACAATATTCTGTGTAACCTCCCTAAATTCGAAGGTAAACAAGGGGAGGATCCGGTTACACACATCACCACCTTTCATTTATGGTATGTTCCTAACTCTGTGGTGGATGATAGTATCCAGCTTAGACATTTCCCTTGCACTCTCACAGACAATGCTGCCAAATAGTAAATTGAGTTACCACGTGGGGCCATCAAAAAATTCCAATTACCTATTCGATAAGAAACCATAACAAAACTCTTAATCTCTCTGTGCCAAGACACCACAACCCACATCTCCGATCACATTCATGAATGGAGACGTAGGTGAAGGTTGTTCAAAGAGCCAATCTCGAATCATCTCTTATGAAATTGGTTTTGTAAGTCACTCTTACCACCCCTTGCTAAGGATGTTTTCTTGTCTAGTGTGGTCACGAAAGACCAATCCATCCGTCATGCAGAACATCTAAATCTCATATATTCACAATCTGGCACGTAGTGTGACTTACTTTGCCATGCGCCTCACAACCCAAATCCTCCTGCTACTCAATTTCTCAGAGCACACACTGACGGTCTAGTTGGTGCAACCTTCGACGTATCCATAAAAAAATGTAGTGGGAAAACTTCCCAGCCATCTTCAGTTGACACCGCTCTTAACCAATCAACTTCTCTTCCCACCACTGAGGTAAAATTTGTGCACTTTACACAAAAAAACTAGTGGCAAGAACAAGAAGAAAAAGAAAAATACCTCTCCTTATAAAGAGAAGTCTAGTACTCAAAATAATCCCAATCAGAAAAACACTTCTGAAAACGATAAAGGAAAGGAGAAACCAATGAGATTTCCTTGCAGAATTTTTATAGAGGACCACTTGACATAAAAATGTCCTCGGCTACAGCAATGCATAGATTTCACTCCAAACAAGGACTATTGAAGAACAGTTGTCATCCTTCACAATCCCTTCCCTAATCCACATTAGCAACAATGACACATGGTTGCAAACCCACCACAACCCCCCCAAAGGGGCAACAATGGTACTCATCCTTCCAGTGAAGGATCATCTGCCATTTATTGCATGGATATTGTTGAACTCGAAACCCGAGATAAACTCTATGGAAATCTAATCATTGAGGCTCAAGAACCTGGTTCAAGTTTGAATCCACCGCTGCCCAATGATTTTGATATCGAAAGGCCTGTTTTTGACCCTGTGATTCGTCCCCCTAAAGGGACACTTCAATGCACGACTCATAACACCTCTACACATGAAAGTTTGTAGAAGATCTGGCACAAGCACCATCAGCCATGTCTACACTCAAAGTATTTCAAACCTGCCCAGTGTAAAGGAAAAATTTGTTTTCGGCCATTGGTGGAATTCACCCCCAGGATTCTATGATAACCATCTTCAACACGGAAAAATCCAAACCTTGAATTTCACACCAGCTTTCTTTCAAGGCACAATTTGTGTCAAAAGGAAGACCAATCCATCGCAATTTTAGAGACGAAGGTGCTTCAACATGCGTTATGTCAACAGTGTGCTAGCTCGCTTTGGGTTCTCCCACTTTGTCTCCATCGTTGAATTCTATCAACGCTTTCGACAACCACACGTTTCTCTCAAAAGGCTACCTTTCTAGCTTTCCCATTTCACTTAGTGGGAAAAAAATAATGGTGGACATAGAAGTCGTAGATTGTCATCTCGATTATAATATTTTGTTGGGTCACACTTGGTCTTATGAAATGATTTCCATTATCTCTTCGGTTTTTCGACTCATCCATTTTACATTAGATGGGAAGATAGTTACAGTGGATCATATATCATTTTGTACCTCTAATTATTCCATGTTACCTAGTAGAACTATACCCCTAGTAGGAGGTGTACGTGACTCTTATGTCAGTGTCGGTACCGGTCTTCTTAAGGCATCTCCCTTGATGGATTTTTTTCTCTCCCATTGCATGAGGTTACACACACGATTGAAGTGATATCCACCATCTTCGATGGCTCTATCGATCTATGGATCCTATCACCACCTTCAGAAACTGATTCCTATGGAGATCAGATGCCACTATCACCGACTGAGTTGGCTTATCAAGCCATCCGATTAGCATCTGAACTCTTCATTTCTTTGGTTCCAACCAATGGTGCCACCCTCTCATCCATCAAAGTTTCTTCTAAGGATCTCCTCTATGAATTCCTACCTATGGATGAAGCTATTCGAGAGATCATGTTTCTATCGCAATGACCTTGGGGTGAGTTTCATCATCACGCTTCGATGTCTGATTTGGACATGACCACTATCTAAATCCCATCATTCGACACACCTGAGATCATTCCCTATGCTTATATGATTGTTCAAACTATCGACGCAGAAGGGAACATGGGAAATCTTTCCAAGACTAAGCTCATAGATATGTCACTCAAAATGGGTATCATGGAAAATATACAGATTGGAGTGGATTGTATTCCCGAGGAAATTGCACGCTTCACATCCCTTTTCAAGGAGTTCCATAATTTTTTCACTTGGTCTTATGAGAAAGTTCCTGGCATATATCATTCTATTGACGAGAAAGAGATCAAGAAATTTTGGGTGTTCTTTTTATGGTATTTTTATGGCTCGTTAAATTGAAATACCTTGAGTTCTCTTTTTCAGGATCTTTAAAATTACATGAATAAGAAAAGAGAATTAATTTTATGGTATTTTTCTTGATCGTTAAACTGAAAAAACCTCGATTTCTCTTCTTTGGGCTCGTTAAAATTACACGAAGAAGAAACGAGCTTTCTTTTTAGGGACTTTTTCTAGCTTGTAAAACTGAAAAAACACAATGTTGCCTTTTTTAGGCTCGTTAAACTACTACGATTAAGAAATATGAACCATACTTTTCCATATTTTTCTAGCACGTTAAAAAACCGAAAAATGAACTGATTTTTTCTCCAATTGACTCATTAAAATTTCACAGAGAGCATCGATTTTTTATCCATCTAACTCGTTAAAACTTCACGAATAATATTGAGCTTAATATGTCTCCTCATACTCATAAAAAAATGAGGCAGATGTCCATTGAACATAGGTTTATCACTTTATCCGGATTCAATGGACTAAATTCTGGAAAATGAACTCTGTCAGGCTTACTATTCTCCCTTCGTCGCGCCCGATTATCAAACATCACAAAGGTACACCCTGGAGTTGTATTTTAATATGTTTCTCAAAATCTCTAAATATGAAAATATCACTAAGTTTAACTATCTAGAATCGTTAAACTTAATGAGATGGGGAAAAATTTGGACAAAGCAGATACTTATTCTATTATACTTTGAAGGTCGATTTAGTAGCATAAAATCTTGAACATGGAACTTCGCAGAAAATTTACTCAAAATTAGCTGAACCCTACCATCTATGGGTTTAGCCTTCGTATGTCGATGCCCCTGCATTGGTGAATCTTGATGCTCATTGGTGTTCATTAATCCTAAGTTTCCTAGCACATTGTTATTGTGCCTTCTATTTTTGAAGAGATTCCCATTATCTACTACTTCTCGTATCAACCAAGCCATTATATACCAGAAATCATTTGTCATCGTACGTCACTCCCATTTTCTCTTGAATATATTCAGAACAAACTCATATTTTCCCGTTTCGTGTAGAATGATGTAAGACACCTCAGTGTCTGCCTTTTGACATATCTCTTTCTATCAACTTCAACATCTTATCTAGAAAGTTGATCCAGAAACACATCAGTACCCTGGAGCTTGCAAACCTCAGTGGCAGGTTACATTGTATTTAATTGGAGGTTCTCATTATTGGATCCCATTCAAAAATATTCTACAAGTGTTCGACATCAGTTCCTTTTATTCACACTCGCTAGACTGTACTGTGCATATTGCGGACCATCATCCTTATCGGTGGCCACCCGTGCATTTGTTAACAATTTTCATTATTAACTAGTAATCAGACGATTTCCTACATGTTCGACTACAACTCCTTCATTCACATTTGCGGAAATATGCATTTTAGTGAAGTTGCGACCAAGACCTTGGGTTGAGGCTTACATCATTTCAGTTATTTTTCCTCTCCCAATTTATGATATTATTTTCGGAGACAACTTTTCAGATTTATCTTGTCATCACACAAGCTTTCACATTGTGCTTATTGGTGGACACACTGATCATATCTCTTTTAGAGAAATAATTTTGATATAGATACTAAGCATGGGAATGCCCGACTCATGACAGATACTTATATTTCTAACATATGTTGTTGTTTCAAGTTTTCCTCGGTCTTCCAACTCCTCTTGCTCTACTATATATTATAAAATATTTTGAGCATCATCTTCACCTATGACCTCACACTCTAGGGGACATCTGTTACAGGGAAAATTACCTCCTCATAATCTTAAAGGAGAAGGTAACATGGAAGGAAGAAAATGACCTAGAAATAAACCCATTTTTCCAAGGTAACGCACCCATAGAGGTAGATAGGCAGATTTATAACGCACCCTATCCATGCAAAGGGAGTGTTAGTGCCTAGGGTAATTCTATGTCTTGCTTAAGGGGCAATGTTATCCATGTTTTCATGTGAAAAGAGAAATATCTCGTGGAAACTGACTGGCATTTCCTGTTTTTTCTCAGAATGAGTTAGTTCAAAAGAAACAAATTATGGAACATATCTTTTATTAGATGTTTCCAAACAAAACTAAATGTATATAGAGGTAAAAATCAAGGAAAAGCAAGGAAAAATCAACATATTTCCCATTCGAACTGATTGAAAGGATTGGCAAGGTTTTTCCTCTCTGTTTCCTATAAATTGGAGGTTTGGGCTCTTGGTCTAAGGTCGAAGGTTTGATCATATGTAGAGCAGAATTTTATTGTTGAGTGTGACGCTTAAGGATTGGCAAGGTTCATTGAGGACTCTTAGCCCAATTATCGTCACACTCAGAGATAGATAAAGAGAGAGAGAGAAATTTGAAGACATAGGAGGGCTTGGTACAACCAATGGTTGTAATACTTTTTCTTATAAATCAATAGAACTCTATCTGTTTTTTTCCATTTAATGTTTTAGTGTCACATTTTTTGTTCACTTTTTTATGAATCACGATATAAATGGCTCAAATTTTCATAGTTAAATGTCAATTATATACTTGTTTAATTTTTAGTTAGCAATACCACTTTGAAGATTACATGGGTTCTTTGTTTGGTTGTTGGATCTAGATTTGGAGCTGGTGAGTAAGGACTTCTACCACGCTCATTAGCGCTCTCCATAGGATTTCCTCTCCAAAATAAGGTAATCCTTCAATATCTCACTTTGTCAATTATATATTAGTATGAACATGTATTGAATGCCTTTATAACTTTACAGCTAATCTGACAGTTTGCCTCGAGCACCAGAAAGGGCTAAGAGGGATATCTATTTACTACCTCCGAAGAATTTTACCCCTTAGCATGGAAGAACTATCTCATGGGAAAGGATATAGTAATCAACACAGATCACTAGTTGTTATAGCCCTTACATGCATAGAGTAAGCTATGACAGACCAAACAATACAACTGGATGGTGTTCTTATAGTAGTTTCATTAGATGATCAAGTATAATAATGGAAATACAAACAAGATGGCCAACATGCTTTGAATGTCACCGAAATTAAATATTATAGCATTGAGGACTCTTATGCACATGGATCCATTCAGCCATGATGCATAAAGAGAGTCATATTCAGAGGATGATGACTTCAAGAAGGTGTATCATCATTTTCAAATTATATCCAGGTGCACGGTGGTGATATCACCATTGAATACCATCTGTAGGATGAGTTATGCTACAATTTGGATAAGTTATGTGTTCCTAAAGGTGAATGATTTTAGTTTATTAGAGAGGCTAACACCTCCAAGGTTGCAAGGCACTTTGGTGTAGGTAAAATCATGGCTAACTTGCATAGGTATGTGTATTAGCCCAAGATGCAAGAGCAGCTAGGTAGGTTCAGAAGAGGATGCATACTTTATTGAATCAACAAGCTTAGTAATAGGAAACATTGTATATATAATCCCTTACATGTCCCTACTCATCCTTGGAAAAGAATTTCCATAGAATTTGTGGGAGTTTTATCGACAACCAGGAAGGGACATGGCTACCTATTGGTGGTAGTTGAAAGATTTAACGAGTTGTGTTTTTTGATGCCCTGGAAAAATAACCTTAGTGGGAAAGAAGAAGAAAACTTATTATTTGGACAAGTTTGGGTGCACTTTGGGATACTAAGGAGCATTATTTTAGATAAGGATAAAATATTTATTAGTTCATTTTCAACTACATTTTGGGTGAAGATGAAGAAAAATTTGAAGATATCTAGGACATTCCTTCCACAGAAAGATGTGCAAACATAATTACTCAACAAGAATTTGGTGCATCTTCTAAATGGATACAACCAGAAGCATTAGAAGGCCTAGGATGAAAATATGGTATATGTACAACATTATTACAATAGACGAGTCCACACTTCTTAAATAAAGCCCCTATTTGAAAAAAAAATTGTATATGGGACGCAAGGAGGAGGGAGGGAATATCTTACAATAGATACTTTGAGGGCTGAAACATTTATAGAGAAGATCAGTCATAACCATATACAGGTAGAATAAATGCTACAGAAGTTGTAGAAGAAGTATAAGGCCATGCATGATCAACAAAAAATAGAGAAATCAAATAAGGTGGGAGACAGAGTATGGTTACAGTTGATCAAGGAAAGGATGCATGGAACTGGTAAGAAAATCAAGGATCTGAGGTATGGTCCCCTTGAGATACTGGAAAAGGTTAGTTATAATGCCTATCAAATCATTTTACCACTCTATTTGTGCATTTACATAGTTGTGAATGTGGAGAATTTGAAACTCTATGAGCCTTCCATGCTAGAACAGGAAGAGGAACAAGTCTTACCTTCTGTGGAGGATTTGGAACTAGATTCTCAGAAAGAGTTGACATAAGGTATATTTTTGTATAAGAAACACATAAATATAATACAAGGGTAGTATGACCTTTGGAATAATGGGTTGAATGGAAAAATTCCACGTAAAGCTAAATGGTACACGAGAGAGAAGTTGGAGGAAAATTTTCCTCACCTCATTAACTAGAAGCTTTTTGGGACAAAACCCTCTGAAAATCGGGAGGTGTGATCGATATTATATCATTATATTGTTTTTAATCCATCTCGATGCATTCAGAGTGGAAAAAGTGGAGGAATCAACTCATGGGACCGTTTTTACCAGGGGGACTCATTTTGGTGAAACATTACTTCTTTATCGCAAAGCCCATTCATGTTGTTTTACACACAAATATATTTCCAATGACACAAGAAGTGCATCAATATGAGTCTGTATGCAAAAGTTATGTCACTTAGAAGTTGTCCTTATTTTTTTCACAACTATAATTCGTGAGGATGCCATGTTGGCCCCCATTGTTCATGGAAAATGGACTAGCCATATGTTTGTGATGTAAAAGACTCTAGAAGAGTCTATATTATAACTCTAGTTAAGAGTTAATGTAGTCAGACTTAACCACTATTAGGCTATTGGGTTGTGTTCTGATCCAGTACGAGGAAGAGACATTCCATTCTCTCGAGATAATTTTGTTCCATAGTTTAGTAAAGATAGAAAAGAGGGATAGGAGATAGAGAACACAGGGAGGATTTTTTCACTGTAGAAGCCCACAGGACATATGGATTACTTCTTTTTACCTACAATCATACTTTCAGAAAGATAAAGAGAGAAAACATGACTCACTTTCTATATGGGGTTTCTCCCGAAAGGGTTTCCCACAACATATCTTGAAAGAGAGAGAGAGTGAACACGACTCACTTTCTAGAGGGGCTTCTCTCAAAAGGGTTTTGCACAACATATCTTGTATCTTATGTGTGTGCATGATCTTGTTTTTTCACTGTCTATTATTCTGCATAATTTCATTTCGCATGCATACACAAGTTAAAATAAATGTACACATCTTGAAATTTAAATAAACTATAATATTGTAGAATTTTCAGATTTCTAATATAATATTAGCATATTTGTTGTGAAAAACTATCTTGTGGAATATCCATGGTAGTTTATGGATCAAAAAATATCACTAACAAATTGGGAAGGAAGATCAATACTTTGGTTGACAAGAATTTTTTGACCACATGAATAAAATATTCCCAAAGTTTTGCTTATTTATGAAGTTTCATGTATTGTTGCACCCATTTACTGCCATCTCTAGAATTTCAAAAGTTGCAATGGTTTCAATATATCTTCTAAAATTTGGAGCTTAATTAAAACTTTTATGAAACCTTGATCTGAAAAAACCCTAATCACTAAAATAATAATCTCATTTTGATATGTATAGTTGAGATTAAATCTATTATATTCCTTTAATGCATTAAATTCACTTTCTAAGACTCCACTGAAAAAAATAAGATATTTCACGGTACCCTAGGTGAATTACAAAATAGATTTGTTAACATGACTTGAATCTCTTCCTACATTTTTGCACTGAAACCTGTAGAAGAATTTTCTATCTGAGCTACTTTTTTCAATAGAAGTAGAAAAAATTGTAACATATATCTAAATAACTTTACTCGGCGAATACAAGACACATGATGACCCTCTAAAGTATTATGGATTGCATTTAGATGTTAGCTAACTAGTTGGAGTGCAGTTGTTGCCAAGTTTGTTCCTACTTGAGCGTATGAATTGGTCGACAATCAACCTATGTGACTGCAGCCTCGATCTGCAGCCTTAACAATTCTTAATAAAGCATTCCTTTTAATGCTTTTGTTAATCCACACTATGTAATTATCTAGTATTAGTGTCTCGATTGACTTGAATTCATTACAAAAGAAAATGTAGTTCTTTTGCAATATGTACTCACCTGATTTTAGCCACACATATCTGGTGTGTAGCATTATGTGTGCTGGAAAGTACGTATCCTTCATTCTATGCTACTTATCTCTAGGTAGGAAAACTATTCATTCCAACACTGAGGTTGGTACTGTTTTTCATAGGGTGCAAGGGGCAGTGCCCCTCGTAGTATATCATCACTGCTAATGGGTGGAGTTTTGGGACAACACCCCAATACCTCAAGAACAATTGGTGTATAAGAAATGTGTGCCAAGTTGTGTCCTGCATATGCACACATTTGCAATATGTGCATGCTCAGCTTCGCATCATGTGAATTTACATCTCAAGTGTCTTGTTTAATTTCCTACATCCAAGAATGCCAACTATTACTAATACTATCATGGAAGCCTAACATGTGTGTAAATTTCAAACAACAACCCATGGTGATATCTAGCAACATCGAAAATTTTCTCTCTCACTCTCTCTCAGAGTGCATTGTACACATCACTTAGACAACAAGATAAACACTTTTATGTTTTATTTCCTTTGTGGGAATCTTGTTCATTACCACTTATGCTCCGTTTTTCATAATTTAATGGATCCAATATATTTAATTTGTCCTCCAATTTGCATATTGGCAATCAGATCATGTACTCTCTCAGCACCACTAAAACTGAGTGTAACACATATTGAGTGGAACCTGAACCTAAGCGTGCATAATACTTTGCCTCTACTTATATATGATCAATATAATTCATCTCTTGGGTAATAACTTAGCAATCAATATTATGTTTAATTTGAAGTAGATTAATATGATTTTCTGAAGTTTTCCCATGAGAACCCCATAATAAGAAATTAAATATGTATTCATAAGTCTCAAGTTTCAACATATTCCCTTACAATGGGACACAATATATTTTTTTCTAGTGCAAGCACTATCAGCTAGCAATGCCATGGGGGCTAACAACTACCACTCATTTAAAATTTTCTATTCTCCTTCCCTTCTCATGTCAACATTTTTGAGGAATCATAACTGATATTACATGTGAGGTGACCCAAAACATGATTCAACTTACTCTCTATCCCTTTCCCAATTAAGAGTAAGGCTTGGATTTAACTGTGAATGGGATAAATATGAATATATTTCTATAGAGAATTTGCATGCAACCTCTCAAGTAATTACAAGGCACTTAGTAATGCATAAGGGTTAATTATTTGGTCTAATGATCTTCTTGTCTTGTCTCACCAATGATGTATTAAGGATACTTTACATTGTTCAAGTAATTCACTTCATATGCAAATAAGTTCTTTAATTTTGTTCTATTTCTTAGGTGCAACTATATTTTTAAATGTTTCAATTAGCAACTTAGACTTATGCAATTAACATTTAGGTCCTAATCACATTCATTTAGCCACTCATTTCAAGGTTTCATTGCTCTCACATTCATTTAGCCACTCAATTCAAGGTTTCATTGCTCTTGTTGTCATGCATGCTAAGGTATTGATATATGAGGAGAGTGTTGTACTATTTTGAAGGAGAAATGTTTCATTTCCTGAAGACATAATGGCTTCTTCACTACTAAAGTAAGAGGCCTAGATTGAAACTTCTGCCATAAGAAATTTATGATTTTACTGATAATCATGAAACTCAAGAAGAGAAGGTACACAAGAAATATTTTTTTTGTTTTACACATTTATATGTATTTTCATATTGTGGCATTATCTCAACTTAATCATCTCATATATCTCAGTCTTTCAGTTGTTCTCAAGTTGCATACAAGTTGATGTGTATGTACATTTGTATTATAACTATAGGTCTGTGAATAAGTATGTGATTCTATTACCTAAATATTGTAGGAAAGAAAAGAAAAAGAAGTTGATGTTGCAGCTGAAAGATGGAAAGATGTTGTTCATCATAAGGGAAGGAATAAAACCGTATATTCCAAAAGTGGATTTGCTATGGCTTTGGCTTTGTTGAACTAGCTATTTCTCAACCAAAAAAGCGAAAAAGAAGATAAAAGATAGAGTGAAATTTTATAGATTCCAAAAGTGAGAGGATCAGAAAAATGGTATGTTCAGTATTTTATTTTTTAGTTTGTGTGGATATGATAGAAAGACATTGAAAAAAAAAAAGACACACATTTCATGTCAGTAGCTTTCCGCGTATTTCGATCATTATTTATATTTAAAGTCAACTTTTATCCTATGTCGTTAGTGTTAAAGTCGTGGCAATATCCCACAGAAATTTCATGTCTCGTTGGAATTATTGGAAATTACAAACAACAAAGGGAGAGAATTAAACTCTCTACAACACGTAGAACTTTAAAAACGGAAATTTTAATGGCAGACAGAGATGGTGCATGAAATGCTTTCTTCTGTTTATTTGACAATTAAAAAATCGTTACAAATTTCTTCCACAACGAGTGGATTCACAAAGTATGTTCATCGTTTAGAGACGCAAGCATATACAATTACACAAATACCTTTCTCTGCCTCTCAAGAACACAATAAGTAGTGCTCGCTCTTTTTCATCGTTTTTTCTTTTCTCCTGCTCGTCAATGCTATAATGCAATACAATACATTCATTACATTTGCTCTCGGCCTTTTCTTCCTTTTATATGGCGCGGCGGAACAAAACCATAAAACCTATATAAAACTTAAAACAAAGAAATAAACAAAATACAAAGGAAAATGTTGCTGAACACATAAAACTTTAACATTGGCGCGACGTACGAGTGGGGACCACATCTTATTCGGCCATTGCAATTGCGGAAATTGTGATATGCGATATGGAGGAATAACAAAATTGCGATCAAACAAAAATGCGATGGTGCGACGGGCGCACATCGTAACTTTCAACATTTGCGATAACATATATATATGTGGCGGAACAAATTTGCGATATGCGATTGTGCGATCTTGCGATGGCGCGACGATCGCACATCGCAATTTCAACAAAACTCTGGCAATGGGCGGAGGGTGATTGCGGTAAAATAAGATATTGCGATGTTGCGATGGTGCGATGATCGCACATCGCAAACATCCACATCAACAAGACACTTGCGGTCTCAAACTTCAAAGAACTGCGATCTGCGATTTGCGCTTTGGCGCTTAAGTGGTAGGGACCACTTGTCCTTCCGCTTCATAAGTGACTTCTGCCTGTTCGATCAATTTCATTCATTTTTAGTTGTTGAGGGCTTTTAAGCCCGAAATGACTGTCTTAATGAATTCTGCTCTTCCGTAGACTTGAACTACAGGAAATCTTCGCTCCTCTGTCAAAAATGACTTCGCCCATACTTCAAAATTAATTCCTTTCTCTGTCATACTTGGCTGCGGCCCATCATCAGTAAATTCTTCTTAAATACAGAGTGCTATGCACTCAAAGCTTTGCTGCTGCTGTACTTTCTTCTCCTTCCTGTACAAAGGCACGGAAGGTGACTTTAATATTTCAACACTCCCCCTTAAAGTCAGCTGCTGGGTTATCCATCATACCCAAACATTTTCTTAAAAATTCAAATGTTTTCTGTGCCAATGGCTTTGTCAAAATATCTGCATATTGCTCCTCTGTTTTACAATGCTGTAAAACAACTTCTCCATTGTTCACCAATTCTCTGATATAGTGAAACTTTGTGTCTATGTGCTTTGTTCTCTTATGAAACACAGAATTCTTTGATAATGCAATAGCTGAGCTATTGTCACAATAAATCACAGTGCCCTTTACCTGTTCTTGGCACAAACTTCTCAACATCCTTCTCATCCAAATTTCTTGACACGCTGCTGCTGTAGCTGCCACATATTCTGCCTCTGCTGTAGACAATGCTACAATAGGTTGTTTCTTAGAAGCCCATGAAATGGCTCCTGAACCCATATGAAAAACATAACCGGAAGTGCTCTTCCGATCATCTACACTTCCAGCCCAATCACTGTCGGTGTATCCAACTAATTCTGAATTTTCTGAAGCTGTATATAAAATACCAAATCCTTTTGTACCTTTAACATACCTCAGAATTCTTTTTGCTGCCTGCCAATGTGCTTCTTTTGGCTTCTCCATAAATCTGGAAATTAAACTAACAACATGCATAATATCCGGCCTAGTTGCAGTCAAATACATGAGGCTGCCAACTATGCTTTTATACAAACTTGGATCAAAATCCTTGCTGTTGTCATCTTTTCTCAACTTCAATCCCATTACTGTGGGAGTAATTGCAGCTTTGCACTCCTGCATATTAAATCTTTCTAAAACCTGATTCACATACTTTGCTTGAGATATAAAAATCTCTTTCTCACCTTGCTCCACTTCTATTCCCAAGAAGTATCTCAACAAACCCATGTCAGTCATTTCAAATTCATCTTTCATGACTGTTTTAAAATTTTCAACAAGGTAATCATCATTACCTGTAAATATTAAATCATCAACATACAAAACAACAATTAACATCTTACCATCCTTTTCTTTGATGTAGAGGGTGGGTTCTCCCTCACACTTCTCAAATCCATTTTCCAGTAGATAGGAGTCTATCCTACTGTACCATGCTCTTGGTGCTTGCTTCAGCCCATAAAGAGCTTTCTTCAATTTGCAGACCTTATGCTCTTGGCCTTTCTTCTCATATCCAAGAGGTTGTTCCACATATACCTCTTCCATTAAAACTCCATTTAAAAATGCGGATTTTACATCCATTTGATATACTTTCCATTTGTTTTGTGCTGCTATGGACAACACTGCTCTTACCGTCTCCATTCTTGCAACTGGTGCAAAAGTTTCTTCATAATCAATCCCTTGCTTCTGCTTATATCCTTTGACAACAAGTTTGGCCTTGTGTCTTTCTATCTTTCCTTCAGCATTGCTTTTGGTCTTGTATACCCATTTAACTCCAATGACTTCTTTACCTTCTGGTAGATCAACCAACTCCCATGTTTTGTTCTTCTCTATGGCTTTAATTTCATCATCCATAGCTTCTATCCATTTTATATCTTTAATAGCATCTTCAAAATGAATAGGATCATCAACTTGACAATACAAAGCAAATAAGGAATTCATACCTTCGTTTGCTTCTCCTTGCTCATAAATTTCTCTAATACTTCTGAACTTTGTTCCTCTTTCACTTGGTGTAGTTGTGCTTGATGAAGCACTCATTTCTGCTCCATGTGGTGTGCTTGGAGATGCACTCCCGCTTCTTCTCAAGGGTGTTCTCGCTGCTGCTTGAGGTGTCCCTTGCTGTCCTTGTGCTGGTGGAGGTTGTGCTACGGATGGGTTATTAATTTCAACCACATCTCCCTCATCTTCATCATGAGACAAACAGCTTTTAACATTGACTGTTTTCTCTATGCTTCCATCCCATGCTTCCTCTTCAATGAATTGCACATCTCTGCTTATCAAAAAATTCTTTGTGGATGGGTTATACAATCTGTATCCTTTGGAATCCTCACAATATCCAAGGAAAATGCACTTCTCCCCCTTACTATCCAACTTCTTTCTCAATTTGTCTGGAATGTGTACATATGCCACACATCCAAAAACTCTCATGTGGGTGACTCCCTGTTTTCTGCCACTCCACGCTTCTTCTAGAACTTTGTTCATCACAGCTTTTGTAGGGCATCTATTTAAAATATACACAGCACAGTTTGTTGCTTCTGCCCAATACTCATTCGGCAAGTGTTTTTCCTTTAGCATACTTCTCACCATTTCCATTATGGTTCAATTCTTTCTTTCAGCAACTCCATTCTGTTGCGGTGTGTACCTTGTGGTAAATTGCTTGTGTATGCCATTCTCTCTGCAGAACCGCAGAAACTCCTTTGATATGTATTCTCCTCCTCTATCGGTTCTGAGGACTTTAATATACTGCCCACTTTGTTTCTCTACAAGAGCTTTAAAGTGGAAAAATTTCTGAAAAACTTCACTCTTATATTTCAGAAAATAAACCCACACTTTTCTTGTGAAATCATCTATGAAGGTCAGCATATAGTTGCTGCCTGAAACTGATGCTGTCTGCATCGGCCCACATAAATCTGAGTGAATGATTTCTAAGGGTGCTTTTGCCCTTATGCTTTTCCCTGAAGGAAAATTTTCTCTGTGTTGCTTTCCCAAGATGCAGCCTTCACATAGGCTGTCAGGCTTCTCAATCAATGGCAAACCTCTTACCATTCCTTTTCTGTGCAGCAAATTTAATCCTCCGAAATTGAGATGTCCAAATCTCAAGTGCCATAACCAATTTTCATCTTTCTCTTCCTTCTGAAAGGCTTCTTGTGTTACAGCTGCTATACTCTTTCCTTTTCCCTTCAAGTCAGTGTTGAGCTTGAGAGGAAACATTCTATTGCTGGTCATTTGAATTTCAGCAATGATTTTCTTACTTGGAGGTATATCTTTTATTGTGCACACATCATCTTTAAAAATTACATTGTAACCTTTGTTTATGAGCTGCCCAACACTCAAAAGATTACATTTCAGACCTGGAACATAATATACATCAGGGACAAATTTCTGCTCCCCATTCCTTGCTCGAATACTAACTCTGCCTTTTCCCTTGACAAAGATCTTAGTATCAGTTCCTATGGTCACTTCAGACTTCACTTCTTCATCTAGATTGGCAAACACTGCTTTGTTGCCAGTCATATGATTACTACATCCAGAATCTAAGAACCAAACATCATCATCTTTATTCTGTGCTACATTACAAGCTAACAACACATTACTTGGGTTCTTTTCTTCTTTTGCTACATTAGCATTCTGCCTATTTTTCATGTCATTTTGCTTCTTTCTACATTCATTGGCATAGTGCCCATATTTCTTTCAATAATGACATTGGACATTGGATTTGTCATACCTTTGTCCATGAGCATGTTGGTGTTGATGTCCACCTTGCTGGCTATTGCATTGGCCATGGCTCTGATTTTGACTGTTGCTCCTTCCATGTGAATGTGAAGGGTTGTTCCTTCCACCTCTGTTCTGGCTTCTGCCTCTTCCTCTTCCTTTGCCTTGACCTCTTCCTCTTCCTGAAGGCATTTGGGTCTTGAAGGCGTGCTCAAGAGATGAGTGTTCATCTCTGCTCAATCTCTGTTCATGAGTTATCAACGAGGCATGAAGTTCATCAACTGTGAACTGTGAGAGATCTTTGGTCTCTTCTATGGTGGTAACAATAACATCAAACTTTGAGGGTAAGCATCTCAAAAGTTTCTCCACAATCCTTCTTTCTTAAAGAGTTTCTCCATGGGATCTTATCTAATTTACAATCCCAATCACATGTGTAAAAAATGTGTCTACACTGTCTGACTCTTTCATGCAAAGAGTTTCAAAATCTCTTCTCAGCAACTGAAGTTTTGTTGTCTTAACTTTCTCCATACCTTGATAGGCTACTTTCAGAGTTTCCCATGCCTCCTTGGATCTCTTAGCTGCTGCTATCCTTGGAAACACACTCTCATTTACAGCTTGATACAATAAGAAGAGAGCTTTAGAGTCTTTCTTCCTATTATTCTTCAACACATCCTTCTCTGCTTGAGTTAAGGCATTAAAAGCCTGCTCATCAGCTGGTTCTATAAAACCATCTTCTACTAATTCCCATAAGTCTTGTGATACAAACAGGGCTCTCATGGTAATGGCCCAATAATCATAGTTCTTTCCATTAAACTGTGGAAGTTGAACATTTCCAGGACTCATACCAGTGCTTGGTCCAGCCATTGCTTCAAAACTGAACTCTAAGCTTAAATAAATTGTCTTTCCTTCTTGAAAGAACAAACTCCTTAAACAATAAACAAATGCACTTTTATCTTTGAGAAATACCTGACTGTGACTTCTGTCGAGCTTTTCACGTTGCTGGAGAAAACACTGCAACAAGTCTTCTTCTTCTTCAGCTTCTTTGAAAGTTTCAAAGAGCCTGAACTAGCTTTGATACCATGTTGGAATTATTGAGGAATTCCAAGCAACGATTAGAGAAACAAACTCTCCTCTGACACGAGAGGAGATTTAAAGACATAAATTTTAATCGCAGAGACGAGAGATAGCATAGAAAAATGCTTTCTTAACATTTGATTATGAGGCAAAAAGCTGTTACAAATTTCTTCCTCCAATGGAGGGATTCACAAAGTATGTTCGCTTGCTACGGACGCGGTGCTATAAAGCCCCAAATGTTCTCTCTCTGTCTCTCAAGAACGCACAAGCAGTGCTCAGTTCTTCTTACTGTGTTTGCTTTGCCTGCAGGCTCACACAGCGTTTACAATGCAATACAATACATTCATTACATTTGCTCTCGGCCTTTTCTTCCTTTTATATGGCGCGGCGGAACAAAACCATAAAACCTATATAAAACTTAAAACAAAGAAATAAACAAAATACAAAGGAAAATGTTGCTGAACACATAAAACTTTAACATTGGCGCGACGTACGAGTGGGGACCATGTCGCAGTCGACCATCGCAATTGCGAAAAGTGCGATTTGCGATATTTGCGATGTGCGATGGGATCACATCGCAAATATCTGCGATAACACATGGCAGAAACAAACAATGGAAATGCGATATTGCGATATTGCGATGGTGCGACGGGTGCACATCGCAACTTTCAACATTTGCGATCAACACATATATATGTGGCGGAACAACTTTGCAATATGCGATTGTGCGATCTTGCGATGGCACGACGATCGCACATCGCAATTTCAACAAAACTCTGGCAATGGGCGGAGGGTGATTGCGGTAAAATGCGATATTGTGATATTGTAATGTTGCGATGGTGCAACCATCGCACATTGCAGATTTCCATATCAACAAGACACTTGCGGTCTCAAACTTCAAAACTGCGATCTTGCGATCTTGCGCTTTTGCGCTCAAGTGGTAGGGACCACTCGTCGAAGCCTTTTATAAAATAAAGATTTGCTTTGTTTAAACACATTTCATTCATTTTTAGTTGTTGAGGGCTTTTAAGCCCGAAATGACTGTCTTAATGAATTCTGCTCTTCCGTAGACTTGAACTACAGGAAATCTTCGCTCCTCTGTCAAAAATGACTTCGCCCATACTTCAAAATTAATTCCTCTTTATTATACGATTATTTGGCCACACTGATCTCTCTCTTCTTTCTTTCTTTCTTTGTTGTACTGTTCTTTGTTCTTCCTCTTGCCCAAGGCACGACGGTGACTTTAATATTTCAGGTTTCGAGCTAGGTTAATGTTCTGTGTAACTTTTGTATAAGATTAAATATAAAAACAAGGTAATGAAATTATTTTCTTGGAAGAAGAAACATAGTTGGTAATTTATTGTTCTTTTTATTTTGTTGACTCTTCCATTGATGTCCGCTGTTATATTTTTATTTATTTTTTCTTTTTTTTCGAAATGCTTTCCCTCATCGCGTATGCTAATGTTGGTTGTCCCTATGTTACAACTTCTATTCTAGAAAAATAGAAAAACACATTATTTAGATGTGTATTAGAGGTTTCATACTTTTGTGGTAGTCTCCTAGTGATGGTCAAAAACAATACTTGCATGCGTTAGTTGTCTACATATATCTTTTTAACGGATATTCTATAATAAAAAATGAAAACTATTAGTCAATCATAGGGATATATTGTCAGTATGGTAAAATTCACAAGGAAATCCAAGAAGGAAGTAGAAAATATCCAATATTCTATATCTTGTTTTTGTGAGAAAAAAAATTTATCACATGGAGAGACAGGGAAGTTTAGAAAATGGTGTCTCACCTACTGTAATGTTTAAATGCTTAATTATCTGTGTACATATTATGTTAAGTAATAATGTTTTTCTGTACTACACCTATATATTTGTGTTTTATAATGTAATATGTACATCCTTGAATTTTTCATTTAAAAAAAAAAATACATGTCCACAATGTTTTTATCTAGACTGAGAATATCGATCAGAAAACAATACAACTTGTTTTCGAAGTTTTTTTTCCCTGGTCTTACCTTTCCCGAAATATGTGGTCATTCTTGTTTTCTTTCAATTCGTAAACTCTTCCCTTTTTTACATCTATCAACCCAAACCTGTCTCAACCTTATACTATACTTTCAAGGTGAAATATAATGCACTAAATTGATTGTGCTAAAGCCATGAAACTAAATCCTAAAGAAATACTTACTACGCACGTGCAAGTTATAAATTATATTTTTGGGTATCTATATCAACTCTGACCTGAAGGAGTTGTATACTGTTAAAAGCTTCAAGCCTTCATCCCCTACCTTATCCTCTACCTTTCTTGGGTTTCCCTTGTACATCAAATCCCTATCATGAAATTTCAAAGTAGATTTTGTCTAGTAATGATTTCAACGATATGTGCTGAACATGTGTAAGAAGGCTATTATTTTTTGTTTTCCCAATATCTTCACATTCAAATTTAGATAGTGACACCTACACATTCCCCATGACACCTAAACATTCCCCAACATAATTTTAGTCAAGCGTTCAAATTTGTGCAGGAATACTGAAGCATGCTAAAAACTAGTGAATATTTAGTATTTACCCTCACCTTTGAAGCCATGACGTGTTTTTCTATTTTATGTGTCATTGAATCTCATGGATTTTCAATCCAGGAGTTTCGATGGGTTGAATTTCATTTTCCAGTAAAGGTATTCACTTTTCTTAACAGTTAAAGGATCTGAAGCAAATTAATAATCCACTCATTCTAATCATTTAATCTAGTCATTGTATTACTGAAGCATGCTAAGTATTTTAAATATTTTCTCCCATCTTTGAAATCTAGATATACTTTTCTTTTTTCCTGGCTCACTGAATCTCCTAGATCTTGAGTCTAAGAGCTTCAATTTTCCTCTTCTTTAAAAAAATGGCACATCTCACCTTTTCGGAGGGGTTTACATGATAAAGAAAATCTCATCAGAAATCTCAATATGACATGACTTTTCCTTTTGAACTCTAATTTTTTGAATTGTTTAATTACAATGCCCAATTTTGTGTGCATGTCATGTATGGCCATCTTATTATGAATTAACCATTTCTATATCTTTTATGGTCTTGATCTTCCATGTCACTTTCAGGACAAAAATCCATAGGGACGTGGATTGGAGAAAGGAAAAAGCACTTCATGCCAGTTCTATTAATATGTATATACATGGAGTTCAATTTTAACAATATTATTTTCGACTCTTATGCCAAAAAAAGACGTGTTGGAAACACTTTGTTCTATCAACAGGGAAATAGTTCACTAGCCTTAAATTCATTTCCCAGTGTATATGACAAATCTCAGAGATATACCAATCATATATATGTCACAATATAGTCAAAATGATTGCACGACTGCAAGGTCAGATAACGAGCAAGGGCAATCCTAATCAGAGTTCAAAATTTTGAAGTGATTACACTGGGGAAAGTCCTCTGAGGGAAAAACGATTTACAATATTTAAGTAATATGTATCACTGGAATATATCCAGCTGAGTAGAACAAGTAGAGTAAAATAAGTATCGGTTCAGGTAAAAGTTTTGGAAATGATATCTTGATAATGCCCGCTAGGCACATGCTCCAGGGGCAGAAGGAATGAATTTAATAAAAAAGTGGCATGTAGAGAGTGTTAGACAAGACTCATCTCCGAGAGGAATAGTGCACATGAATTATCAATGGAAAAAGGCTCTTGAACATGTAGACTTTGCGCAGTCAAAGGTGGTTAGGACAGTCTCACAAAATAACACTATCAACGCAGGAGAGGTATTAAATTTATTCGATGTATTTAGACTTGAGTGAAACATTAAATCCATGAATACTGTGAATACTTGTAAGTTCAATTTGTCAGTGTTGTGCATTCTTTTATCCTAATTAAAATTACTTCTGTTTTAGAATGATGCCATATGTTTGATTTGTTTGTATCCCTTTGTAGTAAGTCATTGTGTTGGACATTGGATAAACCAAAGCTCTCTGTGTGTTTCGTGATATGGACTAACCGCTTTTTGTGGATCCTTATCTCTGGCGATGCGATCATTGACTAACACCTGCGGGTTTTCGTCTAACGACAATCGTGATTCCCAACAAGTGGTATTAGAGCATAGGTCACGAGTTCGATACACACCCGGCTCGCGTTGGCGCGGAGATTGTTGGACATTGGATAAACCAACGCTCCCCGTGTGTTTCGCAACATGGACTAACCGCCTTTCGTGGATCCTTATCTCTGGCGATGCGATCGTTGACTAACACTTGCGGATTTTGATCTTACAGAAATCGTGATTCCCAACACATTGTCTCTTGTGCATCCTTTTATCCGAATTAAAATTACTCCTCGCTTACAATGATGCCATATGATTGATTTGTTTGTATTCCTTTGTAGTAAGTCATTGTCTCTTTTGCAATATGTTTAGAATTCAAATTTACAAACTAATTTAAGATCCTAAATACCTTTTTTTTATAGGTTATGCTTTTGCAAACTCATATTTATTTGACAACGACACAAACATATCTGAACCAACATCTTTATCAAGGTAAGATTTCGGTTCATGTTTTACTATTAAATAATTTGTCTATTGGTTGTTCCACCAGCTTTTCCAAGTTTTCTATAATATGATATACTAATTTGTCCAATTTATGCTTATAAAATTTTATGTCGAGCAAAAAATTTCTTGACCTTCTAAGCAAGTCAGATTATCGAAATGAAAATGAAGTCAGATAATCGAAATGAAAGTGACACATTAAAGCACACTATATTCAGTGAGTAAAATGCATCTATTAATCCCAACGAATCTTCTTCACTTGATGTTTCAGTTACTCATTTTGGGCATAACCAGTCATCAAGCGCTCTCTCTTCTTAGCGATTTGCATTTAGACTGGGTTCACCAATCAAACCGTTGCAAAGGATGAAAATTTGTTGTTTACAAACAAGTGTATTTATGCAAACTAAAAATGCAATATTGGATTGGCAGATCCATCCATCAAAAGGATAAAGTGCCCACAAGAGTGTAGCTTTAGCAACTCATCGAGATTACTTTTTAAAGGTAGTTGATATTGCCACAGCTAAAGTAAAAATCTTGCAAGTGACCACTTCAACAATGTCAGTAAGTGTTCCCTCTAAATCATCACTAACATGTGTAAAAGAGAATTGTTGTAAATATGGAAAAACCTCCATTCTTCGTAGCCTCTGATATTCATCATTCAAATTAGTTATAATATATTCAACACCCAAAATCCAGTAGACAAATTATATCATTTCTTCAATCAAAAGTTTGACGTGTACTCACCCAAAGACATGCCAACATGCACGTTAAAATTGGTAAAATTGTTTAAAAATAAAAATTCCCTTATATTTTTTTCATCTTAATGTCCATTTGAAAATCCTTAACTATAAACAAATAACTGAAAATCAAGTCAAAAAAAATTATGACAGCATAATATTATGTTGAACATTAATTTAAACACTAAAGGTAAATATAAAGGACAACTTTGCATTCAATGTCATTCAACAAATCGAATCCTAAGTCAGATTTTCCATCCACGGTTTTTGTTTCGTTCTAAAATTCGCATTTGAAACGTCACAACATATTCCAATCAAGTCTGAAAATAAGAGGTGTGGTTTTACTTATTCCAACCTTTCTGAACCTGACTTGAAAAGTCCCAGGAGAAAGTATAGAAATGAATGAAGATCTTGGCTTAATTTGATATTTCAATAGTAAATAACACTCTTTAGATGATTTAATTGATTCGCATTTTGAAGCAGATCCTCATAACAATGAACAATTCAATTCCCTTTTGAAATGTAATTGGAAAATCTTGAACTCCAGAGTTTCTTAATTTTTCATGAAATAGCCTTACCGTGTACAGTAAATAATTATCAAGCAATGTCTTGCAACTAGCATAACAAAACTTTTCTACCGTGTTATTTGCTATTATGGTGCAACAAAACATACAGACATTGCATGGGATTTGAATGCAAAGATGACACAAAATTTTATGTAAGTGGAACAATGACAAAATTCTTCTAGTCTTATTTGCTATTATGCTGCAACAAAACATAAACATTCAGACATTGCATAGGATTTGAAAGAAAAAATGACAAAGCGAACAGAGCGACTTAATCTAAAACCACGAGTGCTGCCTGTTAGTAGACATGTCATAGGAATTGGGCATTACAGAACCTATTGCCAGATTTGACATAACATTACTGATAGGTTGTTGGGAATTAGGCGTTACTAAACCTACTGCCAGATTTGGCATAACACTGTTCATAGGAACTTGCGAAATGGACCTTACTGCACCAATTGTCATATTCGGCAGAACATTGTTCATTAGTGCATGGGAGCTGGGTCTTACTGGACCTATTGGCAAATTCGGCATAGCATTATTCATAGGCACCAGCGTGGGCGATGGTGATTGGATGCCAATCTGTTGCTGAACTGTCATCAGCGTGGGCGATGGTGATTGGATGCCAATCTGTTGCTGCACTGTCATCATAGTTGGTGATTGGAAGTGCTGCTGCGCAGGCACTGCAGGTGGAGAAAGCAAGTGTCCGGGATGCTGCACATTTAGCACTTCCCTGTTGATGTTCGTGACTGTGACAACAGTGACAGTGACGGTCCCGTAGGCTATGAGGCTTACCACTGTCCCTGCAACGTGATTACCTTGCGCGTCTGTTAGAGTGACTCTGAGTCCTGTACCTCCTTGGGTATCAACGCCGCGCGGGAATGCTCCAGTAAGGGATATAATTTCAAATGGCGCTGTATTATCCACCATGCCCCCTACGGCCACTGACTCCCTCAGGTTGACGTCGGTGACATTCCCTCTCCCACCCATAACGACTACTCCCACATCCGAGCTAAGCATGAACGATTCCAGAATATCTGTGATGTTGAAGCCAGTGGGGACCTCCACTATAAGATTTTTCGCCGTATCTGTTTTGTCACGTATTCCATGCAGAGAACCTTTGGGTTTGTTCCTGGAACCCAGAGGCCTGCCCCGTGGCCTCCTGGTCACCCCAGACCCAGCCCCTCCCTCTGCCAGATTCTCCTCATCGGCCTTGTGGGTGTCACTGCTACCGCCCTCACCCCACGCTCTTTTCTTCGCTCCGTCATGGTTGATGTTTTCTTCGGAACCAGGATTAAAATACGTGTCATCTTCTATAGACAAACCCTCCCAGAACCCTTCCGCCATCCTCCCAGAACCCTTCACTTGAAATTCTGAATAGTATGAGTAGGAGATATAATTGACAGAGTCCCGACGTTTACTCGATCTATCTTCACAAGATATTTCTGCTTTCTATTCTCCAAAATCATTCCATATATATAAGTCTTACAAAATATCCGTTTTCGTTAGGGTTTCCCCATTTCCCGCCAGGTCACATGCTCGTTATGGGTGTGGCTGACTATTCATCCGGTAATTTGCCCTAGGAAGTCCTTCTAGGGGCCACATTCTTTGGCCGTACTAACCAAATTGGTCAAATTTGATAAATATGTGGAGTAGAATAGCTCGAAGATTTAGACTTTCTTAATTGTACATAGTGAAATATAGATTCTGCCAAATTTGATCACTTGATGCGGATATGAAACTAATTAACATAGCAAAATATACATTTAGTCAAATTGGATCACTTCATAAGAATATGAAACTAATTAGCGGAGTTAGTTAGAGATTTTGTCAAATTTGATTGGATAGGTTACTCATACGTTCATGATTTTGTCCACTAGATTTCATATTTTGCATGGACCCTCGGTCCTATACACATATTAATTTGGTGTCCCGGTTGGGTCTCGCTTTAAAATTGGATAATAATAATAATAATAATAATGGATGAACACCATTTTTTTTAATGTAAATTTTGGAAGTTGGTAACAAAATAATTTTTTTTATTATAAAATTTGAGAAAATGTAAGAGTTTCTTCTAGATATTTGATCTCTCATAGGGTTAATATGGATTAGTTACAGTTATTTATACGTTATTAATTCATTTCTATGAATGGAAAAAAGATGGGTTGTCACCCTATACTACAAGTAAACTTTATTTTTTTGTTTTATTTTTATAATTATTTATTTTATTTCACTTTTATTTTTATCTTGATTTTTATGTAATTTGACGGAGTTAAACATCTCTTGTGAGTTTATTATTTAATGATTTTAAAGAGTAATTAGGAACATTGTTTGTTTTCCAATTTATTTTATTTAGATTACTTTAACAAGTTATTAGTTTACTATGGTGAAAAAATAAAAGATAAAACAACTCCAGATAAAAGAAACATTAAAAAGAATCAACTCTTAAACTTATTTAAATTCTAAAAACGTTGTTTCCCATTTAAAATATCATTTTATACAATCTAATATTAAAATGTTGTTAATATATGGAGTCTACCAACTAGAAAATTATTTTGGTTAAATCTAAATAATTAATAAGATACTTAAGATATCTTTTTTTGGGATTGGGATAAGTAAGTCATTTATCTATGACCATATCCTTGAATGGTTCATGAGGCACAATACTTGCTAAGGTTTTGCAAATGGGGTAGCAAGCTAAGTGGGCTTGTTTGTGGGGAAAACTCCACAGTTAAGAGTGCTTGAGCCATAGGAGTTCTACGATGGATGACCTCCCGAGATGTTTTGGTTACCGAGTGCAAGCCCCATAAGTGATGATTGAAGCTATGTGATTCATTTCACTAGTTTCAATCCCACTTCTTCACCCTTTTGAGCATCACCCAATGCAATGAGTGCTAAGTGGACTATTCAAAAATTATGAGAAATTAGTTAGTTACGACTACCTCTCATGGAAATGGTCATATATGACTGAATTACTTAACGCATTTGAATCCCAAAAATGATATCTAATACAATGCACTCCGGAAACCCCTCATACTTAAATAATAAGATACATGTTAAATCTAAAATTTTGTCAAATTAAATAAGTATGTAAATAAAAACATTATACTTATTGAATTTTTATCTTTTGTTTGTGCCTAATCCCTTTTCATATAGAAATTGTAGTGTTCAAGTGAAGTTATGTTGATCATTTTATTGTCGTAATAGTTAAAGAAGCTTGCTCAAAGAGGATGTTGTGAATGCCGTTCAACACATTCTCTTTTATAAGATTGTGCTTCATGGAGATATAATAGAGGGGTTTTTTTGACATGGGGATGTTGTTAATCTCCATAATGTTGTTCAACATGGTGATTTTTCTTCTCAAAAATTCTACTTCACAGAGTTGTGGCAAATGTAATTGGACATTATTTTGAATAATGGTTTCGAGATGTTGGCGCTTGAGGGAATTTTGTTACAAAGCTGCATGTTACCTCCCTTAGTTTAAATTACTCCAAGGAATTTCCAAAACTATTCTCCAATAACTTTAAGGGATTTTATGTCACAATATGATCCACATTGTATCATTATATTATTTTTCATCCATCTCAATGCCTTCAAAGTGGGAAAGTAGATGAATCAACTCATGGGACCGTCTTTAACAGTGAGACCCAGTTTGTAAAAAAGGGTCTAAAACCTTCTTGGAGTATTTTGAGGGACCAAATGATGTTTTCTAGGGGTAAAAAGTTGGGTCATGAACACAAGACCTTTTCATGTTGTTCGACACATAGAGATATTTCCAACAATGCAAGAAGTGCGTCAATCAGAATCTATAAGGAAAAGTTATGTCACTCAGAAGTTGACCTTCATATTGTCACACCTATAATTTGGGAGGATGTCGTGTCAACCCCCATTATTCATGGAAAAGAGGCTTTCCACGTATTTTTTAAATGGAAGAATGTAGAAGATTCTATACTGTAGCTCTAGTTAAGAGTTGATGTAGTCAAACTTAACCCCTAGTAGGCTATCATGATGTGTTATAACGAGGTCACTAGGAGGAAGAGACATTTCATTCTTTTGAGAGAATTTTGTTCCATAGTTGAGAAAATATAGCCAATATGGATAGGAGGTAGTGCATACAAGGAGGATATGTGTACTGTAGTAATAAAGGTTTCATAGGCCTTACTTCTTTGTAACTACATCCACACCTCCACAAAGAGAAAATTTGTAAAGTGGCTTCACCTTTGAGCTGGGTTTTCTCCCAAAAGGGTTTCCCAGAGTATATATTATGTATTTTGTGTGTTTATGAGCTTAATTTACCATTAGCTGTACTTTTTCATAATTTACATTCCCATGCATGGACTAATTACAGTTAAATCTATAGATCTTGAAATTTAGATAAATTATAATATTGTAGAATTTTCATATTTCTAATTTAATATTATTATATATTTTGTGACGAATTATCATGTCAAATAGCCACGATAGTTTACGTATCATTTGGTGTCATAGAAAGTTTATTTGGGTATTTTGTGGAGATTTTAAGGATGTAAATCGACGAGACCGGAAGTCGTAAAACCCTAATCATTGTCAATGCATTTGTAAATGAACCTTGTGATCTTGTAGAGGTCAGGTTTACGTTGTTGGAAAAAAAGTAGCACATATCAACCACAATGTAAATCTCCTCATGGTGGCCTTGAATAATAAGATGTGGATATTTGGAGAAGATGGGGGTTCAAATGCAGAGGAAAAATTAGAGTGGGGACGAGAGGATCGGGGAGAAAGGTAGAACCAATCGAAGAAAGAACCAAGAAACCCTCAAGTTGGAGGATAAACCTCTAGTGACTAAGTGGGAGGATTTCAAAACCCTCATTAATTCATATTTTTATCCCATTGGGTACATGGAGGTCTAGTGGATCCGGTGGCATTACTTCAGGTAAAATTAAGGCCAAATCATGCATGAGTACAAAACAGATTTCGGAAACAGGGAAATAATTTTGGTATCTCTCCAAATAACCCAAAAAAACTCCTCAAGTATATGGGGGGTATGGACCGCTATCAGAGTGACCAAGTGTTGTTGTTCAAGCCCAAATCGATGGATGAGGCTTCTGTACAAGAACAATACCTAGAGAACATAGGCCTGAAGAGAGCATAATCAAGTGGATCTAGGGAGAAGGAGAAACATGATGCTTATAAGGAGGGAAAGAAGAAGAAAAAAGGGTGAAAGATAAAAATACAACAGTCACAAAAAATTAGTGAAAATATCTTAGCAACCATTGCGACCACTACAACATTGATGGCCATACAAAGGAGGTGTTGGAGGTTGCTTCTAGAACTAAACCCGAAGAATAAGAAGAAGAATCTCATGGCCACTAATTCAAGAAACCAAGTTGAAAGTAGCTCAGACATTGATAAGAAGATCATGTCTATATGAGTGCAGAAGGAGGTCAATCTGAGTATCATTTAGTAGTACGAAGAGAAAGGAATGATCAAACTCTTCCATATAAAGATACAAGTCAAGAAGAGAAACATTGATTCTTTGTTTGACTTGAGATCATAGGAGAATCTCATTGTAGTGAATATGGTCAATAATTTGGCGATAGAAGTTTGTGATCATCCAAACCCACGTCCATTGGGATGGGTAAATAAGGATGCAAAGATGAAGGTAACTAAATAGTGAAAAAATAGATTTTCTATAATGTTGATTTTATTGATGAAGTAGAACGAGATGTGGTTTCCCGTTATGTATGTGGAGTCATGTTTGGAAGTCCATACATATACATTCATAATCCAATATTCATGAGGAGAGTCATCTAGTATCTACTCGTCCAGGATGGAAAATAATTCATCATCAATGCGCACAAAGACAAGTCGAAAATATCACTCATAAGTGCCAACGAATAAAATAAATTGATCAGTTCCACCAAGAATTATTTATTATTATTTTTAAGAGCGAGTGAGTCTGAAGAGGATTCAATAAGTAGAAAAGTATACATGTAGGAGTGTACTAAGACACAGAAATAAGAATTGGAGTTGTTATAGTAATATAGGGATGTGTTTCAAGAGCATAAAAGGTTACCACGTAAGGGAGAACTGGAGCATGAGATCCAACTATTGTGAGACACCCCATTGGAAATATTGGGTTGTACAAGAAGTTTGTTATCTTAGCAAGGGAGGTGAAGAAACAATTTTAGAAACAACTGGAACATAATATTATTCGAACAAGTACATCACCATGTGCATCACCCATCATCATTGTTCCAAAGAAGGATGGGACTTGGAAGATGTGTATAGATTATAGGGTGTTGACAAAAAATCATGCTCAAGAAAAAATAGCCCCTTCCAAGGATAGATGAATTGCTGGATCAGTTTCATCAAGAAAAATACTTCCCAAAACTAGACTTGAATTATGGATTTCACTAGGTTCGAGTCAAAGAAGAAGATATCTAGAAGAGTGCCTTCAAAACCAAGCAAGGTTTGTACAAATGGTTACTCATGCCATTTTCCTTATGTAATGCAATAATGACATTTATGATATTATTAAATGATTTATTGTACCATTTTATAAATTCATTTTTTATTATCTATCTAGATGATATAATTGTATATTTTGCTACCGCACAAGAGCATATTTCACATTTGACACAGGTGCTGGTGACATTGAAGAAGCACCAACTGCTAGAAAATCTTAAGAAGTGCGAATTTTCACAGAATTCCATAGTATATTTGGGGTATGTGATTGGTGGAGTACAGATTAAGATAGATCCTTCCAAAATGGAGGCCATCATGAAATGGCCAATTCCTACTAATGTTTCTGATGTTATAACTTTCATTGGGGCAACATAGTAAATGAGGAAATTCATAGCCTCATTTTCAGTGCTGGCAGCACTTCTCCACACCATAAGAGCAAGTGGAAAGAGTTTCGAGTGGGGAAAAGGTGAGAAGATGGATTTCTAGGCGTTAAAGAAGAAGATCACTCAAGCACCAATTCTTTCATTACCAAACTTTCAGCGACCCTTTGAATTGGAGATACATGCAATTGGGTATGCTATGGTAGTTTTCTTGATACCAGGAGGAAGGCCTATATGCTACCATTCTAATTTTTTTCATGGCGTATTTCTTAACCACCCTTCATAAGATAAGGAGTTCTATCTCATGGTGCATGGAGAATTGGAAGAATTATATAGAGGGAAAGGAGATAGTATCCACAACGATCAATAGTTGTTACAGTACTTGCAGGCCTAGAGTAAGCTACAGGAGACCAAACACTACAAGTGGATGGGGTTTTTACAATAGTTTCATTTGGTGATCAAGTATAAGAAAGAAAACACAAACAACTTAGCCAACATGATTTCAAGGCCACCCACATCAAATATTACTACATTGGGGACTCTTATCCACATGGATCCATTTTCCCATGATGTATATAGAGAGTCATATATAGTGGACGAGGACTTCAAGGCATTGTATCATCATTTGAAGAGTCAGAGTTATGTGCATGATGGTGGTAGCACCATTGACTACCATCTCTAGGATGTGGTACTCTACAGGTTGGATAAGCTATATGTTTCTAAATGTGAGTGATTGCAGCTGATTAGAGAGGCTAACACCTCCAATGTTGCAAGGCGTTTTGGTGTACGGAAGACCATGGCTAGCTTCAAGAGGTATGTGTATTGGCCCAAAATGCAAGAGATGGTAGCTTGGTTCATAAGAGGATGCATGATTTGTTGTATCATTAAGCCTAGTAATAGGAAATAAGGTTTATATCATCCCTTACCTATACCTACTCATCCTTGGGAAAGAATTTCCATGGATTTTGTGGGAGGTTTACCGACAGCGAGGAAGGGCCATGACTACCTTTTAGTGGTAGTTGACAGATTTAAAAATTTACGTGTTCTAGTGCTCTATAAAAATACCATCAGTGGGAAAGAAGCAACAAACCTATTATTTGGAAAATTTTGGGTGCACTTTAGGATATTAAGGAGCATCATTTCAGGCAGTGATACAATATTTTTTAGTGCATTATGGACTATATTGTGGGATAAGATGAAGAAAATTTTGAATACATGTACAACATTCGATCCATCGAAATATGTACAGACAGAAGTAGTCAAGAAGAATTTGCTGCAAAATCCAAGGGGATACAACCAGAAGCATCGGAAGACCTGGGATGAAAATATGTTCTGTACAACACTATTACAACACAGAAGTCCACACTTCTTCAATAAATTCCAGATTTGAAACTTTTTTTTGGATATTTTCGTCCTTCACCATCATACGTTGCATATGGGAAGCAATTATAACTAAGGGAATATCTTACAAGAGATGTTTTGAGGGATGAAATTTTGATAGAGAATATCATACATAACCATCTATAGCTACAACAAACAGTGCTAAAGTTTCATAAGACATATAAGGCCAAGCATGATCAAAAGATAACAGATAAATCATTCAAGGTGGGAGATGGAGTATGGTTACAACTGAACAAGGAGAGGATATAGGCGTCTGGTAATAAAATCAAGGTTATGAGGTATGGTCCCTCTGAGATACTGGAAAAGGTGGGTGATAACGCTGATCAACTCAGTTTACTACCATATATGTGCATTTACTTAGTTTTGAATATGGATTATTTAAAACCCTATGATCTATTAGTCATCAGTAATGTTTTCTATTTGTAGATGACTAAATGTTCATCCCAGATTTCTAAAAACAAGATTCATGAATATTGTGAGTTTTAGAAATCTCACTGCCTTCACTATCCTTAAACCAAAATTTTCACCATTCCACCAGATTTCCATTCCATGGTCACCCCGCTGCTCCTAAAAGACTTCTTAGGTGCTTTTACCTACCTTTGTTCTTGTAGATGAGTAGGGTTTTTGAGGGAATTTTTATTGGTTTCATGACTTCCATGCTTAAATCACCCACAAGGCTCATATCCTGATATTATTACACCTTCCCCTATCCTTAATATATCTTCATAAGTACTTCCCATCACTCCTATCCCTCTAACTCATAATTTTTCTACAAAACCTAGCCTATTGCTACAATTTGACACTTTTCGAGACTAGGCCTGTGTTTTTCCCTTTTGGACACCTTCCCTTTACTCAATCCTTGAAATTCCACTTTACCCTACCCTCTAACATCTATCCCTATCCCCCAAAATTTCTCCAAGAATTTAGACAACCCTTAACCCCTTCATTCCCTTCCCTCTACAAGGCAATCTTAAATCCCCTGTTTTGCCTACACCAAACCCTAATTTCCCTTTCAAACTAAGCTAGGGTTTTCTATGGAAAAGAGGCATAGGAGCAAAGGATCCATATGATAGGTCATATCAGCAAGAGAAAATCCATACCAACTCATAAACATCATGCCTCCATCATTTTCCAAGAATTCATTCGAAAGTACAAATCATTTGCCACACCTAGGGCTAGTATTGCTTCAAACTATGTTTCTGACCAAAAAAAGATGAATTTGACAAAAGTGAGGTATTGTTTTTCCCATAATATGAATTACACATTTATCGTGGTTTTGGAGCAATGTCAAAACTACAAGAGTCACGCGAGAATTGTTGCAGTTCTGGAGTGACCTTGGGAATATTTGGTTTTCTTATAACTAGAGTGTCCAAATGAATTTCCTGATGGGTCAAAAGACAACTAGACTGGATGATATATCCAATGAGCTATCATGATCTCAATTTTGAGTTGAGGAAGGTACCCAAAAGTTGTCTTCATCATCACTATGCATTTTTCCACCACCATTTAGCACGTTTTGACCAGTCTTGGGAGAATAAACTTTTGATAGGTCAAATCAACTCCAATAAGAGAAAAAAATATATATTTGGAGTGTATAAAGGATACTCTTTCACATGAGCTATCATGAGCTCAATTTGGAGTTGAGGAAGGGATCAAAAATTTGTCTGCACCAGAACTTTGCATTTCTTCACCATCATTCAGCACTTTTTGACCAGTCTTTGGAGAATTAACTTTTGACAGGTCAAATCAACTCCAATCAGAGAAAAAAACATATATTTTGAAATTATACAAGATAATATTTCCGATAAGTGATGAGGGGCCCAATTTGGACACCGGGAAGGCCTCCAAATTCCCTCTACAAAAAGGCGCTACGCCTTTAGAAACTGGCACTACACCTTTGGATAGGAAAAGCATCTAAGCCCTCTAACAACTCAAATCACCTCAAAACCTTCCAAAATATTGCTGAGGTTCCTCCGAAAATATTTTAAAATTCATGAGGTAAGTGTTTTGTCACTAATGAAGAACATCTTGCAGCAAAGAAGACATGAAGCACTTGGCTCTAAGAGGAACTAGGGTTATTGAGATGATAGATCAAGAGTGTGCCAAACAAAAGCCCAATGCAGCAAGACTCATAAAGGAGGGTTGATCTCTCATAACATCCATTTACATTCAGTGGTTAAAGGATAGAAGAACATGGTATAAGCTCCAAGGTAAATATAGAAAGATTTGAGGATGACACCACTGTGTAAGTATCTACGGATATCAAAGAGAAGATAAGCATTTTCAAGGATCAGAGGGGAAAGTCACTTTAGAGTTTCATAGCACCTGCTGAAGTAAAAGTGTTCAAGGACATAGACCACTCAAAGGTAATAAATTTTTCACTCAAACAACACCTACAGACGAATAAAGTAAAGAGTATCATTAAGATGTGGGTGAAGTTCTCGTTTCAAGCCACTTACTTTCAATGATCATCAAAGGAATAAAAACATAGGGTTAAGCTCCAGGATGGAAGATCAAACTGGTTAAAAGGTTGCTACTGGGTGACTAAACCAAGAACATCATGCAAGGCTAACTTCAACACCTAGTCACCTACAGCAAAAGGGCCAAATAAAATATCAGTAAAGGGTTAAAGGCTTGAAAATAAAACATTAGGAAAGTGGATTTGACATTTAAATCAATTTTTTTGAACCTATAAAGGCCCTCTCCACCCTTGAGCAACTTATTTTCTATTACAAAGGTCATCGAAGAAGCACTCACAGTGAAATTTGTGAATTTTTGGCAAGTGCGGCCAAATCTGAGTTGTGCTACACGCTTGGAATCCCGCGATATGCTCCTTGAGGTGTCCATTGTGTGAAGTTTAACTATGCGATGTGTGCCTGTAATTGAACGCTGCATGTTTCCTCCATGCAGACCCAGCAGACCATGCCAACAAGCAGCGTGTAGCCTTGCCGATGACGCGTTCAGCAGTGAACGCGCTACACATTTTCTCCGTGCAGACCCGACAGCCCGTGCCAAAAAATGGTGTGTAGCCTTGCAGAAAAGGAATTTAGCAGTGAAATTGCTGTGTGTTTTCTCCCTGTAGACCCAATAGACCGTGCCAACAAATGTCGTGTATCCTTACTGACGATGTGTGCAGCAGTGAACGCACTGTACGTTTATCCATTCACTAAAGACCTGACAGGCCCATGCCAATGATGATGTGCAACCTTTCCCGATTGCCAGAATCCACATGAAGCCTTGCCTGATCGCCTGACTCCATGTGCAGCCTTTCCCGATCGCCCGACTCCATGTGCAGGCCAACCCGAAAGCTCGGGTAGGCATTGGGCGTTTGGCTAGGGAGGCCCTCTAAGAAAACTAAGCCTCCAAAATTCCTCAAAATTGCCTCTAAGGCTTATCCAAAGTACTAGTAGAGGTAATTGTAGGTCATCAACTCCTCCCCAAGTATTTTGTCACCATTTGATTAAAATAATGAAACCCTAAGGTAAAAAATCCCGATTTTCAAAACCTTGAGGTCAAAATTTGTCATTTCTCTATCTGCTTATGAAGTATACCAGTTGAAACAAGGGTAATTACGCAGTTAGTGATTTTCATCAAAGTTTTTTTCCTCTCACTCAGCCTAATATACATATACCTATACACTCATCCTTCTCATTCAAAAGAAGACTGTGATTTTATCATACCCTCCTTCATATCAGTTTCTCATCAAGTCTTAAGATGCCAAAGGCAGAGTTTTTCAAATGTTGATGAGGGAGATAGAAATAAGAAATGAAGCAATGAAGGAAAAAACAATGATATTGAGAGGAAAATAATGTAGAAAGCACCAATCATGAAGAAAGCAGTGGTGACAAAGGCAATGTGGAAATCAATAAGGATGTAGATAATGAAGAGGAGGAAGAGGGAAGTGACGAAGAGAATAGTGACAAAGAGGCCAATGATGAGGAAGAGGAAATTGAAGATGATGAAGAGGAAGATTATGAAGAAGAAGATAATGAAGAAAAGGAAAGTGAGCAAGCCAGTGATGAAGAGACAGATAATGAAGAAAAAGGCAGTGAGCAAGCCAGTGATGAAGAAAAAAGTGACAAAGAGGACAATGACAAAGAGGTTAACAGTGAAAAAGAGGTAGATAATAAAGAAGACAGTGAACAAGACAAAAAATAAGAGGAAAATTATGATATTCATGACCACAATCATGACAGTTATGAACACGATGAAGAAAATTATGAGGTGAGCCGTGGTAAGGGTATTGAAGATGAAAACATGGAGACAAATGAAAGCAGCCCTGATCAAGACACTAAAATGACCACAATCACACATTTTCCATTAACATATCAAAGAGGACAAAGGCTTGTGTTTTCTGCCTCTAAAAGGTGAGGGACTATGCCATCCACCTCAACTTAGAATATTGACAAAGGAAAACAAAAGGTAAAAGAAGAATAATATCATGAGGTTGAGAGGGAGTTTGAAACCATTCAGGTGGACAGTGATGAGAATAATGAAGCAACAATCACAAAATTGCTCCTCCAGAATAGAAATGCACAAATTTAAGAACTCAAATAAAATCTAGATAGGGCCAAGACTATGAATGATGCCCTTGGTATGTAACATAGGTAGCTAGGAGCGTAAATTTCCATTTATGAGACTAGGGAAATCAGGGCCCGGAAAGAAGCTCAAAGGGAATAGGTAAAGCTAGAAGAGTTCATGGGCACCTATGAAGAAAGTGAGGTTGAATTAGGTCAGTCAAGGAGGAGACCTAGAACCATGGAGTTGGAGAAGGCATTGGCAAAAAAAGGAGAACAAGAATCAGCCTTAGCAGAGTAGCTCCCTCTAGATGATATGTTGGCCATGGAGATAGCACATGATCAGGAGCCTTGGTTGGAAAGATCCAACATACACTTGGAGGCTTAATTGAAGAAAGAAAATCAAGATCTTTATCTCCAAAGGAAGATGACCAAGCATTATTCCCGGAGAAACCAAGTTCGAAGGGTTAAACTCAAGAAGGCCCAAAGCAAGATCCAAACACAAAAAGAGGAAAAATGCCAAGCTAAACTTGGAATATTCACACAATCTTCTCTACAGGTCTCTCAAAACCCATGAGGCACACATCCACCAAATTTGGGATAATTTTGACAAATTTTGGCTTTTTGCTAATTTGGAGAGCCAAGGGTGTAGCACCCATGGTGCTACGCTTCCTCTCAGAGCATCTTCAGGAGGAATGGCTTATATTTTTTGAATCCTTAGTTTAATTTCAACATGCTCACCGAGTTTCACAGGTCAATTGGAGTTGTTTTGGTCCTCCAAAAGGGTAAAAAACACCCAAATTTTCACCTTTCTATCTAGTTTTCAGGACATGTGTTGTGCCATTACTAGCCTTGGTATTTTTTTTTCCTTAACGGGTTACATGGGTCCAATCAGAAAAACAAGGGTATTTATGGAAATAAGACTCAACATGCTTTCCAACGAGCCATCACGGAGCCCATTCTGACATCAAGAACAACTTCAAAACCTTGCTGCAAGTTGACCCATTTTTCTTGCTCCTATGCTACACCCTTGGCATGGAAATTCATCCTAAAACTCAGTGTTGTGCCCTTACAGAGGAAAAGTCAAGAATGTATGCTTGGAAATTTTTTTGAGGCTTGGCAGAGCCCAAATATCAATTTCTTTGGCAAAAATGCCCAAAAAGATATTTTGTTTAGATATTTTGTGCCTTGGGCCTTGCAAGGTGTCAATGACAAAAGTGAAATTTCTGATTAGCCAATGGGCTTCTAGAGACTCTATTAGGTTTTCTCCTCCTTGCTTCTTAAATACAACATTGACGATTCATTTTTTTATGGTTGTTTTTATGACTCTTCTGAGTAATACATAGTCTTTGGAGCTTGAAGATAAATTGGTGTTGTGGATCTTGTGAATGACTTGTTTTGCTTATTGATGGAGAAGGCTTGATTGCAGGATCCCTGAGCTTGGTTAATGGTGATGTAATTCTATTCAGTTATTTTTTTCTTGTGTATCGTTGTGTTTAATCCTTCTATATCGCAGTAGGACAAAATATTTAGACTAAGAAATGTTGTTTAGAGGCACCTTAGCTCTATTTATCTTTCATTGCTTCTATGTTTTCCTTTGATAGGTAAATTTAGAGAATTTTTAGTTTCTCTTTAGACCCGCCCAAGCTTTTTCATCTTATGAATTGTTTAGTACAGTGTATATCATAGATGATTTATGGTTGGTCCAACTTGTTTGATATCACTAAAACACTATTCTTGAGGTCTCTCTTTGAAGTACCACTGATTAGGTCTGCCACAGAGGCTATGTTTCGATCATACCCTTTGTCCATGCTTGAAGAGTTGTTTCAAAGATATTTATGGCTATGATTAAAGATGTTTAGGAGTTCCCTCTTCTTTTATTAAAGCTATATGTTCATCTTAAATTTTTTCTAACCTTGAAGGTGAAATCACTAGAAGTTAAATGAATTTCTTGCCTTCTATATTTCATTAGATTGTTTGTATGAAATGTTTATTCACTTAAGTGGAATCAAAGATTTACTAGTGTGCCCTAACTATTGATTACTTATTTATGCTAAATAGTGTTGAAGTCCCTTCTTTTTTTAAGCATTTGATAAAGGATTCTTGATTTCCCTTTACCCTACTTTGTTCACAAACTTGATGTTCATTTCGTTTCACACAAACCATGAAAAACCATGGACCATGCTAGATTTTCCTTGTTATTTTCCCCGATCCATTATTGAACCTTCCATGACCTTTTTTTAGACTCCATAGCCCAATGAATTGAAAACCTCACATTCCATATATTCTACTTGATCATTTACCCAACCCAAATAAAAAGACAAACCCTAAACTTAACAAATAGCCTAAAATCAAACCCTAAAAGCAAACAAGCTCACATCCTTTGCAAAAAATAGAGATAGCCCTCTCTGAGTACAGGAAGGCTACGTCCTAGGACTCCAAAAACTAGTATGATGTTACCTTGTGCATTTGTTCCGCGAATCTTATAAATCATAGGACACTAACATAATGGCGATCACGGTGGGACCTTCAGATTAAATGATATCTTAGACATCCTTAAGACCTCAAAAAACCACAAACTTCCTTAGATTTGCATTTAGTTGTTGATGGTGGATAACAAGAACATCCTTAAAATAGTTAAAATTATCCACCTAGCGACTCCACTGGTTTCAGTAGCCCTTTTGACCCCAATAATTCTCATATAATCCCCCAAGAATGCATTAAACATGCTGATGGTGGACAACATAGTTGAAACCCTCCACCTGGCGATTCCATAATTCTCAACAGACCTAAAGATTCCACTTGAAAAAGACCCCATAATGGCTATGAATATACAGTAGCCCTTTCCTCTTATTGATTGAAAAAATGGATCTGAGGATACAATGAAGATATGCTCCGATGAACAGAGATCATATCCCCGGATTCCCACACAAATTTCCTCAGATTAATTGGATAAAAAAATTGCCTATATTTCAAGATGAAAAATGTGATGACCCCTTGTTAAATCTCATCAAATTTAATATACATATATGGAGGTTAAAGGTTGAATGGCACGAGGACTGCCTCATGAAGATTTTTATGGAAAAATTAGAGGGCAAGGGAAGAGAATGGTATGAATGGTAAAATCCGGTAGCTTTTTCTCCCTAAAAGATCTCGGGAAGGTATTTTGTGATCATTATAAATAAAATTCTCCATCCTTATCCTTGTCTAAAAATTGTTGTGATCAATCTCAGGATATCATACAATACCTTATAGATAGTGATGAGGATTTTCAAAAATTGCACCCTGAAGACCTCTTAGCACCCATTCGTGAATTTCATTCTCAAGATAACTATCATGATAGCGTAGAGAAGTTAGTTGAGGAAGAAACCAATCAAGGAACAAAAGAAAACCCACAGTATCTCTCTGAAGGCACAAGTGATGATTCATCATCTCTTCTAGGTGAGGCTCAAGAAGACATTCAGCCTCAGAATCAGCCTTCAGAAGAGAGAGAGAACTGTTATAGTTCTATCCAAAGAAAGAGAAAAATGCCTCCTATTTTAACTGAAGACGAAATAAATCAGATTCTTAGCATGCATCCAACCTCTAAACCTTCATTTGAATAGAACATTTCTACGTTTTTTCCTGCTAATCAAATATGTTTGATTGGTGACATTACTTATGTTGATGATTATCCAAATTTTGATTACTCTGATGATGATGATGTCCTCCAAACAGAAGCTAATCTTGCAGCTAAATCAGAAGTTGATTTGTGGGATGAAGTTCAATGTCATGAGCTTGAAAACAGTAATTAGCCAATACATGCCAGCTATGACACTGATGAGGAAAATCTGGAAAGTTTGGAAGTAAGTGAAGGATCTCTGGCTCTTTGTTCTACTTCATTTTAGTCCATCAGAAATAACTTTCATGTGATTAGAAATCAGCAGTCTTTCAATTTTGATGTTGAGGTTGCGGAACAAAAAGTACTTCTTGAGAAAGTTGTAAATGAAAAACCTTTTCCTGAAATGGTTTAGGAAATCATTTGTGACATAGAATTCTCCTCACCTACAGAGTTGCAGCGACCAAGTTTCATTGAATTTCAAATTGCAGACGAAGGCTTGGAAAATGATAAACACATAATAGTTGTTGCACTACTTGCTCGAGAAGATTCATTGCCAAATAGTTCTCATGCTCATCAACATGATGGCCTTCACACATAATTAATTCCACTCAGTCAAGGCATATCAAGATTTCTAGATGATGACATTTCCATTTATGATGAGACTACCAATTCAGATGATATTGAGGAAGAGGAAGAGTTTCTTTCTCAAAGGAGTCCCAAGCATACCAAGGAGGACGAAGAAATAGCCATGGATGGAACTTAATGCTCAAATGCTCTAAGCCAGGTATTATTTCAAGATCCCTTTTCTATTTTACTACAGACATTTGGAGAGGGAGTAAAGTATGTCAGGAGCAGTTTTGTGCAAGGTTTAAAGAAAATAGTAGGGACTATTGTTCAAACACAAGTGAGGTGAGATTGGCCTTTTGATTTTGTCAACACACTCAAAAGGTTGAACCAAGATCACTCATGTAATCATATACTTGATTGGTTTTATTGGAAAAGAGAGTTCACCAACTGAATGTATATCATGTATAGGTTAGATTGGGATAGATAGGTATGCAAATAAGCTTAGCACTATGAGCATATTTCTACTTTTTAGTTTTAAAATACTAATCTTGAAAACACAAAAAATAAAAAATAAAATGAAAAAGAGGGAAGATGAAAGGAAAAGGTATAGCCCCATACCCAAAAAAGAGTTTTGATGAAAGTGAGAAACTCTAAATTCCACTACTTGTTTGGAAAATAGAGTCTTGTTCAGTCATCTAGCCTAATCATGGTTGAACATGTTTTGAATTTCTACTTATAGGTTAGTAAAAGAAGACTCGTCAAACCATTTAAGCTTGATTTTTATTAGGATAGATTAGGAAGAAAAGATGCTGGTTCTAAATGCTCAAATCTGAACCAAAGATAAAGAAAGGGATGCCTAACAATTTCTAAATCACAACCCTCATGCTTTCTAGTTTTTGATTATGCAAAATAATGTCTGTGTGCAGCTTGTTCAAATGCCACAACCCATCGCAAATCAGATTGTTCAATCCTGGTTTGACCATAGTTTCAATTTCATGTCAATAGATTAGAGAATAGAGTATATCAAACAACTTAATCTTGACAGATGATTAGACTAGGAAGAGAATAAAAGAGTTCATTAGCCTAATCTAAAATCTTGGAAGTGATAAGGGTACAAGTAGGTAGTTTTTCATGCTTTCAAAAGAAAATAAAGTCAATGGCTTGCCAGTTCAAGTGCACCCAAGGAAGAAAAAATGTTCGGAAAAGTAGGATGGGTAGGTAGAAATGAGTTTGAAGCAATCATGTCCTTTCAGATTCTTAAGATCATATCCTCAAGAGAAGCATTAGCAAATGAAAGAAGATATATTTTCCCAATAGATAAGGCACTGGTCTTCAAAACTTAGAGGTTTGATATCTAAAGTTCTGGACACCTCCTAAAAAGGAGCTTTCCTCCCCAAGTGGAGCCACTGTTAGTCGTCAGTAATTTTTGCTATTTGTAGATGACTAAATGTTCATCCTAGATTTCTAAAAACAAGATTCATGAATATTGTGATTTTTAGAAATCACACTTCCTTCATTATCCTTAAACCAAAATTTTCACCATTCCACCAGATTTCCATTCCATGGTCACCTCACTGCTCCTAAAAGACTTCTTATGTGCTTTTACCTACCTTTGTTCTTGTAGATGACTAGGTTTTTTTAGGAAATTTTTATTGGTTTCATGACTTCCATGGTTAAATCATCAATAAGGTTCATATCCTGATATTCTTACACATTCCCCTATCCTTAATATACCTTCATAATTACTCCCCATCACTTCTATCCCTCAAACTCATCATTTTTCTACAAAACCTAGCCTATTGCTACAATTTGACATTTTTCGAGACTAGGCCTATGTTTTTCCCTTTTGGAACCCTTCCCCTCACTCAATCCATGAAATTACACTTTCCCCTACTCTCTAACATCTATCCTTATCCCCCAAAATTTCCGAAATAATTTAGACAACCCTTAACCCCTTCATTCCCTTCCCTCTACAAGGCAGTCCTAAATCCCCTGTTTTGCCTACACCAAACCCTAATTTCCCCTTCCAACTAAGGTAGGTTTTTCTATGGAAAAGAGGAATAAGAGAAAAGGATACATATGATAGGTTATATCAGCAAGCATAAAGCCATACCAACTCATAAACATCATGCATCCATCATTTTCCAAGAATTCATTCCAAAGGACGAATCATTTGCCACACCTAGGGCCATTTTTTCTTCAAACTATGTTTCTGACCAAAAAAAGATGAATTTGAAAAAAGTGAGAGATTTTTTGTCTGTCACATTTCCGCGAAGAAAAACCTCCTTCAGTTCTTATGCAGGTATCATTTTTTTGGAGAAATGTCAAAACTACAGGTGTCGTGGGAGAATTGTTGCACTTCTGGAGTGACCTTGGGAAAATTAGGATTTCTCATGGCTAGAATGTCCAAATGACTTTCTTGATGGGCCAAATGTCAACTAGACTAGAATATATTTCCAATCGGCTATCATGAGCTCAATTTGGAGTTGAGTAAGACATCCAAACGTTGTCTGTACCATCACTCTTCATTTTTGCACCATCATTCAACAGTTTTAGACCAGTCTTGGTAGAATTCACTTATGACAGGTCAAATCAAATCCAATCAGAGAAAAAAGGATATATTTGGAAATTATACAGGACACAATTTCTAGTGAGCTATCATGAGCTCAATTTAGAGTTGATGAAGGCATCCAAATGTTGTCTGCACTAGCACTTTTCATTTCTGCACCATCATTTAGCACTTTTTGACCAGTCTTGGGAGAATTAACGTTTCACAGGTCAAATAAACTCCAATCAGAGAAAAAAAATGTATATTTGGAAATTACACAGGATACGTTTTCAGACAAGATATCATGTGCCCAATTTGGACACCAATAAGGCCTCCAAATTCCCTCTACAAAAAGGCACTATGCCTTCAGAAACTAGCACTGCGCATTTGGAAAGGAAACGATTCTAAGCCCTCTAACAACTAAAATCACCTCAAAATCTTCCAAATTTTTGGTTAGAGTCCTTCATACATATTTTAAAATTGATGAGGTAAGTGGTTTGTCCCTAATGAAGAACATCTTGCAGCAAAGAAGATAAGAAGCACTTGGCTCTGAGAGGAACTAGGGTTTTTGAGATGATAGATCAACAGTGTGCCAAACAGAAGCCTAACACAGCAAGACTCATAAAGGAGGTTCAAGTTCTCATCTCAGCCATTTAAGTTCAGTGGTTAAAGGATAGAGGAACATGGTATAAGCTCCAAGGTAGATATATAAATATTTGAGGATGCCACCACTCTATAAGTTTCGAAGGTTATCAAAGAGAAGATAACATTTTCAAGGATCAGAGGGGAAATTCACTTCAGAGTTTCATAGCACTTGCTAAAGGAAATGTGTTCAAGGACATATACCACCCAAAGGTAATAAACTTTTTCACTCAAACAACATCTGCAGAAGAAGAAAGTAAAGAGTATCATTAGGATGTGGGTCAAGTTCGCTTTTCAAGCCACTTACTTTCAGTGATCGTCAAAGGAATAAAAACATAGGGTTAAACTCCAATATTGAAGATAAAATTGATTATAAGGTTGCTTTTGTGTGACGAAACCAAGAACATTAGAAAAGGCTAACTTCAAAACCTAGTCACCTGCAACAAAAGGGCCAAATAAAATATTAGTAAAGGGTCAAAGGCTTGAAAAGAAAACATTAGGAAAGTGTATTTGACATTTAAATCAAAATTTTTGAACCTATAAAGGACCTCTCCACCCTTCAAAAACTCATTTGTTGTTACAAAAGTGATCGAAGAAACACTCAGAGTGAAATTTGTGAATTTTCGGCAAGTTCGGCCAAATTTGCCCTGTGCTACGTGTTTGGAATCCTGCACTACACTCTTGGAGGTGTCTGTTGTGAAAATTTTAATTGTGCATTGTGCACCTATGATTTCATATTGAAAATTTTCTCCATGTGGACCCGGCACCCCGTGCCAATAAGCGGAGTGCAGCCTTGCCAACGATGCGCTCAATAGTGAACGCGCTGCACATTTACCCTATGCAGTCCTGGCAGCCCGTGCCAACAAATGGTGTGCAGCCTTGCAGACGATGCGTTCAACAGTGAACACGCTGCGTGTTTGCTCCATGCAAACCCGACATCCCATGCCAATAAATGGCATGCAGCCTTGCCGACGATGCTTTCAGTAGTGAACTATTTGTGATTTCCAATAATGAAACCCTAAGGTGAAAAATCCTAATTTTTAGAACCTTGAGGTCACTATTTGTCATTTCTCTATCTGCCTATGAAGTATATTAGTTGAGACAAGGTTAATTACATATTTAGGGATTGTCATCAAATTTTTTTGCCTCTCACTCAACCTAATATACATATACCTATACACTCATCCTTCTCATTCAAAAGAAGACTCTTATTTTTATCATACCCTCCTTCATATCAGTTTCACATCAAGTCCTGCGATGTCAAAGGCAGATCTTTTAAAATTTTGATGAGGGAGATAGAGATAATAAATCAAGCAATGAAGGAAGCATTAATGATACTAAGAGGAAAATAAGGTAGAAAGCACCAATCATGAAGAAAGTAGTGGTGAAAAAGGCGGTGTGGAAATGAGTGAGGAGGCAAACAATGAAGAGGACGAAGAGGGAAGTGATGAAGAGAACAGTGAAAAAGAGGCTAGTGATGAGGAAGAGGAAATTTATGATGATGAAGATGGAGATGATGAAGAAGCAGAAAATGAAGAAAAGGGCAGTGAGCAAGCCAGTGATGAAAAGACAAATAATGAAGAAAAAGGCAGTGAGCAAGCCAGTGATGAAGAAAACTGTGACAAAGAGGACAGTGACAAAGAGGTCAACAGTGAAAAAGAGGTAGATAATAAATAAGATAGTGAAAAAGATAGCAAAGAGGAGGAAAATCATGACATTCATGACCACAGTCATGAAAATTATGAACACAATGAATAAAATGATGAGGTGAGCAGCGGTAAGGGTAGTGAAGATGAAAACATGGAGACAAATGAAAGGAGCCCTGATCAAGACACTGAAATGGCCACAATCACACATTTTCCATTAACATATCAAAGAGGAAAAAGGCTTATGTTTTCTACCTCTAAAAGGCAAGGGACCATGTCATCCACCTCTGCTCAGAAGCTTGAAAAAGGAAAACAAAAGGTAAAATAAGAAGAAGATCATGAGGTTGAGAGGAAGCTTGAAATCATTCAAGTAGTTAGTGATGAAGATAATGAAGCAAGGATCACAAAATTTCTCCTCTGGAACATAAATGCACAAATTGAAGACCTCAAAGAAAATATAGATAGGGCCAAGACTATGAATGATGCCCTTGAGATGGAAAATAGGGTGTTAGGAGAACAAATTTTCATTTATGACACTAGGGCAATCAGGGCCTAGAAAGAAGCTCAAAGGGCACAGGTAAAGATGTAAAAGTTTATTGGAACCTATGAAGAAAATTAGGATGAAGAAGGGAAGTCTAGGAGGAGACCTAGAACCATGGGTTTGAAGAAGGCATTGGCAAAAACAAAGAGAACAAGAATCAGCCTTGGCAGAGAAGCTCCCTCTAGATGAGATGTTGGCTATGGAGATAGCACATGATCATGATCCTTGGTTAGAAAGAGCCAACATACACTTGGAGGCTAAATTAAAGAAATCAAATCATGATCTTGATCTCCAAAGGAAGATGACCAAGCATTATGCCCGGAGAAACCAAGTTGCAAGGGCTAAACTCAAGAAGGCCCAAACCAAGAGAGAAGAACTAAAAGAGGAAAAAGTCCAATATAACATGGTAATATTGGCACAAGATTCTCTATAGGTTTCTCAAAGCCCATGAGGAACACGTCCACCAAATTTGGGGAAATTTTGACAAATTTTGGTTTTTTGTTGATTTGGAGGGCTAAGGGGGTAGCACCCATGGTGATAAGTTTTTTCTCGGGAATCTTAAGGAGGAAAGGCTTACGTTTTTGGAATTTTCAACTCAAATACAACATGCTCACTACGTTTCAGGTCAATTGGAGTTGTTTTGGTCCTCCAAAAGGGTTAAAAACACCCTAATTTTCACCTTTCTACCTAGTTTTCAGGACATGTGCTGCTCCTTTACCAGCCTTGGGATTTTTGATTTTTGAATTGGCTACAAGGGTCCAATCAGAAAACCAAGGGTATTTCTGTAAATTATACTTAACATTATTTCCAACAGGCCATCACGGAGCCCATTCCGACATTCGGAAGGCCTTCAAAACCTTGTTGCGAGTTGACCCAGTTTTCTTGCTCCCGTGCTATGGCCTTGGCATGGAAATTCATCCTAAAACTCAGTGTTGTGCCCTTACAAAGGAAAAGTCAACAATGTATGCTTGGAAAGTTTTGGGAGGCTTGGTAGAGCCCAAATGTCAATTTCTTTGCCAAAAATGCCCTAAAAGATATTTTTTTTTAGATATTTTGTGCCTTGGGCCTTGCAAGGTCTCAAGGAAAAAAGTGACATTTCTGAATAGCCAATGGGCTTATAGAGAATATATTAGGTTTTATCCCCCTTTATTGTTAAATAGAGCATTGAGGATTCATTGTTTTATGGTTTTTGTTATGACTCTTGTGAGTAATACATATTCTTTGGAGCTTGAAGAGAAATTGGTGTTGTGGAGCTTGTGAATGGCTTGTTTTGCTTATTAATGGAGAAGGCTTGCTTGCAGGTTCCCTGAGCTTGGTTAATGGTGATGTAATTCTATTCAGTTATTGTTTTCTTGTGTATCAATGTGTTTCATCCTTCTATATTGTAGTAGGAAAAAATATTTAGACTAAGAAATGTTGTTTAGAGGCACCTTAGCTCTGTTTATCCTTCACTGCTTCTATGTTTTCCTATGCTAGGTCAGTTTAGAGAATTATTAGTTTCTCTCTAGACCCACCCAAGTTGTTTATATTATGAATTGTTTAATAGAATAGATATGATAGATGATTTATGGTTAGGCCTGCTTGTTTCATCTCACTAAAACACTATTCTTGAGGTCTCTCTTTGAAGTACCGCTGATTAGGTCTCCCAAAGAGGTTATGTTTCAATCATACCCTTTTTCCATTCTTGAAGAGTTGTTTCAAAGATCTTTATGGCTATTATTGAAGATGTTTATGAGCTCCCTCTTCTTTGATTAAATCTATATGTTCATCTTAAATGTTTTCTAACCTTTAAGGTGAAATCACTAGAAGTTAAATGAGTTTCTCGCCTTCTATATTTCATTCGATTGTTTGTCTAAAATGCTTATTTTATTAAGTGGAATCAAAGAGTTACTGTTGTGCCCTGTCTATTGATTATTTCTTTATGCTAAATAGTGTTGAATTCCCTTCTTGTTTTAAGTATTTGACAAAGGATTCTTGATTTTCCTTTGCCTTACTTTTTTCACAAACCTGATGTTCATTTCATTTCACAAAAACCTTGGAAATCCACTGACCATGCTAGGTTTTCCCTGTGATGCTCCCCGATCCATTATTTAACCTTTCATGACCTTTTTTTAGACTCCATATCCCAATGAATTGAAAATCTCTCATTTCATCTATTCTACTTGATCATTTACCCAACCCAAACAAACGAACAAACCCTAAACTTAACAACTAGCCTAAAAGAAAACAAGTTCACATCCTTTGCAAAAAATAGAGAGAGCCCTCTCTGAATCCAGGAAGGCTAGGTCGTAGGACTCCAAAGACTAGTCTGATGTTACCCTGTGCATTTGGTCTGCGAATCTTCTAAATCACGGGACACTAAAATGATCTTTTTGTTCTAGATCAGGAAGAGGAACATGTCTTACCTTCTGTAGAGGATTGGGCACCAGACGTTTAGGTAGAGTTGAAATAATATATTTTTTTGCAGAAGAGGTCCAAAACTACAAGAGAGGGACAGTATGCCTTTGAAATATTGGGCTGAAGGGACAACTTCTAGGTAAAGCTAAATGGTAGACAATAGAGAAGGTGGAGGAAAAATTTCCTCACGTCATCCAGTATAAGCTTTTGGGTACCAAAATCCTCCCAAAATGGGTAGGAGTGATCCATATTATATCATTATATTTTTTTCATCCAAGTTGATGAATTCAAAGTGAAAAAAGTGGAGGAATCAACTAATGGGACCATTTTTACTGAAAAGACCTAGTTTGGTAAAGGATTGTTGCTTTATTGCAACACCCTTTCATGTTGTTCTACACACAAATATATTTCAAGGAAAGAAGATGCACATCAATTAGATTATGTATGCTAAATTTATTCCACTAGGACTACCCATGTTTTTATGATGTAAAAGACTCTACAAGAGTCTATATTGTAACTCTAGCTGATTTAATTTAGTCAACCCTAACCACTATTAGGCTATCAGTTTGTGTTATAACCGTGCCACTAGGATGAAGAGGCATTCCATCCTCTGGAGAGAATTTTGTTCCATATTCTAGTAAAGAAACACAAGAGGGATACGAGGTAGAGCACACAAGGAGTTTTTTGTACTGTAGAATCCCACAAGCCATGGGCCTTACTTCTTTGTACCTACAACAATACTTCCAGAAAGAGAAGGCCTCACTTTCAAGCTAGGATTTCTCACAAAAGGGTTTCTGAGAGAATATATTGTGTCTTACATGTGCATGTGATCTTATTTTGTCATTTTATATTCTTCTTCATAATTTCCTTTCACATGCATGCACTAATTACTATTAAATGTACATGCCTTGAAATTCAAATAAACTGTAATAGTGTAGAGTTTTCAGGTTTCGAATATAATATTATTAGATTTTTTGTGACGAACTATCTAGTGGAATATCCATAGTAGTTCATGGGTCAAAAAATATCATTAATAAATTGGGACCAACTAATATTTTCTTGAAAATAAAGGAAGAATTTCATACTTTTTTAAAAATCGATAGTTAAAGTAGTGGTGTTGTTTTTGTCCTTCAAAAAGTGGCTCTCATGGGTTCTCTCATCTATACTTTGATGGATCCAAAAGGGATTTAAGGGATAGGTCTAGATACATGGGCTAGTATGATGGACCTACTATTGGGGAGAGATTGATGACAATGATGGATATTAATCACCAAGTATGGATTAGTTTAGTTTATGTTGACTATTTCCCTCAAGGAAACTATTCTTAATACTAGTGGTAAAGGAATTTATTGTAATGTAATATGAATATCATACATGTGGATGTGGGATTTTTTCTTTAGACGATGAATCCTAAAATCCTATCAACTTCTCTTCTACACAAAAATGTTGGAAAAGTGTTGTAGTGTTTTTAGGTAGGCTTTGTACCATGCTAATGAAAGGAAGGTCTAAGGGGTTGATCACCCCTTCAGTTGTGGGGTTCATAAGTGGGTAATGTCAAAAATGGGTGTTTTCCGTATTACCTTATTGGATATTAAATATTGTTAATAAATAGGGTTTTAATCTAATTTGTTTGATCAAATTACAGTTTTGGATGCCATAGAATATCTTATTGTGTATAGTGATGTTAAATATAATAATTTATAGATAAATGAAACTATTAATCACATTGTTTTTCTTAGCTAAGTGTCCACAAATTAAATCTTGTGTATACTACATGAATGCACTATTGTTACTATTATGTTTTATATTATCTTACCACTTCATTTCATGCATTATCTTATCAAACCCTTCCTTTTCTATTAGAGTAAGGTTATTAGCTTCATAGATATGCCTTTTTTGCCAATGCTTTTCTCATTATATGGATAAAAAGGGTGATTTTGGTTCTTAATTAACTAATGATGGAGCGAGGAATTTGTATATGGCATATTATATGAAGAAGAACGTGAATTAGTCCTAGAATATAAATATAGAGTTTTAATGGCCATTATTCAAGATATGGATGTTAGGGATGGAATATGTTCATGTAAATATAGAACAAGGGGTCTTTATGTGTCTAGGTATAAAATTTATTGTTATCCCAAAATTTCATACAAATGTTAGTAGAATAGTAGCAAGTAAGAAAAAAGTTAAAAAACAAAGAATGAAATAATGGGTGAAAGAACTTTCTAAGTCACAGAGAAATTGGAAATTAATTCACCACACAAATTTCTAGCTAATCATGTGGGACCATGTTTACATTCTTCAATAAACTCACGTGGTCACACAAATGTTAGAGGAAAAGTTGCGTTGCAACTTGTTGCACTGAAAATTGTCATCTCGACATTCTGCTATGTGTATGAGCTCATTATCACTCATACTTCCTCCTTTGCAAGTCTAACATATAAGTTATTCATATCAAGCCTTGAAAATAAGAGAAAACTTCTTAAAAATCTCCTTAACTCTGGTATCGCACTTTCTCTGTATCTTGCCTGCGGTCCCGCACTTAATGTTCAAGACTCCTGCATACCTGAACACACTTTCTCTGTGTTATGGGTGCAGAGCCCTGTAAAGATTAAAAAGGCACAAGTAAACTCAAAAATCTCACTTTTAGTAAATTCTAGAAGCCTCTAGAAAGAATCTTGCGGTGGCAAAACCGCTCTTTTGAGGTTAATGTATCCCTTAACTTATGGAGCTAACCCCTTGATGTGAGGAGCTTATCCCTTTGAAGGAGGATTCTATCCCTTCATAGTTGGAACTAAAACCTCCTCTTTTCCACTACAAAAAGAGGCATTGGGTAGCCTCAAGGGGAGTTCAAGCTTTATAATTATTTGAGGTTAAGTGTTGTTGGGATTCAAACTCATTTAACTGAGATTTTTGTGAGAAGAGATCACATACCTCTATCTATCTTGGTTGGAAGAGTGGAAGGATTGTTAGAGTAGAAGAGATTATTGCTTCAAACCCCGAGAAGGCTTGTTCAACATCAAGGCTAAGGCCGTAAGGTTTCCCTTCTTTCAAAGTTAATACAAATGAATTCATTTTTCTCAATAAGCTGTTAATTAACTGTTTATTTCATGGATTCCTTGATCACCATGATAGGAATGATTTGTGATGTTTACTATACAGGTGCTATTTAATTTTTTCTTGTTTATGACTACAGGTTTTGAAAGATAACTGTTTCAAGTGCACGAGGGACAAAAAATTCGAACAAGCATTGGATCTACGGTAAGTCCTTAACACCTTTATAGTATTATTTTGTAAACCGCATATGTTTAGAGAAAGATAGGTTTATTTGGCTCTTTGTTGCTAGATTACCTTTTGGTACTAGGGAGATCGATCTTGTCTACAAGATTGGTTAATCCGCCCAACAAATTGGCGACCATATTGGGGAATATTCTTGTTGTTTTTGGTTCTCCTTTATTTTGATTTGAGGAAAAGTTTTTCCTGCTTTTTGATTGATGGATATCTGCTTGGGTAGCTTAGGTTTTCTCTATTTTTGAAAATTTTGAAGTCTTTTGAGTTTTTCTCAAACTTTTCTAGGGACCGCACTTTGTTTTCTTGCGCAGTGTGGACAGTTTCACAATTTCCTTTAGTAAAAAGTGCGGGATTGCACCTGTTACTACTAGGAGCCTGTAGACCCTGTTAAAATTTTTGAAAAATTCTAGATTTCATTTTTCCAGTTTATCTTTAGTTTGATTTAGAGTTTTTAGTATCTGCCCAGATTGGCATTGTTTCTGTCAAAAGCCTTTTGTGAATGAGTTTCAGCAGTATTTATGTTTTTGATGATTTTCTAGAAGTTTTGCAAGTTGGATTTCTTTTCGTTTGGTATATGTAGTGACTCAAAGCATTGGAAGTTTGAAATACCTTAGATTACATTGGTATTTTTTCCTCCTTGTTGAGTCTGACCTGATTGTGAAATCCATCCTTTATTGAGAAATAGATCTAGTTGTTTCTTTGCAAATCTTCGAGAAAACTTTGTTATAGGTTTTGAATTTCATTTTTATAAAAGAAAACATATCTGGATGTTTTTTCATTTGTTTGTTATTCTAGACAAATAGATCCTTAATTTATTGAACAACTAAGTAAAACATTCTTCAAAAAATATTAAAGCTTTTATTAAATTAGATTTTCAAAGTTTGTAGATCTCAAGATTATTTTTTGTAGTTTTGAGTTCTTTTAAAATTTATAAATCTCTTTTGAAGGAAAGTTGTTTTTATAGTTTCAAGTCTTGAAAGTGAAAGGATTTTAGTGTGAGCATTGATAATTTGTCTCATTTTGCATTCTTGTTGAAAAGACAAAAATATTTTCTTTGAGTTATTCTTTATGTTCAAAGAAAGAATTGTTTCTTAAAAGAATTGCATTCTCGAACTCTTTCTTTAGCTAGAATTTCATTGAAAGGAAATGAATTGATTATCATTTTTAGGTGCATTTTTAGTGTTTTTGGAAGTCGAGTCTTCACACCATCAAAGTTTCATTTCCATACCTATTGACTTAAAGAACAACTCATAAAAGTAATTCTTAATTAAAATTCATCTAGTAATCTTTTTATTTCTAGGGCTCTTACCACCAATGTAGCTTAGGCTAGTATCTTGGAGTAGGGAATAATTAAATCTCCAAGATAGTAAAAAAAAACAAGTAGATAAATCTTGCGGTAGGAAATAAATCCAATTGTAATTGGTACAATCTAGGAAGCTTCTCTCAAAGTAGTTAATCACGAGATCATATCCGAACCTTTGAGACAATCAATTTTGTTTCATTGGGAAAGATAGAATATTTTGTGCGCATTACAAACAGTAAACCTTGGATTAACCATTGTTGAGGAGCCTGGGGTCACTTGTCAGTAAACCTCGGATTGACCATGTCGAGGAGCCTTCAAGGAGATTGAGCTTTGTTACTCTGCCCTTGCACGTGGGATCGGATCATAGACTGTTCCCCCAGTTGTATTTGTTATTGTTGGTAACCTTAGTGTCCATAAGCTTAAGATTATTTCCTAAGGTGACGGTGAAGGAAAGATCTCACTATACCTGGAGCAGATGTTGACTAGACTCACTTGGACTCTCCGGGGGATTGTCTTCACACGAGATGTTTTTGTGAAGAAACTTGTGCCAGTCTGTTTCATTAAGCAAGTTGTTGGGGTAACTGTTCCAACCACCCTTTCTGTATTAAATTTATACTAAGTTGGATTTCATCACCAACTAGTGTTTTTAGTACAGGAAGTTACTGTTTGTGTGTGGTTTGAACTCTTAGATTTTTAGGCGTGTGATTTAGCTGTTTGTTTCTTTAGAGGCTTTAGGTGTTTTTATTGAGATTTTATTTGTTTGCATGTGATTGGTTAATCTTTAATCATGGCAGAATTACTGAGACAATCTCAAAGACTTCAAGGGAAGCCCCCTGAATATATGCCAAGTCATATTGAAGGGCTGCGTGCTCTAGTATCATCTATTAGCAGTAGAATTAGATCAACAGAAACTGGCACTTCATCTATAGTTTTTCATCTTGATCATCAAATACCCATGACAGAACACATTCAAGAACCGATTTCAGTTTCTGAAGTTACCGGTAGTATTTCTCCTTCCAGTGAACTAGCTGACGAACCTGAAATTTCCGAACTTGACATTGAACCTTCTATTTTGGAAACATCCTCAGGATTTATTACACCAACTTCTAGCGATCTTGGTTCACCCAGGGTAAGAAATATTGTTATTGAAGATCTTCCATCTGGCCTCATTTCTATTGAAGAACTTGCTAGTCCAGACGAAGAGATATCTCTTCCCGAATCCCCTTAGTCTTTAAATCTTAGGGAGCATGAATCCATTTTCTACAGCCCTATTCGGACTGATGCTTGGTATCTATCTTTGAATTTATTTATTTTTAAACTCGGGTCTTTCTTTTTCTCCACCTCGAATTCCATTTCATCCTACGCCCAGAGGTTACTAACATTCATCCATTATGGCAGGAGAGTCATCTATGCTTTCCCAGACACCAGAAGCATTTTTACATGGTGGTCCTTCTGTTCCTTCGAGATATCGGGCTCTGTCTAGTACTTTCTCTAGAGCAGCTCCTTGAACAATTGAAAAAGTATTATCATCTGGTCTTAATGGAATTAAAACTGAAATGTCGAACGTAGAGAAAATCTTTATGATGTCTGGTAATATTCTGAATCCTCAACCTCAAGGCAGTCAGTTACCTCCTGGAGGAAAATTTCAGGGAAGTCAGTTACCACCTAGGAGGCAACCTCAAGGTAGTCAATTACTGCCTGGGGGGAAACCTTCAGGTAGTCAGTTACCACCTGGGGGGCAACTTCAAGGTAATTGTTTCCTAGGAAAAACTGTGGCATCATATTATTTTGGAGAACAACCTTAAGGACAATACATACCTCAAGGTTATCAACCTTTAGGGTAGTACATACCCCAAGGTCAACCCCAAACTCAATATGTTCCTCAAGGTCCTTATCAACCCTAGTTTCAGTATGTGCCTCATGGTTATCAACGTCAAGGTCAGTACCCAATTCAAGGTTTCCAACCACCTTCTGGTCAATCATCTGTACAAGGAGCCAGAAATTTCCCACTTACTTATCAACCCTATGTTCAACCAGGCTATGTTCCTTACGTTCAACCTTCTACGGGACAATACCCCAGAACAAACATGGTGTGGGATCCGTCCCAATTTCAACAGCCTATGAAACCTAATGTGTAGTTGTCTTCTCAACATGGACAACCTTTGGTTTCTCATCCAACCAAGCAACCAGTTCAGTCTACTATTCAAACCCCTGCACCTGGTTCTATTCAGCAGTCTGGGCCTAGTACACCTCAGACTCCACCTCAAAATTCTGCAACTATTGCAACATTTATTCAACCTATAACACCTACTTCTGGAGTATGTGTAGCTCCGAATTCTTCTATCCCTGCATCCGTGCAAATCCCTCAAGTCTCTATACCCCAGTCAGGACCTTTAGTTCAAACTTTGGTCTAGATACCTGCGGGACAAGTTGGTACAAGTACGATTATCACAATTCAACCGCAATTCACGTATCAACCGTACCAGGGACAACCTCAATTCGGTCCCGTTTCACAAAATCTAGCTTATCAGTATCAACCGTACCCTGGCTATACTTATCAACAGCCTCAACAACCCCAGTTTGGTCCGGTTAATCCTGGTTACTCGGGAGGTTACACAATTCCTAATGCAAATCTGATTCCCAGTTATCTTGGGTATCCTCCCCCCGAAACTTCTTTGGCTACTCAAGGTTTTCGCAACCGTAACCGTCAATTTCCATTTATTGCAACTTTGGACTTACCTGATTTGACACGCCTTACGAATGATCAAATTTTCTATTATCCATATTGGCCACCAATGTCGCATAAGTTGCCCAGTGATATACCAAAATTCAAAGGTAAGTCAGGAGAGGATCCATCAAATCACATTATGAATTATCACCTCTGGTGTGCGTCTAATTCAATAATTGATGATTCAATTCACTTACGTATTTTCCAAATAACTCTTATTGGTCTTGCCGCCAAATGGTACATTGAGTTACCACGAGGCTCTTTTAATAATTTCAGTCAGTTAACAACTACCTTCTTAACTCATTTTCAGTTTCCTGTTAGATACGACAATGGCACGGAACTATTAACTTCACTAATGCAATCTATGTCCACATATATTTCTGATCATATTCATGAATGGCGACGTAGAAGGCGTTTGGTGAAAGTTCACATTCCAGATCAAATTTTGGCGGAATGGTTTGTTAAATCATTGTTACCCAAAATCACTGAAGATGTAGCTAAGGGCGGAGTTGTTACTGAGGAGAAATTTATTGCTCAAGCTCAGTACCTTGACCTTGTCTATACGCAGTCAGGTACTTTACATGAAAAAATCCTTGATCTTCCAAAACAAGGTCAAATAACTGCAGCTCCTTCAGGGTATCATGCCGCTGATGGTATGATTGGTACAGTTAATACTAAAAGCAAGAATAAATATTCAAAGAATTCTTCTCCTATTATAACTTTACTTGATTTCCCGAAAGGAGAGTCTCCCCCTGAAATTTCTGCCAACATTCATGTCGTAGAGACATCTATGTCCAAATCTAAATCCGGTGGTAAAAAGAGAGGGAAGAATAAAAAAAAAATAATTCAAAAGAGAAAACTGATAAAAATGAATCCAATGACGAAAAAGCAAGCCTTGTTATCCTTGTTACATTTGTGACGAGGATCATTTTACTAAAGAATGCCCACATCGAGCAGAGGTTTCGAAATTCGTTAAAGGTTCACAACAACCTGCTGTCTTGAAGGATCCTTTTCCCACTCGAGATAGTAAGATGATTGGTTCTACCTTGAATGCCTCAGAAGAACCTATTCTGATGATGTCTCATGTCAAGATTGTGACGTGATCATAAGATTATGGTGGTAAGAATCTTGTTGATCGTAAAGAAGCAGAATCTTCTAGTGCAAATACATCAACTACACCTCCTCCTGTTTCTTGTCCGCTACAAATCGAGAAACCTAATCCAGACTTAGTAATCAAACTGCCTTCTAAAGTTGTTCTTCGTAAAACAGCTTTCAATCCACATGCGAGAGCTACTCAGAATTACAACATTGTTGAGGACTTAGCTATTTCCCCATCAGCAATGTCGGCTTTGGAAGTGCTGCAATCATGCCCAGCACAGTGTAAATTACTTTTGTTTGCCATAGTATCTATCTATATTCAGGACTCGATCCTAATAATATTCGATTTAGAGAATAGTACAACTCGCATACCTCACCAAATGGCTTTCCAAATTCCAGTATTAGTAAAAAACAGACCAATCTTTTGGACTGTGATTGATGAGGGAGCTTCAACGTGTATTATGTTGATCTAGTGTTGGAAATCACTTGGTTATCCTACACTCAATCAGTCTTCGACAATTCTAAAGGCTTTTGATGGCCTAGGTTTCCACCCTTTTGGTATTTTTTAGGATTTACGCATAGGGGTCGAAGGTAAAACCGTAAATCTAGATGTGGAAGTGGTTGATGTACCTCTAGATTACAACCCTCTCCTGGGTCATAGTTGGTCTTATGCTATGACTGTTGTTTTTTCATTAGTATTTCGGCTTATCACATTTCCACATCAAGGAAAGATCGTTACAATAGATCAGTTAACTTATTTTTCTTCCGATCCAGCCTCTACAGAAACAATACAGCACGTCGGTACAATGGCTATCCCTTACAAGGATGTTGGAGTAGGTTTGATTAAAGATTCTGGTTTACCAGGAACTTTTTCCTTTCCTCCTCCTAATGTATTGCCTTCTATTGCAACTATTCATATGATTTCATCAAATACTATTATGTTTGATGATCCTTGGATCGTACCTTCCGACTCTAAGTTAGATTCATTTGATGGCACGATGCCTTTGAGTCCATTTGAAATTGCATATCAGGCTGTACAGTCACTTTCCGACCCTTCTTCAACCGAAGTTGATCCAATGAATGGGATCCATGAGGAATCACTTTCTATATCTAGTTCAGCCACAACGACATTTCCCGATCTTGTTCATACTGATGAGAAAATTCATGAACTTTTGTCTGTTGATGATTTACCATGGGAATATTTGCATCACCAATCTTCATTTTTACCTAAGCTGGATCATTTTGAAAATGATTTCGCTTCTATTTTTACTGCTGAATATGTCAAAGAACCGCAGAATCCATTGCGAAATCCTGATTCTGAGTTAAATTTGGAAAATATCTCTTGAACGATTCCAATTGAAATTTCAGTAAAGCCAGGAATAATTGAAAACATTCATATAGGTGCTTGTTGTACGGAAGATTAAACTCAAACTTATAATGTTCTATTTCAAGAATTCCGTGACGTGTTTTCCTGGTCATATGAAGAAATGCCAGGAATCGATCCATCAATTTTCGTACATGAAATCAAGACTTACCCGGATGCCAAACTTGTCCGTCAACATTTATGTCAAATAAATCCAAGAAAATTTGCTGCTATCAAAGCCGAAGTTGAGAAATTACTTCGTGCAGGTTTCATTTATCCAATTCCTTTAACCGATTGGGTATCGAATATTGTTCATGTTAACAAAAACAAGGAACGATAATAGTATGTATCGATTATAGGGATATTAATCGAGCTTGTCCTAAAGACAACTATCTAACCCCCTATATCGATAAAATTATTGATGATTCTTCTGGCAGTGAAATGTTTTCCTTATGGATGGTTTTTCTGGTTACAATCAAATAAACATAATCCCTGCTGATCAACCAAAAACAGCTTTCATTTGTCCATGGAGGACATTTTCTTATTGCAAACTACCTTTTGGATTAAGGAACACTAGAGAAAATTTTCAAAGGGATATGTCTTACGCATTTCATGACATTAAGAACATTGTGAAGCCTTATCTCGATGATTTACCTGCTCATTCGTCGTGTAGGGCTGACCATCTCACTCATTTACGAGAAATATTTATGAGATCTAGGCATTATCGAATTCGGCTAAATCCACATAAATGTGTTTTTTGTGTAGAATCGGGTCACTTACTGGGATTTATTGTTTCAAAAGAAGGCATTCACGTTGATCCATCGAAGGTTGAAGCTATTGTTAATCTGCCTCCTCCTTCGACTTTGCGCCAACTCAAAAGTTTGTAGGGGAAAGAAATTTTTTTATGTCGGTTCATTCCTAACTACGCTGAGCTAACAAAGGGTTTTACCATCTTGTTAAAACAGAACATTCCATTCTTTTGGGATGAGATCACTAATCTATCTTTTGACGCACTCAAACACGCATCGACCCATGCACCGTTATTGCATCCTCCTAACTACAACCAGGATTATTTTTTGTACCTCACCAACTCTCATTCCACCATTGGGATGACTTTAGTTCAGGAAGATGAATTGAACAATGAACATGTGATTTAGTATCTTAGTCGAAATCTGCATCTGACTGAGATAAAATACACGCATGTGGAGAGATTGGCCATGGCAGCTGTTCAAGATGTCCAAAGATTTCAACACTACATCTTATTACGCAAAACCACAGTAATTTCTGACTGTAACCCTATGATGTACATCTTGAACAAACAATTGCTAGGGGGAAAGTATTCCAAATGGATAGTTATCTTGCAGGAATTTGACTTGGAATTTGAAAAATCCAAGGCAAATAAATATTTGGTTTTTGTCGAACTAATGTGTGATTTCCCCTCTACTGATACTGAAACTGCAGCAGAGCAGCCCATTGTAGACAAATCCATGTTTCTAATCAATACTCTTGATCCTTGGTATGGGGATATTATTTTTTATCTCCAAACCCAATCTTTTCAGCCTGAAATCTCACGATCTCAGCGACGGAAAATACGTTTCCAATCCCAACAATACAACATTATTGGTGATACACTCTATCGTCGTGGAGCAGATTCTATTTTTCGATGCTGTCTTACTCATGAAGAAGATAAGAAGGTTCTAAATGACTGCCATTTTGGAGCATGTGGCGGTCATATGTCTGGGTATGCCACAGACCAAAAGATATTGTGCGTTGGTTATTTCTGGCCATCATTATTCAAAGATTGTATTTATGCAGTCTGAAAATGCCACAATTGTCATGTATTTGATCATAAAATGTGTGCACCACTCGCTCCTCTTCACCCTGTAATTGTTGTCGGTCCTTTCGCAAAGTGGGGTATTGACTTTATTACATGTAACCCTGACTCCGCCGGGGGGCATGCATATATTATCTTAGCGGTAAATTATTTTACTAAGTGGGCCAAGGCGATGCCTACATTTTTGGAAAACGAAAAGACTGCTGAAACTTTCATATTCAATCATATAATTGCTAGATTCAGTGTTCCTCAAGCCATTATTACAGATCATGGAAGTCATTTTCGAAATATCATGATGACTGAACTAACAAATCAACTTGGCCTGTGCCACGATAGTTCCACTCCATATTATCTGTGGGCTAATGGTCTGGTTGAAGCTATCAGTAAATTTTTAGTTACTATGATTAAACGAATTATTGGTATTCATAAGTCGAATTGGCATTCCATGTTATTTTCAACACTTTTGGCATATCAGACCTCAGTAAAAACATCAGTTGGTTTCAGTCCCTTTCAACTGGTTTACGGTTTGGAAGCTGTGTTGCCAATTTAATGCAAAATTCTGTCATTGAAATTAGCCATAGAATTACTCCCAGCTATATTTGAAGAGGAGAAACAGTTTTTGTACTTGGCTCAGCTATATGAGAATCGACGAAATGCTGCAATAGCAAACGAGGCTCATGTAAAACGAATAAAAGCTCAGTACGATAGAAGTGCTACCCCTCTTAATTTTTCAGAAGGAGACCTAGTCTTAGTGTACGATCAAGCCAACGATAAGCTAGGAGCTAGAAAATTTGTGCCCATGTGGCATGGTCCTTTCATTGTTAAGCGGAAGCTGGTAAAAAGGGCCTATGAGCTGATAGATTTCGACGGTGTCTCCTTAGATAAACCCAGAAATGGGCTTTATCTGAAGAGATATTATGCTTAAACTTGGTGTGGAGATTTATTAGATTAGATTTATTTACTATTGGTGTGTCTTATATTAGAAAATCGTGCCTAGTTTAGAGTGTGTTTTTATCACTATTCCTACTTATCTAAGTTTTACTCTTGATATTGCAGATGTCCACGTCTCTTCAAACCTACATTGGTTTTGCTGATGGTGCTTGTTGTAATACACGAAACATTTCTTCCGCAGCTTGGGTTATCTATTCACCCTCTAACGAGTTAGTATCCATGCATGGGGTAAGCCTTGGTCAAACAACAAATAACATTGCACAGTATAGTGCAATGATTGAGTTATTATCTGAATCCATATCGTTTGGAATTCGGAGTTTGATTGTTAGGTTGGATTCCGAACTTGTTGTATTACATCTTAATAGGGTTTATGCCATTATAAATCTAGTGTTATTACGATTATTTTTAAGAGTTCGTCTCTTGGAACGTGAATTTGATTACATTGAATATCAACATATTCCAAGACATTTAAATACATTAGTAGATGTAGCTGCTTCTAGTATGATAAATCGACATTTGCAATAATCGAAACAGTAAATTAAACAACATTCAATAACATGTACACAGATATCTGGTAATAGTGATATATCATAGTATAGAAGTGTTTCAAAAAATATACATCATCTTCGATCATAGGTTGGAAACACCTTATGATCAGCAAAAATGATATACAAAAGATTAAGAATATGAGTCTAAGACACGATCATCCTATCACTGATGATGATCATGATAAGAGACCACTGCCCAGGCCACCCTACATAGGAACCTCCTAAACGGTCTTAGGACACCAATCACATATCTCTGTAATCTGAGCGGAATATCATCTATGTCGGTCTTTGGAATGTCTAGAGTTAGGCACTCTAGGTGATGCTCTAAATTAGACAGGATATCGACTGATTCGCCCTCTAGGGCAGGTGCTGTGGTAGCTAGATGCCTCCTCTCATAAGGTTCGATATGGGCTGGTTGCCGTGGGCCCACATCTGCATTTAAAACTTTTGATTATTAGTTTTGAGACGATTAAAATACAAAAAAAAATAGAACATAGAAATTGTTGAAAATGATTTTTACTTGATTCATCCCAGTGTTCCCCTACTGGGAGAGCCATCTCTCTATCACCGCGGAAATCTATCCCGATGTATGGAAAGTCCTCTATAACAAAAATTTGACATTCTAGCCAACGAAAATATGAAGGAGGAATTTGAGAAATCTCAATGCCCTCAGTAGCGTGACAGGCCATCAATGCAACCCAACGAACCATCCTAGGTTCTCGAGGTTGACCAGCATCAACAAGAACGTTCTGTGGAGCTAACACGGGGATCCTCTCTAGAACAAAGGTGACTACAACACTGCACTCCCACACAGTCTGGTGATATTAAATGCAATAAATTTAAGCTCGGGATGGATGATATTTTTTACGTCAATCCGTTTTTCTCGGGGGTTTACCTGATCATCACAGAACTCTAGTCGAAGACTAGTGATAGACTGGCCACCTAGCCTAGTCCCAAACAGAGAAATTTGTTCGCCTTTCTTGGACAAACCAGTCAAAAATTAGATATCCTCTAGCTCAATTTCAAGCCGGTGGCCTCCAATAATGAAACATTGTTCCTGTACATTCCATCTGTTCACGAGCCACATGAAGAGGTCTACTTATGCCCTCATGACCTGAATGGCCCAGAATTTATACAAACCGCATCCTCTTAATTCCTACATTGTAGGAAAATGATTCATTGGGGCATCATCTACGTCTTCGTGCTCGCGTTCTCTCCAAATAGGAATCTTGTATGTCCTACAATGCATAAAAATACATACTAGAACAATATTTTGTGAAAATTTGTAGGCGGGAATTGAGAAAATTTAATTTGAAATTTCATTGCGTGGGGTCCGCACCTGAATTTCATACAAAGTGCATATATATGCATGGGCACTGTGGAACAGGTGCGGACCCAGGACTTTTTCCCGTGTAGAAAAAGGTCGGGGTCCGCAGGGCTCGCGTGTTGCAGTTGCGGACTGCTGCGGGCAATTTTTTCAACATATTTTTACTTAAAAAATGAAATCTAAACCCTAAAAACGAAATATAAACAGATGAAATGCAAGATACGGAGGTCGTGGATTACCTGGAGCTGACGGTTCTCAATTTCGTTGAACAGATTTTCCAGAATCTTTGTAGGAACATTTTTACCCAAAATCTTTTACTTTTCACTTTGAACTCAAATGGTAAAAATGAGGTTAGACAAGTCCTTTTTATAAGTTTTTTCGAATAAATGAATTTTTTATTTTTTAATTTTTCACTTTTAAAAGGTCATTTTTGAAAGCATTTTTACTTATCTTAAACAGATATGTGTAATGTTTCAAGGTTTTGTGCAGAAATTGGATTTTTCAGGAAAATTGATCATTTTTCAACAAAGAGCATACTTTTATCACTTTTTGGAACTCTTTCAAAAATTTACGAAAAAGCGAAAACTTGGAGTCCTCTTTTAAGCTCTTTTTAGAATCTCGAAAATTGAAAATATTGCCAAGCACTTGATTATTCGAACTTGTTAAATAAATGAATGATCGTCCCTTCAGTATAAGTTTACCCCTTTTATGGACTGAAATGGATTATTTAAGAAAAAGGTATACGTTGACTAAATACGGTCAATAGAGTTCTCTCTCGCATTATTTTATCCTTTTTTTGGGCTTGAGAGACTAAATTTACGAAAAATTACCCCCATGGAGTCTTCTTAATTTTTTTCTTCTGACTCCCTAAAATTGAAAAAACACCGAGTTTCTCCTATACTAGACTCGTTAAAATGTAACAGTAAAGGACCTGTTCAATTTTAAATAGGAACGAACCACTCCTTCTTAGGGTTCGAATCTTAAACTAAGTTGGACTCATCCGAAGGATGAGCTTATAAACAAGAAAATGTTATCGTCCTCAAGCTTGTCAAAAATAAAGAGGTACTTGCCAGAAAAGATGGGGGAAAAGAGAGAAAAATGAACCTGTTTGTTGTATTTTGATTTTTCAAAAACCCGTTAACCACTCTTGAACATGACACTTTTGTTCACCTAAGTTGGGAAAATCCTTTTCCTAACAGTTAATCAAACCATATTGAAAGTCTTCAGTTGGTTTTTGGGTATTAGCTTTGGGTCAATTGTCACCAAGCCATCTGCAGTGTCGTTATGTGTTCAAGAGGACAGTTCAAACAAACCATTCATTTGCAAAATATCTGTCATCCATTTTAACCATCCATGAGTCAGTCTTTTCCAATATGTTTCTTCAAAACTTGCTCTATGATTTCGTGTTGTGGGCTTGCCTACAACATATCACTTTCTATTGACGACAGCTCATTATCTAGGAAGTCGATCTAGAAATCGTCAGTACCTTGAAATATGCATGCCTCAATGGAAGGTTTCTGCCTTCGACGTCAGGTTGCATCATTGACCTTTGATCGAATGATTTCGTGACATGTTCGACTTCATCTCATTTATTCACATTTAATGGATTGTACTAAGTACCGTGAGAGCCATTCAAATTACTGGTGGTTACTCTCACACTTGTTAACAGTTTACATCATTGAATGGTAATCAAATGGTTTCTACCATGTTTGACTTCGACACATTCATTCACATGGATAGAATCGTATTGGTTCGAGAAGCGGAAATCAAGACCCTGGATCTAGTTTCTACCATCCAGGCTGCGAGGAATTTTTCTATTCATTTAAACAGTGGACTATTTATAAATAGATGGTTGCGTCCATACTGTGCCTACACATGTCTATGTTGTTGATGTATTCAAAATATTTCCTCTATCAGAACATTTTAAATCAGTTTCTATTTAGTTTTGATCTGAGTATGGGAATGCCTACCTCAGCGATGATATGTACACATATATATTTTGTATTGAATGTTTTTACAAGTTCTGAATAGGGTGTGCATAAGATGATCCTTGAAATGATAAATTACTACACTCTTTATATATGACAGACTTCAGCTTCATCTAATCCAGACTTTGCACTTTAGGGGGCAATCTGTTGCACTGAAAATTGTCATCTTGACATTCCGCTATGTGTATGAGCTCATTATCACTCATACTTCCTCCTTTGCAGTTCTAACATAGCAGTTATTCATATCAAGCCTTGAAAATAAGAGAAAAGTTCTTAAAAATCTCCTTAACTCTGGCATCGCACTTTCTCTATATCTTGCTTGCGGTCCCGCACCTAATGTTCATGACTCCTGCGTACCTGAATGCATTTTCTTTGTGTTATGGGTGCAGACCCCTGTAAATATTAAAAAGGCACAAGTAAACTCAAAAATTTCACTTTTAGTAAATTCTAGAAACCTCTAGAAATAATCTTGCGGTGGCAGAACCGCTCTTTTGAGGTTCATGTATCCCTTACCTTATGGAGCTAACCCCTTGATGTGAGGAGCTTATCCCTTTGGAGGAGGATTATATCCCTTCATAGTTGGAACTGAAACCTCCTCTTTTCCACTATAGAAAGAGGCATTGGGTAGCCTCAAGGGGAGTTCAAGCTTTAGAATTATTTGAGGTTAAGTGCTCTTGGGATTCAGACTCATTTAACTAAGATTTTTGTGAGGAGAGATCACATACCTCTATCTGTCTCGGTTGGAAGAGTGCAAGGCTTGTCAGAGTAGAGGAGATTCCTACTTCGGACCCTGGGAAGGCTTATTCAACATCAAGGCTAAGGTTGTAAGGTTTTCCTTCTTTCAAAGTTAATACAAATAAATTCATTTTTCTCAATAAGCTGTTAATTAACTGTTTATTTCATGGATTCCTTGATCACCATGATAGGCATGATTTATGATGTTTACTATACAGGTGCTATTTAATGTTTGCTTTGTATAAATTTCAATAACTAATATGTTATCCACTGAGATTCTCCTGATCACACACTATTTTAACTTCATGCATAATACATAATCTCTTCTACCATTGATCATTAATTGCAGAAATAAAATCAATCGCATGCGCACATTAAAACCATAAACAATCACACATATGAACACAGTATTTTATGGGAAATATTAAATCTGGAAACCCCAAACTATCTGTATATTATATGTCATAGATATCATGTAACAATCATCATACAAAGCTCCTCACAAGCTCTCAGTACAATCTCCAATTGCTACACACTAATCAAGCTAGATCTAGCAAAACACATGCTCCAATCTCTACCACATGATAGCCTGCCTCTACTACGCAATCAATGCTGAAGAATGGTTCATAAATAACTTTGAACCACCTGGATTGTACTGCGCAATCCTCATTTTCATCTCCAATCACTAGTTGTTGCAAATCATGTAATAGTATAGTCACAACTGATAGTCCCACCGCTTTTTCACCTACCTCTTCACTGGTCTCCACTGAAACTGTCCATGCACTGAAGTTAACTGATTTATTCTTTAGTTGATTAATGAGTTTATAATTAGTGAATTAATTAATAATTAATTCACACCACTCTCACTAGTGTATCAATCAGTTAGACTAGATACAACTAGCTCAACTATGTTTAGCTTAATTAAACTGAACACAACTCCATTAACTTCCTCAATCAACTCCACCAAACTCTCTCACATGAGTTCTAACTGAAGTATCCATGCAAGCTCCACTTAACCCTTAGGAATAGCATAATTACTTCTGTCAGGTCCTGTGCCACATCTGTGCACTTAACTGAAGTGCTCCAAGAGAATAAGATAATTTTTATAGTCCAAATATTATTAAGAGCTAATAATATTCGAAATATCTATTTTTAGAATGGAAATCTAAAAATAGATTCCACCCAATATGTCTAAAATTATAAGTCCATATATTTTTCCAACTTGACCAACCATCCACAAATAGCATCCTACAACTCATAGAATATGATCCACATGTCTAAAAATAGACATAGTCTAAAAATAGACTTTGCGCCAAAAATAACTTGTGGGCCCACTTAATGAAAGCAACTTCTTTCAACTAAGCTCATCATCTTGTTGCAATCTCAACACTCCCTCTCAACAAGTTAAGGATTATCTGCCACCCCTATCCTGTCTCTGTGGTATTCGAATTTTCTCCTGGTGAGCGCCTTCGTCAAGATATCAACATCCTAATCCTCCGTGGGAATGTATGAAAGTAACATGATCTTTCGTTGCACACAATATCTGATATCATGATACCAGATGTCAATGTGTTTAGATCTATCATGAAATACTAGATTAACTGAGAGTTTAATGCAACTCTGATTGTCACAATAAATCACACTAGGATCTAAGTGTGAACCGAACAACCCGACCAGGATCTTGCTCATCCATATAGCCTCGCATGTAGCCAAAATCACTGCCATATACTTGGCCTCTACTGAACTGAGTGCCACGGATCTCTGCTTCCTTTTGTACCAAGAAACTATTGCCGACCCGATACTGAAAATCCCTCCAAATGTGCTCTTTCTATCCGTTGGGCTCCCTGCCCAATCTGCATTCGTGAAGCCACATATATTCACCTCATCCGACTGTCTATACCATAATCCATATCCCGATGTGCCTTTGAGATATCTCAATACATGCTTGCCTGCCTTCCAAAAGATCTTGGTAGGCTTAACCATAGCTTTTCAAATCTGGTTAACAGCATAGCATATGTCGGGTCATGTATTGACCAGATACATAAGCAACCCCACCAACTATCGATAAACAATGGCATCCACTACCTCTGCCAAAGTAGCATCCTCCTTCCTCCATCCACCAGGAAGAGGAGTATCAACAGGCTTGCATCCATGCATGTTGAACTTCTCCAGTATCTCCCGGGCATACTTGCCTTGAGAAACAAATATTCCATCACTTTGCTGCCAAATTTTCAATCCCAAGAAATAATGAAGGAGGCCCAAGTCCTTCATCTAAAACTCCTTTGCACGATCAGCGTTGCATGAGTGTATCAACAGTTCATCACCCATCAAAATAAAAGCATCTACATAAAGTAAAATTATTAGCAATTTACCCTCCACCATAATCTGGTATAGGTTCGGATCTGCCTCACTCTTGGAGAATCCAAGTCCGGTGAAATAACTGTCTATCCATGTGTACCAAGCATGAGGTGCTTGTTTCAACCCATACAGTGCTCTCTTGAGCCTGCACACATGCGACTCGCTGCTAAAGATCTGAAAACCATTGGGATCCTCTATGTACACCTCCTCCTCAATCACCCCATTGAGGAACGCAGTCTTCACATCCATCAGATGAATGTGCCACCCCATCTGCGCTGAGAGATCAAGAATCGTCTGTATGGAATAATACCTTGTGATAGGTGCAAAGGTTTCCTCATAATCGATCCCCTCAATCTGTGAGAAGCCTCGGGCAACAAATATTGCCTTGTACTTCTCCACACTCCCGTTAGCTTCTTGCTTCACTTTGTAGATCCATCTCGAACCCACCACTGATTTCCATTCCGGCCTTGGGACAATCTCCCATGCACTATTTCTGACAATCGAATCATACTCTTTCACCATGGCATCTACCCATGCGAGATCCTCCATGGGTTCCTCGAAAGAGGATGGCTCTGTCACAATACACTTTCTCATAAGAGCCATGTATCCAGTATACCGGTCAGGTGATTGTCTCTATCTGTGCTATGATGTAGGTGCTCCTACAACCTTCTCTGCGTCTTGAGCCAGTCGCTCAGCTTCTGTAGTGCGCTTCCGCCCTCTGATGGTTGGGACTACATGAGTGGTTTCTTCCACTTGATGAACCTCCTCTTGTGGCTAATCCATATCCAGATACTCATCCTTAGGAACTAATAGCTCCTCATCTGCATGCAAGTGTGGCTCCCTCTCAAGCAAACACTTCTTGGCTTTCTCCTCATGAAATTTGATATCCCGTCACAGAAAAGTCTTGCGACTGCCTAGAAAATACACACGATAGTTGTAAGGCATATCAGTGTACCCCAAAAATATCCCAGCCTTTGCATTCGGCTCCAGCTTCTTCCTGGCATCCTTTGTCACATGAATGTAAACAGGTGAACCAAAAATCCTCAAATGGGAAATATCAGGATTCTTACCAGAAAATGCCTCCTCGGGTGTACTCATGCCAAGTATCCTGTGAGGACAATAGTTTTGCACATAAACCGCAGTATTGCATGCCTCAGCCCACAAGTGTATGGGAAGGTCGTTATCATGCAACATCACCCGTGCAACACCCAAAATCGTTCTGTTCTTTCGCCCCGCAACCCCATTTTGCTGTGGGTTATGAGGTGCTATGAGCTCTCTTCGAATTCCTTCTGCGCTGCAAAAGTCCTTGAATTCGCCAGAGATGAATTCACCACCATTGTCACTCCTAAGAGCCTTCACCTGCTTCCCCAATTATTTCTCAACCAGTTTCTTGAACTCACAGAACTTTGAGTATGTCTCGCTCTTCTTTTGCATGAAGAAGATCCAGCACTTACGAGAATAATCATCAACAAATATCACATAGTACCTGTGCTTTGCTGTCGAAGCTACTAAGAAAGGTCCACACACGTCTGTTTGAATTCTCTCAAGGATCATCGTGGCGTGACTATCCTTCTCGTGAAAGGTGGCTTTCACAAATTTTCCCAAAGTACATCTCTTGCACTTATCTGACTGCGCAAGTGTACCTTTGGGAAGCCCAGTAGAAATCTGCTGCAGTATCTTCAAAGCTCCATGGTGAAGGTGGCCCAATCTCTAGTGCAACAAATTTCCATCATCTCGGCTCACCACTCCTTTGCCTTGCCTGCCATTTCTGCGGAGCCATCTACCTATAATTGATAAAGGTTCTTAACTTGAACCCCTATCCTCTGGGTCTCACCAGTTGCCTTACTGCGCGGGAAAGCCTTTCCCTCGCTAAAGACGACATCATATCCCTTGTCTTCTAACATGGCCACCGAGATCAGATTCTTCTTTAATCCTGAAACATGCATCACTTCCTTCAATACGAAGGGTTTACCAGACTCCCTCTCAAAGGAAATGGTACCAATACCGGTCGCACTATATCTACCATCATTGCCCATCTCGATGTGCACTCCAAGATCTTTCTCATCTAGATCAGTAAACAAATCTTTGTCTTCGGTCATATGAAAAGACGCACCACTGTCAAGAAACAACACTGAACCCATCACACTTGAGACCAAGCATGCGATCAGTGAAAATTCCAGCTCAAACTGTGAGGCTAGGGCCTCTCCAGCTGCAGATCCAGTAGCCTGCTTATTTTTCTTCTTCTGTGGACAATTAGTGGCATAATGTCCGTGTTGGTGACAGTGAAAGCACTTCACCTTGGACATGTCCTGCTTCTTTCCTTTTGCACTGGATTGAGAAGCATTATTCTAGCTCTTCCCCTTCCTTAATATGGCAGCCAAAGTGAAATTTTCTTCATCTGAGTTCTTTGATGAAGATCCGTCCCTGGTACTTCGCCTTATCTCCTCTTGCACAAGATCCGACCAAAGTCTCTCCCATCCTGGAAATTTCTCCTGACCATTGGCAGAGTCCTAATAGGAATGCCAACTCTTCAGAAGCCCAAGGAGAGACAAGCTCACCAAGTCCTCATCATCAACAGTAACCCCCACACTTCCCAGCTCATCCCTACATTGGATGAACTTCGTGAGGTACTTGGGCATACTATCGCCTTTCACCATTTTTATGTTCCTGAGTTTATCCTTGAGCGCCAACTTCCTCTGGTCGCTCTCGCTTTGAAATAAATCTATCAAATATTTCCACGTCAAGAATGGAGAAGCTTTACCATGAAGGATGGACACTATGTTCTCCTTCACACATTCCAACAGAATCCTTCAACACTTTGTTGTCTTCTTTTGCCATGCGTCAAGTACGGCATCATCGCTAGAAGTAGGTTTTGGAATTTTAGCATTTATGAACTCCTTCAACCCATTGTCCTCCAACACCGCCTCCATCCTATCCTTCCATGCAATATAATTTGAGCTGAACTCAAAGGATTAATCCAATCGCAATCCGTTGAAATACTTCTCAACTTCGACACCAAGAAAACACTATTGGAAATTCGAATTCCACCAGCTCAAAACTCAACTACTTCAATGTTTTGAAATTTCTCCAATGATCAATATCACTCTGATACCATGTAGAAATTTGATTAAATGATATGTTATCCACCGATATTCTCCTGATCACACACTATTTTAACTTCATGCACAATATAGAATCTCTTCTACCATTGATCATTAATTGCGGAAATAAAATCAATCGCATGCGCACATTAAAACCATAAACAACCACACATATGAACTCAGTATCTCATGGGAAAGCTTAAAGCTAAAAACCCCCAACTATCTGTATATTATATGTCATAGAGATCATGTAACAATCATCATACAAAGCTCCTCACAATCTCTCAGTACAATCTCCAATTGCTACACACTAATCAAGCTAGATCTAGCAAAACACATGCTCCAATCTCTACCACCTGATAGGCTGCCTCTACTGCAAAATAAATGCTGAAGAATGGCTCATAAATAACTTCAAACCACCTGGCTTGTACTGCGTAATCCTCATTGGCATCTCCAATAACTGGTTGTTGCAAATCATGCAACAGTATAGTCACAACTGATAGTCACAATGCTATTTCACCTACCTCTTCACTGGTCTCCACTGAAACTGTCCATGCACTGAAGTTAACTAATGTATTATTTAGTTGATTATTGAGTTTATAATTATTGAATTAATTAATAATTATTTCACACCACTCTCACTAGTGTATCAATCAGTTAGACTAGATACAACTAGCTCAACTATGTCTAGCTTAGTTAAACTGAACACAACTCCATTAACTTCCTCAATCAACTCCACCAAACTCTCTCACATGAGTTCTAACTGAAGTATCCATGCAATAGTTCCACTTAACCCTTAGGAATAGCATAATTCCTTCTGTTAGCTCCTGTGCCACATATGTGCACTTAACTGAAGTGCTCCAAGAGAATAAGATAATGTTTATAGTCCAAATATTATTAAGAGCTAATAATATTCGACATATCTATTTTTAGACTGACAATCTAAAAATATATTCCACCCAATATGTCTAAAATTAGAAGTCCATCTATTTTTCCAAATTGACCAACCATCCACAAATAGCATCTTGCAACTCATAGAATATGATCCACATGTCTAAAAATAGACTTTGCGCCAAAAATAGCCTGTGGGCCCACTTAGTGAAGGCGACTTCTTTCCACTAAGCTCATCATCTTGTTGAAATCTCAACATGCGTGTTTGTTACTGCAAGTTTACAAAGATAACTCCTTCAAGTGCACAAGGGACAAAAACATCGAACAAGCATTGGATCTATGGTAAGTCCTTAACACCTTTATAGTATTCTTTTGTAAATCACATATGTTTAGAGAAAGATAGGTTTATTTGGTTGTTTGTTGCTAGATTACCTTTTGGTACTAGGGAGATCGATCTTGTCCGCAAGATTGATTAATCCACCCAACACAACTGTATCTTCATTTTTAACTATCCAGTTAGTTTATTTGAGGGTTCTTACTACACATCTAGATTCTTTCCTTTTGGTTAAAGAAAAATCATCCCCAAGCTCCACTTTTTCCAAAAAAATAATCTATAGTTGTTATGGAAGGGTTTCTAGAAAATCACATCCAGTTTGGTTTATAGAAAAAGTGCTCGTCTAACGAATTTAGCATAACATTCAACGTAACATTATCATAACAATATTTTGAAGAAGAAAGGAGGACAAAGAGAGAGAGAGAGATGAACTCCCATCCCTCGGGAGAAATTGGCTTGATCCTCTTATGGTCTATGACAGAAGGAGTTATGGTAAAATTGATGAGTATTGAACATTATTTCCTTTTATATTGGGTTATGTTTTGTTAAGAAGGGTCCCCTCGGGTAAATTTTTGAGTAAATTTTTGTATAAATTTTGCATATTTGAACTGCGTGGAAAGGTAAAGGGGCTTTGGGGCAGGTCGAAGTCCCCCTTTTATGTAAATGGGATATAAGGGTAAACTATGGACCTCAAACTATGGTTTGAGACCATACTATCTACGTGCTAAGATGGATATAAATAGACAGATTGAGTCTAATTAAGAATTCAATTGATGTTCTGGATCTAAGTAATTTTATGTGTTTGAGGTACATTTTTTAAGTCTGGGTTTTTGGTAGAAATTTTCATGATGGTTGTGTGCACAAAGACCTTGTCCTAGATATGTTCAGACTCCGTTGGTTGGGTGCGCGAAAGGGGTAATTGTAAGGGAAAAGTATGTTTGTACTGAACTGTTGAAAAATAATAAAAATATTAGTTTTGGTGAAGCAAATGTGTTATGTATTGGTGTTATCTGATTACTATTATTTCTTGAGATCACTTTACTTCTGTTATATCTGCGTGAGTGAATTTGTTTTTTATGCATGGCTATATGTTGATGGTTGAATACATGAATAGATCTGCTTAAGTAATTGTGCATTACATAGATATGGTTATGTTCTTGTATATCAGTGACGAATTTGATTTGTGATGCATCTGTATATGCATCATTTGTGTTTGTGACTAGATGATTTGATAAGTGTTGTTCTATATTTGGGTGCATATATTTCCATTCTACAATAAGCTCTGTTATAAGCATGTTTAGGGACACAACATTATTTTCTTCCTCAGGGTGTGAAAACTTGCTTCCAACACCCCCCATACTTCTTTCAGTGAGACTTTGATCTCCGGAAGAAGGTCATTTCTGAAAGGGCTAGTAGTTGGAGGGTTTCTTGGTTGTGTGATAAAATCTAAATGTGGGTTAGAACACCTTAAGCCAAAAAAAAATTTCGTTACCATGATCGGGATAATTTTGAGGGATATTTAATGTTGTGGCACCACACGAAAAAAAAATTACAAGATTGGCTAGATATAAAGATCCTTGAATTCACGATCCAAGAGAATCAAATGTCTAAGATATCAACTAAAAAGTGGGTTCATAATTACATCTATACAAAATTTCATGAGATATTGTTTTGTTCCTTTGAAACTGAGTTACATGAGTGGTTTTCATGATTGACTAAATTCAATACCTGTGTGAAGGATGACGCAACCACTCAGTGGACACCTGAATTAGTTTAGCAATTATAAAAGTGAAGCAATAAGATCACCCATGCAATAGATCATTGGATCAATCATGTCTTGGGAGTATATGTGATTGAATTTTCCATTGATCAGTTTGTGTCATACTCTCATGTAGAAAGAAGATTTTCAAGGGTCCTAGAGGTAATTTCCTACACTTTTTGAGGTTATTTTTGAAGACTATATTATGTGAACATGGATTTCTATGCCAACATATTGCGTGAATGTCTTGAAGAGGCCATACTACGAGCAGTGGAAGACTTTACTACGAAGACCTAGAAAAATTATTTATTTATAGCCCTCTCATGTGTAGATCTGATAGTGACAGTGAAACAGAAACTTGTAGCCCCAGTGAATCCATGGCCTCTGAAGAAGAGGAAGCATGTCCAACAGGCAAGGCTCAGTGTGTTGCACTTGAAGAAAATATCAACAAAGTGTGCAGCGATCTGCCAGTAGTCCAATCCACAAAAACTCAAGCAGAGAAGTTAGAAGTGCTCATCGCTCCATTAAAAGCCTCGCGTGCCGAATGTCAAACTGTCCAAGCCAAATTTGAACACCATATTATCGGTTTAAAATTAAATTTTCAGCTAGAAACCTAGCCAGAAATTAGAGAAAAGAGGGATTCCAAAGTAAAGCAGGCCACTCGTTGTGGCTCATTTCCAATATCCTTTATTTTAATTTTTCAAAAATACAAAAAAAATGAAAAAATATATAAAATATGTATTAAAGTAGAGTTTCCTCATATTTTAACTGAAGTTGTATTGCTTTTGTAAATTTAAATTTCAATACTTTGAAGGATCCGTAAAGGCGGGACTTAATTCTTTGGTTAATGTTCGAGAATTTTATCGAGTGGGATCCAAGGATTTTCTTGTTAAAGGATAAAGACGGCAACCCATGGGATCAATCAATGCATGGGTTAATGGGGAAGGTGTCTCTGCAGTTGACCCCATTGACTAACCATCCGATCTTGATCAATATTCTAGATTCACTATGGGGACAAGGCCCCAATAAGCACTCCATACCCCAAGAGCCTCCTGCAGTGGCGTAAACTATTGGTCGGTGACAACTTTTAGCCACGTCATGGTATCATTTAACAGTCTCTTGTTATTCAAATCAGTATTTAATTTCAAGATCCTGCACCATCTATTTACGTCTATTTTTCTTTTCAAAATTTAAAAGTTATTCCTTTGTATTTTTCAACCGTAATTGCACCTGTTTTTTCCATCGGTTTTTGCCACCTTGAGCTGTATCATGGCTAAATTTTCATCTCTTTTCGGCTCATCCAGTCATATTCCTCTCATGGACACCGAGAGGCATATTAGAGATACCATTTTCTCTTTAGAACACCTCCCATTCTATCAGCAAGTCTGTTTAAATGAGATATTTCGTCCTATTTTCTTCGCCATGGCCAAATCAGGCATACTGTCTGCATGTATCCCTAAAAATCATCTTTTTCCTGAGTTTGTGCAGTAGCTGGTATCTGTCATGTATCCTGGTAAATTTTTCGTAATTAATTGCCTAGGAGAGAATGTTATACGAGTCTCGAACCAGTTAATCCGTCAAGCCTTATATTACCTACAGTCTAAATCCTATGTTCAATTCACTGAAGAATCATTGGTACCGTATTATGATAACCTTGAAGGACAAGAATTTACCCAGTTCGCCTTCTTCCTAAGGCTAGACATGAAGCAGTTTGCACCAGATAGTAAAGAGTTCTCCATAGAATTTTTTGATGCAGAAGTTTGGCCAATGCTGAGATGTATATTAAAGATACTGGGAAAGGATCACGACAAGTTAATTGATAATTAATTATTCAGACTATCTGTGTTGATGATGAAGACAAGAGTAGTGCTAGACATCCCTTCTTACTAGCAGGAGGTCGTCAATACTCAACTCATGAATTTATCACTCACTGGGTCATTCAGGTTCCCTTCTCTTATCACTTATCTCTTTTAATATCAAAATGTGGAAGAATTCTTGCATTTGGGGTTGAACATCATGGATATAAAGAAAAAGAGATAGTCAGTAGTGTTTTGGACTGATGTAGTAAGAGAGGAACAAAATGAGAAGGGGGTGTTTGATTTTGAAAATAATTTCATGTCTACTGCCTATAATATTTTGAATGGGGTTTTTCTCCCACGTTTCTTGCCAAAGGCTCAAGAAGTTTTTCAGTTGGGTACTAATTGTAAATTTGGAGACTGGTATTTCTATGAATATTACTCAGAAATTAGACTTTATGGAGCTGGGATAGAAACATATAGACTTACCACATTTGTTCCTATGAGATTATTGGCCTTAGAATTCATTAGGCAGAGTTTGAATGTAGACCAAATACATTTTTTCCCAATAAAGAAGGGTCATATGTTTAAATTACCTATGTCTTTGGGTCCATTTATAGTCAACATGAGGTAGGCAGTTGATGAGGTTAATAATATATTAGATGGTATGCACCTGCTATTAGGAGATAGATGGGCTTATGATCCTCATAAAGTAATTTCAAATAGGAGAGTTGAAAATGGTTACTCAACATTTTTTCATGATAGTAGACCTGACATAGAGAAGTTAGCCAATAAGAGTTTTGTAGGTTCTACTAGTTCTAGAATTCAGACTCCTATCATATCTCAAAAATAAAGCAAGAGGAGTAAAGAGGCAGTTGTAGATTCTAAAGAAGAGGATAAAAGAGCTGAAAATAGAACAAAATTCACTGAAGACATAGCAGGTGCTCAACCTGGTTTTATACTTCAACTAGGAGATGAATTGAATGCTCCAACATCACCAAAAAGACATGGAGATGATTAGTATCAAATACCTTTGACTAAACAAGTTCTTTATCAAATTACTGAAAGGAATCAAAAGATGAAGGCTAGCATGGTAGCACAGGCTGAATATCAAGTAACTCCAGACCAGAAAATATTGTTGACTGCCATGGATCTAGAATGATATCAGTTTAAAATTTCTCTTTCTCACCCTTCTAATATGAATACAGGGTCATCAAGTAATTTTAGTACTATAAATTTAACTGTTGATGTGAGAAATATTCATTTTCTTGATAAAATCAATTTACACATGCAAACGGGTTAATTAATATTGAATGATCTGACCAAGACTAATGCAATGGCTCTTAAGGCAAAGAATATGCTAGGGAAGGTGATCAAGCAACTAAAATTTGAGAATGCCAACTCCAAGGCCTTAACAACCCAAAATGAAGAACTAAAGAAGATAATTGTGAAGATTGGAGTAGATCCAAATGATAGGTCTGTTGTGCAGAAATTACTAAAAAGTTGAAATTACCTACAGGGGAGAATTCAATGGTAGCAGAGGTGGCGGGAGTGGAAAGTGAAAAGGAAATACTTCTTCTACAACTCTTATTGAAAGAAGAAGAAATTTCTATGTTGAAAGAAATCGTACTGAAATTGCAAAGCCAGATTGATTCACATTCTTGTACTATCATTATGCCATCTGGAAATGATGATTGAGCAGCATATTTATCTCAATTAAACAATGAACTTAAAATGGCAGAGAATGATCCCAGAAAGGCACAGAATGATCTGGAAACAGTAACAAAGATAATGCAGGCCAAGGATGGAGAAATTGATAAGTACGAGACAAATTGTCAAACATCTAATGTCGAAATCAAGAGTCTAAAGGAGAAATTGAAGTGAAATATAATTTTGATACAAGCTAAATATATCATCTGGAATGAAATCATTGCAGAGATGAAAGAAGTCTGGGGAGCTTTGACTATTGTATCAAAAGAGAAAATCATTGTCAGAGATTTTGAGGAGCAAGTTATGGCAGATAAGCAGAAGACCATTAACAGAGCCATATGGGAAAAGAATTTTATTGATTTCATTGATTCAAGTACTGATCATGAGTTAGAGGAAAATGATATTAAATATAGAATCCTATATGCTGTAGATATTAGCAAGTTGATGATTAAAAATACTTGCAGGAACATCGTTGAAAAGAAGTTGACAAAGATTAAAGAAGCAGTGAATAGATTTGATAATCTATATGAGAAAAGAGCCATGACAGGATTGCCATCATGCTGCGACCTTAAAGGCAGTCTCTTGTCATGGGATTCCTATGAACCATTGTTGGTATTGGAAAAAATTAAGGTGGATAACACTCATGAGAAAACTTAGATCTTGAAAGGAACAATAGTTATTAACTTTCTTTAGAGGAATTTTCAGTTATTATGGATGGTGAAGACTTTATTTACAGAGCGAGCAACATTTAACAAGATCACCGCCTTTAGACTGGAGTGCCACAAGATGATCAAATATACTAAGAAAAGTATTGAAGAGTGGAAGAAATGCAGAGCTTGGATGGCTGTTCTACCTAATGATCCCTCATTTTCTAAAAAGGACAAGTCAGACAATTAATGGAAGGTAGTAGTAGCAATGAAAATTCCTATTCAGCAGATAGATTAGAGCTTTATATTTATCTTATCTTTATTAAGAGAGTTCAATTGTAATGAGATACTTTGATAATATGTAATAGGTATTTTAAAAACTTTCAAGTAGTTTGAGCAGTTAAGAGTAGTTTCAGTAGTTACAAACAACTTTACATTGTATTTAAAGAGAAAGAGAAGAAAGGAAATGGTTCCGAGTTTTGGACCTTTGGAACTTGCAAATTTTGTACTCAATTTTCTGATGACTAATGAGTGAAAATCAATATTCTTGCATTTGTTATTGTCGATATTTTTTCCACTTTCCATTATTTCTTTTCCTTCTATGAATAAATGAAGTAATGTAGCTGAAGGTCTCTTTTTACATATGTGAATAAGAGTTAAATATCCTTAATGGGCACTCCTTAATTTTAATTATTCCACACACATAATTTATTCTAAAGTTTAAAGTGATAGATCTTGTTTATCAGCATATTAGTTTGAGCTTCCTTCAAGCTCTTCCTATCACTCCAATTAATATCAATAGATAATGGCATTGTGAAGCATTTATTACATCAAATTCTTGAGGGTTTTAATAATTAATTTCTGAAAGTGATTAAGAAAATACTATATACTATCATAGCTTTGTGAAATATATATATATATATATATATATATATATATATATATATATATATATATATGTCTTGAGCATTGATTCCTTACCACAGCCACGAGACTATTTCTTAATATACAACACCACTGATAGCATCACAGCTGGAGTCACATACTATGGTAAACTCCTGTATGAGGCCACAGGTGTCTGGAATTTGGTTCAGAATGACCCTATGGTACAACAACTGTGTAATGATTTGCGCATCAAAGAGAAATAATTTGTTGATATTCCGATGGTGTCACCTACCCTCGTCATTGCACAACGCCTCACCCACCTACATGAGGCCCGAGCGTGTAAGACAGAAATTGAGGACCTACGCTAGAGAGAATAATTGCTTGAAACAAGGATGTAACCATGGGCCAAGGATTCTCTACAGCTATCACAACCATTGGATGGTACATTGAATACCCTTTAGCAGACACAGAGAATCATTGAACTGGCCACTGAAGGGCCCAATACAGAGAAATTGGCCATTGAAGCATAAGGAGCTAATGCGCAGAGTCTTCAGGTGGTGCTACCACTAAAAAATTCTCTCGCTTCACTCCAAGCCAAGAGGAAGGAATCGACCCCACAGTGACTTAGGATGAGTCACAGGTTTGTGTTGGGGGCTTCTTGAACTAGGGTCGCCTCGTGTAAATTTTTTAGTAACATTTTGTATAAATTTTTCATATGCACGCTATGCGGAAAGGTAAAGGGGCCTTGGGGCAGGTAAAAGTCCCTCTTTTATGGAAATGGGGTATAAGGGTAAAATTTGAGCCTCAACCATGGTTTGAGACAATAATATCTGTGCACTAATATGGATATAAATTGATAGATCGAGTGTAACTAAGAAGTCAGTTGATATTCTGTACCTAAGTATGTTTATCTATCTGTGATACATTTTGTAAGTCTAGGTTTTGGGTAGAAAGGCTCCTACTAGCTGTGTATGCAAAGACGTAGTCCTCGTCGTGTACGTGGTGTTAGACTCCTATACCAATAGGTGTCATTTTTCATGATTGTCTTATTAAACTATGCAATATGTTCAAACCTTTTTCTGATGCAAAGGTGTTCCATATTCTTGAAAAATCAAAAAATAAAAAATAAAAATTTAAAAATGTAAAGAGGGTATACCCTAAAAGAAAAATCAAAGGGAAAGAAAAATAAATTGGTCAAAAAAGTGAAAGAAATGAACCCCAAACAAAATGAGACCAAGGAAAGTGTGCAAATCCAAATGCCACTACTATTTCATTTATTGTAAATAAACAAAATTGTGTGTAGCTTGTCAAACTTTGCCACAATTTATGAAGAGTCAAACTGTTTAATCTTGACTCATTCATCTTTCAATTTCATGTTATAGAATAGAGAATAAATATCTGACCAAACAGTTTAAACTTGGCAGATAAGTAGATAGGTAGAGTTAATAAAAGGTGCTCAACAGTTTAATCTGAGCCCTTGGATGTAATAAGGGTAGAATTAGATAGATTTGTCATGTAAAAGAAAAGAAGATTGATAAGGGTTTGCCAGTCTAAGTGCACCCTAATAAAGAAGAGAAAATGGTAGTGTAAAGTAGATAGGGTAGGTATATGGTGTTGCCCAAGTTTCATGTGATGAATGATGGTGCTAAATGTGTTTAATCTTTTAATTTCATCACAAATATTGAAGCAGAAAATGCACTGGAAAATTCACAGAAAGAAAAGTCAAAATCATTAACTCCCTACATCACTTTCTCCCTAAGATTTTTACTAATTTCCCCAAAGTGCTTAGGTATTTGGAGATTAAAGGGGATCAAGGCATTTCCTTGACTTTTGGAGGGACCAGACCCTCGGCCTAATGATCAAAAAATACCTAAGTACTTGAAGTTATTCATCATTATAATCATTCACTTTTAACCTTTTCCTAAGTAAAATCCTATTTTACTTAGGAAAGTCATGTAAATTTCCATAATAATCCCTCAAAATTTACTTGCTATTCTATGTTGAAGTGTTGAAATCGAGATGATGTAATTTACTTCAGAAATCTTCACTTTTTTAGTTATAGCTAAGTATTTTGAGTTTACCTTGTCCTTTGTCATATTAACTTCTGATTTATTTATTAAATCCCTAGTGAAAAGACCTTATCCTATAGTACATAACTCCTTTTACATAAATATCCCAAAAACCCCTCTTATTATAAGTTTTGGACAAAGTTTATTTAATCCCCTTTGATAAATAAGTAACCCACAATAAAAACCCTTTGGCTAAAATATACCCATATAGAATAATTCCCTACCCCTATGGTTAATAAATGACATTTATTTATTACCATATAATAAGAAATATCGGAAAAGGTTTAAACATATAGTTTTATATGTTTGAAAGGAAAAATAAATAAACCCGAAGTTTTAATTTAAATTAAAACTTTGAAAATCCCCCGAGCCACCATGGCCCATCCACTTGGCATTTTAAAATTCCGCCCGACACTTTAACCATAGTTAAAAAACCCCTAACCCTGCCGCAACCGTGAATAAACTATGGGATTAATTAAATCACCAGGATTAATTAATAACCATCGATTCCACCAATCAAATGCCTCCCGGGATATTTAATTAAAGTTAATCATTTTTTAATCCCCGTCGGGTCCGCGCATTAAAACTCCGCCAATTCCACGTCCCGTCCACCGTCAGATCGCCCCCCCCGAAGATCAACGGCCCAGGATCATTCCGCTGGCCGTCTCGCGTCTTGAAGATAACGAGCGAGGGCACAGTGGTTTTGGAATAGTACTCCGACCACGTGTCAAACGATTAATGGAATCGCTGCGTCCTCGCTGAATACCACCATCTCCCAAAGAGCGGTGCAGAAATTACCGCTTACCGCCCAGTCCCGGTGACGTGTACTCCCGTACCGGATGACGTCATCCTCAAGAAAATAAAAATCCCCATTGACTTTGTAAATAAAACAAAAACCCGTGTTTTTCTGTCATTTTCACTGCTGAAAACGACTGCGCCCTCCACTGAAGAATTCAAAAATTTCATTGATTAAGACGCCGCCAACCAAAATTGCTGAATGCCATTGTTAGACCAGTGCCCAAGCATCCATCCGCCATTAACCAGTACCTGTAAATTTCAAATTTCTCCATCAAAAAGGTATTTATTCGTTTTCTTGCTGGAACTCTTTGAAAAATCCACTTTCCTGTGTTAAAGTTTCACACTAGAGTCTGAAAAAGGGTTAATATCAGTCTATTCTAGTTCCTGCAAGTAAAATCAAACCTCCCAGAATCAAAATTATGCCCGGTCTGTGAAGAAAACCCCGAAAACTTCCATTTTGAATAGACAAGAACCAAAATGGAAGCTCCGACAGCTCTGAATGTAACCCCATTAAATGCTCCTCATAGAGAGTCAGAATACTTACCATTAGTGGATAAAGACTTTCAAATTAAAGATTTAGTTTTCGATGAAAGTCCACTTTGAAGTTATTGTCGCTGCAGAGACAATTATTCGAAAGGTTTGGATGTCATTGGATTGTGGGAATCCAATTTTCCGAGATATCTCATCCCCTCGGTTCGTATTTTCCCAGAGATTATCCACTACTGTCACTCCAACTATGATTCAACTCAAAGGGCAGTGTTGTCTCCTGACTAGAGTATCCTTTTCCCCATCACTCCTCAAGCTATCAATATAATGCTCCATTTTGAACCTGATCAAGATCTTACTCCTTTGTCCATGGAAGAACTACTTGAAAAGTCTACCCAACTGTCCCCAGAAAAATTGAAATGCATTTGCCAGACTTTTATGTTACCTGAGCATCAACCTAAGGGACCTCCTCCCTATGGTTTTGCTTATTTTACTAATTTAGGCAAGCTCATCCTGAATATGATATCCTTTTTCATGGGTTTCAATACAAGTGAGTATGTTGATGAAATAACCCTTGTATTCCTGTCTATTTTTACTCCTGGGCAACCTACTGCAGTGAAATATGACTTTGCATCTTTCATTTCCAATAAAATCCATGACCAGTTCATGAGGCTAGATAATGAGAAAGTGTTTAAATATTCCTCAATCATTTACCATCTCATCATCTACTATCAATCAGAGAAGTTCCATTTTCCTGTTAAAAAGCTTGAAGCCAAGGGAAACCCTATATCTGTTATATTTTGGTCTGCCATAACTCACTCTTCCTATAATTCTCCCTATTCTTATGCTGAGTTCATCGATCTTTTTGTATATCCTGCAACTACCTTGTTGATAGGAATTCCTGCTCTAAGGGTCAGTAATGATATTAAGAAGACTTTGCAGCTTTCAAGGACATATAAAGTTGGGGACTGGTATTTATACCAAAATCATTCAGTCATCAGAATATATGGATGTGAATTGTATCCATTCAGGTTGCCAAAATATGTGCCTATGAGACTTTTTGCCTTAGAATATTTCAGGCAAATGAATAATTCTAATATGATTCATTTTTGTAGTGTAAAAAAGAAAGCCCAACTCAGGATCAAAAGTCAATTAGGTCCCTTCATATGCAATTCTAGGGATGCTGAACATGAAGCAGAAAATATATTGCAAAACCATTTCAAGTTACATAAGAGTTTCCGTTGGATTCCTTATGATCCATTCAGTTTTATCTATGACAAAAGAATGAAGAACAAATCATCACCCTACTTTCACCACAGGATTCCAGAAATAGAACAATATGCTAATCAAGATGAGTGGGTGGAAGGAACACTAGTTGAGCATGATAGTGAAGAAGACAATATAAACAAAATTATGAAAGATCTTGAGAAAAAGTTTGACCTAGAATCTTTTGGTCAAGTGTAGGTACCTCATATTGGCACTTCTTTAGTAGGAAATCTTCAACAGGGATTACAAGAAATCAGTCCATCAATTACAACTGAGTCTAAAGGCAAAGGGAAAGAACCTGAAGTACAGGTCATTGAAACTTTCACCATGACAGACAAACCTCAAACCTCCAGGACATCAGTTCAAACACAGGTTTCTCCTACTCAAGTAAATCATCCTGGAGTTTCAGAATTGAAAACTCCATCTAATATGGAAATAGGCAAGAAAAGACAGGTTCCAGATCCTACTCCTCCCAAAGAATCCTCAGAGCTACATCAAGCTAAAAAGCAGAAACTCAATCCACTCCCAGAAGTGGAAACTATAGATGAAATAATTGATGATGAAAGAGAAGATAGTTAACTAACTGGCACAGTTAGTGAAACACACACAGGCCACAAAGGAAAAGAATTGCAAAAAAAATTGAGTACTGAAGTCTCTTCCTTTAAACAGCCAAAAACAGATACAGGTGATATAAAGAGAACTTTCATTAATATAAAAGCAAAGAATGATCCATTGAGAATGCAGGTATACGATCAGTATCTGAGAATGGCTCCACACAATCAGGAAAGATTAATGTCAGCATTTGACATTCAACAAGGCAAAATGATGATGAGCCATTTCAAATCCAAGGTGCCAAAACCCAAGACAGCATCTGATTATATTAGGACCAATTTTGAGGTCCTGGCAAAAGACATTCATCCCTTGGACCAGATAGAGTTGCATAAACAAACTGGGGGAATGATGTATTCCACCCTTACTGATAAGGCCATGGTAGCCCTTAGGCTGCGGGATTCTTTAAATAATACAAACACCCAGTTGCAAATTGAGAAGGCTTCTTCTCAGGCAAAATATAACAGAATAAAGTCTCTGGAAGAAATAATCATCAGTTTGGGTCACAATCCCAAAGATATCAAAATCATTGAGGCACTAATTAAAAAGAAAGATGATGATATTGCTGCACTGAGAAAGCAGCTGAAATTGCCAGCCTCAAGGCATCCCCAGACTCAAGAAGTTTTGAAGGAAAATTCACAGGAAGAAATGATGGAGTTGCTCTTGAAAATGACTGAGCAACTGAGTGAAACAGAGAAAGAATTGGAATAGACTTTAAAAGAAAAGGAAGCTATCATTGAGACATCCACCACATAGGCTACTACAACTACAGGTACAACAGCAGCAGATAAACAAACAAATCCATTACAGGTGCATACTTCTAATTTAAGTTCTGATGAATTAGTAAAACAAATGGAAAGTTTAAAACTCAGAGTCACAAAACTTCAGTCTAAATTGCAGCTCACAAATTTGGAACAAAAATATGATGTGTCAAAAAGGACTGTTACTGATAATACAAGGGAAGTCAAAAGGCTAGAAAAATTGGTTAAGGCTTTAGAAAAATATCTCTCATTAGAAAAGCCTTTAAGAGAAATAAATGAAATTCTGTGGAATAATATTATCGATTCAATAAAGAGTATTTGGTCCTTTGTTCAAGTAATATTTGAACAAAATGATTTGGTCAAAGTAGCTGAGGAAGAGATTGACAAAACAAGAGCAGAATTAAAGGACAGACCTGAGCAAGAAAATCAAATCATACAATTTTTGAACACTCAAACCAAACGACAGCTTGCAAAGCTTGGAATTGATGACAGGACAGGTACTATTTTAGAAATAAAAAGAGTTATTACCAAGAGAACTCTTATGCAAAATTTGGAAAGAAAGTGCTCAGATATTCAGCAAGAGATCAGTACATTTAAAAAAAGGTTTAATTTTTTGATAGCTAGTGGATTGCCCAGTCTGATGCTCTTAGAAGAAAAAATAATGGAATTGGAAACTTATGTCAACAAATTGGACATACATGCTCACAACGTCACATGTTCCTCTACCAGCTCATCAGAATCAACACCGCCAACAGGGAATAATCTCTACGACAGGTTAAAGAACTTGTTTCATCTTGAGCATGAAATAAGGTATTTTTTCCCTAATCGGCCCAATTTTTTCAGATACACAGAGGCCGATGAAACATTGAGAAAGCTCAAAAGAACCATAATAGCAGACGACAAATGGTGGGAAGACCTATTGGAAATTTTGTGAAATTTATCTTCAGGTAGAGAAATTTTGACTTTTACTATAGTGTAAAGGATAAATAGATGAGAAAAGGTTAAAGAGTATCAGTAGAAACGAAGAGTATCAGACAAGCAAGGCAGTAAAAAAGAAATTACTCAGAATGGACAGCATCGAGCCTTATTGTAGGACCTGCCTCCAGCACATCCACAAAGGAAGGAAACAGCACACCAGCAGTTACTTTTTATTCTATCTACGAGACCATATGTCTCCTTTTTTATTGTAACTTATTCATTAGTCACCCTAGATTATTTTCTAGGTTAGTGTGAGATATTTTCAATCATTTTTTGTGTAAATAAACCCTCAAAGAAAGTATTGAGGGTGGATTCTACTACTTCGCTGTGACATTGATGTTTTTGGAATAAAAATCGTTTTGGAGAAATTTATTTGTGTCTTACTGGATGACAATTTGAAGCTTAGGACTTTTTGCAGGATTCATGGGTCGAACTGCAGTTCAATAAGTCTTTCTATCCTATGTTTTAAAGTTTTATATCTGTCTATAATATCATTGTTTCCATTTCTAAATACTTGACATAAAAGAATAACTCAGAATTTACTTAATTGTACTCTGAGTTTAGTTGCGATTATTCTAGATGTTTTCCTCTAAATTAGTTATAAGCAACGAATTCTTAATTGCTCTTGCTTCGCTAATTTAAACATTTTGGTTACTATAATAAAGAATTCTTCACTGCTCTTTATTTGTAATCATTTCATTTCTTTCTTTGAACATGTTGAAAGATTCTTAATTGCCTTTCATCCCTTCAAACCCATTCCTTCCACTATAAATTTTAAGGATTGTTCTATGTTTGGCTATCTTGCTCTACAAAGCCATCTTGTGTGTAGAATAGAAATCCAGTAAAGCCATCCTTTGACCCCAATGGCCTGAAAATATTCAACCTTGCCCTTAGTTGGTGAATTCCACCATTTTCAAACAAAACTCTTGGACTTATAACTAGCCTAAAAATTTCTAAGAACAAAGATAAATCATAAAGAGAGAGCCCTCTCTGGATGCAGATTGGCTAGATTCTGCATCTGGAGGTTGGTTTGTGGTTTCCTCGGGTATACTTTCCTTTTCCACAACTTCAAGGAAAACTTGAGTGATAACATAGTGGCGACCATACTGGGGAGCCTAAATCATTTTATTGTTAATATTGTTCACTTATAAGCTATAGACAGAGGCTGAAGATTAGCCAGGTAGCCTTTGAAATTGCTTTTGCTCTGCAATTGCGAAAGTAAATAAAAGCTGCTTCAGTCTATCTCTGATTTAGCTTATACTCTAAACTTTAGTTTCAAATGTTTAACCAGACTCTCTAGTTCAATAAATCTTTGAGAAAATTTTAATCAAAAATCATTATTTCTTGAAGAATTTGTAGAAGTTGTACTTTCATTTCAATTAAAACCAAAAAACCCAAAAAACATATATCTCTAGGAAAACTGGCTTCAGAAAGGATTCGTCACACTAGGTCAAATCCTGACCCCAATCCACCACCGATATTTGAAAATCCGAATCTGATTCCTAGGATTCTTAGAAGACAAGGAAGTCAAGAAAGTTCTGAAAGAGGAAGTCAAGAGAGTTCTGGAAGTTCCAGACCTCTTTCTAGATCATAGTCCTATCCTGTCAAGATTATATATTTTGACGAAATTCCTTTTGATGAGCGATTTGAAACATGCTTATTTATAAATTTTTCTGAAACTGAATTATCCAGATTAGTTCCAGATCCATTGTTTTTTGAATATTTTCAATTCAGATTTGTTTCATATCACCTTGACAGACATTTACAAGACTCTGTTCAATCTGAACATACCTTTGAAGAAATTTCAAACATTTCTGTAATTACTGAAGCTTCCCCAAGTTCAGCTACTTTTCCTCAAGCTTTTCAAACCCCAGTCACCCCTTCTACTCCTCCGCCTAGATCACCACCACCTGTTATTCCATTACACCTTCCAATGGCCAATAGATATGCTCCGTTACAGTTGCCAGCCAGCCCTGCTGCTTTGCCTCAAGATTATCAGAGTAAGATCACCCCTTTTGACGGTTCAGGAACTTACACAGCTCAACAACATACCAAAAGAATGACTTATTACTTTGAGTTTTAAGAAATTGACACTGATGATGTCCAAATGAGAATTTTTGTTCAGAGTCTTACTGGAGAAGTTAGGACATGGTTTAGGGCTCTTGCTCCAAACAGTATTGCTGATTTACCAGCTTTGTATAGGTCATTTTTAAATAGATGGGAGAAGAAGAAGGACCCTCTTCAGATCCTATCTGACTTTGGAAAATTGAAAAGAGGACCTAATGAAACAGTACAAGATTACATCATCATATTTAATGAAGCCTATAACGCTGTTCCTCAAAACATTAGACCACCTCCAGACTCAGTATTGGTTAAATTTCCTGATGGTTTTGACTCTGAAATAGCATATTCTCTTAGGGAAAGAGCCCCTCAGACCCTAGAAGAGATGCAAATCATAGTGGTTAGCGTGGAAACAAACATCATAGAAAAACGAGCTAGAGCTAGGGCTGAAAGAAGAATGCCTATGACTGAAGAACCTTCAGCTTTTGAAAGAAAGTTGGATGCAATCATTAAAGGTATGGAAATATTGGGAGACAGAGTGGAGACAATCGAAAGAAAGTCTACTGGTGATAATCAAAATGTTGTGAGAAATCCAAACTTTAGAAGAAATCAGAACCAAAATATTGGGAAGAATGTCCCTGACCAAAATATCAGGCCACCTTTCCAAGAAAATTTTGTTGAAGGTTCAACTTCTGAAGAACCTACTGAGGATGTTGAAATTAATAATGTAAATGAGGACAAAAATGAACCAGAAGTTTTCCTATCTCAAGATGATAAAGAGAACCACATCCTCGAAACATTTCAAACTCACTCATGAGAGACTTTTGATTTTAAAGAAGGCTATGACACAGCAATTTATGAGGTTCATAAACAATATAATTTGAGAAGAAGACGGATTGATGTGCCAGAGAATAGCAAACAGAAAGCTGTAAAACAAAATGTCAAAGGTAAAGTTAACACCCCTCCTGTACAAAACATTCCCCAAGTAAAAATTCTGTCTAGGACAACTCCTAACCCCTCAAATCCAATAATTGAAGATGTGTCTGACAACCAACCAAACAATAAACAACAATCTAATACTTTTCCTCCTGTAGGAAATGTAGAAGAACCAGTAGAAGTTAGTTCAGAAACACCTTCAAATCATAATTCCACTTATGAAAAAGAGAAAAACATTGAAGACCCAAAAAATAGAGAAAACCCAACTATCCAGAACACTAGAGCTCAAACAGAAAAACCTTTCAATCTAGAGGCTGAAATAGGCAAACTAAAGATAACTATTCCTTTATCAGAATTGGCTAAACATAATGTCTATAGAAGTCAAATCAGCAAATCCCTTAACATTAACATTACTGGAATGGATGATTCAGTGAATATTCTTGATGATCAACCCAAACTCCTTTTTGGCCCTGAGGTAAATGGAAAACCAGAAAGTGGAGGAAATCCTCCATTTTACGTTAGCCTGAACGTTCATGATAAAATACTCCACAATGCTATGCTTGATTCTGGAGCATCCCACATTTTGATGCCAAAAGCTGTGATGGAAAGATTAAATTTAGACATTACCAGACCGTATAAAGATTTGTTTTCTTTTGATTCTAGTCAGGTAAAATGTTTAGGTTTGATTAAAGATTTGTGTGTTACTTTGGTGCAATACCATGCGAAGTCTATTTTGATGGATATAGTAGTGGCTGATATTCCTCCTAAATATGGTATGTTGTTGTCCAGATCTTGGGGTGCTAAACTTGGAGGATCTATTCAACTAGACATGTCATATGCCACTATTTCAGTATTTGGTCAACCTAAAAGATTATATAGAGAAACCTTGATGAAGTACTTGGTAAGTAGCCATGAGAAGCCTGAAAACTTCCCTGTCTATTCAGTGCATTCTGATATGGATTCTTTCATCCTTTATAATGCTGAAATAGACCTTCCAACTGAGCTAGAAGCACCTGAAAAGGAAACTACAAATAAATCCACTGTTTAGATCGAAGAGATTTCAGAAAACCAAGAAACACCAGACAACCAAGAAATACCAGAAAAAGCTAAACAACTAGCTCCTGTTAAGAAACATGTTAAAACAGTTGATGAAGATTATGAACATGAAATTTTGTGGCATTTAGAATTTGATGGCTCAGTAAACAAGTTAGGAGCAGGGGCTGGAATTTGGTTACATAATGTTGAAAACGATCATGCTGAAGGTCATTCTTATAGATTGAATTTTAAATGCACTAACAACATGGCTGAGTATGAAGCCCTTTTGCTAGGGCTTAAACATGCCAAAAAGTTAGGAGAAATTAGGGTATCAATCATAGGAGAATCTGAATTAATTATCCAACAGATTAATGGTGAATGTTCAGCCAAAGATCCCAGATCGAAACAATACAGAGAAACAGTTGTGGAAATTCTCAACACTTTTCTACAAGCCCAACTTGCCAAAATTCCCAAAAAACAAAATTTGCATGCTCACAGTCTTGCAATGTTCGCTAGCACATGTAAATTGCCTTTTGGACCTAATCATCAGTTTCCAGCTGAGATTAGACATAGACCTGCTATACCGGACAATCTAATGAATTGGCAAGTATTTGTAAATAACAATCAGATCAATAGTTTTTGGACACTAGAAAATGAGTTTTCTAACAGCAATATAGATGAAGACATAATAATCAATGAATCTGAACAAGTAGATGAACAAGAAACAAATATTTCTGAAGAGATGGAAATTCACATGCTTCACCCAACCACATTCACAGAAAAATATATGCAGGATTTGATACAAATGGAATTCGATGAGATCATAGAAGATGAAACTGAAATCATTAATCTGAAAGATAATCATTTACCCAAAGGATTAACTCCTTTGGAAGATCTTTTTGACTGAAATGACATTCCATTTAAACCCAAAATGGAACCTGTTAAGGCTGATATTGAAGAATGTAACTTAGGAACCCCAGAAAATCCCAAAATGGTTAAACTATCTAAATCTTTTCCAGAAGATCAAAAGGTTAAATATGTTGAACTTTTAAGAGAATTCCAGGATGTTTTTGCCTGGAGTTATGAAGATCTTAAATCATATGATACATCAATCATTCAGCATACAATACCTTTGAAACCAGACCAGAAACCTTTCAAACAAAAACTTAGAAGGATCAATCCTGTTTTACTACCTTCAATTGAAAAAGAAATTAAAAGGATGTATGAAGCAAGAATTATAGCTCCTATTAGGTTCTCTGAATGGGTTTCTAATTTAGTACCAACAAGGAAAAAGACTGGGGAGATTAGACTGTGTGTCGATTTAAGAAATTTGAATAAAGTTTCTTTAAAAGATAACTATCCTTTGCCTAAAATGGACCATATCTTACAAAGGGTAGTGGGATCTTCAAGGATATCTCTCCTGGATGGATTTTCAGGGTATAACCAGATTCTGGTTCATCCTGATGATCAAGATAAAACAACATTTACAACAACATGGGGTACTTTTAAATATGTCAAGATGCCATTTGGACTCAAAAATGCAGGAGCTACATTTCAAAGAGAAATGGACATTGCTTTTGCTAAAGAAATACATGATTTTCTGGTAATTTATCTAGATGATTTAACAGTTTTTTCCAAAACAGATCAACAACATTTAGATCATCTAAGGCAAGTGTTTATCAAGTGCAGAAAATATGGTATTTCTTTAAATCCTAAAAAGTCGTTGTTTGGTTTGGAAGAAGGAAAGCTCCTAGGTCACATTATTTCTAAAGATGGCATTAGAATTGACCCTGAAAGAATACAAGCAATTTTTTAGATACCTCATCCCAGAAACATTAAAGAACTTCAAGCTTTCATAGGAAAGATCAATTTCTTGAGAAGATTTATTTCTAGTTTAGCTGAATTACTTAGATTGCTTAGTAACATGCTTATAAAATATTCAAGCATTGACTGGACTGTAGAAGCCAAGCAATCATTAGAAGAAATCAAAATGGCTTTAACAAGAACACCAGTTCTTACCAGTCCAAAGTTTGATAGAGATTTCATTATTTTTTCATTTTCTTCTGAACATACAATTGCACATGTTTTACTACAAAAGGATGATCAGGGATGTGAAAAACCAATTGCCTTTTTTAGTAAAGCACTTAGAGATGCATCTTTGAAATAAAATATCATGGAGAAACAGGCTTTTGCACTTGTAAAAGCAATTAAAGATTTCAGAGTTTATATATTATATTCTCATGTGATAGCTTATGTACCTAATGCTGTTATTAAATACATCCTGACTCAAGATGGTATTGAAGGAAAAAGAGGTAAGTGGATCGCTACCATATTAGAATATGATATTGAGATTAAACCAACAAAACTCATAAAAGGTCAAGGCTTGGCTCAACTCATGACTGAAACTAACTGCCAAGCCTTGGACATCAACGAGCTGGATGACGAACAGGAGCTGGCGACTCCACACATCAGTCAAGCCTTTTTAGATTCACCCTAGTACACTGATATTATTTATGTTTTGTTAAACCTGCAAGCTCCTCTAGGGTTGTCTAGAATGAAACAAATATTTTTGAAAATGACATCTTTAAAATATTTTATTTTAGATAGTGCTTTTTTTTGGAAGAATCATGATGGAATCCTATTAAATTGTTTATTAAAAGATGAAGCTGACAAGGCACTTAATGAATTTCATGCAGGGGATTGTGGTGGACACCTCTACTGGAAGTCAACTGCAGATAAAATCTTAAGGGCTGGTTTTTACTGGCCAACCTTGTTTTCAGATGTTAAGAAATTTGTAACAACTTGTCATAAGTGTCAGATCTTTGAGGGTAAAAGAAAGTTGTTACCTTTACCATTAAAATCAATTTCCACAGAAAGACCCTTTCAACAATGGGGATTAGATTTTATTGGAGAAATCCATCCCTCTCCTTCTGGGAAACAAAGATGGATTCTTACTGCCACAGATTACTTTACTAAATGGATTGAAGCTATCCCATGAAGACAAGCCAATGATTCTGTAATTATAGGGTTTTTAGAAATCAATATACTTTCAAGATTTGGCTGTCCAGAGAAAATTATAACAGATAATGCTGCTGCATTTAAGTCTAACAAAATGATTAGTTTCTGCAATAAATATCACATCACTTTAGGCCATTCAATAGCCTATTACCCTCAGGGTAATGGATTGGCAGAATCCTCCAATAAAAGCCTTATCAATATCATTAAAAAATTATTGGAGGAAAATAAAAAGAATTGGCACAAGAAACTTACCAATGCATTGTGGGCAGACAGACTTACAACTAAGAAATCAATTGGGACCAGTCCATATGAATTAGTTTATGGCATTGAAGCAAGATTCCCATCATCTTTAGGAATTCCTGTTATGAAGTTACTTCAGGAGGCTCAAGTAGAAGCAAATGATGTTCAAAGAAGAATTAACCAAACAATTCACTTGCAACAAACCAGAGAAGAAGTGTATCAACGATCCCACGTCTTGCAGGAAAAGCTAAAGAAAATGTTTGACAAAAGAACTAAAGCAGAAGATTTTCAACTAGGAGATAAAGTCCTAAGATGGGATTCAAGAAGGGAAGATAAAGGGAAACATGGGAAATTTTATTTCCTATGGGAAGGACCTTACATCATTCATGCCTTACAGGGAAACAACACATAATTTTTGAAAAATTTGGACAATTCAGAAGCTGGGGAAGGACCAGTCAATGGTCGGATGCTAAAGCACTATTTTGATCCTATTTACTAGGATGTTCTGATTTTTTCTAACTTGTACATAATATATCCTTTCTAATGAATCAGTTTTGATTGGATGGTGACTTCTTGGAGTTGAAGCCCGAAGAGAAGGCCCTAAGCTTCAAAAGTCTTACTATCATATATACAATAAAGCTACCAAAAGAAGGAGATTACATGTTCAGACTGAAGACATTTTGAGGCATCTGACCTGCTGTTCTTGACTTTTCACAAGGAAAAGCCATCCCCAAGTGGAGCCAGTGTTAGACTCCTATACCAATAGGTGTCATTTTTCATGATTGTCCTATTAAAATATGCAATATGTTCAAACCTTTTTCTGATGCAAAGGTGTTCCATATTCTTGAAAAATCAAAAAATCAAAAAAAAAATTTTTAAAATGTAAAGAGGGTATACCCTAAAAGAAAAATCAAAGGGTAAGAAGAATAAATTGGTCAAAAAAGTGAAAGAAATGAACCCCAAACAAAATGATACCAAGGAAAGTGTGCAAATCCAAATGCCACTACTATTTCATTTATTGTAAATAAACAAAATTGTGTGCAGCTTGTCAAACTTTGCCACAATTTATGAAGAGTCAAACTGTTTAATCTTGACTCATTCATCTTTCAATTTCATGTTATAGAATAGAGAATAAATATCTGACCAAACAGTTTAAACTTGGCAGATAAGTAGATAGGTAGAGTTAATAAAAGGTGCTCAACAGTTTAATCTGAGCCCTTGGATGTAATAAGGGTAGAATTATATAGATTTGTCATGTAAAAGAAAAGAAGATTGATAAGGGTTTGCCAGTCTAAGTGCACCCTAATAAAGAAGAGAAAATGGTAGTGTAAAGTAGATAGGGTAGGTAGATGGTGTTGCCCAAGTTTCATGTGATGAATGATGGTGCTAAATGTGTTTAATATTTTAATTTCATCACAAATATTGAAGCAGAAAATGCACTGGAAAATTCACAGAAAGCAAAGTCAAAATCATTAACTCCCTACATCACTTTCTCCCTAAGATTTTTACTAATTTCCCCAAAGTGCTTAGGTATTTGGAGATTAAAGGGGCTCAAGGCATTTCCTTGACTTTTGGAGGGACCGGACCCTCAACCTAATGATCAAAAAAGACCTGAGTACTTGAAGATATTCATCATTATAATCATTCACTTTTAACCTTTTCCTAAGTAAAATCCTATTTTACTTAGGAAAGTCATGTAAATTTCCATAATAATCCCTCAAAATTTACTTGTTATTCTATGTTGAAGTGTTGAAATCGAGATGATGTAATTTACTTCAGAAATCTTCACTTTTTTAGTTATAGCTAATTATTTTGAGTTTACCTTGTCCTTTGTCATATTAACTTCTGATTTATTTATTAAATCCCTAGTGAAAAGACCTTAAACATAACTCCTTTTACATAAATATCCCAAAAACCCCTCTTATTATAAGTTTTGGCCAAAGTTTATTTAATCCCCTTTGATAAATAAGTAACCCACAATAAAAACCATTTGGCTAAAATATACCCATATAGAATATTTCCCTACCCCTATGGTTAATAAATGACATTTATTTATTACCATATAATAAGAAATATCGGAAAAGGTTTAAACATATAGTTTTATATGTTTGAAAGGAAAAATAAATAAACCCGAAGTTTTAATTTAAACTAAAACTTCGAAAATCCCCCGAGCCACCGTGGCCAATCCACTTGGCATTTTAAAATTCCGCCCGACACTTTAACCATAGTTAAAAAACCCCTAACCCTGCCGCAACTGTGAATAAACTATGGGATTAATTAAATCACCAGGATTAATTAATAACCATCGATTCCACCAAACAAATGCCTCCCGGGATATTTAATTAAAGTTAATCATTTTTTAATCCCCGTCGGGCCCGCGCATTAAAACTCCGCCAATTCCACGTCCCGTCCACCGTCAGATCGCCCCCCCCGAAGATCAACGGCCTAGGATCATTCCGCTGGCCATCTCGCGTCCTGAAGATAACGAGCGGGGGCACAGTGGTTTTGGAATAGTACTCCGACCACGTGTCAAACGATTAATGGAATTATTGCCTCCTCGCTGAATACTACCATCTCCCAAAGAGCGGTGCGGAAATTACCGCTTACCGCCCAGTCCCGGTGACGTGTACTCTCGTACCGGATGACGTCATCCTCGAGAAAATAAAAATCCCCATGGAATTTGTAAATAAAACAAAAACCCGTGTTTTTCTGTCATTTTCACTGCTGAAAACGACTGCATCCTCCACTGAAGAATTCAAAAATTCCGTTGATTAAGACGTCACCAACCAAAATTACTGAACGCCATTGTTAGACCAGTGCCTAAGCATCCATCTGCCATTGACCAGTACCTGTAAATTTCAAATTTCTCCATCAAACAGGTATTTATTCGTTTTCTTGCTGGAACTCTTTGAAAAATCCACTTTCCTGTGTTAAAATTTCACACCAGAGTCTGAAAAAGGGTTAATATCAGTCTATTCTAGTTCCTGCAAGTAAAATAAAACCTCCCAGAATCAAAATTGCGCCCGGTCTGTGAAGAAAACCCGGAAAACTTCCATTTTGAATACACAAGAACCAAAATGGAAGCTCCGGCAGCTCTGAATGTAACCCCATTAAATGCCCCTCATAGAGAGTTAGAATACTTACCATTAGTGGATAAAGAATTTCAAATTAAAGATTTAGTTTTCGATGAAAGTCCGCTTCGAAGTTATTGTCACTGCAGAGACGATTATTCGAAAGGTTTGGATGTCATTGGATTGTGGGAATCCAATTTTCCGAGATATCTCATCCCCTCGGTTCGTATTTTCCTAGAGATTATCCACTAATATCACTCCAACTATGATTCAACTCAAAGGGCAGTGTTGTCTCCTGACCAGAGTATCCTTTTCCCCATCAATCCTCAAGCTATCAATACAATGCTCCATTTTGAACCTGATCAAGATCTTACTCCTTTGTCCATGGAAGAACTACTTGAAAATTCTACCCAACTGTTCCCAGAAAAATTGAAATGCATTTTCCAGACTTTTATGTTACCTGAGCATCAACCTAAGGGACCTCCTCCCTATGGTTTTGCTTATTTTACTAATTTAGGCAAGCTCATCCTGAATATGATATCCTTTGTCATGGGTTTCAATACAAGTGAGTATGTTGATGAAATAACCCTTGTATTGCTGTCTATTTTTACTCCTGGGCAACTTACTGTAGTGAAGTATGACTTTGCATCTTTCATTGCCAATAAAATCCATGACCAGTTCATGAGGCTAGATAATGAAAAATTGTTTAAATATTCCTCAGTCATTTACCATCTCATCATCTACTATCAATCAGAGAAGTTCCCTTTTCCTGTTAAAAAGCTTGATGCCAAGGGAAACCCTAGATCTGTTATATTTTGGTCTGCCATAACTCACTCTTCCTATAATTCTCCTTATTCTTATGCTGAGTTCATCGATCTTTTTGTATATCCTGCAACTACCTTGTTGACAGGAATTCCTCCTCCAAGGCTCAGTAATGAGATTAAGAAGACTTTGCAGCTTTCAAGGACATATAAAGTTGGGGACTGGTATTTATACCAAAATCATTCAGTCATCAGAATATATGGATGTGAATTGTATCCATTCAGGTTGCCAAAATATGTGCCTATGAGACTTTTTGCCTTAGAATATTTCAAGCAAATGAATAATTCTGATATGATTCATTTTTGTAGAGTAAAAAAGAAAGCCCAACTCAGGATCAAAAGTCAATTAGGTCCCTTCATATGCAATTCTAGGGATGCTGAACATGAAGTAGAAAATATATTGCAAAACCATTTCAAGTTACAAAAGAGTTTCCGTTGGATTCCTTATGATCCATTCAGTTTTATCTGTGACAAAAGAATGAAGAACAAATCATCACCCTACTTTCACCACAGGATTCCAGAAATAGAACAATATGCTAATCAAGATGAGTGGGTGGAAGGAACACTAGTTGAGCATGATAGTGAAGAAGACAATATAAAGAAAATTATGAAAGATCTTGAGAAAAAGTTTGACCTAGAATCTTTTGGTTAAGTGCAGGTACCTCATATTGGCACTTCTTCAGCAGGAAATCTTCAACAGGGATTACAAGAAATCAGTCCATCAATTACAGCTGAGTCTAAAGGAAAAGGGAAAGAACCGAAAGTACAGGTCATTGAAACTTTCACCATGACAGAGAAACCTCAAACCTCCAGGACATCAGATCAAACACAGGTTTCTCCTACTCAAGTAAATCATTCTGAAGTTTCAGAATTGCAAACTCCATCTAATATGGAAATAGGCAAGAAAAGACAAGTTCCAGATCCTACTCCTCCCAAAGAATCCTCAGAGCTACATCAAGCTAAAAAGCAGAAACTCAATCTACTCCCAGAAGTGGAAACTATAGATGAAATAATTGATGATGAAAGAGAAGATAGTCAACTAACTGGCACAATTAGTGAAACACACACAGGCCACAAAGGAAAAGAATTGCAAAAACAATTGAGTACTGAAGTCTCTTCCTTTAAACAGCCAAAAACAGATACAGGTGATATAAAGAGAACTTTCATTAATATAAAAGCAAAGAATGATCCATTGATAATGCAGGTATATGATCAGTATCTGAGAATGGCTCCACACAATCAGGAAAGATTAATGTCAGCATTTGACATTCAACAAGGCAAAATTATGATGAGCCATTTCAAATCCAAGGTGCCAAAACCCAAGACAGCATCTGATTATATTAGGACCAATTTTGAGGTCCTGGAAAAAGACATTCATCCCTTGGACCAGATAGAGTTGCATAAACAAACTAGGTAAATGATATATTCCACCCTTACTTATAAGGCCATGGTAGCCCTTAGGCTGCAGGATTCTTTAAATAATACAAACACCCAGTTGCAAATTGAGAAGGCTTCTTCTCAGGGAAAAGATAATAGAATAAAGTCTCTGGAAGAAATAATCATCAGTTTGGGTCACAATCCCAAAGATATCAAAAGAATTGAGGCACTAATTAAAAATAAAGATGATGATATTTCCGCACTGAGAAAGAAGCTAAAATTGCCAGCCTCAAGGTATCCCCAGACTCAAGAAGTTTTGAAGGAAAATTCACAGGAAGAAATGATGGAGTCGCTCTTGAAAATGACTGAGCAACTGAGTGAAACAGAGAAAGAATTGGAACAGAATTTAAAAGAAAAGGAACCTATCATGCAGACATCCACCACAGAGGCTACTACAACTATAGGTACAACAGCAGCAGATCAACAAACAGATCCATTACAGGTGCATACTTCTAATTTAAGTTCTGATGAATTAGTAAAACAAATGGAAAGTTTAAAACTCAGAGTCACAGAACTTCAGTCTACAAAATTGAAGCTCACAAATTTGGAACAAAAATATAATGTGTCAAAAAGGACGGTTGCTGATAATACAAGGGAAATCAAAAGGCTAGAAAAATTGGTTAAGGCTTTAGAAAAAGATCTCTCATTAGAAAAGCCTTTAAGAGAAATAAATGAAATTCTATGGAATAATATTATCGATTCAATAAAGATTATTTGGTCCTTTGTTCAAGTAATCTTTGAACAAAATGATTTGGTTAAAGTAGCTCAGGAAGAGATCGACAAAACAAGAGCAGAATTAAAGGACAGACCTGAGCAAGCAAATCAACTCATACAATTTTTGAACACTCAAACCAAACGACAGCTTGTAGAGCTTGGAATTGATGACAGGACAGGTACTATTTTAGAAATAAAAAAGAGTTTTTACCAAGAGAACTCTTATGCAAAATTTGGAAAGAAAGTGCTCAGATATTCAGCAAGAGATCAGTGCATTTAAAGAAAGGTTTAATTTTTTGATAGCCAGCGGATTGCCCAGTCCGATGCTCTCAGAAGACAAAATAATGGAATTGGAAACTTATGTCAACAAATTGGACATACATGCTCACAACGTCACATGTTCCTCAACCAGCTCATCAGAATCAACACCGCCAACAGGGAAGAATCTCTACGACAGGTTAAAGAACTTGTTTCATCTTGAGCATGAAATAAGGTATTTGTTCCCTAATCGGCCCAATTTTTTCAGATACACAGAGGCCGATGAAACATTTTGAAAGCTCAAAAGAACCATAATAGCAGACGACAAATGGTGGGAAGACCTATTGGAAATTTTGTGAAATTTATCTTCAAGTAGAGAAATTTTTCCTTTTACTATAATTTAAAGGATAAATAGATGAGAAAAGGTTAAAGAGTATCAGTAGAAACGAAGAGTATCAGAAAAGCAAGGCAGTAAAAAATAAATTACTAAATATGGACAGCATCGAGCCTTATTGTAGGACCTGCCTCCAGCACATCCACAAAGGAAGAAAACAGCACACCAGCAGTTACTTTTTATTCTATCTACGAGACCATCTGTCTCCTTTTTTATTGTAACTTATTCATTAGTCACCCTAGATTATTTGCTAGGTTAGTGTGAGATATTTTCAATGATTTTTTTTATAAATAAACCCTCAAAGAAAGTATTGAGGGTGGATTCTACTACTTCGCTGTGACATTGATGTTTTTGGAATAAAAATCGTTTTGGAGAAATTTATTTGTGGCTTACTGGATGACAATTTGAAGCTCAGGACTTTTTGCAGGATTCATGGGTGGAGCTGCAGTTCAATAAGTCTTTCTATCCTATGTTTTAAAGTTTTATATCTGTCTATAATATCATTGTGTCCATTTCTGAATACTTGACATAAAAGAATAACTCAGAATTTACTTAATTGTACTCTGAGTTCAGTTGCGATTATTCTAGATGTTTTCCTCTAAATTAGTTATAAGCAACGAATTCTTAATTGCTCTTGCTTTGCCAATTTAAACATTTTGGTTACTATAATAAATAATTCTTCACTTCTCTTTATTTGTAATCATTTCATTTCTTTCTTTCAACATGTTGAAATATTCTTAATTTCCTTTCATCCCTTCAAACCCATTCCATCCACTGTAAATTTTAAGGATTGTTCTCTATTTGGCTATCTTGCCCTGCAAAGCCATCTTGTGTGTAGAATAGAAATCCAGTAAAGCCATCCTTTGACTCCATAGCCCAATGGCCTGAAAATATTCAACCTTGCCCTTAGTTGGCGAATTCCACCATTTTCAAACAAAACTTTTGGACTTATAACTAGCCTAAAACTTTCTAAGAACAAAGATAAATCATAAAGAGAGAGCCCTCTCTGGATGCAGATTGGCTAGATTCTACATCTGAAGGTTGGTTTGTGGTTACCTAGGGTATACTTTCCTTTTCTACAACTTCAAGGAAAACCTGAGTGATAACACGTGGAAGGGGTAATTGTAGGGGAAAATTTTGTTTGTGCTGAACTGTTGAAATCTAATATAAAGGCTGGTTTTGGCAAAGCACTTGTGTTATGTATTGGGGTTATCTTCTTACTGTTATTTCTTAAGATCGTTTTACCTTTGTTATATATGTGTGATTAAATTTATTCTTTACGCATGAATATATGTTGATGGTTGAATACATGAATAGATATTCTTAATCAATTGCACATTACATCGATCTGGTTATGTTATTGTATATTGGCAATGAAGTCAATTTGTGATTCATCTGTATATGCATTATCTATGTCTGTGAGTAGCTGATATGATAAGTGTTGTTTTGTATTTTCACGCATATTTTTTCCAATCTACAACAAGATCTACTATAAAATTGTTTATGGCCACCACATTATTTTCTTCCTGAGTCTGTGGAAACCTAGTTTTAGTGCCCCTCATATTGTTTCAGGTGAGAATTTGATCTGCGCAAGCAGGTCATTGCCGAAAGAGCTATTATTTGGAGGGTTTTCTGGTTGCACAATAAACTCTGAACCTGGGTAAGGACCCCTCAAGATAACATGTTTATAATAGAATAATTTTCTATTTAATTTTCATGCAGTATTTATTCATTTTTATTGTATTATGGATTATGGATCCAACCTATTTTTTATACAAATAAAAAATATATCATATGCTACCATATAGAAAATTTATTATTTCCTATTTCTATATTTTTTTGATGGAAATAATCACCAATAAGAGTGACGACTCCAATGGGTTTAGATTATACTTTCTTTCTCATTTCCTCCTATATTTCTTAACTTTTCTTCTCCTCACATTTTCTTTCAGGTACCTTTCTTATCTTCTTATATGGTATTTTGTTTACGTTTTTCATAAATTGGAACTGAATTACTCGTGGGAATATACAATGCAGGAAGAACATTCCTTAATGAGCGATGGAGTGGAATTTATTTGAAAATTCATGTGACACCACATGAAACAACACAAATAATTTTATAATAGTCATGCGATTGAGATAAAACCATGCAGTCTGAGTCTGTGTAAACTAGTATTGGGTGTTGCACTCTTTGAGACCCATAATTATTTTTTGATTTATGAAACCCATAAAGTGACAAGAATCATCTACAAGAGTTAAGTAATGTTTACATTAGATATTCTAAGTAGGGGAAAAATATGTGATATTAATAATTTTTTCTTAGTTGATGGTCCTATCCCAACTTAATTATATTTTTTTTGCTTTCATTCTCGAAAAAAAGTATATATTTTGTTTCAAGTAAAAATATAGTTATGGTTAAAAAACATAGCACAAATAGGTCTAACTCCAAGGTAGAATACCATGTGTGCTCTTTAGCATTTTCTCTTATGGTTATTCTCTACAAAATAGAATCATATTCTACTTTGGACTTGACTCCCCTGACATAGTCATATTTTTGAGTTATTTAAGAAAGAAAGTTATTTTTAGTGTAGAAAGGATTGCTTAACACTCACTATATATTAGTTAATTGATTCCAATTTATTTCTTTTATTATAAATACCACTCTTCCCATTCATATATCCTTAATTTAACATTTAAATTCAAATCAAACTACAATCCTAATTCACAAACATTAAACCTCCTCAAGAGGCGCACAAAAGAATTAATTAGTTCAAGTAAGTCACTAGGGTCAGGAATCCAAATAATACACCTTTTTCATTTATATCTAAAACATAATTCAAATGAGTAGGGAGATTAAATCTCCTTCATGACTAGATGGAAAATATTACTATAGAGAAGCAACATCGTGTCACTAGGAGGTTAAAATTGAGGTATGTTGGTCAGTTTTCTCACTCAGTCACTAGCCACTAGTTTGGTTTCGATTTGATTACATTCTATTTAAGGCATAATTACTTACCCATGTTTGGTGAAGGTACCATAGTGCCCACTGTTAAGAATATTACGTTACCCTATAGATGATAGTTGTGGGAGGAAATGGTACCCGAATCATATTTTGATGGCCACTGGTACATTCCTTAATATTCATCATTATAAAAAAAATCACCAAGTAAATTAGTACCATCCATTTTACAGGCTTGAGAAACCAAATGATGGTATCTTCTCAAAATTTCTAGTCACTTATATTGAGTGCATATGAACTGTAGGTGTCTAGGAACAATTTATTTTCCTACTGTGCGGGTTTGTGGATTGAAATGTACCTGACACTCGCTTTTAGCATATTTATTGCATTTCTTGCATAATTTATTCTTATAATTATTTAAATAAACACATGTATTAATAGGGACAATGAAATACATCTTCTTGAAATCTTCCTACAATCAATTTAAATTGTCAACATTGTAGAAATTGGCAAAATGTCAGTCCCAAAGACATTAAATTATTCCTCCCATTGAAAGGGGGATTTTATCCCCTTCCCACCAATAAAAAGGTGACGGAAAAATTTCCATAACAAGCATTCGTAGTTGGATCCTATTTATTTGTAACTTTTATGATTCAATCCATTCAAGGGACTCCCTTACAATCACCTTCTACCTCAATGTCAACTTCTTCGGGAGCACCCCCACTCACCAGTATGGATAAACAGAAAAAATATCCTATTGGTCCCACCACTTTACGTTTTATGGCACGTATGAACCTCTGAGACCAAATCAAACTCATCAACGATCCCATCCATAATGATTCCACATGGATTTCTATGTCGACTAAGATCCTTATACTCATCCAAAAATTTGAAGCCAAACCATGGGAAGACCTCACAAATCACGTGATTTAATTTTATCTTTGGTATTCATCCAACACCTAAACAAAATGTTATGTTCAACTTTACTTTTTTCATCAAACCTTCACTGGTGATTCATCCAATATATGTTCATCAACCTACCATGATATATTCCGCATCCAATTCACTGGATTTAGATTTTTTGAACTACTATCAATTACCTATTTTCCACAATATTGGGATTGAAATTATTTTCAATTTTCCTAAGACTAAACATGCCCATAATTTTTACCACATTCTCGAATGGAAGAGACGTCATAATATATGAAAAATTGATCTGGATTATTCACATCTCCTTTATTGGTTTTTGAAATCCCTCCTCCCACATATCGCTAAAGGTTGTGTGTTAACCATACGTGCTACAAAAGTTGAGGCCATCACTAAATATCAACATTAAAACCCTATTTACTCTTATTCAAGCTACTTTTATACTATTCTCCTTGATTCCCCTGGAAAACGTACACCTGAATCAAGCATACCTATAAAATATCATTTAGCTGATGGCCTCAACAACTTCGTCATCAAACCCACATCTCATATTGTTCAACAAGGAGAAAATTTCATAGCACAACAATATTGTGGTCCACTTCAACAAACACCTGTCACTTTCACCTCACCAACTTGACATACTCATGGAGTGACATATACTAGTCAAAATTTCTTGATCATGTATAACCCACAATATCCTTCTTTAGGACCCCCTTAAACTCCTACACATGCCCATTAAAGGGTTAATTTTGTTCATACAAGTCGCCAAGCTAGGGTTCAGTCCTTCAAGGAAATTAACTTTATGAATTGGTCCAATCATTATAATAGAAGGCATAATCCCAATCGAAACTGAGCAGGTAATAAAAATCCACCTAGAGAAAGAGGATCTTAGCACCAACACCACACAGATAACCAACAACCCAACAAATACCATGCTCCTCCTATGACTCGCAATTGTTGCGGAAAAGGAAGAAGATAAGGACAATCGAGATGCAGGACCAATTTTACTTACACAATTTGGGGGCCCATGGATCATTATTCCCACCACTACCTTTAGTTACTGGAAATACAATAGTACGAAGGCACCAAGCAACATAAATATTATCCGCATGAGGATCAATAGCAAAACTCAACTATTGGCATACATAATCTATTTCCTTATCAGGGTATGGTCCAGCCACAAGATGCCCCATATGTATCTCAATCTATGAATCCATATTACAAAGAAATTTCTATTGAATCAATATATTTTTTGCTAGAAACCTAAAATTATAATTACCCACCATCTCCCCCTCCTCCTCACAAAGAGGGTCGCATCCTTGAAATTTATTTCCTGCTACAAATCATCCACTCATTCTTTTCACTTCTAATTCCTATAAGTCCCATTTGATGAACTTTACATAACCATTATGCCAATGTTGCTCAACAATATAGCATCATTTTTTACTTCGTACAAACACCCAAAACCATGTATTTTCTTGAATTTCTTCAATATTACACCATGAAATGCAAGAAATTTTCGAAGACTATGGGCATGATTTACCCTAGAAATTCATGCATGCTGAAATTTTCTATGGATAATTCTAAACAACATCTACCCTCTGTAGTTTCTTTTTATTTTTTTATTACCATCTGCAACCTTACCATCCATCATTGCATCATACAGGAATCTTCATTCACATTCATCATATTGATTCATGTTTGTAAGAAGTTAGGGTCTCCTAAACTTAATTCCTCCAATATTCCATTATGAGTATATGATCGAAGACCCTATAAACCTCACATGGTATACTACAATCCCCCCTTCAAAATCATAGGGAAGAAATTCCCTGTATACATCGAGGTAATCAATCACCCTTTATATTATGTTGCATTACTAAGAAAAAGATTCATGTATGAATGAATGTAGTCTCTTATTACATATTTCATTTTATGATGTTTCCCCTTTATGGATATGTTTTAATTATTGAGCTACTCACTCATTATGAGACTTCTCCTCCATCAACACTAAAAATGCTCTGCCCATAGTTAGGAAATTCTCAGTTTCATTTCTTATTTAGGATGTTAACCTTGGAATTTTTAAATATTTTTCTTTACTTTGATTCTATCCTAATACGCCTCCCTAGATACCATCAAAAACTCACTAATTTATGTGTACGTTCTTGGAATTTGGTCATCCAGAAAACACTAAAGAGAATCCCCCCATTTAATAACTCCTTACAATGGTTCCCATTCTTATAAAGAATCCTTCATAAAATACAATATACCATACTTCAAAAAAAGAATCAATTCCATTAGTACTAAAAGATCCTATGAAGGTTCTCACTTTCAAGAATGGTCCTTCACACACAAAAATGGTACCTTCTAATCTCAATCCATTTACAACCAATCTGATCCCCATAGTGAGTCCTTCTTTCAGCACTAATGATCCTCCTATCCTTAAATTTCCTTTTCTATGCCATATAATAGGTTCAACATAGCACCTTATAATGACTACTCTTACACTCCTTTGTATTAATATACGAGTTCCACTTTTGCACATGTCACCACCAAAACATCTTCCTAAATCATACATGCATATGACTCCTAAGTATACCAAGACATCACCATCCTATTTGCATCCTTAGATCCCTTACCCAAGTAACTCTCTTTCCCTAACTCCTATAATGACTATACGAAGAAATGGGGCAAAGGATCCCAAAAACTAGGAACAACTTAAAAATAATGGCATTACATAAACATCAAAACAAATATTGAACACCTATCTTTAGGATTAGAAATCATATGTAAATATTTTAAATAGAAAAATAAGAGAATATTGAAGAAGAAGATACATTGGGAGATGAAAAGAGATAGACTCCCTCTCCTTGTAAATACTCATATTCTCTTTTAATTAAAAGGCATCAATTCCTTTCTGGAGTTACTTCTACCCTGACATGGCATGAGAGCCAAATACTCATTTTTGGTTTCCCTTTCTTCACTTGTATATTTTTTTTATATGTAAATTGATTGAGTAAGGGTGTTTTTTTAACACAACATAATGGGGCATTAAAACATCTCTTCGCTTGAGATTGTATCTTGATGGAATAAGTAATAAAATAAAATAAAATATAAAATATAAAATATTTTGATCTTGAAATGAGAGATGGTTTTTTGGCATGTGTATTGATGGGCCATACTATTGGCCCATGGTTTTGTAAAAAATGCTATTTATAAGTTAATAATATCCATGGTAATGTGGGGGTAAATATCTATGGTTAAAATGGATCTTACCTTATAACTACTATTTATATATTATACATTTTAGTCTCACCAACATTATGATGAGCTCCATCATTAGGTATAATTGGGGCAGTTAATTGTCACCTTCTTAGCCTTATTCTCTCTTTCTCACATTTAAATTATATTATGGTCTTATGTTGCTACTCTAGATGGTGATTAAGGATTGTCATACTTTGAATGCCTAACATGAGTTAAATGCAGGATAATCACGAAGATATTTCAATTTTGATGAATATTTTCTAATTAAAGCTCAGAATAGATAGAAAGGAGATATTATAGGGGGATTTCTCACCTCCTTAAATCCCAAAGTTAGCTAAGGGATCCTTAATATTCCCTCCAAAATCTTGAAATCAAAGGCAACCAAGCAAGTTGGAGATCAACTGCACCAAAGCTCCACTTTTGTTACAGTCAAAGAGGACACATCACCTAGTTTTTAGGGAGCTTTTGGTAGCTACCCTCTAGGTTAAATAGGGTTGAGCAAGAGCTCATTAGGATTCAAAATTCAAAGGAATCTAATAGACTCTTAGCTTTTGTAATACGTTTTTGATACTTCTATGATTATGTAATGACACTATTTTATGAAACAAGATGAGTATTCAGATTTTCCTTCACTGATTTAGTTTTAGAGGGCTAGGCTTGTGGGTTAGGACCAAAGCCATTGGCCTTCATATCTCTTGTGTATTCATGTTCATTTTTATTTCATTGTAGCTAGTTTTCTTTATGAGTTTTAGCTAGTTTTCTTACATTTCAATTCATTTTTTTTATTTTTCTTCCATTTGTCTTTTGTTGCAGTTAAGATTGCATAAATGTTGGTAGAATAACTAATAAACCCAAAAATTTGTGTGTCAAGCCTTTCTCTCTCATCTCTTTCATTGGAGCTTGAGGAGGGCAGACCTTCCCCACATGCCAAATTTTCTCTTTAGTTTATGATTGGTTGGAAATAATAGTTAGGTTGTTTTAGTTTCATGAACATGTCTAAAATACTGAGTTATATTTATCTTTGAATGCTAAAGTAGGTTTTATTTCCAAATTAAACCCATATTTTCCATTTCCTTCATCATGAATTTTCCATTCTTTGTTGCCTAAACAGGTAGTTTTATTGCAAGTTCAAGTATCTGAACAAAGGAGGACTTCACCAACACCCTTAGCTTCATTTCTCACCCATCATCAACCTTCTTTACATCATATCACCATCAACCCTGTTTTTAAGATTTTTCACCTTCACACTATGAGCAACCCTACAAGTGAAAGAAAGGCTTCTCAAGAGGTTTTTAGCTTTTCCAAGGGGTTTTCCACCTTCCATTAATCCAAACACACCTTCATTCCACCTCTTGTATGAGTTTATCCACCATTTTTCGCCTCATATTTCCCTCAAACTATTTCTTGTAGAAATTCAGGACTTTCATGTAGCACTATAGGAAACCTCTAGCAGCACCACCACTGGCCCTTTCCTTAAGCCCAAAAACTATCATCCACCTTAGCCGGACCTACCAAAACTATCCAAACACCTTCAACCCTGCACCCATGAGTTCAATACCTTCTTAGACCACCTTAGTGCTTTCTCCACCATGCTACAAAAAAGTGCATTTAAAAGCATTATCAGCTGATGATTAGATGCATTAGTAAAAGAATGATAGTTAAAAAATGAAGTAAATAGTTTTTTTAGCCATTTGGCCAAGCAATGTGTGATTGTATTAGTCTTGTTTTTTCAATTTCAATTTTAAATTTTACTTCATGAAAGATGCCTAGTTTTCTTCCATTTCTTGTCATAGATTAATTCGTTAAATTATTCCATTGCAGAGTAGCTATATGTACTTTCTTTCTATAGAATAGTTCTTTGATTGTTGATATAGTAATGACTTTGAATCACTTGTAGCCCTAGGTCTAAATTTGGAAGTGTGACAGAATTCATTCTGAAACCTTAGAAATAGCACCCTATTGTAGGACTCATAAGAGGATGACATGATTAGAATGCATCTATCATGTATATAGCACTGTCAACTCCAAGTTTGTATGAACCCTAGGTTGGTAAATTAAATAAGACTAGCCTCCACTATAAGAAAAAAGGAAATTGGTGAGGATCATGCTTGTGATGGACCTTTAAGGTCTGTCACCAATGTCACATATGCTGACGGTCCTTAAAAAGTGTCACTTTAAAGGTATATAGTGATGGTCCTTTAAGGTTCATCACCAAAGCCATTTTCAATGAAACGTTTGGTGAGGGTCATTAAAGGCCCATCACTAATTCTCTCTTTGGTGACACTTCTAGTGACGAACATTTAATGACCCTCATCAATGATCTTTTTGTTACTTTTGGTGACGGTCAAAAAATGTACGTCACCATTGATCATTCCAATGAGTTTTTGATGACGCTATATGCTTTTTAATATATTGTTTTTCAAAAGATAACTATTTAAGGCCATTGTTATAGAGTATATTTTATGATATTTCCAAGGCCATAGTGGTTAGAATCAATCAAATTTTTAAGAAGTAGTTACTGGGTATCATTTCCCTCAAGTAATCACTAGTTGAATATAGTTTTCTTATGAGTCAACACATGATTCATATCTATTAAGTTTATTATCTATCAAATTCCCTTTAGATAAAGTTCCACTAGTGTGTGTAGAAAATATATTATTTAATACATAATCGAGCTTTGAAAATTCTATTAATGAAAAATACCTAACGCTCGTCAACAATCTGGGCACACCTTAAAATAATGCTTTGTCATGCACTAAAATTTATTAGCACCTCACATGTCTTCATACCTACAAAATCTTATCATGAACCTGATGCCCAACCACATGGTTGCATGTGTTAGCAGAACATGGAACTCTCCTAGCATGTGTAGGCATGCATGTACTCCCTAGCATGCCCTAGAAAACCTTGGTTGAATGCACTGACATACATTAGCACTTGGCACACAATGCCACTTGGCATGTATTGGGACCTATTATTAGTGTGACTAGCATGCCCCTTTTGAAAAAGATAAAGTCTTGACATATTAAACCTCTTATGTGTTCATTTCCTTAAATTTTATCTTGGTTCTTCCTTCTATTGCCTTGACACTTCTTGACACATATTGACATACCCTGGCACCTTGCACATCCTTAGCACCTAGCATGTATTGGCATATCTTGGCACTACTTGGCACCTATAATTATCACACCCTAGAACTACCTACCACACTTTTTCACTTCTTTACATTCCTTGATATTCCCTAGAATGCCTTACTAATGCTTAGCATACCTTGTCACTACCTCCTTGGCATGACAACTAACACTCATTAACACTATTCCCTGGAACACGTTCCTCATATTCATTAACTTCCATGAATTTTGACCTAGTGCTCCTTTAATGTTTTTTCCTAATACTCCTTAACACTCCTCAACATGCATTAGCTCTCTCTAGCACACCTTAGGACTCTTCAACATGTCATTCTACTTCATATCATGTATAACACTCCCTGACACATATTGGCGTTTGGCATGTGTTGGCGCTTGGAAAGTATTACCATGTATGGAACATGTTGAGATGTCTTGGTATGATTTGGCATGGTTTAATATTAAATTTATTTGAGATAAAATTTTGGAAAGTAGATGAGAAGCAACAAAGGAAGACTTGGCACTTAGAACTCACTAAGACTTTGCACTTGGCACCTATTGGTACCTAGTTTTGGTGTGCCTAGCATGCCTCTCTTAGAAAAGGTAAATTGATGACTTATTAACCCTCTTATGTGTTCATTTCCTTGTAGTTTAAATTGTTTATCCCTTTTGTTGCCTTGACAGTACATGGCACACATTGACACACCCTTGCACATCTTGGCATGCCTTATCACTTGGCACACCTTATCATGTTTGACATTCCTTCACACTATCAGCTAGCACATCTTACCATTCCCTAGCAGGCCTTGGCACTCATGTCCTCATAGCTAGCCTTTACATTTTTTCACGATTTGGGAACCCAATCAAGTCCTTGGTTACTGAAATTCATGTGAGAACATTGGCCTAATTAAATTGCAGCAACTTGACCAATTGCACCTACTACAAGTATATTGTGCCTTGTTCACCTAAGAACTGCCTATAACCCATCTTATGCCACTCATGTCCAAGCTCAAATTGTCCCACTTAACTATTTACCAAGACAAGGATCACATGATCTAGCCATGGCCATAAAACAACTAAGCAACATAGCTTACACAGACAATATTTCACATGTATGTTTAGTTCATAAAAACAATAGAACATTAACTGAGAGTCTGCAAGAACCACAAGATTCACAAGGCAAGAAAGATATAAGATGACACAAGCTGATTTCCCCAAAAATTATACACAAAAATGTACAATATGCAATTATATACAATATTTTGAAACATGATCATGTAGCCAAAGTGTGCCACATCTCATATAAAAAAAAAAATAAAGGAAAAATAATGTTGTGCCTAGCACAAAGTGATCTCCCTTTGTCTAAAACTGGTATGTCGAGCCCCTTATAACAACCATAGGTTTGCTTCCTGTAAATATTATTCTAAAATTCTCCTAACACGCTTCGTCCGTAGCACACTTGAAATCAATAACACTCCATGATGCACACTCTTATTTTTCCCTTTCCATGCATTTTGACCTACTTATCCATTGATGTGCCTTGACACTCCCTAACACTCTAGTTCAGCATGCATTGACATTGTCTGACATGTGCTAGCATGACTTTTCATTACTGTGCATGCCATGACCCCCCATAGCTATCATGCCCTCAAAAATACCATTACTTTATTTTTCAACCTGGGAAACCAACCAAACCCTTGCTTGACTACAAGAGATTGACCAAGTTATAGTTACTACAACTAGCCTATGTTGTTGAATTGTGTAGCTTGGGAGGTAATCCACAAGCCTAGTGAGATGGATTTGTGTGAGTTTGGTCACAAAAGGCTTTGTGGGAATAGAAGCCAAGAAAATGGATTTTGGACCCAAGATGGGGTTTAAAATCTAAAATAAAATAAAAAAGGATAATTAATGTTTCCTAAGGTCTAAGTGGATAAAACCCGTAAGTTCTAGAGGGTTCCTAAGAGGTGTAGGAAAAACTATTTAAGGAGTTCTTAGGATGAAGGAAATAACATCAAGTGAGAAGGAGCTCATTTGACCAAGGGGACGAAGAGAGATGTAGTCCTAAAGAGGCCATGATTGTTTTCATGTATCGCATTCATTAAGATTCCTTGATATGCTCTAGCATGGTTTAATATTAAATTTATTTCAGATTATTTATTGGAAAGTAGAATAGAAGTAATAGAGGATTATTTGGCACTTAGAATGCACTAACACTTGGCACTTGACACTCATTTCCACCTAGTGTTGGTGTGCATAGCATGCCCCTCTTGGAAAATGTAAAATGATGACTTATTAACCCTATGATATGTTCATTTCCTTGTATTTTAAATTGTTTCTCTTTTTTTTTTCCTTGATAGTCCCTGAAATGTATTTTCACACCATTGCAAATGTTGGCATGCCTTAGCACTTGACACATATTAGCATATTTGACATGCCTTCGAACTATCTGGCACATGTTAGCATTCCCTAGCATTCCTTGGCACTCATGGCCTCACAAATAGCCTTACATTTTTTCACGACTTGGGAACCCAATCAAGTCCTTAGCTACTCCAATTCATGTGACATTGGTCTGCTTCAGCCTTAACAACTTGATCAATTACACCTACTAAATGTAGATTGTGCCTTGTTCACCAAACATTTTTTTATATCTCTTCTTAGGCTAGTCATGTCCAAGCTGAACTTTTCCCACCTAAGAAATTACCAAGACAAGGATCACATCTATCCATGGCCATAAAATGACTAAGAAACATAGCTTACATAGGCAATATTTCACATGTATGTCCATTTCTTACAAACAGTAGAGCATTAATTGAGATTTTGCAAGAACCATAAGATACACAAGGCACACAAGATATAGGTCGACACAAGCCGAGTTCCCCAAAACTTATACAAAACAATGTACAATATGGAATTGTATAAAATAGTTTAAAACATGAGCATTTGGCCAAAGTGTGGCACATGTCATAAAAAATAATAGATAAAGGCAAAATAGTATTGTTCCCAACAAAAATTATCCCCTTGTTTAAAACTTCTTTATCGAGCCCCTTATCACAATCGCAGGCTAGCCTCTTACAAATCCTATTATGAACTTTTTCTAACAAACTTCATCCTTGGCACACTTGAATTCATTTACACTCCCTGGAACACACTCTTATTTTTTTATTTCAATGAATTTTGATGTATTTCTCCCTTGTGATGCCTCGACACTCCTTAACACTCCTCAACATGCATTGACATTGTCCAGCATGTGTGAGCACACCTTTTCATTCCTTGGCATGCCCTAACCATTCCTAGTTATCATGCCCTCATAACTACCATTATTTAATTTTAAAATTGGGAACCCAACCAAGTCATCACTTGACTATAGGAGCTTGACCAAGTTACGATTACTACAACTAGAGTATGTTGTTGAATTGTGTAGCTTGGGAGGTACTCCACAAGCCTAGTGAGATGGGTTTGTGTGAGTTTGACCAAAAAAGTTTTTGTGGGAAAATAACCCAAGTGAAGGGGATTTGGACTCAAAATGAGGTTCAAAATCTAAAAGAAAATTAAACAGAAAATAAAATTTCCTAAGGTCTAAGTAGATAAATTTCATAAGTTCTAGAGTGTTCTTAAGAGGCCTAGATAGGAAAATATGTTTAAGGAGGTCTTAGTATGAAAGCAAGAACATGAAGTGAGAAGGAGCTCATTTTATCAAGGAGGCTAGGAGAGATTTAATACTAAAGTAGGTCGAGTTAGAGGGCTGAGTAAGAATTTCTAAAGGGAGGCCATGATTATCCATGGAGACTAAGATCATCATGTGAGGGTTCACAAGAATGTCACATACCTTAATGTGTTCGAGATAGGAAGTAGGATGACATATTCTTTGTTCTCTTAGGGCATATAAAGCTCAACAAAGGCGACTCATGAGAATTTGGGCATGTGATTGCAGTGGTGTTTCTATGTGAAGTCCACATAAAATTTTGAAATAGTAGAGAGGGTTGACCCTACCTTGTGGTGGTTACTAGGTTGTAAGGTCTGTGATAAATACCAACACAAATGTAGAAGGGTATGCACTAGAATTTACGGCCAGAACATAAGTAGTCACAGGTGTAATATTGAGTAAGGTAACCATAGTTTGAGGGTCATAGAGATCTAAAGTTCATGTCAATATTTAGTCAAAGAAATTACTAGAATTTATGGATCCATATGAGCTAGGCCGAGACTCTTATGGAGGAAAGAGTTGTATTTTTTTCTATGGGTGGATATGGTTTGTTCTAAATAAATTAGAATATGTAATATTCCCAAATGGGGAAGCAGCAATATATGAAAACAATAATGGAAATAGTAGTGTAAAATCAACTCATAAAATGTGAGAATAACATATAGCCATCATATTAATGTCATAGAAGCAAAATGTATACAAGATCTTAAGGAAATAATCACTCAAGTTAGGCAACACAAGCCTCAAGAAAACATGTATATGAAATATGAAGAACACTGCTACAAAAAGAATTCCCAAGGCTATGACAACGTAGTTTTATTAAGTAGAACTACTACTGGAAAGTGTCAATAAAAATATATGAAAATATATGGCTCATGCAATGATGGTAGAAAAGATCTAAACTCCCAAACTCAATTTCAAGAGAATTCGGAAAGGATTTCCTGAAATATGCAAAAAGGAAAAATTTCCAGAGTGCAACCCTAGGGATGAGTAGCAGCTACAACTCAAATTTTGGATGCAGATGGATGAATATGAAACATGAGATGAATGAACCTCATCCAATGGATCTTCCAAGTCAAAGTTTGATCCTAACACTGAAGATCTCACCCTCTAATCAATCAATGAAATCCCTCATTGCAAATGCTCACTAAAATAACGCAGTCAAGGAGAGATACTATGTTCTAGGTGATGGGAAGTCTATTGGCCAATTTCCAAGATGTGAAATAAGCTCCTGAATCTTCCTCACTGATCTCTCAAAGGAAAGAAAGCTTTCTCCTCTGAAAAATAAGCTTCGGAAGTGGTGTTATCAACCATCCATTGCAACACCTTGCAACACAACCTAACTCTAAACAGAAATTGCGTTGTAGCTGAAGGAGGTAGCTTGGCCTCAAGCCTAGATGTGGAGAAATACATTACAAGCTCCCTCAAGTGGCCTCTCAAGAAAGGAGAAGGAATTCCTAAACAGGAATTCCTTGTGCTAAGTAGCACAACAATCTCAACTAAAGAGTTGAATAAAGCACAATAGTCATGCAGACCATAATTCAATAATCCATAACATGTATTTCCATGGCTGCCTTGCCCTCCCTATATACAAATGGAAGCCTTCTCACCTTTCACCCCACTCATTATGGTTTCCTCCACCAATGAATCTTCCTCCCACTATCACTGCGTTGTCTCCATAGATGATCTCCACTTCTTATTCCAACATTGTTGACTTGGTCAAACTTGACCTTGTCCACATGTATTTTCCCCTGTTCACACATGAGGGTGTCAAATCCATCTCTTATTGTGATCCCTTTTCACATCATGCGGGATTTTATTCCTATTTCTAATATGCATGGGCCTCCTTACCCATTTATTCAACTGCAAGGTGACAAAAGAAAAAATCAATATTCCAATTAGTTGCATGATAATTTTGGAATATTACAGTCCTCCCCTCCCAAATGTTGCTTGTCCTCAAGAAACTAAAAATATAGAACTGATAAGTCTCCCCTCCTCCTACTGTAGCATCCACATATGATAAAATCCTCCAAGGAATGAGATTTTGTCTCATTTATAAATCTCCATACTACCCCTCCCAAGCTTGCAAGCTAGATAGATAGCTATCATCATGAAGAAGTAAAATAATCAAGGAGGAAATAAGGTGCTGTATAGAGGTCCCTTTGAGACATGGGATGTGAAATGCATGGGGAATCATCATTCCCATGTGGATCCTTCATCCCCAAGCTATCATCCATACAAAATGAGTTACCTCCCAACATGGCAACTCCTAAATATTCTCCTCCACCTTTGTTTCCTACAATGTAGGTGGGTTGAATAATTGAACATGGTAGAAAAAATAGCCTACCCCATGCTATCCTCATCTCCACTTATGAAAAGTGTAGAGTATCGTCTGATTTTTGGCTGCAATAATGTTTCACTCCAATGGCAAGAAGAAGACTAGATCTCAAAAGTTCTTCTCTACAATCTTATGAATCATGCTTGCCCAAACTGTCCCATATATGATGAATAGGAAATCACCACCATATGGAATCAAAATGAGAGGAATACTGAAGGTTTCATGTGGTGCTAGAAGGTACCAACAGTTTCTCAAGTGGTCGCAATGCAGTTTTCCTAAATGTTGCTTTAGAAAATAACATGGCAAGTTGTTTCTTGACAAATGGCTAGTTGTGTATGTCATCACATCTACTAGTGAATAGTAAATGGCCTGGTGAATTAACTGAGCATACATAAAATAATAAAACACTTTCCCAAGGCCACACAAAATATGGATGTCTCCATCATATAATTTGGCCCAAAATTGACCATGGAACCCAATGAGATGCTTTCCCTCTTGTGGTGCAAGGCACTGAATAGAAATGGTAAGGGTATGCAAACACTGAGTTAAATAATCAATAAATGCAAAAACAAGATTCTTACCACGTACTAGAAGTAAGATGATATATGGGTCCATGAATAAGTCCTCCATAGTGGTATGACATACTCCCATGAAGAGGAATGAACCATATGCTGCATGAAGATCTTCCTCCTTATGCTTGGAAATCCAAGTTAAGAAGATCATATCACTGTAATAGATGTTTCCATCCAGTACTCCATCACTCTCACCTCCTCCTTGTCCAACAAGTGAATCATATGTGAAGTGATCCTGGGGATATTCCATCAATAAACCCAAGTTCCAAAGTGGCAGTGTTGTTGGCCTATGTAGATAGGCTCCTGCCAACTCACAACTCCATTCTTTGACATGCCCATTGTCAAAGACATCTCCCACAATTCTACTATATATAGGAAATTCCTTCCAAAGTGGAAGTAACTACTGATCATCCAAGGCTAAGGAGTAGCACCTTTTCACCATGATAGTGCCATATCATACTTCTGAAACATCATGCAAAGTATGGGAGAAAATCTGCCCATGCTCTCGCAGGAGCAACCCAAGCAACAATAGTTCTTTCTGCCTCCTTACACCTCCATCATACAAATCATGTGGTGAAAACATAAAGATTGATATGAAGAATTTCATATCAATATAATTAATCCATACTCCTTGCTACCATATGATGCAAGTGCCCTGCCAAACTTTGTCCGCCCACATACCCTTTGAAAGAGGATATGTCACATGATGGCCAAACTCCTTCAAGAGTAGCCAATGCAACCAAGCCTCCTGCTGCCCAGTGTGATAGATTTGCAAGTGGCTTTCTAGCCTCTTGATCACCATGCACACCCATTCATCCAAATGTGTGTGCCTCTCATCATGGTCTACCTTGGAACTCTTCTAATGAAGACTACCATCCTCCCAAATCAAATTTCTCCTTTTGCATTTCATGGGATGTTGAAATGCAAGTCCTTGGATATCTCCTAGAGAATATCTCATACCAATGACCATCTTAAATACATAAGGATCCAAGTGTGCTGGAGGTAAAAACTCCTCACTAATGCTTAGTGACAACATGTTAATCTCCTCAATGGTGTATCTCTCATGCTCCAAATCAAGGATGAACATATAGTTTTGTATAAGTTTGTTTTGGACAAGGTTCATCCTATCCTCCAAACATTCACACCCCAACCTCAAGTGTTCTGTGCAGCTAAACAATGGAACATTAGGATGATGGTTCAGACCTTCCTTGAACAATTCAAGGTTGCATAGCGCAGTGCAATTCTGTTGCTCCACATTAGCAATATGCAATGGTATATATACCTCCATAAGATTTGTTGAAACAATAGGAATTGGAAACTTAGGCATACCTTGATGAAATTTGGGAACATCTTGTAAGGATGCAAGAGTTCCTTCCTCCAGTGTGTTGGCTCCCGCAACTGCTAATGATGATGGCTACTTCTCGATAGTTGTATCAGAACTGATACATGCCTCTTTCAATGGCGGTGAGGGATTCTCCTGCTATGATTTCTTCTTGCCAAATTTTCTAATCAACCTTTGCGTAAATTTAGCAAAAGTAGTCACTTTTGCATGACTCAAATGGCTGAACCACCAAATTTTTGCTTCACCTTGAAGGTGCAGCACTGCAATCTCTACAAATTCTCTTTCTACCACTAGATTTAGTAGGAAGAATGCATCTAGTTTCATTGCCCAAGCCCTTGTTGTAGATGACCCATCAAAAGTAGACAATAAAAACCTATTTCCCTTGATTCTTTCTTTGCGACAAGGTCTCCTTTCTTCCTCCAGCTGAATGAACTGTGGGAAAGCTAGAGTCTCCTTGAAGGCACTAGGTTGAGATTTGTACTCAACAAGGTATTCACTTAGAATCTTGTGATCCAAGTGTCCTCCATATTTCTACAATTTGTCCTCATTTTCAAAAGGAAAGGGCATAGTCCCACTGCTTCTTTCTCCTGTTCTTTGCTTGACCTCCTTGTTGAGGTCCTTCCTGCTTCTGAAAATAGATGAGATAAAGCTCAATCTCCATCATTATGATATTTCTCTTCTTCTTATTATTCTTCTGATAGCATAATGGCTGAGATCCATAGGCTGAGCTAAGATTATGCTCTGATACAACTATAATATTCCAAAATGGGGAAGCAGCAATATATGAACACGATAATGGAAATAGTAGTGTAAATCAACTCATAAAATGTGAAAAGAACATATATCCATCATATTAATGTCATAGCATCAAAATGTATAGAATATCTTGAGTAAATAATCACTCAAGTTATGCAACACAAGCCTCAAGAAAACATGTATATGAAATATGAAGAACATTGTTACACAAAGAATGCCCAAGGCTATGACAATGCAGTTTTATTAAGTAGAGCTGCTGCTGGAAACTGTCAATATACAAATATGGAAATATATGGCTTATACAATTATGGGAGAAAATATGTAAACTCCCAAACTCAATTTCATGACAATCCGGAAAGGATTTCCTGAAATATGAAAAAAAGAAAAATTGTCAAAGTGCAGCCCTAAGGTTGAGTAGTAGCTACAACTCCAAGTCTGGATGGAGGTGGCTGAATATGAAATGTGAGATGAAATATATTCCCGGCTGAAGATGAAACGTGAGATGAATGAACCTCCTCCAATGGATCTTCCAAGTGAAAGGCTGATCCTAACACTAAATATCTCACCGTCCAATCAACCAATGAAATCCTTCACTACAAACGCTCACTGAAATAATGCAGTCAAGGAGAGATACTGCATTGTAGGTGATGGGAAATCTATTGGCGAAGTGCCAAGATGTGAAATAAGCTCCTGAATCTTCCTCGTTGATCTTCCAAGGGAAATAAATATTCCTCCTCTAAAAAACAAGCTCCAGAAGTGGTCTTATCAACCCTCCACTACAACACCCTACAACACAACCTGGCTCTAAACAAAAACTGCATTGTAGCTGAAGGAGGTAGCTTGGCCTCAAGCCTAGATGTGGATAAATACAATACAAGCTCCCTCAAGAGGCCTCTAAAGAAAGGATAATGAATTCCTAAACAGGAATGCTTTGTGCTAAGAATCACAACAATCTCAACTAAACAGTTGAAGAAAGCACAATAGTCATGCAGACCACAAATTCAATAATCCATAACATGTCTTACCATGGATGCCTTGCCCTCCTTATATACAAATGGAAGCCTTCTCACCTTGGGTCCCACTCATTAGGGTTTCCTCCACCAAGGAATCTTCCTCCCACTATCACTGCATTGTCTCCATAGATGATCTCCACCTCTTATTCCAGCGTTGTTGACTTGGTCAAACTTGACCTTGTCCACATGTATTTGTCCCTGTTCACACATGAGGGTGTCAAATATAGCTATTATTGTGATCCCTTTTCACATCATGAGGGATCTTGTTCCTACTTTTAATATGCATGGGCCTCCTTACCCATTTATTCAACTGTTAGGTGAAAAAGGCAAAAATCAATATTCCAATTAGCTGCATGCTAATTTTGGAATATTACGAAATATAAGTATATAAGAACTTGACAAATATTAGCATGCACTTGGATGCCCTGGAACACCTTGGCATGGCTTAAGATAAAATTTATTTGAGATCAATTATTCACAACTAAGAGAGAAGTAATAGAGGATGATTTGGCACTTAAGACACGCTAGCACTTGGCCCTTGGTATTTATTGGACCTAGTGTTGGTATGCCTAGCATGTCCTTGTTGAAAATGTAAGGTTATGCATTATTAACCCTCATATGTGTTCATTTATTTGAATTTTAACTTGGTGTTCCCTTTTTTCACCTGACACTCCTTGACACACATTCACATACCTTAACTCCTGACACATCTTTTCATGCCTTAGCACATGACATGTCTTGGAATTCCTAGCATGCATTGGCATTCCTTGGCACTCTCTAGCACATGTTAGAAAAATCTGAAATTTCTTGACATGCCCTACAATTCCCTAGCATGCCTTGTCACTCCCCCCTTGGCACGCCTGACACTCGCTAACACTCCATGACACAACCTCTTATTCATTCATTTCCGTTCATTTTAACTCGATGATTTATGTTTGATGGGGTTCATGTCTAGATAGAGTTGCATTAGGAGAATAAAAAAAAAAACTACACCTTTATTGGAATAAGTAATTGTGATATTCTACTTGAATGACATTAGGAAACTACACAAGATATTTTAAGAATGACATTTTTAGGGTTTTTTTAATGGTGTGGGAATAGTAAGAACTGAGTGGTCAATATTGTGATTTTTTAGATCTAAGACTTTTGTGATCCATAATGTAGATAAATATCTTTTGGATTAATCACATCATTAGGATTAGGTCGATGTTTTGAACCATCTAATGTGGTTCATCCTCAGGAAAAGGTAAAGAAAGAAATAGATCACATTGAATAAATAGTAGGGATGCGTCATTGCCCAGAAAAAGCTGTTGAAACTAGCCGATATTTGACTAGTTCGTTAATAGGATAAAATATTAATAGTTTTTAGGATGTGTATAAGAAATTTTCAGTGTAAATCACATACAAGAAATTTTTTTCGACGTGTTTCGAACCAGCCAGTGTGGTTCATCATTAGGACAAGATGAGAAATCTAATTAAGAAACCTATTTAAATAGAAAGGGATAGCTCCAACTAGCCGTTGAAAAAATGGCTAGTTTGACTCGAATAAAAGATTTTGTCAAATATTACTAATTTTTTAATATAATTTAATATTAAAAATCAATAATCTTTTAAAAATAATTTAAAATTATTTTTATTTAATTCTATTTGAATAAAATTTAATATTAACAATCAATAATTTTAAAAATAGTTTAAAATTATTTTTATATTTAATTATATTAGAATATAATTTAATATTAATAATCAATAATTTTTAAAATTAATTTAAAATTATTTTTAACATAGAACCTTACAAATAAATAAATAAGTAAGTAAATCAATAAATAAACTAAATTAAATTAAATAAATATAAAATAAAAATAGAAAAATAAAAATAATTGTATTTATTTATTTATTTTTTATTATTTTATTTTATTTTAGTTATTTATCTATTTTAATTTTAATTTTAAAATCAAAATCAAAATATAATTAAAGTTAAAATAGATAAATAACTAAAATAAAATAAAATAATAAAAAATAAATAAATAAATACAATTATTTTTATTTTTATTTTATATTTATATTTATATTTATAATTTATAATTTATAATTTTTATTTTTATTTAATTTTTTATTTTAATTATTAATTTTTTTTTTTAATTTTTTTTTTTTATTTATTTACTTACTTATTTATTTATTTGTAAGGTTCTATGTTTTTTTTTTTTGTAAGTAAGATTAAGATTCTATTGATAATGGAACATATTTTACAAAGAGGCTTGGGCCTCAGCAGTGCTGGCTTGTGTTAATGCTATAATGTCAGCAAAAATAGCAAAATATACCGAAATTGGAGCTGCCCACGAGGGGAAACTAGCCCATAGAGAGTATGTAATGCTACCTCAAAAGAGGAAACCAACAACATAAGACATAACTTAATGTACCCAACATAGTCATAAACAAAAAACAAAACTAAAGAGCTGTAAGCCTGAAACTTAAGGAGACCTGGTAATCTGAGCATCAGGAGAAACTGGAGGAGGTTCTTCAGTGATCAGATATCTGTACTCATCATCATCTGCACTTAGAAACTGGATGAGGCCAATTGCATCTTGGTGAGGTGCAGCAGCCTCATCGCCCTTTCCTTCATCCTGCAACTACCTCTCTTTGTATTAGCCCAAGCTACAACCACTGTTAGAGCTAGAAGTGTGCTTGGGAAAGGCCTGTTGAGCTTTTACATCTTCCGAGGGGACGGGGCGACTTTGCAGGCCTAGTGGTGGAAAGGGTTAGCTAGGGGCAGGGTAACACTAGGAACTTTGCGGAAGGAGATAGAAACGGTGGCCATGATGAGAGGGCTGAAGGAGGAGCACTGAAATTGAAAGTGGGCTGAGGCGGGGGGTGGCTGGGGCTGAGGGAGCATAAAAGGCTCATAGGTAGGGTGGCGAGCAGAGGAACCGAAGAGACAGCCCTGACCACTGTAGGTATCAGGGTATCTGCCATAGGAATGTTCAAGGGAGGAGGACGAGGTGTTGGGAAGGGAAGATGGCGCATGTCGTGAAGCTCGGCCTCTACTGCTGCCCCGCCGGCATCACATGCGATGTCTTAAGGGAGGCATATCAGCATAGTTGCGTTGAGCGCAACCCAGAGCAGCGGAAGAGGCAGGACAGGCATGGAGAAGCCGAGAGGTGGAGGGAGAGATAGGGCCAAAGGAAGCCGAAAGGCGCAAGTGACAATGGGGGCTCTGAGAATAATGGATACCCAGAAGAAACTCGATGCAGCTACTAGTACTGCAGAACCTCCCAATTGACATGCGGGAGCTTGGCTCTACAGCCACAGGGGAGGAACCACTGCATAGAGGAGGAATGTGACTTGGCATTGAACCCGCATAGGGGAGCTGGATCATCACAGAGAGACCAGGAGCAAAGCCAGAGAGCCGAAGAGTGCAACAAGAGGGTAGCATTTTGAAGCGAAGGTGCCTGCCTCGTCCACAGCAGCAGAGTAAATGCCCTACAAGGTGACACCGAGGAGACTTTAATACAGTAGGGAGCCAGCGAGTTGGCGTGCGGGTGGCCATGTGGCCATGCCACGTGCCGTCCCACAGTGTACCATCCATATTAACTATCATAAAGACCTGCATACGGGGGTAAGGTTCTATGTTAAAAATAATTTTAAATTATTTTTAAAAATTATTGATTATTAATATTAAATTATATTCTAATATAATTAAATATAAAAAAAAAAAAAATTATTTTTAAAATTATTGATTGTTAATATTAAATTTTATTCAAATAGAATTAAATAAAAATAATTTTAAACTATTTTTAAAAAATTATTGATCTTTAATATTAAATTATATTCAAAAATTAATAATATTTGACAAAATCTTTTATTCGAGTCAAACTAGCCGCTTTTTCAATGGCTAGTTGGAGCTATCCCTTTCTATTTAAATAGGTTTCTTAATCAGATTTCTCATCTTGTCTTGATGATGAACCACACTGGCTGGTTCGAAACACGTCGACAAAAATTTCTTATATGTGATTTACACCGAAAATTTCATATACACATTTCATGGATCACAGAAGCCAAATTCCTAATAATAGTTTTTAAGATTTTAAGCAACGTTAACCCATAATAATTTAGAATTTAATAATTTAATAGAATGATTAAATTCTAGTTATCATAATAAGCGAAGAAGGGTAGGGTAAATCTTAAAATTTTAGGATTTTAATTTCAAGAATTTATGAGATAATATTGCAAGTCAATAAATAATAATATCAAATGAATAATAAAGTAAAAATATTTTTAAATAAAATAAAAATGAATAAATAAATTAAAATATTAAGCCTAGCTAGTCATTAGAAAGTTAGTTAGTTGAGAATTAAAACTTTTAAGAATAAATCAATTAAAATAAGTTTATTATAAATTAAATAAAATACAAAATAGGGAGGGGAGATTTATTTATTTTATTTAATTTTTTGAATGAATACATCAAATAAATAAATGAATAAACAAAATTAATGAATTAATTAGGTAAAAATATAGAAATATATATATATATATATATATGTGTGTGTGTGTGTGTGTGTGTGTTATTAATATTAATATATATATATAAAAACTACCTAGTGAGAGCTGGGGTCTAGCTCTTACTTAATTTCCAACCATCATCATGCTTGAGATTCTTAGCATGTCGTTCAATTTCGATCATCTCCCTTAATTTCCTATGGTCGAAGTGATGTACTTAGGATTTTCCACATGCTCAGCGAGAGCTAGGTGTGAGACCGATTGTGTTTAATATCCGTAGCATGTTCCCGGATACTCTGCCTAATGGATCAACCTGTGTCACCAATATAGGGAGTACCACATGAACAAGGAATTATGTAAACCACTTTCATGTCCTTAGGTTCAATAGGGTCCTTAACGGACCCAAGAGAATTTCTAATAGTGTAGAGAGGTTTGAAATAAGCAGAGATATTATATCTTCTAAGGACATGCGCAATCTTGTTCGCTGTCCCTTGCATAAATTGAAAATGGACCTTGGAAATAGGATCCACTCGATTAGACTTTCCATTGAAATGCTTATATGCATTTTGAAAATCATTGAGACCCTGAGGTCTACTATAACCATTATTTCCAAAAACTTCAAGAAGATGTGACTTCTTCGATTCCAAGGAGTTGTCGTCAAATATTTTAAGAGCACCAGTCGCAAGGGTACACAAGACACCAAATTTTTGATCAGGAAAATGATGGGATCCAGCATGAAGGTATTGTTCTGTGTGAGTCTTCTTGTGAAAAAATCGGCGAGAAATGGAACCATCCTCATTCCTAGAGAGAAGGATATCAAGGAAAGGAAGGCAACCATCAACCTCCACTTCCATCGTGAACTTGATGGAATTAGAAAGCGAGTTTAGGTGCCCAAGGAATAGATCTATTTTCTCCCGACCGTGGGGCCAAATGACAAAAGTATCATCCATGAACCTATTCCACTTCCTAGGGTGGAATTTAGCTAGGGCCAGGGCCTTGGATTCAAAATCCTCCATAAATAAGTTAGCAACTATTGGGGAAAGAGGGGAGCCCATCACAACACCATAGGTTTTCTCATAAAAATCACCTTGAAAACTGAAGAAAGTCAAGGTGAGGCAGAGGCTAACGAATTTAGAGCTGTCGTCATCAGAGATCCGTTTAATGACATCAACATCTTCCTAGATGGGGATTTTGGTGAATAAGGACACAACATCAAAGCTAACTAGAATCTCACCAGGCTGGAGCTTGATGTTATTCCAGTCCTTCATAAAGGAAGTCGAGTCCTTCACAAAGGAGTCAGTTTGACCTACAAGGGGTTTAATATTTTGGGCCAAGAATTTGGCTAGATGATAACAGGGACTACCTATTTTGTTAACAATAGGTCTTAAAGGGGCACCCAGCTTATGAATCTTCGAGAGACTATAGATCTAGGGGAGTAAGGGGATTGCTCTCAATAATCCTCCTAGAGAGAGGATTAAGAGAATAATCCAACTTAATGGCAAGGGAAACATCCTTACAAACCAATTTAAGGGGGTTGTTCTTAAGCTTAACATAACTACCACTATTGGAAATATGGTAAACCATCTTGTTGACATATTTGTATTTATCCAAAATGACTATGGGCCCACCCTTGTCTGCCTTAAGGATGAAAATGTCAGGGTTGTCCCTTGGGGTTTTGAGGGTGAGAAACTTAGCCTTACTCAAGTTTCTTTTGAGAGGCTTAGCCTTCCTAAGAATCATAGAGAAATCTTGTCTAATGGTATCCTTAACATTATCAGGGAGATTCCTGATGCCTAATCAATGTTACAAATAATATCATGCGCGGGGATATTCTTCGAGGCAAGGGAAAAATTAAGCCCTCTATTAAGAAGACTGAAAACAGAAGAATCAAAAGAAAAACTAGAAAGGTTAATTATATTTTTATTATAGATATTAAAATTAGAATTATTAATAATGACATTATTATTAATATTATTATTATTAATGCTACCATGGTTATCATTATTATTTGTTAGTAATCTTATTACTAGTATTTTCTATTAAATTATTATCATTATGAATTGAGGTGATATCATTGTAATTATTAATAAAGTTAATAATATTACGGTTTTTATTGGATAACCTACCCTCCACACACTCCATATGATTGGTAATGGAGCCAACTCCATCAACCCACTTATCGATACCGAAATCTTCATGAACGCTGAGAAAGTTGTGACCCTAGTCATTGAAAGTGATGGGGCTACCACAAATAGTAGCCAACCCCAAGCTCGAATTTGATGACCTGAGGGAAAGAGTCAACGAAGTAGGATGAGAACAACTCAATGCAAGGGGATCGAGATCAGAATGCTGCGTGAGACTCGCCAGGGCCCAGATCGAAGGAGGATCAATGGAAAATGTAGAAGAAAAACCACTCGATGATGAACCGACTCTACGACCTGAGAATTCCATCGAGAAATCTGGAGCTAAATCTGATTTTGAAGGCTGATTGGTCAGAGTTGCATCCACATCTGAGATTGATTCTAAAAGATCTCAGGGGAGAGTCACCATTACCCTAGAACTAGACTGTGTTATCATAATTGAAACTAGAGACTGAGCCGAGGCAGAACCCGTTCGAGGCTTCTGTGGAGGTTTGGAAAGACCCCAGATCAAACCTGGATGACTATATGCCGCCAAAGAAAATCCTACTTCCGAAGAGACTCCGTCACAGCTCCCATCACTAGTTTAAGAGGGCTGATCTACTGAAGAATTTGAGACAGCAAATAAACCCAAGAATGAATCGAAAGACTGTCGGCCTACCCACGAGCTGAGAGTAGAGATCTACTCTGGGCTAGTTTTGGATCTTGCTAGGCATGAGAAGTCTTGAAGGTCCGAATGAGAAGACAAAAGTTTTTCAAATTTTAACACTTGCTTCTTTTTCGAAACCTCTTCCACCTGCAGCACTTTAGTAGCGGAAACACCATCCAAATAGCTCCAAAGGTAAGAGGAAACACCCTTAGCTAGATCCAAATGTACTAAGAAAAGCCTCCGCGTAATAAAATCTAGAGCTCTTCTTAATTTACCAATTTCCGATCTAAGAAAAATGAGACTGGTTTTAAGGAAAATGGCCTTGTTATTAGAGAGGTTCAGAGGGTGAGAAATACGAGCAAAAACAGGAACCAATGATGCATCCCTACATCTTTTGAGAAACTTGAGATCAGATTTCTTTTTTGCCACCTGAATTCGAGCACGCTCAAATTGACGAGTCTTATTAGCCATTCTCTTTCAGTAAAGGGCAATACTGTTAGATATAAGACTTTTGTGATCCATAAAGTAGATAAATATATTTCGGATTAATCACACCATTAGGATTAGGTCGACGTTTTGAACCATATAACATGGTTCATCCTCAAGACAAGGTGAAGAAAGAAACATATCACATTGAATAAATAGTAGGGATGCGTCATTGCCCAGAAAAAGCTGTTGAAACTAGCCGTTAGAAACTAGCCGATATTTGAGTAGTTTGTTAATAGGATGAAATGTTAATAGCTTTTAAGATTTTAAGGAACGTTAACCCATAATAATTTAGAACTTAATAATTTAATAAAATGATTAAATTCTAGTCATTATAATAATCAAAGAAGGGTAGGGTAAATCTTAAAATTTTAGGATTTTAATTTCAAGAATTAATGAGATAATATTGCAAGCCAATAAATAATAATATAAAATGAATAATAAAGTAAAAATATTTTTAAATAAAATAAAAATGAATAAATAAATAAAAATATTAAGCCTAACTAGTCATTGGAAAGTTAGTTAGTTGAGAATTAAAATTTTTAAGAATAAATCAGTTAAAATCGGTTTGTGATGTTTCCCTTGCCATTAAGTCGGATTCTTCTCTTAATCCTCTCTCTAGGAGGCTTATTGAGAGCAATCCCCTTACCCACTCGATCTATGGTCTCCCTAAGATTCATAATCCGGGTGCCCCTTTAAGACCTATTGTTAACACAATAGGTGGTCCCTCTTATCATCTGGCCAAATTCTTGGCCCAAAAGCTTAAACCCCTTGTAGGTCAAACTAGCTCCTTTGTGAAGGACATAGCTTCCTTTATCAAGGAGTGGAAGAAAATCAAGCTCCAGCCTGGTGAGCTTCTAGTTAGCTTTGATGTTGTGTCTTTATTCACCAAAATCCCCATCCAAGAAGTTGTTTATGTCATTAAACGGATCTCTGATGAGGACACCTCTAAATTGGTTAGCCTCTTCCTCACCTTGACTTTCTTCAGTTTTCAAGGTGTGTTTTATGAGAAAACTTGTGGTGTCGAGATGGGATCCCCTCTTTCCCCCGTAGTTGCTAAATTATTTATGGAGGATTTTGAATCCAAGGCCCTTGGCTCAGCTAAATTCCACCTTAATAAGTGGAATAGGTTCATGGATGATGCTTGTGTCATATGGCCCCATGGTTGGGAGAAATTAGATATATTCCTTAGGCACCTAAACTCACTTTCTGATTCCATCAAGTTTACGATGGAAGTGGAGGTTGATGGTTGCCTTCCTTTCGTTGATATCCTTATGCCCTTAGAAGATATAATATCTCTGCTGCTTTCAAACATCTCTACACTATTAGAAATTCTCTTGGGTCTGTTAAGGACGCTATCGAACCTAAGGACATGAAAGGGGTTTACATAATTCCTTGTTCATGTCGTACTCCCTATATTGGTGAAACATGTCGATGCATTAGGCAGAGAATCTGGGAACATGTTGCGAATATTAAACACAATCGGTCTTGTACCTCAGCTCTTGCTGAGCATGTGGAAAAATCCTGTCACCATGATTGTATTGCGGATTCCAAATTCGTTTCCAAAGTATATCACTTCCACCATAGGAAATTAAGGGAGGTGATCAAAATTGAACATCATGCTAAGAGTCTCAACCGTGATGATGGCTGTAAATTAAGTAAGAGCTGGACCCCGGCTCTCGCTAGGTAGTATATATATATATATATATATATATATATATATATATATATATATATATATAAATATATATATATATAATAATAATATCTATATATATTTACCTAATTAATTCATTAACTTTATTTATTCATTTATTTATTTGATGTATTCATTCAAAAAAGTAAATAAATAAATAAATCTCCCCTCCCTATTTTGTATTTTATTTAATTTATAATAACTTATTTTAATTGATTTATTCTTAAAAATTTTAATTCTCAACTAACTAAATTTCTAAGGACTAGCTAGGCTTAATATTTTAATTTATTTATTCATTTTAATTTTATTTAAAAATCCTTTTACTTTATTATTCATTTTATATTATTATTTATTGACTTTCAATATTATCTCCTAAATTCTTGAAATTAAAATCCTAAAATTTTAAGATTTACCCTACCCTTCTTCGCTTATTATAATAACCAGAATTTAATCATTTTATTAAATTATGAAATTATAAATTATTATGGGTTAACGTTCCTTAAATTCTTAAAAACTATTAATATTTTATCCTATTAACGAACTAGTCAAATATCAACTAGTTTCTAATGGCTAGTTTCTAATGGCTAGTTTCAACATATTTTTCTGGGCAATGACGCATCCCTACTATTTATTCAATGTGATCTATTTGTTTCTTCACCTTTTCCTAAGGATGAACCACATTATATGGTTCGAAACGTCGACCTAATCCTAATGATGTGATTAATTCGAAAGATATTTATCTATAATATTGTGATTGTCTTTCTCATTAAAGTGTTTATCCTTATTAGATACTCGTCTTGATAAAATGACACCCTCGTCATGCTTACCATCCAACTCTTTATCTTCTCAAAATAAAGTCAAACTTGCACAGTGAGGGAAGGCATGTTGGTCTATGGTGTGCTAAGTGACTGGATGAGAGTGTTAATGTACTATGAGAGGGACTGAACCATTTACTTTGTTTCTTCTGTGGATGACATGTTGTAGGTGTGTTTTATGGAACCACAGGGCCACTAGAAAGATTGTGTAAGCTATAGCCCAACATAATCAATGCCTTGAGAGAAATTTGTGGAGAGGGATCAAAATAAATTGTATTAGTTAGTCCACCAAAAAATATTTACTAGATATTGACACCATGGTGATCAATGCCACAAATGGAGTCTTTTGAGCTAGGAATATTATTTTTCTAAAAAAAAATTTGTAGCATCACTGAATTGGTGGAATTCTCAAATTCTTGACATTGTAAATTATGTAGGAATTTTGCTGCTTTTGTTGTAAAAGGCTAAGCTTTGCAAGGGGAATATAGGGTTTGTAGGGTGTTAGGGGAAATACGCATAAATTTCTAGCTCTTTGATATAGTAAAGAGTATGGATGATATGAGTAGTTGATATGGATTATATGACATTGAATCCACCTTGAGATGGAGGTTGTTATGTGTTGGAGAAATTAAGGAGATGGTTGTTAAAAAATTTCTCTTATCATGACATTAGCTTCTAATGTTTTCTTATTATTATTTGTTCTTTCAATTTATATTTTCTTATCATCAAGAGTAATGGCAATGAAAAAAATATAAGATGACATAAGATATAAGCACATGCTAGGGAAAAACCTCACTCTTTAGGGAAAACCGGGTCAAAATTCTTCCTTCAGTAGACTTAATATGAGATGACCAAGACATTTACACTATACAATTTATCCATCAATTCATCCCTTCACAATGTTAGCAACGAGATCTCCTTCTCTTTCACCTAAACTCCATCCTCATTAACTTGACTGAGTTTGAGATAGCAACATAGAACTGAGCACCATTTTCGAGAACACCGAGCATCATCATAGCATTGAGCATCATAACTGAGATCACCGAGCATCTTCATAGCATTGAGTATCATATCATAGCCTTGATTCTGTGGTAGATCTGTGTTGACACCGAGGCATTCATATTTTGCTGCAAGATCATAGCATGGAAGCTACCTGAATCATATCATAGATGGTTACCTGAATTCTGTAACAAGTTTGAGACCTTATCCTCCAACACTGGACCTTCGATCATGATCCGAACTGTATCTGTGGTTCGAAACTTTAGAGATGTACAAAATTTTATGGTATAAATGTGAAAATATACCCCTCTATATATAACTATTTCCCATAGTTATTGAGACGACATGATGGTGTGAAGTGTTGTGTCTTGATTTGAGCTGACTTGAACACTGATTGAGGCCAACTTAAGGAGGCTACTTTCATGAATTGTATCACTTGACTTGAGGGTTGTATTTGAAGTATATTTTGAGGATCATGACCTTGAAGAACATGACTTGTTCGAGGAGCCTTTTGAAAACCTAATGTTACATGATTTAAATGCCCAAAAATTGTATCAATTTAAATCTGTAACAACTTACCTAGAAGTCCAAAATTATGACCTTAATATAAATATGACCCAAGCATGAAACCCATGCTTTAATAATTCATTTAATAATAATAATAATTTCTTTTGACAAATACATTAATAATGAAGACCAAACCTAGTTACATTCTTCAATGTTAGGATATCCCAACACATAGGAAATTGTTAAGAATGACTTATTCTAGTGTAGATTTAGGTAAAGTGTGTTTCTTTACTATGTAAATTTGTAACTTATAATCCGACAGTCATGATTTGTAGTGATCTGATGGTTCACTCTCTCATCGGTATTAATGACACTTGATCTGTGGCTTAACAACCGATTGGTCCATGATCTCTATTTAAAGAGCATGGAGGGTCATTTTTCTGGTAACCATATATGAGATAAACATATGTAGCTTTTCTTTTTATATTAATAAATTTCCTAAAGTGGCCGCGTTGGCTCAGACCATGGATGGTTTCCCTCTTTGAAGGTTTTAACCACGTGATAATAATGGTCTGCTGATTTGTGATATCTTTGTGAGTGGTGACCTTTTTTTTTTTATCTACATAACTTACTGTGTAAATTCCTACATGGTATCAGAGCTATTTTGAGGGCCATATCCATTGTTGATCCAAATCCGAAGTCGGTTTGACTGCATGCGACTGTCATTTTGTAGATCTAATATTTCTAAACATTTTTTGGGATGTAGAGCTACTCTGTTGTGTCCAAAGTGTCTGTTACAATGAGGAATTCCTTTCGTTTCATCCGAAAAGGTTTTTGGTTGCCCAAGTTATGTCATTTTAGATCTGGAGGTTTAAAGTATTTGTTTTGCAGTTATATTTGTTAATAGTTTTTATTATTTTGGTTCCCTCTGTTTATTTCAGTTTTTAGTTTTTATTTATTTTCCGGATCTATATCCTCTTCTCTGTGTATGTTATTTTCTCTGCGTTGTGTGCGATCTCAACAAATCAAAAACAGGAAGAAGGGATTTTTTTTCTACATATGCTCTTCCCCTACGTCTTTCTGCGATCTCGGGAAATCAGAAATAGTGAAAAAATAGATAGTTGCTAAGGCTAACTTAAAATCTAACATTCTTTTGTAAGGCTTGTATTTCATTTTTTTTTTTTTGCTCGGTTTTTTGTGTTTTTTGTGCAGGAAAAAGCACGCACACCGAAGACTAAAAAAAAAAAAAAAAAAAAAAAAATCTTCCTTCTTTCAAACAATTACAAAATACTTTTACAATCTCACTTGGTGAGACGTTAGTTTATGAGAATAGAGGTCTTGGGTTCAAGTCTCTTTCTCAAGCTTCTTTTGCAAAAAAAATTTGTTAAAGGGGTGGGATTTTTTTTTAAATTTGAACTTCATCATCAAATTTCAAACCGTCCCTGTAACTATTCGGCATCTACAGCTCATTTTTTTCAAAAAGGCATAAATTCTTCATCTAGAAGCCATTTTTTGAGCACTTATTTTTTTAATCAGCCTCATTTTTTGAGATATTTCCATTGGAGTAGTTAGTGTCATCTTTTTTCAGCTTCAATTTTTTAAAAATTGGAAACTGTGTGATCGATTATTCTTAATAGCACCAATTATTTCCAATTGCTACCTCACAGTGTAGATATACTTAGAAGTAAAGGGATTTATATAATAGCCACATGATAAGAAACTAAACCTTCCAATGATGATAAGGTTGCTGAATGGAAAAATAAACAAGATCAAGCATGAGAGTTGATAGGAATGTCCATTGCTCAAGATATTTGATTTCATATCCTTCACGTTGACACCCCTCATGAAGCTGTGGAAAATCTAAATATTGTCTTTAGCATTCAAAACCAAATCAGGGCCCACCGACTTGAAAATCACTTGCTTTCTTTGAACCCCAATAATTTCTCCTCTATTGAAGATTTTTTTGTCCAAATTCAAAACCCTTAGACTTCTTTTAGAAGGTTGTAAGGTCAAAAAGGAAGATGGTAGCCTCATTTATTGCATTCTTGTTAAGCTTGGCCCTGCATACTCTGTATTTGTTTCCACCTTCCATTCCACTAGATAAGCCATCATTTCTTCACGAACCACCTACGAGAACCCCACTTTTGATGCCTTTTGTGATTCTTTGATAAGAGAACAATAAAAACTCTTACACCTTGGTCTTATCACTTCTAGAAACGCTTCTATGAAAGCCTTAGAAGCCCAATAGAAATCATATCAGAAGAACCCCAACAAGCAGTATCCTAAAACGTATGGTCAGAAACCAAACAAGGGTCCTAATTAATTTCAGCGACAAACTAAAAAAGCAACTCACCAAAATGATGAGGAAAATAAAAACAAAAGGAAGAATACATATAGACATTGCCAATTTTGTAATCGTGATGGCCATATAGAGTCCAAATTTTTTAAGAAGATGGAAGCCTTAGAAGAAGCAACGAAGAAGAACAACACAAATTTGGAGCACTCTTCACCTTCATCTTCAGGAATGGCACTTTCTGCTTGCGGTTGTCAAGCATCAAGATCTGGTTATGCATTAAACGTATCTTCTTCTTCTCATTCTCATCACTGGCTCTGTTATCACTCATAAAAATGAAGCATCAGTTAACAAATTCCTAGAGGGTCATGCGTTAATGTTAGGGTCATATAATTCATTTCTCATTATTTGGTCAAGGGAAATTTTGAAATTTTCTTGTTTAAATATTATCCTAAGGTCTAAACCCAGTCACTTTCAAACTCCCTCATGTCACATCACTCATCATTTTCTGACTGATTTCAATTTTTAAGATTTTTGTACTGAAAATTCCATTTTAGCCAAGAATCCCTACTTTCATAGTGCATTTAGTGTAAAACAGGCAGAGAATGCTACAAAACTGGCTAATAGTTTCATAGTGAATGTGAAGTATTTCACTGTTTTGTAGTTTGGAGCGGTCAACTTCAAAGGCGGTTTATGAGCACTTTAAAACTCATTTTAGAAATCTCGAAGAGGTTTTTCTTCATCACAGACCTATATACAAAAACCTCTCTCATTTTTTTCCAATTCATTAGTAGGTGGTAGACATTGATAAATTAAAATGCGCTACAAAACTGTTGTTACTAAATTGTCTTGTACATGACTATTTAGTAGTCCACTTCAAGTTCATTTTCTGGCCAGATGAAAAAGTTTTTTGGAATTTTGAAAGCCGTTTGTCTTCATAACAACCCCAGCTACAACAGCCTCTCTCAATTGTCTCACAGGTGTTATCAGTTGGGAGATACAAGGATTTCATTGAAGCCCTATTTTCAGAAATAGATTTTTCCTATTTTACACATGTATTGAAAATGCGGTTTCTGGAAAGCAGGATATATTTTGCAAAAAATAAAGAGAGGTTTGTTGGGAAAAATACTGAGAGGGGGGGGGTGAATCAGTATTTACTGCATATTCAAACTTTTTACTTTTTCATTCCTTAAAACCCATACGCTACTTTGCTGAAGCCAAGTAGCGTATACACACGGATATCCTTCATAAAACTCGCGTATACACAGAGATCTAATTATGCCATTAGTTCTTCACTTATATCATTCCATCACATTCATTAGATGTTCTATAAACAGTAAACATGTGCAGTAAGAACAGAATAAACCATCACACAAAGCATCACACATGAACACCAGGATTTTTAGGTGGAAACCCAAACCGGGAGAAAACCACCGCTGCAGTTGCTCAGCCTTCAATATTTTATTATAGAGAAAACATCTTACAACATATGTGCTGGCGCAGACTTGACCAGCACGCAGGCACCCACCTGCGCTCGTTTACCAGCCTCTCCTGGAAGGGAGCTCCAACCCCCTGACTCGTTTACCAGCCTCTCCTGGAAGGGAGCTACGACCTCCTGCTCTCGTTTACCAGCCTCACCTGGAAGGGAGCTACAACCCCCTGACTGAAGGCTACAACCCTCAGCACCACCTTGGACCACGTTTCATCAATTTTCACACCGGATCCAACAACTTCAATAACACCAATGGCAGCTACATTGTGGCAACTTTTCATACCGGGACTTTTCATTTCTTTTAAGCACAAACATACATCACCGTCAGATAAGACATTACCACGTACCGAGAAAGTGTGTCATAAACAGACGTATCATATATATTTTATACCTCGTCTTTACAAATAAAACAAACTTTGGTTTGCATACGCGCTTTCCTTTCTCTGATGTCGCGTATATACGCTCTTCCGTCCACACAAACCATCGTATACCTCAGTGTATATTTCATTGCGCATACGCGCTTTCTCTTCGTTGAAGCCGCGTATATACGCGCTTCCTCCGCGGCGAAGTAGCGTATAGGTATTCAATCATTACAGAGCAGCATACTTCATCAGATCAGATATTCAGTTCAGATCTACCCTTTTACTTCAGACAGATGTTCGCTTAGATGTTCGCCTCATCACAGATCTAATCACACCATAAACAACATCTAGCAAATACAAGTACATTTCAGATCTAAAGATCCCGCTTCATAATTTCTTCATAAGTGCTTCATAGATTCAGATCTATCATCAAACCTTTACCCTTTCCATACAGATATACTTCACAGAGAAGTATTCATTCAAGCTCAGACATCTTGCTCTCACACTCATAATTTGCACAATTAATTTCTTCTCCTTATATAGGTTTTCCTTTTTCAATACCATGAGCCCCTTTTTCAATACCATGGGCCAAAACAATACCATGAGCCCAAAACTACCTGGACGGGGTCAATTAGGCGGATCATTACCCAATACCATGGGTCAACACCATGGTGGTTGCATCTCTTGGTTTTGCACTTTTTGAGCGCTTTAGCCCATACGCGACTTGGCACGTTATTTTCTGCGTGCATACGCGACTTCCCCTAGGCCAATCCGCGTATACAAAGAGACATACTCTTTTCATCATATTTTGAGCACATTCTGAATTCTTTTCTTCATTGCCTTCTGTACACACTGTAGAAACATCATATTTTCTTCATCAAGAACATACAACTTCATCAAGTAAGTTGTCATCATCTCCATCAAGTGGGTTGCTTTTCAAGGACAACACTCAGCATCATATTGTCAACAAACATCAGATTTACATTATTTACCAAGTCCATCAAGTCAAGAATAACTTCATCAGGTGGTTTGCCATCAAGGACAACACATGTCAACAGTCGCATGTCTTCATCTTCATTCGTGGGTTGCCATCAAGGACAACACTCTGCATCATATTTCCAACAATCTCCCCCTTTGGACTTGATGGCAACCATGATGGTGTTTGGTTACCACAACAGATAGATATATTAAGAATACAATGACACCATGTCATTCTCCCTATTTGCCATGTCACTCTCTCCATTTTTGGCATCATTCAAACACCATGTCACTCTCCCCCTTTGACATCAAGGGCAAAGGGCACATCATTATCTTCATTCAAACACTATGTCACTCTCCCCCTTTGACATCAAGAGCAACGAGCGGATCAAAACCAACACACTCACCCCCTTTTCTCCTCATGTAGAAGAAGCGTTCTGCAGATCTGATGTATACTGAAGTGACCAAGCTCCCCCTGAGTTCATGCTCAATCTTCAAACATATTTTCAAAGAAGTACATGACTCTATGAAGTTCCTATCACCAATGACTCATACTTACATCAAATATCCAACCAAGTGGATTTACATATGAGACTCAAGTACCCAACCAAGTGGGTTTGCAAATTTGACTCAGCTACCCAACCAAGTGGGTTTACAAACATGACTCAGCTACCCAACCAAGTGGGTTTACAAATTGACAAGTCCTTACATGACTGAATATTACAATTTTACAACATGGGTCTCAACCAGACCTTTTCATCAAAGTACAAATATGAATTTTCATAATTACTACCAAAAATACCTCAAGAGAGATCATATATCAGAACCACCATAATGCCAGCAATGCATTATACTCAGCAAAACTGATGCTCCCCGTGAATCTGTGCAACCAAGCAATCTTTCCAAAGACTAAGGCTCCCCCTTAGTTTGTGCATCCTGAAAACTTCCACCAACAAATCATCAAGGCATCTTCATCAAAACATTAGAAACAGAATTATGAGAACTGGAATACCATCAGAGATACCAAACAGCACTGCAGTTGTGCTGAAGAATGCTGAACCAACCAAAAATTGTCAGCAACCAAACATACGCGGTTTTCTGTGCAGGAACTCACGTATATACGCGACTGTGTTTCAGTAAACCGGCGTATCCCAAGCCATCTTCTAAATTTCAACTAGATCTGATTCTTTGTGAGGCAAAGACAGTGTTCAGCTTCTTTTGAATGCTTCCCTGGACTGCAGATAGATAGAACAATGTAGTTGTGTCTTCAAGCGTCCTTCAAGCGTCATCCAATAGTTGTAGCAAAGGCACATTAGTAACCAAGCCTTCAGATTCTTTGCACCATCAATACAATCTTTCCAAGAAAGTTTATCATACCAAAACAACAACTTCTCATAAGTGTCAAGCAATCATTCATGTGGTCCACCACCATCCTACATCACCATGACCTTTAATATTTAACATGAAGTAACATATGTAGGAACAGATCTCAGCCATAGTAACGACTATGCATAAACTATTCTTATCTCTGAATCATAAGACTTCCAATTTTATCCAACAGATAAACTTCAGCAAGCAGTAAACATAGTTCATCTCATCATCATATACCATGTACCTATTCATCATCATTTGAGCATGAGTATCACAAAGAACCAAAGAACAAGCAATCATATTTCCAACAATGCAATCATTAGTATTCAACCTGCTGCTCCCCCTAAACCAATGCTCTTCCTTAGCTTGCAATCTGAAGCACCTTCAACAGCAAGTCATCAGCAACAATCTCTGAATTATAAGACTTTCATCTCAACAACGAATGCTCTTCTTCATAAAGCAACCAGGTTTCATCCATAATCTTCAACACAAGAACCCATGTATCAATTCATTATCATGAGTATAACCAGAATGATGCTAACAGTGCAATCATCAGCAGTCAGACTGATGCTCCCCCTGGACCTCTGCTCCAGATCTTCAGCTATCAGATAAATTCTCTTGTCATCAATGCATACGCGGATGTGTCAGCTAGAACTCGCGTGTATACGCGACTTTGTTTCATAGAACCCGCATATAGAAAGTGAAATATAGAAAAATTCACACTTTCATCTTCTCCTGCAAATTTACCTTCTGTTCCTGTCCTTTTCCACACCAGATGCTCTGTTAGAAATACATATAACCAGACTAATCAAATCAACCATGAGAGACATCATACATTGCTCCACCTGTGACGATACATTACTAGATCTCATAATGTATCTCACATCATTCCCGCAGTCAATCAGAGAAGTAAGCTTCAGAAGCGGATGACTGCAGTAGGGTCAGAATTCCCTACGTTTCTGATCGGTCCTCCTTCTTTTTCCAAATTTGCTTGAACTTTCTATTTGAGTGCTGGAAGTTATCCACTTTCCCAGATCTGTTCATCCTGCATTCCTTTTCTACATGTCCATACTTATTACAAGCATAACATCTCATGTGGTCATAAAAATAAGCATAAGAATCATAAAGAGTATTTCTAATCTTCCTCCTTTTGCAATCAGCTGCTTTATGTACATACATGTTACATGAGAAACAATATCCTCTGAAGAGACTAGAGTACCTTTCTGAGTAGGATCTGTTTGTTTGTGGCTGAAACAATCTACTTCTGCAATTTGCTGCAACATGCCCATAGTTATGACATCTAAAGCATTCAACATTATTGAATGATTTCCTTAGAGAATTCATGACTGTTGGTTGACCTTTTGTTTCTTTCAACACTTCAGGTTTTGTATTGTCTTCCTTTGAATCATTAGCATTCCCTTGTGAACTAGATTCACCTTTAATGGTTTCATGGAAACCAAGACCATGTTTGATAGCAGGAGACCTTTGATTACTCAGAATATTGTCCAAGATATTAGTACTATCATGAAACCTCAAAAGTTTAATCTTTTCTTCTAATTTACTTTTGAGAATGTTTACCTCAACCTCCAGGGCTTGGCATTGCTTTGTCATGCTTTCTTCTTTCCTTCTTCCATCTTCTACTTGATCCTTCAGATTTAGGATTTCTTCTTTCAACCAATTTTCGTTGTCTTCACATGTTTGTTGCAGCTCTTCATTCTTCTTGTTTGATGCTATGAGATCTTCTTTGAGGGAGACAATTTCTGCTTCAAGTCTTGCATTCTTCTTATTTGATTTATCCAAGTCTTCTTTGAGGGAAACGATTTCTGCTTCAAGTCCTTCCTTATCAAATGATGGTAGATGTTCCTCACTCTTCTTACTTGATGCTTCAAGTTTTGCTTGTAGAGAGATGATTCCAGCTTCAAGACCTTCATTCTTCCTTTTTGATTTTTCCAGATCCGTTTTTAGAGAAACGTTTTCTCCTTCAAGTCCTTCATTCTTCTCATTTGATTCTTCAAGTTTTGCTTGCAGAGAGATGATTCCAGCTTGATATCCTTTACTTCGATTGTATACATCATCGAACATCCTTTTCAGTTTAAAACACAAAGCTTTGGAGGCAGCGTCCTTCTCATTAAATATTCTTTGTTGATCTTTGATAACTTCTTTTAAATCCTCAACATCATTGCTTGCACAGATAAGATTACAAGGATCACTATCAGATTCATCTTTGTCAACTTTTGCTGTACCGGTTTTCTGAGACATCTCCTTACCTTGAGTATTTTGCTTCTTTGCCATGAGTACTTGTAGAGCTTGGTCAGAATCTTTTTCGGCTTCTTCTAGGTTGACAGCATATTCTTCACTATTGTTTGTACCACTAAGATCTTTCAAAGGATGATCCCAATCACTATCAGATTCATCTCCTTTGATTTCTGGTATCCATGTTCTCTGAAATATATCCTTTCTTCGAATAGGCTTCTTCTTTTGCTTCTTTCCCATTGCGACGGATCTCCTTCAAGCGATCAAGCTTCTGCAGAAGGACCACCCTCTGATACCAATTGTTGGGAAAAATACTGAGAGGGGGGGGGGTGAATCAGTATTTACTGCATATTCAAACTTTTTACTTTTTCATTCCTTTAAAACCCATACGCTACTTTGTTGAAGCCAACTAGCGTATACACGCGGATATCCTTCATAAAACTAGCGTATACACAGAGATCTAATTATGCCATTAGTTCTTCACTTATATCATTCCATCATTCATTCATTAGATGTTCTATAAACAGTAAACATGTGCAGTAAGAACAGAATAAACCATCACACAAAGCATCACACATGAACACCAAGATTTTTTAGGTGGAAACCCAAGTCGGGAGAAAACCACCGCTGCAGTTGCTCAGCCTTCAATATTTTATTATAGAGAAAACATCTTACAACATATGTGCTGGCGCAGACTTGACCAGCACGCAGGCACCCACCTGCGCTCGTTTACCAGCCTCTCCTGGAAGGGAGCTATGACCCCCTGACTCGTTTACCAGCCTCTCCTGGAAGGGAGCTACGACCCCCCGATCTCGTTTACCAGCCTCACCTGGAAGGGAGCTACGACCCCCTGACTGAAGGCTACAACCCTCAGCACCACCTTGGACCACGTTTCATCAATTTTCACACCGGATCCAACAACTTCAATAGAACACCACTTGCAGGCCACATTTCATCATATTTTCATACTGGACCCTTTCCATACTTTTAAGCACAACCATATATCATCAACAGATACATATCAACACAGATCAGATAGCATAAACACAGCAGAACAGCTCAGATATTTCATACCCCTTGCTTCAGCAAACCCTAGTTTGCATACGCTCTTTTACTTCACTGATTTCGCGGTATACCTCAGTGTATATTTTATTGCGCATACGCGCTTTCACTTCATCGAAGCTGCGTATATACGCGCTTCCTCCACGGCGAAGTAGCGTATAGATCTTCAATCATTACAGAGTAGCATACTTCTTCAGATCAGATATTCAGTTCAGATTTACCCTTTTACTTCAGACAGATGTTCGCCTAGATGTTCGCCTTATCACAGATCTAATCACTCCATAAACAGATCTAGCAAATACAAGTACATTTCAGATCTAGAGATCCCGCTTCATCATTTCTTCATAAGTGCATCATAGATTCAGATCTATCATCTAACCTTTACCCTTTCCATACAGATATACTTCACAGAAGCATTCGTGTCCGGTTTCGACATCTGAGCCCACACCACACCTGTACAATTAATTTCTTCTCTTATATAGGTTGCTCTTCTTCACCATGAGCCCTTTTTCACTAACATGGGCCAAAACAATACCATGAGCCCAAAACAACCTGGACGGGGTCAATTAGGCGGATCATTACCCAATACCATGGGTCAATTTACCCTTGGTTTTGCACTTTTTGAGCGCTTTAGCCCATACGCGACTTGGCACGTTATTTTCTGCGTGCATACGCGACTTCCCCTAGGCCAATCCGCGTATACAAAGAGACATACTCTTTTCATCATATTTTGAGCACATTCTGAATTCTTTTCTTCATTGCCTTCTTATACACCTTCAGAGAAACATCATATTTTTATTCATCGTGAAATATATTCTCAAGTACAACTGCATCAAGTAAGTTGCCATCTTCTTCATCAAGTGAGTTGCCATTCAATGACAACACTTAGCATCATATTGCTAACTAACATCATATCACATCAGATTTACATCGTTTACCAAGTCCATCAAGTCAAGCATAACTTCTTCAGGTGGATTGCCATCAAGGACAACACATGTCAACAGTCACATGTCTTCATCTTCATTCAGTGGGTTGCCATCAAGGACAACATCCTGCATCATATTTCCAACAAGGTTTTTATTCAAGTCATAATTTTCTACAAAAACCTCCTTCATTTTCACAAAATACATCATGGATTATTATATATAGGCTCTGTTCCAAGACCTATTTTTCAAGAAAAAACAAGAAAATTTTGCAAGGATGTCTTAAATAATGAAGAAGAAATGCCTCAAGGAAACTAAAATGAAGTTGGTTTAAGGTTTTTATGGTTTGTAGATTATGAATAAAAGTTAAATTCTAATTTTTTGAGCAACTACAGTTTTCATTTGACAAATTGATGAAAAAATCTACATACTCAGCAGTTTCATAGCGCCTCTAGGCTTAAAAATCAGAAAAGCGCTACGAAACTGTTGTAGCTGCTTTTTTGTTTCCTTTGATCAATATTTAAGGGGTTAAAAGCTAAGTTAAGAGCTTAAATTTCTATGAAATAGGTTTTTAGGGGTGATTAAAATGATTCAAGAGGAAAGAGTCAAGTTTTTTAAGAATAAAGGCTTGAAATGGCAGCGCTACAGAAAGTGCTATGAAACTGCTGTATTTTCATAGCGCAATATATTACAGCCTTTTGAATAGTTTTTGAAGTGGTTTTTGGATAGTTTGAGGCTAGGAAAGAGTGATGGGACATGTTAAGCTAACTTTCAATAGCCAAGGACCACGAAATGAAGATTAAATGATGGTGAGAATGTTCAAAGAAGGAAAAAGATCCTATGGCTAAAAAACAAGCCATTGTTTCCTATTTTTGTGGAGATCAGCAAAGTGGTCATGAAGAATTGAATATCATTATCCAAATTCGACCATGTGATGATATACTTGTCAATGATGTAATTTAAAATGGATAATTTTGTTATAGATTAATAATGAGTTTGAGTCCTTTTTGAAATAGGACTGTCAAGTAGGGTAGGTGTCTTTTTGTAATAACGTTCATGTTTTATGGTTATGCAAGGTGTCAGTGGACATAAATTCGATGTTTCTAGCCTAGAGGCAGATCATATGATGATGTAAGAGGTTTATTAAAGGCCGTTGGGTCAAATTTGTCAAGGCTTGGAAGAATTTTGGCAAAATAGCAGCTTATTGTAATGGACTATTTCAGCTAATACAGAGATCTATTACTTGAAAAACTTGAGATTTTGAAGGAGTTTTTAGTGCTTTCCTATTCTATTTGTACCTCTTATGTATCTCACTTGTAGTGGGTTTCACTTATATTACTCAGAATTATTCTATGATATGCTCTGACTTTCTTTATATGTGAATTGACTGTGTATACTCATGTTTTATTTGTGTGTGTCCTACTTCTAGAAACTCTGAACAACCTCAACATCAATGTCAAGTAACTCACTGAATCACTGAAATTTTTGACTCCATAAGCCAATGCCTACATAATGATATTATTTTCAATCTACACTCATTAGGTTGAAGATGTTATCTCAAAAGACTTTTTGATTGTAAAGCTATTGGAGTTTCTGCTATATACAATAACAACACAATTTTTCTTCACCTGAGATTATTCTTATATTTCAATGAGTTTATGTCCTATATTTTGAAAGGTTTTCTTTAATGTTTTAATGCTTATTACTCAGAACTCATGATTTCTGATGTTTTGACTTCCTTTAAGTATTAAGCCGTGATTTATCTCTCTTAATAGTTTTCTTCCAATGTCTTCATGTCTCATTACTCAGAATTCATGTATCATATGCTTTGACTTCCTTTGAACCTCAAGCTATTGAAAACCTCATGTACGTCTTGCTCTTTCATTGAAATATTTACAAGCCTCATGCTTCCACAAGGAAAGCCTTTTTTATTGAGTTCCCTTTCACTGACTCCATAGCCCAATGGTATTAAGATATGATATTTTCAACCTACATTCATCATAACCATTTTATTTCCTAAATAGAGTTAGCCATCTATATATTTATTCCATATCATTAACCCTTGAGAGAGCCCTCTCAGATTAAGGAGGCTAAGCCTCAATCACAATATTGGTTTGAAATAGTTACACTAAAGTTGTCAGATCAGTAGCCAATCAGGTACAATTTTGGTGATAACAGGCTCATTAATTCTGGAGCTTCTTACCACATGGCCAAAAATAAAGCCATGTTTTCTTCTTTAAATGATTGTAACACCAACATAAATATGTTTGGTGATGATATATCTCTTAGTGTTTTAGGATTTGTAACCATTCATCGAGATAATGGCCAGTTTAATGATGTACTTTGTGTTCCTACCTTGTCATGCAACCTTCTCTCTATTTATCAGATAACTCATTCAGGTGAAGGGAAAATAGTAGAATTCTCACCTCTTGATGTTGTAATCAAGGACCTTAAAGATCATAGATATATTTTAGCTACAAGCATTGCTGATGATACCACAAATTTGTATAAGTTTGATAACTTTGGGTTATCATGTCTTCCCTCCATTTTTGTTGCTCATAATGATGAAGTGAGCAAACGTTGGCATGAGCGATTTGGTCACTTAAGCTATCGCTCTCTTCAAACTCTATGTAAAGAAAATAAGGTGACAGATCTTCCTATGGTATCTTTCCGAGATGGTGTTTGCTCCAGATGTGTACTCATAAAACATCATCGGGGTACTTTTCACAAACGTGCCTCTTGGCACAATTCAACCCCTTTGCAGCTAGTGTACAGTGATTTATGAGGTCCACTTCTTGTTGTCTCTTTCTCTATTTGTAAGTACTTCTTAACTTTCATTGATGATTTTTCCAGACACCCTTGGGTATACTTCTTAAAACTCAAGAGTGAAGGTTTTAACATGTTCTTGGCCTTTAAGGCCTTTTTTGAGAAATAATCTGGACATCAAATTCTCAAGTTAAGATCAAACAATGGAGGAGAATATGTTAACAAAAAATTTATCAACTTCTGCACTGAGCATGGAATTCAATTGAGACATACTGTTCCATATAATCCACAACAAAATCGTGTAGTAGAAAGGAAGAATCGCACCTTAAAATAAATGGCTAATTGTATGCTTCAATCGAAAGGACTTAGTCTCAATTTTTGGGCAGAAGCAATTAACTATGAAAATTACATAGTAAATCACACTCTTACTAAGGTTTTAAAGAATATAACTCTAGAAGAAGCTTGGAGCTCAATCAAACCATATGTAAGTCACTTTCTTGTTTTTTGAAGTGATGCTTGGACCCATATTCCCGATGTGAAACATAAAGCCTTAGAACTTAAGAGTGAAAAATGCATTTTTGTTGGATATTCTGAAGATGTCAGAGGATATAGACTTCTTCAACCTATCGGCCTGCGAGCCTAGCTCGGCGGGTGTGCCACCTTAGGCCTGTGAGCTTGATTCGGTATATGTGCCACCTCTCTCTCTCTCTTCTATTTTTAATAGCATTCCTTATAGTTCAGATGATGAAAGCGAGGATGAAAATCCTCCTCGACCTCTTGAAATTATTCCTTTTACTCCACATATTCCAATATGGGTTCGCTTTACTCGAGATGCAGCAGGTTCTCTTGCAGGTGACCTTGTAGATCGACAATGTACACATTCTCAGTTCGAAAGAGCCTCTTCCTGATTGGCTCAAGTTGCAGAAAATCCTGATCCAAAAACCTTTGAAGAAGCTTCCATTCATCGAGATTGGGATGAAGTTATGAATGAAGAATATCATTTCTTATTGGGAAAATATACTTGGGACCTTTTCCTCTTCCAAAAGGAAGAAAAATTGTCAGATGCAGATGGATTTACAAAATAAAGTTTGAACAAGATAGAAAAGTGGATAGACATAAAGCTCGTCTTCTCACTAAAGGATTTTCACAAGTTTAAGGCATTGAATATAATGAAACCTTCTCCCTTGTTTCCAAAATTAATTCTATCCGCCTTGTTCTTTCCCTTGTTTCCTCCTTTAAATTGGAAGTCCATCAGATGGATGTTAAATTTGCCTTCTTACATGGAGATTTGCATGAAGAAATATAAATGGAACAACCCCTTGGCTTTGCCCAAAACGACTCTAGCCTTTTTTGTCACCTTAGGAAGTCTCTCTATGTCTCAAACAAGCTCCTTAGGCTTGGTATGCCAAAATGGATAGTTTTCTATTAGATAATGGCTTTTCTAGGTGTCATTCTGACAACACTGTCTACACCAAGAAAGTGGGTGAGTCCTTCACCATCCTTGTTCTTTATGTTGATGATATTATCCTTACTTGTATTGATCCAAACCATATAAACCATGTGAAGTATAGCCTCAAAAATAAGTTTGAAATGATATACTTAGGACACTTGCATTACTTCCTTGGTCTTAAAGTGTTGCAATCCAAAGAAGGCATTACCCTCTCTAAGTCCAAGTATGCCTGTGATCTTCTAAACCACTTTCACATGGAAGACTATAAGCCAGCCCCTTCTCCATTTCAATATGGAGTCAAGATTTCAGTCACTTGTACTACCCCTGAATTTTATATTACCCTATATCGTCAACTTGCTCGTAAACTTCTGCATCTAACCCATACCCATCCCGACCTTTCCTTTGCCATTGGTCTTGTTGCTCAGTTTATGCACCAACATCATGAAAGTTGCTGGAATGTAGCTAAAATAATACTTCGATATATTTGAGGTACAGTTCAGTTCAGGATTCATTACAGTGCAGGAGCATCTTCATTGTTGATTGGTTTCACTAATTCTGATTGGATTGGTGACCCTGATGATCGAAAGTCTACTGTAGGATATGTATTCACTCTTGTTTCAAGACATGTTACTTGGTCTTGTAAGAAACAAAGTGCCAGCTCTCTTTCTTCAGCTGAAGCAGAGTATCGTGGTGCAGTTGAAGTCGGAAAGGAAGCCATGTGGCTTCACAAAATCTTGTCTAAATTTAGTCTTCATCAACAACATCCAACTACACTTTGGTGTGATAATCAGAGTGCCATTAAGCTATGTAAAGATCCATTTCAGCATCAGCGTATGAAACAAATTGAGCTCCACATACACTTCATCAGAAATCTCATTGATGATTGTGTTCTTGAAGTGCAGTACTATCCAACCAATGATCAAGTAGTCGATATATTTACAAAGGCTCCCATAGAAGCGAAGTTTACCAAAATTTGATCCATGATTGGAGTTCAAGAAAGTTATCCTTAAGGGGGGATAGGCTCTAATGCCTCCTTCCTTCTCGTATTGTGTCACCTTTGTAAATCATTCAATCCTATCCCAATTTTTTTCTTCAGGGGGGATGTTAGGATATTCTGACACATAGAAAATAGGATCCTTTTGTTTCACCTTTGTAAATCTTTCAATCCTATCCCAAGTTTTTCTTAAGGGGGGATGTTAGGATATTCTGATACATAGGAAATAGTTAAGAATAACTTAGTCTAGTGTAGAGTTAGGTAAAGTGTTTTTCTTTACTATGTATGTTTGTAGCTTATAATCCGATGGTCACGATTTGTAGTGATCTGATGGTCATGATTTGTAGTGATCTGACAATCATGATTTGTAGTGATCTGATGGTTCACTCTCTCCTCGGTATTAACAACACTTGATCCATGGATTAACATCTGATTGTTCCATGATATCTATTTAAATAGCATGGAGGGTCATTTTTCCAGTAACCACTTATGAGAGAAACATATAGAACTTTTGTTTTTATATTAATAAATCTCTTGAAGTGGCCACATTGGCTCAGGCCATGGACTATTTCCCTCTTCGAGGGTTTTAACCACGTGATAATATTGGTGTACTAATTTGTGATATGTTTCTGAGTGGTTACCTTTGGTTTTCGATCTACAGAACTTACCCTATAAAATCCTACATTCAACATTATGACTCCTAGAGCCTCATCCTTCTTCATGTTGATGAAAAAAATTTATTAATTATCCCTTGGATAAGAACCATCATTTTCGTAAAGTCCTATAACTCTTCACTTTTCAACAATGTTCCATATCTTGTGCCCAAATTCCATAATTTTGTCCATTAAAATTTATAAAATCTAGCTTGAAACTTGTAATGTTGACACACTAATTTGATCCTAGATTTAGTTTGAAATTAGAAACCTCAAACAAATCCACTAAACAAATCTGAATTTTTAAGAGCATCTACAACTTGCATAAGACTTGTAAGAACCATGCTACATCTCAAACCATTAGTTTTAATACCATGTTGGAGAATCGAGGGGTTTTTTATATTATAAAACTCATATTCTAAAGTAGAGGCGACATCTAAATACATTGTTACAACATGTAAGAACATCCAAACATAGTTCAACATACTAAGAACTAAATCCTAGGAAAATATTTAAGAACATGGCCACTGAGTCATATTTCCGAATGGGGCTTCCACCCCAAATGGTGTGAGGTCTAATTGGGAATTCATATCGGGGAGACCCCCTGTATGTTGGCAAGATCCAAGAAATTCAACATGCTCCATGCTCTTTGATGCCTCACATGGCTTCACCCTGAATATTGGAACCGACAACTTTTGGTTCTTATTTTTCAAGATAACACTTGGAATGTCTTCTAAAATTTCTATTGTTGGGTATGGATTCGTAATGGGCTGTTTAAATTAATGCCTTTTAAATTTGAGGGAACCTAGGTTGAGGACATGTTTAAATCCTTTGAAGGGGGCTTTGGAACTAATGTCCTAGGGGATAGGGGGCCTGAAGGGAAGGAAAAAAGAGAAATTGATAGGGTAACCCCCAATAATGGTGATAAGGGGATTAGGGGCTCCATTATCAAAACCCATAAGCCCTTAACTCATAACTATTTAATTCCCTATCCCCTCAACCCCAAATCCATAATTCCTTGACCCCTACACTCATAGCTCATAACCCATTAATCCCTTGAACCATTAAAACTTAACACACTAACCCCTAACCTAGAATCCATGAACCCTCTAATCCTTGACCTCTTATCCTCTTGATCAGTGACCCTTAACCCATAATCCCTAACCTCTAAACACCTTAACCTCTAACACCTAGATCCTCTAACTGGATAATATCCAAAGTCTCGATTTGAATTGCTCACAATATGTACATTTCATGTTGAGATGGAGCTTTTAGTAATTTTCCACATAAGGATTTGGTAATTAATATATCACTCGTAAATAAAAGGTCTCTCTAGCCCTAATTCACAAGGAGTGCACCCTTGATACAAATATTTTGTTTTCTAAAAAAACTCAATTGTGTCAATGTAAAACACTATACATAAGATAAGATAAAATTATATTATCCACATAAATGCATTAAATAGCCTCACATTAGCCATGAGTGGTGAGTCGGGGGGTGAATGTTGGGAATTATTAAAGTTATATCATGTTTAAGTTCCTTTTACATTGTGAGGTTGTTCTCTAGTAAGGTTGATGCATCATCACAAGGGAGCATGACACATTTTTTTGGGGAAGCGATTAAAGTTGTAACACAATTCAAGTGGCATACACCTCCAATGTAAATGACATTATTATATGTTTTTATCAATTTTTTAGATATTTTATTTGTATACAATACATTCCGTGTACTTGGACTTCATATTTTCATGACCTCAACTCTAAGATGAATTTGTACTAGGAACACTTCATGCAAATGAGAGGGGGTGTTATTGTTTAACACACATACACACAAGAGCATTGGATATTTCCCTTAGATTCCCCTTGCTACGTTAGAAGTGGGTTTACATTGGCATTGAGTTGAAACTAATCATCATGATCTTCTTCTTCCCAATAACATATTCTAGATTAGCCATATACACAAGATAGAGTTATAGGTTCACCTCATCTCTAGAAGCCTCATTTATTATGGTATTTAAGAGACATTATATTGTCTTTACTAAAATTTGGATGGGTCATTGTCTACATTTTTTAAATACATGTCTAGCTCTTTTTATGAGGGATGTCCTTGGATTTATATCTTTATATAAGGCCTTATGTTCCCTTCCCCATTTGAACTCTTGTAAGGGGATCACCTCCTTCCATGTTTCCTTTCCCGCTTAGGGCCAAAATTGACAAACCAAGGTTCAAACTCCTTCAACTATAAAATTGGTGAGGCCTCATACTTCATCTTGTCCCTCAATGGGACATATTTCCTCAAAGAGACTTTTGATGATTTCCCATTGTAAATTGTATGTTGGATGTCATAGGACCTATTACCCCACTTTATATATGGGTTTTTAGAGGAAATTTACAAATTTTCATTGCCATCTAAGCCTTTAGTATTATTGTCAAATTGATTATTTTCCAACTGAGGTATATGCATCTATATGTAACTCATGGATGTATCATTGGTTTGATGACACTTTTCCTTGTCCATCTATGACCCTAGGTGTAGGAAGAGGTTTCTTTAGCTACCACATTTAGCTTGATATGTATGCTCCATGTGCATATGATATCTTCAATGTGTATTATTTCCTTTGTGATCACATAAGCACTCTATTCTAACTCTTTGTGCTTTGGCTATAAGCTCTAAGATATATTATTCCATGGTGTTTCATAATTTTACTCATAGAAGTGTGTCATCTTGATGGTTTGGGAATATTCTTGGTGATTTGAGTAGGTGCTACACATCAACATTAATGTACCTCTTATTTCGGTTAGTCAAATTTTATCCCATGTCATTTCATAGGACATTCATTCATTTTCATCAGGGGACACCTTTATGACTAAGTATTAAATAGATTAGTGGAAAATTAGTTTCCCTTTTTTCATTTGTGATGAAAGAAAAGAAAAAAATGAAAGCCAAAATCATTAAAGATACAATAGAATGATGTATCTAAGTCTAAATTCTAATGTTGAAGTGGAAATTCATGTAAATTTTATATCTATAAGTTGATCCAAATTGATGAAATCCTCATTCACTAAGTCCTATATATAAGAAAAATGATAACAAAGGAAAATAAGGCCCAATTAATGGTAACCCATGATAATGAAATTGAAGATATCAACATGACAACTACAACTATTGCTAATTTTTTCCTTTGAACACTAAATGAGTGGTGTGATGAAGGAAGTACCCTGAGTGGAAATCAGCTAGGCTCAAATGAATTCCAAATTATTGAAATATATTAGCAAGAAAGGGTGGCCTCTGGGTAATATCTTCAGCGATAAGCCACATTCTCTAGTTCAACAAAACAACCTTGAATCCCATTTATTTCTATTTACACCAACATCAATTTAGTAGAAAAAGGGTAAAAACATAACATTGATGATATAAAATAAGTTTGGGTTGGAGAGCAAATCCAAATGCATGGAGGGTTGAAACACCAAATGTAATGCAAGTAGGAGATTCTAAATTTATCTTCAATGTTTATGTAATAAAATTTTATTAATAGGGATATAACACAAAGTAAAGGAGAGAGGATTGGAGTGGGGATGAACAACAAATGAAGCACATATGCATTGAGAAGAACCCCTTGGAGTGAGGAGCTTCCACTTCCTTGATAATGATTATGTTATAAAGCTCATCAAACGCATGGATGAGGGTCGCATGCTAAGTGTCATGGGGGAGGGAAGTTAATTAGAACCCTTGGGTGGCTCTAATGCATAGGGTTAGACATAATCCACATTAAATGTGAGCGTGGATCCAACATAATATCAATAATTTACTATTCCTTTTATATTCTTCAAAGATGAGGATTAGTTTAAATACCCATCAAAAAGGAATTTTGACATCCCTTGTACCAAAACTTGAATAATATATCAAAAATTAAAAATCATCTTAAACCCATCTTTATATTGATAATAATATAATGATTTTTATTTTAATTAGAAAAATTATAATTATATATATATATATATATATATATTAATTTCTTTTAATTAAATAAAAATAATATTAAAAGAAAAAATCATGCACCTACATTATGGTTAAACTACAACTCGACATACTTTGACTTGAGTAGGCCCTCATAGTGTTCCTTATTTATGTTGAACTGAGTAGGCCCTCACATTGTTCCCTAAGATTTATTTGTTTGTAAAAACTTGTTATAAAAGACAATGGAAAAAAAAAATTGATTAGCCTTCAGGAATTACATCCTTTCTACTATACATATAATTTTTCTACTATACATATAACATTAGGCCACCCTAGGGCTCAGGGTTTAGCACTGCACGGATGGGTTCAATGGAGGTGGATAAGCAAGAGCTGGAGGAAGCATTTACAGTTCTACATACCCAAAGAGACTTCCTAGAGAAATGCACTCTCCAATGGAAGAAAATCACATACAAATATGCTTCACTAGAGATTTTTTCTCGAGAAGAAATTCGAACAAATTGCAAAGAAGGGAAAAAATATGGAGCTCAAAACTAAAGAAAATGAAGAATTGTTGGAAAAAATAGAGAAAGCGATCGAATTGAATGATGAAACATATCTCACTCACTTAGAAGAGCAGAAGAAAGAAACCCGCATGGCCATTGAAAGTGGAAATAATGAAAATGGTCTCAATCTCCTCTGCCAAAAATTGTACATAGAGGGTCTCTTTAAATTCATCGTGGAGCATAGGCAAGGTGTTACCGTGCGTAGGGTTGTGTTGCATTCATTTCTGGAGAGTGTTATTGATCTCGCTTGACTGGTTTTATTTCCCTAAAGGGTTTTTATGACAAGGGTTTTGGGAAAATAGTGAAGAACTCAGGGCTGGAAAACCATTGATGGGCCTATTTTTGTTTCCCAGAATTGTTGCTTACTCTCCTGGAGAATCCCACAATGGGATCTAAGTGGTCCGTTGTGTCTCCAAGTATGAAGGACTAGGTGAGGGTTAGTGAAAATGAGTGGAAGTCAAGGATCGATATTGATGTGAATCCTGCCAATGCTCCCAAGCCATTGGAGGTCCAGGCATTCTTGCAGCTAATTTCCACTATTAGCATTGTGGCTAAGTTTTTGAAAGATGATATTTGCAAGATTGTACTTGCCGTATCACGGGGTAGGAAATTTTCGAAGCTCCATGGTGCTTTCATGCTTAGTTAGAAAATGTCAGGTTTTTTTATGCTAAAAATTATCGGTTGTTTATGATGAAATAGTTATTTTTAAACTTTAATCTGGCCATCAGAGAACTTATGTGTACTCTTTTTTATCCATATGTATTTTCATCATTTTTCCATATCTAGTCTAAAAGACCTGGTATATAATCATAACAATACATTTCCAATGAGGATTTGTTCGCTGGTGAGGTCAATGGATGGTCCATTCCTCTGGATATATCCTCAAATTGAATGTTTCCTCACAAATGGATGATCCATTCTCCTATTAGTCTGCCTAACTTGTATGGTCAAATAGGTGAGGTTAGGCATAATTTCCAGATAATTTACTATGAATATAAGGAATGGTCAACTATCTTTTTGAAATCCCATTGACTTTATTTTCCTGGTAATTCTTTGGATGAGATGAAGCAAGTTGCAATTCCTAGATGATTGTCTATGAATAGAAAGAATAATCAACTACTTTTGTGGTTATTTCGTGGATAATTTATTAAAATTGTCTTATCTTATCACTATTGGCGGCATGTTTCTATGAGGGCTTCAAATGAAATAGTAGTAAAATTACTAAAGAAAGTGAATATGAAGCATCAAGGAGTACGGAAACCACAAGAATGCCCAAATCAAAGCAATAATGTTTTCCTATTTTTTTTAATGATTCAAGAGATGTTACTTGTATACTGCACCAAAAAGAGAAGATTTATTTTTGGCTTACATGCTAAATGCAAGGGATTTTATTTTGCCAAATCTCCCTAGTGCTTGCACCTAGTTTCTCTTCCCATTAAAATTCATGCCAAGAAGGTGAGAATGTCACCTTGGTATTCATTGATGAATCATTGGCTTGAATAATAACAATACTTATATTATTTTTTATAGTTAAAAATGAGATCAATTGAGAATTGATAAAACCAAAGTTCAAATGAAAAAGTGATTTTATATAGTGAATAATGTGCGTTGTTTATTAGGAATTTCTCCATTCATTTCCTTGGGTCATTGGTACCTACAATATTGATTGGTTCATTATATAATCCTTTATCTAGAATATATTGTTTGTTAGATATACACAATTCCATCTATTTAAGGGTTTACAGTGTTGTGTGCTTGCTCCTTGTAATCTGGAAAATACATCCAATTGTCTAGTTCGTTCCTTCTCTTTAGTATTTTCTTCCTTCAACTTGATAATCATATAGATTCAGGCATTGAGCTTCTTGACCAATTTGTTCAATATTTTCTCCATAATTTTTTTTTTAAAGTTTCCTTTTCTCCACTTTTATTGTTAGAACAAAATTGTTACTTGTTTTGAAGCTTTAGGATTGCATAGAAAAATTTGAATTCCCTTTGTAACTATTCTTCCCATTTCTATGTGTGGGAGGGTATCTATTTTTCCAAAGATACCCAAGGCTTACTCTTGGCCCCAATTGGTTCAAGTTAACCCATTTTCCTTGAGATGTATGCAACAACCCTAACAGAAATAGGAGGACAGTGATGCGACCTAATGAGTAGAGGGTTCCTCCTTCAGAAAAGATCCCAAAAACTAACTTGACCTACCAAAGTATGAGCCAACAATAGAGAGATAACTCAACTAAGATACTCCTTACCTGCGACTGACCATCTGTGGAAAACTCAGCCCTAGAGCAGAAGTTGACTCAACAACAGACCTTCGTTTGTCCTCCTTGAAGACCACCACTTCCTCAGCCATAGATCAAACCCTTATCATGTGTCCAAATGAGGGAGAAGGCTCCCCTATTTATATAATATGATGGAATATGAATAGATGTGTCTCTTGGGCTAATTGAGCCGACATAAGGTCAAGGCCAACCTTGATAAATCACATGTGAGAGGATAAAATAAAAAAACCCACTTCCGCTTATCCAAATGAGAAAAAATTTATATCTATTTTGGTCCTCTCGAACAGATGAGTTCAATTCCACAATTATCTTCCAAATGGAACTATCCAAAAATTTAATTTTCCCTATTTGCAAATTTTAACACTCCCTCTCAAATAGGGAGAATTCCACCTATCAATATATCCATCATCATGCCATCATACGTTATATGCCATCTTAGTCATCTATGCTCAGCTCTGCTGAACCATGAAGTAATAATGAGAAAGAATTGATCGAGAGTGAATAAGAAGACCTTGCCACTCTCCACTTACACAAGTCAGTCTTGAGGTAGAACCTCAGTTGATCCCAAATCAAGATGTTCAAATACCATGCATACTAGCATAGAGAGTATTGAAATACATGATGCGTCCATCAGTAGTGTTATGGTCTCTATCCTCATTTCCCAACTCATTGGCCAGATGAGAGATACTTCCCATGAGTCTCGAAATGCATGGGTAGGATGTTGCAAGAACATCAACAGGGAAAGAATATATCACATCCCGCTCATAATCACACGCAGGGAAAGGAGAAACCACATCCTACAAAAACATATCACAATCACATGTAGAGAAAGGATGAACCTCATCCTATGAAACACTTATCACAACCACATGTAGGGAAATGATGAACCACATCCAACGAAATGTATATCAAAACCATATGTAGGGAAAGGATGAACCACATCCTACGAAACACATATCACAACCATATGTAGGGAAAGGATGAACCACTTCCTACACATATCACAACCACATGTAGGCAATGATGAACCACCTTCTATAGGTATGAAAAAACACCGATAGTAGGGTAAGGATGAACCACGTCCTACCCACATGAAAACCAATAATAGTAGGAAGGATACTACATGGGGAAATGATGAACCACATCCCACCTACATGTCCAAAAGTAGATGCTTGAATGCATCTCTCACTGGGGTATCTGCAGGAGAAGTTGAACCACTCATCCTACTTATATGCCATAGGGGGAGTTGAACCACTCACCCTACACGTATGTGCCCACAATTTTGGTGGTTTGTGAACCACTCACCCTAAAAACGTCATGGGGTATCATAGGGAAGGTGAACCACTCACTCTATACACAACGCACCATTAGGGAAAGATGAACCACCCACCCTATGGTCGCTCATAGTTTAATAAGTACCTCAAGCTCCCAGGAGCTCCCAGAGCTCAATGTTCAACTGAGACCCTCATAATAGATTATAACCATGATTCTAGGCCTCTTTCTAAAGAAAGATAATCTTGATATTATAGTGATAAATGGGAGAATCGTTATATGATGGATAGGCATTAAAAATTATATCTCCCTCTGAATTTTGGGAAAGAAGGATTTCTTATAGCCATTAAGTCATTTTCAACCTACTATTAATCCGGTGGTCCATTTGATGTAATTATGCAACATATATTATCAGAGATATTTAAACTCAATTTTCCTATCTTGGTCTCATCAAGAATTAGAAAAGAAAATTTATCAGGCATTTTATAGCTCCCTCTGAAAGTGGATTATGGTCCTTCTTGAACCAAGAAGAATAAATCTTCCCATGACATTATATCTGAACAATTCTATGATCCTTCATTATTAGATGACTACTATCAACGCATCAAATTACTCAATCCATAATGAGGAGTCTTTCTCATTTGGGTATTCTAAATAACCACTCTTTATGAGATTATAGTTAGACTATCGAACCGAGGGACTACTACTTGTCATGCTTGACGAGACAGAAAATCTTATATCCATCATTGCATTTTCTTCTGGGTACCTCTGTTTTTCATGTTGATAAGAAGTGATAGAGAGAAATTGATTAGATTTCCTTCAAGAATAAAATCTCTAGGTGAGCTGCACTTATATCCAAAGGGTGCTGCAAAATTGTTTACTGGTAGATCCCAACAACTTATTATATTAAATATCCGGTCAAGGGATAAGCTATCAAAATTCACATTGGTCTTCTTCACAACTTCAATTGTGAGCAATATCATCAATCATTACATCACATCATTATGGCTATAGAAATGTACAGGATAGAAAAAATACCATAGAGGATGCTGAGCTGAATAAGCTGAGAAGCCATACATAGGATAAAACCTCACATAGCAGGACTGATGCCATATGTTGAGCTAATTTATGTACCTAAACTAACACAATATTTATTATCAATCCGGGTTGTTTATGCTTTGAGGCAAGATCACTATATGTGAAGATCAGATATAATCAACCTTGAAAGATATGCTGAAAGTAATATATTCTACAACTCCAACTCAATTAGTTTTAAAAAGAGGATTAATATTGAAATGGTTCTTGACTCAAGAAATTCATTTTCACCTCAATTATTACTTAATGAATCAGAGATTAAAACCAAGAAATTAAGATGGATAAATTATGAATGAAAGAATCTCTTAACTTAAGAGACATGTAAAGTGTTCCATTATAATTCATTCATCTTAATATCAAAAATCTCAACAAGAAACTGCTTGCACACAAACAAAAGAAACCAACTTTAATTCATCATTTTCATAGAAGGGATGCTCAACTTGATACATCTGTTTTTCCAACTTGATAAAGTGATGAATAAGTTATAAAATAATGACATCAATCACTATGCATGAATCATTAAACAATCTGAAATAAAGCTTTGAAAACCAGTTCTACAATCATCAAATTACAAAGAAATAAAACTAGTTAACAAGAAAGTGTACTTAGCTTGGAATGGGGGCCCTTCCACCCTTGCCTTGCACACTTGATAAATGATCTCAGAAGATTAACTTCAGTCACACATCCATAACATTGAACAGCAAAATGATAACAGCACAAGTCTTCAAATTAACTCCTCAATCCAAAAGTGTCACAATATAAAAGTATATAAGTCAATAATAATCCTAATACATAAGCCATCAAAGCTTTGGCTTTAAATAAGAAGTCTCATGAACAAACTTATCTATTTTTACTCAAACAAACCCATCTACTTCTCATCCACCTATCTAAGTCGAATTCATTATTCTTATCCCAAGAAATATGGTCAATCCCATAGAATCTCAAAACTGCCCTATTTCTATGGGATTTCTGGATGACTAGTCATGATTGACTAGAACTAAATGGGCCTAATAAAGCTTGTTCTGTTCGAACTAAGCATAGGTGGCTTAGTCCTAGTTTCCAAGCTGTCCATCCATGCATTCAACTCGTGCCCAAGTGTCCTGCAACCATATCAACCATATAGCTATTACGGGAATTTCTGAATCAGCCAATTTTGCACTAAAAATCAAACTTTCATAAAAACTTTAGAATTTGAAAAATTAAAATTAAATGCCTGAATAGATATCAAATATATGTCAAAATGGAATAAATGAATGGAAAATGGATGGAAAATAGATGGATAAATAAGTTTCTTTGAGCAAAATAAGACCAAAACTAAGGCCCAACATCTCTCCCTTGCTTATCATCAAGCATGTCCCCATGCTTGCCTGTTCCTCTTTGACCTTCTTCTTTCTGAAGTAGATGTTGTACCTGTTGATGCTTCCTGTTGTGCTGCCCTTGCCAAACAATCTAAACCTGTGTCATATCGTTCTTTAAACAAAGTTGCTTTAACCTTCTGCTTTTCATACTTGGCCTGCCACATGTTCTTTTCCTTCAACCATTTAAATGCTTGTTTAGAAATTAGATCATTCTTCCTTTTTAATCTCCCCAAGTCTTCTTTCAATTTTTCATTTGTTTTGATCAATTTAGCATTTTCTTTCTTGTTTGCTTTGTTCTCCTCTTCTAACTGTTTTTCCACAATTTTACTAATTTCTAATTGATCAGTTAAATCCTTGATTTTCCCATCTTTTTCAAAATCCTGAGTTGTTTTCATTAATGATGCAGCTGCTTCATCATCATAGGCAGAATCCCTATCAAATTCTTCTTGTGGAACATTATTTTCTTCTTGTGGTCTTGGAAAATATGTTTCTTCTTCCCTGTCTAAATTGATGGGACTTTTGTTTGTAAATCTTTTGGGAATAGACATCACAGATATTTCATAATCCATAGCCATGTTATTTTGCTGTTTGGCTCTTGTTCTAGGATACACGGGTGAATTCATCACTCCCTTACTTTCCTGCTCTGTTTTCTCTTGCACCTCTGTAATCTGTTCAGTAAAATGATTTTTAACCATGAATTCTCTCCACACTATGCCCTGCAATCTCACTTGATACTCAACTAGGATTTTAATCAATCCTTGATGATACATTTGTCCTGCCTTAAGCCTGTTTTCATGTCTTGCTGTTTCAATCATTCTTAAGAGGCTTTTATATAGGAAATAAGGTAAATTAATCCTATCTTCCCCCTTAATGTGTTGTAGAAGTTTAACATGATATAAATGGGCAACACTATATCCTCGGTCACAAGTTAAAAACTTTTGAATAATCAAGACCAATTCTCTCCATGGCTCATTAAACCATTCCCTGGGTATACCTTTTGTCCTATCAAATGTTCCCTTCCAGTTTTTCTCAAGGAAGAAAGTCCATGCTTTCTCCTTGAAGTGTAGCCCTTTGTAATACTTCTCTCCTAACATTGGCAAATCTAAGGCTTTGGACAAGTATTCTTGGGTTACTGGAACAATGATTTCTCCTATTCGAGTTTGGTCTTGATTGAAATTCTTTATAAAATCTTTGGTTATCTCCTCAGAATGGCCATTAAATTTATGTAGAAAGCCTATCATTCCTGCCTGATAGAGTTTTTCTATGGTCTCTTTTCCCCAGCTTTCTATTTGAAATTTTGGCTCTACCCTGTTTGCCATTGTTTCTGTAAACCAATCAATGTAGGCTTCTGCTGTTACTAACTTCATTTTAATAAAAATTATGACTATCGTTAAAATGAAATTCAGTAAGCAAGGAAGCTTACCTTCCTCTTCTGACTCAACTCAACTCTGCACTTTTAACCTCTGATATATTTTTTTGCAATAGCACTCTCTGAATTCCCTGTCGAATACAAGCAACACCTGTATACTTCTGTTAATACTCTGGTCTCTGTTTTTTTTAAATTAAATACACACACAGTATCACAAATCACACAAACATGATTTACTTGTGTATATATAAAATAATAAAAAATTAAAGAGTGCTCTCGGCCTAATCGAAATTTTCGCACTGTTTTCGACTTAAGCAAAGGTATTTGAATAAAAATTGCGTGCAGACTCATCATAAAAATGCAACCATGCAACAAGCTCTCGGCCTCAACACGTCTTCATCGAACCCGATTCTATTTTTCAACCACAATTCAATGTGACCATTAAGCATTCGATCCCTGACTGTCAAAACAAAACAAAACGCAGTGGCAACAAAATGTTTTATGGCGTTTTTTAGTTTACACGCTAACTGTTTGTGAAAATATTGGTGCGCATAGTTTACTCAGAGGATCACGGCTTAGTGCGCAATTCAACAACCCTCCGCCATACTACTTCACTTAAAACTTGTTACTCATGCAACGGATTTTCCTCAAAATGCTGCGCTATTAGCAATCCTTAAGTGCTATCGATCTGGAGATAATCACGGGTTTTGAAATTACCTGACTGTCACAAGCGCGTGGAGTGTAACCGGGCGCTCCAAATCCCTATTGTTTCGGTTAACTGAGCTGGTGTCAAAAATACAGGATCAAAAATTAATGTCAAACGATATTCCATAATCCCTGAGTGTTAATGAACTTCACTTGTTACCTGACTCAATCGTGGAAATCTGTGATCTCTGATCGTCGAATCCGGAGCAATTTCTTACCTTAAATCCGCCTTCTTGCTTTCCTCGGAGCGATTTTCACTATTCCGCTGCTTCAACCGCCTTCTCTTCTCTCCAGATTAATCAACTGCCTTCTCTTCTCTTCAGATCAATGTTTTGTTTCAAAACGCCTTCCTTCTGAGCTCTGGCAATGAGGAATGAGGTTGAAAGTCATGAATGGACCGAGTTCATGGTTGTACCGTGCCTGTTGGCGTTATAATTTGAGGTTGGTATGGCTGTCCACTTTGACCAGTCGACAGACTGTATCATAAGGATACCACCGCCTTGTTTTATGTTTGAATTATAAACACGTACTCCACCACCTGCGCATGCTATGTTTGAATGACATGGCTGTGTTATCACCCACCGTGCACGCTATGTTTGAATTATCACGCTGTATTGTCACCACCGTGCATGTTGATTTCCCATCGTCGTGTGCTATGATATGCACCAACGCATTTCACTTTGAATGATACACCCGTATCATCACTACCTTCTGCATGAACTGATTACTTCCACCGTGCCCTTTCGTGCAATGATACTCCTGCGTTGTATATGCCATTATCATTATACCTTACTCTGTCAAGTCTGTCAACCAAATCATAACCATTATACTCATCCTTCATTTTATATGCGCCATATACCTTTGCCTATGTTTATACCATATGCGCATCAATTATATGCCATTGACCTTATCTCTTATGCGTATTAACCTTATATCCTTTGCGTTCAATTCACATTCCTTATTTACACTTATGGTATATAATTTTCATATAGCGCATTATTTGTTTTGGTTTTTATGCACATTTTTATGATTTTAAAATGACCATCTTAGGTCATGTTTAAAATCATCACCATATTAATGCTTGATTTGTGTATGCAGGTGGAGAAAGTTGTCCTAGCTTGGTCTTTTGCTCAAGAAAAATATTTAGGATTATAGGGAATATGTATGAGAAATGTGTATATGAATGAAATGGAATATGTATAGGGTATTATGAAGATAGGATGTGTATAGGGAATTATGAATATAGGATATGTATAGGGAATATTGAATATCCTCAGGTACTAACTTTAACTCAATCAAAAACTAAAAATTCCTAAGAAAAATTTGAATTTCAAGCACAAAATGACTATATATATACTTCCCTGGATGATGTTTGTACAGGTGGAATGAAGTCAGATTTTGTCGATGAATCAAAAAGTGAATTTTATTGCTGCTCCTTGTTCTTCATGCTCTGGTTCTTGAATTGAAAATCAGGTCCCTTTGTAATGATTCTTTGTTTCAGGTCCCTCTGCACTGCTTACATAATATGCACATGTTGTTTTGACATTGGCAGGTCTCTCAGGTCCCTCTGTATTGATTTCTTCTTTCAGGTCCCTCTGTTGACAATACAAGTTCCTTCTATACTTCAGCTTTCCAGCTAAAGATCTAATACAAGTCTCCCCCTTGTTTAAGATATGACTTGTCCTCAAGTCAATTGTTGATGGAGAGTACCTGTATTTGAAATTATGTGAGAATAGTAGAACAAGAAAAGGAATTCATAGAGTCCAAGTTGCCTTGATTTTCCCCTATGAATTCATGTTTTCATAGTGCCAGTTGCCTGGTTTTCACTAGCAAACAAATTATTATTATTTTATGTTTTTTTTTATGTGTTTTTTTTATTTTTTATTTTTTTATTTTTTTTTATTTTTTTTTTCATTTTTATTCAACTACAGGACTGGAAGATGGCTGAACTTGGTGTGCCATGACTTCCAGTTCTGTATCTTCTGTCAGTTGTTTCATAAATGCTTCTTTACTGATAGGCCTATTATAAACTTTGAGCCTATGTCCATTCACTAGAAAGGAGGTGGAATCCTGGTCAATTGTCTTGATTTTTACTGCTCCATTGTCGAAGATTTCATCAATTTCATATGGGCCTAGCCAGTGTGTTGTGAACTTTGCTTTGAAATCTTTGAACTTGGAGTCAAAAAGTAATGCCCAATCTCCCGTGCGAAATGTCTTTGTCTTGATATATCTGTCGTGCCACTTCATTCTTTGTTGTTGCACCAATGTAGTATGTTCTATGGCTTGTTGACGATGCTCATCTAACTGATTCAGTTCCATGATCCGCTGCTGTTGTGCTTCTGTCAGGTCTAGTCCTAATTCAGTTGCTAGTCTGTATGTTTGTATCTGAAACTCTATAGGCAATAAGGCCTCTTTTCCATATACTAACTGGTATGGACTAAAACCAGTTGTATTCTTCCATGTAATTCTATAGGCCCATAGTGCATCTTGTAATTTTTCAGACCAATCTTTTATGTTCAGCTTTACTGTTTTTGTCATGATATTCTCTAGGACTTTATTTGTTGATTCAACCTGCCCATTTGCTTGAGGATGATATGGTGTAGATGTTCTATGTTTGATCTTGTACTTCTCTGTTAGATCTCGTACCAGTTTTGATGTAAATTGTGTTCCTTGATCTGTTACAATTTGTCTAGGTACTCCATATCTGACAAAGATTTCTTTAAAAAGAAAGTTGACCACTATATCTTCTGTTGCTCTATGCACTGCTTTCGCCTCTGCCCACTTGGTTACATAATCTGTACATACTAGATGTACTTGTTTCCATTTGATGATGGATTGATGGGTCCAACAAAGTCAAGCGCCCATTGCTCAAATGGTTCTATGAGGACCTGTGGCTTCAGCGGCATCTCATCTCTTGTTATTGGTCTCCCTGTTCTTTGGCAACTGTCACATTGCTTGACATATTTCTTAGAGTCTTGGAAGATGGATGGCCAGTAGTAGCCTAGTTGCAGCACCTTATATGTTGTTCGTTTATCTGCAAAATGACCACCACATGGTTCATCGTGACATGCTTTTAGAATATCTAATATTTCATCTTCTCGCACACATTTTCTAATTATCAAATCTGGACCAGTATAAAATAAATCACCATTTACCCAACTATACCTAGAACTTTCTTTAATAATTTTGTGTCTTTGCTTTTTAGTGAATTGGTTTGGTAACTTTCCAGAAGATAAATAGTTTGCCATGTCTGCAAACCATGGTGTTTTTACCGTGATAGCAAACAAATGTTCATCGGGAAAGTTATCTGCAACTGGATTGGGATCATTAGGTGAATGTATGCGGGACAGAAAGTTAGCTACTTGATTTTCCTTGCCTGGCCGATCTTGTATTGTAATATTAAATTCTTGCAGTAACAGTAACCATCTTGTTACTCTTCCATTGGTTATAGGTTTATTCATCAAGTATTTGATTGCTGAATGATCTGTATGAATGAAAACTTGATATCCTGTTATATAATGTCTGAATTTATTTACTGCATGTATAACGGCTAACATTTCTTTCTCGGTGACTGTATAGTTCAATTCTGCAGGTGTTAGATTCTTGCTTATAAAGTATATTGCATAATTGAACAAGTTCTCTTTCTGTCCAAGGGAGGCACCTATTGCGGTATCAGATGCATCGGTTGATATATGAAATGGCAAAGACCAATTTGGTCCACGGAGAATGGGTGCAACTGATAATTTTTCTTTTAGAATTTGAAATGCATTTTGACAGTCATTTGTCCAGTGAAATTCAATATCTTTTGCTAATAATTTAAACAGAGGTTGGGCTATTTTACTGAAGTTTTCAATGAATCGTCTATAATAGCCTGCATAGCCTAAGAAACTTCTTACCTCTTTCTGTGTTGTAGGAGGCATTAAAGTTACTAGGACTTGGATTTTTGCTGGATCCACTTTAATTCCTGAAGAAGAAATATGGTGTCCCAGAACTATTCCTTCTGTCAACATTATATAGCATTTCTCATTGCTTAATGACAAATTTGTTTCAATGCATCGTTTCAACACTTTCTCAAGATTATTTAAGCAATCATTATATGTGTTCCATAAACTGTAAAGTCATCCATGTAAACCTCTACACATTCATGGATTAGATCAGCAAAAATTGCAAGCACTGCTCGTTGAAAAGTTGCAGGTGCATTACATAAACCGAATGGCAAAACATTATATGCATAGGTTCCCCATGGGCAAGTGAATGTTGTCTTGTCTTGGTCTTTTGTTGCTATTCTAATCTGGTTGTACCCGCTAAACCCATCTAAGAAAGAGAAGAATTTCTTTCCAGCCAATGAGTCTAACACTTGATCAATAAATGGTAGAGGAAAATGATCTTTGAGTGTAGCTTTGTTTAGTTCTCGATAATCCACACATACCCTCCACTTTCCATTTTTCTTTGGAACAATAACCAGTGGAGAAACCCATTGACTATCTGAAATAGGATAGATGAATCCAACATTTAACAATTTTTGCAGTTCATCTTTCACTATTTCTTTCATCATAGGATTCATTCATCTTTGAGGTTGTCTTACAGGTTTGATTTGTTCATCTGTATAGATGTGGTGGACACATGTGTTAGGATGGATTCCTTGCATGTCAGTATAATCCCAGGCAAAAGCTTTTGAATATTTCTGTAATAATGCAATTACCTCTTGTTCTTGTTCTGATTGCAACTCATTTCCAATGTTTAAATGTTTTCCAGGACTTACCTCAATTGTTTTTGTTGTTGGATTGGAGATTGTGTTTACAGGAAAGATGTCTATAAAAGAATTTCGCAAAGTTTGAATAGTAAAGGTTTCCTGAAAACATTGATTCAAAAGGTTATTTGCAGCTTCATATTGCACTTCTCTAAGCTGCTCTGAAATACTTGGTTCTGAAATGAAAAGATCCATTAAGTCTTCATTCTCTTCTTCTTCTCTTAAATCAAAGAATTTATTTATACTCAAAACTGATTTAGTTTGCTGTTTTTCTTGAGCTTCAAGTACTGATTCTAAAGAAGTTGACTGTGTAGGTGAATAAAGAGCAATATGTTTCCTTTCATCTCCATGTGAAATAATCATGCTTCCTGATCTGCATCCTATAAAGGCATCAGCGGTAGCTAACCATGGTCTGCCTAAGATTAGAGGATGTCCTCCCAAATTTGATTTTGGTTGCAGGATAAGGAAGTCAACAGGATACTCCCATGAATCCAAAGAGACTATAATATCTTCCAATATTCCTTCAGGAACAAATTTAGATCTGTCTGCCAATTCTAAGATTGTAGAGGTTGATCTAATGTTGTTCAAATGCAAAGTTTTCATGGTCTCCATTGTCATTACATTTATAGCTGCTCCCAAGTCTATTAATGTGTTTGGTACTGAGAAATTATTTATTGATATAGTAACCATAGGGATACCGGGATCAATATATTTTTCTACTATGGTTTGTGTAGACATGAGGCTTGCTAGTTTACCAATGACTTGGATTGTAGTAGGATCCTTCTTCTTTTTCTGTGATTTCTTAATGCACAATTCCTTTATTGTTTTAGCATATATTGGTATTTCTTTAATTGCCTTCAACAAAGGAATTTTTACATAAGCATTTTTTAACTCATCTAAAATATCAAATTCAGGAAGGGTTATTTCTTTTTGTTGTTCCACTAACCTTTCAAGATAAGGTGGTGTTTGAGTTGTAATGTTTGTTCCTTTCTGAATTTGTATCTTAGTTTGTGATGTTTCAGGTGATTCTCCTTGTTCGGTTGGTTCTTCTATAATTGGAGGAGAATCCTTTTTAAGCACTTTTCCAGACCTCAGATGGACTTCATTAAGAGGAAGAATTGAATATGTGGGAAAACATGTTGCTTCCTCTACAGTGTATGCAGCTTTGTCCACCTTATTATTCGGATTTGCAATTGGTTGGGCTGGTAATTGAGTTGGTCTGGGTTGATTTGTGGGTAGTTGTAACTGTTGTGGTTGGGTCAACAACGGTGGAGGATTCTGCTGTGGAAATGGGATGGATTGTGGATATGCGGAATGTTGTTGTTGAAATGGTATGGATTGTGGATATTGTGGATATGTAAATGGCTGTTGGTATTGTTGCTGGTATTGTTGTTGATACTGTTGAGGTGGTTGGTTTCCATAACCATATCCTCTCCAACCTTGTGCAGGTTGTTGTGGATATTGTTATGGAGGCCAAGCTTGCCATGGCATTGGAGGGGTCCAAGGATTTTGAGGTGGATAGAGGTAATTTTGTTGAGGGAATTGTTGCTGATTTTGTTGAGGCATCCTAGGTTGCCATGGTCTTCGTGGTGCTACATAATAAAAACCTTCCATTCTTGGCACTTCTTCCATTGAATTCATTTGTAATTCTTTCAATTTTAAACAATTTTCTGTGGAATGCTTTTCCGTACAAAGACCACAAACCTGAATACTCTTAACACTATCTAAAGGACATTCTCTTAATGGATGTTTGTTTCTACACTTGGGACAAAAGATTGCTAAAGCTTGGTCTTGTTCTTCTTTCCTCTTATTTGCCTTTAGCACATCTACTTGTGTCCCTAATGTACTTAAAAGATCTGTTTTGAAATTTTCCAATAAACTTCCTATTTCAGCTCTTGTTATCCCTCCTACAGCTGACTTTGCTGCTTTTGAACTTACTTCTCTTCTTCCTGTTTTTGCTCTTCCTCTAGAATATTTTTGACATAAGTCAACAATTTCTTCGAATGGTAGGTTTGAGATATCTCCTTTACCCATCACATTCAGAATGTCAAGGTATTCATCCCTTATACCCTTGAGAAAGATTGTTCGAATGGTTTCTTGATTTAGAGAATGTTGTTTAGATTTCTGTAGATTATACAAAAATCTTTCCAAATATTCTTCTAGACTTTCATCTTCTTGTTGTGTCATTCTAAAAATATCTTTTTTTGAATCTCTAGATCTGCAATAAGATTGATATTTTTTAAGGAAGACTGATCTCATATCATCCCAAGAAGTTATTGTATGTTCTCCTAAACCCATAAACCATTTCAAGGCTGCTGCTTTTAATGTTGCAGGGAAAAGACGAAGTTTATGGATGTCATCAGTATATCCATATGTTCTACATAAAATATCAAATTCAAACATAAATGAATCAAGATCTTCTGTTGACATTCCATAAAAATTTGGCAATACAGAAGGTGGAATATTTTTCATTTTCACTTCTTCTCCTAATATTGCACTTGTGTCAATTATTGGAAAGCCAAAGGTAGTCTCATCTTCTTGTCTTTTCTGATCATTTCTTATGTTTCTATCATTTTCTTGTTTTGCATCTTCCTCTCTCTTTCTTCTCCATTCTGCTTGTTGTCTTTCATATTGAGCTTGTTGTTTAGGAGTGAGAATAACAGATCCATGTCCTTCTTCTGCCATTGGTTGATTTGTTTCAATTTTAAGTGGAGTTTCAGGTTGGTCAAAGATAAGAGGATTTATGGATGGAAATAAAGATTGTTTTCCTTTGATAATTTCTTTTTGTTTTTCAGAAGTTGAAGATTGTTTTTGCTTCGCTTCCCAAGCTAACAAAGTTTGTCTCTCAATCAAAGTTAATCTTTGTCCACTTCTTTGTTTTTCTGCTAATTCCTCAATGATTGGATTACCAGTAACTGGGGTGTTTGATGATCCTATCTCTATTTGTGGGGGTTTTTTAATAAATCTACCATGAGGATCTCTATGTCTAGGCATAAAGAAACATAACTAAAAAGTGTAACTACTGTTTTTGTGTTTTTTTTATTTTTTTTCTCTATTGACTATGCCGATATTTGCCTCCCCGGCAACGGCGCCAAAATGTTGAGCTAATTTATGTACCTAAACTAACACAATATTTATTATCAATCCGGGTTGTTTATGCTTTGAGGCAAGATCACTATATGTGAAGATCAGATATAATCAACCTTGAAAGATATGCTGAAAGTAATATATTCTACAACTCCAACTCAATTAGTTTTAAAAAAAAGGATTAATATGGAAATGGTTCTTGACTCAAGAAATTCATTTTCACCTCAATTATTACTTAATGAATGAGAGATTAAAACCAAGAACTTAAGATGGATAAATTATGAATGAAAGAAGCTCTTAACTTAAGAGACATGTAAAGTGTTCCATTATAATTCATTCATCTTAATATCAAAAATCTCAATAAGCAACTGCTTGCACACAAACAAAAGAAACCAACTTTAATTCATCATTTACATAGAAGGGATGCTCAACTTGATACATCTGTTTTTCCAACTTGATAAAGTGATGAATAAGTTATAAACTAATGACATCAATCACTATGCATGAATCATTAAACAATCTGAAATAAAGCTTTGAAAACCAGTTCTACAATCATTAAATTACAAAGAAATAAAACTAGTTAACAAGAAAGTGTACTTAGCTTGGAATGGGGGCCCTTCCACCCTTGCCTTGCACACTTGATAAATGATCTCAGAAGCTTAACTTCAGTCACACATCCATAACATTGAACAGCAAATTGATAACAGCACAAGTCTTCAAATTAACTTCTCAATCCAAAAATTGTCACAATATAAAAGTATATAAGTCAATAATAATCCTAATACATAAGCCATCAAAGCTTAAGCTTTGGCTTTAAATAAGAAGTCCATGAAAAAAAAACTGATCTATTTACCTGAAATAAACCCATCTACCATCCAACACCAAGCTTAACTAATATTCTTATCCTGTTTAAATATATTTAATCCTTTAGAATCTCAAACTCAGCCTATTTCTATGGATTTCCGAATGACTATTAGCATTGACTAGAACTAAATGGGCCTAATAAAGCTTGTTCTGTTCGAACTAAGCATAGGTGGCTTAGTCCTAGTTGCCAAGCTGTCCATCCATGAATTCAACTCGTGCCCAAGTGTCCTGCAACCATATCAACCATATAGCTATTACGGGAATTTCTGAATCAGCCAATTTTGAACTAAAAATCAAACTTTCATAAAAACTTTAGAATTTGAAAAATTAAAATTAAATACCTGAATAGATATCAAATATATGTCAAAATGGAATAAATGAATGGAAAATGGATGGAAAATAGATGGATAAATAAGTTTCTTTGAGCAAAATAAGACCAAAACTAAGGCCCAACACCATATATGACGAATAAATGATGAATCTTTATAAGGTAGGGTTATGTCCTTAACTGATATCCTTAGGTTTCTATTTCAGGAAGAATTTTCCTCATTATAACAGAGATTATGTTCTGCTACTGAAGTTGCCTAAGGCTGTATATGAGATTTTTACTTTTCTTTCCAGAACTATAAATCAGATGCTTACAAAAGCTTTCATTTCTTCACATCTGAAGCTATTGAAAAATTGAAGATTTCCTTAAGATGGCTCAAATAGAATTGATCTTGCTTGGTGTAGGTCATATATCTCAATCATAAACATTAGAAATCATCATGTATCTTGGTAGAATGAACAGATGTATTAAACCATTCGAGCTATTGTTCAAATCTAAAAAGAAAGGCGATAGGATTTTACTAATGACCAAGGTCTCCTTCGCACATAAAAGGCTTAACTCCTTTTTCTTTAGAGATTCCTAGAAAAATAGGAGAATTGTGCCTCTTCTTTTCTTATACATATTGAAGAAAGGCTAGAAGCTCAATAGAGAGGCAAATGTACAAGGTCATGAGTAGATCCAACTTAGATAAAAATTTCAATGATTTGTAAGGATGCAGGTCACCTAAAAATTACATTTGTCCAATGCTAACTGTAACTATGTGCACAATGATGTAGAAATAGTTTTTCTTGTAAATATGATGCCATTATTCCTCATGCAGAAGAGATATTTTATGTGAGTTGAAATGCAATTTGACACTGTCCAACCGGGGACATCACAAAGTAGAGTTCTTGTTAACATCCCAAGAATACTGTAGTCACAACACCATGATGAGAAACATGGTCAAGATTACTGTAGGATATATGATATCCAAATATCAAGAAAAACCGAGATAAAAGAGATAGCTATCAAGATGAAAATTGTATCTTATTTTGAGCACTGGGTGTCATAAAAGTGCATACTATATGTAGATAAAATTTCAATTGGAAATGCTACGTGAATCAGAACCACTATCCTTTACATTGTAAAATCTATATATATATATATATATATATACAAGCCCTTTTTATCTAGACATATTGTAGCTTGAATAAGGGCTTGGTCCAGATACATATGTATACCCATAGTCTCAGTTTAGGTAGATCCCATAGAGAAAAGAAAGACTCAACTTGTAGTTGCGCTTCATGCTTTTCTGTAGCCATGGTGGTACTTTGAACTGAGATCTTACGAAGCACCAAACTTCATCATCTTTAGCCCTAACAATATCTAAACTGAAATGTGCATTGACATAATCTAACCGAGATTTCCACTGCACCAATGTATAAGCGTATATATATTTGTCACGTCTGCCACATTTCACTGTCATTTAAGATCACTGTCACATTTATTTCTTACTCATAATGATAATAGTTGCCATAAATCAAATTGTGTTGCATCACATGGGTATATAGCAGAGCTTATATATTGTGGAGACAACTGTCATTTTAATCACTGTCATACTTCCAAATGTATCACTACTATATGACCTAATTGCTACTATGTACCACAGTCTCAAGGGTTATTGTTATTTAATAAGGTGAATGCATATATAACAAGAATGATTTCCCTATAACAAGGTGGCTGCTAGTTATTCAAGGTTATCTATAATAAAGATCAAGATCATTGTTATACATCAGACTTTCTGTCATATACATATCACCTTTCATGTCATCAAGGTCAATGCTATTTCTAACATAGATTAAGGTTACATCCAGTCATACCTCAGGAAAACTATTATCATACCTCAGAAGAATACACAAACTACCTTGAACTACTATCAAACCTAGGCAACAACCTCACATTACTGTCTTGCATTTCTGTCTTCACAGTTGGAATAACTTGTATCTCAATCATGTAATTCACGTCTCTGAAATGTAACTTTGTGCACTACTATCCTTAACCTTCCATCTCTTCTCTTATCTTCTTGAGAATCAAAAATAGTGCCCTAAACCATGGAATTTTCAGAGTAGGGAGATTTATAGAACTACAATCCTAAGATATTCTTGAAAGGAAATTCCAAAATGAGGCCCGGATTAGTTTTTCCATCAACTTTCAAGCCTTGATTGTATGCAATAGTAGAAATTCCAGTAAATCCATATGACCCAGAAATTGGAAATATTCATAATTCAAGGTTGTCTGATATTGGAAGAGGAAGGGACCATAGAGATTTGTCTGCATATCGTTAGTGAATTCTCTCTTTGTATTGGGCTTGTCCTAGACCTATCTCTGAGATCATGTTAAATTTAGTAAACATGTTCTTTGCATAGGTTAGATACTTCATTTAACAAATGCCCATTATTACATTAGAAATCACTTAAAACATTATATGACAGTAACTAATGAAAGAACATAAATGATAGATGCTGAAGACAAGCCAAAATAGAAAGACACAAGAATATGGCACAAACCAAGGAAAAAAACTTGTTCAAATATTCTTATTATTAATCATAAAATTTTCAGCAGAGAGAGAGAGAGCAGAAATCACAATGGTTCAAAGTCAATGCTAACTTGTCAATCCGAAGATCTGACCATGCATCCCTTAAGAATATACAAAACAGTGATATAATCACAACTGTAATATATGCATGAACTGTAGATAACCAAAAAGGATAAGTATTTTTAGGGCTGAATATAGTTATCTACCTGAGATTGGTTAGGGCTGCATAAGAATCACTGATAACCATCTAAAACTCCTCCTCTTGACTGCAGAATACCTTGAGATATAAGGAGATTTGATTATAATGAGATTCTAACCATGATAGGAATCTCGTCCTCCATTACTTGAGATATATACAACAACCCTAACATAAATAAGAGGACTGTGATGTGGCCTCGTGAGGAGATGGTTCCTTCTTCAGATAAGATCCCAAAACTTAACTCAGCCTGCTAGAGTATGAGCCAACAATAGAGATATAACCCAAACAAGATACTCCTTACCTACGGCTGACCATCTGTGGAAGACTTGGCCTATAAAAAAACTCAAGCCAACAACAAATCTTCCTTTGTCCTCCTTGAAGACCACCACTACGTCAGCCATAGATCAATCCATTATCATGTGTCCAAATTAGGGAGAAGGCTGCCCTATTTATATAATATGATGGAAGATGAATAGACGTGTCTCTTGGGCTAATTGAGTCGAGATAAGGCGAGGGGCCTAGCTTGAAAAATTATGTGTGAAAGGATAGAATAAAAAAACCACTTCTTCTTGTCCAAATGAGATAAAATTTATATTGATTATGGCCCTCTAGAAGAGAGGAGTTCAATGCTGCAATTATCTTCCAAATTAGATCTATCCAAAAATGAAAATTTTCCCTAGTTTCTGATTTTAACACTTTTAAATCAAAGATTTGGCCACAATTCCTTGAAGTTGATTGGATGTACAAAATTTTGAAATATGTAAGCCTTGAAGGTGTGGAGTTCTGTTTCTTCTAGATACTTTCTTTCCTCTTGAGGTAATTTTGTGTTCCTTAAGAACTTGATGCAGTTGTTTCCAAAAGAATTCAATGTGTCAAATATCGTTGTTTCCCTATTTCTGTTATTTTGTGGGTTTTTTCTCTTGTTTCTCAGCAAAGGAGGTGGCCATAACCACCATTTAATCTACCTGTTAAAAGTTTCTTGGGAATATCCTCATGTAACTTGGCAGGGAAAACGTATGCATTATTTTTACATATATCTAAAGATAGAAATAGGTTATTTATGATATGGTTCATATCAATCTGTCTTTTGGACTAAAATGATACCTAAGCTAGCTTCAAGTTTTCTCTCATTAGTTTTTCGTTGAGACAAATCCTCACATCCCAAAAGGTGAAAGGGTTTGCTGAACCAAAAAAATGAAACACTTATCTTTTACATGAGTTTCGTTGTAGATATCATTTCCGACTGTGGGGTTCTCATAGATCTGTTTGAATCTTTAACTTCAATACATTGCAAGGTATTATTTATTCATGAAATGGCATTAAATGAAAAGTTTAATAGCAACACCCGTGCTTGTTATGCAATTGCACAAGCCTAATGATGACCCCATATGCACATGTACATTACATGCATATACAGATATATTGCAACTAATTATGGAGGAGCTCCACCTGATCTTCTCAGAGACGCTATATAGTATGAAATAATCTTTCTTTACGAGTTCTATCCATATGTTTAGCAATTTTGGCTTAGGATCTTTGCTCTAGAAGGTCAAATTCCCTAGATTTGGCCACTAAGAAACCCAAAAATACTTACCTATCCCCTCTAGCTATATCTAGAGCTACACTAACCCTATCAAGTCCTCAAGTAGGGCCCTATAAGATATGCATTACCTTAGCCCCACCTTCTAGTACCAATTACCTGAACTTTATCTTCGCTCAGGATTTACAAGTGTTGTATTTTCATATGAATGCATAACTTGACTGTGATGTGTGTTACAGAACACGGTTACTTGCAGGGTCATGTAATCCATGCGGGGTGACTCACTTCTATTTGTTACCTATACAAATAAAATCCCTTCTCACTTCTCCACTTAAAAGAGGATCATTACAAGGGTCTGAGACATCAAAACATAATACTTGAAGGTTTATTAAAAAATAAGGTTTCTTTTATGTTTGGTAATAGAGGAAGGGTATAAAAAAAACCATTTGTACATGTTTCTAGTTCAACACCAATCTCTTGCACATCAATTGGTGGATGTCTATTAAGCTTTATCCTCCCCAATTAGATCAAATAGAGATGCATATATATTTGGCTAGAATTTGTAGCAATTTTGTAAAAAAAAATACTTTATATCATATATTGGGTAGGTTGGAGCTTTGTTGGACATGAAAGCGAGACTACACAATATGTGTATTGATTCATCTAGACAATTGAAACACTGTTCTTTCAACTCCAGCAAGGTTATCACCAATTTTGAAACAAACAGGGGACCTATTCTATGATTTCCCACCAAAATACCAAGATGTTGATTTTTCTATGATGCCTAGAATAGAGAATAACAGTGTTACTTGCATACCGAGCAACACAACCATGCTATCCAACAAAAGAGATTGAAATAGGAAAACAAATTGGTTAAACCGGTGCTAATAGAGTAACCGCAAAACATAATGTTGAACTTATTTTCCCTTCTTATTATATTGCATGTGTTTTACACCACACCCTTCACTTTCAACAATAAACAATACTTCATTTTGTGGCTAGCTTGAACGTATTCACTTGGTATTAGATGAATTGGAGCAAGCTCATTAACAAGCTAATTTTCACATAACTAACATACTTCAAAAATATGATTGGTATGTGCATTGTTCCTAGTTGAATTCTAAGTGGAGGCATTGCTTCTATTTTGAGTTTTTATACTATATTTCAATTCGTGAAATGTGGGATTATTTCCTTCTAAGCATTTTTAATTTGGACTAAAACTCGTTTAACTAGGTAGTTTTCAAGACATTCCTGGCTGTGAGATTGCTTAAATCATTTCAGCACACAAAAATAGGGGTGTTATCTTGGAAATTAAAAAATGGCATGGAATCTGAAGTTGTCCATTCACCATTCCCTTGTTCCCTATGAATAATGTTCTTTATTAATTGAAAATGGACTTCCTTTATACTGCAGAACACTGCAACAAAATTTTTATATACTTTATTGTAGTTGATGATATTTGGAAGTACTTCCTTCCTACACAAAAAGGTGAATTATTGTAATTCCACAAGATCTAGTCTTCGTTAATGAGGTCATTGTATTTACCTTTAAAATTGTATATATTATACTTTTCTTATTATTTGAATGTACAAAGTTATTAAGACCATTTTTAAGAAGTTCCTTTTTCCCCTATTCCTAGGTATTTACATAGCATTAGGATTAAATGGTGTATTATTGATTCTTAGTCTGTAGACACATGTTAGATATTTGACAAGGGGTAATGTAGAGCATAAAATTTATTGTGACATGGATAAAAAATTTCAGCTATCCTATGAAGCACATAATTTAGGGTTGTAACTATCTCAAAGAGTTTGGATTCTGGAATAAAAAGAAGAGAAACGTTTAGCAGGATTTCAGTTTCTGTAAGCTCCTTGGAATGTTGTTTTTTATATTTGAATGCAATGAACAACTAGTTGAAAACGTGGCTTTATATAGATGGACAACATAAAATTTGGGATCAAATTTTGTAGCTTTTTTAGCTTTCAATTTCCTGACATCTTAGAAGTTGGATTTAAAATACATGGGAATTCTAGAAGCATTGATTCAACAGGTTATGTTCTTCAGGGTTCAACCTTGTAGATTACAGCTGCTTCCTATCGTATTTACAAAGTGAGTTGACCATCATATCATATTAGAGAATCCTAGTGTATAATCGGAGGCAATGCATGATTTCAAGAACTCTATTCTACAATCTTAGGGTTGCCTTCGATTAATCGTTGTCATGTGTTTTTGAGTGCAAATCCAATAGCAAGTTGACACCCCACTTAGCTAGAGAAAGCTTAAGTCTGCATTGGTTGCTTAGGATGTGTATCCAATGCTATATATAGATATATATAGCTCCCTTCTGATGTGAGCGTCATAACCTTGTATGGACCACTTGTCAGTTGAATTCTCTATGAGTGGATTGTGTTGGTTGTAAACTCTAGGCAGTGTTATAGGCATTCCCAAAGTTTCCTATACATTTAGCTAGACTTCATTGAGAATATGATATGAACCATGTATGCAAAGGATATATTAGTGGGTCGTCACTACAAATTGGACCCAAAAAAAAAGAGCACTCAATTATGATCCAACCTAAGAAATCATGAGAGACACTGCAACTAAAAAAGGAACCTCCATCATATTTTCCTTTCAAGTCTTAATACGTCACACAAAGTCCTGACCATTCTGCATTATGCATATTATCTTTATCTTTTAAACTTTGATTGGATGAATGTCTTCCATCCAAAAACTTGGAATTTGAAGGAGTCGATGGTTTTCTATTTATACTTTCTTCATCGCTATTTGAAACTTTGAAAATGTTAAAACTAGACAAATGCAGTGTTACCCGGTGAATTAATATGTGTGAAATGGTTGTCTAACAACAAATGAAAGAAGCAAAAATGGGAGTTATTTATTTTTTGAATTGTCAGGAAGGAAGAGAATAGTTTGTAGATTATAACAACAACTGAAGAGCTAATTGAATTCATGAATATCAAATCCTGAATTCAATAATAGCAGTGCATGCTGTTTGATGAATTATTTTTTACAAGATTTATTTATGAACTTATTTAAATAGTGGAAGGAATGTAATGATTTTCAAGGAATGTATAAAGTTTTTTCTAGGATTATTTTTTTCCCATGTAGAAAATGTTTTTTTGTTTTATTTTATTTTTCATTTGAAAAGAACCAGAAATACAATCTTCAAGTGCACAGTGCACAATGAAAATGTAGTGTTTCATCACTAATTGTCTATTTGATTTTATTTTACTTGTTCATATGCTGTAGAAAAAATTATGAATCTTCTGCTAAAGGGAGATCATTTCCAGGGTCCATGAGTTAACTTCAATTCACTGTTCAACATTACATAAAATTTAAAACATATGACTAATATAATAATAGTGCTGCAACAGTGGTTATACTTCGAGGTATTTTGAGAAGGGAAGGAAAGCAGGAAACAATTTCTTGGAAGAGCTCCAGTAAAGAAATATGAGAGCCTATGTTAATGAATTCATCTAATTTAGTGATAAAAACCTAATATTCGGAAGAAAATAAAGTATCTATCACTTCTTTTCATCCCAAGGAAATAAATGCTAAATGGAATTATACAAACATAAATGTGGCTTTGGAAATTGCTCAAGCCTATGTTAATGACTTAAAATCATTTTGTGACAAAAAACCAATAGTTGGAAGACAATCAAGTATCTATCACTTATTTTCATCCGAACGAAATAAATACTAAATGGAATTATACAAACATAAATGTGTCTTTGGAAACTGATCAAAGCCCAAAGGTCTTGCAAGACATTAGGGTGCAGACCTTCACCACACAAAATGTTGGTGTGTGAGAATAAATATTTACTTTATTATTCACATTGGAGGCATATATTCTACTCACACACTATAAAACACTATATATCACATTTATGAAATTTTATATTGGTTAGGTGGTTTTACCACATATCCCCTAACTACAACATCTAACATTAATTTGGTTTCATATTAGAAATAAAATGCAACAATGTATTAATGACTCCTGACCACTAATTACTGCCCCTAACTACAACATCTAAGATTACATTGGTCACATATTAAAAATAAAATGTGGCAAATTATTGATGACTCCTGAAAAATATGTATAGAGTGTTGTAACTCTAACGGGCCTAGTTGTCATGGATTTTGGTGTGTGTGTCTATTTGATTTATGGAAATAACAATAATGGTGCATTGTATTCAAGATACATATTTACTTGCAACTTAAGAAATCAACCATATACTAAATTGTCTAGTCTTATGAGGGTAGTCTATATCCTATTCATGATGAGCCAAGCCTACCAAGCATTTCGGATCAGAATCCATTTTTGATAATTTTCAATTGTATCCTTGTATTATATTCTCTACTTCTGAATTGTCAGTTAAGAAAGCATATTGTCAACATTAAGACTTTCTTGACTATGCATCATAGCATTTCAGATAATTTTCAATTGCTTCCTTGTATTAGAACCTTTTCTTCTGAATATTGACAACAATACGACTTTCTTGATTATGCAATGGTGTATAAATTGTCCATGAGGAGAAGATATGAAAACACCATTAAAGACCTTCATTCAGTACTTTATGGAAAACATGTAAAGGTGAGTGAAAAATATTAATCATTTTCAACCTTTTTATGGCATTTAACATTGTTCTCTAGTTTTTATAATGCATATGTATTTTTAAGCGAAGCTCTTGTAGCCTCTAGGAAGTATGAAAGTTGTTTAGTTTTTTGGATGTATTCTTTAGGGTTGAGACATCATATATTTCTTATTCAATAATTGACATTTATTTTATGTGTATATTTTATTTCTTGATATTTTTAGCTTCCTTCGATTCTCTTGTTGTCTATGATATTCTACTGTCTTAGAGATTCCTTTACATGCCATAATTTTGAGAAATTTTCTTCTGCTTTTTATTCCTTCAGCTAAATTTCATTGCTTATTACCTGCATGTTCTTTCTATTGCATTAATTTGACTTTCTTTAGTAGTTTTAGAGTATTTAGATATCTACATCGGAGGCATTATCTTTTCTGGAGTGGGGTGAGAAAACACTGTTCGCCCCACCCAATCAAAACATTTTTTCATCGCCCTTCTGTTGAGTAAAAAATTGAAAAATGTAATCACTGTCTTTGTCCTCCCATTGCTATCTGTCACTCATTCCATATTGAAATACATGCCACTGAAGTGCCATTTTATTAATAAATTCTTTAAGAAGTTTCTATGAGCGTTAGAAACTGTTATTGTATTATCATAATCCTCAATCAAATCCACCTAGAAAATAAAGTCACTACTTTCTGAACTATGAGTATTCAAAGAACTCATTATGTCATCTTGAACTGGCATACAGATAGATTTCATGCACAACCATCTGCATTCAAAATTTTCTCAATATCGTTCTCCGTCGTTTAGGAGAGAAAAAACCAGAAGCAAAAGCCTCCAATTCTCTTATAGTCAAGGGGTGGACCCTTGTGCTTTGCGTTTGTACATTTTATTGTAGAGTACTTTCATTGTTTTCTTGTCGCTTGATAGAATGGCTTTCATATGGATCAGGACTTGAGGATTTTGCAACTCTTGGATTATTAAAGACTTCCCGATAATGCCCAGAAGTTTCCTCATAATAAGAAGTTTCTTCAGACTTTGAAGCTTTTGATACTTGATTGCTTATTTACGAGACATAATTGATCGTCATGTTTATTGGTTCACCATAGGGTAAGTTTAAATTAGGAACTATTATAGGTGTCGATCTGCGTATCCTAGAATTCTCAGAATTTTTGTTAATCTTATTTCCAGAAAGAGAATTTGTACTCAGAGAAGTAGCATTGATGCTTCTCTCAGCACTTTCTTGAGTTGAAGATGGTAGGGATATGCTTATTTATGAGAGAATTGATCATCATGTTTATTGGTTTATAATAGGGTGAGCTTAAATCAGGAACTATCCCAGGTGTTAATCTGCATCTCCAAGAATTCTAAAAATTGTTATTAATCTTATTTCTAGAAAGGTAGGGATGCTTATTTCTGATGAAATGACACCTAAAAGAGGTTCAGGATCAGAATATTCTTGCTTGGGGTCAAATTTTAGCATTTTTGTTTGATATTTTTACTCGCAATATTCTACCAAACTAGCTGCACTTTTATCCTCTTTGTAGTTTAGTTCCCTCTGCTTCAAGGCAGAGAGTGGGGAATGCCTTCGATTGGGGGTTGGTTCCTTGCACATTCCAAAAATATCATTCCTCTCAACTACAACATGGGCCAACTTTTCCAAATTATATTTCAATGAATCCCCCTCTAGAGGAAATTCCACTCTTTCTCGTATCCTAGGTGTTAGACTCGTGTCAACAACTATAAATATAAAGGATTATACTTGTTTAGGTTGAATATAGGAACATGGATGGCCTGCATGCCCATTTTATTCATCTTCATTCTCAAAAGTATGGAAGCATTCTGGCTTCACTTCAACTCTTGTTATACCATGTGTGTCTAGTTCGATCAACCTTCGATCTAATGCCACCTAGCTTAAAACCTCACAAACAGAATAAAAATAATGAATTCATTTTGTTAGATATTTTCCTGAAAATTTCTGTACACCAGGGATCAAAAATGTTACACCATTTTTTGGTCATCTAACCTATTATGAATATATGGACCTAGGTACACCATGTAAGACCAATTTTACCCCAAGTGAAATTTCTTTCACTATGAAAATAACTTAGTAAACCACCTTTATTAAGTTGTTTATGGTCTAAACAGGAAACCCCGTGTGGAAATATTAAATAAATATACATTTGTTTGATTTTCCTCAAGGAATAATTAGATAAACTGTAGTTTAATTAATATTCCTGGTTATATTTAACCCAAAACAAGGAAATTATCTAGATAAATCATTATTTATCTTATTATTTTCTAAGAATAATTGTTTAAACTTTATTTAAATAACATTATTTGTTAAATATGACTAAGTCACCCATAAATAATTAAATAAATAATTATTTGATTATTACTCAACTACATCCTTAAAATGATAAATAAATCATTTATTTATTTATTATTCACAAATAAAGGGATTTAACCCAAGTCAAATTCCTTTTCCCTCCAACAAATATAATAAAATATTCCATAAAATTTGGATCTTGATTTGGTTAATAATATTTTAACTATGCACCAATATCTAGACTAACTCAATATTTTGTTATAAATAGAAGGGTTTTTCCATTCATTTCTCACCTTTTGTTGCCTAAAGATCACTCTGGATCTAAACTTTGGGTCTGACTATTGATCCACCATCATAGTCATATTTTGCTACTATTTTTGTCTGGGTTTTCTACACCATCAAGAGAGAGGAATTCTAGATCTGAAGTGTTGAGGACTTACAAGAACCAATCCCATTGAGGAGAACAGGGAACACCCTCTTGTGTTTTCCTCCCAGGTGCTATTAACACAAAATTCATTTGATATATTCTTGTCTTGTCTATTGGATGCATGGAGTAGATCTTGTTTTTCTATTGTTTAATGTCTTCTAATGCATAGTTCTATATTTTTGTAGCATTTATCTTGATCACCTAACTGCAAATATGAATATATTAGCAGTCATTTCTGCTGTTAGGGTTTTTTGTTATCTGCAGATAAAACGGTCTTTTTTCGTATGCTTGGAATAAAGATTCATACTAACAACTAGCGGCTCCACACAGGTTTACGATTACGACCGCTATCATTTTTCTGATCCTTGCATATATAGCTTCTTCAAACCCTCAGATTTCTCTTTAGCCCCTTGTTTTTGTTTTTCTTGATGTTTTTTTTAACCTATAAAACCCTAAAACGATAAAAATTATGACTTCTGTGTGTTTTCGAACCTATTGTGCAGGTGACAGACATCAATCGTAGCTGAGACGAAAATTTTTTCTGAAACCTACCGCCAAGAGTGCTGGAAGTGCAGGTCGCACTTTTTGGCACAAAACCTACAAACTAGACCTTTAGGGCACACTTTTCAGCCCAAAAACTACGACCTCTGCTGAAAATAGGTCAGAAACTGCGACCTGGACTTTTTGGAGGGATTTTTCTAAATGTTTTCTCGGTTTGTTTGAGCCTTTGTTCAAGGTTTTCTAACCTCCGTATCCGCCCGTTTTGGACTTGTAATATTTTTGTTTTGCTCAACTAAGTGGGAACCTAGCCCCCTAGGGCTTCAGTACCCTCCAATTTTTGTGGAAGAGTTTTTGCTGTGGCAGGTTGTTTGAAATTTCAGAGTCTTCAGCCATTTTTTCAGATCTGATACCTCACCTTTAGATCCACTTCAGATCAGCTTTTTATCCATCCAAATCACCTCATATAGATTTTTTTTGGTTTTCCTCTAAGGTTCACTCCGTTTCCCTTCAGGAGATAGACTTTCACAACCATTTTTACGAAAAAAAAATGTCTGATTTGTTGCTATTTTCTGTACCACTTTCCAGCAAATTTTGTCTTTTAGATCCCTATCCCTCTTAACCTTAGATATATTAGATTTTATAGTGTGTTTTGATTATTTTTACTCATCTATAGACTAGTTGTTGAGAGACCTTCCTGCTTGGGTTTAGATTATTGCATTATTAGCTGTTTATTTTCTGTTTTTGCAGGCCTATATACTGTCATTTGTAGGTTTATTTACAACTATATAGAGCACTTTTTATTTTTCTCTACAAACGTCTGGGTTTAAAAGTTAAAATTTACACACTTTTACAGACACAACCTAACAAAAAAAGGGCTTGGTTAACACCGCCAAGAAAAGACTCTAAAAACATTGAAATCAATTGATCCTGCACCTCCCTGCCCTTGTTTTGACATTGTAATCAGTTGATCTTGCACCTCCCTACCCTTGTCGGTTCCCTTTTCCTTTGTGTCATGTTTGTGTCATCACCATTACACCACCAAGGCGATTATCTCAGATAATTCTTGGCCTTCATCCTCAGTTTTCGGTAGGACGACTTACCCCTCCACGTAGGGGTCGAGTTAGTCCTCTACCGAGTCCACAAACCAACTCTTCTTCTAGTCCTTTGGGTTCTCCTTCTCATTCTACCTCTGGTTCTCCCCCTGACACCTTCACCATGTATGGTGCAGGACGTGCTAGTGGTGGTGACCCTGACCCTCAGGCTAGAAATAGAACTAGTTGGACCACAACGGACACTACCCCGGATACACCCTTGCTCCCCTTCATGGCAGGCCTCAACCTCCCTGATTTTGGCCAGTTGATAAATGACCCTACACACCATGACACTAGTTGGCCTGCTATGCCGAAAAAGCTCGCTTCCAACATCCCAAAGACTGAAGGTCTTGCTGGAGAGGATCCTTCAAATCATGTTCGATATTTCCACATGTGGGGTTCGCCTAATTCCGTTACCGATGACTCTATCCATATTTGGTTGTTCCAACGAATGCTTACGAGTGAAGCTTCTAAGTGGTATGTGGATCATGCTCCTTCCTCTCATACCACGTTTGTGACTCTTGCCCGAGATTTTTTGTCTTATTTATAGCTTCTCCTGCGTTATGACACGGATACCAAACTCTCGACCTCTTTCCATCAATCATCTGCAACCCTCCTGTCCGACCATGTTCAGGAATAGCGGAGAGGAAAGAGGCTATGTCGAGCCCCTAATTTCGAGGACTATGTCTACATGGACTGGTTCCTTAGATCTCTCTTTTCACCTATCGAGAAAGATGTTGCAATGCACTTTCCTCAAACCAAAGAAGCCGCTCTCCAAATTGTGTTGAAATATGACCTGATCTACACCCAGTCGGGTTATGTTTATACCGTTCTACCTGATCTTCCTAGACCTGGTGGTGCCAACATATCTGGGGCATCTCATGCCGCCGACGGTATAGTTGGAGCTCTCTTTAATCTGTATGCTCAACCTCCCATGGGCTATGGTTTTCCTTAAGGAGGGGCCAACAGCTCTGACACTTTTCCCCTTCCCGGTAGCACGACATGCCTCCTCCATTTGCCCAACCTCATGTTTACCACACTATTACCCAACCTCCTTATTATCTGTATCCACATCCTGGTGCTCCAGCTCCTTCAGCGTTAGCACCTTCTCCTCCCTTTCCTTCTCAACCCCTGCAACAGCAATCACCACCCCCTCAAGGTTAGGTGTACACACATCACGGGATGACTAATCCTCCTCCCTCAAAAAGGAAGAGAAAATGCACTCAAGATCAAGTTGCTCCTGGTAATCATGGACCTAATCAAGCTAATGCTCCTAACACTACAAATAAACAACAAGGTACTCAGCCCAAGCAGGATAGGCCTATTCGTACAGATAAGCCCTTTTCTTGTTGTGGTTTTTATGGTCATTATAAGAATGATTGTCCTCTTCTTACACATATGCGACAGCTATGGGATTCTTAAGCAACATTAAGATGATAGCAAGCCATCCCTTTCATTCCTCCTAGTCCTGCACCTAGTCAATCGGCTGTGCTTACTGATCCTTTCCCTCAGCAAGGATTTGTGGCTACGCAACCACCTGAAGGTCAGGTGGCCACTCAACTTCTTCCATCTGGTTCCCCTGATTACCATATTATCATGATGTCCTCTGAACAACCTTTTTAACCTTCTTCTCTTGGCCCTTCACCTTTAGCTGGTACTCATGAACCCCTTGATCCTCCAGCCGCTACCCTGCCTGGTCAACCCAAACCTTATCTTGCTTTGACCCCAGTTCAACCAGTCTCTCTGACTTCTCTCGCTGCAACAATGCCTCAGTCACCTCAATAGGAACCACTTCCTATTGTGACCGCTTCGGGTAAGAAGGGCAAAGCTCGCAAAGGGGCACCAAAGGACAAGTACCCCCTTTCCTTGTTCACGAGTTCTGCTTTGGATTTTCCTACTCCTATTGGCATCCCTCCTCCCAATGTCAACATGCCGGAGCTTTCGGTCACCTTTTTCTACCTATCATCATCCATGAGACCCTTGGGAGAAGCCCCCATGGAGACTTCCCCAGGTCCCCCATGGACTAATGAATGCGGTTTTAAGTGGATCAGCATGAAGAATAACAATATGGTTGTACCCAGAGAAACCATCCATAAAGGATAGAACCTGGTGCCCCGCACACTCATTAATGATTTGGTCAATGAATGGTATGGGGAAGTTGTCTTTGGGACAAGCTTTTTTCAGATCGTGAAAGTTAGTGCAGACACGAATGGTGCCTTGTTTCTTGAGAATGAGAACCAGATTGGACACCCAATTGGTGTATTCAATGGGGTAGATAAAACCAGCCTGCTTGAGCTTATCGATTTTGGCTTTGACAGCTTATTGTCTGGAAGGATTAATGGGTCTCAACTTTTGACGGATAGGATTGGCATTAGGCCATGTATCGATATGGTGTTCGACAATGGAAGGATTAAGTTCAAGAATTTTTGAATAGGACCAGGAGAAAATATCATGGAATTCTTTGAATATCTTAGTGTAAGCCTCAACCTCTTCCAGGGTGAAATGGGCACCCAAGGTGATATTTTATTCTATCCCTGGTTTTTTAGAAATGTTAATTTTAATGGTAGGGGAGATATTGGCCATATTTCCTTCTTCGAAAACATTGGGTGCAGGGATGGGATTTCTAAACCAATCCACTTCATTAGGAATGAAGTCTTTAGTTTCTACAACATATTGGTCATGGGCCTGCTGTGGGAGGAAGTATTCATCGTGGTGCATATTATCCCATGGAAATTCAAGGTCAATCATCGCTTCCATAAGGTCTTCATCAGAGTGAAAGATGGGGTGACTAGAGAAAGGAGGAGCACCTGACGCGACAGAGCTACCTGACTCATCATCACGAGAAGAAAGGCTCACATGAACAATGTTATGGGGGATGACCGAAGATGAAGCAGATAAAGGATCTACCGAAATTGAGCCCAGGGTGATTGCCGAAGCGAGGTCAAGTAGATCGTCATGCCGTTCGGCCTTAAAAACGCAGGAGCCAATTTTCAGCGGTCTATGTCTTACTATTTCCATGACCTGGCTCATATTATCCTTGCTTATTTATATGACCTTACTGTGCATTCTAAACATTGGGCACAACATCTCCACAACCTGCGTACCATCTTTCTCTGATGTAGCAAATATAATATCCACCTCAACCCGCTGAAGTGTGTCTTTTTTGTACCTGTCGGCCATCTTCTAGGCTTAATCGTGTCTAAATAGGGTATCATGCTTGACCCATTAAAAGTTCAAGCCATTCTTGAGCTTCCTATCTGTTGTACTTTACGCCAGTTACAAAGCCTCCAAGGCAAAGATAATGTCCTTCGCTCGTTCATACCTGACTATGCCACCACCGCGGATGTGTTCCTTAGACTCCTTTGCTCTAATATCCCTTTTCTTTGGGATACCTATGCTCAAGAGTCTTTCGATGCCATAAAAAATGCTCTAACATCCACTCCCTTGATTCGTCCTCCTGAATTTGGTAGGGACTCCATCCTGTATATCTCTTTGTCCACCCACTCGGTCGCTAGAGTCCTCATTCAGGAAGATGACAATGGAATTGAAAATGTTGTCTATTCTGTCAGTAAGAACTTGGTAGGACCTCCTGTATCCTACTCACATGAAGAGAAATAAGCATTGGCTGTCATATTATCGGTCCAGAAGCTTCGTCATTACATCCTCATGCATTCCACCAAGGTCGTGACTAATTCTAACCTTATGGCCTCCTATTGAGTCGTCGAATCATCAGTGGGAAGTACACCCGTTGAATCGTGATCCTCCAGGAATTCGATCTTGAATTTGTCACACTAAAAAGTAAGAAAGGTTTAGCCCTCGCTAAACTCAATTCCAAGCTACCTATAGGTATGTAAGATCCACCAGTTAATGATAATTTCCCTGATGAACATTTGTTTGTCATTACCACTGATGACCCTTGGTATGGGGACATCCTCACATACTTACGAACCCAAAAGTTTTCCCTCCATCTTGATCATGATGCTCGACGATGTATCTGACACCAAGCCCCTTTCTACCTTCTTATTGGTGACGACCTTTATTTTCACGGTGTAGATTCTTCCCTTTGTCATTGTCTCATGCATACTAAACCAGACAAAGTCCTCAATGCCTATCATAGTGGCACTTGTGGTGGCCACCTCTTCGGTTTGGCCACTTCCCAGAAAATCATGCGTGCTGGGTACTTTTGGCCTTCTCTCTTTGGTGATTGCATTGAGACAGTAAAACACTGCCCCAATTACCAACATTTTTCCTCTAAGACACGAGCTCCACTAGCTCCCCTTCATCCTGTCATTTCCACTGGTCCCTTATGCAAGCAGGCCATAGACTGTATGAAGTGTAAATCGCCATCAGCTGGTAACCATAAGTATATCATCATGGTGGTTGACTATTTCACTAAATGGGATGAGGCCATGCCAATGTTTAACAACACGATAGGTACCACAGCTCTCTTTTTCTTTAACCATGTGATCGACCGATTCAGAGTTTTGGAACAACTGGTCTTCGACCATGTCCGACATTTTGAAGATGAGATATGGTGTGAGTTATCCTCCTTGTTGGGCTTTGAGCACCAATATTCCTCCTCTTATTACCCCCAAGGTAATGACCCAGTTGAAGTAGTCAATAAAATTCTTAAAACCATGCTTCAACAGATGGTGGACAAGCACAAAACCAACTGGTACCTTATGCTCTTCCATACTTTGTGGGCCTATAGAAATTCTGTTAAAACTGCCACCGAGTTTACTCCTTTCCACCTTGTTTTTGGAGAGGAGGCAGCCCTACCGATCGAGTGTGAAATCCCTTCCCTTCATCTAGCCGTCGAACTTCTCCCTGACACCCAACCTTTAGAACAGTGACTTGAGATAGCTAAGAAACACACCAAAGCTCAATATGACCAAAAAGTCCAACCTCGTACTTTTCACGAAGGTGATCTTATTCTGGTGTATGACTAGGTCCATGATGTCCTTGGTCATGGGAAGTTTGAATCATTATAGCTAGGACCTTACATCATCAGTAAGGATTTAGGTAAGGGGGCATATCTATTAGAGGACTTCAAAGGTGATCCCCTTCCCAATCCTCACAATGCACTCTATCTGAAGAAATATTACCCTTAGCATTTCCTTCCGGAAATGCATATTTTATTTTTTCTTTAGGTAGCCAGCTCATACTTTTTAGTGATTTGATACTTCCCGAGGACACACTTTTTTCCAAGAAGTGTCACTTCAGCCCTCCTCAAAACCATATTTCTTCACTTGCAACACTCGTAATGAGGGGCACCACTTTGCCCCCATACTTGTCCACGCTCGTGTTGATTTTCGTCATGAGTTACCATCTTTTACTCATGTTTTCATGGTCCCCACTGGACCTTTTTCTATGTGACAGCACCATCGATTCACCCTTGTTTAGAGCATCTGAGTTGAGCCATCATTTCATTCATGGAGTCTATCCCGAGTTCCTTTGAATCCCGCTATAGTATTCCATCCTTCATTGCTTGGTCCCTATCTCGTGTCACACATTATGGCCTGCAATCCCACTGTCCCCTATCCGTAATGATATTATGTCAGTTGCTACCAGGTCATCCATGCCCTTGATGCTCTAATAAGGGAAGTCATTGATTCGATACTCAGTCCCCCCCCCATTTCATCATCATCATTGGTGTCAGTCTGTCAGTCATTCTACTATTTTCTCTCGTGGCTTAGTTAAGGATCCCTTATTGCCTCACCTATGGCGGACCTCCTTATGTCGACATCAGCTCATTCATTCCAGAACATAGGTCTAGAGGGCAGTGTACCTTGGTTCCAGCTTCCACTCTTGTTCGGTACCTCGGATCAGGAAAAGGGACTCTTTCTTTCCCTTTGACTTGATTTTTTCTCAGCTACAACTCCTTTCAGCATGATCAAGATCCGTATACTCGATGGTTCAGTGATGCCGCAGCTGACATCGGTGATTCCCGGGTGTGTGTGATATGTCTCAACCCTCATGAGGGGGTGGCCATATAGGTACCCCCCCACACACTCAGATGACCTCTTCATTATAGCATTCGATGCAGCTCCATACATTTGATGATGTTGGTCTCAACTGCTTGCAGCACTTTTTTGTTTGCATGTATCAGTCATATTTTTAGAGCCCTTTCCTATGTTCAGGGGCATATAGGTTGCATTTATATCTCATGTACTCAGATATCATTGTAAAAGTCCTGGATGTTATCCCAGACACAATATTTATGTGGGATTCATTATCGTGTTGTTTATCTGGCTCATGTTTGTACCAGCATTTTCTATATTGGCCAGTCCCATGGTTTTCCAGATGCCTTATTGTTTGTACTTTTCCTCGGCAGGCATAGGTATGCCTCCCCCGTGGCCTATAACACAGGTACTAATGCATCAAAGAGACTTGTCACACCTGTAAGTCTCGTCTCCTTAGGGTCTAGTTATTTCAGTGCTTTGGTCTACCTTATACTTCTCTCTCTTTGCCTTCCCCTTCGATGTCTAGTGATTGAGTTCTTACAACGTACTTCAGTCATATGTTTAGATCTTAACGCTCTCATGCTAGGGGGAAATATATTACACCATTTTTTGGTCATCTTACCTATTATCATTAGATGGACCCAGGTACACCATGTAAGGCGAATTTTACCCCAAGTGAAATTGCTTTCACTATGAAAATAACTTAGTAAACCACCTTTCTTAAGTTGTTTATGGTCTAAACAAGAAACCCCATGAGGAAATATTAAATAATTATACATTTATTTTATTTTCCTCAAGGAATAATTAGTAAACAACAGTTTAATTAATATTCCTAGTTATATTTTACCCAAAATAAGGAGATTAACTAGATAAATCATTATTTATCTTACTATTTTCTAAGAATAATTTTTTAAACCTTATTTAAATAATATTCTTTGTTAAATATGACTAAGTCACCCATAAATAATTAAATAAATAATTATTTGATTATTACTCAACTACATCCTTAAAATGATAAATAAATCATTTATTTATTTATTATTCACAAATAAAGGGATTTAACCCAAGTTAAATTCCTTTTCCCTCCAACAAATATAATTAAATATTCCATAAAATTTGGATTTTGAATTGGTTAATAATAATTTAACTATGCACCAATATCAAGACTAACTCAATATTTTGTTATAAATAGAAGGGTTTTTCCATTCATTTCTCACCTTTTGTTGCCTAAAGATCACTCTGGATCTAAACTTTTGGTCTGACTATTGATCCACCATCATAGTCATATTTTGCTACTAATTTTTTCTGGGTTTTCTACACCATCAAAAGAGAGGAATTCTAGATCTAAAGTGATGAGGACTTACAAGAACCCATCCCATTGAAGAGAACAGGGAACACCCTCTTGTTTTTTCCTCCCAGTAGCCATTAATACAAAATTCATTTGATATATTCTTGTCTTGTCTATTGGATGCATGGAGTAAATCTTTTTTTTTTTCTACTGTTTAATGTCTTCTACTGCATAGATCTAGATTTTTGCAGCATTTATCTTGATCACCTAACTGAAAATCTAAATATATTAACAATCATTTCTGCTGTTAGGGCTATTTGTTATGTGCAACTAAAGTGGTATTTTTTCGTCGCTTGGAATTAAGAATCATACTAACAAGAAACACTAAAGTCTGACTCAATTCATAGGCAACTTTGTCGGGTTTGTCAGAATTCCATCCCTTTTCCAAGAGACAAGGCCATACTACTTCCCAAAATAAGTAATGTCTTTGAGCTTTTCTAAGCCTAAAATATCCAATTACAAACTTAATAATCTCTTTAGTATAAATTCTGAAACATGCCTTGCATCTAGGAATTTCATAACGATAAGTGGTGACTGGGTTTGTCTTTTTTGGGTGTCGTACAACCACAGTAAGATCTTCCTTGCCTTTGCCAATTCCCATGGCTTGAACAAGTGCATTTGGTCCTGCTAATGCTTTTAGCTTTTCAACAAACTCTTCTATAGAAAATATTCCATCATTGAATGCCTTTGTTACCAGTTTATTAGAAAAACCCGTGAGACCCTATACCTGTAAGAATATTCAACATATCATAATAGTATTAAGGAAATATACTTTGCAACTAGGAAATTTTTTTTTTGAAATGTGTTTGTAATTTCATTGAGAAAAACATACATAAATTGAGAATATTACAAAAATAAGGACAATGGATAGGCTATCACCACAAATTGGATCAAGGGATAAAATATTAAAGGACAAAGCCCAAAATCTAAAACCAGACTCCCAATAACAACAAATATAATGAGAGTCAAAACATGGGCGAGGCGAATGAGCTTCCCTTTACAAATCTATGGGATTTCATACAAGGAAGAAGCCTAAGCCTGAAAAAAGTAAACAAAAACATCCCTTTACAGCTTCTTGGGCAACATACAAGGGAGAAACATGTGCCTAGGCAAGAAAATCACTCAACTATTCCAATACAGTATGTAAGAGAAATTCCTTAAATTTCATAAACCAGATCTTAAAAACCAACTGTTCTTACTTAAATAATTGAGTTCACTTTTGTGAATGTTGTCCACACGTTTCTCATCTTAGGTTAATTTGTCATTTAGGTTAAATCTATTACAAAACCAAGAAGATTAATATGGTCCAACTAGATTATGAAATTCATTTCATATGTATCAGTTATAACTTATAATATGTATCATGACATCATAATGCAAACTCTATTTGCACCCCAATTAAACTAAATTGGTTTCATGGACATTAAAATGTCATATCAGAATTCCATTGATGTATTATTAACAACATCATACCATTTCTACATTTACATAAAAAATTGAATTTTTGGCAAGAAAAATTTACCTTTGGGATCTCATGTTTCAAATTCTCAGGTATGTCACGAATAATACGCGCCAACAATTCATGTTGCTGTCATCCAGACAAAATGCACTGGCCTTGCATACAATTTTTTCTACTTGTCTTTCTATATTTTTCCCATCTGCAATATGACTCAGTATTGAAGAACTTGCCATAATAGTGCGCTAATATATCCTCCATTTCTTTAGTTTCCACAAATATTTTCACTGCTTTAAGATTTTTCCCAAAAATATACAACCCAAGTATGAATAAATCTTCCTCACTTTTAGTCCATAATGCACTTGGGCTGCCATGCACTATCATGTAACCTTTTGAGCTTACATCTTCCCCCATATTATGTATTCCTTTTTGCTGAACCTGGAAATTGGAATCAATTAAGTGCTTGTTTAAGTCCAAAAATCTAGCTTTAATATTCTTGGCCATCTTCCAACCAACCTTGCCCCTTTTTCTTCGACACCCATGACAATAGGAGGAAGTGTCAAGTACAGCCTTAGCTACCAAAGTAGATTCTGTCAGGGTATCCTCTGGTCTTAATAAATTTGTCTTCAAACCTGTAATATACATATTGTCTTCTCTGAGTTGGCCACTGTTACTAATCACATGGGTTCATTGATCATTTTCCAATTCAGATAGATCATCTTGACAAAATTCACAATCTTTTTTTATGGCTCCAATTGGGGAAGACTACTTTGAAGGGGAATCGTAATCTGAGAGTGTTCCATTTCCAAAAGGTAAAAAAAAATTATCTACATTACTGGCACAGTTAATCCCTCCACAAACGGTATCTCAAATTCATCATCCTTGTCATCCTTATAATCCCTACTGTAATTTATTCCCAGTTGATCACAACCCATTTGCAGCTTAAATGGTGGCACGTTGACTTGATACTTATCTCCAATTTGGGGGGGACTATGTGGACTATTAGAGTCATCACTGGAGTAAGTAGATGTTGATGACCATAATAAAATTCCACATATCTCAGTAATTGGCTTACTCCCATCATTTATTTCATTAAGAGATGACTGCATTTCCTGTATTCTGAAAGACAACCTCTTCATTTAATGATAGTATAGAGATCTGAACAGAAAAACAATTTTTTGAGGAGCCTAACATTACCAAGTTCAAGGACATAAACAACAGTAGTGACACACTCAAGTACTTGAAATGGAAAATTTCTAGATAACAGAATAGAATTACTAATTAACAATGTGAGACTCCATTCTTCACATGTGGGACTCCATTCAGCAAGGAAAATTCTATAAATTGCAATATTTTTCAAGAAGGGAAAAAATCAATGAATTTTGGGAAATCTTAATGTGACAAGTATTAATGTGGGTTAGTTTCAGTTGGGGTTGAAATAAATGGTGATATATTCCATGGAGTCCACCATGTTTAAAATACTTTCAAATTACCAAGATTGAATAATAAGCGAAGATGAATTTTATTTTATTTTTTCTCCATACATATTTGGTGAAGAAAAGTCCTCAACCAAGCTCCTAAAAGAGTTGATGGTAGTAAGAATGGATAAGAAACAAAAGGTTAATGGTTTAACTAGTATTTCACTACTCTATCAATTTATTTTTGTTTATTCATAACTTTTTTATTCTATGGTAGTTAAATATTACATTTTTTTTTTTTTTTTTGAGTTGATGGTAGTAAGAATGGATAAGAAATACAAGGTTAAAGGTTTAACTAGTGTTTCACTACTTTATCGGTTTTATTTGTTTATTCATAAATTGTTCATGTTACGGTAGTTAAATATTACATCTTAGTTTTTGTATTTTCTATAGCTATGTTTGTGAAAAGGGTAGGGAATAATAGGGTAGTTCTTTGCAAGGTGGAGATGGTGTTCGATTGGGGGATTTTTTGATAAAGCTTCTTCTATATGTTCATGATCTTATATTGGTTTCTAAATTGGCCCATGGATTGCAAATGCACCTATATGCCCTTGAGCATTTTCTTAGAGTAGTGGGATGCAAGTCAATACTAGAAATACCAAAATAAGGATTTTCTCTAATAAAAGGAAGAAAAGTAAACATATGTTCTTCTTTGAAGAAAAAATTATTGAATAAGTAAATGAGTACAACTACCTCAGACAGATTTCAACAAAAAACTTAATAATCCTTTTAAACTTTCTTGATAAATAGAGGTGTTAACCATTACTTGATAAATTGTCTTTACACAATGAAAAAGTATACTTTGATTTCAATGGAATTTCACATAGAGTGGCCAAATTTGGCAAGAGATGCTTCCGAGCCTAGTGTTATATTCAAATGAGCATATCTTTCTCAAATGTTTTCTTTTTTTCCAAAATTTATTTCTTTCTCATTATTGGCTAGGAGCTTGATGATTTTTTTATTTGATCCTATGTATGAGGGAGTTCATGAATCCGTTTTGTATGCTTCTTGAGTCCAAAGGGTTTCCTTTCCTTCATTTTCTCTCTTCATATTTGTCATTTTTTTATTCTTATCCCACCTTGGCATTTTCTCCACTTTTCAAATGTCATATAGTAAAGCATAGGATGAGAAGGAAGCATTAAGAGGAAGGGTACCATCCCTACTGTGCCATTATTCTGGAACAATTATGTTAATGTTACATTATGTTAGTGTAACTTTATTTTTAAATTTAACCTCCGATTAAATTCTTTAAAAGATATATAGAAAGTAAAATTTCCATATATTTCACTTAAATATTGTTTTCCACACTCCCCATTACTCGGCATTACTTTTCACCTCTCAGTGCAAATGTTATTTACATTCACAATTACACAACTTTTATGTTGCTATTTTGTTGCCCTAAGAAAATTCCAAGTTTAAGGGATTTAGTTGAGCTCTCTCTTTTCAAAATGGTTATTATGTCTATAATTTTTATGGCCTAAATTGGTAACTACTGAAATTCTTGAATGGTAGGAGATTTACATATTGAATTTGAAACAAGATGTGGTAATGCATATGCATTTGATTTTCTTGATGTATTGAGACATCTTATTCTATACCATTTTGTGATTGAAGTGTTTGATGCTATTTATAGTGATTTGTCCAACGCTTTTTCACTTGAAGTCTATAACCTTCTACTTCATAATTATATTTATCTGTCGTGCGTATTTTTTCTCTTACTCTGCAAGGTTTTCATGTGTTGCAAGAAGATATTGCCGGGTAATTGAAAATTGTTTCCCCAATGACACATCACAAGATTCTTATTTCTAAATTTAGGATATTCTCTTACACATTTTATTACATCTACGACACTCCAATTTTCCAATTGGGCATAGGTGAATATTTTTGTAATTCCCATCTTACTTATGCACACAACACTCGCATGAACACACTAATATTGCCTTATATTTTATCATCTATTTAATTACATGAAATCGACCAGTGCTTGAAATGGTTAACCTAAAAAATGTGAATCGAATCAGAACTAGATAAAAACCGGATCAAAAAACTGGTTGACCAAAAAATAAATTAATTATTCAAATTTAGGAAGAAACATGTATATTAATGTGCATCCATATGACTCACAACCATTATACAAAAATATTTCCATTTAACTTGAGTTTTCCTGGACACGGATTTGGAGGTTTCCCAACATGAAATTCCTAAAGAATATGTTGTCATGAAGCCTAGTGTGCACCATATCATGGTTAAAATCTAAAGTCTTTGGCACCCTTAAACCTAAAACTAGTCTGAGAATCCAATACCATACTAAGAGCATATTTATGCTAAGACAGTTTACCATGCATTTACACCCACATTTTTTCTTAACGGTGAAAGTGGTTATGTGTCTCATAATTCTATATAAAGGAAAAATGTCCATATCATATAAGATAGGCAAGCTTAAAATTCGTGTTCTATAGCTAGAAGTATTTTTATGATATTGTTCTCAACTTTAAGCCCTTTGCTGAAGGACTTAAAAAGGATGTAAAAGTGATTTAGTGGGCCAGAATCTTCAATGCTTGGTATTCTTGTGAGATTATTTTCCCAGCATGGTCCTACTAAATTGAAAAGGTTTTTTTTTGTTTATTGTTTAGGCCAAATATTACAATAGCAGCACTAGTGCAACGATTCTAAAAGGTCACTTTCTTGTTAATTTCACCATGAATATCTCTTTTAAAAATAAATATTTCTTAGCTTTGTTTACATTAGTGGTTTGCTAAGAAATTTTCTATAGTATCTTATTTAAAGGGTGCTAACTCAATGGAAGAGCACCTACTTTACAAGCAGGAGGTTGGTGGCTCGATTCCATCGTGCCCTAATATTCATACGAAATGGTGGCGATCATTTTTTGGTGACAAATACTCTTTTTACCATCACCAATGAGATTATGGTGACATTTTTTGACCCTCACCAAAATATGAAATGGTGAAGGTCAACGAATGCCACCATATATATGGATCAATAGTGATGACCATGAAAGGTCCATCACCATAAATCATTGTCGTTGATATGGAATGGTGAGGGTCACTTTTTTTCACTATAGTCATTATTCATGATGGACCTTGATGTCACTAATGAGATTATCATGATATTTTTTGACCCTCACCAAATATGAAATGGTGATGGTCAACGAACGTCACCATATATATGCACCAATAGTGGCGGCCATGAAAGGTCCATCCCAAAATTTTTTGTTTTTCATATGAAATGGTGATGGTCACTATCCGTCATTATAATCAATATTCATGATGGACCTTAAATGTCACCACAACACATACGTTTTGCGACACCACATTTGGTGATGTTCAGGTTTTTAGTGACGGAGGCTATTTTCCGTCACCATTGCTCATATGAAATGGTGACAGTCACTATTCCTCATTATAAACCATTATTGGTGACGGACCTTGAATGCCACCACAACACCTTTACTTTCACCAATGCCACCTTTGGTGACAATCAGATTTTGGTGACTAAAGCTCTTTTGACCCTCACCAATGACCTTATGGTGACATTTTTCACCCATCACCAATGTCCTTTTTATTGTAGTGCTCTGGGAGTTGCAGTATTATTGGTGTAATACTAGGGCTCGCCACTATTTGGCGAGGTAATGAGGAGAGAAAATCAGGGGAATATACACATTAGGTCATAAATATTTATCCCTAGTTTAGTCATCAAAAACCATCTCAAGATAAAAGGGATGATGCACTTGCAGAAAAGTACCTCAACACATAACCACAAGTCATGGCTCATTTTGATGTTGTTTCTAGGTCGTTGGGAGATGAATGCATAATGGCTACTCAAAGGAGATGGAATATCCTCCCTCATAGTCTTAGAAACATTGAATACCACATATGAGAGAGATTGAGAGGTTCCCTATAAATAACACCAATATGCAAGAGGGCCATGCATGCCATGAAGATTTAGTGGCTTGGTTTGAAACTCAATCCACCCTTACTGCTTGTACTGGGTGATGGAAAAGAAGAAGATGAGTAGAAAAAGCAATGGGAGGAAAAATAAAATAATGATGGCTTTTACCCTCCTGAAGGGACTCCCGCACTTCTTCCTTGGGAAGTCAAAGGGTCCATTAGATATTTGTAAGAAATGCATAAGGAGGACTAGGTTGCTCATAGGATGAGCAACAATTTGGTAGGGGGGTGATGATGAGATCCGTCATTAAGTATAATTGGAGGGGTTAATTTTCAAATTTTAACCTTTATTAAGTCTCTCTTTCTCACATTTAAATTATATTATGGTCTTATGTTTCTATTGTAGATGGTGATTAAGGCGTTTCATACTTCAAATGTCTAACATTACTTAAATGTAGGATAATCATGAAGATATTGGACTTTTGATGAAGATTTTGAAATTAAAGATTGAAGTAGACAACAAGGAGAGATTCTGGGGGTATTTCCCACCTCCTTAACCCCGAAATTCATCCAAGAGATCCTTGATATTCCCTCCAACAACTCAAAATCAAAGGAAGCCAAGCAAGTAAGAGATCAAGTGCACCAAAGCTCCACTTCTCTTGTAGTCAAAAAGGAGACATCACCTACTTTTTAGGGAGTTGTCAGTAGCTACCCTTTAGGTTAAATAGGGTTGAGCAAGAGCTCATTACGATTCTAATTTTAAGGACTATAATATAATTTTATCTCTATTAATAGGTTTTTGAGACTTGTATGATTATGTAATGAGACTATTTTCTACAATAATATGAGTATTCAGATTGTCCTTCACTGATTTAGTTTCAGAGGGCTAGGCTAGTGGGTTAGGGCCCAATCCATTGGCCTTAGTCTCTCTCATGTATTCATGCTCATTTTATTTCATTGTAGTTATTTTTGTTACATTTGAACTCACTGTTTTTATTTTTATTCCATTTGTATTTTGTTGTAGTTAATCTTGCATAAATATTGGTATAATAACTGATAAACCTAGAAAGTTGTGTGTCAAGAATCCCTCTCTCATCTCTTTCATTAGATCTTGAGGAGGGAAGACCTTCCCCACATGAAAAATTTTCTGTTTAGTCTATGATTACTTGGAAATAATAGCTAGGTTGTGGTAGTGTCATGGACATGTGTGGAATACTAAGCTATATTTATGTTTGAATGCTAAAGTAGGTTTTCTTTCGAAATTCAACTCATCTTTTCCATTTCCTTCATTATGAATTTTCCAATTTTTGTTTCATGAATAGGTACTTTTATTGCAGCATAAAGTAGAACAACAAATGAGGACTTCAACAACACCCTTAGCTTCATTTCTTACCCATCATCAACCATTTTCCATCAAATCTCCATCAACCCTATTTTTAAGATTTTTCACCTTCACCTCATGAGCAACTCTAGAAGTGAAAGATGAGCTTCTAAAGAGGTTTTCATATTAGAAAATGTGTTCACCACCTTCCATTCATCCAAACACACCTTCATTCCACCTCCCCTATGATTTTATCAACTATTTGTGGCCTCAGATTTCCATTGGACTATTTCCTGTATAAATTCAGGACTTTCCTGTAGCAGTATAGGAAACTTGTAGCAACACTTGGAGAAACACCAATAGGCCTCTTATTAAGCCCATAAAAAATCATACACCTCATTCAAACCTGCCAAAATCATCTAGACACCTTTAGCCCTACACCCATGAGTTCAAGACCTTCCTAAACCACCTTAACACTTTCTCCTACTTGCTACAAAAAAAGGCATTTACAAGCATAATTAGGTCATGATTAGATGCATGAGTAAAAGCATGATAGTTAAAAAATGAATTATATAGAGTGTGTTTAGCCATTTGGCCTAGAAATGTGTGATTAGGTTAGTCTCGTTTCTGCAATTTCAATTCAGCAATTTACTTCATGAAAGATGCCTAGTTTGCTTCCATTTCTTTCCATAGCTTAATTTGTAGATTTATTCCATTATAAAGTAGATATATATACTTTTTTGCCGTAGAATAATTTTTTTATTGATGATAGAGTAATCGATTTGAATCATTTGTAGCCCTACTTCTAAATTCAGAAGTGTGACAAACTTCATTCATAAACCCTAGAAATAAAACCCTGTCGTAGGACTCAGAAGATGATGAAAAGAGTATAATTCATCTGTTGTGTATATAACACTATAACCACCAAGTTTGTATAGACCCTAGGTTGATAAAGCAAAGTAAAGTAGCCCTTGGGAGTTGCAACACTCTTGGTGAGATACCAGGGCTCACCACTTTTTGGTGCTATTGTCGGGGAGGTGTATAGTAGATGCTTTGGTTCTGTTTTAGCATTATTTTATAATTAAATTTTACATGTTGTTTCAAAAATATTTAAAAATACAAAAAAATATAATTTTTATGCCTCGTAGAAGTAGGGATACTCAAGGAATTTTTTTACCATAAACCCCCACATAGTCACCCTTAACTCTTCTTCAGTGACTATGATGTTGAACACACCGTAGGTGAGACTTTTGAAAATTTTGAGGAACCTATTGGGGAAGAAGAAGAACTTGTTTCACTAGAGGAAACTACTTCAGCTATTCAAGCCATGGCTGAAACTAAAGCTGGGGGAGTATTTCCCATTAGAGAGGTAGATGGGTGAATTGAAAGTAACAAAATCAACACGTCAACCCTTCCATATTTCTATGGACTTACGTTTGAGGACCCTGACACATTAATGTTTTAATTTTTTGTTGTCTATAGGAATTATGACTATGCCTTAGATGATTAAAAACTGAATCTATTCCCATCTACCCTTAAGGAAGCAAACTTACACTAGTTCATGGGTCTACCTCGGAACAGATGCAAAGGGACTACTGCAGGTCAAAGGAAATTAAAGAGGAAGTATTGAGGATGACTCTAGGGTTTGATGAATCCCCAGGGGACTATGAAGAGAGGTTCCAGTTAAACTATAAAAGGAGCCAATTGTTCCCTTGATTCCAGATAACTTAAACTAGTACTTCTCCTAGGGATCAGGGAGGAGGTGAAAAAAACCATTAATATGTTATCAAGAGGAGATATCTACCAGTTTCCTTATGAGACAATAAAAATGGTCTTTAGGAACCATTCTAGGGCAGCTAGGAAGAAAGGAAGTTCTAGAAAAAGTATGACTAGCACCCCTTCCTCTTCTACCTCCATCAAGCATGATATTGGAAATATGTTGGAGGAATTAAAGAGTGAGATGCTTCACACCTTTTCATAGCAAATAGACACAAAGTATAGCAAGAGGAGGCAAGAGGAAGAAAAAAGAGGCTTGGATATATTTTTCCCTATATGTACTAGAAAAAACCCTAGAAATGAATGTCTATTAAATTTCATGGAGGTTTTCTTAGTCTGTGAGGAGAATCATGGCACAGAAAAATGTCCCTCCTTACCTCGACTCAAAGCTCTATATAAAGGTGGGGAAGTAGGACCAGAGCAACTCTGTTTCATCAACCAGAGAAGGCCTCAAGGCCATCAGTAATACATGCGGGGTATGGAATGTTCACCTTATTCCTACTATCACAACAATCAGAATACACGTATGCAATATTGGTACACCCCCACTCCTCTATCCCAGCATACACCTCCTACTTGGCCTTACAACCCTCCATATCATCATCAGCTTGTGAACCAACCATTTCAACAATATTTTCCTCAATAACCTCGATGGATCAACCCATCACAAGGCTAAAGGCCTCAACATAATCAACCACCTACTCTAATGCCTCCACCCTAACCTCAACCTCGACTTACTCATTTTGCTCCACCAAAGCTGCCCCAAATGCCTGCAGAACACAATCTAAACCTGAAAAAAATATAGGCACAACAAGTTTATTATGGACAGACATCCTATTCAGCTTATGTTGTGGAGATAAAGGAGATTAATATCAGGTTTAGAAGATTACTCCCAGACAACCTTCTTCCATCTCTACCTGTAGAGCTTGAGGAGGAAAAGGAAGAAAGTAACTCTTAGATCCAACAACCTCATTTTCCTAAGTTCTTGATCCATTCCAGCCAACACACCCCTGAGGAGACCAAACTTTTGGGAGGACTGAAACTTTTTTGTGTAAAAATACCCCTTGTCTAGGCCATTAAGGATATCCTTATTTAAAATAGTCTGATCAAGAAAAATTTCTTCAAATAACATGGGAGAGAGAAAAAAGGTACCCCAACCATGAATGTAGTAGGACAATTGTCTGATTTAATGTTTGGAAGGGTGATATTCCCAAATTACCTCAACTCTAGTAGTCTAGTTGTAGATGTGCACATAGATGGTGTCATATTCCCTGATACTCTAATTTATCTTGTGGTTTCCATCAGTGTAATGACTAAGGAAACTGTGCTTCAAATCGACCTCTAAGGGACTTTGAGGAAAACCACACCATCTACGCAACTTGCAGAGTGGTCTAGAGTAACTTGGGAAGGAATTGTTGAGGATGTTATGGTTTCAATTGAATCTTGTGAGTATCCTACAGATTTCCTGGTTTTCCAGCCAAAAACCAAGTTTAATGGATATCCTCTCATTCTAGGGAGACCTTGGCTATCCACTTTTGATTATTATATCACCTATCGGGCTGTAAACATGAATATTAAGGATGGGCCTTTGTCTAAACAATGAGTGTTATATCCTTCAACCCAACCTTTCATTGACCATGAACTACTTATATGGTTGGAGGATGAAGAAGAAGATGAAGTATACAACACTACACCCACACCGTTTCTACCAGAGATGTTGTTCTTAGAGGGGGCAACTTGATGAAGATGAACTCATCGACCAAGTCATTTAGAACCAGTCCCCCACTGACAACCAGTTTGAAAACCTAGTCAAAGAATTTGAAATCCACCTGTTAGCCCCTTATAAATTCTTTGACAAGCAAAGTAAGGGGCTAAATTTTTTCCGAGCCTTCAATGAATGCATCTCCCCTGAAGACACATCATCCTTGAAGTCTCCTGTGCATTTTCCCTGTGATTAAATCCCCTCTGCTAATTCCCATTATGAAGCCTCTCTGATTATGAAAAATTGTGCTCCTAGAGGCCTTCATTTGCCCCTAGTACCCCTGCAGAATTTTCCATTTCATCCCTTTTTTCCCTTTTTCAAAGTTCCCCTTTTACCCCAAATTTCATCCCCTAATCCTTCTAAACCTCCCCAGAATCCCCCCTAAACCATACAAACACCCCTGGTGTATTTTTGTCCCCTTATTTCCCCTATCGTTACCCTGGTTGGCCTGAAAAATGCACTAAAATGGCCCAAAAACCATTTTCTCCATAGTTGGGTCCTAGCCCTTTTCAGCCAAGGCCCTGCACCTTTTTCCCTCCACATGAGCCGGTGCCAAGACCAGGTTCCAAAGTATAAAGTGCTTAGCACATTTGGTTATAAGGAGCAGTTGCAAACCGTCGATCTGTATAGATCGGACAGTCGTCGCATCTCCGCAGTACCAGTGGCCTAACTCGTTCACCGCCCGATTGAATATCATTCATCCATTTAGCCGTTGATCCGATGATGCAAAATGCATCTGCCCTGGTGGTTCCCGCCTGCACACTACTCAGAAACCCCTAGTTTTCATCGCACCACTTTTGAAGGGTGGGCGGTTTCCCCATTTCACAGTGATTTCACTCATCAAATGACGCATGGTAGCGGAACTATTTCAAAACCGCCCACTCATCTCGTGTTATCGTTTGACACAAGACATGGAGTGATATACATCTCATTTGTCCGATCTGCGATCGCCCATCTAACGGTTGCCGCTGAATGAAGTTGCGCGGAGTTTAACCAGAGGCATCCGTACCCCTGGCCCACTGACCATCACCCTTCGTCACGTCTGTTAGTGTCAGCCTTTGTAGCTTTCCTCTAGTGATCAAACATGCTCTTACAAAGTGATCTTAAAGTGTCAAGGTCAAATTTTGTCATTTCAATGAGTCTTCAAGCAAAATTTGGTCACTAGGCATTAGGTCTAGGGGTTGCTTTTACTCCTGTCAAAGTTGTCCAAATGTTGGTCTATGTCACCATTCAGCTGAGTGTACCATCATTCAGAGGGTTTTCATCATCATGTCAAGTTCCATTGAGTCATTTTACACCTTGTTCATGCTTCAGTTGTGCCTAGGTAAGGTCCATTTCCCTCTCCTAGGGTTTTGGAGGTAATTTCTCTTGGATGGTCAAATCATCGAAAAAACTTGTATCCCGATGTTCACACACCTTCCCCTATCCTTAATATACCTTATTAAACACTTCCCATCACTGAGATCCCCCAAATTCCTCATTTTTCCACAAACCCTAGTTTCTTGCCACAACTTGGCAATTTTCTAGGCTAGGCCTGTGTTTTTCCCTTTTGGACCCCTTCCCCTCACTCAATATCTGAGATTCCACTTTCCCCTACTTCCTAACATCCCTCCCTACTTCCCAAAATTTCCCCATGAATTTAGAAGCCCCTTATCCCCTTCATTTCGCTTCATTTCGACAAACTCCCTTGTTTCACACATCGGGATAGGTTTCACTCAAATGATGTTTTCGAGAAATAAAAGATGAATTTTTAGAAACTGAGAGAGTTTTTTGTCTACAACATGCCAAATAAGAAAAACCTCCTTCACTTTTTACACAGGTGTCATGGTTCTAGAGAGATGTCAAAAATACCGTTGCCTCAGGAGAGTTGATGCACCTACAGGAAGTAGTGTTGGGAGATTTGATTTTTGACAGGGTAAATGAACTAAAAATTGAAAACTTCAACTTGGGTTGGAAATTAGACTCCAACATATTTCCAACAAGCTATCACATGCCTAATTTGGAAGCCGGGAAGGCCTCCAAACTCCTCCTGTAAAATGCACTATGTGGCACGCTACACATATAAAAGTGCGCGCTACGCATATAGCCCCAAGGCTGGAAAACAACAGTTCATCACCCAAATTCTCATCAAACCACTTCATTTGTCTACAAGTAAGTTATTAATGCCTTCTTAGTGATTCATATATTTTTTATGGTGTTTCAAATGTGAATAAAACAAGTGTTTGATATGGTGAACATCAAACCCTACGTTTATACCAAATCTACTCCTAGGGTTATGCATAAAGTTTGAAGATTGTGTTGGTGCTAAATTCTTGCCATTTTTCAACCTTTTCTTTGTATTCCATCACTGCTTTCACTACCATGTGATCATATCTTCGTCCCTTCCCCATATTCATTATCCTCATATCCCTTTATACTTTTGGTTCCCATGTGAAATCCCAAACCCTATTACTTACTACTACATTCCTCCATTGACAAAAGCCTAATCTCCATAACATTCAAGGGTTGTTTCTTTTTCCTTGATTCCACTTGACTCACTCATATGTTTCCATTTCATTTCACTCTTGTCCTTAAAAACTACCCCCCATCACCATATCCCATTCCTATCTCACTTATAGGGGTTCTCAATCCCTCATTCCCTTTGGCACGCATTGGGCGATTGGAGACAAAGACACCAAGGTCTCATTTCTCATTTTCAACAAGCTGAACATAGACATTGCAACACCATGATTGACAACAACACATCAAACAACAGAGATAGTGTTTTCACTACTGAAACTGCATGCACCAGGAGGATACTGAAACGAGGTGAAACACATGATCCACTCTGGATTTTGGCCGAGGCTTTGTTGGCTGGGCATGATACATGATGGAGGGTCTTCGCTCCAAATTTGAGCAAATTCGGAGAATTTTTTGTCATTTTGAAATATTTTGGTCTAAAAACAGATTTTTCAGCTATACGAGTAGCACGTCGACGCGCTCGCTTTTGTTTGGGACACTTGCTGAAGGAAAAATTTATATTTCTGGGTTTTTCATGGTAATTTATGCATGCTCAAGAATTTCCGAAGCATTTCATCAGGTTCTGGATGGTCAAAAGGCCCAAAAACACCATGAAAACCACCTTGCTGCCACCTTTTCCACCAGCAGGAAGTACTTCTGGGAGAATGAATTTTTGGAGGATCAAATGAGCTCCAAATTGGGAAATTCCACTTGTGTTGGATAGCCAACATCCAGGGATTTCCAACGCGCTATCATGAGCTCAATTTGGATGCCGGGAAGTGCCCCAAAATCAGGTTGAAAGTCACACTACGCGTATGGCTCAGGGGCGCTACGCATATGGATTTTTGGTCAATTTTTCACCTTCCAACTCAGAATTTCGGCCAGTTGAACCAGTTTTGCTTGTGGATGAAATTTTTGAGTTATCATGATGTAAATTGATGGTTGGCATGTAACTTTGACTCACTTTTACCTCTTCTAGATGATTCACTCCTAAAAAAGTAAAAATCAGATGTAAGAATCATTTTCCTCCCTTTTAGAGGCAAGTTGTTTAGATGCCTATTTTCTAGTTCTTTGTTTAGAATTAGTTGGAACTGCTCCTAGAAGGAGGAATTCGACCCCTAGAGGTGTGGGAAGGTGTTAGGATGGTCTATATGATGTAATTTCTCAATCATTTTCAGAGGTTGGATAGGTTGGACTCTTGGGAAGACTTTGGCACACTATTGTACATATTTTTCATATTTTGGCTAAGGAAATATCAGAGGTTTTGCAGCACCTGTTGGGATTCTTGTGGCTTTCAGTTCTTGATGGTGTTGTCTCTCATTTTATTGTAAGTTATTTCATGTTTAAGGTATGCCATTCCCTTCTTATGCTTCTGAAACTAAATGAATGAGTAAATGAGGTTGAATCCATTGTTTCAGTGCTCTGCCTTTAAATTTGTTTAGTTTTACATGTTTTCGCCTGTTTGGAGAGGATCCATGTTCTCCCTTACCCTCTTCAGCTCCTTTTCATTCTGATCCATCCATACACCTGATCAAAAGCATCAAGACTATTGCCTACCTCGCCCCAACTCGAATTCTGCAAAGATCTGGCCTTATCCCCGAACCCAAAATTGTTTTTTCCCATTTCTCCAACAAAAACCCAAAAAATCAAAATCATACTTTCCTATCTCTTTACTAGCCTAAAATCAGTATTCATTTTTCATTATAAGTCATCTCAGCCCCTTTGAAGATCCTTTGCCAAGATAGACCCGGAGCGAGCCCTCTCCTGTCCTCGTAGGGCTAGCTACGAGGCTGAGCGTGGTTTGATGTAGCCTTGAGTTTTACCTTATTTCAGCCTGAGGTAGATTTGATTGATAACAACGTCCCCAGCCATTGATCTCCTCCGAGATCGGATGGTCCAAATCTGACCACACGCCCGCCGTTGACCCCATACTGCCACGTCATTCTTCCATGTGTTTCCATCGTATATTCACTCGTCCCTTCATATGTATTCTATTCCAAGGTCGATTTTAAGGTTTCTCACTAGATTTTCCATCCACACCATCTTCCAACTGTATTTCCCTCTGTTTCCACCTCACTGCAACTCCTTCACAGCATTTTTCGCCATTTCACCAGTCTGCATAGTCAGTCTTGCCATCCCCGTTGCATCCACCACCTCCATACATGTTTTTCTTAACATGTTTTCGTGTTTTGCAGGGTTACAGGCAGGCAGAAAATTGCCATGACATAGTGCACAGAAGAAGTTGAATTCAGAGCCTGAAGATGTCCAGAAAGGTGTTTGCAACATAAATTTCATCAAAGGACAGAGTTCAAACTCTGCAAACCCTCTCCGGTGCCATTAAAGCTCATATTTCTTAAACAAATATGGTACAGGAGCAGCAGAGAGCTCGAGGCAAGAAATAGAATACTTTTGAGCTTTTTTCAGGGATTTTAGAAGGCAAAGGTACCAATTCAAAGACATCATGGATTGCACGAATGGTCCAGCGCGCAAAAATAATGCTATCAAGATTTCAAATCAGCAGAATGTTTTTTCCTGAGCACGGACATGGTACACACCATTGTTTCAGTATCCATTGTGTCCAAGAGAAGTCCCCCCCCCCATTACAACAGTCCTATGCTATCAGAAGCATTTTTTGCACAGTATGGCAGGCCCTGGCGTCATTTATTTACCTTTTTTTTATTCACCATAAGTACTACAAAATGATGCACTAGAGTACATAAGATACATACCTAGAGTAAATTAAAACCTGACGAAGACCACTCTTTCACCCAAGAGTGTCATAGATTAATGCACAAAATTTATACAGAGTGGGTTTCGGCCTTCTTCCTCTTTTGAGTTTTTAATGCTGCATTTAGTTTTTCACCTACCTTCTCCGCTCCTATAGAGGTATAAATTCATGAAGAAACTCTTTGTAAAGGTTGTTGATTAGTTATTAGAGAATTTTGAGATGTTTCTCTTGAGATAAGTCTCTGTGTAAAGTTGTAAGATAGGCTAGGGAATATGTTTTCAGACTAAGTATTCAGCTATTGGAAATGTTATACTTGACTGGTATTTCTATTTAATATGACAAGCACATTTCTTTGGATCCTGATCTAAAGCAGCGGTGATGTTTTCCTACCTCTGTGTTTTAATTCATTTCATTTCATTTCTACTAGCTTGCATTAGAATATTGGCATAGGATTTACCCTTGTTAGGTACCCTATGTTTCTGCTCTCCTTGCCTTCGATGTTTTCTACTAATGTGTTATCTAAGAATTTATTTCAATTAATTTAACCAGTGTAGTGGATGTTATTTCTTGCTCTCTGATGTATGAATTAAATGAATCTGTTCGTAGATGTTTCTTGTTAGGATCTAACTGGAAGATTTGGGAACACCGGGGATTAGAGTTAGCCCCGTCCACTAGGATCCTTGTGCGACCAGCTAGTCTTTAACTTTGTGTTATAATCTGTGTTATTTCCTCCTCCCTTACCATTCCACACCACGCTATCATCTTTAAGATCTAATGTTTTAGATGACTAGCCCTACTGAAAGCTTGCACATTGGATAGCAAGAAAATCCTTTCCTGACTCCATCGCCCAATGGTTTTGAACACTCCTTGGAATACCTCAGCTCTGCCTAAACCCTCTTTGCTCATCCTTGTCTTACATTGAACCCTTCTCTCCTGATAACCAGCAACCAAACAATCAATCAAACAAACAAACCTTGTGCCTATAACTAGCCTAAAATCTTAAACTTTGAGCTTCAAATACATAAAACCTTTGCTTATATCGAGAGATCCCTCTCTGGAGCCAGGAGGGCTAGATCCTGAGGTCTGAAAGTGGTTTGATGTTGTCTCATCTTTTGGTCTTGCCAATCTGGCCAAAACATGGGAACCCCAACATAATGGTGACTCCACTGGGGAACTGAGTATTTCTCACCTTACTACATCATAAGAGCCTCAGACACCTAGAAACTCTGGTTAGGTTGGCAGTAAAATACTCCTATTCACAGATCAACCTCTATACCACCATTTGTTGTGTTTCTCCCACACTCTTAGAGTCTGGAAAGGGCCAGGTAGCCTCCAGATCTCACACTCTTTCAGAGGTGACATATCTGGTAAATGCCCTCCTAGTCAATCTCTGGTTAGAGTTTACCGTGTTTTCAAGATATCCTTGAAGAGGGACATCTCATAAGCACTGTCGTGGATAGTGTACACTCCAGAAACATCTGACCTTCCACCTAGCGACTCCATAATTCCTAAATTATTTAAAGACTCCACTGGTGATCAGTAGGCCTATTGATTATCTTGGTTTCACATAAGACTCCACTGGGAGACCAGCCTCCATAACAACATCAACCACAGTAGAAGTAACAATTAGGGTTAAGCTTCTTGGTTATAAAACAACATTCTGGCTTTAGGAACCATTCACACAATATCTTATCCTAGCCCAAACCCACCTGAAATAGTTGACAACCCTAAGAGAATCCTCAAGAGATCTCCTACACCTAAACAATCAACTATTTCCATCCACATCCATAGAGCTAACTCTACACCAGAAGACTTTACAACTCTATCAGACCCATTTTTTGACCTAGGCACTCAAAATAGCTTACCAAGAACTAGGTCACTCAGTGTTCTAGACCATCTAGATCTTGAGCTTCCTGGTTCACCACCTCAAAGAGGTAAACACCCTTGGGATAGACAGACCCCTCCATCTACAACTCCTGATATTCACTTCATTTAGAACTTGGGGCTCAGTCACCCTAAATCTACTCATCAGTCTTCTGCTGGTCATAATATCCCTGTCATCCATATACCTGCTGCCCAAGTCAACCCTTTACGTCATCAAAACATCATCATGGTAGCCCGGTATGCACCTCTGGTTTTACCTCAGCCTCTAGTACCCTTACCCAATGATTATCAATCAAAGATCCCACACTTCACTGCAAAAGAGTCTACCATAGCCCAACACCATATAGATATGATGGAAGATTCTTTTGACTACATGGAAATAGATGATGATACAGTCAAAATGAGAATATTTTCCCAGAGCTTAGGAGGTGATGTGAAGAAGTGGTTCAAAGGCCTACCTCCTAATAGTATCCAAGATCTTCCTGCTTTATATCAGACCTTCACAAATAAATGGGAAGTTAAGGCCAATCCTCTCCAAATCCTAGCAGAATACAAGAACCTAGAAAGAAATGTAGGAGAGAGTGTCCAGGCCTACTCTACAAGGTTTAACAGCATTTATAATGCTCTTCCTCCACACATGAAACCTCCCCTAGGTATGGTCTTAGTAAAGTACCCTGAAGGCCTTGATGCTGACATGGCCTACCAGCTTAGGGAGAGGGAGTAAAACACATTGGAAGACATGCAAAAGGAAGCAGTGAGTGTAGAGGCGAATCTGATTGAGAAAAAGGCAAGATTGAGAGCTGAGAAAAGGGTGACATATAGAGATGACAATGTAGCCTCCACATCTGATCTGAATTTTGACCGTTTATCCAAAAACATAGAAAAGTTACAACAATTGGTGGAAAAAATGGTTTTCATAGTTAGTGGCCAAAACAGAAATCAAAACCATAACCAGAACCAGAACTTTAGAAGAAACAACACCACTCCCAACAGACAAAGAGGATCAGATCAGCAAGTTATTCCCCCATTTCAAGAGAAATTTCTCGATGAAGAATAGGGAATCGTAGAAGAGTCTAAGGGAGACACAATAAACATGTTTGAAACTGAAGATTCAATCCATAACTGTTACACAGAAGAAGATTAGTCCCCACCCTCTTATTGGGACGAGGAATGGTTAGAATCTAAGGATTACAGGTTAGGATTTGAAAATTCCATGATGCAGGTCAGAGAACAATATGAACTTAGAAGAAAAAAGAGCCAAGAAACTACCAAACCAAAAGCTTCTGAGGTCACCATCAAGAAAAGGCCTGAGAAAACTTCTAAAGTGACTGCTGAAAGTAACAAATCAGTAGTCGAGAGTTCTGGAAAGAACAAAGAAAAAGACAACCAAAACACTGAGAAACAAGGTCAACCAACAAGCAGTACTAACATAGTAGTTAGTACTCCTGTTAAAATAGTTTCTAACATTGTACATAACGAGAATCAGCACATTGATTCAGCCACCAAGGTGGTGACTAACAAAGCAGAGTTGAACATTCCAAAGAGTCAGTCCACTTTCAATTTGGAGAGTGAGATTGCAAAAATTAAAATCTTTGTCCCACTCTCTGAGCTGGCCACTCAGGATGTATATAAAGGCCAAATTTTGAAAGCATTAAATTTAGGTGAGAATAGTGACACTATAAATCTGAGTGATGATCAACCTGCCCTTCTGTTTGGTCCAAAGATAGAAGGAAAGTTTCAGGAAGGGGTAGTGCCCCCTTTTTATATCAGTCTTAATATCCATGATAAGATTCTCCACAATGCAATGCATGATTTTGGGGTGTCACACAACCTGATGCCTAAAATACTGATGGAAAGACTAGGCCTAGAGATAACCCATCCCTATAAAGACTTATATTCATTTGATTCTAGTAGGGTAAAGTGTCTTGGCCTAATCAAAGATTTATGTGTGAGCCTTACCCAGATTCGAGCCAAGTGTATGGTCATGGATTTTTTTGTGGCAGATATGCCACCCAAGTATGGCATGTTGTTGTCAAGATCATGGGGAGCCAAGCTGCAAGGCACAATGTAGATGGATGGGGCCTATGCCACAATCCTAATCTTTGGCCAACTTAGAAGACTGTACAGAGAGGCACAAATGAAATTTCTGGCCAGTAGCCCTGAGAAGCTTGAAAACTCACCTTTATACTCTGTACATACAGACCTTGACTCCTTCATCCTCTGTAATGATGAATCCTCAGAAGGATTAGAGTCCCAAAACAGAGATACCAACAAGGAAACAAAGCCCACGGACTTTAACATAATGGCTACTCTAGACTTGGAGGAGAATTATGTATAAAACTTAGAACAATGCACTGAAACAAAAACTCAAAGTGAACCAGAAACAAAACCCAATCAGCAAACTAGTCACCTCTCTGATTTCCACGCCCCTGACGGAAAACAAAATAACCCACAGGCTAGTGTAGCTTCTATAATGCAACATAATGGTGAACCTAGCTATAGGGGAAGAAGTAATGATAAAAATAAAAAATAACCCTTGTGGGAGATGAATTTCGATGGGTCATGCACCAAGAGAACCATTGGATCAGGAGTGTGGATACATAACCCAGAGAGTGATTATGCAGAGAGCCATGCCTGCAACCTGCACTTCAAATGTACAAACAATATTGCAGAGTACGAGGCTCTTATCCTAGGTTTAAATTTGTTGAAAAAAATAGGGGCCCGTAGGATAACTGTGCGTGGGGGCTCTGAGCTGATTATCAAATAGGTGAATGGTGAATACAGAGCAAAACATCCTAGACTGAGAGCCTACAGGAATGACACTATGTATTTATAGAAAACATTTGTTGAATACGAATTAGTGTTTGTTCCTAGGAGTCAAAATGTCATTACAAATGGATTAGCTTGCTTAGCTACTTCATACCCTAAGACTCCAAGTGACCAACAGATCATCATTCAGACCAAATTCAGACCTGCGGTGCTGGACAATGAAAAATATTGGCAGGGTTTTGAGGGTGATAAATAGATTGAAGATTTCCTGGTAGGCAGAAACGAGTTTGAATATTATGATTCAGACTCTAAATTTGACAGTAGCTGCCTAAGTGAAGAATCCTCAGAGGAGGAAGAAACACCCTGTAACATAGAAATAAGTACTTTAAACGAACAGATTGGAAATCCAAACAAAGAAGGTGAAAACGCAGATAGTGAAGAAGTAGAAGTGCTGCAGACCAAATATAAGAACATACCTCAAGGTTTGGCACCTTTAGAATACCGTTTTGACTTTGATGATCTAGCGAAAAAGCCCACTATAGAGCATGCAGACTCTGATGTCGAGGAATGCAACATAGGCACTGAAGATAGACCCAAGATGATCAAATTTGCTAAGTCCCTGCCTGCAAACATGAAAAAGAAATACATTGACCTATTCAAGGAATTCATTGATGTGTTTGCTTGGAGTTATGAAGATTTGAGGGTCTATGACACAAACATCATACAGCATAAAATACCCTTGAAAGAAAATCAGAGGCCCTTTAGACAAAAAATCCACAGAATAAACCCAAAACAATTGCCTGCAGTGGAAAAAGAGATTAAGAAGATGTATGAGGTAGGTATAATTGTGCTTGTGAGGTTCTCTGATTGGGTATCAAACCTAGTGGCTGTGAGAAAGAAAACAGGGGAGATCAGATTGTGCACAGATTTCAGGAATCTTAATAGAGCCTCACTCAAAGACAATTACCCTTTGCCAAAAATGGAACATATTCTTCAGAGGGTAGTAGGTTCTAAAAGGATCTCCCTGCTAGATGGTTTCTTAGGTTACAACCAAGTCTTAGTAATCCCAGAAGATCAGCTCAAGACATCCTTTACCACTCCATGGGGTACCTTTATGTATGTGAAGATTCCCTTTGGACTGATGAACGTTGGTGCAACCTTCCGAAAAGAAATGGACATAACTTTTTCAGATGAAATATGACACTTCATCATCATCTATCTGGATGACATAACAGTCTACTCCAAGACTGAAGAAGAACACCTAAAACATCTGAGGAAAGTGTTTGAAAAATGTAGGAGGTTTGGTCTGTCATTAAATCCCAAAAGGACTGTATTTGGACTGCATGAAGGTAAACTTCTTGGCCACATTATATCTGAGAAAGTAATTAGGATAGACCCACAAAAGAGTTGAGGGAATACTAAAAATCACACACCCAAGAAACATCAAAGAGCTACAGTCCTTCATTGGGAAAATCAACTTCCTAAGGAGATTTATTCCCAACTTAGCTGAACACCTTAGAAATATGACTAACATGTTGAAGAAAGGTGTAGGAGTTAAGTGGACTGTTGAAGCTAAAAAATATTTTGAATCAGTTAAACTTGCGCTCACCCAGGCTCCTGTCCTAATCAACCCAGATTTCTCAAAACATTTCCTGATTTTTTCATTTTCCTCCAAGCATACAATAGCCGCAGTCCTACTGCAGAAGAACCCAGAGGGAATGGAATAGCCCATTGCTTTCTTCAGCAAAGCACTCAAAGATGCACCCTTGAAATACAACATTATGGAAAAAAAGGCCTATGCCCTGATTAAGGCCTTGAAAGACTTTAGGGTGTACATATTGCATTCTCAAACCATAGCCTATGTGCCAAATATAGTGGTAAAAGACATCTTGTCCCAAGACAAATATGGGAAGAGGGGCAAGTGGATTGTTGTGATTTTAGAGTACGACCTTGAGATAAAACCCACCAAACTGATCAAAGGTCAGGGCTTAGCTCAACTAATGGCTGAATCAAATTTACGAGCCCTAGACATTAACATGGTATATGCCTTAGATGAGCAGCAAGGATTTCCTGATCCCACCATTGAGGAAAGGTTTCAGAGCTCTCCTGGGTATTCTGACATTTTGTATGTGCTTACACACCTCAATGCCCCTCCTGAACTATCAAAGACCAGGGCCAGATTCTTAAAGCTAAAAGCCAGGAGCTATTGCGTATTGAATAACTACTTATACTGGAAGAATCCAAATGGCCTGTTGCTTAAATGTTTGCCTGAAAATGAGGTAGAGAGGATCAAACAAGAATTCCATGTAGGAGAGTTTAGAGGCCACCTGAGCTGGAAAGCCACTGCAAACAAAATACTCAGAGCTGGCTAATATTGGCCTACACTCTTCAATGATATCCATAAGATGATAATTTCCTGCCACAAATGCCAGATCTTTGAAGGAAAAATAAAACTCCTCCCCTTACCCCTACAACCCATCACTGTTGAAGGTCCCTTTCTATAATTGGGCCTAGATTTCATAGGGGAAATTCACCCTGCTTCTTCTGCACAACACAAATGGATCCTAACACCCACAGACTACTTCACTAAGTGGATAGAGGCCATACCTACTAGGAATGCCACAGATTCAGTCATAATTAGTTTCCTAGAAGGTCATATCCTCTCTCAGTTTGGCTGCCCAAGGAAAATAATCACTGATAATGCTGCTAATTTTGGATCCAAGAAAATGGTTGATTTTTGTCACAGGTATCAAATAGCACTCAGTCATTCAACTGCCTATTACCCTCAAGGTAATGGATTAGCTGAATATTCAAACAAAATCCTGGTGACCATCATCAAAAAGTTGCTGGAAGAGAAAAAAAATCTGTCACATAACAAGTTAGTTCATGCTTTGTCGGCTGACATGCTTAAAACAAAGAAATCCATTGGCATGTCACCATACCAACTTGTTTATGGAACAAAAGCTGTGTTTCCCACCAGCCTTGGAATACCAGTGATTAAACTTGTTCAAGAGATACAAATAGAAAAAGATAGCATGGTGAGGAGAATAAACCAGATCATTCATCTCTAACAAACAAGGGAAGAGGTCTATAACAGAGCTATCAATATTCAGGAAAATATCAAGAAGTTATTTGACAAAATAACTAAAGCTTTTGATTTCAAAATTGGAGATAAAGTTCTAAAGTGGGACTCAAGGAGAGAGGACAAAGGAAAGCACAGCAAGTTTGACAGTTTGTGGCAAGGTCCCTACATCATCCAGGCCACTGTGGGTCCAAATGCCTTTTTTCTGTAGGAGTTAGATGGTACAGAGCTGTTTGGGGGTCCTCTCAATGGCAGGATGCTCAAACACTACTTCTGTTGATTTCCAATTTCCAGTTTCCATTTCCATTGTACATACCATTGCAGTGTCTGTTTTCAAGAAAAAGGGAAAGTGACTCTAACAAGCCAAAAACTTGAGTCACAAAAGAAATAAGGATGATTCAAACTTCAGACTTCAAGCCTTCAAGATTTTGTTTTCAATTTTATGCAAAGCAAAGAAAACTAGACTTTCTAATCCTAGTTTGACTTTTTTTTAAATTTTTGTTGTAGAATATAGAGAAGAAATATGCTTGATAGTTTAATCCCAACAGAAATTAGATTAGGTAGAGAAACAGGTGAGACCAACAGTTTAATCTGGTCTCATGGAGTAATAAGGGTAGAAATAGAATAGGTTTATTTTCTTGTTTGTAAAAAATAAAAAGATGTAAAGGGTTTGCTAGCTCAAATGCACCCTAGAAGAAAAATGCTAGGATTGTAGAAAGGGTAGGTAGAATGATTGGGAAATTTTTTCTGCTAAATTGATGTCTTCACAATTGTGGCAGCTGAAAATCAAAGAATAAATATGACTCAAGCAGCAGGCATCTGGCCTACACCAAAGATCATTTTCTGAATTCTTGACTCCTTCAAGAAGAAGCCATCCCCATGTGGAGCCACTGTTAGCCCCCTATAAATTCTTTGACAAGCAAAGTAAGGGGCTAAATTGTTTCCGAGCCTTCAATGAATGCATCTCCCTTGAAGACACATCATCCTTGAAGTCTCCTGTGCTTTTGACCTGTGATGAAATCCCCTCTGCTGATTCCCATTATGAAGCCTCTCTGATTATGAAAAATTGTGCTCCTAGAGGCCTTCATTTGCCCTTAGTACCCTTGCAGAATTTTCCATTTCATCCCTTTTTTCCCTTTCTCAAAGTTCCCCTTTTACCCCAAATTTCATCCCCTAATCCTTCTAAACCTCCCCAGAATCCCCCCTAAACCATACACACACCCCTGGTGTAGTTTATTTCCCCTATCGTTACCCTGGTTGGCCTAAAAATGCACTAAATTGGCCCAAAAAAACATTTTCTCCATAGTTGGGTCCTAGCCCCTTTCAGCCAAGCCCCTGCACCTTTTTCCCTCCACATGACCCGGTGCCAAGACCAGTCACCAAAGTACAAAGCGATTAGCGCATTCGGTTATAGGGAGTAGTTGAAAACTGTCGATTTGTATAGATCGGATGATCGTCGCATCCCCTTAGTGCCAGTGGCCTAACCCATTCACCACCCGATTGAATATCATTCGTCCATTTAGCCATTGATCTGACGATCCAAAATGCATCTGCCTTGGTGGTCCCTGCCCGCGCACTACTCAGAAACCACCGGTTTTCATCACACCACTTTTGAAGGTCGGGTGGTTTTCCCCATTTCACAGTGATTCCACTCATCAAACGACGTGTCGCAGCGGCACTATTTCAAAACCACCCGCTCATCACACGTTATCATTCGGTACAAGACATGGAGCGATATACATATTAGCCGTCCGATCTGCGATCACCCATCTAACGGTTTCCGCTCCATGAAGCTGCGCGAAGTTTAACCAGAGGCATCCATACCCCTGGCCCACTGACCATCGCCCTCCGCCATGTCCCTAGCCATCGATCTCCTCCGAGATCGGATGGTCCAAATCTAACCACACGCCCATCGTTGAGCCCGTACCACCACGTCATCCTTCCATGTGTTTCCATCATATATTCGCCCGTCCCTTCATATGTATTCCATTCCAAGGTCGATTTTAAGGTTTTTCACTAGATTTTCCATCCGCGCCACCTTCCAACTATATTTCCCACTGTTTCCACCTCACTGAAAGTCCTCCACAACATTTTTCGCCATTTCACCAGTCTGCATAGTCAATATTGCGATCCCCGTTGCATCCACCACCTCCATACGTGTTTCTCTTAACAGGTTTTCATGTTTTGCAGGGTTATAGGCAGGCAGAAAATCGCCATGACACAGTGCATAGAAGAAGTTGAATTCAGAGCTTGAAGATGTCCGGAAAGGTGTTTGCAACATAAATTTCATCAAAGGACAGAGTTCAAACTCTGCAAACCCTCTCCGGTGCCATTAAAGCTAGGATTTCTTAAACAAAGACGGTACGGGAGTAGCAAAGAGCTCGAGGCAAGAAATAGAAGACTTTTGAGCTTTGTTCATGGATTTTAGAAGGCAAAGGTACCAGTTCAAAGACATCATGGATTGCACGAATGGTCCAGTGTGAAAAAAACAATGCTATCAATATTTCAAATCAACAAAATGTTTCTTCCTGAGCACAGACACAGTACACACCATTGTTTTAGTATCCATTGTGTCCAAGAGAATTCCCCCCCCCCCCCCCCTATACAGCAGTCCTATGCTATTAGAAGAATTTTTTTCACAGTATGGCAGGCCCTGGCATCATTTATTTACCTTTTGTTTATTCACCAGAAGTACTACAGAATGCTTGAGCAGAGTACATCAGAGACATACCTGGAGTAAATGAAAACCTGACGAAGACCACTCTTTCACCCAAGAGTGTCACAGATTAATGCACAAAATTTATACAGAGTGGGCTTCGACCTTCTTCCTCTTCTGAGTTTTTAATGCTGCATTTAGTTTTTCACCTACCTTCTCCACTCCTCTGGAGCTATAAATTCAGGAAGAAACTCTTTGTAAAGGTTGTTGATCAGTTATCAGAGAATTGTGAGTTGTTTCTCTTGCAGTAAGTCTCTATGTAAAGTTGTAAGATAGGCTGAGGAAGATGTTTTTAGACTGAGTATTTAGCTATTGGAAATGTTGTACTTGACTGGTATTGCTATTTAATATGATAAGCACATTTCTTTGGATCTTGATCTAAAGCAGTAGTAATGTTTTCCTACCTCTGTGTTTTAATTCATTTCATTTTGTTTCTACTGGCTTGCATCGGAATATTGGCATAGGATTTACCCTTGTTAGGTACCCTATGTTTCTGCTCTCCTTGCCTTCGATGTTTTATACTAATGTGTTATCTAAGAATTGACTTCAGTTAATTTAACCAGTGTAGTGGATGTTATTGCCTACTCTCTGATGTATGAATTAAATGAATATGTTCTTAGATGTTTCTTGTTAGGATTTAGCTGGAATATTTGGGAACACTAGGGATTAGAGTTAGCCCTACCCACTAGGATCCTTGTGTGACTAGCTGGTCTTTAACTTTGTGTTCTAATCTGTGTTATTTCCTCCTCCCTTACCATTCCATACCACGCTATAATCTTTAAGATCCAATGTTTTAGATGACTAGCCCAACTAAAAGCTTGCACATTGGATAGCAAGCAAATCCTTTCCTAACTCCATTGCGCAATGGTTTTGAATGCTCCTTGGAATACCTCACCTCTGCCTAAACCCTCTTTGCTCATCCTTGTCTTACATTGAACCCTTCTCTCCTGATAACCAGCAACCAAACAAACAATCAAACAAACAAACCTTGTGCCTATAACTAGCCTAACATCTTAAACTTTGAGCTTCAAAGACATAAAACCTTTGCTTATATAGAGAGATCCCTCTCTGGACCCAGGAGGGCTAGATCTTGAGGTCTGAAAGTTGTTTGATGTTGTCTCATCTTTTGGTCTTGCCAATCTGGCCAAAACATGGGAACCCCAACACCACCATTGAACAGAGTTGTGCTCAGTTGATTCAACCTCTAAAACCACCAAGGTAGTGGAATTTTTCCCATCCAAATCTCTCAAAATTAAATCAAACCTGTCAGATAGAGAAGAAGAGAAACTATGCTATATTTTGAAAGAAATGCTAGATGCATTTTATTGGGACTACAAGGACATGAAAGGTGTGCATCCCTCGATGTGTAGACATCATATTTAAATTAAAGAAGGATGCAATCCTGTGTGCCATCCCTAAAGGCGGATAAACCCAGCTCTAAAATAGATTCAAGGAAGAACTGTAAAAATTGTTGGATGTAGGTTTCGTTTATCCTATATCAGAAAGTGAACACATATCTCCTATTTTGCTAGTCCCAAAGTATAATGGAAAATGGTGAATCTGTGTTGATTATTGGGAACTCAAGAAATCCACCAATAAAACCATTTCCCTTTGCCTTTTATAGATCAATTCCTGTATGGCCTTGCAGTAAAGAAGTTATTTTCTTTCTAAGATGGGTTTAGTGGGTATAATCAAATCCAAATTAGCCCTAAAGTCTAGGACAAGACTAGTTGCACATGTCCTTGGGGTACCTTCTCTTATATAGCCCTACCCTTTAATTTGTGCAATGCCCTAGATACCTTCTAAAGAGTTGTATTGAGTATTTTCTATGAGCTAGTCCATGACTCGGTTGAAATCTACATGGATTATTTCACACCCTATGGGGATGAATTCTAGAAATCTCTCTCCAATTTGGGAAATGTGTCGAAAATATGAACTGAGATGCATCTCTCCCTGAGCCTAGAAAAGTGTGAATTCTTGAAAAGATAAGGAGTAGTATTGGGACACTCAATCACTCGAGGAGGAATACAGGTGGACCCGAAAAAAATCACCATCATTAAAATGGTACTTGACCCTCAAAATTAGAGAGATGTCAGGAGCTTCTTAGTTTTACCTGAATACTATAGAATTTTTCTCAAATATTTCAGCAATTTGGCTTCACTACTATTTGGTTTGTTGGCAAAAGACTCTGAGTTTACTTGGGCCATTCCATGTCAAGAATATTTTGAGCTCATTAAGGGAAAGTTAACTGCTACCCCCATTCTCCGAGGTCCAAATTCAACTTTGCCTTTCCATATCCACACATATGCATCAGACAAAGTTGTCAAGGCAAGCTTGGGGAAGTTAGAAGATAAATTACCTTATGAAATTTATTTCATTAGTAAGAACTTATCGAAGGCTGAATTCAATTATACTATCATAGAGAAGGAAATATTAGCCATTTTCCATGATTTAAAAAAATTTAGACATTATATCATTGGTTATCATACTTTGTAGACATTTTCCATGCAGCCATTAAATATTTAATGTACATACCTCATGTTAATGCTAGAATAATTAGATGGTTGTCATTATTACAACAGTTTGACGTCACCATTGTCGATAAACCTAGAAAGGAGAATGTTGTTGTAATTTTTTTATCTAGGTTAGCTCTATCTACAGATTAAGAAGGAATGGTGGATGACCAAATCCCAGATGAACACCTCTTTTCTATCTGACAACTCTCCCCATGGTTTGTTGACATAGCTAACTACTGGGTTACTAAAAATTTCACTCCTAACCTCTCATCCAAGGAGAAGAGCAAAACCATCTGAAAAGTGCCCCTTTCACCTGGATTGCAAGAAATATATTCAAGCTACACCCTGAAAAAATTCTTAGAATATGTGAGATGGAGGAAGGCTCTTTTGACATCCTCTCTACATGTCATGATAGCCCTTGTGGAAGCAACTTTGCTGCAAAAACGACAACATTCAAAGAATTGCAGGCGGGTTACTATTGGCCTATCCTCACCAGGATACCATAAGATACACTAGTAGCTGTGAGCAGTGCCAAAGGATGTAGAAACTGATTTTATAATGGTCTGGATAACTTAAATGTATTTCAAGTGCCTACCACTCAGTTTAAATTAAAATGATCTAGCTTGTTCTTGACAATTTTGCAGAATTATTTAATTCAAAGTGGTGTATGAATTTTTAGTTTTTATGTTTCTTAACTTCATTTTTTCTTTCTTTAATTTAATATGTATGACAGCAACATAAGGCAACAAATAATCATCCAAGCACAACACCAATTTTAATCTAGGATTTCACCCGAAATCTCATGGGCTACATCTCGTTTGAGCTTTGTCATCATGACTCAGCTCTTTGGGATTATGGTAAGTTTTTTTACAAGTAAATACTTAATTCCAATGAATACAAAAATTATCCAAAGGACTGAAAATACCATAAATATCCCTCAATTTATTGTCCAAACTTTGTAAACAACTTTAGGCTCTTGTTGACATGATTCCTTCTGTTAGTTCACTAAGCTACTTTGAGCTTCTAAATGGTACAAAATCACTCAGAATTCTGATTCTATCATTGAAACCACTTCTATTGTATCCAATACACATCATACATCAACTATGAACTAATAAATTTCTCGAATTGAGCACTGCATTCCCCAAATAGTCTATCCTCCACAGTTTTCCCAGGTCTACTCATAACTTTAAATCAACTTTTCTAGAAGTTCTCAAAATGTTCTGAAACCACTTCCATTGGTTTCAAAATTACTGAAATAGTCAATATATATTTTTTTTTCATCAAAAATGCCCTCTGGATGCTTTGGTTTCGCCTCAATCACCTATCGGCACCCCTTGATACTAGAGTTAATGAAAATGTCTCTACTGTTTTTTCGACCTATAAAAGTCTTTAATACTTTCTAAAAACTCTATAAATAGATTCATAATGATTTTTTCAGTCAATAATGACCACTAGTTCACTTCATATGGTCTCAAGCAGCTCTAGTTAAGCCCTGCACTACTGCCGGCAAAAGTTGGCACTAATGACCCCTGGAACTTTACTGAAGATTTTCGGCCTTCAAACACTCTCTTCAGGTTCTGAAAATCATCTCATCAGATTCATAGCATCTTAATTATCCAATTTATTCTATTGGAACTCTAGAAAGGGACTCTAGCCCCCATGGCTAGGCCTCAAACTGATTTTGTCTCATGGTGGCCCTCATGGTCCCTTCATATTCCTCGAAGCCAAACATGATGAATATAACCTAATTTTTACCTCAAACATGTTCCAAAGTATTAAAAAGGTCGAAGAGACCCAAAATTGACAAAAATTTCATCCAATTTGGCTCCATAATGAGGGAGTTATGACCTCCCAAAGAAAGCTAGCCAATGTGCCCCAAAAACCCCACTAAAAGTGGAGGAACTGCAGTTAACGACACTTATTTGGTGAACTCCCCGAAATTGATGGGTTCTACTCCAAACATGTCGGATGGTTTAACTAGCATTAAATTTTGCAGTTCGGGGTGGTCACATGAATCACCACCGAAACTGTCAGAGTTAGCATTTATTATAACCGCTACATTTAAACTCCAATTATCCGCTCATGTGAACACTCCATTTTTTGTGCCGATGGTTTTGGAATGTGGTTACATATGACTGTGGTTATAGCTGATGGTCATAAGGGGTCTGGCTAGCCCTTTAATTTTTCTGCCCAATGGACATTGAAAATTCAAATAGAAGTTCCGCCAATTGCTTATTAAGATCTAACGTATAGCCGCACCAGTCAGGCCTGAGGGCTGGAAGCCAATTGACCCGAGGTCAAATCCTGCAAATTTAACAAAATTTATAATGCATAAATTTTCACCAGCCTGGGGCCACGTGGTGGCCTCTGGGCCTACCATGTGCTAGCTCCTGATTGGTTTTCCCCAAAAAAGTCAAGCAATCCTCTAGTCACAGATTTCCAGTTGTTAGAATTTGATACATTTGAATGGAATATTCCAAGGAATATTCTAGGGAATATTCCAAGGAATAATTTTGGAATATTATTTGGAATATTCTTTTTTAAGTTTTCGAAAGTTTGAAAGTAAAACTTGGTCAACTGAAAAATGGAGTTTACTGGAGACTTCAAACCTCAATAAATTTTTGATACAACCTCAGTTTTGAGAACCGTTCATAGTGCCAAAATCAGAGCAATGAGACCTTTTTGGTCATTTAGATTTCAAGTGATTTTAAACACTTTCATTTTTGAGAAATTTGCATAACTTGGATATGATCTCTTGATCACACCTCCCAAGTGAGAAGCTTTTGGACCCAAAAATCTCTCTGGAATACTGAAATTGATCTGTAGAACATACAAGAATACTACACCCTCTTCTCTTCAGCCTTGAAACACTTGCCTTGAATGGCTAGTGGCTTTGAACCACAACTAGAAAGAAATTCATACTTCCCTTTCTTGATGCACTTGTCCTCTTATCAAGAGTTGTCTTTCTTACACTCACTCAGCAAATTTCTAGCAATAAATTTAGAGAAGTAAACTATACATCATTGCCTTGATCAATGATCCAAGGTGGCTAAAAAAAATGAGATATTAGAGCATAAAATACATATATAAAATCGAAATTTTCATATGTACAAAATGAGTATGTCTTACTGTACCAAGAAGTCCATCCACTTCTTACCAAGCCACCTCCATGGTGACTTTTTCTGCTGCAACTCTTCCTCATGTGAATCTTCCATTTTCACATCAATAATGGAATCCACAGTTCCACTTGTGCCAATCGCTTTGTCCTCTTGCTGCATGTGCTTTGGACTAATATTTGGATGCAAGGTCCAACAATGAGAGACAACATGTCCCCTCTTTTGAAAATATGTGCAAAACATATGCACCTTCTTTGAAAGTTGTCTTTGCCTCATCTGCTTCATGTATGATTTCTTCTTCATCTAGCATCTCGAAACATGATGGATAAATCGACCACAATATGTACAAAAAATATTTCTTCCATTTAAGCATGAAAAATTATCATGATTTGTAAAAACACAATCAAATTGATCATGAGAAGATTTATACCTCTTTTCCTGCTTTGAATGTTCATCCTTTTTGTCTTCATGAGATGATGAACTAGTAGAGGCTACAGCTTTCATTTGCAGACTAACATCACCATAATTTGCATGTCTTCCATCTTCTTGCTGCAACAAAGGCTTAAAGCAATGAAAATCATCTTTGAAACAAATTTTACATATTTGCATCTTAGAACTTGGAATAAAGGTTCTCTTTAAATTTGCGTCACATTCTTTCATGGTTCTGGAGTCTTCGCCATTAAACTGCACATAACCAAGACTAATATTCTTCAGTTGTTCCTCAACTGAAATGGTATCAACCATGCCTTGTGCATGTTTGCCTAATCCTTTTCCTTCATAGCCCATTTTAATCATTAATTTCGACCCTATACCCCTCGTATGTTTTTCAAAAGAACCAACACATCTTTCTAAAGAGGAAACTGAAGACAAGTTAGAATGAATTACCTTTTCCTCACCCATTTTCTTGGTCAAAGCCTCTTGGGATTGATGGAGTTGCCTCTCCATATCATGCAATATTTGAAGAATTTCTTCCTTTTTTTCCTTCATGACAAACAAATATTCACGAAGTTCAGTTCTTTCTCATTTATCCTCAAACAAAATCTGTACCATGTCCTTCAATATAATAAAGTCACACTTCATATCATCATCGAAGAATCTTGTGAAGGAGGAAACTTCACTTGTAGAAGTTGTCATTATGATGTCAATGAACAAAAGGAACTTCAACAAATTTCTCAAATCTTTTCAAGAAAAATGACAAATATTTTTAAACAAATGGTTGTAAAGAGCAACTCTTATTCAAGCAACCAAACAACAAACAAAATCCAAGAGCTTCTTAACAAACAATCGTCAAAAGGGTTTTTGTTCAAATGGTGACCTTAAGGAACTTTTGGGTAAGGAAGAAGCCTTCAGCCCTTTCTTCCTTTTTTTTTCTCTCCAAAACTTAGCTAATCAGTAGCTATCCCCAAATCTCAAGCAAAATCAAACAACAATCAGTTTTCAAACAGTAAAACAGTCAATCTTTTACGTTGTTTAAACACCTTTCAAGCTATAAAATCAAGAAACTGATATTTTAATCAAGCAAATAAGTGCTATGATACCAACCAGATCTAATAACGGTCTGGATAACTTTTATGTATTTCAAGAACCTACCACTCAATTTAAATTAAAATGATCTAGCTTGTTCTTGACAATTTTGCGAAATTATTTACTTGAAAGTGGTGTATGAATTTTTATTGTTTATGTGTATTAAATTCATTTTTTCTTACTGTAATTTAATACGTATGATAGCAACATAAGGCAGCAAATAATCATTCAAACAAAAAATCAATTTTAATCTAGGAGTTCAGTCGAAATCTCGTGGGCTACATCTCCTTTGAGCTTTGTCATCATGACTCAGCTCTTTGGGATTATGGTAAGTTTTTTTGCAAGTAAATACTTAATTCCAATGAATAAAAAGTGATCCAAAGGATTGAAAATACCATAAATATCCCTCAATTGGCTATCCAAACTTTTTAAATAGCTTTAGGCTCTTGTTGACACGATTCGTTCTGTCGGTGCACTAAGCTACTTTGAGCTTTTAAATGGCACAATATCCCTTAGAATTCTGATTTTGTAACTGAAAACACTCCTTCTATATCTAATACACATCATACATCAAATATTAACTGATAAATTTCTCGAATTGAGAACTTCATTCCCCAAATAGGCTATCCTCCATGGTTTTCCCAAGGCTTCCTAGAACTTCAAATCTGCTTTTCAAGCTCTAGAGGTTCTAAATGTTTTTTGAAACCACTTCCATTGGTTCCAAAATGATTGAATCAGTTAGGATATAGTTTTGGTTCATCAAAAATGGCCTTCGTCTTGTCTGGTTTTGCCTCAATCACCTATTGGCACCCCTTGGCACTAGGGTTAATGAAAATGTCTCTGCTGCCTTTTCGACCTCTAAAAGTATTTAAAACTTGCTAAAAACTCCATAAATAGATCTAGAATTATGTTTTTAGTCAATAATGATAGCTGGTTCACTGCATATGGTCTCAAGCAGCTCTGGTTAAGCCCTGCATTGTTGCTAGTAAAATATGGTCTAATGACCCCTGTAACTTTACTGAAGATTTTCGGCCTTCATACGTTTTCTACAGGATCTAAAAACCATCTCATCAGATTTAGAACATCTGATTTATCCAATTTAGACTATTGGAACTCTGGAAAAGGACTCTAGCTCCCTTAGCTAGGCCTCAAACTAATTTTGTCTCATGGTGGCCCTAATGGCCCCTTCATATTCCTCAAAGAAAAATATTCTAAAGATGACCTCTGTTCAACCTCAAACCTAATGCAAAGTCTTCATAAGGTATGGTAGACCCAAAATTGACCAAAATTTCATCCAATTGGGTTCAATAATGAGTGATTGATGACCTTCCAAAGAAAACTATCTAATGTTCCCCAAAAACCCCACTAAAAGTGGAGGACTTGCAGTTAAGGGCGCTAATTTGGTGAGCTCCTAGAAATTGGCGGGTTCCACTCCAAATATGGCATATAGATTAACTAGCATTAAATTTTTCAGTTCGGGGTGGTCACATGACTCACCACCAAAACTGTCAGAGTTGGCATTTATTATACCCGCTACATTTAAACTCCAGTTATTCGCCCATGTAAACACTCAGTTTTTTGCGCCGGTGGTTTTGGACTATGGTTACATATGATTGTGGTTCTAGATGGTGATCGTATGGGGTCAGGCTAGCCCTTTAATTTTTCTGTCCAATGGAAATTGAAAATTCAAATAGAACTTCCGCCCATTGCTTATTAAGATCTAACGTATAGCCGCCCCGGTCAGGCCTGAGGGCTGGCAGTCGATTGACCAGGGGTCGAATCCTGTAGAGTTAACAAATTTTATAACTTGGAAATTTTCACCAGCTTGTGGTCACGTGGTAGCCTTCGGGCCTGCCACATGGCAGCTCCTGATTGGTCCGCCCCAAAAAAGTCAACCAATCCTCGAATCAGAGACTGCCACTTGTCAGAATTTGATACGTCCAAATGGAATATTCACAGAATATTATTTGGAATATTATTTTTTAAATTTTTCCAAATTTTGAAAGTCAAACTTGGTCAATTGAAAAATGGAATTTACTGGAGACTTGAAACCTCAATAACTTTTGCATACGTCCTCGATTTTGAGAACCTTTCGAGGTGCCAAAATCGTAGCGATGAGACCTTTCTGGTTGTTCAGATTGCAAGTGATTTTGAACACTTTAATTTTTGATAAATTTTCATAACTTGGATATGATATTATGATCATAAACCTACATAGAGGAATGAGATTCCTATGCACCCTCAAGTGGCTCTTGAGCCATTTTATAAGTGGGTCATTGTAATATCCCCAAAATTGGGAGAGCAGTAATATAGCACATAAAAATGGAACTATACAAAAATATAAATAGAAAAAAACATGAGACAACCATAGATCCATTCCATCTTATTTATTAGTAGAAAATGAGTACAATATCTTGATGAAAAGGTCACTCAAGATTGGGAAAACAAGCCTCCCATGAAACAATACATCAAAATGTGAAATGCTGCTAATACATGAAATGTTGAAATGCTATAACTACGTTGTCTCTTATAGAGTAGAAACAGATGGAAAATTGAACTATGTATATATGATGATACAATGCTCCATTAGTTCCATTAATAGAGATCTATGATCCAAAACAAATTTCCAAGGTAACCCAGAAAAAGTTTCTAGAAATACCCAAAATACAAAAATGGGTATTTACAGCTCTAGGGATGAATAATCACTGCAAATGGATAGTTGATAGGAGGTGGCTGAAATTATATAGAAATGGATGACCTCTCTCCTTCCAACTCTTGCTGATAAAGGGCTCATTCCTTTGCTGGAAAACAAGGTCAAGAAATGAAGTACTTGACCTCCCATTGCAATTGTACTGCAAAATAACGTAGTTTCTGGAGGAGACAACATTGTGGGTGAATGTTGCTACTTGTTCTGATGCTAAATGGTGGAATTAAGCTCTAAGAACTTCCTCACTGATCTCCCAGATGAAGGACTTCTCCCTCTAATGGAAAACTAGCTGCAAAACTGGAGGTATTTCTCCTCCACTGTTGTTTCCTTGCAAAACAACCCAATTGTGGAATGGACTGCGCCATGGATGATGGATGAAGCTTGTCCAAATATTGGATAGTGGAAATGTATCTCAATATATCTCTCCTGAGGAGGCACTTGAAGTCCCCCAAGGATGTGGGTGGGATTCCATCTCGAGAACACCCTTGTACTAAACAACACCACAAAATCTACTAAATAGATAAAGCATGCATAGGCATGTCACATGATAGATCTAGATCTAAAAATATCAAAAATCAATAATAAAAATCCATGTCTTCTATGGCTACCATCCTCTTCCTTTTATGCTGGATGAGCATCCTCACCCTGGGTCCCACTCATTAAAGGAGTTACTCTCATGCAAACACTCCTCCTAAATGACTGCATTGTCCTCCAATAATCCTCCACTATCTCCATAAGAACGTTGTCGATCTAGTCAAATCTGACCGTGTCCACATGCTCTAGCCCCTGTTCACACCTAAGGCTGCTTTATTAATGTGTAATGATGATCCACATTCACATGAGAAGTGGTTTTTTTCCTTATAAATATATTTATGGGTCTCCCTACCCACTTATTCACCTATCTAAGTGACATAAAAAAACTTTAATATTCTAATTAGATACAATCTAATTTTGGAATATTAGAGTCCTCCCCTCCAAAATGTTACTTTTCCTCAAGAAACTGTAAGGATACTGCAAAATCTCCTCTCCTCCGCTTGTATGTTCCTCATCTAGTAGTCTCCACCACTGAACCATATTCTCTCTAATCAATCTGGCCCCTAATGGCCCCTTCCCAAGTGTGTAAGTTGGCCTTTGGTAGATAAACCAAATAGCTCTCATCATGGGGAACTGGGAGATGTATGGGGAAAACTACATGTTTTCCATTGGCCTCCTCAAGGCATGAGAGATGATAAATGTTGGGTGCCTCAACCGCAACGAGAAACTCCAATATTCATGCTATCATCCAAACAATGTGAGCCATCCTTAGTAGCTCATAGAAAAACTCATCAATCCACTGCTTCTGCAATGTATAGGGGTTGCATGGCTGAAAATGAGAGATCAAGTTGTTCAACTCACACTATGTCTCTCTTCATTTATGATAGATATGGAACTGTTGATCTTAGGTTGCAATAATGTGGTCATTAAGAAGCTAAAAGACACTTGGACTCTCATGATCCCACTCTTTGGTTCTAGAAACCCCTCTTTCCCAATCCATCCCACATACAATGAATAGAATTTCATCATCGTATGGGATATAGAAGAAAAATAGACTAAGTGTCACATGACATGTTGGATGGTGACAAAATTACCCCAAGTGAGACCAACATTGTTCCACTCCTAGCTATCTAAAAACATGATGTGATAGGTGGCCATCCAACCACTTTCTTTCTACCATTAGATTCTAAAAATCTTGAAAATATTAAAGGAAATTAGGTGTTAACTGAATGTGAACCAAGAAAAATAATTCTTTCCCAAGGTCCTTGAGAAATTTTCCATTCCCATCACTAAATGTAGTCCCAAAAGGACCATGAAATCCAAAGAGAGGCTTTCTCTCTTGTTGAGCAATGCGATCCAAATGTATGGAAAAGGAATGTACATACATGAGTAGTTGATCAATAAGCATCAAGACACAATCATTACCATATATTGTAGGAAAATTTGTGAAGAGGTCGATAGATGAGCCTTCCCATCTCTCCATCAAAAGGGGAAGTTGCTATAACAACCTTGCAAGGTGGTTTCTTTCCTTCTCATTCATCAAAAAAACTACATATGTCATGATATGTTGGAGGAAATGTTCTTTGAGATCCTCCCAATAGAATCCCTCCATGATGGTGTGATAAGACTCAATGAAATCTACATGCCCTGAAAATAGTGTCTCATATGTTGCATGTAGAATCTTCTCCTTGATCTTGGATTCTCTAGTCAAGTAGATCTAATCCTGGAAATAGATGACTACATTAACCACTCCATATCTCCCATCTATCAGTTGCTCATAAAGAACCTTACATGTGAAGAGGTTCTTGGAATACTCCACCAATAGTTGGGAATCCCAATATGGATCTATGCTCCCCAATAAGGAAAATTCTTCTGATTTCTGTAATGAAGTACATGTCATCTTATAGCTCCCCTCTTTGACATTCTCAAAGCCAAAGCCACATCTTGGAGTAATTCCATCACAATTTTGCTGCCTCTCTTGCAACTGATCTTGCCCGAGACAAAATTGAAGTACATGGAGGTCAAACTCCACTTGGAAGGTATTTCCCATCCAAAGCTTCCATAGTTTGGCCAATGCATGTAAGAGTGTTAATAACCTCTTTTCATATTCATAAATCTTCCTCATGTGTGGAACTGTCATCTTATTCTCCAAGGCTATGGAGTAGCCCTTTCACACCATACTTGTGCCATCTTATACTCCTGAATCACTCTCTTCCAATGCAAGTAGCTGAGTGGGAGATGGAAATGTCAATAACAAAAAACTGCTCATCCCTCCTTTGAACCCATCAAAGGATCTTCACATTGTGCTAGCTTCTCCCAAGGCTCCTTTCTCAGCCAGATCTATGAATTATATATCATGTTGTCATAACTCTTTGATAATTTCCCAATCATGGGGCCTTCTTGGTGGAATGCCTCCATGTAATGAGACATCAAGGCCCAGAGTAGGTTGTATATGTCAGTGGACTGATTTGTCTCTTCCCTCACTACGCAAATCAACCTCCTTATTTTGTGCATCAACCTCTTGAAATGTATAGGGATGTATGCTCCCAATCACTTGATGTTGGCCATCCTTCTCATATTGACCTTCTATCTACAAGATCTCATAGTATAAGGCATCCTACTCCAATGTAATCAACCCATGCGCACCCAATTTCATATTGGTGTCAATAGTCTTGACCAAAGAGAAATTATTTATCAAGGTGTATGTCCTCAAATATGTAGGAAATTCTAGAACATACTTCTTCCACTGCTTAGTATCACTTCCCATCAATACTGACACATGCTTATCTTGATATTCATATCTGAGATCCTTTGGAACATCTTGAAAATATACAAGAGCTCCTCTAGTTGAAGTAATTGCTTCATCTCCATCTCCAAATGGTGGTGTATCTCCTCCTGATGTTACAGTGTTGGAGGCTCTTTCTATCTCTTCCTCTTATTCCTTCTCATCATTGGATAATACCTCATCATTAAGAGATCCTTTGTCTTGATCTCTTCTTGAAGGAGGAATCCTCATATCTTCCTCTTCAGAATAAAGTTCTTGCTGAAGTGGGACTTTTTCCATTGGAAAAGTATTTTTCACATCTCTAACCCCCTCAATATCATCTTAAAGTAGAGTATGTATATTGGCTCCTACCAACTCATGAAAATGTTCTAATTGTTTGGGCTTGTCTAGCTCAACCAAAGAAATTTTTGAATGTTTTAGATCAAATATTTTCATTGACCTCCTAGTGAAATATGCATACGTAGATATATTTGCATGACTCATTGAAGAAGAACCATAAAACCACCAATCATGAGCCTTACCTTCAAGGTGTAGTGATTTTACCTTAATAGCCTCATTTTCTAAAACTTGATGCAGCTATAAATATGTGTCTAGCTTTCTTACCCAAGCCTTAGCTGTGAACTTGGGTGACCCATAAAAATTAGGCAGAAAGAATCCACCCAAAGTGTGTTGTGCATAACCTCTTCTTCGATTGTGGTTACTAGGACTTCTATTTTCTTTTATTTGACAAAACCCTTGGAATTTTAGATTCTCCTTGAATCTCTTAGACTGAGATTCATATTCTTGGAGATAGTCACCAAGAGTCTCCTCCTTTGGTGTATCTCTCTCCTTTTCTTCTCTTGCTAAGAATGTAGGCATGGTAGAACGTTTTGGATCTGATGGTGAGGTTGAATGCTCAAACCCATAATGTGAAGAACTAGAGATTTATTTATGTACAAGCCCTCTTGTAGAATATCTATATCTCTCCATCCTTATCTCTTTGATGTCTCTAACAATGCCCTGCATAGTTTGAAGAATAATTTTTGAGAAATCCTTTCCCTTAGTTTCTCTTGATAATGGAATCTTGCCTCCATCTCTTCTAAAAATATTCTCCTTTCTATTAGAAGCCTCTTTAGATGACATAGTAGCTAAAGTACACAGGCTGAGCCAAGATTATGCTCTGATACCACTGTAATATCCCAAAAATTGGGAGAGAAACAATAGAGCACATAAAACTGGAAATATGAAAAAATATCAATAGATAAAAACATGAGATAACCATAGATCCATTCCATTATGTTTATTAGTAGAAAATTAGTAAAATGTATTGAGGAAAATGTCACTTAATATTGGGAAAACAAGCCTCCCATGAAATAGTACATCACAATGTGAAATGTTTCTAATACATGAAATATCAGAATTTTATAACTACGTTGTCTATTAGAGAGTAGCAGCAGCTGGAAAATGGAAATATGTATATCTACAGATACAATTCTCCAATAGTGTCGCGAATATAGATCTATGCTCCAAAACAGATTGCCAAGATAACCCAGAAAATGTTTCTGGAAATACCCAAAATACAAAATTGGTGATTTACAAATCTAGGGATAAATAATCACTTCAACTTTATAGTTGATAGGAGGTGGCTGATATTATATAGAAATGATTTAACTCCATCCTTCCAACTCTTTCTGATAAAATTTTGATCCCTTTGCTGTAAAACAGGGTCAAGAAATGAGATAATTGACCTCCCACTGCAACTGCACTGCAAAATAGCACATTTTATGGAGGAGACTACGTTGTGGGTGACTATTCCTGCTTGGCCTGATGATATATGGTGAAATGAAGCTCTAAGAACTTTTTCATTGATCTCCTGGATGAAGGGCTACTCCCTCCAATGGAAAAGTAGCTTAGAAACTTGAGATATTTCTCCTCCATTGTTGCTTCCCTGCAAAACAACCTAATCCTGGAATGGACTGCACTGTGGATGATGGTTGAATCTTGGAAAAATTTCGGATAGTGGAAATGTAGTTAAAGATACCTCTCCTGAGTAGGCTCTCGAAGTCCCCCGAAGATGAGGGTGGGATTCCCACTTGAGAACACCCTTGTGCTGAATAACACTGCAGACTCTGCTAAATAGCTAAAGCATGCATAGACATGTCACATGAAAAATCTAGATCTAAAAATATAAAAAATAAATAATACAAATCCATGTCTTCTATGGCTTCCATACTCTTCCTTTTATTCTTAGTGAGCATCCTCACCCTGGGTCCCACTCGTTAAAGGAGTTACTCTCATGCAAACACTCCTCCTAAATGGTTGCTTTGTCCTCCAATAATCCTCCACTATCTCCATAACAGTGTTGTTTATATGGTCAACTTTGACCCTGTCCACATGCTCTAGCCCCTATTCACACCTAAAGGTTCTTTATTCAACTGAAATGATGATCCAAATTCACATGAGAAGTGGTTTTGTTCCTTATAAAGAGATGTATGGGTCTCCCTACCTACTTATTCACCTATCTAAGTGACATAACAAAAATTTAATATTCCAATTAGCTACAAGCTAATTTTGGAATATTACAGGCATGGACATCATTAGACCCATTGATCCACCATCTCGCTAGAAAAAGTATATCATAGTCTACACTAACTACCTGACAAAGTGGGATGAAACAAAATCCGTAAAGGTAGCAGCCGAGGAGAAGGTAGCTGAATTTTTGAGAGAGAATGTGTTCTATAAATTTGGATACCCCATATAGGTAGTCACTGATCACGGGGCACAATTCACATCTCATCTCATTGAGAATATTCTGAGGAGGAACAAGATAAATCATAATACTTCCACTGTCTACTCCCGTCAAGAAAATGGCCAAGTGGAAGTGACCAACAAAGCCTTGAAAAAAATCCTCACCTAGGTTCTGAGAAACAAAAAAAAATATTTTGCAGATAGATTGGTGGAAGCTACCTGGGCCTACAACATTACTTGGAAAAAAAAAATGGTTCACTCCTTCTGACTTGTTATATGGGAAGAAAACTCTACTTTCAATTGAATTTGGGTTCAACACCTTAAGGACGAGAGCTAAGTTAGACCTAGATATATCAAAGGTCCAACAAGAAAAGTTTATTTAATTAAATTGATTGGATGAGTTCAAGATGCAAGCACTCCTTCACACATAAGTGATTCAGCTGCAAAGGAAGGTTTGGCATGACAAGCACATTAAGGAGAGGACCTTTAAAGAAGGATATTGGGCATTGTTGGTAAATCTAATGACAAGATGGTTGGGACCCTACAAAGTGGAAAAATGTTATACTAATGGAACAGTTCATATCAGAACCATAGATGAAGAGGGGATTACCCTACTTTTCAATTGTTCCATGCTTAGAGGTTACAAAAATCCCTTGTCTAGGGCTGAATTTATAAATTCCATAAACATGGAGGTGTATATCATGGGAGACTCCATAGTTTCCAGTGAATTCCCCTCCTAGAAAAAAAGAAAAATAAAGGGTCAATGTGTGAAAACCTCTATGAGGCACCCAAGGCCAACTCCATGGTTGAAAACCTCCATGAGGCAATCTTGGAGCAAAAAAAAAGAAAAAAAAGAAAAAAAGAAAAGATCCTTTTGGTGAAAACCTCCTGAAGGTGTCCAAGGCAAGTTTGTGGGTTGAAAACCTCTATGGAGGTAGCCCATTTTCCTTCAAAAAAAAAAAAATAGGAAATAAACACAATGAAAAAGTCAAAGAAAATACCTATGCACTATTGTTTTTTTGTTTTGTAGGTTATCGATCAAAGATAGTTTTTGGATCCATAGGAGTAGTTTTTCCTCAATTTTCTTCTCCTCTGCTTACACTCTCCATGAACCATTCCAACATGCACCATTCATTCATTTCACCTCACAGGTAGGAAGAAAATTCGATTTTTTTCTCGGACTGTAAATTCTAAAAGAAAGTCTAGCAGCTATAGGATTCCTGTAGCACTATAGGAAACCTAGTAAATGCTACAAAAACTTATTTATGAGGGAAGAATCTCTCTCAAAGGTTTATACACTTCAAAAAGAACGTGATAATTTATTTTTTTCCTATACCTACCACTCCTAACCCTCACTTCAGTCCTTGCACAAACATTCACTCCCTAAACCCTATGTTGTACCACTAGCAGCTAGATCATTTATACATTGGTTTGAACCTATGACCTTACTTATCCATCATTAAAAAATTCAATCACACTATTACACCATTCTTTTGGTCATCTAACCTATTATTATTAGATGAACCCAAGTACACCATGTAAGACCAACTTTACCCCAAGTAAAATTGCTTTCACCACATAAAATAACTTATTTGGTCATATTTAACCCAAAACAAAGCAATTAATTAAATAAATCTTCATTTATTTAATTATTTCCTAAGAACAAGTTATTTAAATAATTATTTAAATAATATTCTTAGTTAAATTTGACTAAATCATCCATAAATAATCAAATAAACCATTATTTATTCCCATACTTCCCCTAAAATGATAAATAAATCATTTATTTATTTATTATTTATAAATAAAGGAACTGACCAAAGTCAAGAATCCTTTTCCCTCCAACAAATATAATAAAATATTCCTAAAAGGTGCTTCTAGAATTCGATTAATAATATTTTATTCATGCACCGAGTTCTAGACCGCCCCAATATTTTGTTATAAATAGGGGGGTTTTCCCCACTCATTAGTCACCTTCATTGCATTAGATCACTCTGGATCTACTCTTGGTCACCATTTTCCATTTTGTTTTGTGAACTCCCATTGAGTTCTATTTTGTTGTTCTACACCCATAAGAGAGAGAAATGTTAGATCTAAAACACTGAGAACTTTCAAGAACCCATCCCACTGAGGAGAACCGGAAGACACCTTTCTTGTTTTCCTCTCAGGTGCCCCATTCTTTAATATAATACAAAATTCTTTTAAATACATTCTTCTTGTCTTGTCCATTGGATTTATGGAGCCATGTTATATTTTATCTGCTTAATGTCTTTTGTGCTTAGATCTGAATTTGTGCAGAAAACTTAAAGATATTTTGCAGCCATAATCGATGTTAGGGCTATTTGTTATGCCTAGCTAAAGTGATCTTTTACGACGAAAGAATCATACTAACAATTGGTGACTCGACACGGGTTTTCTTTTGCGACCGCTGTCGTTTTATCTATTCCTGCATATCCAACTATTTCAGACCCTAGGGTTTCTCTTTCATTTTTTGTTTTTCCTATTTTTATGGTTATTTTCACCCCTAAAACCCTTAAATAGTCAAATTTTTAACTTCCATGTGTTTCTGGCCTTATTCCGCAGGTGACAGACATCAGCCGCAACTGAGATGAAATTTTTTTCTGAAATCTGCCACTGAGAGAGCCGGATCTGCAGGTCACACTTATCGGCCCAAAAAGTGTGACCTAAGCCTCAGGACGCACTTCTCTGCCCCAAACCTCTGACCTAGACTGACAACAGGTCAAAACCTACGACCTGTAATTTTTCTGCAAATTTTTCAGCACTTTTTCTGGGTTTGTCTGAAGCTTCTGTCAGGGTTTTCCAGCCTCTGTCTCTGCCCATTTGGACCTGTTTCTGATCTGCTTCACTCAACTAAGAAGGGAATCTTACCCCTTAGGGCTCTAGTACCCTTCACTTTTTGTGGATGAGTCTTTACTGTTTCAGAAGTCTGAATTTCTAGAGTTTCAGCCCTCTTTTTCTCCAATCTGATACCTCCTTTTCAGATCCCTTTAGTTCAGCTCTTCTCCCTCTCAAAACCACCTCATATCATTTTTTTTGGGTTTATTTCTAAGGCCACTGCCTTGTCTCTTCTATTTTTAGCTGATCTCCTCCTTTTTAGCAGCAACCTTGCCTCTTCTTATTTGCTGTTCTCTGCACCACTTTTCAACAGATTTACCCTTTAGATCCAAGTCCCTCCGGACCTTCGATCTATTGGCCTCTTTTTAGCGTGCTTTGCCTAATTTTTTCCCTCTTATAGACTAGTTTTGACAGACCCGCCTTCTTGGGTTATATTGATGCATTTTTAGTTGTTAATTTTTTGTTCTTTTAGTCTTATTTACTGCAGATTTCTTTTCCGTTATGCAGCACACTCTTTCTTTTACTCTCAAAACTTCTGGGTTTAAACAATTAAAATTAACACACGCCACACACTGACCCTAAGTGAAGAAGTACCTTGTTAACACCGCCTGGAAAAGAATTTAAAATCAATTGTCACTACACCTTTCTGCCCTTGGCCTCACTTGATTTTGTCCCTCCCTGCCCTTATCGGTTTTCTTCTTCCTGTCATCATTGCGCCCCCAAGGTGCCTCTCCCGAAGACTTCTTGGCCTTCATCCTCAATTTCTTCTTGGTCAAATTCCTCCTTCCCGTCATCATCGAGTAAGTCTTTCCCCGAGTCCACACTCCGACTCTTCCTATGATTGTTCGGGTTCTCCCCCTCCTGTTTCTCCCCCTGTCACTTTCACCATGTCTACTTCAGGGCCTACCACCAGCAGTAACCCCAGTACTATAGCTGGGTCTATTTCCTGTGGAACCACCTCGGGACCTACCTCGACTGCCCCATTACTCCTTTATATGGCCGACCTTAGTCTCCCCGACTTCAATCAGCTGATTAATGATCCTATCCACCACGATGTTAGTTGGCCTACTATGCCAACCAAGCTCCCCTTCGACATTCCCAGGTTCGAAGGCCTTGCTAGTGAGGATCCCTCCAACCATATCCGATCCTTCCATATGTGGTGTTCCTCCAATTCCATTACTGACGACTCTATTCGTCTTAGATTGTTCCAACACACACTTAGAGGCGAAGCTTATAAATGGTATGTTGAATAGGCCACCTCCTCCCATACCACTTTTGCAACCATTTCCCAAGCCTTTTTATCTTATTTCCAGCTCCCTCTCCGATATGACACTGGTACCGAGCTTTTAACCTACTTCCGTCAATCCTCCTCAACCCACCTTTCCGCTCATGTCCAGGAATGGCGGCGCATAAGAAGATTATGTCGAGCTCCCCCCTTTGAAAATTGGGTTTACATGGACTGGTTCCTTTGCTCTCTCTTACCTCCCATTGGAAAATATGTCACATCCCATTTTCCCCAAACCGAAGAAGCCGCCCTCCAAATCGCCTTGAAGTATGACCCTATCTACGCCCAATCTGGTTATGTTTATACCATCCTTCCTGACCTTCCCAAAACCGGTGGCCCTAATGCCTCGGGGGAATCTCATTCTACCGACGGTATCGTTTGAGCCCTGTCACATACCTCTACCCAACCTCCTCCAGGCCATGGTTTTCCTCTAGGGGCCAGCCCCTCTGGCATTTTTTCCCCTCCAGGCAGAATGTATTCAGGCTACGGCATGCCTCCTCCTTTTTCCCAACCCCCTGTTTACCTTACTGCTGCCCACCCTACTCCTTATCCATATCTGCAACCTGGTGTCCCAGCTCCTCCAGCATTTGGACCTCCCACTCCCTTTCCTTCTCCACCCCCACAACCGCACTTACTACCCCCTCCAGGGCAAGTATTTGCACAGCAGGGGGCACCTAATTTTCCTCCTTCTCAAAGAAGGAGAAGAGGCAATCAATCTGCTTCTGGTAATCGTGGACCCAATCCTTCCAATATCGACTCTACCACTGCCAACCAGCCACAGGGCTCTCAGCCCAAGCCGGACATGCCACTTCGCACCAATAAGCCCTGTTCGTGTTGCGGTGTTTATGGTCAATACACTCACGATTGTCCCTTATTACCACAAATGTGGCAACTTTGGGGTTCTCGGGCCACCGTACGGGGACAAAACTCCTCCCCTACTACCCCTCCCACCCCCGTTACTTCTCAACCTACTGTGTTTACCGATCCTATCCCGCAACAAGGATTCGTGGCCACTCAACCACCTCACACCCCGGTAACCACTCAACCTTCCCCTTCTGGTTCCTCTGATTACCAGATTCTCATGATGGCTTCTGACCCACCTCTCACTGTCCACCTCAACCTTCAAACTCATTCCCGTTAGTATTCCACACCTCCTGTTCTGTCTGTCTCTGAGTCTCCATTGTCAGGTCCTACAGAGCCTCTATCGACACCCAATGGTCCCTTGCAACTCCCTCTGCCCAAAGCCGAGGTTCATCCCAAGCCTCCTAAGGGACCATTATGCCGAAATGTTGCCTCTGGTCGGGCTGCCCATTCATACAGCATAGTAGATGATCTGACCCAATCTCTTGCTACCATTTCAACATTGGAACTCCTCCAGTCGTGTCCTTCTCAACACTGGGCTCTAGTATCTGCCGTGGGCGTTGTATATCTTGCTGATGACCAATTGATTATTTTTGACACCCGTCAGTCAGACCATCCCACTCTTCCTCCTTCAGTTTCTTTCCAAATCCTAGTCAAAATCCGAAACGCCAATGTTGCTCGGTGTATTATTGATGAGGGGGCATCTACCTGCGTAATCTCCGCTTCGGTTTGGAAACAACTTGGATCCCATGAACTGGCCCCTTCCACCATCACCCTTCATGCATGGGATGGCCATGCCTCCCAGCCCATTGGTATATTTCGTAACTGTCCTATCACCCTTTCCGTCAAGACTGTTTGTGTTGACATTGAAGTTATCGACGCCCCTCTTGACTACAACATCCTTTTGGGGCGTAGTTACACTTATGCCATGTCAGCCGTTCCGTCTGCAGTCCACCGCAAGATGTTTTTCCCTCATAATGGAAATATTGTCACCATTGACCAATTGACCTACCATGAACCAAAATCTTAGACCTCCCCTAAGTCCACCATCTCTACTGTCACCAATAAACCAACTGTTGATTCGTTGACCAGTGTTTCCCCCTGCGTCTACAAAGACTCCTCTTTGCTTGGAAATTTTCCTGGTCCTCCCCCTCCTCCCGTCTTTGACACCAGCTTAGCGAATGTTTGCATGATGCAATCATCTCAGGCTAGCCTTCCACAACCTGCTCCAGCTAGTCAGCAACCTCTATCTCGCCCACCGCCTCCTGCTCCTAGCCCTTCGCTTCAGTCAACCAAACCTTTTTCACCCAGCCCTTCCATCACACTCAGGAACCTTCCTACCCTCCTGAGTCAATTCCCTCAGGTCTCCACCATATGGGAGCCATCCCCCCTGGTCACTACCTCGCCGGTCAGATACCTTTCCTTGGTCCCCCCCCCGGCGTCTATTCGGTCCCCGTCATGGCCACCCTTTCCCTTCCTAATTTAACCTTGGGAATTCCCATTTGGTATCTTACCCCTCCAACCGAGAACCCACTAGGCTACCCAAAACCATACATAGCTGTGACACCAGTAAAACCGATCCCCGTCGCTCCTTCCACCACCACAGTGCCCCTCGCCCCTCTGCAGAACCCTCCTAATGCTGTGACAGCTACCGGCAAGAAAAAAAAAAACTCGCAAGGGGGCATCCAATGACAAGGCCACCGCACCTGACCCTACCCCTCTCCAACCCACCAAGCCTTGTGCCTTGTGTGATGGTATCGGTCATCCCACCCATATTTGTCCTGAGTTGCCCCGTATCCAACCCATGGTTAAAGTCGCGTTCCCTGAATCTATGGTCCTTGACACATCTGTTTCTTCCTCATCCGTAGCCAAGAACCCAAAGACTCTTCTCACCAACAAAACCTGTGCTCTGTGTGGTGTCCATGGCCATTATTCCCACCATTTCCCTCACCTCACGCATTACCGAGCCTCTTTAGAGGTCATTCGCAAGTACGAAGTTGAACAAAATCAATTCGCCTCGCCCATCCTTGCTCAGTATGCGTCAAGTTTAATTGAGGATCCCCCGGCTACCATTGACATCCCTCCCCCTGATGTTGAGATGTCCGAATCTGCTACTCCTCTCTTATACCTATCATCATCCACCCACCCCTCGGAGTACATCCCCTCTGAATCCACTCCATTTGTTTCGCTTGATCCCCCTTCCGCCACTTTTTCGGGCTCTTTATGTTTCGACCATATTTTTACTTTTTCTTCTGTCATTTCCCCTAATGACCCATATGTGCACCTTTCTTCCTCTACTGATGAACAAGGTCGCTTTGTAGCCTCTTGTGGTTTCCACCACCTTTCCTTACCTTCCCATCATCCTGATACTCCCATCCATATATATGATGTACTTCGCAACATGCGTCCCCGCTTTTCCTCCCTTTTCTCATCTTGTGATGATATTCCCTCGACCCTCTCATCCACTCATTACCTTGGTTATGCCGATGGTGCCAGTCGCTATTCTCAAAACCTTGCCTCAGCCGCCTGGGCCATTTTTACCCCCTTGCATACCCTTGTTCTTGCAAATGGGGTCTGCATTGGTCAAGCCACCAATAATCAGGCTGAATATGATGCAGTTCGTGGTCTCTTAGCTGATGCTCTCTCTCATCACATCCTCCATCTGCATGTCCATTTAGATTCCCTGCTTCTCGTCTTACAACTTAATGATGTCTATCGTGTGCATAACCCTATCCTATTTAGAAAATATTTACGAGTGCAACTTTTGATACATGAATTTAGATTCATTACATTTAGCCATATACCTAGAGATCAAAATCACTACATAGATCAAATTGCAAACCATGTTCTAGACTGGCATATAACACACACAACACAATAACATTTAACACCATCAACCAAATACATATAAATCACATATATTATATAACACGTGTTTTTAGAGTCCATCTACTCTGAAACATACTACATGCCCATAGCATGTTACAATAACAAAACTACAAAAATCGGGGGCACCACTCTCCCCTACATCAACACTGGGGGGCACCACCTACCCTACATCTAATCACTCTCTGGAGGATCCCAAGCCAATGGCTCTGCTCTCGCAGCTCATAGATCATGCACAGCTTGACCGGCCATCGCCATGCGTTGCATGATACCTCACCACTCCGAGGGTAGCCCAATACATAACTCTATGTACCGGTCATCTAAATCCTTCCAACCACGCTCCGATACACCGGTCAGCAGCCCCTCACATCTACGACGAATTTCCTCCACCAGAGCAACCATATCCTCGCTCTGCGCCGTCCTTGATCCACTTGCCCCTGTAGCTCCTGTCACTGCAGGTCATCCCATATATCCAACCGGTTTTACCGGAGCTATATCTGCATTCCATAAAACATCTCGATTAGCATCATGTATACTAGTCACAAAACTCTAAAATACACCTAACATATTAGTTTCTTGTCACTTACCATCAGGCCCCCACACTCGACCCAGTGGAAGCAGCAAGTCCAGATCTCCCCAATAACTCATCCCACTATAGGGATAGTTGTCTATGTATAATGGCATATGATCCCAATGCGCGAAGAACTCTGGTCAGAACACCCGTCCAACCGCCCCTCCCCCTCCTCTACACAGTAGTCGTCCCCACCGACGCATCCGGGGCTCTCTCGGACCTCCATCAGGCAACTGTACATGAGGTCCTAAGGTCAGGATCTTCTCAAAGAAGAAAGAGCACAATATCATCCCATAGGCGCAATCATGATTCACTTGCTGCTTGCATAGCGATAGTTGTCGTTTCACTGACACCAGCATCATCTGGGCCCACCCATAGTAGGTCTCACTCAGCACACTCTCCATGATCATCATCTGCCCTCCAGTGATGTGATGGAATGCCTGGCTACCCAAGACCCATAATACTGTTGCGGCCACTGCCCAAGTCTCCAAACTCTCTAGATCACCAATGGATATTCGAGTCGCTTTGACTCAGACACCTAGTCGACAATGTCACTCAACAAAATCCATAATGTTACACCCACATGGTAACACTGGCTGTGTATTTCCCACCATCCCTAATGGTGGGAGACCAGTCAAGAAATACAAATCCTGGACCATCAGCTCGATCTTGTGCCCTTGCACTACAAACGCCTCCTGATCTGGATCCCAGTAACTGATAATACCGGCCAACAAGGGCTCTCCAGCCCTCATGAAAGGGTTCTCCAAAAATTTCAGCACCCCATACCTAGCCAGTACACGACGGACACCCTGATCTGCCTAGATCTCCGTCCGTAATGTACCTAATTCTCTCTCTCTCCATTTGATCAATATATCTGCCATATCTAGACAAAAACATCATTTTGTCAGTCTACATATCCACAAAACTGCATCTATTCACACCAAAACTGAATCTCCACCCAAAACAGCACTGAAATCACCTCCCTCTCACAGGTCGTACTTTTTAGCAAAAACCTGGGCCAGGTCGCACTTTTCAGGCCCAAACCTACGTCCCAGGTCACAGTTTTTGCCCCAAAAAGTATGACCCGGCCGTGAGGAAGAAGTAGGGGCAGTTACTGAGATTTCAGGCCCTAATTTGAACTTTGAATCCATAAAAAACAAAGAGTAGGATTATACCTCCTACCTGAAACTGACGAATCACGATTCCAACGGTCGATTTGTCCGCTACAATCGCCACAAGATTTAGGGCCTTCTCTCCTCTCCACATTCACCACAGATACACAAGAAAATGAATGCTTTTGGAGGGAAAATGCCTTATTAGAAGCAAAACCCCTGTTTTTTCTTTCGCCAACTGTGACCAAACCGTAACCCCGTTTGACAAACTGTCTGCACCATTGGAAAGCTCTCACCGAGCACTCAAATGGGTGTTTGTTATTTTTTCATGTTTCGATACTTCACCAACACACATTTTGTCCATGAAGGATCTTTTCATCTCTTCTCAAAATCGAATTTCTTCACCTACAACACTTGTACCAGGAGCACCACTTCGCCTCCTTACTCGTCTTTGTTCATGTTGATTTTTTTCATGAGCTACCCTATTGTACTCATGCTTTTACGGTCCCCCATTAGGCCTTCACTGCATGGTAGCACCATCGAGTCACCCTTGTCTAGAGCATCCAAGTTGAGTCATCATCAGTCATGGAGTCTATCTCGCATCCCTTTGTATCCCACTATAGTCCTCCATCCTTCATTGCTTGGTCCCTCTCTCATGCTGCACATTATGGCCTTCAGTACCATTTTCCCCTATCCCTCATGATAGTGTGTCATTCGCTACCAAGCCACTCATGCCCTTTATGCTCTAACAAGGGAAGTCGTCCATCTGCTACTCAGTATTCCTCATTTCATTATCATCATCAGTGTCCGTCTGTTAGTCACTCTACTATTTTCTCCTGTGCCTTAGTTGAGATTCCCTTGTTTCCTCACCTATGGTGGACCTACTGCTATCGACATCAACTAATTTACTCCAGAAGCTAGGTCTGGGGGGCAGTGTACCTTGGCTCGATCTCTTTTCAGCATGATCGTGATCTATACACTTGATAGTCCAGTGATGCAGCAGCAGCTATTGGTGATTCCCGGGTGTGTGTGAGATGTCTCAACCCTCATGAGGGGGTGGCCCTATAGGTAGCCCCCCACATTCCCAGATGAACTCATTTCTTCCCTTGATGCAGCTCCACCCATTTGATGATATTAGTCTCAACCGCTTGCGACGCCTTTTCTATTTGCACGTATCTGTCAGAGCTTGCGAGCCCTTCCCCGCATGTAGGGGGCATTTGGGTGTATTTGTATCTCATGTACTACCATATTATTGTATAAGTCCTGAAGATTATTCTAGGCATCACATGTATGTGGGAATCATCATGATATTTATCTGGCTCATATTTAGGCTAGCGCATGCTTCATTATTGCGTTTCGTGGTTTTCCAGGCGCCTTATTCTTTGTACTTTGTCTCAGCGGGCATAGGTATGCCTCTCCCGCCACCTTTAGCACAGGTACCACTTCACACACTAGAGACTTGTTGCACCTGTAAGTCTCATCTCCTCAGGGTCTAGTCTTTTAGCACATCAGACAACATTACACTTCTCTCTCTCGCTTCCCTTTTGATATCTAGTGATTGAATTCTTACAACGTACTTCGGTCATACGATTTTCTCCTAACACTCGTACGTTGGGGGGAAATCTGTTACACCATTTTTTTGGTCATCTAACCTATTATTATTAGATGAACCCAAGTACACCATGTAAGACCAATTTTACCCCAAGTAAAATTTCTTTCACCACATAAAATAACTTATTTGGTCATATTTAACCCCAAAAAAAGCAATTAATTAAATAAATCTTTATTTATTTAATTATTTCCTAAGAAAAAGTTATTTAAATAATATTCTTAGTTAAATTTGACTAAATCATCCATAAATAATCAAATAAATCATTATTTATTCCCATCATTCCCCTAAAATGATAAATAAATCATTTATTTATTTATTATTTATAAATAAAGGAATTGACCCAAGTCAAGAATCCTTTTCCCTCCAACAAATATAACAAAATATTCCTAAAAGGTGCTTCTAAAATTCGATTAATAATATTTTATTCATGCACCGAGTTCTAGACTTCCCCAATATTTTGTTATAAATAGTGGGGTTTTCCCCATTCATTAGTCACCTTCATTGCATTAGATCACTCTGGATCTACTCTTGGTCACCATTTTCCATTTTGTTTTGTGAACTCCCATTGAGTTCTATGTTTGTTGTTCTACACCCATAAGAGAGAGAAATGTTAGATCTGAAACACTGAGGACTTTCAAGAACCCATCCCACTGAGGAGAACCGCAAGACACCTTTCTTGTTTTCCACTCAGGTGCCCCATTATTTAATATAATACAAAATTATTTTAAATACATTCTTCTTTTCTTGTCCATTGGATTTATGGAGGCATGTTATATTTTATCTGCTTAATTTCTTTTGTGCTTAGATTTGAATTTGTGCAGCAAACTTAAAGATATTTTGTAGCCATAATCGATGTTAGGGCTATTTTTTATGCGTAGCTAAAGTGATATTTTACGATGAAAGAATCATAATAACACACACCATCCTTGACCTCCATAAAAATTTCACTTCATCCCTAAGAAATCTAGATAACTAAAAAGGAGAAATAATGTTTGTATAGGAAGTTGGAAAGTTTCCTGTAGCAATTTTGTGTATGGTGTATAAAGGAGAAAATATGAATATTAGTTGAAGGGGAAGGCTTTAGAGGACCACTAAAATAATCTAGGAGAGATAAAATACTATCCAAGCCACCCGAGGACCTCCATGCAACATTTGCAAGAAGAAAATACAGTTAAAATTTTAAGTAGGTCACTGAGAAAGCAAGTAGCTCACTCAAAAAAGAAGATGCTCACTCAGAAAATAAAAAAAAATAAAAATACAACAAGAGGAATATCATGAATGCAACACCAAACTCCAAATCCTTGCACCAAATCATTCTAAAACACACCAACATTGGGTAGGCTCAGGTATGGCCCTTCATCTCTCACTATGCACTCATAATGATCAAAATAGTTTAATGTCGAGTTTTAGAGACATGAAAGTAAAAAAGGTGGCTAGTTAACTTGGTCACCTTCATAAATTTAAAATGAATGAAAATTAAAGAGTACATGCCACTTGGACAAGTCAAATTAGTCAAGGGGGAGTGAATAAGGATGAGGAGGTGATTCTGAGGCTGGGGAAATCATTAACTAGAGGGAGACTAATGGTGTCAAAGAGAAAAACTCGTGCCAAGTACGAGTCAGCACCCCACTCCAAATTTGGTTAAAATGACCATAAAGGTAAGCTCTACCTCATTACATAAACTTCACTGAGAATTTCAAGAGCATTGGGAGCAAAAGAAACTAGAGGTTCCATCAAAGAAAGGAGCATAGAGTCTATGCTCGCATGCAACATCGTGCTGCAGGAAATAATGTAGTGCTACAGGAAACTACACAAGAAGATCAACAAGGATAAAAAGGGAAAAAAGTAGTCACGTTTGGGTGAAATTACTTTGTAAGGCCACCATATCCCAAAAAAAAACCATAGAGGATAGAGGTAAGTGGTTTCCATCCTCCAGAACTGAAATTTCTTCATGAAATTTACACTCAATCAGTAATAATTTGGGAATTAAATGGTGAAATTTTCAATTTTTTTGAGACCATAATCTCCAAGGCCTCTTCCCAAGTAACTCTCAAACCAAAACCATCTAACCACCTTTGTATCACAACCATAAAAATGGGAGGGTTTTTTAACAGAAGGGGGGTCAATGATATTAAAATAATAAGACAACGTCCTCAAGTAATGGAAATTTTTAGAAACCACCAATGGCTGGGTTTCTTCGAGCTTCTGAAGGGTTTTGATGAGGAGATAGCTTGAGATTTTGTAGTAGCTATGTAATCACACTCATAGGAGAGATCCATAACTGTGGTTAAGGGCCTAGCCATCACACTTTCACTTGAACTAATCAGTAGAATCACCACTTTTCCCTTAGTAGTTAAGTGGATTAAAGAAAGGATGTCAAGCACTACATCCAATAAAATCTTATTTTTGTCAGAAGAAGAATATATTGAGGACAAGAATGGAGTGAGGAGAGAAATCCTTCCATACCCCTACGACGAAGTACCCTTCCATATCATGAAATTCATTTCCTTTGAAGGAATAATTAGTGTTTTCTATGGATACCATTTCAAGTTGTTGAATGAGCTTAGATTTTAAGGAGAACTCCCTCTAGAAAAATGATTGAGCATCCCTCATTTCCTATTGAACTCAACAACAAACAGGATAAAAAAGGAGGGGAAAAGGAAATACCAGCATGTGGCTCATCATGGCCTTATAAAATTGATAGTGAGTGATGTTCTGAGAAGATTAAGCCTACATTTGTCTTGGTCCTCATTCATAGACATGGATCGGGAAGCCTTCGTAGCCACCCAAATAGGAAAAACCATTGCCTCTAGTATTAGAGAGAGAGACGTAGAAGAAGAAGAGGAGGAGGCTTAATATGAGGAAGAAAAAGTAGAGATAGAGGTTGAAACAAAAAACACATAGACATTAGAAACAAAGAAGGAAGAGACTTGGGGGAATAAGGAATAAAAGAAAAAGGAGAAGAAAATATTGAACCCTATGCTAGGCAGTGATACCTCTCCTCAAGACACCAACATATCACCATACATAAAATATCAGGATGTCCTTGCTACCCTAGCCACTTTGAGCATACTAGTGAAAAAAATGAGGAACAGACAAAGACTCATCTATTTCAGGACTAGCAAGTGTTGGAAATATTTTCATTGATGGAAAAGGAATAGAAAGGAACAACACCTGAATTATGATTGAGAACAAAGGATAAAATTAGGATCAACTGTAGTATAAAGGAGCAATAAGGAAAATAAGTAAAAATTTAAGTGGAGAAGCATAAAAGAGAGTCAGAGGAACAACACAGAGTAAACGAGAGGAAGAGGATGAGCATTAGAGGCAAAGGACCAAGGCATGGGAGCAACAAAGAGGAATGGATCAACACCAGAATTATCATTAAGGCAAAGGGGTAGAGAGGAGAAGTGTAATATTCCTAAATTAGCATGCAGCTAATAGAAATTTTAATTTTTTCTCTTAGTATCTAGTTATATGAATAAATGGGTAAGGAGGCCCATAAATATCTTAAGTAGGCATAAAATCCCTATTAATGTGAAAAGGGGATCATGTTAATAACTAGATCAAGCACCCTCATGTGTGAAGAATGGATAATATATGTGGACAAGGTCAAGATTGACCAAGTCAACACCACTAATAGGAGAGGAGTGGATCATCAATAAAGATAGCTCAATGTGAATGAAGATCGGTTTAGCTAGTGAGAATAAAGACACCTTGGGTGTGAAAGAGGAAAATGCATGGAGACTAAGTCAAGGTTGACGAGATAAAACAACATTGTAAATAGAAGAGTGGGACTAATGGAGACAACATAATTCTAGAGGATGAGCCTTTGCATGGAAGTAACCTCATAAATGGGTGGGACCCATGGTGAGGAAGCTCATCAACTATATAATGAAGGGAATGGCAGCCATATGGGGTATGATTGAGAATATAATTTTATTATTGGGTCTGTTTATACTTATTTCATGCTTCAGCTATTTAGCTAAGTTTTTTGCACTGTTTAGTGCAAGGGTTTTCTCATGCAGGAATTCCCCACTCTTGCTTAGAGATCTTGTTTAAGAAATATGACAGGAGCATTCTTGACTTCATTTCCATCATTTGGAACTTGGCCAAGTAGTCACCTACAAATATAGTGCAGTACCTTGGAGAAATTGCATTATTTCTCATGGTGTTGCAGTGGAAGGGTTGAAACCCTTGTTTTATGAGCTAGTTTCCCAAGAGCAGGATCAGCCTTTTTCCTAGAAAGCTAGTAGGAAGAGATACAACCATTTCTTTGTATGATCAACCGTATTTATGTATATTTTCAGCCATACAATGTGATTCATCCATAGATCTGCAACATATACTTCTTGTACTTCATGTTCGTCAAGAAACCCTTTCTAGGTCATCTTGGATTTGTGTAAAGGAGACTAGATCTCAATTTTTATGCCTTATCGTTTAATATATAGGAGGCCTGTTTAACTAATTAAAAGTGATTTTTTTCTGATATCCTTGTATATTTGGTTGTTATAATGTCTAATATAATGGCTCCATGGGCTACATCTAATTTTTAATGCATAAATTTGTAAAAATTGCGTTTTTTGTGCATGCATTGCTGATTTTCCCATATGGGGATATTACAGTGGTATCAAAGCTCTAACCTTGGCTCATCCTATGTACTTCAACCATTATTTCATATAATGAGTCTTATCATGGGAAGGATATGATATGAAAAAGAGATCAAGGCAAACCCTTATTTTCTGAAGAGAATAAGTTCTAAAAAATTCTTCTTCAAACTCTGCAGGGTATTAGAAAAGACATCAAAGAAATGAGGAGGGAAAAAAATGGAGATCCCTCAAAAAGATCTATATATGAGGAAAGCTCCAGTTCCTCATACTATGGGTGTGATCATTTAGCCACACAATCAGATTTACAATGCTCTACTAGCCATATGTTCATGACAAGTGAGATGGAGAAAGAAGATGTGTCAAAGAAGGAGACTCTTGGTGATTATTTGCAAGAATATGAATCTCAATCTAAGAGGTTCAAAGATCACTTAAAATTCCAAGGGTTTTGCAAGGTTAAGGAGGAAAGGATCACAAGGGGCAAGCAACATGGTGTGGGTAGATTCTTTCTATCTACTTTTGATGGATCAGCTGAATGACTAACTAGGTTTAGGGTGGATGAGCTAGACACCCATGTGCAACAACATCAAGTTTTAGAAGATGAAGCCATCAAAGTAGCAGTGCTGAATTTTAAAGGTAAGGCTTATTATTTTTGATTTTTTGAATTCTTTTCATTAAATAATGCAAATACATCTACTTATGCAAAGTTCACTTGGAGAATAGTGGAAAGGTTTGATGATAAATTTTATGAAACACCTTTGATGGAGCTAGTCAAACCAAAAAAAACAAAACCTTTGCATGGGTTGGAAGGATCTATAAACCTAACTCCATTTCAGAAAACCGTTGATGGGGATGAAAACTTGAATGAAACTTTTCCAAGGGCAAGATACCCATTGCATGAAGATATTCTTCCTTCAAGGGAAGACCAATATCTAAGGTCTCTCATTGTTGATGAGGTATTCTCACATATTTTTGAGGAGAAAGAGAAGGATGGAGGTAACAACACTGTCATATCAAGAGAAAATCCAATACATCATGAAGATGAAGATGGAGCATTTGATCCAAATATAGAGACTGTTGCACTCTTACAAGGAGTTCCAAAGATTCTCACATATGGGGATCAAGATACAGTCCATGTGCAACAGGTGCCATCATTGAAAAATTGTGAGATATTGAATATAGAAGGAGATAAAGGGGAGGAAAAGCATCATATGATTAGGAGCACACACCCCTCTCTATTTAAAAATATTGGTGCACATAAGAGGCATGAATATTTGTGCAATAAGGGAAAGGAAAAATCAGTCCACACACCTATACATCCTACTCTATGACTTGATGTCTCTTTTCATGGAGGCATTCCACCAGGGAGACCCCCTAATTGGAAAATGAATAAAGTGTTCTCTCAAATTAGTGCAACAATGACATATTTGGCTAAGGGAGGAGACTTGGGAGAAGCCACCAAAATGCTAAGAAACTTTGATGTGTTCCAAGGAGAGATGATCAATTTTCTGAGTTGGACATTGCCATATCCCACTCAGTTATCTGCGCTGGAAAATTATGCAGAAATTTGTAATGATATGAGCATAGGGTCAAATGGCCACTCCATGGTCTTGGAGTAGCAAATGAAATTTCCACACATGAGAAAGATTTCTGAATATGACAAGAGGGTATTAGCACTCTTGCATGCATGGGCCAAACTATGGAAGTTTTGGAAGAAAGAGACCTTTCAAGAAGAGTTTGACTTCCACATACTTCAATCTTGTTTTGAATAGGATGAGCTGTAAGGGAGGCAACAAAAGAGTGGTCATAGTACTCCAACATGTGACTTTGGCATTAAGCATGTCAAAGAGGAGATCCATGATATGACAAGAGCTTCATTTTAGATTTCTACAGTGTTGTCATTGTTGGGAAGCCTAGATCCATATTGGGAGTCCCAACTCTTGATAGAATATTCCAAGATCCTTTTCACATGTAAGGTTCTTGATGAGAAAGTGATGGATGAGAGGTATAAAATGGTTGATGGAGTCATCTACTTTCATGATCAGATCTACTTGACTAAATACTCCAAGCTCAAGAGTAATATTCTACATGTAGCTTATGAGGCACTCTTTTTAGGACATGCAGATTCCATTAAATATTATCACACAATCATGAAAGAATTGTATTGGGAGGATCTCAAAGAAAATTTGCAGCAACATATCATAAGGTATGTATCATGTTTGAGGTATTAGGAGGAGAGCAACCACTTTGCAAGGTTGTTTCAATCACTTCCCCTTTTGATGGAGAAATGGGGAAACTTATCTATGGACCTCTTCACCAACATGGCTACAACATATGGTAAATATTGTGTTTCGATGTTTATTTATCAACTAACAATATTTGTGCACTCCTTTACCATTCATTTGAATCACATTGCTCCACAAGACAACAAAACTCTTTGTGGATTTCATGGTCCTTTTTGGACTACTTTCAATGACGGGGATGGCCACTTTCTGGGTGATGTTGGCAAAGAAATTTTTTTCTTCGATCATATTCAGCCAACACCTAATAGCCTCTACTATTTTCAAGCTTTTGAGAAGCTTATCGCAACATGTAAGTGGCGATATGGCCAGTTATCACATCATATTTTGAAATAGAAAAAAGAAGAACAATGCTGGTACTACCTAAAGGACTATTTTCGCCATCCAATATACTACATAACACATAGTCCATTTTTTTTTTTTTTGGTCCCATATGATGATGATGTTCCATTCATTATATGTAGAATTGTTCGGGCAAGAGTGGTTGTTGAAACCAAAGAATGGGATCATGAGATTCCAAGTACATGTTGGCTTCCTAGTGACTATATTATTGCAGCCCAAGATCAGCGATTCCACATCTATCATAAATGGAGAGAGATACAATTTGAGTTGAACAAAATCATCTCTCATTTTCAGTTATGCAACCCATCTTCATTGTAAGAGCCAAAGGTGGAGGAGAATTATCATGAGTTACCATTTTGGAAGGTGGCTCATTTTATATGGATGATAACTTGGGGATGGGAGACTCTCATGGGAATGATGATTCCCAACATATTCCAAATTCCATGCCTCAAGAAGGCCTCTAGACAACACATTGTTGCCTCCATTGGTGTTTTACTTTTTCATGATGATAGCTATTTGGGATTGTCACCAAAATCTAGCTTGCATACTTGGGAGGAGCAACTTGGAGATTTATTGATGAGACAACACCTTGCTCCTTGGAGGGACTTAACATATGAGGATGCTACAGGTGGAGAAGAGGAGGCTCTTTAGTTCTATCCTTGCAGTTTCTTGAGGACAAGCAACATTTTTTTTTTGGGGGGGGGGGTGCAGGACTGTAATATTCCTAAATTAACATGCAGCTAATAGAAATATTAATTTTTCTCTTAGCATCTGCTTAAATGAATAAATGGGTAAGGAGGCCCATATATATCTTAAGTAGGCATAAAATCCCTATTAATGTGAAAAGTGGATCGTGTTAATAATTGGATCAAACACCCTCACGTGAGAAAAAGGGCTAATATATGTGGACAAGGTCAAATTTGACCAAGTCAACACCACTAACAGGGGAGGAGTAGATCATCAATAAAGAGAGCTCAATGTGAATAAGGATCAGTTTAGCTAGTCATAATAAAGACACCTTGGGTGTGAAAGAATACAATGCATGGAGACTAAGTCAAGGTTGACCAGATGAAACATCATTGTAAATAGAAGAGTGGGACTAATGGAGACAATGTAATTCTTGAGGAGGAGCCTTTGCAAGGAAGTAACCTCATAAATGGGTGGGACTCGTGCTAAGGAAGCTCATCAACTATCTAATGAAGGGAATGGAAACCATATGGGGTATAATTGGGAATATGATTTGATGATTGGGTATGTTTAGAATTATTTCATGCTTCATCTTTTTAGCTCAGTTTGCTGCCTTTTTAAGTGCAAGGGTTTTCTCATGTGAGAATTCCCCACTCTTGCTTAGAGATATTGTTTAATAAATCTGAGAGGAGCATTTTGGACTTGATTTCCACCATCCCAAACTTGGCCAAGTAGTCACCTATAGCTACAGTGTAGCCCCTTGGAGAACCTGTGTTATTTCTCATGGTGTTACAGTGGAAGGGTTTAAACCCCTGTTTTATGAGCTAGTTTCCCACGAGGAGGATCAAAATTTTTCCTGGAAAGCTAGTAGGAGGAGCTAAAATCATTTATTTGTATGATCAGCCATATTTATCTATATTATTAGCCATACAATGTGATTCATACATATATCTACACAATATACTTCTTGTACTTCATGTTCATCAAGAAACCCTTGTCCGGTCATCTTGGATTTCTGTAAACGAGACTAGATCTCAGTTTTTATGCCTTATTGATTAATATATTAGTAGATCTATTTTGTCTCTCTATTTCTAAGTACAGACCCTTAATAAACTGTGTTTTCACTTGTTGCAGTAATCTTGGGGTTGAAGTGTTTTTGGGTTGTTTTGGGCATAGGAGTCCCGTTTAACTAAGTAAAAGTGATTTTTTTTTCTGATCTTCTTATAGATTTGGTTGTTATAATGTCTGATATAATGCATCCATAGGTTTCATTTAACTGTTAATGCATAAATTTATGAAAAATGCATTTTCTATGCATGCATTGATGATTTTCCCATTTGGGGATATTACAAGAAGTAAAGAGGCAAGGAGCAGCATCAGAATGATCAAAGAAGAAAAATATTCAGTGTAGGGTTACATCGAGCTATTCACATTCAGAATAATAAGCAAAATAAAAGTATGCAGCAAAGTTCAAGTCAGGTGTATATGTACAGAATGCGTGCAAAAAAGAAAATAAATGAACAAATGGTCCAAGTCAGGTTGGTTGTAAAACGCGTGTAGAATAGTGGTTCTAAATTCAAAATATCATGCCACAAAGTGAAGCGGATATTTATAGTCGATATCATATCAGGAACATAAATTACGAGGATGGATGATCTAAATTATATCTCATTCAGCCATAAGTTTTTTATTTCACATTGCTATCAACGATTTTTATATTTATATGTTAAGGCATGTTTGCGATGTGATGTGAACGCATATCAAAAATCACAACAGAAGGAGTATCAAAAAGCAGCAGAGACACAGAAATTGTGAAATGTGAAGTGACATGGCGATCACGTGGAAGTGACGTGGCGATGACATGGTAGTGACGTGACAAGGTGACATGGAGATGACGTGGAACTGGATCTCTTATCGCATGTCACAAGCTCAGAATGGATAACACTCATGAACCACATTGAGACATTGAAATTCAAAATGAAATATGAACAAGGACGCAAAGCATTTTCAATGGTAATTATAATGTATTTTAGGTCCGGGGTTAGGTGTATTTCCTTAAGAAATTGCATCAAGCTTTGGAAGAGCTCTACATAATAAGAAACACATGAGAATTTTGAAGTGTGAAGAGTGATAATGAAGTGGACATGATGCATGTCAACGTTTAAGCCTAAAGTATTTCAAGTATGGGAGAATGGTTTTTCCATTTGTTAAATTGCATTGGAGAGTAAAGGAGGATTAAAACATAAAACAAAGGAAAGGTTAAACGCAAGAGGAAAGACTCGGTAAAGTGACCCGATTCTCGTGAAAGGTTAGTGCAGTCATTTAATCACAAATTATGAATGCAATAGAAGGATACTTGGGTAAATGACTTGCAACAGAGAAAAGGAGTAGGTGAAGGATGAATGCTGCGGGCATGATAAGAAGAGGTAGAGTGGGGAAAAGACCATATGGTGGCACTATTGGAAATGCAACAGTTGGGTTGAGTCAGGACAAAAAGACAGTTATTCCTAATTGTGTTGAATGTAAAATCAGAAACTGAAAAGATCAATGACAGCAGCAGAAAGGACAAATGCACAACAAGCCAAGAGCTGAAAGGGCTGAGTGAAATATTGTTGTAACTATTAATGTAAATTCATTGATTATTTTACGGTGTTTGTGATGAAAATTCAAGTCTTTGTAGGCATAGGAAAAACTCCAATGAGTGTTATAATGATTATTTCTTATGTAATAACCTGAACCGAACTGTAAGGAATCAAATGGGTGCAAGGCATAAGGGTCAGGCCTGTTCACTTCGTATTCCCTATAGAATGCAAACAATCATGTAGTTATCTATCTAAAAAATTTAATATCTATGTGCATAGAGGTGTGAGAGAGAGGGATATATAATTGAAGAGAGCTGAATATTGTAAAAGAGCTGCAGAATGGGAGAGAGTCAGAGAATGTGAGAGAGTTAATAGAGATGTTGTGCACATCAGGAGATGATATGAAGTAGATATGAAATGTGAAGAGGAAGCAGTGGATAAAGAGTATAACATAGTTGATATCTGGGTAAATTAAGATTTTAGTTTCATGTTGAGTGAGGGGATTGTAGTCTCCTTTCAAGTTGTATCTTGATAAATTTCTAGTTGGAGCTTGGTGAGGTAGAAGCCTCCTGTAGGTTTTAGCATGCAGAAAATATTTGGGAGTTGGAGCTTCCTTGCATGTTGTAACTTGCAGAATTTGAGGCAGGATAATCCTGTGGGTTGTAGCCTATAGAAAATTGATGGGGTTTGGAGCTTCCTTGCAAGTTGTAGCTTGCAGAATTTGAGGTAGTAGCCTCCTGTAGGTTGGAGCCTATAGAAAATCAGTGGTGAGAGGGATTTGGAGCTTTCCTTTGCATCACAACAATAATAAGATGTGCTTTTCTCCCTTATGGTTCTCCACTTATATCTAATTTATATGTGCTTTATGATTATGTGTTGATGTGATGCTTTAATCTTCTTAATTAATTTTTGTCCACACATTCAATTTAATGATTCATTATATATTAATTTGCTTATAAAATGAAGTAGTTAATGGGTGTAAAGAAAAGAGTTTTAAATGTCCATGAATATACTAAACTGATTCACCCCCCACCCCCCTCTCAGTTTAGCTAAGGGTTCATCAATTGGTATCAGAGCGGGCTCCTTCAGTAACAATTTAACAACTGGAAGGAGGACGTAGGTACCCATAATGGCTACCCTAGAAGAATGCTCAACAAATAAAGCCCCATTGTTTACTAGAACAAACTATGCTTTCTGGAAAATAAGAATGAGGACGTACTTAATATCTCTATGAACAGAAGTTTGGGTTGATGTGGAAGAAAAATATGCACCAAAGGATACAGACATTAAGGAATAAGCCAAACAAAATTTCAAAGCTAATGAAAAAGAAATTAATGCACCCTTGAGTGGTCTAAGTGATTTAGAATTTATCAAAGTAAGGCATTGTAAGACTTCCAAAGAAATATGGGATACTTTAGAAAATATTCATGTGGGAGATACAAAGGTGACGATGGCCAAACTAAAAGGACATAGAACTTAGTTTGAAAACTTAAAAATGAAGAAGATGAAGATATGGTTGCATTCTTCTTAAGATATGCAGAAGTTGTGAATATCGTGATAGACCTAGGAGAATAAATTAAAGAAAGTGTTATAGTCCAGAAAATATTGAAATCTCTACCATCTAGGTTCAATCCTAAGGTTTCTAGCATAGAAGAAACAACATACTAGGAAAAATTAACCAAAAACCAATTACTTGGGAACCTAACAACATATGAGATGAGACTTCCTAAAGGTAATTAAAACATAAGGGAGGCTCCCTTTAAGGAAAACAAGTGCATAGAGGAAAAGGAAGACACATGCTCATGCTCTTATGAAGAAGAAGCAATTTTTTTGAGAAAATTGGATAGAGGCACGGGTAATAAATAGATAAAATTACATTTAAGTGTTTTAACTATGGAAGAGTGGGGCACTATGCTTCAAAATGTCCCAATAAGAAAATAGAGAATCAGTCAAAAGCGAAACATAAAATAAATTTCAACAATAGGTACAAAGGGAACAGGTTGAATAAAAGAAAATTCTATGCTCAACAAGACAAGAGTGCATCTAAGAGCTTCAGATGAATCCCTCAATTAATAAGGAACATCATAACTCATTTTGGTGGCCATGGAAGAGATTAAGAAAGATTTCCTGGAATTTGAAGAAGAAGGTGAGGTAGATCTTGAGGGGGAGCTGGTGAGTTCCCTAAAGGAAATAGATAGACTCAAGCACAAGACTAGAAAACAAAAGGCAATCCTTTTTAAACATGTAAAGGAAGAACCAAACTCTGAAGACTTTATTAAGTTTAAAATTGAAATAGATGAAGCAAGGAAAGTAGAAGACATTATTTTGCAGCAAATAAGGGAGAAAAGTCAAGAATGTGGAAGATTGGAAGAAGAGGTGGTGAGTCCAAGGAAGAAATTGGAAAAGGCTCAAACTGATTTAACATTGAACATTCAACATTTAAAATATATTGAACAATTGGAAGGGATATTAAATGCACTAAAATCTTCTCTTGTAAAGACTGGGATAGGATATGAATTAGAATCTAGCAAGTCATAGGCGGAGGATAAGAAATCTATTATGTTTGTGAAAGTTGACGTTAACTCCCATCAATCTGAGAATAAAAATGTGGGAAACCCCTAAAATCCTCATGAGCTATAGCAAAAACCCACCAAAAGGAAAGCCCTAGAAACAAAAGGAGTGAAAATCCAAGAAACATTCTTGCACATATCAAATGGCTTCCAAATACTGAATTTTCATATGACCGGATGGCTATATCCCCAAACAGTATTCCCTTCCAGATACAGATACTACTTCCATGGGTATTGCTTTTGTTGTAAAAGGTTTGGACATAAATCCATGGAGTGCAGAGTGTATATAAGGTGACCAGAGTATGGAAATTCAAAGGGAATTGAGAACAATGATGGATTCACTCGCATACATAATCCAATCCAAGATACAATCAAATCTTTTTTCTTCTATATAAATGGGCACAACTCTTATGAATGTCCTCTCAAAGACTATTTTCCATCTCCTCAGGAAATTTATAGAACAAACAGGTGCATGAAATAAAAAATGAAGCTAAATAAGTGTGATTTGTTTCTAATTTCTCAGGATCAGAATAGTCAATGGTATGTGGATAGTGGGTTCTCAAGACATATGATTGGAGACCGAAGAAATTTTGTAACTTTTGATGAAAATAAATTTGGGAATGTAAAATTCGAAAATTATAGAGCTTGGAAAATTAAGGGAAAAAGCACAATCAGCTTGAATAATGGAGGAGGAGAGGCTCATGATGTAATATTTGTAGATGGTCTGAAAGCTAATCTACTAAGTGTTAGTCAAATTTGTGATAAAGGTTGTGAGGTCCTTTTCAGAGCCCAAGATTGTGAAGTAAGGTCAGTCACTAGAGGAAAGACCTTGGTTAAAGGTGTTTGAATAGAGTGTAATGTTTATATAGTGGAAGAGGAGAATGAAGCATGCCACATCAGAAAATTTGATGAATTTTGGCTATGGCATAGAAGATTGGGACATCTAAATTTTTACTACAGCATCAAACTGAGCAACAAGAAAGTTGTCAAATATTTTCCTACAATAAGGAAGCCACCAAATACCATATGTAATTCATACCAACCGGGAAAAAAAACTCGCACATCGCTCAAAGCCAAGGAAAAACTATCTATAAGTAAGCCTCTTCAAAGTGTACACATGGAACTATGCGGACCGTCGAGAACAAATACACCAGGTGGAGAATCATACTTCATGATGATAATAGATGATTTTTCTAGATTAACATGGGTGGGACTTCTCAGATAAAAACCTGAAAAGTTTGAGAAATTTGAGATATTCAAGGCACTGACAGAAAATCAAACTAGATGTAAACGAAAATGTGTCAGATCAGATAGAGGAGGTGAACTCACAGGAGATTATTTTTCAAACATGTGTAATGAATATCGGATAAAGCAATAGTTTACTATTGCAGATACACCTCAACAGAATGGAGTGGAAAAGAGGAAAAATAGGTCTATACAGTAGATTTCCAGAGCCATGATGCAAGAAAGAAACATTCCCAAAACCTACTGGGAAGAAGTAGTACACACAGTTGTTCATATTCTCAACAAATCTCAATGAGACCAAATTGTGACAAGACTCCATATGAATTATAGCATCGGAAACTGGTATCAATTAAGCACTTTAGAGTCTTTGGCAGCAAATGTTTCATAAAGAATAATGATGAAAAATTGGGGAAGTATGATGCAAGAGATGATGAAGGAATATTTTTGGGATATGCATCAAATAGTAAGGGATACACGTGCTACAAGAAAATACTGCATAAGAGTGTGGAAAGCATTGATGTGATATTCGATGAAGAACTACCAGACAAAACCAAAAGTACAAACTGTGTCAATTCTCCAGATCATCATCATGATGAAATTCAAGAAAATAAAGAACATAATGATACAATAGAAGATACATAAATAGAATCAAAGTGACACTTCAGGCACACTCAAAATAACCATCCATAAGATCAAGTCATTGGAGACAAGAGTGGAGGACTCTAAACAAGAAGACGGTTGGCTGAACAGACCGAGGAAGTGTATCTAGTCATGTTGTCACAGATAGAACTGAAGAATTTTGATGAATCAAAGAAAGAAAAATATTGGATAAATTTTATGAACAAAGATATAGACTAGATTGAGAAGAACAAGACTTGGGAATTAATACCAATACTTTTTGGGAAAAATGTCATTAGCGCAAAGTGGATATTCAAGAATAAGATGAATGAAAAATGTCAAGTAATCAGAAATAAAGGCAAACTTATATGTAAGGGATAATATAAAAATTGAAGGACTTGACTATGATGAAACCCTTTCCCCTATAGATAGAATGGAAGAAATTAGAATGTTTCTATCTTTTGCATGCTATCATGATTTCAAGGTATATCAAATTGATGTAAAGTCTGCCTTCTTAAATGGAGATCTAGAGGAAGAAGTCTACATGGAACAACCTGGAGGTTTTTCCTTAGAAAATAATCTCAACTATGTTTACAGAATAAAGAAATCCCTATATGGTCTCAAACAAGCACCACATGCATGGTATTCTAGGTTGGACAAGTACTTTCAAACACAAGGATTCAAGAAGGGAGGAGTAGACAAAAATTTGTATATAAAGGTTTATGAAAAGGAACTTTTAGTTGTAGTGTTATATGTATATGACATCATGTTTGGCTGAAAAAAGGATGCATTAGTAAAATTATTTACAGAAGAGATGAAGTTAGAATTGGAGATTTCTATGATTGCAGAGCTTACCTTCTACCTAGGACTTCAAATTCTACAAAAGAACAAAGGAATATTCATTTCACAAGAAAAATACTTCAGAGACATGTTTAAAATTTTCCAAATGGAAGACTCCAAGAATGTGCCAACCACCATGATCATTAGATAAAATTTATGTGCTAATGATGGATCTGTAGATGTAGATCAAATACTTTAAAGATCCATGATAGGAAGTCTGCTATACCTAACAGAATCTATAATAGACATTATGTTGGCAGTAGGACTTGTGGCAAGATATCAAGGAGCACCAAAACAAAATCACTTTCTAACAATCAAGGGGATATTTAGATACTTGCAAGGAACTATACATTATGGGCTATGGTATTCGAAAGGAAAATATTTCACATTGACAACATATACAGATGCAGATTGGAACAACTGTGTGGATGACGAGAAATGCACAAGTGGAGGTTCCTTCTATTTGGGAGAAAGTGTGGTTACATGGTCAAGAAAGAAGCAAACATCTGTCTCTCTGTATATAGAAAAAGCATAATACATAGCAACAAAATCTTGTTGCACACAAGTGATGTGGTTGAAACAAACTCTTCAAGACACGAGGGTAAGCATCACTGAACCTATTTCTATGAAATTTTATAATACAAGTGCAATAAGCATATCAAAAAATCATGTGTTTCATTTGAAAACCTGGCACATACCAATAAAGTACCAGTTCCTCAGGGAACTAGTAGCATAGAAAAGAGTAAAGATGGAATATATCAAAAAAAAAGAACATAAATAAGACATATTCACAAAACCTCTTCGTAGATAACCTTTAGAATATCTAAGAGACAAACTGGGGATAGTGTCTACGAGTGATACCCTCTAATATGATAAAAAACATTTATATGAAATATGCACCAGCAAAGGCTACAATATCAAGAAGAGACATCCAACAAGGGTTAGACAAGAGGAAACTTCTCAGGGGGGTAATAGCGAATAAAATTTGTCAAGAAGAGCTCGAGCTATGGAGCTGGTAAAGATCTATAGAGGATTATTATAGTATGTGTCTCTCAGCAAGTGTTAATAATGTAACAAAATGCTTTAAGAAGGATGAATAATTTTTTATTTATTACCAGTATATCATTTTTATTTTTATTTTCTAAATTTGGCTAATTATATTATGTAAATATTATAATACAAAATTGCCTCAGTTCAGCTTTGATAGCCTGAAACTGGGCCTGCAAACCATGCTTAATCCCAAAAATAAGCTGCCCATATAGGGAAACCAGCTCTGTAATGCCTATCACACCGCCCTTGGTATGGGAAACCGGTGGAATAGTTATTCTAATTGTTATGAGTCTGCAAAGAATTATCACTATCGAAGGCAAAAAACTATCACTATCTACTGTATAATGTAAAAGACCAGCAAATCTATGACAATTAACAAGTTTAGATTCCATACTGGTCCGGGTCATAGCTGTGTCAATTGGAGTGGACCAGAGAGGGTTGCTCCTCCTCGATTGGACATCCGAAGTCATCCTCAGGGTCGTCCACTTCAGCATCTTGATGAGGAGCCCTGGTGCTCAGGTCACCGTCCGCGTTCACCTGCATCGAAAAGAGGCCCGTGGAGGGAGAAGGATGGACATAAGGCTCACTCAGGTCAGCTTGGGGTGTAGCAGCGGAAGTGGAACGAGGTTCAATGGAGGCGGGATGAGGGTCAAGGGGAGCAGGAGTGGAGTCAGGCCAAGGAGGAGAGCGGAGAGAGGCCTCCTCACGCAGAGTAACGGTGATGTAGGCGGTTATGGAGGGGCGGTTGAAATCACTGTCGAAACTCAGCTCCGCCCTCTGCGTGGTTTGGCGGATGAAGTGACTGCGAGAGGGCTGAGGGGCGGAGGTGGAAGAGATATGAGGAGCGTCACGCGGAGGGGAGGTGGGCAATCGACCAGGAGGACTAGAAGGAAAATCCGAGCCATGCCTGCTTGAGATTGTGAGGTCAGCAACAGAACTACCGCGGGTGCCTCCACGCCGGGCAGTCATGCGCTGACGGAGTCGAGGCATGACTGTCTCAGTATTGTTGATGTCTTGAACCGGAGGAAGGGCTGGAGCAACAATCGAACCAGGAGAAAGCTGAACCAAGTGCGCACCCGTAAGATCCTGAACCACAAGTGATCCAGGCGAATGCTGAGGAATGTTAAATGCACCAGGGCAGAAGGCACTGTTTGAGAAGTGCACGCCCGGAAGAATCTCGATGCAACTGTAGAGAGAGCAGCGGCGGCCGGTGTTTGTGCGAGCGCTTGTCTCAGCACAATGTGCAGGGCACACACCGCCCAGAGGAGCCAAACAACCACTCGGAGAGTCTGAGAACACAGTGAAGAATGAATTGGCGTCCATAGTGTAGAAGCCAGGCAGAGCAGAGTGGTTGTATCGCCGTCGCGGGGGAGGATAGTTATGGCAGTTAGTCGAATTGATTGCAGGCTTAATGGCGCCGTGGAGAGCCATGTGGCCACTACACGCCTTGTGCTTTGGGAAAAGGCTGGGGCCATGTGGCCCATTAAATCTGAATTCCATCCGCATCTAGAAATTACCAGTATATCATTACAAATAATCATCAATTGGTATTTGGAGAAGTCTTCCTATCATTAGAATACCAAATGTTATTTTTGGAGTATTTTTATGGTACAGGTCCCTATTATGGGAGTATTATAGCATACAACATGGTGTTGGTATGGCATAAATACATTAAGGAGAATGTCGAGTTGCATTACCAAAGCATGGAACGAAAGTAATTTTTTATATTTCACCAGTGGATAGAGTTTCATCAAGCAAAAAGGGACAAAAGAACGGAAAATTCTATGGTGACATATTTTCCAATATTCTCATGAGTTGTGATAGCATCAATTTCATGTGTATATTCATGAAATCTCAATGAATCTCAAAGTGTTACCCCAACAATCCACATATATAATACGAATTCCATAGTGAATTCACAATGCTCCTATAATTTTGAAGTACATATAAAGCAATGCTTATGTGTAACATAAAGCAACAATCGCAGTTTATACAGAACAATTAGGAAGCAGTAATACAATGGTGGATTAGGTGTATTTATTCAAATACAAAAGGATTCATCAAGTGTGTAAGGAATAGATGGAGTGTGTATATTCATTTCATAAAAAAAGAACAGAATGAAGAATTCTTTTATGCAACTTAGAGAGAAATAATGTAATGATGGAAACTACATTGGAAAATGTGTAACCCTTTTCCATTAATGTCAAAGGGGGAGGAAAAGCGAGCAGGGGAAGAAAGGAACTTCTTAGAATGAAAGGGGGAGGAAGTGTTTGAGGAAGCGTTTCCAACAATGCCAAATGGGGAGACTATTGGAAATATTGTCATTGATAGCAAAGGAACATCAACAAAAAACACTAGAATTATTATTGAGAAAAAAGGAGCAGATCAAGATCAATTGGAGTATAAAGGAGAAACATTGCAAATAAGGAAAAATTTAAGTGGAGAAGCATAAAAGAGAGTCAAAGGAGTAGAAAAGAGTAAAAGAGAGGTAGAGGAGGAGTATTAGAGGCAAAGGAGCAAGGGAGAAGAGCAACAAAGAGGCATGGATCAACACCAGAATTATCATTAAGGCAAAGGAGTAGAGAGGAGGAGTAAAGAGGCAAGGAGTAGCATTAGAATTATCAAAGAATAAAATCATGTAGTGCAGGGCCAAGTCGAGCTATTCACATTCAGAACAGTAAGCAAAAGAAAAATGTGCAACAAAGGTCAAGTCGGGTTTATGCGTACAGAATGCATACAAAAAAAAGAAGAAATGAACGAGGAGGGTGAGTCAGGCTGGTTGTAAAACACGTGCATAACAGTGGTTCTGCATTCACAAGATCGTACCGCAGAGTGAAGTGAAGATTCACGGTCGAGGCCATATCATAAACATAAAGTAGGAGGACAGATGATCCAGATTATAATGCATTTGGCCGTAAGATTGTTAGTGCACATCACTATTGGCAATATTTATTTTTATATGTTAAGCTATCACAAGTTAATTGTTTTAAGACGTGATACGATAATAAGTTGGGTTTGTGATGCAATGTGATTGTATATCGCGAATCAAAATGGAATGAGTATCAAAAAACAATAGAGAAACGAAAATTGTGAAATGAAAAGTGACATGGCGATGAAGTGGCAGTGATGTGCTGATGACGTGGCAGTTATGTGGCAAGGTGATGTGGCACGATGATGTGGAGATTATGTGGACTTGGATGGAATATTGCACAGCATAAGCTCAGAAGGGATAACACTCATGAATCACATTGAAAATTCAAAATGTGAAATGCGATATTAACAAGGACATGAGACATTTTCAATGGTAAATTATAATATATTTCAGGTCCGGGGTTAGGTGTATTTCCTTAATAACTCACATAGCGGTTTGGAAGAGCTAGGCATAACAAGAAAAACATGAAAATGCTTAAGTGCGAAGTGCGATAATGAAGCAGAAGCGATGCAGGTCAATGCTGAATCCTAAAGGATTTTAAGTCCAGGAGAATGGGTTTTCCCTTTGTTAAATCCCATTGGAGAGCAAAGGAGGATTATAACGTAAAATGGAAAGCTTAAATGCAAGAGGAAAGACTCTGTAAAGTGACCCAATACTCATGCAAGGTTAGTGCGGTCATTTAATAACAAATTCTAAATGCAATAGAAGGGGACTCGGGTAAGTGACCCTACACAAATAAAAAGAGCAGGTGAAGGCTAAACATTGCGGGCACGAGCAGAAGAGGCAGTGTTAGGAAAAAAAGGGAGCATATGGTGGCACTGTTGGAAATGCAACAGCTGGGTCAAGTTGGGCCAAAAATATAGTTTTGCATAATTGTGTTGAATGTAACAACACAAACTGAAAAGATCAATGACAACAACAGAAAGGACAAATGCACAGTGAGCCAAGAGTTGAAAGGGCTCAGTGAAATATTGTTGTAACTATAAATGTAAATTCATTGATTATTTTATGTTGTTTGTGATGCAAAGGAAAGTCTCTTTAGGCATAGGAAAAACTCCAATGAGAGTTGTAATGATTATTTCTCATGTAATAACCTGAACTAAAGTGTAAGTAATAGAATGGGTGGAAGGCACAAGGGTTAGGCTTGTTCACTTCTTATTCCCTATAGAATGAAAATAGTCATGTAGTTATATGTATAAAACATGTAATATCCATGTGCATATAGGTGTGAGAGAGAGAGCACCAAAATTGGAGATGAAGATTGTATGAGAGCTACAGAATGGGAGAGAGCTACAGAATGTGAGAGAGCTCATAGATATGTTGTGCACATCAGGAGCTGATATGAAGTAGGTATGAAGGGTGAATAGGCAACAGTGGAGAAGGAGTATAACAGAGCTAATATCTAGGTAAATCAACATTTTATTTTCATGTTAAGTGAGGGGATTGTAGTCTCATTTCAAGTTGTAGCTTGATAGCCTCATGTAGGTTGTAGCCAACACAAAATATTTGGGAGTTGGAGCTTTCTTGCAAGGTGTAGCTTGTAGAAGTTTAGGTACGAGCCTCTTGTGGGTTGTAGCCTACATAACATAGATGGGGTTTGGATATTTCTTGCAAGTTGTAGCTTGCATAATTTGAGGTAGTAGCTTCTTGTAGGTTGTATGCTACAAAAAATCAGTGGTGAGAGGGAGTTGGAGCTTTCCTTTGCATCACAACAATAATAAGATGTGGTTTTCTCCCTTATGGGTTTCCACTTATATCTGATGCCTATGTGCTTGATGATTATGTGTTGATGTGATGTTTTAATCTTCTTAATTACTTGTTGTCCACACATTCAGTTTGCTAATTCATTATGTATTAAGCTGCTTATAAAATGAAGTAGTTAATGGGTGTAAAGAAAAGAGTTTTAAATGTCCATGAATGTAACAAAATGATTCACCCCCCCCCCCCCTTCTTAGTTTAGCTAAGGGTTCATCAGTAAGAGCCAAAGGGTGAGGAAAGCGAAACCCCAGACTCCAACTAAAAGCGCTATTTCCTTTGAGGAGTCACCCAAGAAGGACGATGAAATAAAAATAGAAGAGGGAAATGTTCAAGAGGTCACCTCACCTGTAGGAACCCTGTGAGCTACATAAGAATAAATTCAACAATGTTGGAATTCCATAGACATCTAACAACCCCCACAGACCCTCAAAATACATAAAAAAAGGAAAAACAGGCAAGAGAGGGTATTCATCTGGAAAAATAGAGTTTTCTACAGGAAACTTTGTCTTTTCTACAGGAAAATCTAGCAGGACTAGAATCAAAGAAATAAACCTTGGATGAGGGAGAAAAGAAAACCATGGATGGGAAAGAGGCCCAACAAGTAGACAAAAAGGCATAAGATGAAGGAAAATATGAAAAAGGGGAGGAAGTAAAATATGCCAAGGAGGAGCCTACCTCACCAAATCTTGTCCTTGAAGATGTATCAGAAGTGTCAAACCCTATCCCTTAGCCAAATCTCATCTCCTCCTATAAATTTAGTGGAGCGGTCTGATTGAATCCTAAAAATTTTATAGTATCTTATTCAACCAGTTAGAAGAGGAGAGGGCACACACTCATCATTGGATGAATATTGCTACAACCAAAGTTGTGCATGACATAAGGGTCATGGAGGACAATGCGACTGAGTTGGGGAAGGATTTGTCTGATCCTAGGCTCAAAGATTCCATTTTGAAAGAGAAAATTTAGAAGGCCCAAATAGAGAATGCAAGATTGCAGGAGCACCTTCAGAATACTAGTACATCTCGTCAATTTTTTGATAGTTTAGTTTTGACAATTTTGACATATTCTCACAAATTTCCCTAATTTTTCTCAAATTTTTAATCCCACCAACAAACGTTTATCTAGCCACATTTATGGATTATCATTGGAATAGTGACTTTTAGGGAGTATCATCGAAATACTGATATTTAGGGAGAATCTTCAGAATATCAACGTTTATGGAGGCAGCGTTGAAGTAGTGATGTTTTGGGTTTCCGTCTGAAGTGCGACGTTTTGGAGAATCATCAAAATAACATAATTTATGAAGGCATTGTTAGAATAGTGACATCGTGTGATGGCACCCAAGGAAACATGTTCAACTCCGGTCGGGTCAGGTCGTGCCATGTGAGGGTGCCTAAGGAAATGCGTCGTTCGAGTGGGTCAAGTCGAGTTGGGTCGCGTGAGGGTGCCCAAGGAATGTGTCTGGGTCGGGTCGTGTCAGGTCATGTGAGGGCACCCAAGGAAACACGTTCGTGGGGGTCTAGTTGGGTCTGGTCGGGTCCTGCCATCTGATGCTACCCAAGGAAATGCGTTTGTTCAGGTTGGGTTGGGTCATGTGAGGGCATCTAACGAAATGTGCTCAGGCGGGTTTGGTCAGGTCATGTCGTGTGAGGGCACACAAGGAAATGCGTTTGGGCGAGTAGGGTTGGGTCATGTCGGGTCATGTGAGGGCACCCAGGGAAATGCATTATGGCGTGTCGGGTCGATTCGTGTGAGGGTGCCTAGGGAAACACGTTTGAGTGGGTCGGGTCAGGTCAAGTCAGGTGAGGGCAGCCAAGGAAATGCGTTCGGGTGGGTTGGGTCAGGTCGGGTCGGTTCATGTGAGGGTGTCCATATAAAAAATGCTAAGTTGTGGCCGCATGTGCACCCTGTGCACATTTTTGCAATCCATTTTATGTTTTCTCTCTTGTGCCTTCGTTCAGGCGAGTCGGGTAGTGCATTATGAGGGTGCCACAGGAAACACATTCTGGTCGAATCATGTGAGGGAGGTCATATAAAAAATGCTAAGTTGTGACTTGTTGTGTGCCTTGTGCACATTCATGCGACCCGTTTGCCATTCGATCCCTCATGCCTTCGATGTTCAGGCGGGTTGGGTCAAGTTGGGTTGTGTGACGGCGCCTAAGGAAATGTGTTTAGGTCAGGTAGGGTCGGTTTGTGTCGTACTATGAGGGCACCAAATAAAACGTGTTTGGGCGGGTCAGGTTAGGTCAATTCATGTGAGGGCGCCCAATGAATGCATCCAAGTCGGTTTGTGTCGGGTTATGTGAGGGCGCCCAACGAAACACATTTGGGTGGGTCTGGTTGGGTCCGCTCGGGTTGTGCCATGTGAGGCTTCCCAAGGAAATGCGTTCAGGCGGGTCAGGTCGAGTCATGTGATGTGAGGGTGCCCAAGAAAGCATGTTCGGGTGGGTCGGGTTGGGTCGGGTCATGTCGTGTCATGTGAGGGCACCCTACGAAATAGGTTTATGCAGGTCAGGTTGGGTCAGGTCATGTGAGGGCGCCTAAGGAAACATGTTCAGGCACACAGGGTTGGTTCTGGTCGGGTCGTCCAGGGGCGCCCACATTGGAAATGTGTTTATGAAGGGTCAGGTCGGGTCGTGTGAGGGCACCCACGTTGGAAATGCGTTCATGTGGGTCGGGTTGGTTCATGTGAGGGAACCTAAGGAAACATGTTTAGGTGGATTAGGAAGGGTTGGGTTGGGTCGTGTGAGGGTGGTCGTATCAAAGGTTCCATTCAGGTATGTTCAAAAGAATCATCCAGAATCTCAAATATAGGGAGAAAATGGATCAAATGTCCAAACAAGAAGAACTCTTGTAGGATCCCCTAGATATCTGCCATTATTATCCACTATTGAACCACATAATGTAAATCAAACTAGTAAATATGAATGTTGTATTCAAGCCATGAATGGAGAACTTGATCAGCTTGAAAAGGATCATACTTGGGAATTGGTTCCAAGACATCATGAGAAAGCTGTTATTGGAAGAAAATGGATATTAAAAAAAAAATTGGATGAAAATGGAGATGTTATTATAAACAAAGATAGACTTTTTTTTAAAGGATATGCTTAGCAATAAGGTATATAATTTGAAGAAACATTTGCACCTATAGCCAGACTTGAAGCCATAAGAATGTTTCTTGATTTTTCAAGTTTTCAACAATTCAAAGTTTATCAAATGGATTTAAAATCTTCTTTCCTCAATGGTGATCTAGAAGAAAAAGTTTATATAGAACAACCAGAAGGATTCGTTCTGTGAAAGGATGAAAAACTTGTTTGAAAACTTAACAAGGCTCTATATGGTCTCAAATAGGCTCCTAAGGTATGGTACTATCATCTTGAAAAATATCTTCAACAATAAGATTTCACAAAAGGATCTGGCGACAGTAACTTATACACAAAAATTGAGAATGATAAACTATTGATTATTGTTGTGTATGTTGATGACATCATTTTTGGGAGTAATGAAGAGTCCATGAGTCAAAAACTTGATTTTTTTATGTAGCAATAATTTTAAATGTCATTACCTTGGAAACTAACATATTTTCATGGCTTACAAGTGCAATAAGCAATAGATGGCATATTTATATCACAAGGAAAATTTCTCAAGAAAATTTTGAAGAAGTATGTGATGAAATACTACAAACATGTAAATACTCCAATGATAACTATATGTAACCTCAACTCTCATGTCAATTCTTCCATGTTGAATCAACCAGAGTATAGATCTATGATTGGAATTCTACTTTATCTAACCGAGACAAGACCAGAAATTATGTATGTAGTTGGGATTGTTGGACGATTCCAAGCTAATACAAAAGATTCACACCTTCAGAGTGTAAAAATAATATTCAAATATATACAAGGGACTAAAGAATTTGGTTTATGGTATTCAAAGAATGCTGATCTCACTCTTCATGCTTACAGAAATGCAGACTCAGCTGGAAATATTAATGATCGAAAAAGCACTAGTGGTGGGGAATTCTATATGGGGCCCTGATTAGTATCTTCGTTCAGTAAGAAACAAAGTTCTATTTCCTTATCTACTGTAGAAGCAGAATATGTGGTTGCCGAATCATTCTAAAAACAAATTCTTTGGATGGTGCAGACATTATGAGATATTCAAATCAAATTTTCACCTCCCATCTCCATCCTATTTGATAATACAAGTGCCATTAGCATCTCGAAAAATCCTATTATGAATTCCAAGACCAAGCACATTCCTATCAAGTATCACTTCTTACATGAACAAGTGCTTGAACAAAAGGTCAAATTGGAGTATGTTCCCTCCAAATAACAAGCTGTTGATATATTTACTAAACCTCTTCCTAGGGAAGCATTCGAATATCTCAGATAGAAGCTCAAATTTTTCTCTGTCTCACTTATCAAATCTTCTTAATTTTAGAATATTTAAATCAGTACACTGGTTTCATAAAGGAAAATCACATATATACGTGAGTTTCTGTGCATAAAACCGCGTATGGTTTTTGCTGACATAATTTCTATGGGTCAGATTTTAGATCTGTCTCTGGTGTTGATGGCCAAACTCTGGTGTCCTGGTATTAATATTACAGTACCTTCTTTGATATTTCTGATGAATATTCCTTCAATGAATTATTTGCTGAAAGTGTTCCAGATGCACAGGTTTAGGGGGAGCATTTGATGAAGCTGTATTGTTGGCATCATGATTAGTCGTTGTGTTATGATCTATTGTTTGAGATTCTTCGGTCTTGGTTATACAGATTCATATATGTTATTTGATGAAAGGGTCATGTTGAGACCTATGATGTAAATTTGTTATATTCAGTCATGTAAGGACTTGTTCAAATTTGTAAATGCACTTGGTTGGGTAGTTGAGTAAAATATGTAATTCCACTTGGTTGGATAATTTATGTAATTATGAGTCCTCAGTAATAGGAATGGTCATACTCGGTTGAGTTATATAGTCATGTACTCCATTGAAAAATATGTCTAAATATTTAGCATGAAATTAGTAAATAGAAAAATAACTTATTGTGATTATTGAAAATACTGATTCACCATCCCTCTTAGTATTTTTCCCAATACAAGGAACATGTCCAGTATGGTTTGTGTCGGGTTGTGTGAGGGCGCCTAAGGAAATGCATTCGAGCGGGTTGGGTTTGACCTTGTCGGGTCATTCCATGTGAGGTCACCCAAGGAAACACATGTGTACGGGTCGGGTTGGGTCGTGTGAGGTCACCTAAGGAAAGACATTCGGGCAGGCTAGGTTAGGTAGTGTCATGTGAGAGAGAACAAGGAAACACGTTCGGGAGGGCCAGGGAAATTCGGGTCGGGTTCTATGAGGGTGCCCAGGGAAACGCATTCGAACGGGTCGAGTCAAGTCAGGTCATGTGAATGCACCCAGGGAGACGTGTTCGAGCAGGTCGAGTCAGGTCGAGTCGGGTCGGGTGAGGGCGTCCAAGGAAACATGTTCGGGCGGGCCAGGTCGGGTCGGGTCAGGTCACGTGAGGATGGCCATATCAAAAATGCTAAGTTGTGACCGCCCGTGTGCCTTGTGCATGTTTGTGCAATCTGTTTTCCGTTTACTCCCTCGTGCCTTTGTTTGGGTGGGTTAGGTCATGCATTTCGAGGGTGCCATAGTAAATGCGTTCGTGTCGGATCATGTGAGGGATTCTATATAAAAAATTCTAAGGTGTGACTTCTCATGTGCCTTGTGCATGTTCATGCGACCATTTTTCCATTCGCTCCCTTGTGCGTTCAATGTTCAGGTAGGTCAGGTCAAGTCAAGTTGTGTGACAGTGCCCAAGGAAACACATTCAGGTCGGGTCAGGTCAGTTTGTGTCGTACTGTGAGGGTGCGAAAGGAAACACATTTGGGTGGGTTAGGTCAGGTTTGGTCATGTGAGGGTGCCCAAGGAACGCGTACAGGTCAGGTTGTGTCAGGTCGTGTGACGACACCCAAGGAAACGCATTCTAGTGGGTCTGGTCAAGTTCAGTTGGGTCGTTCCATGTGAGGCCACCAAAGGAAATGAATTTGGGTGGGTCCGTTTGAGTTGTTTCATGTGAGGGCACCCAAGGAAAAGCATTTGGGTGGGTCTCGTTGGGTTCAGTCGGGTCATGCCATGTGAGGCCACCCAAGGAAATGAATTTGGGTGGGTCTGTTTAGGTTGTATCCTATGAGGGTGCCCAAGGAAATGCGTGAGGGTGGGTCAGGTCGAGTTGTGTCATGTTGTGTGAGGGCGCCTAGGAAAATGCATTCGAACAGGTTGGGTCGGGTCAGGTCGGATCTGGTCGGGTTGGGTCGTGTGAGAGCGCCCGAGGAAAGGTGTTCGGGCAGGTCAGGTCATGTGTGGGCACCCAAGGAAATGTGGTCAAGTGGGCTGGGTTGGATTGGGGTCAGGTTGTATGAGGGCACCCATACTGGAAACAAGTTCGTGCAGGTCGGGTTGGGTCATGTGAGGGAACCTAATGAAATGCGTTCGGGTGGGTCAGGTCGGGTCGTTTTGTGTCAGGGTTCGCAAGGAAATGCGTTCAAGTGGGTTGAGTTGAGTCATGTGATGATGCCCAGGGAAACGCGTTCGGGTGGGTCGGGTCAGGTCACGTCATGTGATGAAACCCAGGGAAATGCGTTCAGGTGGGTCAGGTTAGGCTGGGTTGGTCACGTGAGGGTGGCCGTATAAAAAAAGCTAAGTTGTGACCGCACCTGTGCCTTGTGCACATTTGTGCAATCCATTTTCCATTTGCTCCCTCGTGCCTTCATTCGGGCGGGTTGGGTCATGCTGTGTGAGGGCACGATGGGAAATGCATTCAGGTCAAATCATGTGAGGGAGGTTGTATCAAAAATTCTAAGTTATGACTGATCATGTGTCTTGTGCACATTCGTGCAACCCATTTTAAATTTTCTCCCTCATGCCTTCGACATTAGGGAAAGTTGGGTTGGCTTGAGTTGTGTGATGGTGCCCAAGGAAATGTGTTCAGGTCGGGTCGGGTTAGGTCGTGTCATACTATGAGGACACCTAAGGAAACATGTTCGGGTGGTTCAGGTCGGTTTGGGTCATGTGAGGGCGCCCAAGGAATGTGTCCAGGTCGAGTCATGTTGGTTTAGGTGAAGGTGATGAGCTCCACCATTAGACATATTTGGAGGGGTCAATAGTAACATTTTTTCGTTCTTAGATCTCTTTTTCCTACCTTTTTATTATTTTTTGGGTTTATGATGCTAATATAGGTGGTGATTAAGGCTAACATACTCTGAGTGACTAATATAAGGTTGAGTGAATAAAATCATGATTTATTAATAACTTTTATAAATATTTTATCACAAATACTTGGAGGAGACAACAAGGAGAAAATATAGGAGGATTTCCCACCCTCAAAGGAAGCTAAGGGATTCAAAAGATTTTCTCCAACAATTCAAATTCCACAAGCAGTTGAAGGATCCCTAAGGATTCTCTCCAGGAATTCGAATTCTAGAGGAAACCATGCAACTCAAAGAGGAGAGCACTCAGTCTTGTTTTACTTGGAGTCAAGTGGACTCAATGACCATTTTTGAGGGAGTTTTTTCTAGTTTCCCTATAGAATAAATAGAACAAAGATAGAGCTAGGAAGAGTTAGTCTATCCTAGTCTCGATTCCATTCATAATTATTCTTGTGAACTATTGAAGGTTTTTTTTTTATTCAGGGATCAAAACTTTCAGAGATGTATGCAATTATTCTTTTATTAAATGAGCAGAGTGATTCCATTTGATTGATTTAATTTCAAAGGGTTAGGCTCATGGGTTAGAGCCCAATCCATGTTCCTGAGCTTGTCTACTATTATTATATTTTCCTTTATGTCATTTAGCTAGTTTTTTCTTCTGCCATTTAAGTTAGATTTACTTCTAATAATTTTCATTGCTATTTAGTTTTTGTGCTTCTATAATTTCAATTTATTATGTATAGAAAAATAGAGGAAAACTCCAAAACTGTCGTCAAGTCTCCCTCCTATCATCTTTGTTAATAGATTTCAAGTAGGGGTAGACCTTCTGAAAGGCCAAAAATTTCTTTCTGTTTTAGTTTTGGGAAGCATTTGTGTTACCAAGTCCAAGCCCTTCCTTCACTTTTTCATCATACATTTTTGTCTGTCTCCTATGCATAATCTGCAGGTGTGTTTCATTTCCAAGCACTTCTCTTATGCCTTCATTCCCCTCCTTCTCTTCTCATCTCAACTTTGTACTTACCTTTCCTTTGCCTAACGCACTTAGCCCTTCAAAGAATTATTTCTTTATTTTTCTTATTCATGGTCGCCTTTACTTTTTTAACGCTAAATGCTTGAAAAAAACCATCGAAAACTATCTTCCTCCTTTCCTCGAAATCCCCGCTACTGTACTTTGCATTTCACACTTCACATTATTTAAGTCGTCCTCGTTAACACCTACCGCACAGTCAGCCTGAATAATGGAGGAGGAGAGGCTCGTGATGTACTATTTGTAGATGGTCTGGAATTGAATCTACTAAGTGTTAGTCAAATTTGTGATAAAGGTTGTGAGGTCCTTTTCAGAGCCCAAGATTGTGATGTAAGGTCAATCGACACAGGAAAGACCTTGGTTAAAGCTGCTCGAATAGATATTAATGTTTATATAGTGGAAGAGGAAAATGAAGCATGCCACATCAGAAAATTTGATGAATCTTGGCTATGGCATAGAAGATATGGACATCTAAATTTTGACCACATCGTCAAACTGAGCAAGAATAAAGTTGTTATAGATTTTCCTACAATGAGGAAGCCACCAAATACCATATGTAAGTCCTACTAAATAGGAAAACAAACTCGCACATCGTTCAAATACAAAGACAAACTACCTACAAGTAATCCTCTTCAAATTGTAGAAATGGACCTGTGCAGACCTTCGAGAATAAATACACTAGGTGGAGAATCATACTTCATGTTGATGATTCTCTAGATTAACATGGGTGGAATTTCTCAGATAAAAATCTGAAGTGTTTGAGAAATTTGAGACATTCAAGGCAATGGTAGAAAATCAAACTAGATGTAAACTAAAATGTGTCAGATCAGATAGAGGAGGTGAACTCATAGGTGATGATTTTACAAACATTTACAGTGAATGTGGAATAAAGCAACAGTTTGATATTGCAGATACACCTCAACATAATGGTGTGGAAGAGAGGAAAAATAGGTCTATACAGCAGATTTCCAGAGCCATGATGCAAGAAATAAACATTCCCCAAACCTATTAGGCAGAAGCAATAAACACGGTTTTTCATATTCTCAACAAATATCATCTCATACCAAATAGTGACAAGACTCCATATGAACTGTGGCATGGGAAACCGGCATTAATTAAGCACTTTAGAGTCTTTGGCAGCAAATGCTTCATAAATAATAATGATAAAAAATTGCGAAAGTATTATGGAAAAGATGATGAAGGAATATTTTTTGGATATGCATCAAAGAGTAAGGGCTACATGTTCTACAATAAAATACTGCATAAAATTGCGGAAATAATTGATGTGAGATTCGATGAAGAACTACCAGAAAAAACCAAAAGTACAAACTGTGTCAATTCTCCAAATCATCATCATGATGAGAGTCAAGAAAATACAGAACATAATGAGACAATAGAATATACATAAATAAACTCAAAAGGACCCTCGAGACACAGTCAAAAGAACCATCCAGAAGATCAAGTCATTGGAGACAAGAGTGCAGGAGTCCAAACAAGAATACAACTGGCTGAACAGGCTGAGGAAGTGTATCTAGTCATGTTGTCACAGATAGAACTAAAGAATTTCGATGAAACCAAGAAAGACAAAAATTGGACAAATGTTATGAACGAAGAATTACACCAGATTGAGAAGAACAAGACCTGGGAGTTAATACCAAGACTTGTTGAGAAAAATTTCATTGGTACAAAGTGGATATTCAAGAATAAGATGAATGAAAAAGGTCAGGTAATCATAAATAAAGCCAAATTTTTTTGTAAGGGATACCCTCAAATCGAAGGACTTGATTATGATGAAAATTTTTCCCCTATAGAAAGAATGGAAGCAATTAGAATGTTTTTGGATTTTTCATGCTATCATGATTTCAAGGTATATCAAATGGATGTGAAGTCTGCCTTCTAAAATGGAGATCTAGAGGAAGAATTCTACATGGAACAACCTGAAGTTTTCTCCTTAGGAAATAATCACAAGTATGTTTGCAGTTTAAACAAATCCCTATATGGTCTCAAACAAGCACCACGTGCATGGTATTCTACGTTGGAAAAGTACTTTCAAACACAAGGATTCAATAAGGGAGGAGTAGATATAAATCTATATATAAAGGCTGATGAAAATGAACCTTTAGTTGTAGTGGTATATGTATATGACATCATTTTTTGTAGCAACAATGATGCGTTAGTAGAAGGATTTGCAGAAGAGATGAAGTTAGAATTTGAGATTTATATGATCGGAGATCTTACCTTCTACCTAAGACTTGAAATTCTACAGAAGAACAAAGGCATATTCATTTCACAAGAAAAATACTTGAGAGACATGTTAAAAATATTCCAAATGGAAGACTCCAAACATGTGTCAACTATCATGATCACTAGATGTTAGTTATGTGTTGATGATGGATATGCAGATGTAGATCAAAGACTTTAAATATATATGACAAGAAGTCTTCTAAACCTAATAGCCTCTAGACCAGACATTATGTTGGCAGTAGGACTTGTGGTAAGATATCAAGCAGCACAAAAAAAAAAACACTTGCTATCAATCAAGAGGATATTTAGATACTTGCAAGGAACTGTACATTATGGCCTATGGTATCCGGAAGGCAAAGATTTCACATTGACAACATATACGAATGCAAATTGGGACAATTATGTGGATGAAAGGAAATGCACAAGTGGAGGTGCATTCTATTTGGGAGAAAGTGTGGTGGAATGGTCAAGAAAGAAGAAAACATCTATCTCACTATCTTAGCAGAAGGATAACACATAGCAACAACAGCTTGTTGCACACAAGTGATGTGGATGAAGAAAACTCTTCAAGACATGACGGTAAGAATCACTGAACCTATTTCTATCAAATGTGACAATACAAGTGCAATACAAATATCAAAAAATCATGTGTTTCTTTCAAAAACCTAGCACATCCCAATAAATTACCACTTCCTCAGAGAACAAATAGCAGAGAAAAGAGTAAAGATGGAATATGTTCCAACGAAAGAACAGAAGGGAGAAATATTTACAAAATCTCTTCCTAGAGAACCTTTCAAATATCTAAGAGACAAACTGGGGATAGTGTCTGCACATGATACTCTATGGTATGCTTAAAAAAACAAAAAATATATTAAAAATGCACCAGCAAAGGCTACAATATCAGGAACAGACATCCAACAAGGGTTAGACAAGAAGCAACTTCTCAGGGGGATAATAGCCCATAAAATTTGTCAAGAAGAGGTCGAGCTATGGAGCTAATAAATATCTACAGATGATGAATACACCATGTGTCTCTCGGCAAGTTTTATTAATGTAAAAAAATGCTATAAGAAGGATGAATAAGAAAAATTTTACTATCGGTATATCATTACAAATAATCATCAATTGGTATTCGGAGAAATCTTCATATCAGTAGAATACCAAATGATATTATCAGAGTAGTGTTATGGTACAGATCCTCAGTATGGGAGTATTATAGCATACATCATGGTGTTTTTATGGCATAAATACATTAGGGAGAATGTTGGGTTGCATTATCAAAGCATGGAAAGAAAGGAATTGTTGATATTTCACTAGTGCACATAGTTTCATCAAGCAACAAGGGACAAAAGAATAGAAAATTCTATGGTGACATAACTTCCAGCATTCTCATGAGTTGTGGTAGCATCAATTTTTTTTGTATATTCATGAAATCTCAATGATTCTCAAATTTTTACCCTAACAATGATCATATATCATACGAAGTCTGCAATGCATTCACAATATTCCTGTAATTTTGAAGTACATATAAAGAAATGCTTATGTGTAACACAAAGCAACAGTTACAGTTTATACAGAACAATCAACAAGTAGTAATACAATGGTGGATTAGGTGTATTTATTCAAATACAAAAGGATTCATCAAGTGTGTAAGGAATAGATGGAGTGTGTATATTCATTTCATAACAAAAGACTAGAATGAATAATTCTTATACACAACTTAGACAGAAGTAATGCAATGATGGAAACTACATTGGAAAATGTGTAAACCTTTTCCATTGATGTCAAAAGGGGAGGAAAAGGTAGCAGAGGAAGAAAGGCACTTTTTATAATGTAAGGGGGAGGAAATGTTGGAGGAAGTGTTGCCATCAATGCCAAATGGGGAGACTGTTGTAAATATTGTCATTGGTGGGAAACGAACAGAAAGGAACAACACTAGAATTATCATTGAGAATAAAGGAGTAGATCAGGATCAACTATAGTATAAAGGAGCAATATGGAAAAGAATATTAGGTCCCTATATTACTAGTATAGTCCCTTATTGTTGTTAGTGTAACCCCTTTGTTGTTATTTTTGTACCTTTGTAACCCCCATATTGTTAGTATTGTGCCCTTACATTATTATTGTTAGGTCGGTTAGGATTACATTGTGGCCCCATGGACTCCTATATATAGAAAGGAGGTTTTTTCATTTGTATCATTCAAGAATTTTTCATTCATGTAATATATTGGAGGTTTCCCCCTTGAAGTGGATTATTTATAAGGTGTTGATATCTCTTTTCTTCTACTTTTGGAGATGGTTTCACAACATTTGGTATCAGAGCTTTGGATTCTAGGGTTTCACTGCTCCAAAACATGTCATTATGGAGTTTTCACTATAACGTGTGTTCTACGAAGGTTCAGAAGATGAAATTTTTAGAGACCAAAGAAGAAATCCGACGGAGCATTGTCACAAAATTTCAGAGCTTCGTTCATAATATTTTCAGAGATATGATGTGTAGAAGTTAGGGGGTTTTCAGGCTCCCGAATTTCATCTCAAAGAGGTGATCATGGGAAAATATTCATAACTCTCTCTCTGGGCATCGAATTTGAATTCTGTAAAGAGTGGCCGGAATTGAACAGACTGCGATTTCATTTCTATAAATTTCAAAGATAAAGGAGCAAATAGTGACACGTGGCAAGTCATACAAGTTTTCTCTACTAAACCAATCCATAATTAGGTCATTGTGGGAGATTGGACATAACTTTTCGTTGAAGAATCAAAATTAGGCTAGACCTATAGCATTCAAAAGAGGATTTAGAGAGATACCTGAGGGCCAAATTTTAGATATTTAAGATCTAAAATCATGGAGATAATTCAATTTCAATATTGAGCTCCTCAAAAGCAAGAAAAAGGTGTGTATTTTCATTCTGAATTACATAAGCCTTGTTTGAAGAATCAATTTGAATTGATTCCAAGGGCATATTGTAGAATATATATCAGTATTGGGTTCTAATATCCCCCCTAAAAATAATTCAACACCCATTAAGCCTTTAGAAGGCTTTAGTATGGCTCATGAAGATGAAGAAATGCAACATGACATATCAAAATTGCAAGAGAAAATGCACCAAATTTTGCTCTCGCAAATAGAAACAAAAAATGAAAAGGATGTTTTGAAGAAAAATGTGGAAGCTAAGATGGATGGTTTGAAGAAAGGTATGGAAGCTACGATGAATGATTTGAAGGATGATATGGAAGAAAAAATGGAAGGTTTGAAGGAAAATTTGTCAAAGTTGATACAACAAATGATTCCTAATGGCAAAAAGATAATAGAAGAAACTCATAATGAGAACAAAACAAATGTTAATTGTGATTTCATAAACTATAATGTTGGATTGAAGGATGACCATATTCCATATATTGATATGAGGAAATTATATGGCAAGGATCTCGTAACATGGATACTACAAATGGAGCAATATTTTGATCTCAATAATGTGAAAAACACAGCAAAGGTACGCATTGCAACTTTACATTTAGAACAAAATACATTTGTATGGTACCGATGGCTTTTATCCCATAAAAAAATTGTCACTTGGTCAGTTTTTATGGAGGAAATGATAGCACATTATGAGGATACAAAGAGCAACACCTTCTTTAGCCAATTGATAAATCTCAAACAAAAGGGTTGAGTGGTGGAGCACATTGAGGACATCCAAAAATTGAATATAAGGGTAACTGATATTCCAGAGGAACATAGGATTGATGTCTTCATAGGGAGTTTAAAGGATAACATTGAACATGAATTTCATGTTTGGGAACCTGATCCATTGGAGAAGGCATTCAAGTTGGCAAGAAAAGTTGAATGTAAAAGTATGGCGACAAGGAAGCCTACCACTCACATCTATAAACATGGAAGTGTTGCTACTCCTAGACTTCTAGAACCTACAAGGTTGACACCACAAAAATTGGAAGAAAAAGAGAAAAAGGGATTTGTTACAGTTTTGATAGAAAATACACTAAAGGTCATAAGTGTGCTGAGAAGAAATTATTTTACATAGATTATGAAGACGAGGAAGAAAATGAACAAGAAACTTCAAAAGAAGAGGATATACACCAGGAAAAAACCCTAGATGAAGAAGAAATGAGTTCGACCATATCATGTAATGCATTGGGAAGAATTACCACTCCTCAAACTCTCAAGATAGAAGGACATATCAAGAATAAAAGGGTAATAGTGTTGATTGATTTGGGTAGTACCCATAATTTTATTCATTGTAAGGTAACCAAGGAATTGAATTGTTTCCTATACCCATAACCAAAATGTCAAGTGATGGTTGCAAATGGAGCAACTATAAATTTCTCAGGAAAATTCTATAATATCAAGCTAGCCATGGGGGAATATGTATTGAATAGTCCAATTCTTTCCATCCCAATAGGAGGTGCTAATGTTGTAATAGGAGTAAATGGTTACAATCTTTGGGGATGATAGCTTTTAATTTTCAAGAACTTTTCTTGAAATTTTTTTTGGAAGGAAAGGAAATTGAATTATGGGGTATCGTAGGGAAGCCAGGAAAGATAATAAGATCTAATGTCATGACAAATGTTTTGAAGAAGTAACAACGAGGCGTAATTTCACAATTATGATCACTAGAAGTTCCAACATAAAAATCATATATTTCTCCAGATCTCCAAAAATTATTGGACAATCATTCCAAGGTGTTTGATACTCACAAAGGACTTCCACCTATTCATGATCATGATCATGCAATTCATTTGATTCTAGGAAGTGTTCCTCCAAACATCAGGCCTTACAGATATCCTTATGTCTAAAAGAGCGAAATTAAACGTATGATTATAGAAATGTTAGAGGCTAGTATAATTCAACCTAGTCAAAGTTCTTTCTCTACCCCAATAGTATTGATGCACAAGAAAGATGGATCATGGCGCATGTGTCCGGATTATAGGGATCTCAATAAGCTCACTACTAAAGATAAATTTCCCGTTCCTGTGATTGATGAATTATTGGATGAATTACATTGAGAAATTTCTTTTACCAGGTTGGATCTTTGTTTAGGATATCATCAAATTAGAATGAAGACTAAAGATATTCTGAAAACAACATTTCGAAATCATGAGGGTCATTATGAATTTTTGGTCATGACTTTGGGCCTTACCAATGCACCTTATACATTTCAAGGTTTGATGAATTCCATTTTAAAACTCTTTCTTAGAAAATTTATGCTAGTATTTTTTTATGATATACTAATCTACATCAAGTCTTGGAAGGATCATGTTCAACATCTTGACAGGGTGCTCAAACTATTAGAGGAGAAACAATTATATGCAAAAACATCCAAATGTTTCTTTGGAGTACAAGAGGTGGAATATCTGGGTCATATTGTATCTCACGACGGTGTTAAGGTAGACCTAAAGAAAATTAAATCCATTAAGGAATGGAAATTCCCCACAACCATAAAGCAGATGCGCGGATTTCTCATGTTGACAGTGTATTAGCGCAATTTTGCTAAGAATTATGGGAGAATAACACCACCTCTAACAACATTATTGAAGAAATATGCATTTTCATGGACTCCTGAAGCAAATAAGGCCTTTGAACATCTTAAGGAGGCAATGTGCCTAGCACCAGTGTTACCTACGCCAGACTTCACAAAAACCTTTATTGTGGAATTTTATTCCTCGAGAAATGGAATTGGTGTTTTTTTAATGCAAGAAGGAAGACACATTTCTTTTCAAAGCCATTAAATCAAAGGAAAGTATTTACAAAAGGCTATTTATGAGAAGAAAATGTTGGCAATACTACATGCACTAAAGAAATGTAGACCTTACCCAATGGGAAGACACTTCAAGGTAAAAAATGATCATGATAGTCTTAAACACCTTTTGGAACAAATAATATCTTTAGAAGAGCAACAAAAATGGGTCACAAATATGTTGGGCTATGACTTTGAAATCATCTACAAAAAAGGGAAGCTAAATGTTGTTGTAGATGCACTCTCAAGAAAGGATGAAGAGGTGGAAACATTTCTTTGTGCCATTTCTATTACCCAACTAGATTGGATAACCGAATTAAGGGACGAATGGAAGAAGGATAAAGAAGTGTGGAAACTCATTAAAAAATTGCAGCAAGATCCTAGTACATATGATACATTTATTTGGAAAACTTATTCCTTATGGTACAAATATGGCTTACATATTTTCAAGAATTCCAAACTAAAACAAAAGATTCTTTTGGAATTGCACACTTCTCCTTTAGGAGGACACTCGGGATTTTAAAAAATTACCACAAGGTGAAGAAAGGATTTTTTTGGGATGGCCTTAAATTTGATATTCAAAATTTTGTGGCGACCCGAAGATTATTGTAAGTGAGAGAGATCCCATTTTTACAAGAAATTTTTGGACAGAATTATTTTCTTGTTTGGGTACTCAACTAGCTCATAGATCATCTTATCATCCTCAATCTGATGGTCAAACAGAGATAGTGAATAAATGTTTGGAAGGATATCTTCGTTGTTTTGTGTCTGATAAGCAAGCACAATGGGTAAAGTGGTTACCTCTCACTGAATGGTGGTATAACACTTCCTTCCATACTGCAACAAAAATGACCCCATTTATGCAACTTTATGGATATCATCCACCATCCATCACATCTTCTTTAAGGGAAAATTCTAGGGTTCAAACAGTTGAGGATTTTTAGGTTCCCGTGATTTGGCCGATTGGTGAGCCAAATGACGATGTAACATCAAACCAAGCTTTGGAGCCCAAGGACCTAGCCTTCCTTGACTCAGAGAGGGCTCTCTCTATATGTGTAAGGGATATCTGTGTGTTTGATTATTTGTATTCTGATTTTAGGCTAGTTATGAAGTAAGTTTTTGATTATTGGTTTTTTTAAGTTGTGAGGGATGAAACTGATCAAAGATATAAAATAGATAACAAGATGTAGATTAACTGGGCTATGGGGTCAAAAGGTCAAGAAAGCTATAAGATGACGATACAAGGCTGTTGAAGGGCCGATTTGATTTCAAGGTAGAAAGGATCTTTGGGCAAAATGGAGTAAATGGACATCAAGTTTGTGAACAACGAAGAGTTTCAAGCATCACTGGTTCAATAGATAACATAAACATGGTAAAGAAAACCCTTAATCATGCAAAATGTAACTACAAACTAATCGACACATAGAAACAAACATTCCAACCATGCATAGAAGTATAAGACCCTCTAACTTTAGGAAATGGCTATCAGACTTTGGGAAAACACATAAGACAGAATAACAACTCAAAATACTATGTCGGAATGCCTAAACACAGTCTTTAAGTTATTGGGCACTTTGAAAAACAAGCTTTCATAGTTTTTAGGCAAAGGGCTAGATCGGGACTAGGCCTCCTTGGTTCAAACAAAATGATAATCTAATCAGCCAAAGAGATAGTTTCATGGATGGGACTATGGACATTCATAGGTAAGCAGGGCACACCATACATCCTACTCAACATGCATAGAACTATTAATGAAACTAGCAACAATATCCTTAAGTTACTAAAGAGAAGATAAGAATTCTTTTGTGCAACTAAGGAAGAAGAAAACATAAAAGCTATGAAGATTCAGGAAATTTGAGGTGCCTCCATGGGCATATCTCAAATTTATTCTCCACTGATCTATAGCAAGCAAGAAACATGTATCATGAATGAAAACTAGAAGACAACAACAAAGCAAGAAACACTATACCATTCTACCATGTCATGGAATCCATCAACAATCCTTCATCATCCATCCAAAAACATTCAAGAGGCAATCCAAAATCATAACACAAGTATTTTCTCCAAAGCTCATATGATCAATATATTGCTTCTCTTCTCAAGTTCAGCCTTGTTTACAATGAGAGCTTGTGGAATAAATAGGCTCAAGTGAGGAAAACCTCATGGTTCAACTTCCATCCTCATTGGCCTAATCAAAATATCTAAACTTGTCCTTGAGGCTTTGCAAAGCCCAAGGCACAAAAATATCTCATAAAATATATAAAAATTGCTAAAAAAGGGAATTTAATTGACTTTGCAACATTTTCCAAGTGCAAAAATAGCTAAACGCACATTTGGAAAAAGCAGATTTTTGAGGTTCAAAAATTACAAAAATACTTCAAATTTATATCAGAAAAAGGTCCCCTGACTTGCCAGAAACATTTGGCAGCCTTCCTGATCTCGAAACGAAGCTCATGATAGCTCGTTGGAAAGCTCTGAGTGTCTACTTTCCGGCCCAACTGAAATCACCTCAATATGATGACTGGATATCCTTCAAATCTGTACCTGTGTGTAAAAAGCCAGAAAATTGCAGATTGCTGATATGCCGGGCAGAATGTGCAAAAAGTGAGCATTTTTCGCCGTTTTGAGGGGGCGAATGATCTCCAAATGCTCTGAAAATCGCTGAGGACATGATCATGAAATTATGGCATCAACTGGTATCATCCTCCTCCCTTGACAAATCCTCAAAATGAAATGGCGAATTTATGAGTTTTCGACCAAAAACTCAAAAAATGCCAAAAAACAAAAATTTGTCAAAATGGGCCCAAAATTGGCGCACATGATCCTCAAGGGTCCCTAGCAACATGCTTCGAATCTGAGGCCAAAATGTCAAGTGCTGATGTGCCTTTCTTCTCTTTCCGTGCCGGGCGCTTCCTCTTTTCTTCCTTCAGTTTCTCTTGGGTGGCCTTTAGCTTGTGCCAGGCGAACTGATTCAACCTTTGATAATGTTGTGTCCTTTTCCTTTGCAGCTCCAGGTCTCTGTTTGCTTTTTCAAGTTTCATCTCCAAGTGTTTATTGGCTCTTTCTAGCCATGCCTCCTTGTTTTCTTCAATTTCTTGCTCAAGTAGGGCAGTGAGGGGAAAAGCTTGGAGATGGGCCTGTTCTTCTTCCCTTTTCTTTTCCAGGGCTCTTTTAAGCCCTATGGTTCTAGGCCTCTTCCGCCTAGGCTGGTCTCCCTCTTCTTCCTCATCAAACTCACCGATGAGCTCCTCTATCCTCATTTGCGCCTTAGCTGCTTCATTCTTGTATTTGATTGCTCGTGCTTCATGAACAGCTAAATGGACATTCATTTGTTTATTTTGGGTCTCCAAGAAATAGTTGAAGTTCCTTGCCCGATGAAGGTCCTTTTCCAATGCCTCAATTTTCCCCTCTCTATGGATTAGGTGGTTTTCAAGAATGCGGGCTTCATTATCGCTGTCATCACTTTGGATTGGAATGACAGCCAATTCACCTCCATGTTTTTTACTTTCTCCAACCTTGCTTTTCCCTTTGAAGGCCAATCTTGCACTTTTTCTCCTTGGCATGCTAGTGGGAGATCTCTTTGGTGATTTTCTTTTGCTAGGGACAACTTTTGTCACTTTTGGAGTGGCAGCCTTAGGCCATTTCTTCCTTGCTGTGCTGGGCTTTGTTCTTTTGAGAGGAGGAGACACAACTGCTTTACCCTTGACATCTTCTTGAAACTGCTGCTCTCCTTGAGGCTGCTGTGTGTCTTCTTCTTGGTGTTCAATTTTCTCTCCCTGTTCACCAACATAAATTTGTTGTTCTACTTCAATGCCTTGTTCAATTTGTGTTTCAACCTGCTGCCCTTTTTCACCAAAATCAAGCTGCTGTTGTGCTTGGATTTCCTGTTCATTTTGTGGCCCAAGCAGCTGCTCAATTTCCTGCCCAAACTATTGTTCATGACTGTCAGTATCAAACTGCTGCTCTTCCTCTTGTCCATGTTGTTCACTTTTACTGAAATGCTGATGTTCAGCACCTTTTTCTTCTTGCTCCTACTATTGCCCTTCATATGCAATTTTCTGCTCTTCATCCATCTCTTCCTGCTGTTAAGATTGCTCCCCCTGTTTACCAACATCAGTCTGTTGGTTTTTTTCCACCTCATGCTCACTGTGTGGCTCAATCTGCTGTCCCTCATCATCAAAATCATGTTGCTGGTCTTCATCAGTTTCTTCATGTTTATCCTCCTCCTCCTATATCTGTTCATGTCCTTCATCTTCATGCTGTCCTGATTGTTCTGTAGGAAGCTTGAGCCTTCTAGGAGTAGGCCTGCTGGACAAAGGTACAGGGCAATGAACAGGCTGGGTGGGAGATATATGGACAGGAGGAACAGTAGAGAAATCTGGGTGGCTGATAAAAACATCCCATGGAACCTCCTTTTTCTCTAGCTGGTGTAGGATGATAATTTTGATCAGAGAATGATGGAAAAGGGAAGGTATTTGCAGAGGTGGAGTCCTCTTCTGGACTGTGGATGCCATCTTCTCTATGTTCTTGTATAAATAGTAAGGGAGATTTAGCTGCCTGGTTCTAGTGAAATGCATCAATAGTCGGACATGGTAGGCATAAACTCGAGCAAACCTCCCTTCACAGGTAAAATACTTCATTATGACTTTCATTAGAGGAGCATAGCTGTCAAGAAGATAAGAAAAAGGAAAAATAGCAGTGAAAGTATCTCTATGCTCAGGCTTGATGAAAGGCTTGTAATCTTCCAAGTCAAGATGGGTCTGTTTGAACCATTTCTCGCCATGATATGGAATCTTGTTGGCTTTGGACACTGATCTTGGAGAAAACTTGAAATCAAGGTCCGCTACCTGGAAATGCTTGTTCTGGAACCTCAGGGTGCATAGGTGTGTTAATGGCGAAAAAATTTTGACCTCTTGTATTTTCTGGCAGAAATCTAGGCAACCTACTTCATGGAAGTTGAAAAGGATGGATGGATGAGCATTGACCTCCTCTGTAGATATTTTCTCATATATTTTATGCAAACCACTTCTGTTGTCCTGCCTAGGAGGCATTTTGACCTAGATGTGCTTTTGAAGAACCAAATAGCCTCAATGTCTATAAACTGCCTTCTTGGAGCCAAACTGTGTCAATTCACTGTTTTGATAGAGAAACAATGTATTTGGATGATTGCAACAAGTTTCCTTACAATATAAAACCCCTGCTCTTTCAAAAAGTGGCCTGTCCACCTTTAAAGTATCTCAACTAGCAGACTTTTTACTAAGAGACAATACAGTGGAATGGAGACAAACTGTTAGGTGAAAATACTGTTTAGAGTTGTCAAAGTTACCTTGCTCTGTGGTGCTTGGAGTTTAAAACCTGTTTATATTTCTGACCATTGATAAACTCCTCAATCTTCACAAACTTCCCCTTCCTAGTGTGCCAATCACTCAACAAACTTATATCTTATCAGTGTGAAACCCTTGCCTTTGTAGAAAAAACCTTTGCTCTATATGAATATCAACTTATCAAATAAGCTCTAAGAACAGAGGACAGAAATGTAGAATACACAGTGAAAAACTATCTCTTTTTGTGGTTTATAGGAGTGACCTTTGCCCTTTGATGCTTTGAAGATAAAACACCCTTATTCTTTGATATATAAAGGTGAAAACACACTAATCTTAGCCTAACACAATTTATTTTCCTGTAGGTGCCTTTAATAGCACATCCAGCATTTTACCACAGTTTTACACCTCGGATAACCACACAGCAAAAACACTGTTTTTCAGATATGGTGTCAAAGTTTGAAAGTTTTGTATGCTGTGGTATGAAAAATTTGTAGCAGTTCAACACACTGTTTTCTTTATAGCATGCAACTTAATCAATTAAACACCATAAATATAGTCAATCACATTGGATTTACACAGTGAGCAGTCACTGTGTTTTAGGGGGCAAGGCGATAGAGTTCTGAGATGTTTTTCATGATATTACAAACACTCTCCCATCATTTAAACTGTGAAAGACTTTCCTCATACAAACTGCTCTCTCCACATCCTACTGCTCTTTGCACTAATCTGATCCAAACAAACTCCAACTATATATGGACAGCTTCAACCTTGCTTCACCATAGTAGTGAGGGTGTTTTGATGGTCCTTTAATAAAAATAAAGCTCACAGGTGTTTGATATTTCATCAGTCAATCAGAAAAACACTATTTTGTCCTCATACCACATCTTGAAAACAAGGCTTCTTAACCCTTCATATCACTTAGCATTTTTTTCAAAAACTGAGAGGGTACATGGAAATACCTTGACAATACGATGAAAATCCTTTTGATGCGTTTAGCCCAGCTCCAGAGGCGCTTTGAATAACTTATGAGGGTCACACATATGCGCGACGTGTTTGGCTTTCAGAGTGCCGCGCCAAATTAGGTTGTCGGGTGACTCTGTCAGGTCGGCCAAGCGCCGTGTACAGGCGCGTCGTGCACACGTACAGGTGCGTTGCACGATAGTCTACCGCCTGTGCAAATCTACCTCTGAGCACGTCGCACAATATTCCAGGCGCACCGCGCAGTGAAACTGTGGCAAATTTCTTCAAAATCGCTCCAATCTTCTTTTTTGATGCTGAGAACATCAAAGGAAAACCTTGCTTGTGATTTGGAGTTTGAAAATATGAATGAGCCACGGTTATGGACCCTTTAGAAAGCAACACTTCAATGGCCTTTTTACATTGGATTTGGAGAGGGTTTCGTTCAAAGCTTTGAAGAAAACCTTTTCTTTTCTAAATCAAATTTTGAAGTCTCACTTTTTGAAATAACAACGGATATCTTTCATTTGGACATGTGCACAAAGGCAACAGACCATCTATTTGTAAGTGAGACCTTTCTTAACCTGTATGAAAATTTGAAGCTTGATTGTTTCTAAGTTAGAGAATAAAAGGGTCCTTCTTTTCTGATATTTGTGACTTCAAAATCCTCTCTCACTTATAACATTTGAGTTTTTTATCTGTTGTAATTTGTGTCAGGTGAGCTCTCTTTGACCGTGGATAAAAACCTCTGTTGACCACTGTAAGTGCAGACCTTGTTTTAAAAAGGGCCAATTTGCAGACCTTGTTTTACAAAGGGCCAATCAACCTAAACAATACCAAATTATTTCCAAATCCCCAAACTGATCCAGCTTTTGGTTATTGAGGATATTGAGTATATGCTCCCACAATATTTTTCCAATGATATTGAAACTATTAGTTTACAGGTTTTACCTTGTGACTCAAAGGTAATGAAAATCTTGCAGTCATTTTGGGGATCTACTGCGTTACCTTCATTCAAAATGCAACAGTATAGTACTGTGACCTGTTTTTATAGGAAACCTGCTTCCCTTTGTGATAGTGGCATGAAGACTTTGTTTTCAATGAGTTTCAAATCTTGAAAAAATTCCACAGTCTTTCTTTGTATGTTATAAACCACTGTGTCAAGCTGTGATGCCATTCTTGGGAAGAGCAAAACTCAAGTTTTTTCCTTGTCAACTTGTGATGAGCGACCTGAAGGACATTTTTTTTTTGAGGAGTAGGGGGATCAACATATTTTTAGAACATAATCATCATTATTTCTTTGCTTATGTAATGACACAACTTTGTCAACCATTCTTCAATTGGGTTTTGTTGGAGCAGCAGGCTGTATATAACTAGAATTGTTTTTACTAATGACATGTCTCCCCAAAGGTTTAAAACTTCATGTCATGACCTTTTATACCTCTGTGTTGAGAAGATAAGTATGTGAGATGTGAAAAAGAAGCTATGATTACTTACAGACACCAAGGTTCCTTTTGGCCACTTTCTTCTAATGGAGCTCTGAAATCACCAAACTTGCTGCATCTGAAGGATACACTTGTCTTTGTGGTGGAGTGTAGATTGCACCAACTGGACTTACACTGGTGCTCTGACTGATACCAAGATGTCTTAGGTCTGGGACTGTATATTACTTTCTTGCCTCTTCTTTATGTTCATCCAGAAACCATGGACTGTATTTCACATTTTAACAGGAACAAAAGAACACACAGGGGTCTTTTCACCAAAGTATTTTCCTGTTCAAGACTGATTGAAGCTATCCATGTTAACACCCCTGCAGAGATATTTGTTATGATAGCTTTGATTGGGGAGTCCCTTTTTATTCTCTCTGATGATGACTGAAAACCTCAAATGATTCTCTTTACAAAACCACACACTCTGTCTTCTCTTGTCTTGCACATTTCAGATCTTAGCCCTGTTATAATCATCATTTACACTCAGAAACCTAGAGTCACTGTTTTATTGTCTAGTAAAAATCAAGCCTATGCTTTTGCAATCCTTAAAGTCAATATTGGCCAGCGCCCTCTACTTGTAGATGAAGGAGGCGCCTTAACCCTCTGCTTATGGATGAAGGAGGTTTTTTGGCCATGACAATTAACAAGTTTGTTTGACAGTGTTGTCTTTATTTTACTGTGCTTATCAGGCTGAATGAAGCTGTAAGACTTTGATGAGTAACTCCTTACCCTGCAGATGTATCTCAGGCTCATGTTTACATTGAGAAGCAGTTGTTCTTCTAAATGTAGATTCAAGAACCTTCTTCTGAGATGATGACATGTTCCCTGTCCTTGTAAAATCTATAAAACATTGTAAAACACCTAATAATAAGCTTGAGACTGTGGTCTATGCAGTGCTGAGAATTAGGGGTGTGTAAGTGGCACAACTTAGGGCTGTTATCAATCTCATTTGCAGACTGGGAGGTCTGTCATGATTGGTCTATAACAGATGGAGGTTTTTGGCCTTTTGATGGTTGCCAAGGGTAAAATGCCTTAAAGCACCACTGCCTAACTTAAGGGAGGCTTTTGGAACAGACTTGGATTATTTTTTTAGAGCTGATGAGCAGACTGGTAGGGCTAAGGTTAGATAGGATAGTGATAATGGGTTTTATCTTTGACATGGGTGGACTGAAAAGTAGGAGGGCGAAAAAAGTTTTATGAGGGTTTTCTAGATGACAAATTGACATATGGAGATCAGCTTCTAGAAAACTCAGCTATGGATCAAGTCATCACTAACAAGTGAAAAATACTGATGACTAACAAGGATCACATTGAGCATCAACAAAAAGTTCCCCAACTCTTAAAGGATAACCTAAATTTGGCACAAAATCAAATGAAACAACAGGTAGATCAACATCATAGTGAGAGAAGTTTTGATGTGGGAGACTGGGTATTTTTATGGCTACAACCATACAAAAAGATGTCCCTTAAGCAAGATAAGAAGGATAATAAATTATCGCCAAATTACTATGGTCCTTACAAAGTGTTTCAAAAGATTGGTGCTATGGCATACAAATTGGAGCTTCCTGATTCTTCAAGAGTGCATCCAATTTTCCATATTTCATGCTTAAAAAAGGTTATAGGGGAAAAAATTCCAATTCAAACAATATTTCCAGAACTTGATCAGGAAGGAAAAACAATATTGGAACCTGAAGCAATCATGGAAATAAGAACTCGAAAGCTATGAAATCGATCAATTTCAGAGTATCTCATCAAATGTAAGAACTTACCCACTGAAGATTCTACATGGGAGGATGATAATTTTATACAAAAGCACCCGAAGCTACTCAAGCATTGAGGACAATACTTTTTTGAAGGAGAGGAGCATGTTAGGTCCCTATATTACTAGTATAGTCCCTTGTTGTTGTTAGTGTAATCCCCATATTGTTATTGTTGTACCCCTGTAACCCACATATTGTTATTATTGTGCCATTACATTATTATTGTTAGGTCTGATAGGATTACATTGTGGCCCCATGGACTCCTATATATAGAATGGAGGTTTTTTCATTTGTATCATCCAAGAATTTTTTTTTCATGTAATGTATTGGACGTTTCTCCCTCGAAGTGGATTATTTATAAGGCGTTGATATCTCTTTGCTTCTATTTTTGGAGTTGGTTTCACAACAAAGAAGGAGAAATTCAAGTGGAGAAGAATAAAATAGAGTCAGAGGAGTATCAAAGAGTAAAATAGAGGCAGAGTAGGAGTATTAGAGGCAAATGAGCAAGGTAGAGGAGAAAAAAAGAGGCATGGATCAACACCATAATTATCATTAAGGAAAAGGACTAGAGAGGAGAAATAAAGAGGCAAGGAGTAGCATCAGAATGATCAAATAATAAATTTTTTTAGTGCAGGGTCAAGTCGAGCTATTCACGTTCAGAACAGAAAGAAAAATAAAAGTGTGCAACAAAGGTCAAGTCGGGTTTATGCGTACAGAATGCATGCAACAAATAATATCAATAAATGAGAAGGGAAGGGCAGGCTGGTTGTAAAACATGTGCATAACAATGGTTCTACATTCACAAGATCATGTCGCAAAGTGAAGTGGAGATTGACGATCGAGATCATATCATGAACATAAAGTAGGAGGACACACGATCCATATTATAGCGCATTCAACCATAATTTTTTTATTGCACATCGCTATCGGTGATTTTTATATTTATATGTCAAGCTATCACAAGTTAATTTTTTTAAGTCATGATGCGATAGGAAGTGGGTTTTGTGATGCAATGTCATTGTATATCACAGATCCCAATGGAATGAGTATCGAAAAAAAACATTTAAACAGAATTTGCGAAATGAAAAGTGACGTGGAAATGACATGGAAGTTACATGGCCATGTGATGTGGCACGATGACTTGGACCTAGATTGCATATCACACATCACAACCTCAGAAGAGATAACACTCATGAATCATGTTGAAATTATGAAATGCAAAATGTGATATGAGCAAGGACGCGATGAATTTTCAAAGGTAAATTCTAATATATTTCATGTTTGAGGTTAGGAGTATTTCCTTGAGAACTCACATCGGGGTCTGGAAGAGACATGCATAACAAGAAATACATGAGAATGCCAAAGTGAAAAGTGTGATAATGAAGCAGACACAATGACGGTCAACGCTGAAGCTTAAATGATTTCAAGTCTAGGAGAATGGGTTTTCCCTTTGTTAAATCGCATCGGAGAGCAAAGGAGGATTATAACATAAAAATCTGGAGACGTTAAATGCAAGAGGAAAGACTCGGGAAAGTGACCCAATACTCATGAAAGGTTAGTGCGGTTGTTTAATAACAAAGTCTGAACACAATAGAAGGAGACTCAGGTAAGTTACCTGACACAGAGAAAAGGAGCAATTCAAGGCTAAATGTTGCGGGCATGAGCATAAGACGTAGAGTCGGGAAAATAAATAGGAGCATATGGTGGCACTTTTGGAAACTTAACAACTGGGTCAAGTGGGGCCAAAAATACATTTATGTAGAATTGTGTTGAATGTAATAGAAAAAACTAAAAATATCAAAGAAAGCATCAGAAACGAAAAATGCAAAGTGAGCCAAGAGCTGAAATGGCTGAGTGAAATATTTTTGTAACTATAAATGTAAATTCATTGATTTATTTTATGTTGTTTGTGATGCAAAGGAAAGTGTTTATAGGAAAAGGAAAAACTCCAATGATTGTTTTAATGATTATTTCTGATGTAATAACCTGAACTAAAGTGTAAGGAATTGAATGGGTGGAAGGCATAAAGGTTAGGTATGTTCACTTCACATTCCCTATAGAATGCAAACAATCATGTAGTTATCTGTATAAAATATGTAATATTCACGTGCATAGAGGTGTGAGAGAGAGGGCAATAGAATTGAAGAGAGTTGAAGATTTTAAGAGAGCTATAGAATGGGAGAGAGCTAGAGAATGTGAGAGAGCTGACATAGATGTTGTGCACATCATGAGCTGATATGAAGTAGATATGAAGGGTGAAGAGGGAGCAGTAGATAAGGAGTATAAGAGAGCTGCTATCCAAGTAAATTGACATTTTATTTTCATGTTAAGTGAGCGGATTGTAGTCTCCTTTCAAGTTATAGCTTGATAAATTTCGAGTTGGAGATAGGTGAGGTAGAAGCCTCCTATAGGTTGTAGCCTATAGAAAATATTTGGGAGTTGGAGCTTCCTTACAAGTTGTAGCTTGTAGAAGTTGAGGTAAGAGCCTCCTGTGGGTTGTAGCCTGCAGAAAAAATATGGGGGTTGGGTCTTTCTTACAAGTTGTAGCTTGCAGAATTTGAGGTAGTAGCCTCATGTAGGTTGGAGCATACATAAAATCAGTGGTAAGAGGGCATTGGAGCTTGCCTTTGCATCAAAACAATAATAAGATGTGGTTTTCTCCCTTATGAGTTTCCACTTATATCTAATGTCTATGTTCTTGATGATTATGTGTTGATGTGATGTTTTAATATTCTTAATTACTTGATGTCCACACATTCAATTTACTGCTTTATTATGTATTAAGTTTCTTATAAAATTAAGTAGTTAATCGGTGTAAAGAAAAGAGTTTTAAATGTCCATGAATGTACTAACTGATTCACCCCCCCCCCCCCCCTCTTAGTTTAGATAAGAGTTCATCTGGAAGAGCCAAAGGGTGAGGCAAGGGAAACCACAAAATCCAACTAAAAGTGTTATTTCCATTGAGGAGTCACCCAAGAAGGATGATGAAATAACAATATAAGAAGGAAATGTTCAAGAGTTCACCTCACCTGTGAGGACCCCTATGAAGTACATAAGAAGACATTCAGCAAGGTCAGCATCCCATACACATCTAATAACCACCACAGACCCTCAAAATACATAAAAAAAGGAAAAAAATGAATGAGAGGATCTTCAGTAGGAAAGATAGAGTTTTCTACAGGAAAATATGTCTTTGCTACAAGAAAATATAGTAGGCCTAGAATTAGGGAAAGAAACCTTGGATGAGGGAGAAAAGATAACCATGGATGGGAAAGAGGCCCAAAAATTTGAGGAAAAGGCACAAGATGAAGGGAAATATGAAAAATGAAAGGAAGTAAAATATGCCAAGGAGGAGCCTACCTCACCAGAACCTATCCTTGAAAATGTACCTGTGGTGTCAAACCCTAGCCCTCAGCCAAATCTCATCTCCTACTATAAATTTATAGGAGGGGGATGATTGATTCCTCAAAATTTTATAGTATATTTATTCAACCAGTTAGAAGAGGAGAGGGCACACACTCATCATTAGATGAAGATTGCTACAACCAAAGGTGTGCAAGACATAGTGGTCATGGGGGGAAAAGTGATTGAGTTGGGAAAGGATTTATCCGATGCTAGGCTCAAAGATCCCATCCTAAAAGAGAAAATTTAGAAGGCCCAAATAGAGAATGCAAGATTGCAAGAGCAACTTCAGCACAGTAGTACATATGGTCAATTTTCTTACACTTTAGTTCCAACAGTTTTGACATATTGTCGGAAATTTCCCTAATTTTTCTCAATTTTTTTAATCCCGCCAACAAGCGTCACTCTAGAAATGTTTAGGGAGTATCGTTGGAATAGCGAATTTTAGGGAGTATCATCAAAATAATGATATCTAGGGAGAATCATTGGAATAACGACATTTATGGAGGAAGCATCAAAATAGAGACATTTTGGAGCATTATCAGAATAACAACATTTATGAAGGCATCATCGGAATAGCCACGCCATGTCTTGGCACTAAAGGAAACATGTTCAGGTCAGGTCGAGTCGCATTGTGCCATGTGAGGGTGCCCAAGGAAATGTGTCGTCCAGGTGGGTTAGGTCGTGTGAGGGTGCCCAACGAATGTGTTTGGGTCGAGTCGTGTCAGGTCGTGTGAGGGCACCCAAGGAAAGACATTCAAGTGGGTCGGGTTGGGTCTGGTTGGGTCCTGCAATGTGAGGCCACCCAAGGAAATGTGTGCTTGCAGGTCAGGTTGCGTCATCTCAGGGCATCTGAAGAAATGCGTTCAGGCGAGTCAGGTTAGGTCGTGTCGTGTGAGGGCACCCAAGGAAACATGTTGAGGCGGGTCGGGGTGGGTCGTGTCAGGGTGGGTCATTTCGGGTCGTGTGAGGGCACACAAGGAAACGCATTAGGGCGGTTCGGGTTGGGTTGTGTGAGGGTGCCCAGGGAAATGCGTTCGAGTGGGTCGAGTCGGGACAGGTCAAGTGAAGGCGCCCAAGGAAACACGTTCGGGTGGGTCAGGTCTGGTTGGGTTGGTTCGTGTGAGGGTGGCCATATAAAAAATGATAAGTTGTGGCCGAACGTGGGACTTGTGCATGTTTTTGCAATCTATTTTCCATTTTCTCCCTCATTCCCTCGTTCGGGTGGGTCGGGTCATGCATTGTGAGGGCACCACAGGAAGTAGGTTCGGGTCAGATCATGTGAGGGAGGCCGTATCAAAAATGCTAAGTTGTGACTTCTCGTTTTCCTTGTGCACGTCCATGCAAATTGTTTTCCATTCGCTCCCTCATGCCTTTGACATTTGGGCGGGTCAGGTTGAGTCAATTCTGGTGATGACGCCCAAGGAAACGCATTCGATTCGGGTCAGGTTGGTTCATGCTATACTTTGAGGGCACAAAAGGGAATGCGTTTGGGCAGTTCATGTTGGATTGGATCATGTGAGGCTACACAAGGAACTTGTCTAGGTTGGGTTGTGTCGCATCATTTGACGGTGCCCAAGGAAACGCATTCAGGCGGGTTTGGTTGGGTCCAGTCAGGTCGTGCCATGTGAGGCACCCCAAAGAAATGCGTTTGGGCAGGTTAGGTTGGGTCATGTCATGTGAGGGGGCCCAAGGAAACACGTTCGGGCAGGTCACGTTGGGTCGGGTCATGTCTTATCGTGTAAGGGCACTCAAGAAAATGCATTCGTGCGGGTTGGGTTGCATCGCATTTTGTTGGGTTGGGTCGATTTGCATCGTTTGGTGTGAGGGATACTCAGGAAACATGTTCGGACAAGTCAAGTTAGGTCAGGTCTTATGAGGGAACCAAAGGAAGCACGTTCAGGCACCCTGGGTTGGTTTGGGTCAGGTTGTGTGAGGGCACCCACGCTGGAAACGTGTTCGTGTGGGTTGGGTCGGGTCATGTGAAGGCACCTAAGGAAATGCATTCGGGCGGGTCATTTTGGGTTGGGTTGGGTCATGTGAGGGTCTTCATGTCAAAGGTTCCATCCAAGTACGTTCAAAAGAATCATCGATAATCTCAAATATTGGGAGAGAAGTGATGAGGTGTCCAAACAAAAATAACTCTTGTATAATCCCATAACTATTTGGCATTAATATACACTATTAATCACCAGAACGTAAATAAGGCTAGTAAATATGAATTTTGGATTTAAGCCATGAATGAAGAACTTGATCATATTGAAAAGAATCATACTTTGGAATTGGTTCCAAGACCTCATGGTAAAAATATTATTGGAACAAAGTGGATATTCAAAAACAAGTTGAACGAAAATGGAGATGTTATTAGAAACAAAGATAGACTTGTTTGTAAAGGATATGCTCAACAAGAAGGTATAGACTTTGAAGAGACATTTGCACCTGTTGCCAGACTTGAAGGCATAATAATGTGTAATAGTCCCAAATTTTCACTTGATATTTGGAAAATTAGATTTCTTAGCTTTCTTAATGAATTAAGTAAATAAAAGGGTGGATGGACCCATAATCCTCAATATGAATAAGTATCCACCTTTTGTGTGTGAATGTGGATTAATTAAGCCTAGATCTATATAATAAGGTAGTTGAGAAACTACTAATGTGAATGGAATTCGAGATTATGTCTCATTAGTTGAGATAGATCATGGAGGTTGATACAGTCAAATAAGATATTGAAGATGTCAAATAGAAGATCACGGAACATTCATGATAAAGTGATGGAGGATGTTGTGCAATTAAAGCACACATGATGGAGAGGGTGCACATTGCACCTAGACATGATGGTGATTTGGTCAAAATGGTGCAGTCAAACATGGAGGATTTGGTCCACATGCACAACATAGTCTAGATGAAGGTCAAGGCATGGGAAGGCTCAAACATTATATAAAGAAGATGAAGGAAAGGCTGGAGGTATGCTGGTTATTCTTGATGTAAGGATCTTTTCAGATCTGGAATTGCCATGTGACATTCCATTGCTTTCTTGGGTTGTTTAGCAGATATTGCAAGTGTTGTTTAGCACAGGGTGTTCCTGGTCGGGAATCCCAACTCTTTCTTAGAGTAGCTCTAGAAATAGTATTATACTTCATTCTACATCAGGCATTAGTGCCACATCTCTTTTCCTACTTTCTACAGAACATTCATATTCTAAAATTACAGATTTTTGAAGATCAGTTTGGAAGGTTGAAGTTGTCTTCAGTACTTCAGTTGGAGAACTGGTGAGGGTTTACTCCTTTCACCTTAGACATATATATCACCATTATTAGAGCTTCATTTTAGATCTGGAATTAGGCAAAAATCTATTGACCTTCTACCAGCAGTATTTCCTTCAGGAATTATGTTGTCCAATTTGCAGATCCAAAAGGAGGAAGGAAGTTGCTAGCATTTTAGCTAGTAATCTAGTGAGGAATCATTCCCTCACATTTCCATAAATATTACCATCAGCCTAGAGTTTATTGCAGAATTTTTTAGTAGGCAGAAGGCCTCTCTTTCCCTCACAGCACAGTTTCTATTGACAGTTGTGTTGCAACAGCTGTAATTAGCATTGGAGGATTGAGAAGCTAGATCTAGAGCTTCTAGCTTGTAGATCTGAAGAAGGGATCAACCCTTCAAGATTAGATCTGATCTTACAACATATTTCAGCCATCTATTTGACAGATCTAGCTTTAGATTTGTATTTCCTAGCAGATCAAGGATCAAATCCTAGGAGGGTGATTTTCCAAAGTTGTAGATCCAGAAAATCCTTTCTGGGTTATCTTGGGAATCCATCACATTAGCCAGATCTTGAATCTTGGAATCATATGAACTCCATATTTTACTATATCAGCATTTTCCTTTTCATCTTGCAACTATATGTTTATATTTAGTTGCAGGGGCAACGCAATATTTGCTTCAGTAGCTCTTCAGTTACGCAATGCCTATTGTGGCATGTTTTCTGGGTGATTCTAGGCCATCTCTTTGGATAGATCTCCTCATATTTTGTACATTGTGTAACTTAATCTTCTCCAATACAATAAAATGGCTCATCTTCTCTGTAAATTCTGATGTTGTATTAAGATTTATTGTTTACTTAGTTGCATTCCTTATATTATGTTTAAGTATTACTGCATTCTCACTTTTGGGATATTATAGTGGTATGGGGGTGCGATCTTTGGCTCAACTTGTGGACACTTCATCTTTTGCATCAAAAGAAGAAGAGGATAGATGAGATCTATCATGGAGTATGATAAATCTACCACCCCTTCCTTTACATCCATGCATGATCTCTCTAATGAGGTCAATCAAATGAATAAGGAAGGACAAAAAGAAGATCCAAGAAGAAGATTTGATGAGGAAGCTCCAAGCACTTCCTATCATCAAAGAAGAAAACTGGATAATCATATATATCCGCATAGATCCACTATCCCCACTTTCTTTGGAGAAGGTGAAAGGTGTAGAAATGAAGAAAGAAGAACACATGAGACTCATGAGACTCTCAGTCTATATCTTGGATAGTACAAAGCACAGTCTAGAGCATTCAAGGAGAAGCTAAATCTCCAACAACTCTTCAAAATCAAAGAAGAAAGAGGCATAATAGATCTTATTTGGCTACATTTGATGGATCTTCCTCAAGCATTGTTAATGTTTGGAGGAGAGAGTTAGATGCATTTTTTAGTCTCCATCCTATATCTTAAGGAGAGGCTTTTCAAATTACAACACTTCATATTTTAGGAGAAGCCAATTATTAGTGGTTTGTTCACATGGAGCATGAAAAGGTGACTAAATATTTAGATTTATTTCACAATTTGATGAAGGAATTTGATGTGAGAAAGCCAGATATGTGTCATAAAGTGACATTCCCTAAGGAAACAAAGGAGGATGTCAATCTTGTCACTTTGGATAAGAGGTCATTACATTCACCAGCAGCTGTAGAAGTACTTGCATCTGGAGAAGAGACACTTGCAAATTTGCAAGGTGGTCTTAAGATCTTGACACATAGGGTCCCATGCATGATCCAGGAGGTTCATGAGGAAGAGAAGGAAGTTTCGAACGCTGGTACATTGGAAGAAGATCGACCATCTCTCTTACCAGCAGTTGGAGACACCATTGTCCCAGTTGGAGGAACTCTTGTGTTCTGTCAAGAGGTTCCCACATATCAGTTGATACAAAGTATGCATACACATTCATCTCCTATTGTTTTAGTATATCTTATTGAAACTTATGGGGACAAGCCATCAGGGCCAATGCATGACCAAGGGTTAGATTCAAATGCTGATTTGAAGCAGAAAAATATCACAGTGTAGAGGACCCTTGATCTAATCAAGGAGGAGATGAAAAGCTATCCCATTTTGTCATGGATGGACTACATTCAACCTCTTGATTTGAAGTGTAGAATTTCAAAAGAAGGGATGAGCATGATCCTATGTACAATGACTGGTCATAAGATCAGTCTTATACCTTGCTTTGAGATAGTATATGTATTACCTTGTAGATCTATAGCGTTTTCACTTAGTAGCAGTGATAATGATGAGGCCCCATTATTCTTGGAGCATTCTGAAGGTAGCTTCACTCATGAAGAAATGGAGAACAAGATGATGAATGGTAGACATCTAGCTATGAGAAATATTTTCTCCTTTCTTGATGACACTTTATCAATGAGCATCTCACAGCTCAAAGAGAGACTTATACCTACAACAGAACCAGAACCTCATTGGTTTTGGTATTCCATGGATGAGAAGAAGGTCTCATTAAGAGATCTCATTAGAGGTACACTTCAACATTTCATGAAGTGCAAATTTCTTCATCAGTTTGGGAAAGATGGTATTCTACAAAGGGAGGATACCATGATTATGCAACACATCACTCATCTTCCATATCGGGGTGAGTGGGTGAGGATGATAAGCAAGGGGTTGCATGACCACTTGCAGATGTACGACATGGGCCAACAAGCTTGGTTATGTTGGTTTCCCTTGGGAGATTCTTGTCACTACCCAAAGGCTCCTATTTCTTTGATCCATTCCTTGAGGAACACTTATGAAATGAAGAAGGAGGCATGGCTGGATTGGTTTCTCTTGGGTGATTATGGTTACCAATCAATAGCTCATATTTTTCCGATTCATGCCTTGTGTATCAATGATAGAATGCAACAAAAGAAGGCACGTTCATTTTGGTTTCCCTTGAGAGAGTTTGGCCACCACATGACATCTCCTATATCTATGTGTTTTGTATTGAGTAAATCTTGGCATGATGCTCTCATGATGTGTTTTGATGGAGTTCATTTGTATTGGACTGATGTGAAATTCCACATGTCTATCAGTATTTTTTTCCTTCATGATGCACATGAGGAGAGAAAGCATCAAGATCTCTTGTTGCTTTGGTTTCTTTTAGGGGATTTTGGATTGTCCATCTTACATGGAAGAGATGGAGGATGGTAGCAAAGGGCCTTACTCCGGTGGTTACTATTAGGGGAATATGGCTTGAAATTTTTGTCTACCCATATAAATCCTTCCCTTCTACTTTTTCATCACGTTGGAATGATGCTTGGATCCAACAAGGCCAACATGATTAAGGATGAGATCATATCAATGCTTAATCAAATTCATGAAGCATGGGATGGAGAGATGTATTGTGTGATGTAGCTTTTCCTTCGTGGAAAGAGCTACTTTATTTTATGTATCTCATGTATTGATAATGATGTTGGACATCATATAGTTGTCACTTGGTACTTCATGATGGAAGGATGACATCTAACCATACAGTTATAGGTCATTCTATACGTTTTTGAAAGACAACTTTGGAACCAAAAATACATAACACATTGCAGCAAATGGAGGAAGCCTTCCTTATGTGGATGCCATTTGGAGGGGAATAGATGGCTTTGCATCTACCTTTTGAGTTTCTTGAGGACAAGAAACATTTTGTCAGGGAGGACTGTAATATTCCCAAATTTTCACCTGATATTTAGAATATTAGAGTTTTTAACTTTCTTAATGAATTAAGTAAATAAAAGGGTGGAGGGACCCATAATCATCAATATGAATAAGTATCCACTTTTTATGTGTGAATTTGGATTAATTAAGCCTAGATATACATAATGAGGTAGTTGAGAAACTACTAATTTGAATGGAATTGGAGATTATGTCTCATTAATTGAGATAGATCATGGAGGTTGATACAGTCAACTAAGATCTTGAAGATGTAAAATAGAAGATCATGGAACATTCATGATAAATTGATTGAGGATGTTTTGCAATTAAAGCACACATGATGGAGAGGGTGTACATTGCACCTAGACATGATGGTGATTTTTTCAAAATAGCTTAGTCAAACATGGAGGATTTTGTCCACATGCACAACGTAGTCTAGATGAAGGCCAAGGCATGGGAAGGATCAAACATTATATAAAGAAGATGAAGGCAACGATGGAGGTTTTCTAGTTATTCTTGATGTAAGGATCTTTTCAGATCTGGAATTTTCATGTGACATTCCATTGCTTTCTTGGGCTGTTTAGCACAGGGTATTCCTCTTTGGGAATCCACCTCTTTCTTAGAGTAGCTCTAGAAAGAGTATTGTACTTCATTCTACATCAGGCATTAGTGCCACATCTCTTTTCCTACTTTCTGCAGAACATTCATATTCTAAAATTACAAATTTCTGAAGATCATTTTGGAAGGTGGAAGTTGTCTTCAATACCTCAGCTGGAGAGCTGGTTAGGGTTTATTCCTATCACCTTGTGCTTATACATCAGCATTCCTGGATCTTCATTTCAGATCTGGCATTAGGCCAAAATTTATTAACCTTCTAGCAGCATTATTTCCTTTAAGAATTATGTTGTGCAATTTTCATATCCAAAATGAGGAAGGACGTTGCTAGCATTTCAACTAGTAATATTGTGAGGGATAATTCCCTAACATTGCCATCAGTATTATCATCAGCCTGGAGTTTATTGCAGAATTTTTTTGTAGGAAGAAGGCCTCTCTTTCCCTCACAGTGCAGTTTCTATTGACAGTTGCATTGCAGCAATTGTAATCATCATTGGAGGATTGAGAAGCTAGATCTAGAGCTTCTAGCTTGTAGATCTAAAGAAGGGATTAGACCTTCAAGCTTAGATCTGATCTTAAAAAATATTTCAGCCATCTATTTGACAGATCAAGCTTCATATCTATATTTCCCAGTAGATCAAGGATCAAACCCTAGGAGGGTGATTTTCCAAAGTTGTAGATCTGGAAAATCCTTTCCGGGTTATCTTCGAAATCCATCACATTGGCCAGATCTTGAATCTTGGCATCATCTAAGCTCCAGATTTGAGTATATCTGCATTTTCCTTTTCATCCTGCGGTTATATGTTTATATTTTGTTGAAGGGATAGTGTAGTATTTTCTTCAGTGGCTCTTCAGTTACACAATGCCTATTGTGGCATGTTTTCTAGGTGATTCTAGGCCATCTCTTTGGCTAGATATCCTCATATTTTTTACATTTTATAACTGAATCTTTTCTGATATAATAAAATGGCTCAGCTTCTATGTAAATTTTGATGTTGTCTTAATATTTATTGTTTACTTAATTGCAGTCCTTATATTGTGTTTAAGTATTAATGCATTCTCCCTTTTTGGATATTACAGAATGTTTCTTGATTTTTCAAGTTTTCAAAAATTCAAAGTTTATCAAATGGATGTAAAATCTGCTTTCCTAAATGGTGGTATAGAAGAATAAGTTTATATAGAACAGCCAGAAGGATTCATTCTAGGAAATTATGAAAAACTTGTTTGCAAAATTAAAAAGGCTCTATATGTTCTCAAACAGGGTCCTTGGGCATGGTACTATCATCTTGACAAATATCTTCAAGAACAAGCTTTCACAAAAGGATCTGCTCACAGTAACTTATACAAAAAAATTGAGAATGATAAACTATTAATTATTTTTGTGTATGTTGATGAGAATTTTTTGCGAGTAATGAAGAGTCCATGAGTCAAAAAATTTCTTCTGTTATGCAGCAAGAATTTAAAATGTCATTACTTGGGGAACTAACATATTTCATTGGTTACAAGTGCAACAAGCAATAGATGGAATATTTCTATCACAAGAAAAATATCTCCATAAAATTATGAAGAAGTATGGGATGGAATACTGCAAACCTGTAAATACTCCAATGGTAACTTGATGTAACCTTAGTTGTCATGATGATTCTCCCATGGTGAATCAACTAGAGTATAGATCTATGATTGGAGGTAAACTTTATCTAGCCAAGACAAGACCAGACATTATGCATGCAGTTGGGATTGTTGGACGATTCCAAGCTAATCCAAATGAGTCACACCTTCAGGTTGTAAAAATAATATTCAAATATCTAAAAGGGACTCAAGAATTTGGTGTATGGTATCCAAAGAATGTTGATCTCACTCTTCATGCTTACACAAATGCAGTCTGGCCTGGAAATATTGATGATAAAAAAAGCACTAATGGTGGGGAATTCTATATGGGGCCCAGACTAGTATCTTGGTTCAGTAAGAAACAAAGTTCTTTTGCCTTATCTACAACAGAAGAAAAATATGTGGCTGACGCATCATGTTGCACAAAACTTCTTTGGATGGTGAAAAAATTACAAGACATTCAAATCAAATGTTCCCCTCCCATCTCCATCCTATGTGATAATACAAGTGCCATCAGCATCTCGAAAAATATTGTTATGCATTCCAAGACCAAGCACATTCTTGTCAAGTATCACTTCTTACATGAACAAGTGCTTTAACAAAAGCTCAAATTGGATTATGTTCCCTCCAAAGAACAAGTTGTTGATATATTTATTAAACCTCTTCTGAGGGAAGCATTAGAATATCATAGAGAGAAGCTAGGAGTTTTCTCTGCCTCACATATTGAATCTGCTTAATTTCAGAATATTAAATTCAGTACGCTGGTTTCATAAAGGCGAATCGCGTATATACTCGATTTTCTGTGCATAATACCATGTAAGGTTGTTGCTGACATAAATTCTATGGGTCGACTTTCAGAGCAGTCTGTGGTGTTGATGGGTAAACTCTTCTTCCTTGGTATTCATCTTATAGAACCTTTCTTTGATATTTCTGATGAAGATGCATTTGATGAATTAGTTGTTGAAAGTGTTCAGGATGCATAGGTTTAGGGGGAGCATTTGAATAAGCTACATTGTTGACATCATGATTAGTTGTTGTGTTATGATCTCTTGTTTGAGATTATTTGGTCTTCGTTATAAAAAATCATATCTTTTATTTGATCAAAATTTCATGTTGATACCTATGATGTAAATCTGTTATATTCAGTCATGTAAGGACTTGTTCAAATTTTTAAACCCACTTGTTTGGGTAGTTTAGTAAAATATGTAATTCCACTTGGTTGGATCATTGATGTAAGTATCAGTCCTTAGTAACATGAATTTTCATACTCGTTTGACTTATATAGTCATGCACTTCATTTAAAAATATGTCTGAAGATTTAGCATGAAATTAGTAAAGAGAAAAATAACTTATTGTGATTATTGCAAGTATTGATTCACCCCCCATCTCAGTATTTATCCCAATACAAGGAACGTGTATGGTATAGGTCATGTTGGGTCATGTGAGGGTGCCCAAGGAAATGTGTTTAGGTGAGTTGGGTTGGGTCTGGTGAGCTCCTGCCATGTGAGGTCACCCAAGGAAATGCATGCATACAGGTCAGGTCTGGTCATGTGAGGTAACCTAAGGAAACGAATTTGGGCAGGTCAGGTAGGGTCGTGTCATGTGAGGGCGAACAAGGAAACACCTTTAGGCGGATCAGGGTGAGTCAGGTCAGGTCATGTGAGGGCACCCAGGGAAACACATTCGAGTGGGTCAAGTTGGGTCAGGTTGTGTGAGTGCACTCAGGGAAATGTGTTCGAGTCGGTCGGGTCAGGTCGAGTCAGATCGGGTGAGGGAACCCAAGGAAACGCATTTGGGTGGGTCAAGTTGGGTCAGGTCAGGTTGTGTGATGGTGGCCATATCAAAAATGATAATTTGTGACCACCCGTGCTCATTGTTCATGTTTTTGTGGTCTATTTTCTATTTTCTCCCTTGCGCCTTTGTTCGGGCGGGTCTGGTCATGCATTGCCAGGGTGCTAGAGGAAACGCGTTCAGGTCAGATCGTGTGAGGGAGGCCGTATAAAATATGCTAAGCTGTGACAGCTCATGTGCCTTATGCATGTTCATGCAACCCATTTTACATTCGCTCTCTCATGCCTTCGACATTCAAGAAGGTCGGGTCAGGTCGGTTCATGTGACAACGCTTAAGGAAAGGTGTTCGTGTTGGATTGGGTTAGTTTGTGCCAGAGTGTGAGGGTGACAAAGGAAATGCGTTCAGGTGGGTTAGGTCGGGTCGGGTCATGTCAAGGTGCGCAAGGAATGCGTATGGGTCGGGTCATGTCAAGTCGTATGAGGGTGCCCAAGAAAACACATTCACGCGAGTCTGGTCAGGTTCAGTTGGGTCGTGCCATGTGAGGTTGTCCAAGGAAATGAATTCGGGTGGGTCAATTTGGGTTGTGTCATGTGAGGGTGCCCAAGGAAATGTGTTCAGGTGGGTCAGGCTGGGTCATGTTGTGTTGTGTGAGGGCGGTTAGGAAAACACGTTCGGGCAGGTTGGGTCAGGTCGAGTCGGGTCATGTGGTGTGAGGGCACTTGAGGAAACATGTTTAGTCGGGTCTGGTCACGTCAGGTCATGTATGTGCACCTAAGAAAACGTGTTCAGTTAGGTTAGGTTGGTTCAGGTCCAGTCATGTAATGGCGCCCACGTTGGAAACGCGTTTGTGGAGGTTAGGTTGGGTCGCGTCAGGGGACCTAATGAAACTCATTCGGGTGAGTTAGGTCAGGTCGTTTTGTGTGAGTGTTCCCAAGGAAATACGTTCGAGCGAGTTGGGGCGAGTCGAGTCGGGTTGTGTGAGGGTGCCCAGTGAAATGTGTTTGGGCAGGTTAGGTCAAGTTAGGTTGGGTCGGGTCGTGTGAGGGTGGCCATATAAAAACCACTAAGTTCTGACTGCCCACATGCCTTGTGCACGTTTGTGCGATCCATTTTCCATTTTCTCCCTAATTATTTCATTCGGGTGGGTCGGGTCATGTCGTGCAAGGGCGTGACAGGAAACACGTTTAGGTCACATCATGTGAGGAAGGTTATAGAAAAAATGCTAAGTTATGACCACCTGTGTGCCTTGTGCACATTCGTGCGACCCATTTTTCATTTTCTCCCTCCTTCCTTGGACATTCGGGAGGGTAGGGTTGGGTTGGTTCGTCTTATGGCGCCCAAAGAAACGCGTTCAGGTTGGGTCAGGTCAGGTCATGCCATACTATGAGGACACCCAAAGAAACACGTTCGGGCTAGTGATGGCAGTTTAGGTCATGTGATGGCACCCAAGAAATGCGTCTGAGCCAGGTCATGTGGGTTCATGTGAGGGTGATGAGCTCCATCATTAGACATATTTGAAGGGGCTAATATTCACCTTTTTTCCTTCTTAGATCTCTTTTTCTTGCAATTTTATTATTGTTTGGGTTTAGTATGCTAGTATAGGTGGTAATTAAGGCTAACAGACTCTGAGTGCCTAATATAAGGTTGAGTGCAAAAAATCATGATTTATTAAGCACTTTTCTAAATATTTTATGACAAATAGTTTGAGGAGACAACAAGGAGAAAATATAGGAGGATTTACCACCCTCAAAGGTAGCTAAGGGATCCCAAAGATTATCTTCATCAATTCGAATTCCGCAAATAGCCAAGGGATTCCCAAGGATTCTCTCCAGTGATTAGAATTCTAGAGGCAGCCATGGAACTCAAAGAGGAGAGCACTTAGTCTTGGTTTACTTGGTGTCAAGTGGACTCAATCACCATTTCCGAGGGAGATATCAGTAGCTTCCCTCTAGAATAAATAGAGAAAAGCTAGAGCTAGGAAGATTTAGTCTATCCTAGTCTTGATTTCATTTAGAATTATTGTTGTGAACTATTGAAGCTTTTTGTTTTATTCAGGGATCAAAAATTTCAAAGATGTATGCAATTATTATTTTATGAAATGAGTAGACTGATTCCATTTGATTGATTTAAGTTCATATGGCTAGGCTCATGGGTTAGGGCCCAATGAATGTGCCTCATCTTCCCTACTGTTATTATCTTTTCCTTTATGTCATTTAGCTAGTTTTGCTTCTGCCATTTAAGTTAGATCTTCTTCTGATAAGTTTCATTGCTATTTAGTTTTTTTGCTTTTGTAGTTTTGATTCCTTATGTATAGTGAAATAGAGGGAAAAATCAAAAATTTTGGTCAAGTGTCCCTTCTCTCATCTCTGTCAATACAGTTCAAGTATGGGCAGACCTTCCCAAAGGCCGAAAATTTCTTTTTGTTTGAGTTTTGGGAATAATTTGTGTTACCAAGTCCAAGCCCTTCCTTCGCTGTTTTATCCTGCATTTCCATCTGTCTCCTGTGCATAATCCATAGGTGTGTTTCATTTTAGAGCACTGCTCTTATGCCTCCATTCCCCTCCTTCTCTTCTCATCTCAACGTTGTACTTACCTTTCCTTTGCCTAATGCACTTAGCCCTTGAAAGCCTTATTTCTTTGTTTTTCTTATTCACGGTTTCCTTTACCTTTTTAATGCTAAACGCTTGAAAAAAACCATCGAAACTCATCTTCCGCCTTTCCTCCTCAAAATCCCCGCTATTTTACTTTTCATTTTGCAGTTCACATTGTTTATGTTTTCCTTGCTAACACTTATCGCTCTTCTTGTTGATCGTGATATTGCATACATCGAAATCACACTTCACATCGCTTACCTTCTATCTTGAGGACTTACCTCTCTCATTTTCCGATTGCGTGCTGCATTCCTTTGTTCTATCGATCATCATCGCCTTACTCGTTTTAACACAAAATTCTTGAAAAACCATTGAAAACCGACCTCTGCCTTTTTCCTCAAAATGCATGCCACCGTACATCACATTTCGTAAATCGCAACATTCAGATCTTACCTTTAAACACTTGCTGCTTGTTTTAGCCGATTGCGATCGTGCAAATCGCATAATTTACCTTATTGCATAACATTTACTCCTTATTCTGCAGATGCAATAAGTCCACCATGTCACCCTCCGCCACATCACGCATCGCACATCGTAGCCCGCAACCTTTACCGTAGTGCAAATCACACATCACAAACTTAGTTCATTCCGTTAAGTCGTTACCACTATCCATTTAAGCTTGCGAAGTTTCGATTGCGACATCACATATCGCAACGTTTCCCTTCATCACACTCCCTCCTTCCGCTTCTAAGACCTTTTCAATTATCTCTGCTCCAAACTCATTTCTCATGCTATACTGAATTTTTCTAAGGTTTTAACCCCCTCATTCCGCTTTTGAACCTCATTTCATGTGTTGAACCTCCCGTTAGCCTCTTTTGTCCCTTTTTCTTCCTCCAAGCTACAAATTAACTCTTTTTAGTTATAATTAAGTCATGGATAGCTTAGTTGCATGGTTATAAGCATGGTAGATAGATCATAGGGTAAGTAGAGTGCATTTATCCATTTCGCCCAGTTAAGTGTGGTTTAGTATTGGTTTCCTTTCTGCTGTTTTTTTTTTTGTAAATTCAATTAGCTTCATTCTTGTCATTTCTTTACAGCAATTTAGTTCAATTTCCTTTCTGTCTTTTCCTTCCAGAAATTTACTTTAATTTTTTTCTCATAATTTAAGAAATAGCACCCTTTCGTAAAGCAGAAGAGGATGACATGAACATAATGCATATGCTGTGTATATCGCATTGCCACCTCAAATTTTGTATGAACCCTGGGTTGATAAAGTAAAGTAGGGAAGCCCCTGGGAGTTACAACACTCTTGGTGCAATACCTGGGCTCACCACTTTTTGGCACTGTTTATGGGGAGGTGTCTAGTATATATTTTTATTTTGTTTTAGCATTATTTTTTTCTCTCCTTTATTTTCTTGTCACTTCAGAAATATTTAAAAGGTACAAAAAATATTTGATTTTCATGCCTCGTAGGACTAGGAATACTGAAAGGCAAACTTTACCTAAAACCACCACATCACCTCCTAGCTAGCCTTCAATGTTCTTCAATGGCAATGAGATCGAACCCTCTATAGGAGAGCCTTCTGAACATTTTGAGGATGCTATTGGGGAAGAAGAAGAAGACCTTGTTTCAATTGAGGGACCTACTTCACGTATCTTAACCATGGCTGGGACCCAAAGATCCTTTCCCATAAGAGAGGTGGATGGGGACAATAACATGTAAAACATTAGTCCCTTATCTCTTCCACACTTCCATGAACTCACCTATTAGGACCCTAACACATTCATGTTTGAATTTTTTATTGTCTGTAGGACTTATGACTACACCTCTAATGACCAGAATTTGAATATATTCCCATCCACCCTTAAGGAAGCAACCTTGCGCTGGTTGATGGGGCTGCTTGGGGATAACATCACTACTTGGGCACATATGGAAGAGACCTTTAGCAATAAGTACAAAGACTATTTTAGGTCCAATGAAACTAAGGATGAGATATTTAGGATGAATCTAGGGCCTAATGAATCCCTAGAGGATTATGAAGTGAGGTTTCAATTGAACTATAAGAGAGCCAACTATACTCTTGATCCTGACTCACTCAAACTTGTACTTCTTTGAGGGATCAGTGAAGAGATGATAGAAACCTTGAATATGTTATTAGGAGGAGATATCTACTAAAAAACCTATGAAACAATCAAAAATGTATTCCAGAACCATTCTAAGGAATTTAGGAAGAAGGGAAAAGCCAAACAAATTATATCCAATACCCCTACCTCTTCCACCTTCATAAAAAATGATATTGGAAACATGATAGAGAACTTCAAGAGTGACATATTGCACAAATTTTCTTTGTAAATGGACACAATGCAGGTCAAAAGGAAGCAAAGAGATCCCTAGCCATACTTTGTCCTATATGTACCAGGAAACACCCAAGGAATGAATTTCCACTGAATGTCATAGAGGTTTTCTTAGTCTGTGAAGAGAATCATGCCACAGAGAAGTGACCCTCTTTTCTTGGACTTAAAATTGTATATCAAGGTGGGGAAAAAATGTCAGAGCAACTCTGTTTCATCAACCAGAGAAGGCCTCAGGGACCTCAGCCATATCAACAAGGTATGCAAGGTGAAACTAAATCTTACTATTACAACAATCAGAGTGCACCCATGCAACTTTGGTACACCCCACTCCTTCATCCTGGTCTACACCTCCTACTTGGCCTTCCAATCCTTTATATCATCCTCAACCAATAAACCAACCATTTTAGCAGTATGTTCCATAATAAACTTAGTGTAACAATCCATCCCAAGGGTGGAGGCCTCAAAAAAATCAACTACCTTCTCTAATTCCTCCACCCCAACCTCAACCTCAGTTTACTCATGCTGCTCCACCTAGGCTACCTATACCTGCACAGCCAATCCGAACCTAAACAAAACATAGGTACAACAGGCTCCTAGTGGAGAAACATCCCATCCAGCTTATGTTGTAGAGATACAGGAGGTTAATCCCAGGTCAGGAAGATTACTCCTAGACAACCATCCCCCATTTGCACCTATAGAGGTTGAAGAGGAAAAGGAAGAAGATAACACTCAGATCCAAAAACCTCCTTTTCCTGAGCTCTTGATCCGCCCTAGTCAGCACACCCCAAAGGAGACTGAACTCCTGGGAGAATTGGAAATTTTGTGTGTAAAGACACCACTTCTCCAGGACATTAACGATGTCCCTATCTACAATAGTCTCATCGAAGAAAAGTGCTTCTAGAAAGCTGGAAGGAGGAAGAGATATATCCCCACCATCAATGTTGTAGGACAACTGTCTAACTTGATGTTGGCGAAGGTGATATTTCCAAAATAGCTATACCCTGGTAGTTCAATTGTTGATGTACATATAGATGGTGTCATAGTACCCAGCACTCTGATTGATTTAGGGGATGCCATCAATATCATGACCAAGGAAACTATGTTGAAACTTAATCTCCAAGGGAAACCACAAAAGTTCTGCAGCTTTCAAATCAGTCCATAGTAACTCTGGAAGGAATTGTTGAGGATGTTATGGTTACCATTGAATCTTGGGAGTATCCTACATATTTTCTAATCCTGTATCCAAAAACCAAGTTTAATGTTTATCCTCTCATCTTAGGGAGACCTTGGTTAGCCATTACAGATGCTTATATTAGTTGTCGGACTGGAAACATGACTATAAAAAATGGGCCCTTGTCTAAAAAGATAGTGTTATATCCTCCAGTCCAGCCTTCCATTGATTGTGATCTCCTGATATGTTTGGAGGATGAAGAAGATGAGTTATATAACACTACCCCTATGTGTACCATAGATGTTATACTTAGAGGGGGGAAACTTAATGAAGATGAACTCGTCAACCATGCCATTCAAAACAAATCCTCCACTAACACCCCTCTCAAAACATTAGTCAAAGAGTCTGAAAACCAACCTTGGATGGAAGTGAAATCATTTGAGAAAACCTCTGAAACCACCAAGGTTGTCGACTTTGGCCCATCAAGAGCTCTAAAAATGAACCCAAACCTCTCAATGAATAAGAGAAGCAGTTATGCCAACTTTTGAAAGAAATATTGAAGCATTTTCTTGGGATTACAAGGACATGAAAGGGGTGCATCCTTTAGTATGTAGACATCACATTTACATCAAAGAAGGATGCAAGACTATGAGAAAACCCCATAGAAGAATGAAACTATCTCTAAAGAACATAGTCCAAGAAGAGATACAAAAACTATTGGATGCAGGGTTCATATATCTTATATCTGATAGTGAGTGGGTATCTCCTCTTTTCCTAGTCCCAAAGAAAAATGAGAAGTGGCAAATTTTTGTTGATTATCAAGAAATTAACAAAGCCACCAAGAAATACCATTTCACTTTTCCCTTTATAGAGAAGTTCCTAGATAGCCTTTTAGGGAAAAAGATATTTTCCTTCTTAGATGGGCTCAGTGGGTACAATCGAATTCAAATCAGCCCTAAATACTAGGATAAGACTACTTTCACCTACCCTTGTGGCACCTTTTCTTATAGATTCCTACCCTTTGGGTTATGTAATGCCCCATCTGCCTTCAGAAGAGCTGTCATGAGCATCTTTTCTGAGTTATTCCATCACTCTGTCGAAATTTACATGGATGATTTCACACCATATGGGGATGAATTCCAGGAATCTCTCTCCAATTTGGGTAAATTACTAAGAAGGTACATTGAGATGCATCTCTCCTTAAGCCCAAAAATGTGTGAATTCCTGAAGAAAACAGGGGTTGTATTAGAACACTGCATATCCCAAGCAGGAATATAGGTAGATCCAAACAAAATCACTATCATCAAAAGGGTATCGATGCCTGAAAAGCATAAATATTTCAGGATTTTTTTAGGCTTAGCTGGTTACTATAGAAGGTTCATCAAAGATTTCAGCAATATGGCTTCACCATTATTTGGATTACTGGCCAAAGACTTTGAGTTTATTTGGTATGGTCCTTGTTAAGAGGCTTTTGAGATCATTAAGAATCGGTTGACTATTTCCCCCATCCTCCAAGGTCAAAATTTGACTCTTCCTTTCCACCTCCACACTGATGCATCCAACAAAGCTGTAGGGGAAACATTAGGAAAATTAGAGGACAAAATCCCTTATGCCATTTATTTCATCAACAAGAATTTGTCCAAGGCTGAGCTAAAATATACTGTTACTACGAAGGAGATGTTGGCCATCATCTTTGCATTTAAAAAAATTCAAGAATTATGTCATTGGTTATCAGACCTTTTTTCACACTAACCATACAACCATAAAGTATTTCATGAACAAACCAAATGCTAATGCTAGAATAATTAGATAGTTGTTACTTTTGCAACAATTTTATTTTACTATTGTTGATAAACGTGGAACAAAAAAGGTTGTTGCATAATTTTTGTCTAGGTTAGTTCTCCCTACATGTGAAGAAGGAATGGTGGATGGACACCTATTTTCCATATCAGTAGTCTCACCATGGTCTGATGATATAGCCAACTACTTGGTTTCTGGAAGACTCCATGCTAATCTTTCATTTAGGGGGAGGAGCAGAATCATCAAAAAAAGTGCCCCTTTCACATGCATTGGGGTGAATATCTTCAAGCTAGGCCCCTATCAAATCCTAAGAAGATGTGTGAGGGAGGAATAAGTTTTTGATATCCTCTCTGAATGTCATGACAACCCATGTGGATGCCACTTTGCTGTAAAGAGAACTATTTACAAAGTTTTTCAGGCAGGTTACTACTGGCCTACCCTTCACCAAGATTCCAAAAGATACACTAGCATGTATGACCAGTGCCAAAGGATGGGGAAACCCACACAAAGGGATGAAATTCCTTTACACCCTCATGTGGCTCTTAAGCCATTTCAAAACTGGGGCATGGACTTGATTGGACCCATCGATCCACCATCCCGACAAAAGAAGTATATCATAGTCTGCACTGATTACCTGATAAAGTGGGATGAAGAAAGAGCAATGAATATAGAAACCAAAGAAAAAGTAGTAGAATTTCTGAGGGAGAATGTGTTTTAAAATTTTGGATATCCTAGAGAAATAGTCATTGATCAGGGATCACATTTCACCTCTCATCTCATTGAGAATATTTTGAGGAAGCACAAGATTAAGCATAAACTTCTACTACCTATCACACTCAGGTGAATGGCAAGGTAGAACTAACTAATAGAGCTTTAGAGATCATCCTCCCCAAGGTTGTGAGAAAAAATAGAAAATATTGGGTAGATAGATTAGTTAAAGCTACCTGGGCCTACAACACCACTTGGAATACAACAACAGGATTCACTCCTTATGAACTAGTCTATGGTAAGAAAGCTCTATTTTCAGTTGAGTTTGAATTTAATAGTTTAAGAATGGAAGCTGAATTAAATCTATATCTAAAAAATTCCCAAAAAGAGAGGTTTCTACAACTAAATGGATTGGATGAGTTTAGAATCCAATCACTTCTTCACACAGAGGTAGTTCAACTGCAAAGGAAGGTATGGCATGATAAGAAAATCAAATAAAATACCTTCCAAGAAGGAGACTGGGAACTGTTTTATGATTCAAGGTTTAAAGAATTCAAAGGAAAGCTGATAACAAGATGGTTGGGGTCTTACATAGTGGAGAAATTCTTTGATAATGGCACAATTCAAATCAGGACCATAGATTAGGAAGGGACCCCCTTGCTTATGAATGGTCATAGACATAAAAATTACAAGAAGCCTTTTTCAAGGGTATAATTCATCAATTAAATAATTAGATAAGTGTAAGTGATGGGGAACTCCATAGTTTCCCACACCTCCTGAAAGAAAAATAAAAAATAAAAAAGAATAAGCTTGTGGGTTGAAAACCTCGTTCGAGGCAACTCACTTGCTCTAAAAAAATAAAGAAAAATAAAATAAAGATCCATGGGTGAAAACCTCTCTGAGGCGCCCAAGGAAATTTTTTGGGTTCAAAACCTCCATGGAGGCAGCCCACTTTATTTAAAAAAGAAAAAAGAAAAAAGAAAAAGAGAAAACCCAAAACAATGCATCTACATCACTATCTTTTTCTGTGTTTGTTGTTTTGTAGGTTGTTAATGGTTTCCGGAAAACAGAGGGAAGCATTCATATTATTTTCCCTTCTTCTATCTTTTTGTCCATCTCATAATTCACTCCATTCATATTCATAACTTCCTCCATCACCTCCATACACCACACTCCTCCATTCCTAAGAACAATGTAGCAAGAGAAGCAACACTCAAACAGATTGCTACAAACGTTAGGAAGTTCCTTTAAAAAAAAAGTTGTCCATGGAATGCCAAGAAGAACAACAAGGGAATTTGCACAATGGAGTTGAGGAGAACGAGAATGCCACCCATGGCATCTCAAGCTCCTCATTTAGCACGCTCCTAATTCAGCACATTGCTCACATAGGGAACAAGAATATGGTGAAGAACGCAACATCTAAAAATACTTTTCTCAAACCTCTAGCTCCTGAAACTAGCTTGGAAACAATAGGTAAACTCAGGAATAAGCTCTCACCCCTTTGCTGCATATTCATAATCATGAGAAGTAATTAATTTTCAGACTTAGAGTTTAAGGGGAAGAAAGGTGGCTAGTTAACTTGGCCACCACCGTGAGGTATGACTGGAATAAAACTAGGAGTACATACCACCCGGGAATGCAAAAGAAAAATTTTAAATCAGTGGAGTAGAGGAGAATGAGGGGAGGAAAACATGTAGTCCATCCTAAATTAATAGGGAGGAGGAACCAATTATCTATGACAGAAATGGAGCTGAGCGAAGTTATATTGACACTCCAAATTTAGCTGCATCATATAATAAAATGAGATGTCGTCTCATCCAAACCAGCGAATTGACAATTTTTAGAGGGAGAGGACCAATGTGAGAATGCAAAACTTGAAGAAGAAGAAGAAGAACCATGAAAAAACAAGAAGATCCAAAGGAAGAAGAGGAAGAACCAACAGAAACAAGAAGAACCAAAAGAAGAAAAGAGAGAGACAAAGGGGCATAGAAAAACATAAGAGATGGTTGTAGAAGTTAGAGAGATATCTGAAAATGGGTGAGACATAGACTCAAAACCCAACGTCACATACCCTCACTACAAAAAGAGAACTTCCACCCTTCCTCCTCTGAGCACAAAATGAAAAAGGCAAGCCTCTAGGTATTCCATAGTTGACAAGTATCAGAGAAAGTAAGAAACTTCTCCCATAAGCCCGATCATCATTGAATAATCACCAAGGGAGGGGGGGAGAATCTAAGAAATATTTCTGAAGGAGTAGCTGTAGAAGGCACATGTAGAGAATGTAGCGCTAAAGGCACAATTACAGCAAAAAGAGGAGCAAGTAGCCACCATGGCAGACTTATGCATAGAAGCCCTTCCATATAGATTCCCCTCTAACTCATATGTTGTGTACCTCAAATAACAATGGCTCCTATTTCAAATCAACACTCTAGCCTCCCATGGATCACTCCCTTTCCAAGATTGTATGTAATTCACGAAGTTCTACACGCATGCCAACATAGCTGATCAGGAAAGGATGGCATAATTTTATATGCACAACCTTGTGCTGAAAAATATGGAGATTTCGGATCCCAATATTACAATGGGAGATATGAATTTAATGGCTCTAGCATCTTGGATGGTGATTGAGGACAGTAGATCCAAAGAAATATGGAAGGTCATTGGGAGAATTTTGATCAATGGTTGTCATTGATGTCAACCAAAGCTGCACCAGGGGCTAACCCAATATTGCATGGGAATTTTGAGCTACCAAACTAATATATTCTGGGTCAATAATTTTTTTTATGGTTTCTACTTTTCGAGATGTTTCCGTTGATATATGGCACGCCATGTAATTCTTCACAGTTTGAGAGATATTCATGTTTGAAGTTTGTAACCCCAGTTAGTGGGCTAAAACCCCATGGGGTTGGGGCATGGGTCATTGAAAATTCATAATTAATATTTTTTATGCTCCTAAAATCCCTCCCACATTCACTTGTTGAAGCCCCTCTCAACTTAAGCATTCATATAAATTGTGATCTTCATTTCCTCCTTATGCAAGGGATTCGGCGATCTGAAACAGGTCATCGTGGAATTTTCGCTCTAATTTTTTTTCTACGAAGGCTCAGAAGCTGAATTTTTTATGAGGCGAAGAAAAACTCTTGAGGAAGCTGCAATAAAAATTTCAGATCAGGTTGTGCAACATTTTGGGAGATATGATCTGTGGAAGTAAGGGTTTTTGCAGGCTCTTGAAATTCATCTTAAAGAAGTGACCTTGGTAATTTCGTCATAAATTCCTCTCTAAGTATCAAATTTGAATGCCATAAAAAGTGAATGATAGTGCATAGTCTGTAGTTTTCCCTTTATAAATTTCAAAGACAAATGAAGAAACGGTGACACGTGGCATGCCGTACAAGTGCGCTCTATTGAAACAATCCATAATTAGGGTAGTGTTAGAAATTGGGTATAACTCTCTCTTGAAGAATCCAAATTGGATCAGACCTGTGGCATTGGAAAGAAGACTTAGAGGACTACTAAAAGACCAAAAATAGAATATTGAGGATCTGAAATAATAGATATACACCAGATTCAATATTGAGCTCCTAGAAGGCAAGAAAAAGCTAGATCATGTGTTGTCAAGGATTGCAAAGGACCAGACTTTCTACGACAGAAAAGAAAAACAAGGTGCAGCAGAGGGTAGCATGAAAATATCAGCAACCAAGGTGCATAACAGCAGAAAGAAGTTCATCATATGAAGTCTTCAAGTGGGCAGCACTACATACAATCATTGTAAAGGTATCATTGTACTTAGTCATTGTAAATACATTATTGTACAAATTGTACTAGTGTCTATCTGCCAAGGATTGAAGAGGAAGTGTTGGGAGGTCTAGGATCATCATTAGGTTGTTGTGTCAAAGTTGGGGTAATGGTCTAGTATATCTTCTTCTTCTACATCATTCTATATCATTTTAAAGTGGACCATTTTCCCTGGTACGGGAGTCCATTCTTATTTTATTCTTCTATAGGGTGGTAGGGTGGTGCTAGGGTGAGTTGTAGCTCATTGGGTGTTGGGGCATCCGTTCAGTGACTACTGAAGAATCTTGGGTGTTGGAGCGTCCATCCAGTGGGAGCTGGAGAAGAATACTTTTCTAGATTCTAGGAAGTTGGAGCTTTATTTTCAATTTGAGTTGAAAAAAATTATTAGAAAAGCATTAGGTGGTTTTTTTCTTGGAGTGGGTTTCCACCTTAAAAACTATGTGCATTTGTGTTCCTCTTTTTTTCTGCTATCATTGTACAAAAAATGATAATAATTGAAGATTATCTAATGCTCTAATTGAAAGAAATACTGATTCACCCCCCCTCTCAATATTTCCAACAATTGGTATCAGAGCTTGGTTCCTTCAATAGCAGTTTAACAGCTGGAAGGAGGTCATGGAGTATACCAAGAATGGTGTACCTCTATTCAATGAAAATAATTATGCACTTTGGAAAGGAAGAATGGAGGTCTATCTCTTGGTGCAAGGTTACGAAGTATGGGACACTGTTCAAAATGGATTTACATCAACTACGAATGAACGAGGTAAGAAGAATTTGCTAAATGATGCAAAAGCAAAGAATATTATTATCAGTTGAATTATTGAATCTTCTTATCATAAGGTGTTGGGTTGTAAAAATTCCAAAAATTTATGGGACAAGCTTGAGAATATATATGCAGGTGACTCAAATATCAAAGAAGTAAAGCTTCAAATCTATAGAGAAAAATTTGAGCAAATCAAAATGAAAGAAGATTGCAACATTGATGCATACTTTCAATACGTTGATGAAATAACCAATACTTTGGAAGGATTGGGAGAGCCAGTTGACGAGAAGACTATTATACAGAAGATTCTTAGAACGTTACCAGGGAGATTCAACGCAAAGGTATCGGTCTTAGAATACAATGAAAATCTCGACAAACTCTGCAAAGAGGAATTACATGGAGTTCTCATGGCATATGAAATGAGACTTGATGAAGAAGAGGGTACTTCGCATCTAGAAACTACGTTCTTTGCGTCTAAGAAAGCCAATAAGGATAAACAACCTTCAATTGAAAAGACATGCACCTGCAAGTGTGAAGAAAAGGGAGATGATGAAGAAGGTCTTTCAGATGAAGAATATGCTTACTTCACGAGAAAACTACAAATTGGTAAGGGAAAATTCAAAGGTAAACTTCCATTGATATGTTTTAGCTGTAATGAGGTTGGGCATTTTGCAGAAAAATGTCCAAACAAAAGTAATGGCAACTCAAAAAGAAAGAAAGGCTTTAAGAAATTCAACAAGCAAGGATCCAAAAGGAACTTTCTCTGTAAAGAAGATAGCTCATCATTCGATGAAGACAATGATAGTGAAGAAGAAGCCAATGAGAGAGTATTTTTTATGGCCAAGAACAATAAACCCAAGCACAATAAGCAAGAGGTATCAAAAACCGAAGAAGAAGGATGGACCATAGAAGAATTTTATGAGGAAGCAATCAAGCTTATAAAAGATGTCAAGGCAGAAAAGATCCATTTCAAAACTCTTGAAGAACAAGTTCAAGGTCTCAAAATTGAAGTTGAAGAACACAAATGCATTGAGGAGTCACTTCAAAATAATTTGGAAGAAAGAAACCAAGAAAGGGAACAATTAGAAGCCGAAGTAGTCTTGTTGCGTGAGGAAGTGAAGAAAGGAAAAACTATCCAAAACTATGCCAAAAAATCAAGGGCATTGGAAAAACTCATCAACAATCAATGATCTTACAACGACAAAACTGGTATCGGTTACAAAGAATAACAAGAAAGACCTTCTACAAAAAAATACAATGAACCTATGAGATCTGACATGCATGTAGACTTCATTGGACAAGATTCGCAAGAACAACCTTGGAAGACAATTCCTTGAAGAAAATTTCCATCCAGGCACCAACATATTTTTTATGGCTATTGTTATTCATGTGGAAAATTTGGTCATAAAGCTACAGAATGTCACACGTACCCTAGGAACGAATACAATTCCAAGATATCTGTCAAATATGAACCTCCTAGGGCTCAGCGAAATATCAATAGATTTGAACATTTAAGAAATAATATTGAATGTTACAAATGTCGAAACTTTGGACACATAGCCAAAGACTACATACTTGAAAATCCTCCAGAAGAATCTTCAAAGCCACAGAATGAATGAACATGGAAGAAGAAGAAGATTGATATTTGTGCTCTCGTTCTCAAGGCTCAAAAGAAAAAATTTGTGTGGTATGTTGATAGCAGTTGCTTAATGCATATTACTGGAGATAGAAATAAATTTGTATCTCTGAAAGAGAAGAAGGATGGAACCATGTCCTTTGGAAATGATGGATCTTCAAATGTTATAGGATCAGGTACTGTCACTCTCGGAAGAAAATATGTTCTAGCCAAGAATGTTCTATTGGTTGAAAACATGAATCACAATCTGCTCAATGTTGGAAAAATGTGTGATCAAGGACACACAATACTATTCAACTCCACAAAATGTGAAATCAGGAAAGGTGTGTATGGTGAAATTGTGGCTACAGCAAGTCGAGCTCCGAACGACATATATGTTATGGATGAAGCAACTAAAGCATGTCTAATAGCTAAAGAGGATGATACAATAATTGGTAGCAATGATGATCGACTAAGAATTTTGCTACAAAGGTGCAAAGTGATTTCGATATGTCTTTACTTGGTTGCAAATTAAGCGTAGACAACTCATCTAAGGATGTGGATCAAAGGTTGTACAGATCTATGATTAGTAGTCTTCTATATGTAATAGCCTCCCGACCAGATGTTAAGCAACCAGTTGGACAAGTAGCAAGATTTCAAGCAGCACCAAAAGAATCACATATCAAATATTCACCAGTTTTTTGAATATCTTCGTCAAAAGCTTGGGATTCTCCCAAGTTCTCATTAGATTTTTCTTTTTCAAGAATATAAAGCGGGAGTGGCAGTGTGTACAGGTCTGCAGGACGATTGTGTGTCAGCGAGAGTGGAAGTGTGTACAAGTTTGCAGGATGGTTTTGTTTTAGGGGGAGTTACTGCTTGCCATTGATGTCAAAGGGGGAGAGAATGTTGAAGGAAGAGGTGTCATGATCGCAGGGGGAGTACTTTTGTTGCCGTCAATGCCAAAGGGGGAGATTGTTGATCAGCGGTCATCATTGATGTCAACCCAAGCTGCACCAGGGGCTAACCAAATATTGCATGGGAATTTTGACCTACAAAATTAATATATTCTAGGTCAATAATGATTTTGATGGTTTCTACTTGTCGAGATGTTTCCGTTGATATATGGCACGCCATGTAATTCTTCACATTTTGAGAGATATTCATGTTTGAAGTTTGTAACCCCAGTTAGTGGGCTAAAACCCCATGGGGTTGGGGCATGGGTCATTGAAAAGTCATAATTAATATTTTTTGTGCACCTAAAATCCCTCCCACATTCACTTGTTGAAGCCCCTCTCAACTTAAGCATTCATATAAATTGTAATCTTCATTTCCTCCTTATGCAAGGGATTCGGCCATCTGAAACAGGTCATCGTGGAATTTTCGCTCTAACGTTTTTTCTACGAAGGAAAAAAATCTGAAATTTTAATGAGGCAAAGCCGAAATCCTAAGGAAGGTTTAGTAAAAATTTTAGATCAAGTTGCACATAATTTTTTGAGATATGATCTGTGGAAGTAAGGGTTTTTGCAGGCTCCTGAAATTCATCTCAAAGAAGTGACCTTGGTAAATTCATCATAAGTCCCTCTCTGAGTATCAGATTTGAATGCCGTAAAAATTGATAGATAGTGCACAATCTGTAATTTGCACTCTATTAATTTCAAAGACAAATGAAGAAACGGTGACACGTGGCACGTCGTACAAGTGCGCTCTACTGAAAAAATCCATAATTAGGGCAGTGTGAGAAATTGGGTATAACTCTCTCTTGAAGAATCCAAATTGGGTCAAACCTGTGGCATTGGAAAGAAGACTCAGAGGAATAATATAGGACCAAAAATCAGATATTGAGGATCTGAAATAATAGAGATACACAAGATTCAATATCAAGCTCCTAGAAGGCAAGAAAAAGCTAGATCATGTGTTGTCAAGGATTACAAAGGACCAGACTTTCTACGGCAGAAAATAAAAACAAGGTGCAGCAGAGGGTAGCATGACAAGAGTAGCAACCAAGGTGCATAACAGCAGCAGGAAGTTCATCATATGAAGTCTTCAAGTGGGCAGCACTACATACAATCATTGTAAAGGTATCATTGTACTTAGTCATTGTAAATACATTATTGTACAAATTGTACTAGTGTCTATCTGCCAAGGGTTGAAGAGGCAATGTTGGGAGGTCTAGGATCATCATTAGGTGGTTGTATCAAAGTTGGGGTTATGGTCTAGTATATATTCTTCTTCTACATCATTCTATATCATTGTAAAGTGGACCATTTTCCATGGTACGGGAGTCCATTCTTCTTTTATTCTTCTATAGGGTGGTAGGGTGGTGCTAGGGTGAGTTGTAGCTCATTGGGTGTTGGGGCATCCGTTCAGTGACTACTAAAGAATCTCGGGCATTGGAGCGTCCATCCAGTGGGAGCTGGAGAAGAATGCTTTTCTAGATTCTAGGAAGTTGGAGCTTTATTTTCAATTGGAGTTGAAAATAATTATTAGAAAAGCATTAGGTGGTTTTTGTCCTGGAGTGGGTTTCCACCTTAAAAACTGTGTGCATTTGTGTTCCTCTTGTTTGCCGCTATCATTGTACAAAAAATGATAATAATTGAATATTAACTAATGCTCTAATTGAAAGAAATACTGATTCACCCCCCCTCTCAGTATTTCCAGCAGAGAAGAAATATAGAAACCTTATATCTTAGACCGGAAGTGTTCCACCCAAGGGGAGTCATCCTTAACCATCAAGATATTGAAAAGGATCCTGCACTGGTTGAATGCTACCTTCGGGCTCAAAACTAGGTGATAGGCCACTTTAATGATGTTTCTAGATAGATAGAAGAGCAGTGCATTATGGCCAGCTAGAGGAGATGGAACAACCTCGCACATAGCCTCAAGAACATGGAGCATACTACTCCAGAAATACTAAAGGGTGCATTGGAAAGGGCACCATAATACAAGAGGGCCATCAAGGCCAAAAATATCTTATAGTTGGGACTGAAGCTCAACAAACCTTTGATGTGGGGCCTGACTGATGAAGAGGACACATATGCACAAGATAAAGAATGGGAGAATGCAGAAACGAATGGTGGATTTTACCCCCTTGGGTAAACTCCCACACTTCCTCCTCAAGAAGTCAGGGGAGCTGTCAAATATTTGAAGGAAATGGAGGGGGGGGATTAGATACTGAGAGGATGAGAAACCATTCAGTAGGGGGTTGATGATGAGGTCCATCATTAGACATATTTGGAGGGGTTAGTAGTCACCTTTTTTCCTTTTTAGATTTCTTTTTCTTGCATTTTTATTATTTTTTGGGTTTATGATTCTAGTATAGGTGGTGATGAAGGTTAACATACTCTGAGTGCCTAATATAAGGCTGAGTGGAGAAAATCATGTTTTATTAAGCACTTTTATAAAGATTTTATCAAAAAAGGTTGGAGGAGACAACAAGGAGAAAATATAGGAGGATTTTCCACCCTCAAAGGCATGTGAGGGATCCCAAAGCTTCTCTCCAGCAATTCAAATTCTAAAATCAGCCAAAGGATCCCCAAGGATTCTCTCCAGAAATTCGAATTCTAGAGAGAGTCGCTCAACTCAAAGAGGAGAGTACTCAGTTTTGGTTTACTTGGACTCAAGTGGACCCAATCACCATTTTCGAGGGAGCTATTCATTATGGGAATTTTGAGATCTAAAATGGGCCTCGTAAGAAAAATGTACAACAAAAATACACTTTATGAGAACCAATAAGGTTCAAGATGATGATGTCAACCATGGGGGATGATTCACCATTTTTTAAGTAAAAGGGTAAAAAGATTTAAAAATAATAAAATAATAAAAATAAATTTTCAACTCGTATTTTCAACTTATCTCCCAAATTTTTTACTCAAATTTCAAGCAGGAGTACTCGTTGGATGAAAAATTTAATTCCTCACCCAAGGAGTACCCATGTTGCATACTTTAGATGGGCCCTGCTACATGAAAAATGTGATTACAGTCATGTTTTTCATGTATGTCTCATTTTTCGTATAGTAGGACCCATCGAAAGTATGCAACATGGGTACTCGTTTGATGAGGAATTAAATTTTTCATCCAATGAGTACTCCTGCTAAAAATTTGAGTAAAAAATTTGGGAGAGAAGTTGAAAATATGAGTTGGAAATGTAGTTTTTTCTTTTTTCCCTCTAAAATTTGATGATGTAATCAAATCTTATTTTATTATTTCCACTATTATTTTATAATTTCCTTAGGAGGCCCATTTTAGACCTTAAAATTACCCTAATGCGGTAGCTTCCCTATAGAATAAATAGAGCATAGCTAGAGTTAGGAAGAGTTATTCTATCCTAGTCTCGATTCCATTCAGAATTATTGTTGTGAACTATTGAAACTTTTTGTTTTACTCAGGGATCGAAACTTTCAGAGATGTATGCATTTATTATTTTATGAAATGAGAAGACTGATTCCATTTGATTTATTTAAGTTCAAAGGGCTAGGCTAATGGGTTAGGGCCCAATCCATGTGCCTCAGCTTCTCTGTTGTTATTATCTTTTCCTTTTTGTCATTTAGCTAGTTTTTCTTCTTCCATTTAAGTTAGATATGCTTCTGATACGTTTCATTGCTATTTATTTTTTGTGATGTTGTAGTTTCAATTTCTTATGCATAGAAAAATAAAGGGAAAAATCCAAAACGGTGGTCAAGTTTCCCTCCTCTCATCTCTTTCAATAGAGTTAGAGTAGGGGCATACCTTCCCACAAGCCAAAATTTGCATTTTTTTTTATTTTCGGGAAGAATTTGTGTTACCAAGTCCAAGCCCTTCCTTCACTATTTCATCCTGTATATCTATCTATCTCCCATGCATAATACACATGTGTGTTTCATTTTCAAGCATTTCTCTTATGCCTCCATTCCCCTACTTCTCTTCTCATCTCAAGTTGTACTTACCTTTACTTTTCCTAATGGACTTAGCCCTTCAAAGCCTTATTTCTTTCTTTTTCTTATTCACGATCGCCTTTACATTTTTAACACTAAACATTTGAAAAAAACCATTGAAACTCATATTCCGCCTTTCCTCCTCAAAATCTCTGCTACCGTACTTCTCATTTCGCACTTCGAATTGTTTACGTCATCCCCGTTAACACTTACCACTCTTCTCGCTGATCGGGATTTGCGTACTTCGCAATCGCACTTCACACCACTTAGCTTTGTCGATTTCCCACCGCATTCCTGTGTTCTATCGATCATCTTCGCCTTACTCGTTTTAACACAAAACACATGAAAAACCATCGAAAATTGACCTCTACCTTTCTCCTAGAAATTCCCACCACCATACATTGCATTTCTCAAATTGCAACATTTAGCTCTTACCTTTAAACACTTACGACTTGTTCTAGCCGATTGGGATCTTACAATTGCGCAAATCAAAAATCACATCATTTACCTTTTTTCATAACATTTACCGCTTATTCCATCAATCCGATAACTCTACCACATCACCTTCCACAATGTCACGCATCACACATTGTAGCCTGCAACCTTTACCGCAGTGCAAATCACACATCGCACATCTTAGTTCATTTCGTTAAGTCCTTACCACTATCCATTTAAACTTATGAAGTTGCAATTGCGACATCACATATCGCAATGTTTCCCTTAATCACAGTCCCTCCTTCTGCTTCTAAGCCTTTTTCAATTATCTCTACTCCAAATTCATTTCTCACATTATACTCAAGTTTTCTAAGATTTTAACCCCCTCATTCCACTTCTGAACCTCATTTCATGTGTTGAACCTCCCATTAGGCTCTTTTAGCCCTTTTTCTTCCTCCAAGCTGCAAATTAACTCTTTCTAGTTAGAATTAAGTCATGGATAGCTTAGTTTCATGGATAGAAGCATGGTAGATAGATAATAGGATAATTAGAGTGCATTTAGCCATTTGGCCAAGTTAATTGTGGTTTAGGATTATTTTCCTTTTTGTTGTTTGTTTTCTGCAAATTTAATTAGCTTTATTCTTGTCATTTCTTTCCACCAATTTAGTTTAGTTTCCTTTCTATCTTTTCCTTCTAGAAATTTACTTTACAGTTGTTCTCATAATTGAAGAAATAGTACCTTTCATAAACTAGAAGAGGATGACATGAAAAAACTACATTTGTGTTGTATATATCACTGTCACCTCAAAGTTTGTACAAACTCTAGGTTGATAAATTGAAGTAGGGAAGCCCATTAGAGTTGCAACACTCTCAGTGCAATACAAGGGCTCACCAAAGGGTGAACAAGATGTTATCACTCAAAAAAAAAAAATCAAAACATCATTCTGACAAGATTACTTAGGTTCATGGGTCAAAATAGGGTCTTAGGAGTCATTTCTTGAGTTTGACCAAGGGAAGTATTAAATTTTTATAGTTTTACCCTACCCTAGTGTTTAATTAAACTCATTTTTAAGGTCTTCAATGTAAACTCTTTCATAATTTTAGGATTAATTTCATTTCCCAATATTTTTGTATTAAAACTGCCCAATTAGACAAGAAACCACAGTTTCGTAGTGCATCGCATTGTAAAAAGTCACTTTGCGCTACAAAATCACTGATAGTTTCGTAGCGCAAACAACAAAAATTACACTACAGGTGCTATGAAAGCGCGGTTTTGTAACTGTCTTGTTAGTCGAGTTCTCAAATGTCAGCAACCATTGGGAAAGGGTAATATAGAGGCTTGTTGAGTCGTGTAATGATGAAATCAAAGTACACACCCACATTTGCAGTCATCATGGTCATTTTAGGATATGAGTGGGCCATCATTTTAAGTTATGAAAGGACACTTGAAATTCAAATTATTTCCTAATTAGTCATTCTCATTCCTTTTGCCTTCATTCGTATTGTCTGAGCTCTGAGTATTGAGCCAAACTTGTGGCTGGTTCTTACAAAGGTTATTGCATCCATTTCAAGTGAGGCTGATACATCCATATCAAGCGAGACTGAAATATTTATATCAAGTGAGGCTGAGAGGTTCTCTGAAGAATATGGCAGAGGAAAGAAAAATACAAAGAGGAGGGAAATGCTTAAGGCATGAACCTTAAGACATGAAGGCAATAACTGAAAACCCAATAGTGATGGAAGCATTTAGAAGAGAAGGTTGCCTATGGTTTTCTGAGAAATTGCAGGGCTGTCACACACAAGTATCCAAGGAATTTTCTATGAATTTCAATGGAACACCCACTAAAGTGGGGATGCTAAGTTTTTTTATCACATCAGAGATCATTGTTGCTATTGCAGAGATTCCAAGAGGTCAAGAAACCTGGTTCAAGGGGTTCAAATTTAATATGGAATAGTGTAAAGAGTTCATGAATCTTGAGCATATTGAGATGGATCTCAACAATTCTATCCTAAGAAGCTGCATCAAAAATAATTATTCAAAACTGCTGCTTAACATTCAGAAATATTTTACCTGTGAAGGCAGGTATCACAAGGTTTATTCATACCATTTCAAATTAATTCTACACTTCACTGGTAAGATTTCACTTGACTTGCCTTTTTATCTGCATATAATTCTTACAAATATGGTTGATAAGGTGCAAGAAAAGTCTGAGTGGAGTGAGACATCATTATTTCATCATGGCTTATTGAAATTATTAATTTTAGATGAACTTAAAAAGATAGGCAAATATTTGTCCTCATTCTTATTTGTTAATGGTTTTGAGTTGGAAACCCTAATTCCTGCAAGAAACCCTAAAGCTAAAGGAGTTCCATCACCACCACTAGTAGAACTAAGCCAACCTATGGTTGCAAAAACAAAAGAACCTACAAGAGTAAAGCCAAGAAAAGAAAATGATGAAAGGCCAGAGAAAATGAGAATTATTGATACACCAACTCTCCCACCTATAAAATAGAAATAAAAGGTTTTCAAAGATGCAAAATAGGAACAAGCTGTTAGCAAACAAGGGACCAAAAGAATAACTAGAAGCCAAGCAGTGGTTTTGAAAGGAAATACAGTTGCTACAGACGACAAATCAGTAACAAAGGGGAATCTAAAGGATATTATTCATGCCATTGAGATAGAGGAAACACCTATTGTACAAGTTGAATTCATAAGGGAAGATGAGTAGAAGTTGAAAAAGGCCAAGTCTGCAAAGAGATTAGAGTTTGAGGGGGAAGATGAAGGTTTCATTTTTCAAGCAAGAAAACCTATGACAAGGCATGCTAGGAAATTAATGGAAGGCAAAAAATAAGTTTAAAAACCCACTGAGATAGTTAAATCACCTAAACATATTATTGATCTCTCATCACCCACAATGAAGGATAAAATCAGAAAATTAAAAAGGGGAAAAGAGAAAGTGATAGAGAAAACAGAGTTTCAGCGCCTTGAGGAAAAGTTAAAGTTGGAAAATCAGGAAATTGCTGTCATGAAAAAGAGATCTAGAAAACGCAGTGTCGAGAAGGTACAATTTAAAAGGATGAAGGCAATGTGGGAAGGATAATTTGATTCTGTTTCTGAAACTTTGGACAATACAGAGCAACCTGTCAAGTGGACAATTCCAGCAATAAAAGAAGATAAGTTTGTCAGAATAATAAACACCCATCTGAGAGCTACGAAAAAAATACTTAAATATGTGGTGAAGGATTTACAAGAGCAACTGGAGTTAATTCATGATGAGCTACAGAGCAAAGGCATTAAGATGATAGTCATAGAAGAACCAATAGTTCAACCAATTTCAAATGAAGAATGAATGCCTCAAGGAAGCTAAAATGAAGTTGGTTTATGGTTTGTATGGTTTGAAGATGATGAGGACAGGTTATATTTTGAGAAGGATAAGTTGATTCTGTTTCTGAAACTTTGGACAATACAGAGCAACCTGTCAAGTCGAAAATTCCAGCAATAAAAGAAGCTAAGTTTGTCAGAATAATAAACACCCATATGAGAGCTACGAAAAAAATACTTAAAGATGTGGTGAAGGATTTACAAGAGCAAATGGAGTTAATTCATGATGAGCTATAGAGAAAAGGCATTAAGATGATATTCATAGAAGAACCAATAGGTCAACCAATTGCAAATGAAGAATGAATGCCTCAAGGAAGCTAAAATGAAGTTGGTTTATGGTTTGTATGGTTTGAATATGATGAGGAGAGGTTATATTTTGAGTTTTTTGGCAACCATAGATTTCATTTGAAAAATTTCTGAAAAATCTACATACTCAGCAGTTTCGTAGTGCCTCCAAGCTTAAAAAGCAGAAAAGCACTATGAAACTATTGTACCTTCCTTTTTTGTTTCCTTTGATAAGTATTTAAAGGGTTAAAGGTTATGTTAAGAGCTAAAATTTCTATGAAAGAGGTGTTGAAGGGTGATTAAAAAAATGCAAGAGGAAAGAGTCAAGTTTTTGGATAAAAAAGACTTGTAATGGCAGTGCTATAGAAAGCGCTATGAAACTATTGTCTTTTCGTAGCGCAATACATTACATCCTTTTGAGCAGTTTTTGAAGAGGTTTTAGACAACTGGAGGCTAGGAAAGAGTTATGGGACATGTTAAGCCAACTTTCAATAGCCAAGGACCACGAAATTAAGATTAAATGACAGTCATAATGTTCAAAGAAGGAAAAAATATCCTATGCCTAAAAAATAGGGTACAGTTTTCTATTTTGTGGAGGTCAACTAAGTGGTCATGAAGTGTAATATTCCCAAAATGGGGAAGTAGAAATATTTGAACACAATAATGAAAGAGTAGTGATACATCAACACATAAAATATAAGAAGATCCAAATAGCCATCATATTAAGATCATAGCAGCAAATTTATACAAACCCTTGAGGAAATAATCACTCAAGCCAGGCAAAACAAGCCTCAAGAGAACATGTACATGAAAAATGAAGTATACTGCTAAACAGAAAATTCCCAAGGCTATGAAACCATAGTTTTATTGGATATAACTACTTCTAGAGCATTTCAATACATGGATATTCAAATATAAAGGTCATACAATTTTTGGAGCAAAGATCTAAACCCCCAAACTCAATTTCAAGACAACCCAGAAAGGATTTCCTAAAATATACAAAAAGGAAAAAATGTCCAGTGCAGCCCTAGGGCTGAGTAGCAGCTGCAACTCAAAGTCTAGATGGAGATGGCTGAAGATGAAATATGATATGAATGAACCTCTTCCAATGGATCTTCCAAGTGATAGGCTGATCCTAACACTGAAGATCTCACCCTCCAATCAGTCACTGCAACCCCTCACTGCAAATGGTCATAGAAATAACGCAGTCATTGAGGGATACTTCACTGTAGGTGAAAGAAAATATATTGGCCAAGTGCTAAGATGTGAAATATACTCCATTATCTTCCTCACTGATCTCCCAAAGGAAATAAAGCTTCCTCCTCTGAAAAACAAGCTCCGAAAGTGGTGTTGTGAACCCTCCACTACAACACTCTGCAACACAATGTTATACTTCTGCAAAAATAATGTTGTAGCTAAAGGAGGTAGCTTAGTATCAAGCTTGGATGTGGATAAATGAAGTGCAATCTCCCTCAAGAGGGCTCACAATAAAGGAGAAGGAATTCCTAAACAAGAATGCCTTGTGCTAAGAAGCACAACAATATCAACTAAATAGTTGAAGAAAGCACAATAGTCATGTAGACCACAAATCCAATATTCAATAACATAAGATCAAATGTCTTGCTATGTCTGCCTTGACCTCCTTTTATACAAATGGAAGCCCTCTCACCTTGGGTCCCACTCATTAGGTTTCCTCCACCAAGGAATATTCCTCCCACTTATTTGCGTTGTCTCCAAAGATGATCTCCACCTCTTATCCCAGCATTGTTGACTTGGTCAAACTTGACATTATCCACATGAAAATGTCCCTTTTCACACATGAGGGTGTGAAATCCAACTCTTATGATGACTCTTTTCACATTATGAGCGATTTTATTCCTGTTTTATAAATGTATGGTCCTCCTTACCCATTTATTCATCTCCTAGGTGTTAAAAGAAAAATTCAATATTCCAGTTAGCTACATGCTAATTTTGGAATATTGCATGAAGAAACTAAATGCCATTATCCAAATTTGACCATGTGATGATACACTTGTCAATGATGTAATTTCAAATAGATAATATTGCTATAGATAGTAATAAGGAGTTTGAGTCCTTTTTGAAATATGACTGTCAAGTAGGATGGGTGTCTTTTTGTAATAATTTTCATCTTTTATGGTTATGCAAGGTGTCAGTGGACAGAAATTTGATGTATCTAGCCTAGAGGTAGATCATATGATGATGTAAGAGGTCTATTAAAGGCCATTGGGTCGAATTTTTCAAGGGCTGGACATTTTTGGCAAAACTGAGCTTGTTGTGAATTGACTGTTTTTTTCAGCTAAAACAAAGCTCTTCTACTTGACCAACTTGAGATTCTAAAGGGGTTTTAGTGTTTTCCTATTCTATTTGTATTTATTATATATCTCTTTAGTAGTGGTGTTCATCTATATTACTCAAAATTCATCTATGAGATGCTCTGACTTCCTTTATAAGTGAATTGACTATGTTTTTACATGTTTCATGTGTGTGCCTTATCACTAAAAACTCTGATATGCCTCAACTTCTATGTTAAGTAGGCTCACTGAATTATTGAATTTCTTTGACTCCATAGGCCTAGTGTATACATGCTAATGTTATTTTCAACCTACATCTATCATTATCAGTTTATTTCCTAAATAGAGTTAGCCATCTATATATTCATCCATATCATTAACCCTTGAGAGAGCCCTCTTAGGCTGAGGAGGCTAAGCCTCAGTTACAAGATTAGGTTTGAAATAGTTACATGAGATTATCTGAGCAAGCAGCCTATTAGGTCCAATTTTTTGATAACACAAGGAAAAATGTTTAGGTCGGTTAGGTCGGGTCCGTTTGGTTCGTGTCTTGTGAGGCCGCCAAGGAAACGTGTTCGAGTAGGTCAGGTCAGGTCATGTTGTGTGAGGGCAACCAAGGAAACGCATTCAAGTGGGTTGGGTTAGGTCGAGTCATGTTGTGTGAGGGCTCCTAGGAAAACACTTTTGGGTGGGTTGGGTCGGGTTGGGTCGGGTCATGTCATGCGATGGTGCCTGAGGAAATGCGTTCAGGCGGGTCAGGTCGGGTCAGGTCATGTGAGGGCGCCCAAGGAAAAGTTTTCAGGTGGGCTGGGTTGGTTCAGGTCGGGTTGTGTGACAGTGGCCAAGGAAACACATTCATGCGGGTTGGGTCGGGTCCTCTTAGGGCACCTAAGGAAACACATTCGTGTAGGTCAGGTTGGGTCGCGACGTGTGAGGGTGTCCAAGGAAACACGTTTTGGCGGGTCAGGGTAGATCGGTTCAGGTCATGTGAGGGTGGTCTTATAAAAAATGCCAATTTATGATTTCCCTTGTGCCTTACGCACATTTTTATAATCTATTTTCTATTTTCTCCCTCGTGCCTTCATTTGGTCGGGTCGGGTTGTGCCATGTGAGGGTACCACAGGAAACACATTCGGGTCAGATAGTGTGAGGGAGGTCATGCAATTAATACTAAGTTGTGACCACCTGTGTGCCTTGTGCATTTTCGTGCGACCAATTTTTCGTTTTCTCCCTCATGCCTTTGACGTTCGGGCGGGTCGGGTCAATTCATGTGATGGTGCCCAAGGAAACGCATTCAGGTCGGGTCGGGTTGAGTCGTACTGTTAGGGTGCCAAAGGAGATGGATTTGAGTGGGTTGGGTTGGGAGATGGGTCATGTTATGGCATCTAAGGAATGCGTATGGGTCAGGTTATATCAGGTTGTGTGAGGCCACCCAAAGAAACACGTTTCGGTGGGTTGGTTCGGGTCCAATGCGGTCATGCCCTATAAGGTCACCCAACGAAATGCATTCTCAGGGTCAAGTCGGGTTGTGTTGTGTGAGGGAACCCAAGGAAACATGCTCAGACAGATCGATTTGGGTAAGGTTAGGTCATGTGAAAGCACCTAGGAAGAAACTTTCGGGTGGGTCGGGTTGGGTTTGTTTGTGTGAGGGTGCCCAAGGAAACACATTTGTGTGGGTCAGGCCAGGTCATGTGAGGGCACCTAAGGAAACAGTTTCGAGCAGGTCAGGTGGGGTATTGTCATGTGAGGGTGCCAAAGGAAAGGTGTTCAGGAAGATTGTGGTGTTTTGGGTCAGGTCATGTGAGGGTGCCCAGGGAAACACATTCAGGCATGTCGGGTTGAGTCAGGTTGTGTGAGGGCACCAAGGGAAACGTGTTCAGGAGGGTCAGGTTAGGTTAGGTCAGGTCATGTGACGGTGGTCATATAAAAAATTATAATTTGTGACTGCGCATGTTCCTTGTGCACATTTTTGTGATCCGTTTTCAATTTTCTCCCTCGTTCCTTCGTTCAGCGGGTCAGGTCCTGTCGTGTTAGGGTGCCAAAGGAAATGCATTCAGGTCAGATCATGTGAGGGAGGCCATATAAAAAATTCTAAGTTGTGACCACCCATGTGCCTTGTCCATGTTCGTATGACCCATTTTTCGTTTGCTTCCTAGTGCCTTCAAAATTTAGGCGGGTCGGGTCGGGTCAGGTCGTGTGATGGCGCCCAAGAAAATGCGTTTGGGTCGGTTCGGGTTCGGTCATGTCATACTATGAGGGTGCCCAAGGAAACATGTTCGGGCAGGTCAGGTTGGGTCGGATTATGAGAGGGCTCCCAAGGAATGCGTTCAGGTCGGGTCATGTTGGGTTGTGTGAGGGTTCGCAAGGAAATGGGTTCGGACGGGTCAGGTCAGGTCCATTCTGGTCATGTCATGTGAGGCTGCCAAAGGAAACACATTCGGGCAGGTCAGGTTGGGTCGTCTCGTGTGAGGGTTCCCAAGGAAATGTGTTTGGAGCTGGCTCTGGTACAAGGTTCTGGGTTAGCCAATGGTGAATTTCTAGTACATGCATGTGATTTCAAATTTATGAAGCATGCACAATGGTATAATATTAAGGTTTGGTTGGATTTTGCTTGATTACAAAAAATTGTAAACAACCTGCATCAATGTTTCTTTCCTTTATGAAACAACTAACATCAATGCCTTCAAAAAACAAGTCAAAATAGAAGCAAACAAGTCTCCACACTTATCAAGTCATGTTGGGGCACTAGGTAGCTGAATATAATATATAAAATAAAACACCTACAACATTTCATAACAAAGTATGAACAAAATGAACCATTACTTAGACTGCATTGTAAGCCAAGAAACCAAATTTATCAATGTAAGGATCTACAATCCATTTTTATGCAGTCTGCTCCATCTAACATTATAAGCATATTGGCCATTTACAAATGGAGTATGTTGAAATAAATTGAAGGTTCCTTGATGTTAGTTCATGATATGGAAATTTAGTACAACAAAAATGGGAATATGACAGACTCAAGGTCAGATCTGTAATGGTAGATTTTAATTTCTTTCTTCATCTATTGATGGAAAGTTTTTTTGGTGCATTAAATTTTTTTTTTTTCTTTTAAATATTTTTTTCCTAACTGGTATCTTGAGGAATCCTCTAGAGCTACTCTACAATTTGGTGGGTAGCAAGCTCCAGGATTATTATTATATCTGCTTTGTAAATGATAAACACCCTTTGGTGGGCTAGCTTCTTATGGTCACCTCACAACCCTCTCACTTTGTTGGAAGCATAATTTTCATGGGTGAACTATATTTGAGCCTCCCTATTGTTCCAAGGCTTGATTTCATAGTCATATTTATTTTTCCCTCTATCGCCAAATATTCCTTTTAACAATTTTCCATAATTAGTCTTAATTTATAATCAATAGAGTTTTTCCTTCCACTTTTTGTTCAGTTCCCTCCACCTTTAAAGATGAAATACTTGCTAAAAATACAACTTTGGAATCCTATATATAGTGGGGTTTGTCTATTAGGAAAGTTGTTTTAGAAAACTCTTCTAAACTATTAATATTTTTTATGAATTTAGATTTTTCCATGCAGCTTGAATCCTTAGCCACAATTCCCAACCACTAACCCATTTAACCCCATAAACCTCTAAACCCATAACCCATTTAACCCTAAACCCTAACCTTTAAACCCTTAACCCCTAACCCATTTAACCCTAGAAACCCTTAAACCCCTAACCCATTTGACCCCCTAAACCCTAAACCTCTAAACTCTTAACCCCTAACCCCTTAAACCCTAATTCCTGACCCCTAACCCACTTAACCCCCTAAACCCCTAAAACCCTAAACCATTTAATGCCCTAACCCCTAACCCCTAATCCCTATAAGTCTTCTCGATCATCAATGTCTACAAAGTGCACGATCCCAGTCCAACGTGTTCATCAAGTTATTCCTCTATCATTGACACATCTGCAACATCCTGTTCTTGACATGTCTCAACTTCTTATTATTCATTGCAATCTGCACCTCTATATTTCTCCATTTCCAAACCAAGTCGAAGAAGCTATACTTTAACATTATCCTCCAAGAATTCAAGTTCAACACGAATCTATGGGTGCTCTTCTTTCATATGCCTCAACCCTTACAAGGTCTGAAAAATCCTCCCTTGACATTCTTCCCAACTTGCCATGTCTTGTTTTGAAACTTTGACCATGACTAATGTGTTTCCCTTGCAATTTTTTCACTTATACCAAGCAATATAATGTCCAAGATTCGATACCTACTCTAGCCATGTTGTTGTATTTGGGTGGGTCGAGTTGGGTCGGGTCATGTGAGGGTGCCCACGGAAACATGTTTGGGTCAGTTGGGTCAGGTTTTGCTATGTGAGGGCACCCAAGGAAACGTGTTTGGGCAGGTCAGGTTGGGTCATGTCATCCAAGGGCACTGACGGAAATGCATCCATTCAGGTCGGGTCTAGTTGAGCCATGTGGGGGTGCCCAGGGAAATGCATTCGATTGGGTTGGTTTAGATCGTGTTATGGGAGGCCACCCAACGAAACAATTTCAAGCGTGTCACAGGATCGGGTTGTGTGAGGGTGGCCGTATAAAAAATGCTAAGTTGTGATTTCCCGTGTGCATTGTTCAAGTTCATGTAACCCATTTTATTTTTTCTCCCTTGTGCCTTCGTTTGAGCTGTTAGGGTCGTGTCGTGTGAGGGTGCCTGGGGAAACATGTTCAAGTTGGCTCAGGTGGGGTCTAGTCGTGTGATGGAGGCGATATAAAAAATTCTAAGTTGTGACCACCCGTGTGCCTTTTTACGTATGTTTGTGTGATGCACTTTCCTTTTGCTTCATTGTGCCTTCGTTTAGGCGGGTTGGGTAGCGTCGTGTGAGGGTGCCCAAGGAAATGCGTTTAGGGCTGGTCAGGTTAGGTCGTGTGAGGGCGCACAAGGAAAAATGTTCAGGTTAGGTCGAGTCGTGCCATATGAGTGAACCCAAGGAAATGCATTCAGGTTAGGTCATGTGAGGGAAGGTGTATACAAAATGCTAAGTTCTGAAGGCCCATGTTTCTTATGCACATTTTTGTGACCCATTTTCCATTTTCTCCCTTTCTCCTTCGTTTAGGCGGGTCGAGTTGAGTCAATTCGTGTGAGGGTGCCCAAGGAAATGCGTTTGGGTCAAGTCGTGCTATTTCAGGGCACCCAAGGAAACGCATTTGGGTTAGGTCGGGTTGGTTCATGTGAGGGAAGCGATATAAAAAATTCTTAGTTGTGATTGCCCATGTGCCTTGTGCACGTTCGTGTGACATGTTTTTCGTTAGCTCCCTTGTGCCTTCATTCGGGCAGTTTGGGTTGTATCGTGTGAGGGCACCCAAGGAAAAGCATTCAGGTTGGGTCAGATTGGTTCGTGTGAGGGTGGCCGTATAAAAAATGCTAAGTTGTTACCACCCATATGGCTTGTGCACGTTCGTGTGGCCTATTTTCATTTTTCTACTTTGAGGCTTCGTTTTGGCGTGTTGGGTTGTGTCATGTGAGGGTGCTCAAGGAAACGCGCTTGGGTCAGGTTGTGTGAAGGAAGCCATATGAAAAATGCTAATTTTTGACTGCCCATGTCCCTTAATGTGCATGTCTGTGCGACCTGTTTGTCATTTTTTCCCTTGTGCCTTAGTTCGGGAGGGTCAGGTTGTGTGAGGGCACCCAAGGAAACATGTTCGGGTCAGGTTTGGGTCGGGTTGGGTCGTGTATGTGGAAATTTGTAAGTTTTACATATTAAATAATTTATATACACCTTAATATCTTATTTATTTATATTCAATGTTTAATTTAATACTATATATATATTATTATTATTTTTTAATATTATTATTTACATTTAATTTTTAATTTTTAATTTTAATTCCAATTCCCACTCAAAAAAATTTCACCCTTCACCCCATTGTAATATTCCTTTTTCAGGAAATTGCTACAACAGTGAGAATATCTCAAGATATTCTAAAGTTGGAGCCCCAGAAATAAGCAAGCACAATAATTGTGCAACAGCGACACTCAAATCATAAAAACATGAGAGAAAACCATATCCATTTTATTAAATAATAGTAGCTACAAATGAATACAAGATCTTGAGGATAAAGGATGCTCAAGATAGACAATGCTCAACCTCAAAGAACAAGTACATATCCCATGATGAAATACTGCTATAAATGTGATCTGAAGCTATGATAACACAGTTTTATAGAGAAAATGCATGCTACATATGTCAAATACATAGATAAAAAAATGTATGGCGAAATACAACAATGAGAGTGAAGATATCAGCTCCTAAAGACTACCTCTTGTCAATCCTGGAAGGATTGGCAATAAAATACAAAATCTGAAAAATGCCGAAGTTGCTGGGTAGCAGCAACAACTTAGAAATAGAATTGGATGGAGATGGATGAATATAATTCTCAAACTGAATATGCCTTCTCCAATGGATCTTTCAAGTTAAAGGTTGATCCCTTCACCAAAGATCTTCCCCTCCAAATGTATCTGCAAACCCCTACAGCAAATGCTCCTCTAGAATAATGTAGTGACTGGATGAAACTGCGTTGTAGGGCAATGGAATGAGTTGGCCTAGATGCAAAAAATATTCAATGAGCTCTGGGATGCCTCCAATTTGATGTCTCAAAGAGAAGAGAGACTTTTCCTTTGGAAAATAGCTGAAGGAGATGGTGTAGTGAACCCTCACTGCAACAACCAACAACACAACGTTAATCTGCTACAGAAATAAAGTTGTCTTGATGGAGGATGCTTGGCCTCAAGCCTAGATGTGAGGAAAATGAAGAAAAATCCCTCAAGATACCTCTCAAGAAGGAGAATAAATCCTAAATAGGAATTCCTCTGGCAATTCTTTCTAAGAAGCAAACAATGCACAATTGTCTAATGGAAAATTGAGATGAATAAACATAAGCATGAGAAACAATGGCTACCTTGTCCTCCTTTTAAATAAGTGAAAGCCCCTCTCCATGGGTCCCACTCCTATTAGGGTTTCCTCTACCAAATAACACTTTCCTCATTCATACTGCACTGCTTCTATAAGTGTGTTCCACCTCTTGGCCTAGCGCTGTTGACTTGGTCAAACTTAACCAAGCCTCTTTGCAAATAAGCCTGTTCACACATGAGGGTGTGAAAACCAGCTCCAAAGATGATCCCCTTTCATACTATGAGGAATTTTATTGAGAATATCATTATGAATGGGCCTCCTTACCCATTTATTCTCCTCCTAAGTGAAATTAGCAAAAATTAATGTTCCAAATTATTGTTGGAAAATTCTGGAACATTACAGTCCTCCCCTCCCAAATGTTGCTTGTCCTCAAGAAAATGCAAGGAAAGAACTGGAAAAAATCCTCTCAAGGCATGGAGTCTGTGAAGTGTTTGAGGAATATCTCCCTCATGTGGATCCTCCATCCTGAAGAAATCATCCTTGCAAAATGAGTCACTTCCCAACTAGGCAACTCCTGGAAACTATCCTCCACCTTTGGCTCTGGCAAGGTAGGTGGGATGAAAATATGCTCATGGTAGGAAAGGTAGCCTACCCCACGCTCTCCTTCTCTCCACTCATGATAAGTGTAGAGAAAGTGTTGATCCTAGGTTGCAAAATACTTTCCCTTAAGTGACAAGATGATGACTAGATCCCCAAGGACCTCTCCTCCAATGCTACAAATCATGCTGGCCCAAGCCTCTCCATATATAATGAGTTGGAAGTCATCATCATATGGAATCTTATTCCTCATATGGCTCACCTCATAATGAAACAAAGGAGCTGTTGTAGTGGCCATACTATGTCCCATGCTCCCTTTAGAACATGTGGTGAAAAGTGTGTGGGAGTTTTCTCCCTACAAGGACACATCCAACCAATGTGTCTCTCCTCCAATCATGCTCCTAAGGAAAGCTCCAAAAATATCAACCAGGGGAACCATAAGGAGAATCATGTTAGCTTCCATGTGTAGTAAAGGAGAAGGACAATGGTCCCTTAAATGAAGGCAACACAGTTTGACTCTCCACTGCCATAGAAAATGAAACGATGGGTGGCCTCCCCACCATTTTCTTGTTGCCCCAATCTCCTGGAGAAAGTGAATGATTCCATGTGCAATGTGAGTATGTTCTCCATAAGAAATATCCTCCCCATATTCACTTAGGGAGTGATCATCCATAATGGCCTCATGAATACCACCAAATCTTGAAGGAATAATATCCTTCCTTTGAGAAAATCCCTCCACATGTATGGTAAAGAGATGCATATATAGATATAAATCAATATGCAAGCCAAAAATACTCTTACCATATGTTTTTCTCATATAAATGGAGTGTCTCATAGATGAGTCTCTCCTGATCCCTAAAGGGAGAAGAGTTGACTGTGCTAACTCTTCCATCTCCTCATGATCCATGGAGTGCCTCCTCAAGGTCTTCAAGTCATTTTTCCCACAAGAAGGAAAGAAATGTAATGTGGCATTCATGGTTGGCCCATGGTTCCTCCTAAAATGTACAACATGTATAGCAAGGAGAATCACGCTCCAAATGAGCATCCTCAATCTCAAGCCCACTCTCCAAATAAAGCTCCCCATAAACATAAACATAGCATCAATACATGCAAGCATAGTACAATAAGAACAAGTTGTCAAATGACAACCGAAAAGTGAATCAAGGTCCCACACAAGGGACCAGTGCAATGCATGCCCTGCCTACATAAAATCAAACAAAACAAAGTGCTCCTCTAGCCAGTTTTTTGCTGCCACAATCATCCCATAAGATGTGAACATGAAAGTACAAAAGGGTGTCAATGGTGCACACCAGAAATCATGTGGCTCTCCCCAAAAATCACCAATGATATATCCAATCTCAATGCTACAAATGGCTTCATGTACACTATCATACAATATGGAAGAATAAATAATCCTCCTTGGGACAATATCCTACTCATAAATAGACAATAAGTACAAAACATAAAGTGTAACTGTACATCCTCCATTATGTACTCGAAGGCTTGAGCTGAAATGGCTCAACTGAAAAAGCTCCCTTACTCTTAATGAGTAGGAAGGTGGCTGTGACATCCTCACCATCATCATCTGGGCTATGCATCTCTCCATATGATGATGTATGTCATGTTGGATGCCCTCCCAAATGAACTCCTCTGCCAAGGCAAGATATGCATCAAAATGCATGGAAAATAAGTCCTCATATGCTGCATGCAATAACTTCTCCTTGAGACTAGAATCTCTAGTCAAGAAGACTCTAACAAGGTGAATGGATGACCATATCATCTACTATGTATCTATCATCTCTCTCTGGGTCATCAAGAATCATGCATGCACCAAGATCCGTGGAGTACTCAACTAAGAGATGAGATCTCCAGTAAGGATCAATCTTCCTTAGATATAGAGTTGGTGATCTGGCATGTGTAGCTCTCCTCATGCTGTTGTCTGCTACTTTGACATCCCCCATGCCAAATTTCTCCTCCAAAATCTTCACCTCTCCACAATCCAAGAGTGGTGAACCCAAAGACAACATGTCTCTCATCAATGACAGATATGGTGGCCTCCCTGGTGGAATGCCTCTATGCAGTGAGACATCTATGTCAAGAGTGGACTGCACATATGGTTGAGAAATCTTTCCCTTGCTCTCACAGTGCAATACAATTTGCCTCCTCTTTGCATTAGCTCTCTGAAATAGAGAAGGGTGTGTGCCTCTCATCACATGATGCTGCTCTTCCTCCCTTCCTCCTCCTTCCAGTTGTAGTGCTGCACAATAATGTTGCTCATTGATTGTGCTTGGACCTCCATGTATTAGATCCTAGGGACCTCCTTGCAAAGATGCAAGAATCCCTCTAGTTGGAGAAAGAGCTCCTCCTTCCTCTGCATGAGGTTCTAGATCAACTCTAGAAATGACAGCGTTGTTTCCCTCAGCCTCCTCAATATGAGTGGGCAACCCTCCAATGATTAGATCCTCTTTTGAAAAAGATATCTCTTTGCCTCTTTATGCCAAAAATGAAGATATTGCCTCCAAAAAAGAATCATGCAAGATATCAGCCTATTTCATGGTTCTCTGAATTTTTTTTTATTTTATGGTTTCCTCCATCACATGCAAGGGTTTTTTTTGTTTTAAAGTATTTGTTTCCTCCACATGTGTTTCAAAATTACCAAATCTCTTCATCAAAGTTCTAATGAAAATTGCATAGGAAGATGTATTTACATTTTTCAAAGTAAATGACTCAAATAACCACCATGCATAGACCTTAACTCCCAAGTGCAACACTGCTACTCTGATGGATTCATCTTCGGTAATCTGATGCTGCTGCAAAAAGGTGTATATCTCTTCTATCCAAGCCCTGGCTGAACAAGTAGGGGAACCATCAAAGATAGATAGATAAAATCTATCCTCATCATGCTGCTTGCTCCTCCTCACCATGATCTTCCAAAACTCTGGGAAAGTAATATGATCTCTAAACTTCTGATTTTGAGATTCATATTCATCCAAGAAACCTCTAAGAGTTCCTTCCTTCGGCGTTCCTCCTTTTTCTTTTCCTCCCATGGAAAATTTGGCCATGTCACTGTACTGTACCTTATAGGATGTGGCTACATGCTCACATCTCCCATAAGAAAAACTAGAGTTTGACTCAGTTTCAAACCCTCTTGGAGATCCTATACCAATCTCCCTCATCAGCTCCTCAAATTCTTCACGAATGGTCTGTACAAATTTTGGAAGAAGCTTTGTAAGCTCTTGTTACCTCTTTTCTCCATATAATGGAGTCTTCATCTTCTCTCTCCTTCATAGCATGATGGCTGAGATCCATTGGTTGGGCCACAGATCATGCTTTGATACCACTGTAATATTCCTTTTTCAAGAAATTGCTACAACAATGAGAATATCTCAAGATATTCTAAATTTGGAGCCCCAAAAATAAGCAAGCACAATAATGGTGCAGTAGCAACACTCAACTCATAAAAACATGAGAAAAAACCATAGCCATTTTATTAAATAATAGCAGCTACAAATGAATACAAGATATTGAGGATAAATGATGCTCAAGATAGACAATGGTCAACCTCAATGAACAAGTACATATCCCATGATGAAATACTAATATACATGTGATCTCAGGCTATGACATCACAATTTTATAGATCGAATCCATGCTACATATGTCAAATACATATATAAACAAATTTATGGCCCAATATAACAATGAGAGTGAAGATACCAGCTCCCAAAGAGTACCTCTTGTCAATCCTGGAAGGATTAGCAATAAAATACAAAATATGAAAAATGTCGGAGTTGCTGGGTAGCAAAATCAACTCAGAAATAGAACTGGATGGAGATGGGTGAATCTAATGCTCAAACTGAATATGCCTTCTCCAATGGATCTTTCAAGTGAAAGGCTGATCCTTTCACCAAAGATCTTCCCCTCCAAATGTATCTGCAAACCCCTACTGTAAATGCTCCTCTAGAATAACGCAATCACTGGATGAAATTGCACTGTAGGGAAATGGAATGAGTTGGCCTAGATGCCAAAAATCTTAAATTTTCTCTAAGATGCCTCCAATCTGATATCTCAAAGAGAAGAGAGAGTTTTTCTCTGAAAAATAGCTGAAGGAGATGGTGTAGTGAACCCTCACTGCAACACCCAACAAAACAACATTAATCTGTTGTAGAAATAATGTTGTATTGATGGAGGATGCTTGGCTTCAAGCCTGGATATGAGGAAAATGAAGAAAAATCCCTCAAGAGACCTCTCAAGAAGGAGAAGGAATCCTAAACAGGAATTCCTCCGGCAATTCTTGCTAAGCAGCAAAGAATGCACAATTGTCTAATGGACAATTGAGTTGAATAAACATAAGCATGAGAAACAATGGTTGCCTTGTCCTCCTTTTAAACAAGTGAAAGCCCCTCTCCATGGGTCCCACTCCTATTAGGGTTTTCTCCACCAAATAACCCTTTCCTCATTCATACTTCGTTGCTTCTCTAAGTGTGATCCACCTCTTGGCCTAGTGCTATGGACTTGGTCAAACTTAACAAAGCTTCTTTGCAAATAACCTTGTTCACACATGAGGGTGTGCAAACCAGCTCCAAAGATGATCCCCTTTCACAATATGAGGGGTTTTATTGATAATATCATTATGCATGGGCCTCCTTACCCATTTATTCTCCTTCCAAGTGAAATTAGCAAAAAATACTGTTCCAAATTATTGTCGGAAAATTTTGGAACATTACACCCAGCCTCCCTATTCCTGCCTGCAAAAAATAAACCCTTCAGGAGCTAGATCAAGTGGAACCATGTGCTTGCTATGACTCTTAATGCATTAACCGACTCGACCCAGAAATTTTCCACCTCTCTAATCATTGTTCCGAATGCGCTATCATTATTCTTCATGCAGACTTAGGTTGAACCCAACTCAACCTTGTCGAAATTCTTGACGCCCTAAGGAACCTGACTCGCCTTAAACCTAAGGTTTAATGCGTTTTCGATGACTTGACGCTACCATTTGTTCAGGCATATTGGAGTAGGGTGTGGACCAAATCCATGTTTTTACGGGCTCTGAGGTGATGTATATTCAGCTGGCCTGAGGAAGGAACTTGGAGAACAAGTTATTTTGGTTTGTTAGGGAATGAGTTCTTGACCATGTGCACAGGCTGTATGATTTTATGTTCAAATTTAGTGTGAACACTATGGATGGAAGAAATTTAAGGTTTATGACGATAAATATCTATTATATGGGCGATACAAGCCTCATATTACTCCTTTTCTATTTGTTAATCCAAAGGTTGCTGCAAAATATCATGTTGGGTCGATGGTAGTGTCTTGACAAGGCTTAGTCATGTCATTTCTAATGCGAAGCCATATTTCACTAATAAATCAAATTTTAACCATAGGTAATGAGAGAATCATGAACATGGCTAACTATGATTGATATTAGATGAACTATGGACTAAATTTTGAACTATGATATGTTGGGAACCAATGCTTGCTATGTGCAAGAACTGAAGGTGAACATGACAGAAGCAATATATCTGAGTTCAATTCCAAGGAATGTTCTAGCTTTATAAGCTAATTATGATGAGGAAGATGAATATAATGAGGTCGTGTCCCGTGGGCTGGGAAAAAACAGATGGATAAGCTATAGGCAGGGCCGCTTCCATGCCCCCGCTTGGTTTGCCCTCTTTCATTATCCCCTGCTTTTCCCCACTGTTTGATATCTTTGATTGTAATTGTTAAGTTCCTTTATGGTATTTTACCCAATACCTTGATTAGGTTTCATTTGGCACCTTCAGTAGTCATGTGGTCATGGGAAAGTTGGGTGAACTTATGCCACAAAGAGCTCATGACCGTAGACTGAATTCCATCCCTTGTTCACATTAAGCCTTTCCTTTATTGTTGATTGCACTAGGGTATCATGGTAAACCAATGGAAATCCCCAAGGGCACACATCCTAGGAGTTTCTCCTGCCAAACAAGGGGTTGTTTGTGTAAAATAAATAAAAGTTGCAAGTCCTTTTGGGTACAAAAAACCACGCAAAATATTCTTTAAAAATAGGCTATCTTCCACCATTGAAGGGTGCCACAGGAATTAAACCCTGGAGTTTTGAACCTGGATCATCATTGCTGAAAATTCTCTAACTCGTTCCTAGACCAAAACCCAACAGATATTTAATTTAGACTGGGATATACTAATCTAAGGATACTTGATTCCCTTCCTTTTTTTTTTTAAATTGATAAGGCCATGAAACCCATTTCTTATGCAAGATCCATTGTTATTGCTTTAGGTGGTGTAGACCTATTAATGCTATGAAATTTTTGTCATTCAAGATTTTGATCAAGCAAAACCTAGATGAAAAATGGTTTACATTAGTCATGTAAATTTGAAGATGCACATCCCATATGGCTGATTCCATCCTTGCCCCTTGATGCCAACTAGGGTTCTACCTATAGAACCGATTTGTGAGATTATATTACTGGATTATATTTTATGGTCTAATAAATTTTCTAGTGTAATATACTATAATTTTAGCACTCTATATGGTTGCAAATAGGGAGTGGGGATGTAGCAGGACTGGACAATATCCATCATGCCAAAATTTTCATATGTAAGTTTCAAACATCTACCAATTTTTGCAACAGATCATGATAAAATTTGAACAAGGCTAAGAGTGATGAATATTGAGATCTCATAGAATGCCTTCTTCATTTGGGATTCCTTTATATTTAATAAGACCAATTACCAATAAGAATTGTTTCCTTGATTTATGTGCTATTTTTTTTCCTGAAATCCTCAATTCATTGTTCATTTCCATGGATATCCTTCTATTCATTTCCTTCCAATTATCCCATAAGACGAAACCTGGACAAGTTTTCTAAGCCTGATTAATGATTTCATTCGGTACATTTTGTCTCCCATTTCTGAGATAGTGGTAATGATGTTTCCATGAGTTTTTTTAGATTGATAGAAGACATTAGATCCTTTATTCCACCAGATCGTGACATAGGATAATTCATCCATGAGGTAATTCAATTTTTCTTTCTCCCTTTGCATAGGTTGCATCAAGAGTGCCATTGGAAACCTATTTTCTAAATTTATTCCCATGTGAGGGTCTTGTGGTGGCCCAAAATCCAAAGGACCGTACTAGATTTTTCCCAATGTTTCAAGTTCCATATTTTCTTCCAAATTTGGTCCTCTTGGAGATTTACATATCTAATTGCTAATTTGTATGCCTCTTTGAGGATAAAGTTTCCCTCCATTTTATACCTGCATATGATTTTATCAACACCCTCCTAGAATTTAATTGGTCTCTCTTAAAGTTTTGAACATATTTTCTCTAGGGCTTCTTGGTTCCTATAATAATTTCATTGATATTTTAAATTTCACTTTCTCCACATATTTGGGTCTCTTTTTTCCTACCAAATACTGTAAAATTTAACATTACACTATCTATTGTCAATTCCTTCAATTCTTGATAACATCCAAACTGCGCCAGTATGGGAAATCAACTCCATGATTCCTCCCAGAATAAATAAATGGTTTTGAATAAAGCCCTTCTTGTTCTATACATTGTTCCATATAGGAGGTCCCCTCATATCCCATTTTAATCTTATCAATTCATGCTCTAGTATGTTGGATATATATTTGACTCTACATGGACTTCCCCAAAGAGAGTTGGGATTCATTAGGCATTTCCACCAAGTTTTGGCTACCGTAATTTTATCTAAAGAATCAAGATTTCAGAATTCCAGCCCTCATTTTATCCTTAGTAATTATATTTTTCTCTAGGCTACTGGATACCATTTTCTCTCCCTTTGTGCACCCCCCCATAGAAAAGAGTTTGTATGTTTTATATATTTTGAGTACATTTTTAGGGGAAAATACGGATGAAAATAGGTATAGATGCATATCTTCTAGAACATATTTTAGAAGGGAAATTTCTCTGAGAAAATTGAGAGCCATAAGAATCCAACTTAATAGCTTTTGTTCAAATTAGGAAAACAATTCTTCCCACAATAGCATTTTTAATGATATCTCTAGGAGTAGAGAACTTAGGTAGTTGAAAGGAAAAACACATTTCTAGATATGTTGAGAATGGGAAACATGCATTAGAACATATAGTGGGGTGTTAAAGGAGAAAATAGGAGATTTAGATGCATTGATTTACATGCCTAAGGCTTCTTAGAATATTTCAAAGCATGCCATATTTACCATGAAATTTTTGAACCTCGGAAACCTTATTATTCTGTTGTTGGGATACTCTAACCTCCAATCTAAACCAGTCAACATTCATGGACATTGAATTTGCATATTTCTATTCCAGCACATAGAAGGATCAGGAGCAATGGACTTCAACAATCTTATTTGGCCCTGCCTCACATGCATCCATCTCTCTTAGAATAAACATAGAATATAAAGGAAGCGTTATTTGGTGTGTGTTGGATTAATTCCAGCATGAGTGACATTCTAAAATGTCTTCAAGAAGTTCCCTTTTAGGGACTACCGAAGATATACCCAAGATTTTTTTTTTACAAACCTTTGTTGATTACGCAGGCCTGCGGTTTCTTGAACAAGAAATATATCACCAGTTTCATCATTTGGAAATCCATCAGCGGTATTAATTTCCAAAGAAATATTTATTTTCTAGTCTAGAGATTAATTATGTCTCTTCCTCTCTTTCTGTTGCAGGCACTCTAAACATCCACACTTGAATCTTTGAGATTATTATACAAACATTACTTTTTTGTGAAGGTAATTGTAAACATCACAATTAAGATTCATATAAACTTCTTTTATCCATACATAATCAAAAATAGAAAAATGAAATTTTATTTTAAGGAGCTTGTCACCAGGAGATTTCGGGTCAACACATTCAAATACTAATATAGGAACCATGTATGAACAAAGTAGTTTGGATGGTCATGTGAAGGGACCATGTGGCATTAAAATTATTTTCTAGGGAATATTGCATTAAGCTATGGCTGAAGCCAAATAAAATCCCATGTTTATTCTTGGAAAATTGGTTAATGTTTCATGATGTTTGACGCAAACCCTAGGGAGAAGCTTTCCAACCTGAAATATGATAGAAATGGTACTAGTTATTTCGATCAATCTGTTGTCTTCCATGAAAATGAGATTTCAAAGCTTATTCTAGAGGATGGTGTCTTGGCTGCAAGAACAAATCTGTCGTCAGACAAGAAAATGGACCTTGATTAAATGCAGGGGTGAAATTTTGAATGTTTGGATGTAGAAGGAATTTATTTTCCGAAAAGTAAAGAAGAAACTATCCTTTATGTGAGAAATGTGTTAGTTTATGTTGGTTTTAAAAATCAAAACATTCTAGAGACTACAATATGGAGCCATCCTTCCCATCCTATAGATCCTCAAGTTTTTTACCAACTTGAAGACTATTATAATGCTGCACAAGAAAAAAATCCATGCATGAAAAACACCAATGGAAGCCAAAGATGTAAGAAATCCAAGCTGGCTATGGAACTTGTCAATAGGAGGCTGATGTTTGAGCTTGTAAACAAAATATTGGGAAAACAATTGAAGCCATTATTAGACTCCCAACCCTAGATAAAGCCTGAAAAATTAATTTGTAGGTATATGTCTACTAACAAAAAACTACATAAACAAGTGTGGGATGATATTTCGAGGTCCCTCGAGGTAGATTGTATAATTCTAGAAGATTTGGAGCCTTTTATCAGTAAAGACATGAAAAGTAAAACCCCTTGGACACTGGACAATAACACTGTTACCGATGAAATAGGTAACTGCACTGGTACCTACTTTTTGATGTAGCAAGAAAAACACCCGATTTTGAAAATTGGTGAAGCAGAATCAATTTTTTTTTTTTTTAGCATGTTTTTAGCACTTTAATTTTTTATTTCTATTTTTTTTATTTTTTTCTGTGACGCTTTTTATGTCGATTTTGAATAGTGGTGGCATATCATCACCAACGTTTTTTTAGGGGATTGATTTTGACACTATACATTTTCTAATGTCTTCTTCTTCCGTGAGATGCTTATTTTTAAGTGTATTTATGTACTTGTGTTTTAAATGAAAAAAAATAAAAATAAAATTGTAATGATATCTTTAGTTTTTCACATAGATTAAAAAAAAAAAGGGTCAATATTATAAAGTTTATATTTTCTACAAGTTTAAGTATTGCTAATTAATTTTTCAATACACATCAAATAATTGTCGCTAAAAAACCAAGATTTTGAACGATATGACAAAAAAATACAAATTTTCAATACAAATAGAATGCAAAAAAAACACTTTTAGAGACTTTTTGTTAAAAAAACATGTTAAATAAACTAATTTTTGGGAAAACCTTAATAAAAACACTTAAGAAAATAGCATTTTTATTGAATTTTAGTCAAAAAATAATAGTAATCATATGTTTTTTTCAAAAAATAAGGATTCTTCTTATTAGTATGATTCTTTTGTCGTAAAAGATCACTTTAGCTATGCATATCAAGTAGCCCTAACATCAAGTATGGCTGCAAAAATATCTTTAAGTTTGCTGCATAAAATTAGATCTAAGCATAGAAGATATTAAGCAGATAAGATATAAAATGGCTCCATGCATCCAATGAACAAGACAAGAACAATGTATAAAAAGAATCTTATATTATATTAAAGAATGGGGCACCTGAGAGGAAAACAAGAAAGGTGTTTTCCAGTTCTCCTCAGTGGGATGGGTTCTTGGAATTCCTCAGTGTTTCATATCTAAAATTCCTCTCTTTGGTTAATGTGGAAAACCCTAACAAACATGGAACTCAATGGGAGTTCAAAATGCAAACAAATGGAAATGGTGACCAAGAGTAGATCTGGTGTGATCTAATGCAATGGAGGTGACTAATGAATGGGGAAAACCCTTCTATTTATAACAAAATATTGGGGTGTTCTAGAACTTGGTGCATGAATAAAATATTTTTAATCAAATTCTAGAATCACCCTTTAGGAATATTTTATTATATTTGTTGGAGGGAAAAGGTCTTTTGACTTGGGTCAATTACTTTATTTATAAACAATAAATAAATAAATGATTTATTTATTATTTTAGGGAGATGGTGGGAATATAATTAAATAAATAATGATTTATTTAATTATTTATATGTGATTTAGTCAAATTTAACTAAGAATATTATTTAAATAATGATTTAAATAACTTATTCTTAGGAAATAATTAAATAAATGATGATTTATTTAATTGATTACCTTGTTTTGGGTTAAATATGACCAAGAAATGTAAACAAATGTGGTGAAAGCAATTTTACTTGGGGTAAAATTGGTCTTACATGATGTACTTGGGTTCATCTAACGATAATGGGTTAGATGACCAAAAAATGGTGTAACAGATTTCCCCCCAACGTACGAGTGTTAGGAGCAAATCGTATGACCGAAGTACGTTGTAAGAACTTAAGAATTAGATAGTAAGATAGAAATGAAAGAGAGTAATGTAAGGTAATCTAAAGTGGTGGAGGACTAGACCCAGAGGAGACAAGACTTACAGGTGCAACAAGTCTCAAGTGTATGATGTGGTACCAATGTGAAAGGTGGCGGGGAAGACATACCTATGCCCACCGAGACAATAGTACAAAGGATAAGGCACCTAGAAAACCACGGAATGCAATAGTAAAGCCAGTGCTGGCCTAAACATGAGCCAGAAAACAAGAAGGATGAATCCCACATACATGTTATGCCTGGAATAATCGTCAGGACTTATACAATAGTTTTTTAGTACATGAGATATAAATACACCCAAATGCCCCCTACACACAGGGAAGGGCTCGCGAAATCAGACCGACATGTGTAAATCAAAGAGGTGCTGCAAGCGACTGAGGCCAATATCATCAAAGGAGAGGAGCTGCATCAAGGGTTGGAATGAATAATTCATCCGGGTATGTGGGGGGCTACCTACAGGGCCAACCCATCATGAGGGCTGAGACATCTCACACCCCGGGTATCACCAATAGCTGTTGTTGCATCACTGAACCATCAAGTGTGTAGATCGCGATCGGGTTGAAAAGAGCTCGAACCAAGGTACACTGCCCCCCTAGACCTGAGTTTTGGAGTAAATGGGTTGATGTCGATAGAACTAGGTCTGCCATAGGTGAGGTAGTAAGGGAATATCAATTAAGGCATGGGAGAAAATAGTGGAGCGACACACAGACGTAACTAAGGATGATGATGAAATGAGGGATGGTGCCAATGGGGACCATAAAAATCATGAGTACAAACTGGTAACTCATGACGAAAATTATCATGAACGAAGATGAGTGTGTGGGAAAAGTGGTGCCCCCCACTGAACTGTGGTGTAAGTGAGAAAATCTGATTTTAAGGGGATGTGAGGGAAGACTTCATGGACAGTGGGTGTCCTGGTGAAGTAGCGAAATGTGAAAAGAAATATATGTTGGCTATCTACAAAAAAATTAAACATGCATTTCAAGTGGGAAATGCTAGGGGTAATATTTCTTGAGATAGAGGGCATTGCGAGGATTAGGAAGGGGGTGGCCTTCAAAGACCTCTAAAAGATAGGCCCCCTTCCCAAGGTCGTTACTGATAATGTAAGGACCGAGCCATAGTGAGTTGAACTTCCCATGACCAAGGGTATCATGGGCTTGGTCATAGACTAGAAAAAGGTCACCTTCGTGAAATTGGCGAGGGTGTACTTTTCTATCATACTGAGCTTTGGTGTGCTTTTTGTCCACTTCAAGAGTTTGCAATGCAAAACGACGGTCTTCAGAGGCACGTTCGAGCATGATAAGTCGTTGTTCTAGAGGTTGGGTATCAGGGAGGAGTTCAACGGCCAGGTGAAGGGAAGGGATTTCACACTTGATTGGTAGTACTACCTCCTCACCGAAGACAAGGTGGAAAGGAGTGGAACCAGTGGCGGTTTTAACCGAAGTCTGATAAGCCCACAAAGAAGGGAAGAGCATAAGGTGCCAAATGTTTTTGTGCTTATTCACCGTTCTTTGAAGCATGGTCTTAAGAATTTTGTTGACTGCTTCAACTTGGCCATTACCTTGGGGGTAATAGGAAGATGAATATTGGTGCTGAAAACCCAAGAGTGAGGATAGATCATGCCAGATCTCATCTTCAAAATGTTGGCCATGGTCAGAGACTAGCTGTTTTGGAACTTCGAATCGAGTGATGACATGGTTAAAGAAAAAAAGGGCTGCGGTGGCTTCCGTATTGTTGAATGTCGGCATAGCTTCAGCCCATTTGGTGAAATAGTCAACTGCCACGATGATGTATTTGTGGTTACCAGCAGAGGGAGGTCAACATTCCATAAATTCAATGGCCCATTTGCAAAAAGGGCTAGTTGTGATGACAGGATGGAGGGGAGCGGGAGGAGCTCGTGCCTTGGGGGCGAAATTTTGGAAATTGGAACAGTGTTTGACTGCTTCAATGCAATCATTGAAGAGAGAAGGCCAAAAATACCCGGCGCGCATGATTTTTTGGGTGGCGGCAAGGCTAGAAAGGTGGCCCCCACAAGCACCGCTATGGCAGGCGTTGAGGATTTGTTCAGCTTCAACGTGTGTAAGGCAACGACGAAGGACAGTATCTACTCCACGATGACAAAGGTCGTCGCTAATTAGAAGGTAGCGAGAGGCTTGGTGTCGAATGTGTCATCGGGCAGCGTGATCAAGATGAAGGGTGAACCTTTGGGTTCGTAGGTAATTAAGGATATCACCGTACCAAGGATCATCAGTGGTGATGGCAAATAAATGTTCATCAGGAAGAGCATCATTAATAGGAGTGTCTTGCGTCCTGGTAGGAAAATCGGAAATGAGTTCAGCAAAGGCTAAACCTTTCTTACTTTTTGGGGTGACAAATTCAAGGTCAAATTCTTGGAGAATAACGACCCAACGAGCGTACTTCCCACTGAGGATGTGTCGACTCAACAGGAAAGCCATGGGGTTGGAATCAGTCACAACCTTGGTGGAACGCAGGAGGATATAATGATGCAGTTTTTGGACCGAGAACACAACAGCTATTGCTAACTTTTCTTCATGTGAGTAGGAAACAGGTGGGTCAGCAAGGTTTTTACTGACATAATAGATCACATGCTCGAGGCCGTTATCATCTTCTTGAATAAGGACACCAGCAACCGAATGGGTGGAAGCGGAGATGTAAAGGATGAAATCTCAGTCAAAGTCAGGATGACGGATCAAGGGGGCAGAGGTGAGAGCATGTTTGAGGGCATCAAAATATTCTTGAGCATAGGTATCCCAAACAAAATAAGTGTGGGAGCGAAGAAGTCGAAGGAAACCATGTGCGGTGGTCGCATAGTCTGGAATGAATTGGCGAAGAAAATTAGCTTTGCCTTGGAGGCTTTGGAGTTGTCGTAAGGTGCGAGGGATAGGAAATTCAAGAATGGCTTGAACTTTCAAAGGGTCAAGAGTTATCCCATCTTTAGATACAATGAAGCTGAGGAGATGACCGGAGGGAACACAAAAGACACATTTCAAAGGGTTAAGACAGATGTTATACTTGCGAAAGCGGAGGAAAATGGTACGCAGATCATGAAGGTGTTGTGCCCGATGTTTAGAACGCGTAGTAAGGTCGTCTAAATAGGTGAGGATAATATGAGCTAATTCATGGAAACAATAAGACATGGCTCATTGAAAAGTGGCACCAGCGTTTTTAAGACCAGATGGCATGACTCGGTATGCCAAAGTGCCCCACGGACTAATGAACAAGGTTTTAAGTTGATCAGCATGACGGATAACGATTTGGTTGTATCCTGAGAAGCCATCCATAAAGGATAAGACCTTGTTCCCTGCACACTCATCAATGATTTGGTCAATAAATGGTGTGGGGAAGTTGTCTTTGGGACAAGATTTGTTCAGATCGTGAAAATTAGTGCAAACACGAATGGTACCTTGTTTTTTGAGAACAGGAACTGGGTTGGACACCCAAGTGGTGTAATCAATGGGGTGAATAAAACCAGCCTGCCAGAGCTTATCGATTTCAGCTTTGATGGCTTCACGTCTAGATGGATGAATGGATCTAAACTTTTGACAGACTGGAATGGAGTCAGGCCATGTGTCGATGTGGTGTTCGACAATGGCCAGATCGAGTCCTGGCATTTCTGAGTAAGACCAGGAGAAAACATCATGGAATTCTTTGAAGAGTTTGGTGTAGGCTTCAATTTCTGTTGGAGTGCAGTGGGCGCCCATGGTGATGTGTTCTTCGATACCTGGTTTGACAGAAATGTCTATTTTTATGGTAGGGGAGATGTTAGCCATATTGCCTTCTTCGAAAGCGTCAGGGGCAGGGATGGGGTTTTTGAACCAATCAAATTTATTGGGAATGAAGTCTTTGGATTCGAGAGCATATTGGTCATGTGATTGATGTGGTAGGAAGTATGCATGATTGTGCATATCGTCCCATGGAAAGTCAGGTTCGGTCATGGCTTCAATGATGTCTTCATCAGACTGGAAGAGGGGAATAGTGGATGACATAGGATGACCCAAAGAGGTAGAAATATGAGATATCTGATCTTGAGGGGAAAGGCTTATGTTTGTGTCGATATGAGAAGTGACAGCGGGGTTAATAGATGAGTGGGTAGGTGAAACAGCGGGGGACGGGGCTAAGGGGTTGGATGCCGGGGAATGCGATGATGAGGCAAAGTAGGAAATAGTGGCGGAAGGTTCGGTCATGTCAGTATCAGGATGAGAAATGGTAATTGGGGTGGACGCATGGTCGGGGGTTAAAAAAGGAGGACGGGCAAGCGCGGCTTCGAATTGGTGGTAAGCGGCCAAAGAAGCACGATACTCATCAAGATGGGGGCAAAGGTGGGTATAATGCCCATGGAAGTCACATAAAGAACAAGGGTGATTGGTGCACAAGTTTTTAAGTTTGGGAGAGGAACCAAGGAGGGTGACCTAGACTATGGGAATATCATATTCTGGAAACGTTTCATTGACCACGGTTTTGAGGTGTGGTAATTCAGGACAGGTATGGGTGGCATGGCTGACAACATCGCATAAGGCGCATTGGATGGGATGTTTTGGAAGGCGAGGAGGGGTGGAAATTGTCAATGCTACCGTGTCCTTCAGTGCCCCCCTGCGAGATTTTCTATTGTTACCGGACATGGTTGTAACAGGAGGAGGTGCTGGGTGATGAGACTAAGGTGTTGGAGCAACGGAAGAGGTCATGGGTATTGGTTGAACCGGATTCAAAGCAAGATACGGCTTGGGTTGACCAGGCAGGGTAGGGGTGGGGGGGCTTAGATACCAGACAGGTATACCCAAGGTCAAGTTGGGTAGGGAGAGGGTAGCCAAGATAGGGACGGAAGAAGCTCCAGGATGGACAGGGCCAAGGGGATTGAAATCGAGCGGAATTGATCCAGTAGGGAGGGGAGATTCTGAAGGAAAAAGACTGGCTAGCGGGGGCGAAGGGCTAGGAGCCGGAGGAGTTGGGGAAAGTTGAGGTTGCTGACTAGCCAAAGTGGGCTGTGTAAGGCTAGCCCAAGATGATTGCATCATGAAAACGCTTGCTAGGCTAGGGTCAGAGAGGGTACGTGGGTCAAAAAAGGTGCCTAGCAAGGAGGAGTATTTAAAGAGGCTGGGAGAGACACTGGGAAAAGACGTAGTGGCGGTGGAAATAGAGGGCTCCGAGGAAATCTGAGATTTGGGGGTATGATACGATAACTGGTTGATGGTGATGATTTTGCCGTTATGTGGGAAGAACATCTTGCGGTAAAGTGCGGATGGGACGGTAGACATGGCGTAGGTGTAACTACACCCCAAGAGGATGTTGTAGTCGAGAGGGGCGTCGATCACTTCAATGTTGACACACACAGTTTTCCTGGAAGAGTAATAGGATAGCGGTGGAAGAGGCCGACGGGCTGGGAAGCATGGCCATCCCATGCACGAAGGGTGATTGTGGAAGGGGCCAACGTAGGATATCCGAGTTGTTGCGAAATCGAAGCGTACATGACACAGGTAGATGCCCCCTCATCAATGACGCATCGAGCAATAGTGGCATTTTGGATTTGGACCAAGATTTGGAAAGCAACAGACGCAGGAAGAGGGGGATGGTCAAGTTGAAGAGGATCTAAAACAATTAACTGGTCATCGGTAGGGTCGACAACATCCAGGGAAATCTGATCAGAGGCAGCATTTTGACGTAATGGGCCCTTAGGAATTTGGGTATGAATCTTGGTGTTGGGTGGAGGAATTGGCAAGGGAGCATTGGGTGTCGATAGAGGCTTAGTAGGGCCTGAGGATGGGAACTTGTGGGTAGAAGGAATGGGAGACTGTGTTTGAAGGGAAGTATTGGCGGTGAGAGATTGGGCTGAGGCCATCATGAGGATCTGGTAATCAGAGGAACCAGAAGCAGAAGGTTGAGTGGGTTCCGAGCCATGAGGTGACTGGGTGGCCACGAGTCCTTGTTGAGGGAAAGGATTGAGAAACATAGCGGGTTGAGAGGTAGCCGTATGGGAAGGGATAGAAGGAGAAGAGTGTTGTCCCTGTACAGTGGCTTGAGACTCCCACATGTGCCACATTTGTGGTAACCGGGGACAATCGTGAGTGTAATGACCGTAAAAACCGCAACATGAACAGGGCTTATTGGTGCAAAGTGGCCTGTCTTGCTTGGGCTGAGAGCTCTGAGGCTGGTCAGCAGTGTTAGAATCAAGAAGGGAAGGATTGGGTCGACAATTACCGGAAGCGGAGGGAGTGCCTTTCCTCTTTCGTTGTGAAGGAAGAGGAGGAGTTGCACCTGGCTTCGGAAATACGTGCCCTGGAGGGGGAAGTAAGTGCGGCTGTGGGGGTGGAGGAGGCAAGGGAGCGAGAGGTCCAAATGCTGGAGGAGCTGGGACACCAGGCTACGGATAAGGGTAAGGGTGAGAATGGGCAACATTGAGGTAAGGAGGAAAGTGGGTAAAAGGGGGAGGCATGAAAAATCTTGGATACATGTTACCGGGGGGGGAAAGGGGCTGGACGTGTTGGCCCCGCCGGGATGAAAAACATAGGGCATAAGAGGTTGAGCAGAGGTATGAGACATGGCTCTGATGATACCGTCGGCAGAGTGAGAGGTCCCGGAGGTGTTAGTGCCCCTGGGCTTGGGGAGATCAGGAAGGACAGTATAAACATAACCAGACTGGGCATAGATAAGGTCATATTTTAAGGCGATTTGAAGGGCGGCTTCTTCGGTTTGGGGGAAGTGGGAGGCGACATCTTTGCCAATGGGAGGTAAGAGAGAGCGAAGGAACCAATCCATGTAAACTTGATCTTCAAAGGGGGGAGCACGACATAAGCTTCGTCGTCGTCACCACTCGTGGACATGAGCGGAGAGACCCGTTGAAGAGGATTGATGAAAGGAGGTCAATAGTTCAGTGTCAGTGTCGTTTCGAAGAGGGAGCCGAAAATAAGAAAAAAAGGCTTGGGCAATGGTTGGAAAAGTGGTATGGGCAGAGGTGGCTTGATCAACATACCATTTGGACGCTTCGCCAGTAAGGGTGCGTTGGAATAAACGAAGACGAATGGAGTCATCGGTGATGGAATTAGAGGAGAACCACATGTGGAAAGATCGGATATGATTGGAGGGATCTTCACTAGCAAGGCCTTCGAACTTGGGAATGTCGGAGGGGAGCTTGGTTGGCATAGCAGGCCAACTGACATCATGGCGGATAGGATCATTGATAAGCTGATTGAAGTCGGGGAGACTGAGGCTGGCCATATACGGAAGTAATGGGGTAATCGAGGTAGGTCCCATAGTGGTTCCACTGGAAGCGGACCCAGCAGTAGAACTGGGGTTAGGGCTAGGTCTAGAACTAGACATGGTGGAGGTAAAGGGGGGAGAACCAGAAGGATGGGGAGAACCTGAACAATCAGAGGAAGATTGGGAGTGCGGACTCGGGGGAGGACTTACTCGATGACGATGGGAAGGAGGAAGTCGACCAACCAGAAACTGAGGATGAAGGCCAAGAAGTCTCCGGGATAAACGCCTTGGAGGCGAAATGATGACGGGAAGAAGAAAGACCGACAAGGGCAGCAAGGTGCAAAGGAAAGACGCGACAAGGGCAAGGAGGTGCAGTGTCGATTAATTTTAGAGTCTTTTCCAAGCAGTGTTAACCAGGCTCTTCTTCACTTAGGGTCAGTGTGTGGCGTGCGTTAATTTTAATTGATTAAACCTAGACATTTTGAGAGTAAAAGAAAAAGTGTGTTGCGTAATGGAAAATAAATCTGCAGTAAATAATATTGAAAGAAAAGAAAATTAGCAACTAAAAAGGTAGCAATCGAACCCAAGAAGGTGGGTCTCTCAAAACTAGTCTAGAAGGGGCAGAGCACACTAACAAGAGATCAATAGATCTAAGGTCCGGAGGGACTGGGATCTAATGGAGAAATCTGCTAGAAAGTGGTGCAGAAAGCAGCAAAGAGGTAGGGGTAAGGTTGCTGCTAGAAAATAGGAGATCAGCTAAAAAGAGGGGGGTCAAAGATGTGGCCCTAGAGATGAACCTAAAAAAAGTGAAAGGCAGTGTATAAAACGGGAAGAAAAGATGACCTGTGAGGATCTGAATAGGATTTATCAGATTTGAAATAAGGCTGAAACTTCTGGAAATTCAAATGTCTGAAAACAACAACAAACTCTCCCAGAAAAAATGGAGGGAACTAAAGCCCTAAGGGGCAAGAGTCCCACTTAGGTGAGTGAAATAGATCAGCAACAGGTCTGAACAGGTGGAGACAGAGGCTGGAAAACCCTGACAGAAGCTTCAGTGAAACCCAGAAAAAGTGCTGGCAGATTGTAGAGAAAATTGCAGGTCGCAGATTTGGGCCTGTTATCAGGCCAGGTTGCAGATTTAGGGAAGAAAAGTGCGACCTCAAGGCTAGGTCACACTTTTTGGCCCGATAAGTGTGACCTACAGATCTGGGTCTGACGGTGGCAGATTTCAGAAAATTTTGTCGTCTCAGCAGCGGCTGATGTCGGTCACCTGCGCAAAAAGGCTAGAAACACACGGAAATTAGAAATTTGGATGTTTGAGGGTTTTAGAGGGGAAAACTAGCATAAAAATGGGAAAAAATAGGAAAATAAAAAATGGAAGAGAAACCCTAGGGTCTGAAACAGTTGGATATGCAGGAAGATAGAAAACAACAATGGTCGCAAAAGAAAACCCGTGTGGAGTCGCCAATTGTTAGTATGATTCTTTTGTCGTAAAAGATCACTTTAGCTATGCATATCAAGTAGCCCTAACATCATGTATGGCTGCAAAAATATCTTTAAGTTTTCTACATAAAATTAGATCTAAGCATAAAAGATATTAAGCAGATAAGATATAAAATGGCTCCATGCATCCAATGAATAAGACAAGAACAATGTATAAAAAGAATCTTATATTATATTAAAGAAGGAGGCACCTGAGAGGAAAACAAGAAAGGTGTTTTCCAGTTCTCCTCAGTGGGATGGGTTCTTGGAAGTCCTCAATGTTTCAGATCTAAAATTCCTCTCTTTGGTTAATGTGGAAAACCCTAAGAAACATGGAACTCAATGGGAGTTCAAAATGCAAACAAATGGAAATGGTGACCAAGAGTAGATCTAGTGTGATCTAATGCAATGGAGGTGACTAATGAATGGGGAAAACCCTCGTATTTATAAGAAAATATTGGGGTGTTCTAGAACTCAGTGCATGAATAAAATATTATTAATCAAATCCTAGAATCACCCTTTAGGAATATTTTATTATATTTGTTGGAGGGAAAAGGGCTTTTGACTTGGGTCAATTCCTTTATTTATAAATAACAAATAAATAAATGATTTATTTATTATTTTAAGGGAGATGAGGGGAATATAATTAAATAAATAATGGTTTATTTAATTATTTATATGTGATTTAGTCAAATTTAACTAAGAATATTATTTAAATAATGATTTAAATAACTTATTCTTAGGAAATAATTAAATAAATGATTATTTATTTAATTGATTACCTTGTTTTGGGTTAAATATGACCAAGAAACGTAAACAAATGTGGTGAAAGCAATTTTACTTGGGGTAAAATTGGTCTTACATGGTGTACTTGGGTTCATCTAACGATAATGGGTTAGATGACCAAAAAATGGTGTAACACTTCTCATAAAATATCAAAGTCTAAACATTACAAGTAAAACTGACTAATAGATCTAAAAAATGAGCTTTGTTTCCAATAATAACTTAAATATCCTCAACAATATCAACTAATACATGTTCAACATCATCTAGAACATCATTGATGGCTTCTTCCGCAACATTTTCTACTTCATTTTGGTCACTGTCATTTTCTAATGGATATTTCATGCCTGCAAATATTCCAAAGCGTCCATTTCCAATCATTCCATATAATGGTGGTTGAGGTTCCTTTGCTTTTTTTACCACACGTGATTCATGAAAATCCCCTTTCCTCAAACCAACTTCTTGCTTCACATTTGGAAGGAATTCAAGAGCGTTAATTCTTTGTTGAATAAATTTGTATTGCACTGGGTCTTTCTCAATGGAAATGCAATTTCTTCCTTTTGGTAGGAAACATGCTAGTGTTGTACCTAATCATCAAGTACAAAATAAATAAGTAAGAAAATTAGTATAAAGACATTAAAACTAAAAAATAAAATATTTCAATTTCAATTTTTGTAATAAAACTTACCTGAACCTAAAAATAGATCCAAAACCCAATATCCTTCATTTGACAACGTCGCTTGGCCTGCCTTCGACCCTTGGTGGGGTCGAGGGAAATTCCGAGAATCGCCCTCCACCGAGTCGGGGGCCAGAAATAGGCTGGGAAACCCTCGATGGCGCCACCTAGCTGGCTTTTTCCCAGTCGGGGGCGATTCTTGCAATCGCCCTCCGCCTAGTCGGGGGTGATTCTCAAAATTTCTCTCCGCCCAGCCGGGATCGATTCTCAAAATTGCCCTCCGCCTAGCCGGGGGTGATTCTAGTAATCGCCCTCCCCCTAGCTGTGGGTTGGACGCAGGCCGGGCGGCACCATCAAGGATTTCCCAGCCTGCCTCTAGGCTCCGACTAGGTGGAGGCAGGCTAGGTAGCCATCAATAGCGCTACTGTGTTGGCCTCCAACCCTCGAATAGGTGAAGGGAGATTATCAGAATCACCCTCCGCCCAGCTTGGGGCCAAGGGCCGGCTGGGCGGCATCGTTGAGGGCTGCCCAGCTTGCCTCTGGCCCCCGACTGGGTGGAAGTCGATTCCGAGAATTTCCCTCCATCGATTCGCGGGTCGGAGGCAGGCTGGGCAGCCCTCGATGGCACCACCTGGCTTGCCTCTGACCCCCAGCTGGGTAGGGGGCGATTATGAGAATCACCCCCGTTTGGGCAGAGGGTTATTCCGAGTATCACTTGTGATTGGGTGAAGGGCGATTCTGAGAATCACCCTCGGTTGGGCGGAGGGCGATTTCGAGAATCACCCTGGGTTGGGCAGAGGTCGATTTCGAGAATCACCCCCGGATGGGCAGAGGGCGATTCTGAGAATCACCCTCCACCCAGCCAGGGGTGATTCTCGGAATCGCCCTCCACCCAGCTAGGGGCCAGAGGCAGGCTGGGTAGCATAGGGTGATTATGAGAATCACCCCTAGCTATGCAGAAGGTGATTCTGAGAATGACCCTCGCCTGGGCAAAGGTCGATTCCGAGAATCATCCTGGGCTGGGTAGAGGTTGATTCTAAGAATCCCCTCAGCTGGGGAGAGGATGATTCTAAGAATCACCCATGACTGGGCGGAGGGCGATTCCAAGAATCGCACCCCGTTGGGCAGAGGTCGATTCCAAGAATCGTCGTGGCTGGGCGGAGGGCGATTCCAAGAATCGCCCCTGGCTGGGCAGAGGGTGATTCCAAGAATCACCCCTTGCTGGGCAGAGGGTGATTCGGAGAATTTCCCCTAGCTGAGCGAAGGATGATTTCAAGAATTTCCCCCAGCTGGGCAGAGGGTGATTCTGAAAATTTCCCCTGAGTTGGTGAAGGACGATTTTGAAAATCACCCTTGGGTTGGTGGAGGGCTATTCCGAAAATCGCCCTCGACTGGGTGGATGGCGATTTCAAGAATCACCCCCAGCTAGGCAGAGGGAAATTTTGAGAATCACTGCTAGCTAGGCGGAGGGAGATTCCGAGAATCACCTGCAGTTGGGTGGAGAGCTATTCCGAGAATCGCCCTTGGCTAGGGAGAGGGTGATTCTGAGAATCACCCCCGGCTGGGCAGAGGGCGATTTCGAGAATCACCCCCAGCTGGGCAGAGGTCGATTCTGAGAATCACCCCCTTCTGGGTGGAGGTCAATTCCGAGAATCACCCCCGGTTGGGTGGAGGGAGATTTTTAGAATCACCCCCGGCTAGGCGAAGGGTGATTCCGAGAATCACCCCCCTTGGGCGGAGGGCGATTCTGAGAATCACCCCTGATTTGGCTGAGGGATATTCTAAGAATAACCCCCGATTAGGGGGAGGGCGACTCCGAGAATCACCCTCGAATGGGCAGAGGGTGATTTCGAGACTCACCCTTGGTTGGGCGGAGGTCGATTTTGAGAATCACCCTCGGTTGGGTGGAGGGCGATTTCGAGAATCACCTCCAAATGGGCAGAGGGTGATTTCGAGAATCACCCCCCGGCTGGGCGGAGGTCGATTTCAAGAATCACCCCCAACTGGGCAGAGGCCGATTCCGAGAATCACCCCAAGCTGGGCGGAGGGCCATTCCGAGAATCACTGTCTGCCCAGCCGGGGGTGATTCTTGAAATCACCCTCTGCCCAGCTGGGGGCCGGAGGCATGCTAGGTAGCACAGGGTGATTCTAGGAATCACCCTTGGATGGGTAAAGGGTAATTCCAAGAATCGCCCCTGGTCGGGTAGAGGTCGATTTAGAGAATCGCCCTTGGCTGGGTGGAGGGTGATTTTGAGAATCGCCCCCAGCTGGGTGGAGGGTGATTCTGAGAATTGCCCTCGGCTGGGCGGAGGGAAATTCCGAGAATCACCCCTAGCTAGGCAGAGGGTGATTCCGAGAATCGCCCCCGGCTGGGTAGAGGGAAATTCCGAGAATCACCCCCAGCTAGGCGGAGGGTGATTCTGAGAATCGCCCTCGGCTGGGCGGAGGTCAATTCTAAGAATCACCCCCAGTTGGGCTGAAGGCGATTCCGAGAATCACATCTAACTGGGCAGAGGGCGATCTCGAGAATCACCATCCACCGAGCCGAGGGTGATTCTCAGAATCTCCCTCTGCCCAGCTGGGGCGATTCTCGGAATTGCCCTTCGCCCAGCCAGGGGTGATTCTCAAAATTTCCCTTCATCCAGTCGGGGGCTAGAGGCCCGCCTGGCAACGTCATCGAGGGCTGCCTAGCCTACCTCCGGCCCCTGGCAGGTGGCAAATTAATTTTTATTTTATTTTATTTTTTCCAATCACAAGGTATTTAAAAAAATTAAATGTTTTTTTAAACAAAAACTATTATAATATAAAAAAATGTATTGTTTAATATAAAAAAAACTATTCAATTAAAATTTTAAAATATAAAAAAACAATAAAAACAAATTAAAAAAATATGTTTTAAAAAATAAGAAAACAAATATAAAAAAAAAATTATTTTCCCCGGATGCGGGTGACGATGCAGCGAATTAAGGTGATGGGATGGTCGAGGAGCATAATGGGTTGTCATATGCGAACTTGCCTCGCAGCTGTCACTTGGTTCATCAACTGGAATGTTCAGAGTTTAATGCATATATCTACTGGCACTCATAACAACTCCGCCTCCGATCCTCGAGACCTCTACGCATGCTGCATCCTGGCCATGTCTTTAGTTCAAATTTATGAAGGTTTAATGCAAAGGAATTATTGTTGCACGGTGTATTGGGATGATAGAATGGCAAGCGGTTTCAGCTCTAATAGATTTCCTCAGCCTGTTAAGCAATGTTGCACTCCGAGTACTAGGTGTTCTTCCGAGGGCACTGCAACTGGAAAGAGAACCTGTCTCAATTGCTTCTTGGAGTTAGATGACAACCTCCACTACTCTCTTGCAGGCTCTTGCATGCTCTCCTCAGTGACTTTGCTTCTTCAGTCCTATGTTCGCCTCCCCACTTTGATTTTTCATCCAAGGAAATGCCACGTCTCAGGCATAGGATGCGTTGCAGAAGACGTTCCACCAGACGTCAGATTTGGCGCTCCACCCCCTCCTCCAGTACCTCCTCTGAGTCTTCAAAAAACTTCGACAGCCTCTCCAATGCTCACAGGGGTCGTCTTCATCGCTCTGGGCATAGCTTTCATTCCCCCATTCCTCCGATTCCTCCTGCTCAGCCCCACAGTCTGCATTTTTCTTTCAATAGCTCTCTTAATCGACCCAGAGTGATGACCTCTATTACGGTGGTCATTCAGGAATCACATCAGATCATAACTCCTTGCTCTGGCAACACGGATTGCAGCAATGAGGGCACCCAAATTTCGGGGCTTAATGCAGGCACGCAGCTCACTGACATCAGGAATTTTCCGTATGAGGTGGGAAAAGCCACTTAGGACAACGTTCGCAATGGCGTGGATGGTCAGCCTAGTTCACTGCTGAATGTGATGAAAGACAACACTGGTCACGCTCATGTTGAGCAGGCTGTTCCTTCTCTGTCAAGGAATTTGGTCACTTCTTTAGATGACCTTCTCAGTGTTGGCCGAAATGCTGAGCATGATTGCGGAAAGCTGAAAGCTGGTAGTCAAGCGAGCGAGATGAAGATCGTTGGTGGACAACCGAGCAAATCGCAGACTGCAGAGGGTCAAGTAAGCATGGTGCTGGTCCCTTCTATCATGGGGAAGGTGATTCACTCAACTGCAGACCTGTACAAGGACGACGGGGAACCGGATGAACTCTGGTGCAGGGTCGTTGAAGAAGCTCCTGATGAGTAGCACCTTCCTTTTCTACTATTTTATGTGCTTAGTCTCTTCCCTTTCTTCAGGGCTTGTTCCTGTTTGCTATGTCGTTTATGTTTTTGTTTCTGTTAGTTATGATATCACATCTCAGAACCCCATGTCTCCCCTGCGTGGGATTTTTCTTGAAAAACACTCAGCACTGGTTTCCCTCTTGGAGTGCAGTGTTCAACTTTGGTTTTTTGTTCTAAATGCCACTACACTGGGCAAGGAAATGGCCATGGCTTGCTTTACATAATTTTCTCTGTTAATAGATTACGTTTACTTAGAAAAAAAAAAATTTATTTTTAATTTTAATTATTTTTAAATTAAAACAATTATTATTTAAAATATAAAAAAACAATAATTTTTTTTTTTTAAATATGTTTTAAAATATAAACAAACATATATAAGAAGATTTTAATTTTAATTTTTTATTTTCTTAAAACTAAAACAATTATAATCTAAAATATAGAAAAACAATAAAAAAAAATTAAAAATATGTTTTTATATATAAACAAACAAATATATGAATAATAATTTTTTCATTTACTTGTTCATTTTTAAAAATTGTTCAAGTCATATAATTTCTCCATAATTTCATCGTTCAAGTATCTTGAAAACTTAAGATTTAAAAACTTGATATCTACAACTTGTCATTAAGGTTTTTATGCGCCATGAAATTTTATCTTTAATGTTATGGTTGAAAATAATTACAATTTTAGGGTTGTTTAGAGTCAAGATATTTTATGTTTAACAACATGGATAAAAATTGTTCGAAATGATAAGCCTTCAAACATGATTTTGTTTATATTAACATCATCTATCAAAAAATTTAGAATTTTACGATTTTTCAATGTCCTGATATGTTGTCATTAATTCCATTGTTACAATGTGTCAAAAGTGTGACACAATGCTTTTATTGTTATTCCAGCATCAACTCATTTTTTTCTTAGGGTGTTTTTTCAATCATTTTTTCAAGAAACAATTTTTTTTTAGCATAATTTTATAAAAATGTGAAATTGGACCTTGAGAAAAAAATAAATGCATTCTGGAATATACACTTTTTGTTTTTGGGGCATTTTTTCATGTTTTTTGAGTCTTTTTGGGCTAGAGTTCCCATTTTGAGGTAATAGTTCTCGTTTCATCGGTAACATTGTTCAATGAGGCTACTGAGAATGTTGGGTTAGAAGGGGAACATATGATTCTTCATGATCTTGTTCAAGAATTTGTTTTTGACCTTCTTTCTCGATAAAATTCAGTAGGAAAAGCATTCTAACGATGAATAGGTGTATTTATTCCAGTAACCTTGATCAGGTAGACTCTAATAGCTCCTCTAAATACACAATTATTTTTTGTCAACAACGATATATATATGGATATATGACATGCAACTAGATCAATTTGTATAGCCTTTAACTTCACAGAGGACATGTCTCTACATATGGGGCATGCGACCCTCCATATGGTCCAAGTTTTCCTAAAGACACCATTATCCCATTTGCAAGATTGCTAGTCTATCCTGCATGTCTACCTACGCATAGACATGTAGGTTGGCTTAGTCACAAGTTCAAGTCAGCCTTCAATGTTCTCATATCTAATCAAAATTTAATTATATTGGATTTGGCCCTTGGTTTTCATATAGATATACCTAAGATCTACGTGTTAAGGTAATATTGTGTAAATATATTGATGGAATTCATAGTTTAGGTTGTTTCCTTTGTTCCAATGACCCATGCACATATGTATATATAGGTCAAACTTATATATTCTCTTCATCGCTATGTGTGTTGGACACTTTGATTTGCAACATCTATTTGAGGCCAGGTCATGTTTTTTTCGCCTTATATCGAACTTTGTTTCTCAACCAAAAAATCTCCTTCAACATGTTTCACCAAATAAATTCAAAAAATTACTAGCATTATTGGCCATTGTTGTTTGACCTCGACTTCAATGACTTAAGGCCATGGTAGTGAAGAAACTTCTTTGTTGCAGAATATGCACAATATAATAGTAGATGAGTTTTATATTCAACTTTAGGATGAATGAAAATTTTAGAACTTGGCAGTCTTGCAAAATACATGGAAGTTCATGCCCAGGCCCTTATTAATGAAGTTGTTTGAGTTTTAGGAGTCTAGTGGGTTTTTAGTACATTTCAACATGTGCATGCTTGCAATCAAACATTGTTTCTTTCTCCATAAGCTATAAATTCTATTGTAATTTTACTAATATATATGGACATGTATCAGCCTTGTGTTCTAACAATATATTGTAGCACTTCCTACTAATAAATAATTTCAAACTTCACAACACTACTAACCTCTCATTCATACTTGATAATATTGTTGGAAATAGGATTTTGTCCATGTGGCTCATGCTTCTCTTGGACAAGGCAAAACGTCAATATTGTTACACCAATTTTTGGTCATATAACTTGTTACTATTATATGGACTAGATTACACCATGTAAGACCAATTTTACCATAGTAAAATTTCTTTCACTATGCGAAAATAATTTAATAACCCATAGTTTATTAAATTATTTCTGGTCTAAAGAGGAAATCCCATTAGGAATAATTAAATAAATCTTTATTTTTTTATTTTCCTCTAGGGATAATTAACTAAACCGTTGTTTAATTAATACTCCTGGTCATATTTAACCCAAAACATGAGAATTAATTAGATAATTATTATTTATTTTATTTTTCTGTAGGAATAATTATTTAAATCATTATTTAATAATATTCCCTGTTAAATTTGACTAAATCATTTATAAATAATTGAATAAATAATTTTCTATTTAATTATTCCTTAACCTCATCCTTGAAATAATAAATAAATCATTTATTTATTTATTATTTCTAAATAAATGGATTTAACCAATTCTAAATTCCTTTTCCCTCCACAAAAAATAATAAAATATTCCAATAAAGTTGGATCTACATTTCATTAATAATATTTTAATTATGCACCAATATCTAGACTAACTCAATATTTTGCTATAAATAAAAGGGTTGTCCATTCTTTCACTACCTTTTGTCACGTTTTGATTACCTTTTGATCTATGCTTTTGGTCTCACTTTGATCCTCCATCATTGTCATATTTTTTTCTAATTTTTCTTGTGAGCTCCCTTTGAGTTCTATTTTGTCTCGGTTTTCTTCACCATAAAGAGAGAGATATCTTGGATCTAAAACATTGAGGACATACAAGAACCCATCCCATTAAGGGGGACTTTTAACATATTTCTGTGCTCCCTTCCTAGGTGTCATAATACAAAAAATTCTTTATAAATTATTGTCTAGTCTATTAGATGTATGGAGAAACTCTTGTTGATTTTTGCTACTTAATGTATTTAAATACATAGAGATATATTTTTGTAGCATTTATTTTGATAACATACTGTAGCTCTAAGGGAAATGACAACCACATTTGATGTTAGGGTTGTTTGTTATGAGCATCTTAAGTGAGTTTTCTTCATACGCTTGTGATTAGAATTCCCACTAACAAATATAGTGGAATGTAATAATGTGGAGATGAATATTTGAAATAAATGAATATATCTACCTTTAGTTGTTCCATAGTTTTATTTCAGTGGAATAATGTACTTGATAACAAGGTGTTGTTAATGTTGAGAACTACTAGCAATTCTTGTTTGAGGCTTGCTTAGGATCTTAAAGTTTCTACTATCAATGATTACTTGGTGAAGTATTTCACATAACTAAAAAAATTTCCATGATAATTTAAAATTTACCACAGCATTTGTGACACAATTAAAACAACACTATGTCATAATTTATGATTACAAAATGGGATAAAATGGGGTGTTAGAACCATCAAGGGGTCACTATTCTGATTGAAGAAACTTCGCTTAATGTCTGCGACAAATATACTAGATAATAGTGTACCATGGTCCGTAACACATTTATTTGGCCTAAAGGGAAAACTTCCTATTCACACCAAGTGGTTGTCAGAATCTACTTTTCAACATCACTTTTCCCCTCACAGCAAAAATAGGAGACAGTTTCCTCTAAGAAGGGAGGACATTGTGAGAACAATAGCATGCTACAAGTGGAAATGTATCTTATTATAATTGTAAACTTATAATCAAAACTCTTAAGTGGAGGAAAACACCCACTGAATCAATCAATCGCCCTATTGATTTCTCCATTGATTGATTACTCTCCATTATTTGACTCTATGTCGTGATAAATCCAATAACCCTTCTAGTGAACAACATTTGTATAGTTCGACAATATCCTTAATTGTATTTTACTTGTGTGAATGATCATTGCTGCCCTCTTTGTCTACATATCACATTTATTGATGGAGTGACTGTAATTTAATAAATTCAACTTCTCATTACTCTTGAATTTTTCATTATTCTCATTTTCATTTTATTTGGTGCATTGTTTCTTTGGTTTAAGAATTCCTTGGAATTATTACATCAAAATAACATTTTGAAGCTACACATTATGAAAATATAATTTACATAATTCTTAAAATCATGCGCAGACAAACCTCCAATCGAAGAGCTTAAATATTTCTTGGAATTTCAAGTTCGTCGTGCATGGGCTCCACTTTCCGGTGACTTTCCAGGACAAGAAAGGAAGGAACCAGTATTCCCAACACCGGAATTCAATTTGATGGGTCCTAAGCTTCATGTTAGCACATCTAAGGTGATTTGAACTGTGATACTACTTCCTTCAGCTAGTTATATTACTATGCTTCTCTTATTTCCAGTTCTAACTTGAATTTCAGGATTCAAGTAACTATTTGTCGAAAAATAGTGACAGGGCTTCGATTATGCCTTATGTTTGCATGGTACATGATATTAATTCAAATATTTGATATGTTAAATTTAAATACAACATGTTTATTTGAACTTTTTCAAATATGCTATTTATTATGGTCTTCCTTATTCTCTCAACAATGGAGAAATCATTGCGTATGGATGTTTATTTTTCTATGTGGTTGATATATCTTGTGCACTACCTATGTATGTTCCATTTTTTGGGGTGGAAACTTCACTGTTTCACGTCTTGTATTAACATCTTGATATAAACTCGTTGTCAGTAAGTATCGATAGGTCATTTAGTTACTATTTTATTTTGACATTTTGAGTTCTTCGCCTTGAATACCTCAGATCTGATATGGAAAAATTCCTTGCAGACCTTAGTGGAAGACACAATTGTATCTTGGTTATTCTTGAAAGACAGTATTGAGAAAAATCCTATAGCTTTGGACAAGTGACCTTAGAAGTCTTATTGTGAAGACCCCTATTGAAAACTTCGTCTAGTCATAAGACAATTTATTTTCTGAAGTTTTTCAGGCCTTGCTTGCATTACTTGGAGTATACATGTGAAGAGGTGTTGTTGATGAAGTTTCATAGGAGTACATTTTCTGCCAAAATATTTTTGTCCCTCTCATTTGAATTTTTTAACCTCCATCTCCAGTTTTGTAATCTCCATTTCTTCCCTCTTGAATCACCATGATTTTGATTAAATTTTTATGGTAAATTAGTTGTGTCAAATAGTATTCTCTAGCCAAACGTCTGTATAAATATTGGAGGGGTCTAGTTGAGGAGAGTTTTAGGCACATAAACAAACAGGTGAATATAAAAATGCCATTACTTCTATAATTGAGATTGAATATCTTGGAAATTCTTGCATTGAGCCTTGAGGAGATCCTTATGTTGAATGATATACTTCAGTATACTTTTTTTTTATGTTCAAAATACTTTTTGAAGGATGTGTGATGTTCTTGGAAAAAGGGATTGATTGTTTGCTCCTCTTAGCTATGTCTTTTTATAAGATCCTAGAGTGTTGTATTGTATTTAGTCAGAGACATTGCTCCATCCAGAAAAAATTTTGTACTATTTACTAGGAGGCATGTTAGTGAAGAATCAATCATTTCATCCACACAATTACAGTAACTCTGGTACTAATCTTTTATTTTGATATTTTTCAGGAGAATTTATTTCCTAATTTAACAACTGAATTATTTGAATCCACTATGTTGATCTGTTGTTTGTGTTTTTTTTCTCTAGGATTTTATTCCCTTGGAACTAATACTAATTTTTCTGTGAATTTTAGTATGCTTGTGCAAAACAGGAGAATGATCAACCAATTAAGGCCACCTTTCTCTTTATGATAGAGCATTGTTGTTAAGTGGACGAGAAATGATTTTCATTGCTTAAAATTATCTAATTTTCCTTTATTTAATGCACATTTATATATGATGTTAGGCCATGGTATCTATAGTCAATAAATATTATGTGTCCCATATGAGCTGACTTGTCTATGTTTAAAATTTCATTACAATAGTTAGCATATGTCAGATCACATCTTTTGGTGAGGATGTGAATGCCCTAGATGAGGGAGGGGAGCTTGGAATTGTTGGAGATGGTGTCCAAGATTTTGGGAATGTAGTCCTTGGTACAACACCTGGAGTAGATATAGTTCTTTTTCCCAAAAAAATCTGATAAAGGTAAAGACTATCAATTGAATGTACTACAATATGATGATTATTATTGTGGCTGACAACAAAAAGTTGCCACATTAGAGAATAGAAATGTTGTGATATTCTAACATCCAATTGTTGGATGTCACAGTTCCTGTAGAAAAGGAACCAAAATTACTTGTTGGAATAAATAATGATGGTAAGTTTGTATCACATACAATGGCGACTTCTGATTTCAAATTTGAGTTTCTTGAAGGACTGGGATTTTCTCTGTTATGTTCTTTCTCTCAGTTTTGATTTCATCTCTGTATGGTACTACTAGAAATTGTTACGATCATTCCTTCCTAATATATATCTCTTGATATTGAAGAAATTAGCTTTGATATTGTGTTTGCATGCTGAACATACACTTGCAGAGCTAGACGTGTTGAGGTTTCTTTATCAGTTTAAATTTTCAAAGAGTTAATGAATGAATCATTTTCAAAATGCAAGAGAAGCTTCTTTCAATGTTATTTCCATCAAATCTAGTCTTCACTTTCCATTTGATCACAGGATATTTGCACAAAAGCTCACTCTACTCTAGATAATAGGAATGAAAATTTCAAAATAAACTCAAAATTGATAGATGAAATCTCATGGGGTAAGCCTCAATACTTATCATTATTCAATTCTTATGTTGTTTTCAGTGATCCATGGCTGGATTGTGAGAAGACATGTAGGAATGATGTAAAGAAAGTAATATGAAGAAATATCATATGTTAGAGTTGTTTTAAAGGAGTTTTTCACTGATCTAAGCTTCAACATAAATGATGATCTTGACATTGAAGTTAAACAATTAGAAAGGATCAATGGTCTACCAAGAAAAATATTGCTTGTAAAGGAATGAAAGGTATATTTAAGTTGGCATTTCCATTCTTTGTATTATAATTTATCTTCTACTCCAGCAGTTATCCAACTTTGGGATTCATGTGTATTTCATGTATCTCTATCATGGACTTACACTGGAATGGCAGTTCTCCGGGTAGGATTCTAAAACTGAAGAAACAATTAAGGTTCAAGCATCATACCTTACAGAGCTTCATATCAGCATCCTTGAAGTAGTGGAAACTTTGAGGGAGAAGGAAGGTAATAATCTCTTGCAAAAAATATTACACCAATATGAATCTCGATGGTCTGAATATGAAGCCAAAATGACCTCCATGGAGGAAATGTGGCAGAAACATATGGTGTCACTACAACTGAGCCTCATTGTAGATTAGAAAAGTATGGATGATGAAGCTATGATTAAGAAAACAAGGCAGGATGATGCAATAAGTAGCTAGAGCAATGTTTCATGAAATCAACCACCTAAACCCATTATGCCTCATGATGATGATGAAATTGATTGGGATGACTCTACTTCTGTCGGAACAAAGACACCTAATTATAAGCTTCCTTCTCACCATTTTGATAATGGAATGGCAAGGGAACTTGATGCAGGGATGTATGTTGTTCATCACTTAGTTAAGGAGTTTGAGCAAAGAACCCAAGTTTTCAATGATGATATAGATTTCCTAGTTGAATTTAAATCTGGTAAGGCAAATGCAAATCTTAATTCTGATGAAGAACTTTGGAAACTGAAGCAGAGAATTGAAATTTGGAAAAGGGATTTCAAGGTTAGTTTACGTGAGACAAAGGGTATCCTATAGAAACTTGCGAAATTGGGTGTGGGATGTCCTGTGAAAGGTTTTATGCTAAGTTATTTTCCTCTAATGATGACTTGGAGTAGGGATATGTATTATTTTTTAAGATATATATTTTTTTGGTCTACTTGCTATCTCGTACAAGAAACTCATGCACCACATTCTTGATCTCAATCCACCTACATCCAAGATTCTTACATCCCTATGTTTCATCATTACTCTAACTTTTGCAACATCATCCCACTTTCTTGCAGCAACATAAATGTTTAATAGAAAGACAAATTTAGCTACATTATGTGGTTCCAAACCAAAAATGTGTTCTACTGCATAGCAAGGCATTCAATAGGATATCATCAGGCATGTAATTGATGGAGTTGATAAGGTAAAATTCCTCCTTTAGGTGCCCATAATGACCAAGAATATCTACACTGCAGACATAGTAGTATATTCTTGGTTTAGCTTGCAAGATTACATGCAACCATAACACCAAGAAATGTAGCATGATTTGGAGTCAAACCAATTCGTTGCATTTGTTCAAAGAGTAGTGGTGCCTCCCTTCCATGTCCATGTTGAGCATAGGATGATATGATAATAGTCCATAAGACTGGGCCAAGTTTATAAATTCTATAAAATGATTGATGTGCATCATCAAGGTTCCCTACATTTAGCATACATGTCAATTATGGAATTTCTCACAAATACCTCTGACTCGAATCTAATTTTAATTAATTTAGCATAAACCTACTTGCCCAAGGATAAGTATAATTTTTTAAGCATTTTTTTTACGACACTACTCAAAACGTCTAAATTGTGATGAAGTCTTAAAAAAATCAGACAAGCATCAGAATTGCGAAGAAAGCTTAAAAACATTGGATAAGAATTGTAATTCCGATGAAGGCTTAAAAGCATCGGAAAAAGATTCACAAGAGCAACGAAGGCTTAAAAATTTCGAAAAAGCATCAAAAGAGCGATGAAGCCTTAAAAAAATCGAAAAACGTTGGCATAGCATCACTACCTTAACATTGTTTCTCTTGCGACACTACCTTAAAAATGTTACTCTTACGACACTAGCCAAAATCATTGGAATTAGTGTCTCTCTATCGACAGTTATTAGAAGTTTCAGAATTACAATGAGACAGGAAGATATGTTTTTTCCAATCTCAAAGTGTCGCTCTTGGGACACCTATCTGTCGCAAGAGTGACATTTTGGCCATCAGAAATTAGACCAAATGTGCTAGTGGAAAAAATACATAATAAATAGCCACCATGGCATATTTGTGCATGAGGCCACCCAACATAGATACCCATTAGATTCCTGTGCAGTTTAGCTCGAGGAGAAGTGGCCCCTATTTAAAATTCGAGAACTATCCTCTCATGGATCGTAACTCTTTCAGGACTATAGATAATTCATTTAATTTTGCAACTAGTCAAGTACGGAAGACAAGGAAAAAATCGTAGAATTCTATATGAAAAATCTTGTGTTGATAGACTTGAACATTTGGGACCCTAATCCTAGAATGGTAGATATGCAGTTGATGGAATTAGCCTCCTGGATGGTTAGTGAGGAAGCTAGAGCAGAAGAAATAAGGAGGGTCATGAGGAGAGAAAACAAGGAGCCTCTACACATTAGGTAACAAATATTCAGCCCTAGGTGAGTCATAAACAACCATGTTAAAATAGAAAAGGATGATGCACTTGCAGAAAAGTGCCTCAACACACAAGAATAAGCCATGGATAATTTTTATTATGTTTCTAGGTTGTTGGGAAATGAATGAATAATTCCTAGTCAAAGGAGATGGAATAGCCTCCCTCACAGTCTTAGAAAAATGGAATTTCACACACCATATGGAATGAGAGGTGCCCTAGAAAGAGCACCACTATACAAGAGGGCCATGCAGGCCAGGAAGATTCAATGGCTTGGTTTGAAACTCAGTACACCCTTGCTGCTGGGACTGAGTGATGGAAAATACCAGGATGAGAATACCAGAGAATGGGAAGAAGAAGAAAAGAATGATATAATTTACCCTCCTGAAGGGACTCCCACAGTTCTTCAATGGGAATTCAAAGGGTCCATTAAAGCTTTGGAATAAATTCAAAAGGAGGACTATGTTGCTGAGAGGATGACCAACCATTTTGTAGGGGGTGATGATGAGCTCCATCATTAGGTATAATTGGAGGGGTTAATTGTCACCTTTTTAGCCTTATTAAGTCTCTCTCTCTCAAATTTAAATTATATTATGGTCTTATGTTGCTAGTGTAGATGGTGATTAAGTCTTGTCATATTTTGAATGCATAACATGAATTAAATGTATGATAACCACGATGATATTTCACTTTTTATGAAGATTTTGTGATTACAGTTTGGATTAGACAACAAGAAGAGATTCTAAGGGTATTTCCCACCACATTAACTCCTAAAGGAAGCCAAGGGATCCTCTAGATTCCCTCCAACAGATCGAAATAAAAGGCACCCAAGAAATGGGAGATCAAGTGCCCCGAAGCTCCAATTCTATTGCAGTAAAAGAGAACACATCACCTAATTTTTAGGGAGCTATTGGTTGCCACCCTATAGGTTAAATAGGGATGAGAAAGAGCTCATTAGGATTTGAACTTTTAAGGAAGATAATAGACTCTTAACTCTTGTAATAGGTTTTTGAGACTTCTGTGATTATGTAAGGAGACTATTTTTTGCAATAAGATGAGTATTCATATTTTCCTTCACTGATTTAGTTTCAGAGGGCTAGGCTTGTGGGTTAGGTCCCAATCCATTGGCCTTATTATCTCTTGTGTATTCATGCTCATTTTTACGTCATTATAGCTAGTTTTCTTTATGATTTTTAGCTATTTTTCTTACATTTCAATTCGTTTTTTTTAGTTTTCTTCCATTTCTATTTTGATGTATTTAATCTTGCATAAATGTCGATAAAATAATTAATAAACCTAGAAAGTTGTGTGTCTAACCTCCCTCTCTCATCTCTTTCATTGGAGCTTGGGAGTTCAGACCTTCCCCATAGGCAAAATTTTATCTTTTATTTTATGATTTCTTATAAATAATAGCTAGGTTGTTGTAGTGTCATGAACATGTCTAGAATATTGAGTTAGATTTTTTTTTTGAATGCTAAAATATTTTTTTTTCCAAATTCAACTCATTTTTTCTATTTCCTTCATCATGAATTTTTCAATGTTTGTTGCATGAACAGGTAATTTTATTGAAGGTTCAAGTAGCACAACAAAGGAGGACTTAACCAACACCCTTAGCTTCATTTCTCACCCATCATCAGCTTTATTTCCTTCAAATCACCTGTTAGCTCCTTGTAATCAACAAGATTGGCAAAGTCCGATCTCAGGGAGAAACATAGTTTCAACCACTTTGGGATTCTAGGATCTATCCCTCCTGAATCCGGAGAGGGATCTCTCCAATAAGTGCAAAGATGGATTTGTCTTTGAAGTTTTGGGGTAATAATATTAGGCTAGTTATGAAGGCCAAGGGTTTGTTTGTTTTTTAGATGGTTGAGCATGATTACTGTTTGAGGTGGAAAGTCCCAAATGCAAAGAGTTTCAAAGGTGAGAAGTTGCAAGCAATCAGAGTAAGATTTGACCAAAAATATAGATAATTGTAGTTTTTAGTCCATTGGGCTATGGAGTCATAATAGGGTTTAATTGGAACAGTAAGAGGCAAGATTGGTCCATGGGGCAAGTCATCTATGCCTAAGGATCTCTTTGAAGTTTGATTTATGGAATGAAATGATACAATAAGTAGGAGAATTAAACAGATGCAGAACAAAGAGCAGCCCAAGATCTGGTAAGTACTTTTAAACTATCCATCTTTTGACATAGACTCAAGAAAAACATAAAAGTAAACTAGGATCTCGTAAGTACTTTTAAACTAGCCAACCTTTCATACACTTTCAATAGAAAACACTTTAAAACAAAGGGAAACTTGAAGGAAACCTTTGGAGAAGAAACTAACGGGTCGGGCTCACCTCAAATCCTCTCCTAGATCTTCTTTACTTGGTTACTTTCAAGACAAACACAAAGATAACATATAATGGCCAAAGATCTGGTAAGTACTTTGAAACTAGCCAGCTTTTAACACATTCCAAGGGAAATATTTAGATAGCCTTTGGGGATAAAACTAGGAGCAGGGCACACCATATCTTTCATATTTCATCTCTACTTAACTAATACTGAACATAACATTCAAGAATAACATTCAGCTAAGGCAATAAGACGAGGGAACGTCAACATTCCTATGCTTAAACTGAATTAAATCATTCCTAAATGATACAGATTGGAAGAAAACATATATATAAATATTTTTAGTCAGAGAAGTTTACTTCTATACAGTAGATCCTAACTATATGCATGTTGTTCTTTATAAGAGAATATGAAACAAAGTGAAAACAGAAACAAAATAACAAGTTACAATTACAGAAACATCACCGTCAACATAGACCAGGATCCCATAAATCAGCTTGTATTGATGCTTCAAACCATTTATAGCTTTAAGTCCAGTGCTTTAGTTTAGCAACCATCTACACATCTCAACCTAACCTATCTATCACAAGCAGAGCTCCAAGAGCCAGTGAACACTATTTACAATCAGAAAATTAAGCTCAAGTGTATATCAAAGTTCTGCAACCAACCCCTTACTCATCTTCTACAGTAGTATATATAGAAGGATGAGGAGGTGAGATCTGATAAAAGATTTCAATTATAATTAATACAGACTTAATGGCTTCTTGGCCTTTAAGGGGCTCAATGAAGAAACTTACAATAGGTGTCTTTTGTATTAAATTTTTTTACATAAATATTAAGCTCGGTGGGAGCTTTTGTTGACCTTTGAGGCTCTGTGTGATGTCGGAGTTACTCTGCAGATATTTTTCCATTAAGTTTCCTTGCAGAAGTAACTCTCTGGCTGTGCTGAGGTGAATATATTTATTTGATCAATAACTTCGACCTATTATTGAATACTTTGAGGCACAGGTGGCATTTAGGTAGCTGGGAGGAATCAATTTTCCTCAGATGTGGTGGTGGAGGCTTTCTGTTGATAAAACACTTAAGATTTTCTTTAAACTGTGTTTTAATTGGGGATTGGGCTTTTGATAATCACTCTTAGCCGTGATCCCCGCAAATATGTCTTCAATCTTCTGTCCTGGTACATTTTTGTCTTCGACACTGATACTCTCTGACTATGCTTTATTTACTGTGTTTTGTTGGTATGAAGGGCTGCGCAGGGGTGATATGGCATCAATGCCTCATGAAACATCGATGAAATGTGAATTTTAAACCCTGCGATTGATTTTCTTTCGTGAATCGAAGGCAGGAGGATCACCACCTTCTGCCTTTGAAATTTCTTCAGTCATGGCGAAAAAACCATTAAAACCCTGCAAAATACAAACAAAAATTATAAAATCCATGCATATATAATTTTACTGCTTCAGAAGGCACCTGGAGGAAGCATGGCCGTTGGATGCCATCATCCAACGATCGAGATTGATCAGAGGAATCAAAGGGAAGGAGGAAGAAACATTTAAATCGGAGCCGTCGATCGCGCAGAGATCGACGGTCGGGAGCGGAGGTGAAAAGTAAAAACGGGGAATCAGGGTGAAAAAACGTGGGTCATCGATCTGCAGATCAGATCGACAGCGGAGATGCTTAAATGACTATGTCGTAGCCTAGTTAACTATCGGGCATCTTTGGTGAGCGATAGCTGTCGGATGGGCGCCCTCAGATCGGATGGTGCGCATCAATATCGCATGGTGTCCACGTCCGAACTTTAACGTGCGATGGATGGCGGTTTTATGAATAGTGCGTAGGACACACGTCGGCCAGCGTATGGAATTGCTGCCGACCGGGAAAAAACCGCCCTCGCCCAAAGGCGGTGCGATGGATACCACACAATTTTTGGAATGGTGAGTGGAATGCAAGGACCACCGGGGAGATGGACTCCACTTTGTTGATCTGTAGATCAGATCGACGATGGAGATCGGCTGGAACTTTGAACCGGCAGAAAAATATAATAAAACCGATGATTTTTAATATATAACCAAAGGTTTTAAACTTTGGGCGGAAATAATTAATACTAAAAATGGCTTGGCGCCCGATTGCGGGGCCGTGGGGCACATAGGAGATAATAAGATTCGAGGCTTATGAAGAAAGGGGCTTAAGACTTAGCCCGAGGGGGCTTAAGTCCATACCATAAAAAATGTGATTTTTATGGTTTTTGAATGATTTTCAAAGGGTTAGAGGGTTTCTGATAAGGAAAAGAAGGAGTTTTCAACCTTGTCAAGGGGATTCTGAAGAAGGGGAAAAGGGAAAAAAATGAAAATGAGGGATTTTCATGGGAAATGGAGGGATAAAAACTGAGGTTAGTTTTGGAAGAAGGGGAAGGGAAAAAGGTGTTTGCAGCAGTATTATTCCTTGGAAATCAGCAGGATTTCTAAGTGTAAAATGGGAACAACAGTGAAGTTCGGACAAAGGAAAGGCATGAGGCCTTCAAGAGTCTTCAAGAGCCAATACTTTTTAGTAATAAATTTTTTTCCTTGAAGGCTCAATAAGTCTTAGCCACCTTTTTCTATAACAAATTTTATAGGTGGCTAACATCACCATCAGACTTGTTTTTAATATTTTTCACCTTCACACTTAGAGAAACCACTAGAAGTGAAAGATGGGCTTCTCAAGGGGTTTCGAGTTTGGCAACTTTCCATTCATCCAAAAAAACCTTCATTCCACCTCCCCTATTATTTTCTCCACCACTTTTGGCCTCTTATTTCCCTAAGACTGTTTCCTATAGAAATTCAGGACTTTCGTGTAGCACTACAGGAAACTTATAGTAGCACCTGTAGTAGCACACCATTCGGCCTCTCCTTAAGCCCAGAAAACACCTCATCGAAACCTTCCAAAACCATCCAGACACCTTCAGCCCTACGCCCATGAGTTCAAGCCCTTCCTAAACCACATTAGTGATTTCTCCTCCTTGCTGAAAAGTAGTGCATTTACAAGCATAAGTAAAAGCATGATAGTTAAAACATGAAGTAGACAGAGTGTGTTTATCCAATTGGCCTAGAAATATGTGATTAGGTTAGTCTTATTTCTGCAATTTCGATTCAGTAATTTACTTCATGAAATATGCCTAGTTTGCTTCCATTTCTCTCCATAGATTAATTTGTAGATTTCTTCCATTGCATAGTATCTAGATGTACTTTATTTCCATATAATAGTTCTTTGATTACTGATAGAGTAATGGGATTGAATAAATTGTAGCCCTAGGTCTAAATTCAAAAGTGTGACAAACTTCATTTTGAAACCCTAGAAATAGCACAGTGTCGTAGGACTTAGAAAAGGATGACATGAGTAGAATGCATTTGTTGTGTATATAGCACTGTCACCTCCAAGTTTGTATGAACACCTGGTTGATAAAGTAAAGTAGAGTAGCCTCTGGGAGTTAAACATTCTTGATGCAATAGTAGGACTCACCACTATATATTATTTTTAGCATTTTACTATTATTTAATTGAGCAATTTTTACAAATCATTTAGCTCTTATAAATTGAAAATATTAATATAAATTCAACATATGTATTTTACATTTAATAATGTTGACAAACATTCTTACAATACACCTACACATATCCCCTATACTGGGTTATAGAGCAGCTCTGAGGGAAATAAAATATCATACAATCTAATATTAAAAAATTATTTGTTCAGTTCTTAAATTTTTCATATTTGAATAATATTCAACTATTTGAATAGGTATTCTCATGCTCCTAACTAAGTGTATGGAGTCTGCAAAATAAAAATAAAAAATTAGTTAAATCTAGAACATGTTAAATATAAAATCTTGTCAAATTCAATAAATATATAAATACAAACTTTATATTTATTAAATTTTTATCGTTTTTTGGTGCCTAGTTAGTCTTCATATATAAATTGTTGCATTAAAAGGAATTTATGTTAATCATTTTAATGTCATAATAGTTAAAGAATCTTGCTCAAATAGGGATGTTGTGAATGTTGTTAAACACATTGTATTTTATAATATTGTGCTTCATGGAGCTATAGTAGTGGGTTTTTTTTAGACATGGGGATGTTGTTGATGGTTCATCATGGTCATTTTTCTTCTCAAAGATTCTACTTCATGGAGTTTTGGTAGAGTTCATTGGACATTATTTTGAATAATGGTTTGGAGATGATGGCATTTGAGGGAATGCTTTTACAAAGTGGCATTCTACCTCTCTTCATTTCAAGTAGTCCAAGGAATTTTCCCAAGTATTCTCCAATAGCTTTAAGGGTTTTCATGTCACAAAATATCATTAATAAATTGGTAAGGAGGATCCATACTTGGGTTGAAGGTATTTTTTTTATTGAGTTGTAATATAGTGTCTATCGATTTAGATATAAGATCTATGGTCCCATGAAGAATGACCAAGAAAATAATTTGGGTCTCATTCTTCATTAGAATGGGATACAAAATTAAATAACCCTCTCCAGAAAATAGAAAAAAGAGCTGTCATTGTCTTTATGATGTCCATATTTATAGGAAACTCAATTTATATACTCAATGTATATCGTAAGGGCAGAACTAATAAAATATACCAAAGAATATTTTCTTGGAAAGAAATTAGGAATTTCACCTTGTTTATAAACTCAATTTATAATGTATATTTTTTGCCCTTCTCCTTCACAAAGTGAATTTGATGGGTTCTCTCATCTTTACATTGATCGAGCCTAAAGGGATTTAAGGGATAAGTCTAAATACATCGGCTAGTTTGATGGAACTACTATTAGGGAGGGATTGATGAAAATGATGGATATTATTCACCAACCATTGATTATTTTTTGTTTATGTTCAATGTTTCCCTCAATCCAATTCATATTTATACTAGTGGTAAGGGAATCTATTGTACTAGAATATGAATCTCATACATAGATGTTGATTTATTTCTCTAAATGATCAATCCTAAACTTGTATTGACATCTCTTCTCCACAACAATGTTGGACAAGTGTTTTAGTATTTGTAGGTAGACTTTGTCTCATTCTAATCAAAGTGAGGCCTAAGGGGATGATCACCCCTTGGTTGGGGGATCATGAGCAGGAAATGTTCCCCTAAAAAAATCAAATTGGGATTTTCAGTCTTAACTTATTGGATATTATTTATTATTAATAAAATAGGGTTTTAATATAATTTGTTTGATCAAATTATGCTTTTGGATGCCATATAATACGTTATTGTGTATAGTGATGCTAAATATATTAATATATAGAGAATTGAAACTATTAATAAGTTTTTTTTTCTTAGCTAAGTGTTCACAAAATAAACCTTATGTATATTGCACGAATGCACTATTGTTATTATTTTATTTTATATTCTATCACTCATTTCTATCATGAGCTTATCAAACCCTTGTTTTTCTATTAGAGACAGGTTATTGGATTCATTGAGATGCCTTTGTTGCCAATGTTTTCCCCTTGTATGAATAAAAAAGGTGACTTCAATCCTTAATCAACTAATTAAGAATAATGTGCATTAGTACTATAATAGAAATTTATCAGTTCAATGGAAAAAGCTTCGAGCTATGGAAGATATATATGGAAGATGTTTACGTTGATGTAGAACAAGGGGTCCTAGTGTGTTTAGGTACAAAATCTATTTTTATCCCAAAATTTCATACAGATGATAGTATAAGAGTAGCAAGAAAGAAAAAAGGTTAAAAAATTAGAGACTGCACACGTGGGTGAAAGAACTTCTTGACAGAAGAAGAAATTGGAATTTCATTCACCGCAAAACTTTCTGACTAAAAATGGGTGCGTATTTTATTCAATAAATTCACATGGTCGCAAAAATGCTAGAGGAAATGTTACACCAAAATTTTTTCTTCATTTTCAACTCTCCAAGTAGTGAATTTGACGGTTCCTTGTGCACACATATATATTGTCGCCTTTGGGTCAAGGAAAAATCAACCCCAAACTCCACTTTTTCCACAAAAATTATCTCTAGTTATTATGGAAGTTTTTCTAGAAAATATCATCCACTCTTGTCTATAAAAGAAGAGTTAGAAAAAGAGAGAAAGAGATAAAGTCCCATACCTTAGCATAGATTGAGTTTCTTACCTTACGGTATGTTACACAAGGAGGTGAAGTTATGGTAAAGTTTATGAGTATTGAACGTTATTGCCTTTATTATTGGGTTATGTTTATATTAGCATATATGTATATTTAATTTTCAAGAAGTATTTATGTATTTTCGTTGTCTTATGGATTATGGATCCAACATAGTTTCTATACTAATAAAAAATCTATTGTATGTTACCATCTAGCAAAGTGACTATTTCATATTTCTACCTGTGCTTCATGGAAATAACCACCAATAAGAGTGGCTACTCCATTGAGTTTATATTATAATTTATTTCTCATTTCCTCCAATATAGTTTATATTATAATTTATTTCTCATTTCCTCCTATATTTTTGAATTTTTTTCTTCTCACATTCTTTTTAGGTACCTTGATTGTCCTCGTGTCTACTATTTTGTTGATTTTTTACATAAATTGGAATTGACTTACTTGCAAAAATCATTTGTTCATGAAAAAAATTCCCTAATGAGTGACCAGGTGAAATTCTTTGAACAACCATGCAATACCACGTGACACCACAAATATAATCTTGTAATAGTCGTTTGGTTTAGATAAATTCATGTGGTCAAAGTTTGTGTCAAGTAGTATTTTACTTTCCCCTCTTTGATACTGATAATTTGTTTTTGTATTCTGTAACGCATAAATTCAACACCCATAATCTACAAGAATTAAGTAGTATTTGCCTCATATAGTCTAAGTAGGGGGAAAATATGCTATATTCATAATTTTTTCTTAATAGACGGTGTTATCCGAACCTAGCTATAGTTTTCTTGCTTTCATTTTCAAACAAAGTATATATTTTGTTTCAAGTAAAAAATAGTTATATTTAAAAAACATCACACAAAGAGGTTCACTCCAAGGGAGAATACCATTTGTTCTATTTACTATTTTCTCTTATGAGTGATCTCTACAAAATAGAATCATATCCTAGTTGGGATGTGACTCCCCTCATGTAGTCATATTGTTGAGTTATTTCAGCAAGAAAGTGATTTTTAGTGTAGGAAAATTTGCTTAACACTCACTACTTATTATGTAATTGGCTCCAAGTAATTTATTTTATTAAAAATGTCACATATCAAAATTTACATTAACATAAAAATACAATCATAATTCACAAAATTAAACCTCCATAGATGGTACACAAAATAATTAATTAGCACAAGTAGGGAACTGGGTTAGCAATGAAAATAATACCCCTTTATCATTTACAACTAAAATATAAGTAAACTTTGAAAGGAGATTAAAAATCATTCATAAATAGATGGAAATTAATACTATGGATAAGTGACGTCATGTCACCGAGAGGTTAAATTTTGGTATGTTGGTGACTGTGCTCACTTAGTGGCTAACCACCAATTTGGTTTTGAGTTGATCACAAACTATTCAAGGGTTAGTCAATTCTCACGTGTCTGTTGAGGGTGCCATAGTGTCTAGTCTTAAAAACATTATCTTACCCTATAGGTGATTGTTTTGGGAAGAAATGGTACCTAGATCAAATTTCGATGGACATTGGTACATTCCCTAGTCTCTATCATTATAACCGATTTTCACCAGGTAAATGAGTACCATCCATCTAACATGCTGGAGACGACCATTGATGGTGCCTTGTAGAAAGGTTCTACTGAGTTATATTGAGAGGAAAGGAAGGGTAGGAGTCTAGGACATATTTATTTTTCTATTGCATGGGTGTGTGGATGCAAAAGTACTTGATACTTTTTTATATCATAATTATTGTAGTTATTACATAAGTTTTGCAATTAATTTGAATAAACACATGTATTAATTAGGAAATGAGCTGCATTTTCTTGATATCTCCCCACACTCAATTTAAATTGTCAACATTGGAGAACATGGCACAAAATTTTAGTAGTGAATAATTTAAAGTATTCCTTCCATTAAAAGGAGGATTTTTGCTCCTTCCCACGCAAATAAAAGTAACCAAACAAATTCCATATTGAGCATTCGTATTTGAATCCTTTTTACTCATAAATTTGATGCTTTAATCCATTTAAAGGATTCCCTCACAATCACCTTCCATGTCATTGTCACCCCTAGTATCCAACATGGTTAGAATACAATAAAATACTATTGGTCCAACGAATTTACCTTTTATGGTACCTCTGAACCTCTTGTTAGTGTCAGTATTTGCATACCTCCATGAGGGATCAAAAAACATCTTTTCATGTGCATCTTAGGTGTCCCTCCCTAAAGAATTTTCAATCATTCCATTAAGTCATGATATAAAATTGTTCCACTGGTGATTTTCCTTGTCAAGTGTCCCATTTTCCTTCACAAGTATATGCCTGCTGACCCTCTTCCATGTCTTCAACATGCTGAAAACAAGTCTTCTCTCATTCCACTTTTAGTCAAATTCAACCATGGAGTTAAGTCATTCAAGGTTCCATTAGGTCATTAGGTTTCATTTTTGGGAAAAATACTGAGAAGGGGGGGGAGGGGGTGGGGGGGGGGGGGGGGTGAATCAGTATTTATAGCTTACTCAACAATTTTTACTTTTTCCTTACTAAATTCCATATGCGACTTTAATTAACCCAACTCGCGTATATACGCGAATATTCTTAAGAAAAATTGCGTATAACCAAAGATCTTATTATGCATATAATTCTTTACTTAAATTAGTGCATCATGCATTCATTGAATCATCAACCAATCAACCAAAAACTAATCTTTAATCATAATCAACTAGCAGCATAATTAGTATTCAAACAACTCAGATCTGTATGAAGACATCTTGACAGACAATAGTAATACAACAAAACAGATCAGAGATTTCCTTCTACACACTTCAACAAATCCCTAGATTCCATATGCGCTTTTACTTCACTGAACCCACGTATATACGCGCTTTCACAGAGACAAACCTGTGTATATATCTGCCTCTATTTCAAGACTGACCTTTGATTCCATATGCACTTTCGCTGAAACTAACCCACGTATATACGCGCTTTCACTGCGATGAACCTATGTATAGATCTACAAAAATTGCAGGGCTATGAAACTCTTCAGAATAGATAAACAGTTCAGATCTTACCCTTCACTTCAGCAAACATTCACCAAATCACATATCTAAACTTTCCATAAAAAGATCTAGCAAATACATAGTCATTTCAGGTCTAGAGATCCTGATCCATCATTTTATTCATAGGTGTATTATTAATTCAGATATATCAACAAAATGCAACCCATTCCATGTAGATATACTTCAGAGTGAAGTATTCATTCAATACCCAGACACATGCCCTTTATCAACAATCATAAACTCTGCCCAATACTTCATTTAGAACAGTGAAAACACTGTAACCAGAACTTCAGAAATAACCCAAAATTCAGAAATAGATATGCAGATACAAATTCAACCCTGAACAGTCATTAATTTAAATAGCATACACTACTTTTCTTTACTGAAGCCGCGTACATATGCGCTTTTCTGCACACCAACTTGCATATACTTCTGTGAATATTATTCTTCAGAAAACCATAACTTCCATACGCGCTTTTCATGAAGCAAACCCGCGTATATATGCGCTTTTACTGAAACCAACTCGCGTATAGATCTGTAAATGTAAATTTTGCAGAACAGACCAGATCTATAAAACTTACCCAGATTTCTTCATTTTCTTCAGTAGACTTGCGCCAGTTCTTCATCATTTCTTCAACAGATAATACTAAAGATTCATCATCTTCAGATCTAGAGATCTTGAACCATCATTATATCCATGGGTGCATCATAGATTTAGATCTATCAATTAAAATTATATTTCATCCATACAGATATTCCTTAGAGAATTTTATTCAATAACAACCCTTACTCATGCACACCTTGCACTATGATCTTCTTCTCCTTAAATAGATTTAGATTTTACCAATACCATGAGTCGAGACCACACAACTACTGATGGTAATCCTGGACAGAATCAAATAGATACTACAACGCTCAAAACTGTGGGCTAATACCATGGTGAATCTTCTTGGTATTATAAATTTGGAGCACAAATAGGAATACGTGACTTGGGACATACTTATCCACGTATATATGCAAATTGATCTTTACAAACCCGTGTATGCATTGTGACATATTATATTTATCATTTCTTTAGAACTTGTTGGAATTATTTTCTCTGTCACATCTAAATTGATCTATAGATACATCATTCTTACATCTTTAAAAAATAGGTTTCTTATCATATGCAACTCATCAATTAGGTTTCCATCAAGGACAACTTCATCAAGTAGGTTACCATCAAGGACAACACATTACATCATATTGCGAACAATCTCCCCCTTTGGACTTGATGGTAACCATGATGGTGTTTGATCACCACAACAGATAGATACATTAGTCATAACCATTATTTAAAAACCATGATATTCTCCCCCTTTGACATCAAGGGAAAAGGGTGGATCAAAACCAAAACAAGGTTTCTCTTCCCTTGTAGAGAGATGAGCTCTATAGATCTGAAGTGCACTGAATTTACCATGCTCCCCTTGAGTTCATGATGAATCTTTAGAAATATTTTTCAATGAAGTACATGAATCTATAACGCAACCAAGTATGACCATTCCTATAACCAAGGACTCATACTTACATCAATGATCCAACCGAGTGGAATTACATATTTGACGGAACTACCGAACCAAGTGGGTTTACAAATTTTACCAAGTCATTACGTGACTGAATATACCAATTTACATCATAGATCTCAACATGACCTTTTCATCAAATGAATTTTATAAACAAAACCAATGATTCTCAATCATGAGTTCAGACCACAACAAACACTTAGAATTCCAACAATGAATCATTTCCCACAGGAAAAGTGCTCCCCCTTAGTTGGTGCACCCTAAACACTTTCAACAGAAAATTATCAAGGAATCTTCATAAAAAATATTAGAGAATGAAATAGAAATGTAAGAACTGGAACATCACTAGAGATACCCAACAACATTGCAACTGTTCTAAAAATGCTGACCCAGAAAAATTATGCCAGCAAAAACCCATACGCAGTTTCCTATATATAAAATCACGTATATAGATGACTATCCTTTATGAATTCCTTATATCCAATTTAATCTTCTGAATTTAAGAAAATATGATCTTCGAAGCGATAGAGACAACTCCTAGCTTTTGTCTGAGATATTCGAAGGCTTCCTTGGGAAGGGGTTTAGTAAATATATCAGCAACTTCTTCTTTGGAGGGAACATACTCCAATTTCACCTTTTGTTCAAGCACCTGCTCACGTAAGAAGTGATACTTGACAGGAATATGCTTGGTATTGGAATGCATAACAGGATTATTTGAGATACTAATGGCACTTGTATTATCACACATAATGGATATGGGAGGTGAACCTGTGATTTGAATGTCTTGTAATGTCTGCATCATCCAAAGAAGTTGTGTGCAACATGTTGCGACAACCACATATTCTGCTTCTGTTGTAGATAAGGTAATATATATTCTCTTCTTGCTGAACCAAGATACTAATCGGGAGCCTCATAAAAAATGCACCACCACTAGTGCTTTTTTTATCATCAACCTGTGACCAAGTCTATGTTTCCAGCATCATAGTGTCTTTCTATAGAAATCAACTATCAACTCAATCTCTTATCTTTATCAAGGTTAACTTTCCATTTCCTCTTTGTAGAAAAATATGTGGGAATCATCATGAACTAGAGTAGAGTGGCACCATATAGCATGAGAAAACATCATATACTTGTATCATCAAATATATAAGAGAAGAAAGATAAGACAATGTATCCATGTCTTCAAGTGTCATCCAACAGTTATAGCATAAGCACATCAGTATCCAACGTTAGGATATTTATAGCAACATCATATTCTTGCCAAGAATAATTGTCATACCAGAACAACTTCATCATAGTCAATATGTATCAAGAAATCATGTGATCTATTATTACCAAGGTCTTATATAAACATGATGTTCATCAACAACAAGATCTGCATGTTTTTTCCTTATATCTTAATCATTAGACTTGCATCAAATCCATGTGTGAAAATAAAGATACTCTTCTGCAAGACGCAATCAGGTCTCATGCATAATCTCATCATAAGAAATCTATGTATCATGACAACATCATTCTAACACGACCATCATGAGAATGAGAAAACACAATTCGAACAATGCAACTTCAGTAGTTAGGCTAATGCTCCTCCTGAACCGGTTTTACATGTTCATACTCAAGTATGACCATATCATATCAGCAGACTGAAACCATCAACATTAGATCAAGAAAATTACAATTGTCAGCAACCTATCAGAAACCAATCTTGAGTCTGATTCACTATTTTTCTTATCAAAGAAAAGCATAGGAAACTGTTTCCAATGGAACTGACGTTATACGCGGCTTTAGTTCATGAAACCCGCGTATAGAAAGTGAAATACAGAAAAATTTCACAACTTCATCTCCCCCTGAACTTATACCACATGTACCTATCTTCTGTTGTCACATCAGATGCACTGTTAGAAATAAACACAACCAGAATTACCAAACCAACCATGGGAATCACCATATATTTCTCCCTCTGTGATGATACATTACTGATTCTTATAATGTATCTCACATCACTCTTGCAATCATTATGAGAAGTACACTTTAGAAGCGGATGACTGCAGTAGGGTCAACATTCCCTATGTTTTTGACTCGGGCTTCTTCTTTTTCCAGCTTTGTTGGAAACTCTCCAATTTCTTAGATCTAGTCATCATACTTAATCTGCATTCTTTTTCTACATTCCCATACTTGTTACAAGCATAATATATTATGTGACCAGGAAAGGGAGCATAGGGATCATAATATGTTTTTATAATATTTCTTATATTGCAATCAACTTCTTTATGACCAAAATTGCTGCATGAAAAGAAATATCCCTTAAAGAAACCTGAGTACCTGGGAGCTGACTGTATTTCTATGTAGTGTCTATCTGTCTTTGAACGAAACAATTTTCCTCTGGACTTGGCTGCAACATGTCCATAATTATGACATATAAAGCATTCAACATTATTGATACTTCTATATTTAGGAGTGAATTATTTCCATTGAGAATTCATGATTTTGAATTTCCTTTTTGTCTCTTTAAACACTTCAGGTTTTGCATTGATATCCTTTGAATCTTTAGCATTGTCTTGTGAACTAGATTCTCCTTTCACAATTTCATGAAAACCAAGACAAAATTTAATAAAAGGAGACCTTTGACAACTAAGAATATTATCCAGAATCTTAGTACTATCTTGAAACCTCAAGCATTTATCATTTTCTTCTAATTTTCCTTTTAAAATGTTTACCTCAACCTCTAATTGTTGGCACTGCTTCTTCATACTTTCTTCTACCCTTCTTCCTTCTTCAACTTGCTCATTCAAAGTTATAATTTCTTCTTTTAACTCATTTTATTTTTCTTCACATGTTTGTAGAAGTTCTTATTTCTTCTTATTTGATTTTTCTAAATCTGCTTTAAGAGAGATGATTTATGCTTCAAGTCCTTCACTGTGATTGGTTACTTATCTTGCAGCCTTTGATACTTGTTTATTTGTCCATTCATTCTAGAGATCATATATTTGTAGATAGATTCCCTCTCATTAAATAATCTTTGTTGATCTTCAACTTTAATCTTCAGATTTGCAATTACTGCTTCTAGATCCATAACATTACTTTCACTTTGGTTTTCACTATCTTCACCATTGCATGCACAAGAAAGTGAATCATAAGAACAAAAATCAATACCTATTTCATCTTCTTCATTTTATGTTGTACATGTTTTCTGAGATATCTTCTTTCTTTGAGTAGCATTCTTATTTTTCTTCCTTCCCATTGTGACGGATCTACTTCAAGCGATCAAGCTACTTCAAAAGGACCTGCTCTGATTCCAATTGTTGGGAAAAATATTGGGGGGGGGTGAATCAGTATTTAGAGCTTACTAAAAAAAAATTACTTTTTCCTTACTAAATTCCATACGCAAATTTAATGAACCCAACTCACGTATATATGGGGATATTCTTAAGAAAACTTGCATATAACCAGAGATCTTACTATGCATATAATTCTTTGCTTAGATCAGTGCATCATTCATTCATTGAATCATCAACCAATCAACCAACAACTAATCTTTAATCATAATCAACTAGCAGCATAATCAGTATTCAAACAACTGAGATCTGGATCAAGACATCTTCAAAGAAAACAGTAATACAGAAAAACAGATCAGCTATTTCCTTCTGCACACTTTAGCAAAACCCTAGATTCCATACGCACTTTTACTTCACTGAACCTATTGGAAATACTGAGGGGGGAGTGAATTAGTATTCCTTTCAATTAGATTATTAGTTAATATTCAATTATTATCAGTGTTTGTACAATGATAGCAACAAACAAGAGGAACACAAATGCACACAATTTTTAAGGTGGAAACCCAGTCCGAGACAAAAACCACCAAATGCTTTTCTAATAATTCTTTAATATTCAACTCCAATTGAAAATAAAGCTCCAACTTCCTAGAATCTAGAAAAGCATTATTCTCCATCTCCTACTGGATGGATGCTCCAATGCTTGAGATTCTTCAGTAGTCAACTGAATGGATGCCCCAACATCCAATGAGCTACAACTCACCCTAGCACCACCCTACCACCCTATAGAAGAATAAAAGAAGAATGGACTTTGATACCAGGGAAAATGGTCCACTTTAAAATGATATAGAATGATGTAGAAGAAGAATATATACTAGACCATAACCCCAACTTTGACACAACCACCTAATGATGATCCTAGAACTCCTGACAATGCCTCTTCAACCCCTGGCAGATAGACACTAGTACAATTTTTACAATAATGTATTTACAATGACTTAGTACAATGATACCTTTACAATGATTGTATGCAGTGCTACCCACTTGAAGACTTCATATGATGAACTTATTGCTACTATTATGCACCTTCGTTGCTGCTCTTGTCATGCTACCCTCTGCTGCACCTTGCATTGCTTTTCTGTCATAGAAATTCTGGTCCTTTGCAATCATTGACAACACATGATGTAGCTTTTTCTTGCCTTCTAGGAGCTCAATATTGAATCTGGTGTATCTCTGTTATTTCAGATCCTCAATATCTGATTTTTGGTCCTATAGTAGTCCTATGATTTTTATATCCAATTCTAGACATCTAAGCCAATTTGGATTCTTCAAGAGACAGTTATACCCAATCTCTTACAATGCCTTAATTAGAGACTGTTTCAGCAGAGCGCAATTGTACATCGTGCCACATGTCACCTTTTTTTCATTTGGATCTAAAATTGACAGTGAAAAAACTAAAGACTGTGCAATATCTTCCAATTTTTACAGAATTCCAATCCGATACTTAGAGAAAGAGTTATGACAATTTTACCAAGGTCACTTTTTTGATATGAATTTCAGGAGTCTGCAAAAACCATGAATTCCATAGATCATATCTCCAAAAATATTACGCACCTTCATTTGAAATTTTTACAATAGCTTCCTCAGGATTTCTGCTTTGCCTTGTAAAAATTTCAGCTTCTAAACCTTCGTAGAAAAATTTTTAGAGTGAAAGTTCCACGATGACCTGTTTTAGATGGTGAAATCCCTTGCCTAAGGAGGAAAAGAAGATCACAATTTCTATAAATGCTTAAGCTGAGAGGGGCTTCAACAAGTGAACGTGGGAGGGATTTTAGGAGCTTAAAAAATATTAATTATGACTTTTCAATGACCCATGACCCAACCCCATGGGGTTTTATCCCACTAATTGGGGGTACAAACTTCAAACATGAATATCTATCAAACCATGAAGATTACATGGCGTGCCATATATCAACGGAAACATCTCGACAAGTAGAAACCATAAAAATCATTATTGAACCAGACTATATTAGTTTGGTAGGTCAAAAATCCCATGAAATGTTGGGTTAGCCCCTGGTGCTGCTTGGGTTGACATCAATGACAACCGCTGATCAAAAATATCCCCCTTTGGAATTGATGGCAACACAAGTACTCCCCCTGTGATCATGACACCTCTTCCTACAACATTCTCTCCCCCTTTGAAATCAATGGAAAAGGGTAACTTCCCTTGAAACACAACCATCCTGCGGACCTCTACACACTTCCACTACCCCTTTCTATTCTGAATAAGGAAAATCTAATGAGAACTTGGGTGAATCCCAAGCTTCTGGCGAAGATATTCCAATGCTTCACGAGTACTCTCATGATCATCAACACTTCCTGCCCAGTCTGCATCTGTAAAGGAATGAATAATGAGATTGTTACCCTTGGGATACCACAAGCCATATTCTGTTGTTCCCTTTAGATATTGAAGAATTATTTTGATGGAAATAATATGTAATTATTTTCGTGCTACTTGGATTCTTGCTACTTGTCCAAGTGCTTGCATACTAGCCGGTAGGCTGTTACATATAGGAGACTACCAATCATAGATTTGTACATCCTCTGATCCACATCCTTAGATGAGTAGTCTATGCTCAATTTGCAACCTGTTACCATTGGAGTAAGGATGGGTTTGCAATCTTCCATTTTAAATTTCTTGAGCATTTCCTTGATGTATCTGGTTTGACATGTAAATATTCCTTTCTCTTGCTGATATATTTGAAGCCCTAAGAAGTATGTTAGCTCACCAAGTAAAGACGTCTCGAAATCACTTTGCACCTTTGTAGCAAACTTCTTACTTATTTGATCATCATTTCTACCAATTATTGTATCATCCTCTTTAGATATCGGACATGCTTTAGTTGCTTCATCCATAACGTATATGTCATTCAGATCTCAACTTACTGTAGCCACAATTTAAACATACACGCCTTTCCTGATTTCACATTTCGTGGAGTTGAATAGTATTGTGTGTCCTTGATCACACATTTTTCCAACACTGAGCAGAATGTGATTCATGTTTTCAACCACTAGAACATTCTTGGCTAGAGCATATTTTCTTCTGAGAGTGACAGTACCTGATTCTATAACATTTGAAGATCCATCATTTCCAAAGGGCATGGTTCCATCCTTCTTCTCTTTCAGAGATACAAATTTATTTCTATATCCAGTCATATGCGTTGAGCAACCGCTATAAACATACCGCACATCTTTGTTCTTTTGAGGCTTGAAAGCGGGAGAAAAATTATCATTGTTATTCTTCTTCCATGTTCGTTCATTCTGTGGCTTCAAAGATTATTCTAGAGGATTTTCAAGTCTGCAGTCTTTGGCTATGTGTCCAAAGTTTCAACATTTGTAACATTCAATATTATTTCTTAAATTTTCAAATCTATTGATGTTTCGATGATCCCTGGGAGGTTCATATTTGATAGATCTCCTAGAATTTTATTCGTTCCTAGGGTACATCCGACATTCTACAAATTTATGACCAAAATTTCCACATGAATAACAGTAGCTATAAAAAATATGCTGGTACCTGGATGGAAATTTTCATTGAGGAATTGTCTTCCAAGGCTATTCTTGCGAATCTTGTCCAATGAAGTCTACATGAATGTCAGATCTCATAGGTTCATTGTATTTTGTTGTAGAAGGTCCTACTTCTTCTTTGTAACTGATGCCAGTTTTGTTGTTGTAAGATTGTTGATTGTTGATGAGTTCTTCTAATGCCCTTGAGCTATTGGCATAGTTTTGGATAATTTTTCCTTTGTTCACTTCCTCATACAGTGAGAATAATTCGGCTTCTAATTCTTCCCTTTCTTGGTTGCTTTCTTCCAACTTCTTTTGAAGTGACTCTTCAATGCATTTGTATTCTTCAACTTCAATTTTGAGACATTGAACTTTTTCTTCAAGAGTATTGGAATGGATCTTCTCCTCCTTGAGATCTTTTGTAAGCTTGATTGCTTCCTCATATAATTCGTCTATGGTCCATCCTTCTTCTTCGTTGTTTGACACCTCTTGCTTATTGTGCTTTGGTTTATTGTGCTTGGCCATAAAAAATACTCTCTCATTGGCTTCTTCTTCACTATCATTCTCTTCATCAGATGATGAGCTATCTTCTTTATAGAGAAATTTCCTTTTGGATCCTTGCTTGTTGAATTTCTTAAAGCCTTTCTTTCCTTTTGAGTTTCCATTACTTATGTTTGGACATTTTTCTGTAAAATTCCCAATCTCATTACAGCTGAAACATATCAATGGAAGTTTACCTTTGAATTGTCCCTTACCAATTTTTAGTTTTCTCATGAAGTAAGCATATTGTTCATTTGAAAGACCTTCTTCATCATCTCCCTTTTCTTCACACTTGCAGGTGCATTTCTTTTCAATTAAAGGTTGTTTATCCTTATTGGTTTTTTTAGATGCAACGAACGCAGTTTCTAGATGCGAAGTACCCTCTTCTTCATCAAGTCTCATTTCATATGCTATGAGAACTCCATGTAATTCCTCTTTGCTGAGTTTGTCCAGATTTTCACTGTATTCTAAGACTGATACCTTTGGGTTGAATCTCCCTGGTAATGTTCTAAGAATCTTCTGTATAATAGTCTTCTCATCAACTGGCTCTCCCAATCCTTCTAGAGTATTGGTTATTTCATCAACGTATTGGAAGTATGCAACAATGTTGCAATCTTCTTTCATTCTGAGTTGCTCAAATTTTGCTCTATAGATTTGAAGCTTTGCTTCTTTGACATTTGAGTCACCTGCATATATATTCTCAAGCTTTTCCCATACATTTTTGGCGGTTTTACAACCCAACACCTTATGATAAGCAGATTCAATAAGTCCAATGATAATAATATTCTTTGCTTTTGCATCATTTACCAAATTCTTCTTACCTTGTTCATCCGTGGTTGATGTAAATCCATTTTGAACAGTGTCCCATACTTCGTAACCTTGCGCCAAGAGATAGACCTCCATTCTTCCTTTCCAAAGTGCATAATTATTTTCATTTAATAGAGGTACACCATTCTTGGTATGCTCCATGACCTCCTTCTAGCTGTTAAACTACTATTGAAGGAACCAAGCTCTGATACCAATTGTTGGAAATACTGAGAGGGGGGGTGAATCAGTATTTCTTTCAATTATAGCATTAGTTAATCTTCAATTATTATCAGTGTTTGTACAATGATAGCAGCAAACAAGAGGGACACAAATGCACACAGTTTTTAAGGTGGAAACCCACTCCGGGACAAAAACCACGTAATGCTTTTCTAATAATTCTTTAATATTCAACTCCAATTGAAAATAAAGCTCCAACTTCCTAGAATCTAGAAAAGCATTCTTCTCCAGCTCCCACTGGATGGACACTCCAACACCCAAGATTCTTCAGTAGTCAACTGAACGGATGCCCCAACACCCAATGAGCTACAACTCACCCTAGCACCACCCTACCACCCTATAGAAGAATAAAAGAAGAATGGACTCTCGTACGAGGAAAAATGGTCCAGTTTACAATGATATAGAATGATGTAGAAGAAGAATATATACTAGACCATAACCCCAACTTTGACACAACCACTTAATGATGATCCTATACCTCCCAACGCTTCCTCTTCAACCCTTGGTAGATATACACTAGTACAATTTTTACAATAATGTATTTACAATGACTTAGTACAATGATACATTTACAATGATTGTATGCAGTGTTTCCCACTTGAAGACTTCATATGATGAACTTCTTGCTACTGTTATGCACCTTGGTTGTTGTTCTTATCATGCTACCCTCTGCTGCACCTTGCTTTGCTTTTCTGCCATAGAAACTCCGGTCCTTTGCAATTGTTGACAACACATGATCTAGCTTTTTCTTGCCTTCTAGGAGTTCGATATTGAATCTGGTGTATCTCTGTTATTTCAGATCCTCAATATATGATTTTTAGTCCTGTATTATTCCTCTGAGTCATCTTTTCAATGCCATAGGTATGACCCAATTTGGATTCTTCAAGGGAGAGTTATACCCAATCTGTTGTGTAACCAACTCCAAAAAGAGAAGAAAAGAGATATCAACGCCTTAGAAATAAGCCACTTCGAGGGGGCAACCTCCAATACATTACATGAATGAACAATTCTTGGATGATACAATTCACAAAACCTCCTTTCTATATATAGGAGTCCATGGGGCCATAATGTAATCCTCGTGGGCCACAATGTAATCCTAGCTGACCTAACAATAATAATTTAAGGGCACAATAATAACAAAATGGGGGTTACAAGGGTACAATAATAACAATAAGGGGTTTACACTAACAATAATAAGGGGCTATACTAGTGATATAGGGACCTAACACAATCTCACACAATGCCCTAATTATGGACTGTTTCAGTAGAGCGCACTTGTACGGCGTGCCATGTGTCACTGTTTCTTCATTTGGCTTCGAAATTGATAGAGTGAAAACTACATACTATGCACTAGCTTCCAATATTTATGGAATTACAATCTGATACATAGAGAGAGATTTATGATAATTTTACCAAGGTCACTTCTTTGAGATGAATTTCAGGAGCCTGCAAAAACCCTGAGTTCCACAGATCATATCTCCAAAAACATTTTGCACCTTGATCTGAAATTTTTAAAATTTCTTCCTTGGGATTTTGGCTTCGCCTCATAAAAATTTCAGCTTCTGAAACTTTGTAGAAAAAACGTTATAGTGAAAATTCCAGGATGACCTGTTTCAGATGGCGAAATCACTTGCCTAAGGAGGAAAAGAAGATCACAATTTATATAAATACTTAAGTTGAGAGGGGCTTCAACAAGTGAACGTGGGAGGGATTTTAGGAGCTTAAAAAATATTAATTATGAATTTTCAATGGCCCATGCCCCAACCACATGGGGTTTTAGCCCACTAACTGCGAGTACAAACTTCAAACATGAATATCTCTCAAACCGTGAAGAATTACATGGCGTGCCATATATCAACGGAAACATATCGACAAGTAGAAACCATCAAAAGAATTATTGACCCAGAATATATTAATTTTTTAAGTAAAAAATCCCATGTAATATTGGGTTAGCCCCTGGTGCTGCTTGGGTTGACATCAAAGACAACCGCTGATCAACAGAACCCGCGTATATACGTGATTTCACAGAGACAAACCTTCGTATATATCTACAAATATTTCAAGACTAACCTTAGATTCAATACGCACTTCCACTGAAACTAACCCGCATACATACGTGCTTTCACTCTGATGAAGCTGCGTATAGATATGAAAACATTGCAGGGCTACGCAACTCTTCAGAACAGATAAACAACTCAGATCTTACCCTTCACTTGAGCAAACATTCGCCAGATCACAGATCTAAACTTTCCATAAACAGGTTTAGAAAATACATAGTCATTTCAGGTCTAGAGATCCTAAGCCATCATTTTATTCATAGGTGAATTATTAATTCAAATCTATTAATAAAATGCAACCCATTCCATGTAGATATACTTCAGAGTGAAGTATTCATTCAATACCCAGACACATGTCCTTTATCAACAATCATAAACTCTGCCCAATACTTCATTTATAACAGTGAAAACACTATAACCAGAACTTCAGAAATAAACCAGACTTCGGAAATAGATATGCAGATACAAATTCAACCCTCAACAGTCATTAATTCAAATAGAATACGCTACTTTTCTTTACTGAAGCCGCATACATAAGAGCTTTTCTGCACACCAACCTGCATATACTTCTCTGAATATTATTCTTTAGAAAACCTTAACTTCCATACGCGCTTTTCATGAACCGAACCCGCGTATATACATGCTTTTACTGAGACCAACTCACATATAGATCTGTAAATGTAAATTTTGCAGAACAAACCAGATGTATAAAACTTACCCATATTTCTTCTTTTTCTTCAATAGACTTGCGCTAGTTCTTCATCATTTCCTTAGCGGATCATAGTAGAGATTCATCATCTTCAGATCTAGAGATCTTGAACCATCATTATATTCGTGGGTGCATAATAGATTCATATCTATCAATTAAAATCAGAGTTCATCCATACAGATATTCCTTAGAGAATTTTATTCAATAACAACCCTTACTCATGCACACCTTGCACTATGATCTTCTTCTCCTTAAATAGATTTAGCTTTTACCAATATCATGAGCCAAAAGCATGAAACTGTTGATGGTAATCCTGGACGGAATCAAATAGATAATACAATGCTCAAAACTATGGGCTAATACCATGGTGAAGCCTCCTGGTATTATAAATTTGGAGCACAAATAGGCATACGCGACTTGGGACGTACTGATCTGCATATGTACGTGACTTGATCTTTACAAACCCGCGTATGCATTATGACATATTATATTTATCATTTCTTTATCACCTGTTGGAATTCTTTTCTCTGTCACATCTGAACTGATCTGTAGATACATCATTCTTACATCTTTAACAAATAGGTTTCTTATCATAGGAAACTCATCAAGTAGGTTTCCATCAAGGAAAAATTCATTAAGTAGGTTCATCGGGTAGATTCATCAAGTAGGTTTCCATCAAGGACAACTTCATCAAGTAGGTTTCCATCAAGGACAACACATTACATCATATTGCCAACAAGCTCCCCCTTTGTACTTGATGGCAAACATGATGGTGTTTGATCACCACAATAGATAGATACATTAATTATAACCATTATTTAAACACCATGATACTCCCCCCCTTTGACATCAAGGGTAAAGAGCGGATCAAAACCAAAACAAGGTTTCTCTTCCCTTGTAGAGAGATGAGCTCTGTAGATCTGAAGTGCACTAAATTTACCATGCCACCCTTGAGTTCACGTTGAATCTTTAGACATGTTTTTCAATGAAGTACATGACTCTATAACTCAACCAAGTATAACCATTCCTATCACCAAGGACTCATACTTATATCAATGATCCAGCCAAGTGGAATTACATATTTGACGGAACTACCCAACCAAGTGGGTTTACAAATTTGACCAACTCATTACATGACTGAATATACCAATTTACATCATAGATATCAACATTACCTTTTCATAAAATGACTTTTATAAACAAAACCAATGAATCTCAATCATGAGATCATACCACAACAAACACTTAGAATGAAAAAAATGTATCCTTTCCCATAAGACAAGTGCTCACCCTTAGCTTGTGCACCATAAAAACTTTCAACAGCAAATCATCAACACATCTTCATCAAAAATATTAGAGAATGAAATAGAAATGTAAGAACTGGAACATCACCAGAGATACCCAACAACACCAGAACTATTCTGAAAATGCTGACCCAGAAAAATTATGCCAGCAAAAACCCATACGCGGTTTTATATATATAAGCTCGTGTATATATGCGACTGTCCTTTATGAAATCCGCGTATCCAATTTAATCTTATGAATTTAAGCAGATCTGATCTTCTGATTAGCAGAGACAACTCCTAGCTTTTGTTTGAGATATTTGAAGGCTTCCCTGGGAAGAGGTTTAGTAAATATATCAGCAACTTGTTCTTTGGAGGGAACATACTCCAATTTAACATTTTTTTCAAGCACCTATTCACGTAAGAAGTGATACTTGATATGAATGTGCTTGGTCTTGGAATGCATAACAGGATTCTTTGAGATACTGATGGCACTTGTGTTATCACACATAATGGATATGGGAGGTGAAAATGTGATTTGAATGTCTTGTAAGGTCTACATCATCCAAAGAAGTTGTGTGCAACATGATGAGGCAACCACATATTCTGCTTTTGTTGTAGATAAGGAAATAGAGCTTTGCCTCTTGCTGAACCAAGATACTAATCGGGAGCCTCATAAAGAATGCACCACCACTAGTGATTTTTCGATCATCAACCTGTGACCACGTCTATGTTTCCAGAATCATAGTGTCTTTCTGTAGAAATCAAATATCAGCTCAATCTCTTATCTTTATCAAGGTGAACTTTCCATTTCCTCTTTGTAGAAACATATGTGGGAATCATCATGAAATAGAGTAGAGTGGCACCATATAGCACGATAAAACACCATAGAATTGTATCATCAAATATCTAAGAGAAGAAAGATAAGACAATATATTCATGTCTTCAAGTGTCATCCAACAGTTGTAGCATAAGCACATCAGTAACCAAGATCACGATATTTGGAGCAACATCATATTCTTGCCAAGAATAATTTTCATACTAGAACAAATTCATCATAGTCAATATGTATCAAGCAATCATGTGATCTATTATTACCAAGGTCTTGTATAATCATGATGTTAATCAACAACAAGATCTGCATGTTTTGTCCTTATATCTGAATCATTAGACTTTCATCAAATCCATGTGTGGAAATAAAGATACTCTTCTGTAAGATGTAATCAGGTCTCATCCATAATCTCATCATAAGAAATCTATGTATCATGACAACATCATTCTAACATGATCATCACGAGAATGAGAAAACACAATGCCAATAATGCAACTTTAGTAGTTAGGCTAATGCTCCCCTGAACCAGTTTTACATGTTCATAGACAAGTATGACCATATCATATCAGCAGAGTGAAACCATCAACATTAGATCAAGAAAATTACAACTATTAGCAACCTATCAGAAATGGATCTTGAGTCTGATTAACTGTTTTTCTTATCAGAGAAAAGCATACGCAATTGTTTCCAATGGAACTCGTGTGTATACGCAGCTTTAGTTCATGAAACCTGCGTATAGAAAGTGAAATCCAGAAAAATTTCACAACTTCATCTCCCCCTGAACTTATACCACCTGTACCTGTCTTCTCTTGTCACATCAGATGCACTGTTAGAAATAAACACAACCATAATTACCAAACCAACCATTGGAATCACCATATATTGCTCCCTCTGTGATGATACATTACTGATTCCTATAATGTATCTCACATCACTCCTGCAATCATTACGAGAAGTACACTTTAGAATTGGATGACTGCAGTAGGGTCAACATTCCCTACGTTTTAGACTGGGGCTTCTTCTTTTTCTAGCTTTGCTGCAAATTCTCCAATTTCTCAGATCTATTCATCATACTTAATCTGCATTCTTTTTGTACATGCCCATACTTGTTACAAGCATAACATCTTATGTGACCAGAAAAGGGAGCATATGGATCATGATATGTTCTTCTAATCTTTCTTCTATTGCAATCAACTGCTTTATGACCAAAATTGCTGCATGAAAAACAATATCCCTTAAAGAAACCTGAGTACCTGGCAGCTAACTGTCTTTCTGTGTAGTGTCTATCTGTCTTTGACCGAAACAATTTGCTTCTGCACTTGGCTGCAACATGTCCATAATTATGACATATAAATAATTCAACATTAATGATACTTCTATATTTATGAGTGAATGATTTCCTTTGTGAATTCATTATTGTGGGTTGCCTTTTTGTTTCTTTAAACATTTCAGGTTTTGCATTGATATCCTTTGAATCTTTAGCATTGTCTTGTGAACTAGATTCTCCTTTCATAGTTTCATGAAAACAAAGACGAAATTTAATAGAAGGAGACCTTTGATGACTAAGAATATTATCCAGAATCTTAGTACTACCTTGAAACCTCAAGCGTTTATCATTTTCTTCTAATTTTCCTTTTAAAATGTTTACCTCAACCTCTAATTTTTGGCACTGCTTCTTCATACTTTCTTCTACCCTTCTTCCTTCTTCAACTTGTTCATTCAAAGTTATAATTTCTTCTTTTAACTCATTTTATTTTTCTTCACATGTTTGTAGAATTTCTTCATTCTTATTATTATTTTTTCTATATCTTCTTTAAGAGAGATGATTTCTGCTTCAAGTCCTTCACTATGATTGGTTACTTCATCCTGTAGACTTTGATACTTGTTTATCTGTCCATTCATTCTAGAGATCTTATCTTTGTAGATATATTCCCTCTCATTAAATAATATTTGTTGATATTCAACTTTAATCTTGAGATTTGCAATTACTGGCTCTAGATCCATAACATTACTTTTACTTTGGTTTTCGCCTTCTTCACCATTTCATGCACAAGAAAGTGAATCATAAGAACAACAATCAATACCTATTTCATCTTCTTCATTTTCTGTTTTACATGTTTTCTGAGATATCTTCTTTCTTTGAGTAGCCTTCTTCTTTTGATTCCTTCCCATTGTGACAGATCTCCTTCAACCGATCAAGCTCCTTCAAAAGGACCTGCTCTGATCCCAATTGTTGGGAAAAATATTGAGACGGGGGGGGGCGATGAATCAGTATTTAGAGCTTAAAATTTTTTACTATTTTCTTACTAAATTCCATACACGACTTTAATGAACCCAACTCGCGTATATATGTGGATATTCTTAAGAAAACTTGTGTATAACTAGAGATCTTATTATGCATATAATTCTTTACTTAGATCAGTGCATCATTCATTTATTGAATCATCAACCAATCAACCAACAAATTATCTTTAATCATAATCAACAAGTAGCATAATCAGTATTCAAACAACTCAGATCTGTATGAAGACATCTTGAGAGACAATATTAATATAGCAAAACAGATCAGAGATTTCCTTATGCACACTTCAGCAAAACCCTAGATTCCATATGCACTTTTACTTCACTGAACCCGCATATATACGGGCTTTCACAGAGACAAACCTATGTATATGTCTGCAACTATTTCAAGACTGACCTTAGATTCCATACGCGCTTCCACTTAAACTAACCCGCGTATATACGTTCTTTCACTGCGACGAACCTGCGTATAGATGTGCAAACATTGCAGGGCTGTGAAACTCTTTAGAATAGATAAACAGCTCAGATCTTACCCTTCACTTCAGAAAACATTCGCGAGATCACATATCTAAGCTTTCCATAAAAATATCTAGAAAATACATATCATTTCAAGTCTAGAGATCCTGATCCATCTTTTTATTCATAGGTGCATTATTAATTTAGATCTATCAATAAACTACAACCCATGCCATGTAAATATACTTTAGACTGAAGTATTCATTCAATACCAAGACACATGACCTTTATCAATAATCGTAAACTCTGCCCAATACTTCATTTAGAACAGTGAAAACTCTGTAACCAGAACTTCAGAACTAATCCAGACTTCAGAAACAGATATTCAGATACAAATTCAACCATGAACAGTCATTAATTCAAATAGCATATGCTACTTTACTTTACTGAAGCCGCGTACATATGAGCTTTTCTGCACACCAACCTCCATACACTTCTATGAATATTATTCTTCAGAAAACCCTAACTGCCATACGCGTTTTTCATGAAACGAACCCACGTATATGCGCGCTTTTACTAAAACGAACTCGCGTATAGATCTGTAAATGTAAATTTTTCAGAACAGACCAGATCTATAAATCTTACCCAGATTTCTTCATTTTCTTTAGCAGACTTGCGCCAGTTCTTCATCATTTCTTCAGCAGATCATACTAGAGATTCATCATCTTCAAATCTAGAGATCTTGAACCATCATTATATCCATGGGTGCATCATAGATTTAGATCAATCAATTAAGATCAGAGTTCATTCATACAAATATTCCTTAGAGAATTTTATTCAATAACAACCCTTACTCATGCACACCTTGCACTATGATCTTCTTCTCCTTCAATATATTTAGCTTTTACCAATACCATGAGTCAAAACCACACAACTGTTGATGGTAATCTTGGATAGAATTAAATAGATACTATAGCGCTCAAAATTCTGGGCTAATACCATGGTGAAGCCTCCTGGTATTATAAATTTAGAGCAAAAATAGGCATACGCAACTTGGGACATACTTATCTGCGTATATACGTGACTTGATCTTTACAAACCCGCGTATGCATTGTGACATTATATTTATCATTTCTCTGGCACTTCCTAGAATTATTTTCTCTGTCACATCTGAACTGATCTGTAGATACATCATTCTTACATGTTTAACAAATATGTTTCTTATCATAGGCAACTCATCAAGTAGGTTTCCATCAAGGACAACTTCATCAAGTAGGTTTCCATCAAGGACAACACATTACATCATATTGCCAACATTCATTGTTCAAAGTCGAAAAATGCACCATTCCATCTCAGAAGGTTAGAAAAAGGTGTGAGAATGATTCCAATAATGTCTCTTTACCATGTAAATATGATCTCGAAGATGGTTTCCAAAGTTTTAATTTGATTTCAAGTGTGAGTTTCATTCCAAGATGTAATTTTATTTTTATTCATGTAATTTTATGTCAGATTAAATATAATAAGTACTTAGCCTCTTGGTGGGATGGTTGCAAGTGTTATGGATAATATTTCTAATTTTGAGATTATCTCTTTAGTTCCAGGTGAAAATTTTCCTTTATAATTCTTCGAAGTCTCAATCATCCAGTCCCAAACTACCCAAAAACAATGGCAGAACTACTCTTCAAGAAATAATCGCAATTTATTCTTGAATTTGATTTACTGATAGATTTCAACCAATATTAAAACATTTCCCATAAAACTATCGCATCCAATTTCCATGTTAAACCACATGCATGTTTTGATGTGATATTCGTTGGATCAAATATCTTGATGCGAAGGCCATCAGATCAAATGATTTGTCGGGCAGTCAACTTAAATCATTAAACCTGACTTGTAAAATATCGGGTCTATTTGAGATATTAAAGATCTTGCAACTTAATTTGCGATGACCGTCAGATTGTAGATCGAATGGTTATGACTCTTGTTGGACTCCTATACACTACTATTATCCAATTTCCACGTCTCCACGAGATTTAACATCACTGATGAACTATTCCCGATTATTTTGAAAAAAAAAAAATTGATGGCTCAAATGAGTAGCAGAGTTATGGTTGTTGTAAGTAACAAATCTGCGTGTGATGCCTTATGGAATTTCGATGGTTAAACAAATTCACTCAAATTGCAATAGAAGGAAATCTTATGAATGCCTTTATCACTGAAACAAAACCAATTTATAATATGCTTAAATATAAATTAACACATAAAGAAATCAATTAAGTCAGAGCTCAAACTAGAACCAAAACAAACTCAGTAATATTTCGAAGGATAACTAGAACCCTCCGGGATTTTCCATTCACACACAAAGACATCAATTTTGCAAATCAAACTTTCTATAGCCAAAATCCCTTTCAATACATTCAAATTACATACATATATTGTTTCACAATCATTTAGATCCGACTCAAAGGGATCGAAATTGTCTAATTTTGGGGGCTAAAATCCTTCTGTATGATATTCTCGCTAAAATTCTCAACTAAAAATAAACTCAATGAATCAATTACAAGCAATCCAAATCCCTGAATGCTAGTCAAATCTCTATCTATTCAAACTGTAAATTCCCAGCTAAAGGAACCCACTCCTTTGCCTGTAATTTTTTTTTGTATTTTTGGAATAAAAATGAATTCCTTTTTCCTCGAACCTCATGCTCCTACATAAGACTCCTGAGGAAAAAATTCTTCATGGGCTCCTATCAATGAGTTTCCCTATAGAACTGCCCAATTTCTGTAGCATAGTTTTTGTCATCCAAGTAGCCTCTGCAACTGGTTGGTCTTTCCACTTAACTAAATACTGAAAATGTTCCCATCCTCTTGTCTTATTAGACAATATTTTTTCTAAAATATTCTCTGGCTGCAATGTTTTTACCTTGGGTAACTGTTTCAACCAATCAATATCTTTTTTTCCTTGAGTTGTATCATTTGTTTCTGTGTCTTCAAACCTGTACAAATCAACAACATTGAAAATTGATGATATTCCAATGTCAGGGGGTTGTTCAATTTATTATGCATTTGTAGAAAATTTTCTCAATACTCTGCATGGTCCAATTTTCTTAAATTTTAACTTACTATATGCCCTTTTTGGAAATCTTTCCTTCCTCAGGTGTGCTAAAACCAAATCTCCAACCTCAAAGTTAACTTCTCTCTTATTCAAATCTGCTCTTATTTTTTACTTGATGTTGTTGTCCTATAAATGATGTTTTAGTTAGTCATGTATTGCTTTAATTTCTGAAGAAAAATCTTCTCCTTTAGCACTTCTCATTTCTGCTTTTCCCAAATTTCTTAATGCATACACTCCTCTTGGGTGCATTCCATAAACTATATGAAATGGAATTTTCCCTGTACTCCTATTAGGAGAGTCATTATAAGCATATTCAGCCTGTGCCAAAATCTGATCCCACTATTTAGGATGTTCACCTGCAAGGCTTATCGAAATATTACCCAAGCTTCCATTCACCACCTCAGTCTGAGGGTAATAAGCTGAGATGAAAATTAGTTTATTACCAAGCTTTTTCCGCAATGTCCTCCAAAAATGACCAACAAATCTGGTGTCCCTATTAGTGACAATGATTTTAGGTAATCCATGCAACCTTACAATCTCTTTAAAAAACAAATTAGCAACATGAGTAGCATTACTGGTTTTATAACATGGAATAAAATGTGCCATTTTAGAAAATATGTCAATTAAAACATAAATTGTGTCATTCCCTCTCTGTGTTTTAGGTAAACTGAAAACAAAATCTGTACTTAACATATCCAAAGGTCTATTTGGAATTGGTAATGGAACATACAAACCTATGTTTTGACTCCTTAATTTTGTACACTGACAAACTTTACAATTTCGAACATACTTATCCACTTCAGATATCATCTTTGGCCAAAAGTAAAAAATGATTTAGTTGCTCATAAGTTTTGTCTGCACCAAAATTTCCACCAAATCCACCACTATGTTTCTCCTTAATTAAATTTTCTCGCATAGAACAATTTGGTATGCACAACTGATTTTTTTTTAATAGAAAACCTTCTTCCAAGAAAAAGTCTAGGCACTTGTTTTTGTCCAACAAGAAATGATTATTGCATGCTTCCAATGCCTCTTTAAAATCCAAATCTGTCTTATACAATTATTTAAGAAAATCAAAACCCAACACTTGAATTTGACTTTCTTGAACTAAAATGAATTTTCTACTTAAGGCATTTACTATTTTGTTTTCTTGGCCATTTATATGTTTCAATACAAGATTTAAACTTTGATGATATTCTACCCGTTTTGAATTTTTTTTATTCAGTTTTGGTTGCTGCATAATGTAATGCAATGCATGAATGTCTGAATAAAGCACAAATTCTTTAGATATCAAGCAATGTCTCCACTTCTTTAATGACTACACAACTGCATAAAATTCCTTCTCATAAGAAGAATATTTCCTTCTTGTCTCGTTTAGTTTTTCACTGAAATAAGCTACAATTCTATCTTCTTGACTTAACACAACTCCAATAGCTTCCCCACTGGAATCACATTTCACTTGAAAAGGTTTGTTAAAATCAAGAAAAAGTAAGATAGGCTTTTCTGTTATCTTTCATTTCAACAACTGAAAATTTTTCTCTACTTCATCAGTCCATCTAAATGGTTGTTTGTCCTTATTTATTGTTCCAATAATAGGAGCATTGATCTTACTAAAATTCATTATCTATAAAAAATAGACAGACCGTGGAAGCTTCTTACCTAAAACACACTCTTAGGTGAAGGACATTATATGATTGCCTTTATCTTTTATGGATCCATTTTCAATCCATCAATAGAAACAACAAAGCCTAAATATATCAATTCTTCTTTCATGAGTGAACATTTTTTTTAATTTACCAGATACTTTTCCTGATGCAACTTCCTTAAGACATAGATCTAATGTCTCATGTGTTCTTTCTTAGCTTTGTTATAAATTAATATATCATCCAGATATACTATTACGAATTTACCAATAAATTCCTTCAGTACTTCATTCATAAGGCTCATAAATGAACTAGGAGCAGTTGATAATCCAAACGGCATTACCAACCATTCATACAATCCTTCATTTTTTTTAAATGCTACCTTTCGTTCATCTCCTTCTCTTATCCTAATTTGATGATAGCCACTCTTTAAATCCAATTTTGTAAAATATCTTTCCCCACTTAAACAATCCATCAAGTCTTCAATTCTAGGTAAAGGAAATCTATACTTGATTGTTATTTTGTTGATTGCCCTTGAGTCATTTCACATTCTCTAGCTTCCATATTTTTTTTGACTCAACATTGTTGGTACTGCACAAGGACTCAAAATCTCTCTGATCAATTCTTTATCTAACAGTTCTTGCACCTGCTTCCTAATTTCTTCATTTTCTATGGGATTCATCCTATATGCTACTTTATTTGGCAAATTTTCTCTTGGAATAAAATCTATATGATTGCTAATATTTCTAATAGGTGGTAATTCATCAGGAAAATCATCTGCAATGATATCACAGTAGTTTTACAACATCTCTTGAATTTCAATTGGTAAATTAGAAATTTTAGTGGAAGTAATTACTACCTTGGGTTTGAAAATTAATGCAATTTTTACCTTATCATATTCAATCTGCTGCAGGTATTCTTTTCCACTTAGTAATAAAGCTTTCAGATCAGGTTTTCTTGATGCATCTTCTTCTTCTATAGGAAGCAATGTATGATTGACACCATCTTTACAAAACTTATATGTATTCTTTTTCCCATCATGCATAGCTCCTATGTCATACTGCCAAGGTCTACCCAACAATATGTGACATATGTCCATAGGCATCACATCACACATAATTTTGTCTTTGTAGCTGCCCAACTAGAATTCCACTTCACACTATTCATTCAATAACAACTGATGTTTTCTGAAGCCATGACACCTTGTAGGGTGTTGGATGTTTCTTTGTCTTCAATTTCAATTTCTCCACCACTTATGTAGAGACCAAATTATCAATGTTGCCACTATCAATTACCATTTCACAACATTTTCCTTGAACTTTGCACACACTTCTAAAAAAAAAATTCTTTGTGTTGGTTTAACAACTTCCTTTGTTGTTTTTAGCAAAACTTTGTGAACTACCAAAGATTCTCCTTTCTCTAGTATATTCTGTGCTTCTGGCATTTTTGCTATTTCTAGCACTTTTTCTGCCTCTTCTTCATTCTGAGCAACAATTACATTTCTCTGATTTGTCCCTACATTCTCTGGACATTCATAACCTCTATGTCCAAGCTTATTACATCTATAAAATCTGATTTCTCTTCCTCTACCTATGCCTCCTCTTCCTCTAGAAAAACTCATTCTGCCACTTGCATCACCTTCTGTGGGTGTATGCTGACTTGAGCTGCTGCTAGCTTCTTCTCTATGTGCTATACATCTTCCTCTACCACCTTGATTTCCTCGTCCTCAGAAAGTACCTCTACCTCTGGCATATTTCTTCCTCATGAGTTTTTCTTCAACCTTCAAGGCCATTCGATAAGACTCTTTCACATTTTTAGGAGACAGTAGACTTATCTTATCTTGTATCTCCATTCTAAGACCATTTATATATCTTGAAATATTCTCTGTTGTATCTTCAATTTTCCCAGCTCTTATGCTCACTTTGTAAAATTCTTCTATATATTATTTTACCATCATTGACCTCTATCTACGGTTTTGCATCTGTCTGAATAATGAAAGTTGATAATCACTTGGAAAAAACTTTCCTCTCAACTTTGCCACCATCCTGTTCCAATTCTTTATTGGCTACTTACCAAGTTTCCTTCTTTCTTCCTACACTCCATCCCACCAAAGTGTTGCATGTCCTTTCAATTTTGTGACAGAAAATTTCACTCTTTTTCCTTATTCCATTTCTTCATAATCAAAGAACTTATCCATGTCATTAACCCAATCTATCAACTCCTCTCGGTTTAACCCTCCTATAAAACCGAAACTTCAAGTTTGGGTTTGGATGTGGATCCCAACATTGATTTAAAAAATCTGATTTCAGGAGTAACTTCTGCAGGTTCTCCTTCTTCTGCAGATTCAACTTCAGGCTCACTGACATCTCTAGTATCTACCCCTATTTGATTTCCCATTTCCATTGCTTCTAATCTAGCTTGCATCTGTTGCATAACTTCCAACACTTCAGAATTTGAAACTGGTATTCCTCTTCTTTGACCAGCACCACCTCCTCTTCCAACTCTATAATCCAGGTTGGATTTCTTTTCCTAATCTTTGAGATCTTTCTCAGCGTTTAAAGGTTGCTCTGATATCACAAATGGTGGGCTGGTTGTACGAGTTATGGATAATATTTTTAATTTTGAGATTATATCTTGAGTTCCAGGTGAAAATTCTCCTTTAGAACTCTTCAAAGTCTCAATCATCTAGTCCCAAACTACTCGAAAACAATGACCAAACTTCTCTTCAAGAAATAATCACAATTTCCTCTCGAATTTGATTTAGTGATGGATTTTAACCAATATTAAAACCTATTCCATAAAACTATTGCATCCAATTTCCATATTAAACCACATGCATGTTTTGATGTGATATTCGTCGGATCAAATATCTTGATGCGAAGGTCATTAGATCAAATGAATTGTTGGGGGCTGAACTTAAATCATTAAACCTAACTTATAAAATATCGGGTTCGTTTCAGATATTAAATCTCCTACAACTTAATTTGCGATAACCGTCAGATCGCAGATCAGACGATTATGACTCATGTTGGAACCCTATACACTACTATTATCCAATTTCCATGCCTCTGCCATATTTAACATCATTGATGAACTATTCCCGAGTATTTCGAAAAAAAACAAATCGATGGCTCAAACGAGTAGCAGATTTCTGGTTGTTGTAAGTAACAAATATGCTTATGATGGCTTATGGAATTTGGATGGTTCAACAAATTCACTCAAATTGAAATAGAAGGAAGTCTTATGCATGCCTTTATCACTGAAACAAAACCAATTTATAATATTCTTAAATATAAATTAACACATAAAAAAATCAATTAAGTCAGAGCTCAAACTGGAATCAAAACAAACTTAGTAATATTTCGAAGGATAACTAGAACCCTTCGAGATTTGGCATTCATCCACAGAGACATCAATTCTACAAATCAAACTTTCTACAGCCAAAATCCCTTTCGATACATTAAAATTACATACATATACTGTTTCACAATCATTCAAATCCAACTCAAAGGGATCGTAATTGTCTAATTTTGGGCTTAAATCCCTTTGTACGATATTCTCCCTAAAATTTTCAACTAAAACTAAATTCAATGAATCAATTACAAGAAATCCAAATCCCTGAATACTAGTTAAATCTCTATCTATTCAAACTATAAATTTCCAACTAAAGGAACCCGCTCCTTTGCTTGTAAACTTTTTTTGTATTTTTGGAATAAAAATGAAGTCCTTTTTCCTCGAACCTCATGCTCCTGCATCATCTCCCAAGGCTTCCAACTTAGAGTTCCACATGCCAACACATCAAGTGTCAAATACAAAAAGTGTCTACTTCAGCAATTGGTCAAATTTCAAAGGAAGTTGTCTTTTTCCAAGGGTGCCTAAGTCATTATTTTCCACAAGCACTAACCCCTAATTTCCTCTCCCACTGAGCTAGGGTTTTCTATGAAATTATAGACATATGAGCAGAAGAGGCACAAGGTAGGCCATATCAGTAAGTATGAGGTCATTCCAAACTCATAAACATCATGTCTCGATCATTTTCCAGGAAATCATTCCAAGATTCAAGCCATTTTCTACTCACAAGGCTAATTTTACTTCAAACTATGTTTCAGACAAAACAAGTATGAATTTGACGTAAGTGAGAAAGGTTTTTTTCCATCATAGGTCTACGAAGAAAAAAAATCCTTCAGTTCTTACACAGGTCTCATGGTTTGGGATAAATGTCAAAATTACAAGTGCTACATGAGGTTTGCTGCATTTATGGAGTGACCTTGGGAAAATCAAGTTTTCTCCTGGTTGGAGTGTTAAAATTACTTTCTTGATGGGAAAAATGCTAACTCAACAGAGATATATTTCCAATGAGCTATCATGATCTCAATTTGGATTTGAGGAAGGCCTCCAAAAGTTTCCTACAACAACGCTCTGCATTTCTACACCTTCATTCTGCACTTTTTGACCAATCTTGGAAGAAAAGGTTTTTGAAAGGGAAAATGAGGACCGTTTTGAAAAATTGAGGTAGTTTTAGAAAATATACTTAGACATATTTCCAATTATATATCAGGGAGCCAATTTGGACATGGGTAAGGTATTCAAAAATAGCCTAAAAGCTGGGGGTAAAATGGTGTTGCACATAGAGAGAGGGCACTGTGCACAAGGAAAAAACCCTCCCAAACTTCTCCAAACACCTCAAGGTTGCTTCTTCATCTCCAAAAAAATTAATTTATCCCTTGTAACTACCTATTTCTCCATTTTAAGCTTGTGTGTGAGTTTTATGTTGGCAAAAATTGCAAGGAAACCCTATTTTTCCTTTGCCTCTCCCAAAATCCCCATCCCCCTCACAAACTTCCCAAAAACCTCCTTGTCCTAATTGATTGTCACTAAACCCTACTACACCACCCTGTGACTCTAAATACATTAAACCTACCACTACATCCTCACCCCTAAGTCCCTACACCTTTTTCCATGAAATCCCTATTTTCTAGGAATCTCAATATTTTTCCTAGATTTCCCCCTACCTTTGACCTGTAATTGAATTTTCATTTTCATCTCCCTTAATATTTTCACCTCCCATCACCTCAAAAGGTTTCATAACATTTTTTCATATCTCTCTTAATTTTTTTGGCCCTATCCCTATCCCCTAAAGCCCTCATTTCACCATTTCCTTCCCTGCTCCCATTCCCTTCACTCCCTTATTCACTCTCCCTTTCTTCCCTCTTCCCTAGGGTTTCCAAAGTGCCAAAGAAAAAAGCATGGAGAGAGAGGACACAAATTACATGGAGAAATAAGACATTGATGATGATTTTGAGGCCAAATGATATTTCACAATAGATAAGGCCACACAAGGGAGGCTAAAAACATCAGGAAAAGGCCAAAGACAAGAGGCCTCAAAAGAGCATTGGAGAAAGAAAAGCAAGAAGCCCAAACTCTGAGTTTTGACCAGAAGTTGGCAAAGGATATTGAAGATAACATAGAAGTGTGGCTTTGGAGATTCAAAATTCACTTGGAGAATCTGCTAATGAATGCCAACAGAGACAATCATATGCTCAGGCACATGGACCATCACTATAAGACCCAGAACAAAATTTGCAATATCAAGGTCAAACAGATGAAGTTTAAACTGAAGAAGAAACGTAAGGGTAAGAAGGGAGGTGAAACACTAAGGATAATTTATTATGCCTCCTTAGATCAACTTGACATGTGATTGTGGGTCTATCCCATGAATTTTGAGCAATTTTGAAAAAAATTGGAAAATTTTGAGTTTTTGGGCAAATTTTAAAAAACATAGAAAAACTAGCTCAAGGTGTTGTGCACTCTTTTGGGGCATCCAATGGACTAATGGAATACATCAGTGGGTTCATAATGATCATTAAATTCCCCCTGTATTTTTTCTAAGCATTTGGAGAAAAACTGGTCAGGAAAAAGGGCCAAAAACACCCAAAAATAATGTTTCTGCCTCTTTTTCAAGGTGGCGTTGCGCATAGAGGTAGTCTTGGAAAATGTAAGTTTTGGAGGGTCCAATACGCTCCAAATTAGAAAAAAAAATATGATCTGGAAAGTAGACAAGACAAAATTTCGAATGAGATATCATGAGCTCAATTTGGACACCAGGAAGTCAGTCAAAAGTGGCCTGCAAGAAGGGCTATGTTTTCCTCCTTGGCGCTGCGCATCGGACAAATTCTCCATGTTTTGGATTTTTCTCTGTTTTTCACATAATTTTTGAATTTTACCTCACTGGTTGGGATTTTCACTGATGTAATTGATATATATGAATGTAATTATGATGAGTATTAGTTTACTATAGGTAGATTCATTAGCTTGACTCCTCTAGAGGTCAAATGAATCAGTTTCCTCTCTTTTAGAAGCAAGTTGTTGGGTCTTCCTAGTCTTCAGATTCTTGTTCAGCATTTGGTGGAAGCTAATCCTCATATCATGGATTCGAATCCTTGAGGCTAGGGTGAGTATTTTTGAGGTCTGTATCTTCTTCTTATTTCTCATTAGTAAGGGTTGGGCTTAGTTGTATGCTTGGCTTTTGAAGAGAGACACTTTGTATCAGTTCTGAGCAGGAATATTAATTAGATTTGTAGCTATTTTTATGGGATCCCTATGGTATGGTGTTTAGTTTTAGTTTCTGACTTTTATTTCATGTGTTGAAATGTATTGTTAATTTTATTCATCATTTCATAACTTATAAGTGAATGTATGCAAGTTAGATAAGCAGAATCCATTCTGATATGCTTTGTTTTGGGTAGACATTCACAGTCTGTTAAATTTTTTCAGTTTAGAAATAACCCATGGTTGCACCATGCTTTTTCTAGCTCCTCAGCTGTCTTAATCATCCCACCCATTGAAATCCTAAAGTGCTAAATCACTATGCCTACCTTGCCCCCATAAAACACCCTGCAAATTTTGACCTAATTTCCCTTGTCTTGACTATTTTGCTCGTTATAATCCAGCACAACCCTATACAACCAAATCAAAACAATCAAAACCCTGCGCTACTATACCTAGCCTAATACTTTCATTATCCATTCATATTGGTTGTGATCCTTAGAGAGCGATCCCTCTCCTTGCTTAGTAGGGCTAGCTACTTGGCTAAGCGTGGTTTGTGGTTACCTCAAAATTGCCTTCTTCGGCCCGAGGTTCAATCTGAGTGAAAAAACCTCCCTTACCTAACCAAAATAATTATTAATGATCCCATCCATCATGATGCCACACTGTTTTTTATATTGAATAATATCCATGTAGAAATTCCAACATTTGAAGCTAAACCATGGGGAGAACCCACAAATCACGTGATGAACTTTCATATTTGGTGTTCTTCCAACACCTATAAAAAATATTATGTTCACCTTCACTTGTTTAATCAAACCCTTGCAGGTAATTTAAAAAAATGGTACATTCATCAATATAGCACAACATAATCCACTTTAAATTAATTGGCTTTAGAGTTTTAAAATACTATCAATTACATATTTTCCACAATCTTGGGATTCAAATTATTTTGAATTTCCCTCAGACTAAATCCGTCACATTTCAGGCCACATTATTGAATGTAAGAGACATATTAATCTATGAAAAACCAATATTGATTATTCAATTCTCCTTTATTGGTTTTCGAAATCCCTCCCCCAACTGATCACTAAAGATGTTGCATTGACCATACAAGCTATAGAACTTGAGGTGATCATGATTGTTTTATGCTAATGGTTATGTATGTATATATGTAAGTAATTTTATGACATGGTCATGAGGGATCATGATTTTTTTATGCTAATTATTATATATATGTGTGTATTAAAGTCATTATATGACGGGATCATAAGGGATCATTCTTGTGGATGAATGATTACTTACGCAGGTGAATGGAATGAAGAGGTTCCTCGTATTATGAGGAATCAAGTGCGAAGAGTAGCCCTAAAATTTCTATGAAGTTAGTATCTTTTGGCTTGAGGGATCCTGACCCAGGTTTTGAGTTTATGGATAAACCAACAAACCCTCAACATATTGGCCCTTTTGGTAATGATATGCTTGCGTAGACTGAAGTCTCACCCGAAGTAGTATGGGGGGTGATGGAACCATTTTTCTGCACCCTGAGAGAGAATTTAATGAAGAGGTCCTTAGCAAACCAATAATGATATTATACAAATGCACACTGTTAACACTGGAAAATCATACAGAAGAATATGACATTAATTAATGTCAAGCCAAAGGATTTACACGGCTAGAAGACATTACAGGATCCGGAAAGTATTTAAAAATCTCAAAGGTTTAAGGAAAATCAAATTTGAACTAGTCCTAAATGCTCATTTCACACATTATCCTTCGAAAAGAGCGTCTTCTACGTGCCTTCTGGCTCGATAAATGTGCATTCTTGAGAGTGGAAAAATTTCACTATTCGGGACCACATAAGGCAAAGGACAAGTTACTCCTTACTTAAAGCCGCCTAAGGATAGCCACCAATGCCTCCTTAGACACTAAGTGAGCACACAATGGAATATTTTGAGCACACAATGGAATCATACCTCTCCCTTGGGTCACCATCCAACATGTACCAAGGGAGGGAAGGAGGATTTGAAATCCCCTATAAAAAGCCACCATGAGATGAAGAATTGGTAATCACAATGTTATGCTGGCCAGAATTTCCCAAGCAATACCAATAGTGTGTGACCCAGAGCTACAAACATAGGCAACTCACTTCTTGGCCACCCAACAAACTCAGTCCACAAAGTAGAGAGAGAGAGGGAGACTACACCGAGGCAAGCTTGGAATGACCAACATTCTTGCATCAAGACCTAGAACCATTGTCTAAGGGCCCTTTGGCAAGAGGGTTAAGTATTATTCTCTTCACTACTAGTGCTCAATAAGAGGGTCCTAGATCCATCATTAGCATTATAGTGTCATTTGACTCATTAGAGCTTATGTTCATTTATGTTTAGTTTTTAGATTATATTTGCATGCTTCTTTTTATATGTAGTATGCTCATTTACTCCACTTCTTTCTGCATGTTACCAATAGTTTAAAGCAGTAAACCACACCCATTAAACTGGTGTGATTTCATAGATATGTGCACCAAATCCACCACAATAGGATTGGCGACTCCACTAATGTGTAATGTGCAAGTTTATGTGGTTGTACCTTATTTTGCAAGAGACCTATTTCTATGATGTGGAGTGGAGATGATAGTGTTATGATCTCTCTTGCAGCCCCTAGATTCACCTTGAGTGACAGAATGAAGAATATAAGCTCATAAATTTTCTACTTGTAGGAATTTGCATGCATTTCTTCCTCATAGACGCACAGGGCACCCGTTCAGTGCTGACCCGCACGCACAAAGTGCACCTGTCTCAGCCTTTTGCCTGCAATTTACAGAATGATAAATTTCTCCCTAAATTCTATCTTTTTCTGCTTGTAAGGTGCTAGGTAGCCTCTAATGCATCTTCCAGCACTGGTTGTGGTACCCCGCAGCTTGTGAGAACTTGCTTTTAGTTGCTTTCTGTAGGCTTAGAGTCAGTTTTGCTTCAAGTTTATTTTTGAAAAATCTTCACATAGTTTAAGTAGGGGGGAAATTAACTTGCATTCTGAAAATTTTATGTTTTGCAAATTTTGGTACTCACACTTAGATAAATAGTCCAAGTAAGTGTCCCAAGGCCATGCATGCATAGCTAGTTTTCTTTTTTCTAGTGTAAAAGTTTTTAGTTTAGTTCAATTTTCGCACTAGGAATTGTGGGATTAGGATTGAATTATTTATAGAAGAGCAAGTAATATCTGCTGCCTTTGCACCCTCCAGTGATCCTAGGTAAGCATATGAATGCTTCATATTCACAATTCTTCATCTCCATATAGTTAGTCACAGATATTAACTAGGAAAATTTGAAAGTGGCCCATTATCCGCACATGTTTTCCATTTAAGCTAGGAACAATACAACATATTTCAAATAGGGGATTTTTTAAAGGATCAATGATATCCACACATTCAAACTATGTGCTTTTCCACCTTATTCTCACACACACTCATCCACTAAGAGAAGCAAAGACACCTAAAACTAACTTAACCAAACTCACTAAATTCTCCCCACAGGGGCCACAAAAGAATTTATAGCTTAAGTTAGGATTAAAGGGGTAGGCATGCAATAAGCTTCCTTGATCATAATTCATATTGAAACATAGAAGTTGTGTATTTAGGGAGCATCAAATCCACCTATGATTCCACAGCAAAGAAAACCCGAGTGCAGTAGAGACTCGTTTCAGAGGTGGTTAGGCTTAGGTGCAGTGTGTGCAGTATCAATTGGGGCTACTTGACCTGACTGATACTCAGTACTGTTAGCTAATTACCAAGAAGCCCAATACTCAAACGCTCATGTGAGATGGTGGTTCTTAGTGGCTGAAAATTAGGGCAACCTTTACCCTATAGGTGACGGTGCAAGCAAGTGCCAGACCCTTTACCCTTAACTTGGTGGATTCTCTTCAGTTGACTGGGGGCATCACTAGCTCTTACGAGACGTTGTGCTAGCACTCACAAGAAATATTCTCAAGGCCTAGTTACTTTTGAGTGTGTGAGGACACATAGTTCTTCTAGGATTTTGAGTATCATATGTAAACGAACAAAAAACCACCTTTTTTGATTGCTTGATCACATAGATTAATTTAAAGGGAAAACTATTTTATTTTTCGATTTGTTTTATGTATGCAACAAAAAAATTTCTTTGAGCATATACACTATCCCATTAAAGTTTTCCAAAATCTTGGCAACACCTGATAGGTCCCAACGAAACCTCATTAATCAAGGCATATTTTGGACCTCCCCCAATTACCGAGAGGGGCTCTAGGTCTTTCACCATTTCAGAATCAAAGATAGAACACTACCACTGTCATAGGCTCATCCTTTATCAAGGCAGCCATAGTTGGGAACCCTAGTTAGTCTCCCAACACCACACCACACACAACTCCTCCCACAACCCCTATGGAGCAGAGGAGTGCATCCCATACAGGATGCCAATTGAATACACAGTACGGTATGTCACAGACTAACCCTCGTTCTAACCATAACTATGTTTCTTCACATATTGTAATGGTGTCAACTTCATAGTCACCTTTCTTATGTTCGTCGAATCTACCCAATTTAACCAAGCTAAAAAATGACCCCATCACACACAATCCTACATGGACTCTCATGCCCACAAAGCTCCCTTCAGATATATCAAAGTTTGAAGGCAAGCAAGCAGAAGGCCCAGGTAATCATGTCATGACCTATCACCTGTCGTGCTCACCAAATAGTATCATTGACTACACTATTCGATTGAGATTATTTCAACGCACTCTCACTGGAGTGGCCGCGAAATGGTACATCGAGCAACCTTCAACTTCATTAGCTCCCTTGAAACTGCGTTCCTCACATATTTTTAGCTCCCCATTCACCATGATTCCAGAATGGAATTACTAACTCATTTTAGACAAACCCACACCATCCACATCTCGGACCATCTCCAGGAATGGAGGAAACATCGTAGTTTATGTAAAGATAAATTGAACGATCGTGTTATCTTATATTTTTTTCTTGAAATATATTATGGCAGAGGTTTAAAAGGATGTGGTGTAGCATAATCCCACAACCGAAGAGGATGCAATCAGCAAAGCCCAGAAGCTTGAGCTGATTTATAAGCATTCATGATACATTTTTAAAAGCTTGCCTAACATCCGACGCCTGCAAACTTATCAAGAAGTGCCAGGCATGTCGAACTCTAGAGATGGGCTAATTGGGTCAATGACCTAGGGTTACCTAGGCAACAACGGTCAAAACCCTAGTTACACATATAGTTATACCCAAAACATGCCTAAACCCAGTTTTCCGAGTCATCATATGCCTCAGCAAAATTTGACTAATAGGGTGCAAGTGTATCACTAGGGAGGACCTTATCCTCCAGCTCAGGGGAATCAATATGCAGAAATAAAAATTGTCGAAAGAACTCCCCTCCAATAGTCAGGTGCAAACTTGGGACTGCATTATGCTCAGTCCCCAGCACACGGCCCACCTATGTGAAAAAATGCATCGGTGAACTTTGTGCAGGCGTCCCAAAACCAACCACACCAATATAAACAAGAGAACTACCCTCCTAAAGTGGTAAATAAAAAATCCAAAAACAAGCCAAAAGGGAACCCTAGACAGGGGGCAGCAACCAGCAGTGCCCACCATGATCCCAGGCTGGAGGTAACTCCAATAGGAATTAGAACCAAGATCTAAGAAATGCCCAATGGTAGAGAAAAAGGCCACCTCTTCAAACAAACCATTCTTGTTCGATATGTGATGAGTACGGATACTATACTCACCACTATCTTGATCTCCCTGAGCTAAAGAAGCTACAAAGTAACTGAGGACATGGAGGATATTCCTAGCAACCAGTCCTGATGCAAGAACCTTTCCCCAACCAAGGGATGGTAAGCACTCACCAGCAAAATGTAGATGATTCTGGGAAAATTAGGCATGAAATCTACATGACTCAAGAAGAGATTTTTTTCCAAACATGGAATTGCAACTATGACACCCCACTAGACACCAATATGTTAGGGGCAAGTACTAGTGTACCAACTGCACCTTTGACCATTTCAAATATGCCCATAGAACCATTTCCAAAAATGGAAAGGGACCTAATAGGCGAGTAGGAAACTACCCCAAAGCGGCCCATAATTATAGCATTGTGGATTATTTAGCACAATCTCCCACTGCCATGACAGTTTTGGAAGTTTTGCAATCATGCCCAAAACAAACGAAAGCCCTACTTTCTACATTAGGTGTTATCGATCTTGCCAATACAAGCCTGATGGCTTTTGTCTTAGACAAAAACAGCCCCCAGATTCCTTCCATAGTCACCTTCCAGATACCAGTGTCAGTGCAGAATATCACTATCCACCGATGTGTCATAGATGAGGCTACATCCACATGTATCATGTCAAAAAATGTTTGGCAGAAGCTAGGTTCTCCCAAACTAAATCCCTCAGTCATCACGATTCGAGCATACAACAGTCATCCCTCAACCCCCATCGGCCTCTACCAAAATTTCTCAGTCTATTTAGTCGAAGATATAGTCCACATAGAGATTAAAGTCTTGGACACTCGCTTGGATTACAATATACTCCTCGGACAAATTTATATGTATGCCATGTCTGTCGTAGCCTCCTTTGTCTTCCACATTATGATGTTCCCCCATTAGGACCGCATCATTACTGTAGACCAGCTAACACACAGGGCGAAGCATCCCCTAACCCAAATGGATGTAATTATACCCTATGTAGATACAGGTTTGAAGGTTCTTTCACGATAACAAAAATATTTCCCTAGCCAATTCAAATCGTCATCCGTTCTAGGTTCATTCCAAGGAGATCCTCCTATTATCCCTGAGGCATCACCCGATGTCACAGGAGTTTTGGTATCTGTGATGTCCACATCAAGCACTGAGGCTAGTCAGGGCACGGACTCAAGAAGTAATGATACCAAGGCATCGGCCAAGACAGCCTCTCTAGCCTACGTCTCCTCCCAAACCCCTTTCCTCTACCCCTGAGCCAGCTTCATCTCCAAGTAGTTTTTGGCAACACTGGTACCACACAACATATCATTGGAATTCTGATTTTGGTACCTCGTTCCCCCTTCCGGAATAGGAGCCTCCCACATTACTGCCATAGGGTTGAAACTTCTTAGTCCAGAGGAGCCCTCACCCATCCAAAAAATAGTTGAGACCACCCCTGCAAAGGAAATTCTCATTGCAAAGCTAGTGATCACCACTAGGAAAATAGAGAAGAGAGGAAAGAAGATGGTGACCCCCGCCATTCAACGGGAATCACAAGTTTGTGCCATATGTGATGTAATAGGTCATCCTACCCATATCTATCTAGAGCTAGATGAATTGAAACCACTCCTTGGTTCTGAAATAGACATATCGACGTTGCATTCTCGTAAAAAGGAACCCACCACCAAAGTTAAAGGAAAAACACTGCGTACCAATCAAACATGCACTCTCTGTAGTAGCTATGGGCACTTTACCCACCATTGTCCAGAGATGCCACGATATAGGGATGCCTTACATGCGATCGAGCGATCCTATCAAGAGGATCCCTCCATCCATTCTGTCGGCAATGAACCTTGTACCATCCTATACTTACAAGAGGAATGAAGGGCTATAGAAAGGCCCCCAGTTATGCCCATTATACATTGCATGCTATGCGATGAACATGGTCACTTCCTCAAAGAGTGCACAGCCCTGGAGCTCATCCACAGATGGTATCCAATTGAAAGGGTTTACTACATTGGACTGCGAGCAACACAATTCACATGTCCGTTATGCGCTGACAATCACCTTTTGGAGAATTATCAATACATACCTCGATTCTGGCTAGCCCTCGCTAGCCTTCTATCAGCCATAGTCTACCTTTCCCAAAAATATGACATGAATGTTGAGTCCACAGGCAGCTCCATGACCCAAGAAGATGAGATGAGTGCATCCATTAGGTTCTTGATGGCTAAAGAATGGCCCACATGGAAACCCATAGTTATCCCCAACCACTTTTCGCAGGGACGACTATCATGCACGTTATGCAAAAATACAGACCATGCAGTCATCCATTGGCTTGATTTAGCAGCCTTTCGGCATTGGTTCCTCATCAGACCTCAAACCGAACTCAAAAAAATCTTCATATCAAGGATAGTTTACCTTATATGTCAGGGAAATCATTATCAGCGACACTGTACTTATGCCTTGCAAATTCGTCCCACCATCGACATGATTAATGCCATAGATAAGAGGCAGGACAAAATCTAGGAATGACATAAAAATAACATCCACAAGTCAATGTCCCCACCCCCGCAATGGTGCATCAAGAAAAATAAGACAACAAATCAACAAAGCATAACCTCGGCCAAGCCTAGGATAACATGTGGCCTATGTGATCTGAATGATCACCGAGTCAACCAATGTAGAGAACTCAAGCCTCTTGCAAACAATCTCCACATAGTCTCTTCTCTCCCTAAGAAACTTCTCTCAAACCAAGAAAATATCACACACACTTATTGCTAGATTTGTTTTCACTTTCACCATATGTTGAAGTGTGTACATCTCCCCAAGCTGAGAGTGGCATGAGCTGCGTTGATCCTACACTCCACCAAAGAAGTAGACACACCTAAGCCAGCAATACGAAAATGGAAGTAGAAGACAACCTCTTCTGTGCCAGACCTTTTCCGAGTATCCATATCAGGAACACCCAGTAGCATATAATCCCACACTATCTACTCCGTTGGCTTGGTGATACCATGCACCATATGCACCAGCCAAAATCACACACCAAATTCATGCCCATTAATGGAAACATTCAGGCACCTGTGTGGCAGGCATAATTTCCACCGACCACAAATCGACTGTCCTAGTGGGGAACCCAACCTTGTGCCCATATAGAATCCCATTATAGAGATTCTTCCCCCACCAAACACTAATGACATGCTCCACCATATACGATTTGTATTAGCACACATTGACGATAAAATTACTGCCGTCTCCTCATCCCAGGATTTCCATCTAATTCCTGTCGCAAAATATCAAGGTACCTTTCGCTTTTTCATATGTTTCTGCAAGATCTCGCATCTCACCATCCAACTCCTCAATGAAACCCAACCTCTAGAGCAACGTCTAGTACAACTAGAGCTTGATGACGATAATCGATGGTAGTCACTGCAACACAACGAGGCCCACAAGAAAAGGGTAAAAGCATCATTCGACCACCACATCACCCCTTGCTCATTCATCGAGGGAGAATTAGTCCTCTGCTACGATGTTGCAAAAGAGGCCTTAGGGCCAAGAAATTTTGAAACCTTGTGGAAAGGACCCTACATCACTAAACATTGCCTCCGATAGGGGGGTTACCTCTTCATGGAACCAGACGGGACCTATGTCAGTAACACCGTCAACGGCCTTTACCTCAAGAAATTCTACCCATAAGGGTCCAGATGGCCCTTCCCCTAGAGCTAAAGTACACAAAAACCCAACGACTCAAATTTTTTGACCTAAATACTTATTTAAAAGTTCTCAAAGTATCACCATGGATCACCAAAATGAATCTTATTTCGGGTTTGTTGATGGAGCATCAATATGGTCTCAAAATTTAGCCACAACTACCTGGATCATTTACCACCCTAACCAATCACTAATGTGTTCAAATGACGAGTGTATCGGTTCAGAAAAAAACAATCAGGAAGAATATGATGTCGCCATGGGACTTATGTGCGACGCCCTCCATTGAGGCATTTGCCATATGCATGTCTATCTCAATTCCCAGTTAGTAGTATTATAGCTAAACCAATATTTAAGACAAGAGATACACATCTGTTTAGAAAATATTTGCATACCAAAAGATTAAGTAGACAATTTGACTATATCACATTTTCACATGTACCAAGGAGTCAAAACCAAATAGTTGATCACATAGATAACACTATCCAAAACTAGAATGCATCTCAAATAAACCATCATGCATAAAACGAAAAAATCCATCAACATTACAAAATACATAAACCAAAATAAGTGATACATCATGTAGAGTTGCAAAAAATATATCTTATATATATATATCAAAATGTGGATATATGACTACAAAAATAGTGTTGTTGGCCCAGCTACCAACCCAAAGATACAAAAGTCATCAACAATAAGGGAAGCATCCTCATAATGGTTGCTTTCGTTGTGTAAAAAACTACTCTAGGGGGTGCCACCTCGAGGGGGGAACCTAGACCCACCACTACTCCCGGTACCACCACCGGAGCTACCATTGCAACTGCGATCGCCACCCAATGTAGAGTGAGCTGATAATCCCTCTCGTGGGGCATCACTGTCTCTAACAAAACCTCCCCGAAGTCATCCATCAAACCTCAAGCAGGTATCCCCTGGTTCAAGTGGTCCACTCGACCCCAGAAGTCCTCAAGAGTAGAAACTTGAGCTGTCATTTCTACAATGCGAGCCTCTGCCACATTTGCGCGAGCTCGCTCGGCCGCAACCTTACCTACAACCGAGATGATACCCCCCCCCCCCCAGAAGGGCCAACACCACTAGCAAGACCTCTAGCACCACCACCTATTCCACCTGCATCACCTCCTCCTTGACCACCCTAAGGTCGTCACGGGGGATTGTGGCCCACCAATCGAGCCACGGGATGACCCACCTCGCTAGCATCTGCACAAGAAACCAAAATAATGTCAGTGTCACTAGAAAATAACATAAGTACATATATACCCAAACAAGTTCAAAAAACATATAAAAAATACCTGTAGGCCCTCAAACATAACCAAAAGGAAGACCCATGTCTGGGTCACCCAAGAAGTCCATTCGCACGTACGGGTATGGAAAGAACATCTACGGGTTGGCCTCAAACCAAGCCTCTGTCGTGGCATTCCAATAATGCCCCACCATGCCACCACTACCTTGTGGCATCACCAGAGCCCACCTCCTCATACGTGGCTCCCATGGCCCCCCAATAGGCACTTCCACTACTGGCCTCAGTAGCACCACGATCTCTTACATGATGCTACACAAGATGCTGGCATATGAAAATGAATTAGATCCACATTGGACCCTGCTCAATTGCGACACCATCCTGTCAAAACAAAAGTGGGTGAAATCGAAAAAATACCCGGACCTCATTTGGCGCAAACCTCCAACCTACGAGCTAGATGCTCGATGTGGAGTAAACGACCTTGCTAGTTGTACGATCACTGCCGGAGCACACTGCTCTGCCACATCTATAACTGAAGCAATGTTGATGCAACCCTCCATAACAGGCGCCCCACCACAATGCCACCTTTAGAATCTTTCTAAGCCCACTCTCCCTGTAGGGAGTGGGTACCTTAGTGCCTCACCCTGAGGCAATAACCTGGTCACAAAATATATATCTGTCTCAAGACGCATGATCAAGTTCATACCATGCAACATAAACATGTTGCACCTCCTGCGCCAGTTTTGAATAATGTACCATAGTAATCAGTCCCGTGACAGAAGAAACTCATTCTTAGCAAACTTTAGAAGGCCCCATAATGCCAACTGACAATGCCCCCAAGCATCAGCAGCTAAAGTGGTTCAGATCTCGGGTTAGTCCCGCTCCCTCCACACTAATCTGTCATCAACATAGGCACCCATAATTACAGAGAAAAAAACAAAAAGATGCAAAAAACCAAAGAGTTTTTTCACCTTGTCCTTTGCGCGCATGTCCCTCAGACAGGCGCACTTAGCGCACACCTGTATTTTTCACAGGTGTGCTAAAATTAGGGAACAGAGCACCCTTGTGCACTTGTCCCTCAAACTTGTGTGCAAGGAAGGCACACTTTTTCCTAGATTGCCTGCCTAATCTAGGGAAAAAGCCACCCAAAATCTAGACAAACCCAGTTTGTACAGACCCCGACATCATCAAACTGTAAAAATTAAAATGCAAGACGTCATGGAAGTTACCTGGGCATAGTATCACTAGTCCCTGATACATGGGCTGACTGCAATGGCAAGAAACACTATGAAAACACCTCTGACCTCTCAAAACTTAGCAAGTACAAATGAATTGAATTAGGGCCATATTCACCTATTTATCTTCCTTTTCAAAAACTTCGGAGGACCATAACAAGAGATTAGAAGGTCCATGTTAGAGTCGGTCCTTGCAGCCCTCCATCAGTGATCATTTCGTCTTTTGCATATTCATTATTAGGTGTCTCGCTTGTTCCACTTCGTTGCATTTCACTAGGATCATGCCATGAACTGACGAGGGGGTCTGTCGTCCTATGTTTCCTCATGTTTATACCTGCAGCGCTATTTTAAAAATATTTCCTCAAAAAATTATTCATAGTCATTGTCATTATATATATGGTCATTAAAAATGTCAATAAGTGTCCTAGGTCTTGGTGTATAGGGTTTTTTGAGTCATTTATATACTAGTCATAAAGCCTGCAAGGTGAGGAAAGTCCAGTACTTGTGATTTCTATTTTTATTATCATCAGCATTTTAAAAAAATATATATATTTCTAGTCCAAAACTCTGTTTTGGAACTAGAAATTTGTCATTATCATTTTGTAATAAATTGTAATTGTTCCGCCATGAAAACATTGTCAAAAGCAGACCCCTGGTCTTTTCTCTAGCCAAGATAGTCATATCCCTGCAAGAAGACAGTAAAAGCATTATGTATCGACCTCAAAAAAGCCAAAGGAAGTTTGCATTTGAAAAAGCCAAAAGTGAAAATTACAAAAACATTTGTAATATGGGTTTGAAGTTTGATTTGAAATAAAATCTGATTGTGAAGATATTTGTGACATGTATAAAAGCCAAACAAGTTTCATTTGAACCAATTTCATAGCTCCCATATCGTGTTTGCAAAGTGGAGGGCCGATTTCAGAATTTTGAAGTGCGTGGACAGAGTTTTGGGGCTGCGCAACCCACGTTGAGGGAGAGCGACCCACTTGGGCTGCGCGACCCACGCAGAGTCAGTTCAGCACTGTAGGTTTGCAGGTGCGCGACCCACGCAGAGCCTGCGCGACCCACGCAGACACAGAGTTTTGGAATTTAGTTTGAGCGCCCAGTTTGGCTTGGAATCGACTCAAGCTACCTTCAAACAGGTTTCTATCCATTGTTTGATATTTTTCAACGCATTTGTGGCATCATGGGTGGTTTCCAATATTCAAATGAAGGATTTAAAACCCCACAGTCACAGTATTATGGTTTTCAGGGTTTGAAATGAAAATGAATGGTGGAAAGAATGTGTTTGCTATCTTAAGACAGTGATATGGCCAGCCTTCCATATAACATCAAAATCAATTTGCTCTCATACCCATTATACCACTATAGCCATTGCTATTGTTATACCATTTTTAAACCCTTTGAGTCACATTGCCCATGTTTGTAATGGGTCACATTGCCAATGTAAAAATATGCTCATGTCTTTGTTTCAAATGGCCCATTGAAACCTTTATGGTCATTACTCCTAGACAAACATATTATTATTAATGCCATGTTCTCCTTTGACTAGATGTGTTCAAACTTTTGAAGGTGGCCTGCTCCTATTTGGTCAAAATTTCATTTGCATTCAAAACAGAGATGGTGCCTTTTTCAGTCCATTTAAAGCTGAGATTTTATCCATAATTTGATTCCTTGATAGTGCTTTGACGATGGGAATATTGGTTGAGTGTTAAACATACATCCTAATTTTGTTTTCACTGCATTCATATCAGTGTACACATTGCCAAAAACTTGATCAGAGATATGTCAGAGACAGAGTCAGAATATGAGCCAGGGTCAGGCAGTGATTCGGTGGCTGAAGGTAATGTGCCACGGGGTTCCCGCAGAGAAAATAGAAGTGGTGATCATCACAGAGAGGAGCCTACTTCTTTGGCTCGGTTGCAGGCATGTCCATTAGCTATGGATTGTTTTCGGTTCTTGTCATGTTTCAGGTTTTGTGAGATGGTTGTACAAACCCGACCTCATCGTGAATTAGCACGACTGTTTGTTCTTCATTTACAGGGTGATCGGGTAAACCTTGCTAGGGTTGATTTCATTGTATCACCTTTGACTATTGCTCAAGCCACTGGCATACCGAACATAGGCGAGGAATGGAGCAAGGGTAAGCAGTTAGAGAAATTTCACTATGAGCCATACATTAAAATTGGATATGTGGCTTACTTGAGCAGAGTTTTTCCATTCAGATTCTTGAGAGATGAGTATGCACCACTCATGAGGCTCATCATTCAATATTTTAGTTGTGAGGGCAGGTATGCTCGTCTTTTCTCATATCATGTTCGTTTACTGATGCACTTCACAAGGGTGCGTATGATGAATATTCCGTATTTCATACACCGCAACATAGAGAGGATGGTTACATTTGTGCAGAAGAAGACGAGCCCAGTGCAGCAGTACAGGAGTATATATCATTTCGCTTTGATCAAAATCTTGGTGTCACATCAGTTGGCAGAGCAGGGCATCACTTGGGAGGATTTCATTTCTAGAGACTTTTTCAGAGTGCCACAGCAGCCTCCCGAGGCAGTTTATGATGCAGGAGAGCCCTCACACCAGCCGGACATGCTTGAGGTTGAGCGTATCATCACTCCTTTGGTTCAGACATATCAGCGAGGACACAGGGCCTTATTTGCAGCGACACGGCGGGTACTATCTCCACGTGAGGTGGAAGGGGTCCGCCGACTTCATCGACACGGCGTAGCATTATCTCCACGTGATGTGAAAGGGTCTCTCGCTTTCTTCTTCGCGTGCTGTGCACAAGACGGGGGCAGAGGCCTATGTACGATGAGGGCCCATCAGAGGCCGGACACCGACATGACAAGCCATCGATGTTGACACGGCCTTCCTAGCTCGAAGCCGAGGTGAAGTCATCATCCGTATAGTGCGTCGAGAATGACCAATCGAAAGACCCACCGTGGTATGCTCTGGGCAGGACAATCATTTGGAGCAGCGCAACAAACAGCTCGAGGATGAGCTCACATTTTATGAGGTGCACCAAATCCGTGAGGACAGGCAGTGGAATTGAAAGAGGCCCGGTGACATGACACCAGCTGACAGAGATACTGTACTCACGCGGGTGAATATACATCTGGAGAAGCTGTTGGCGAAGGCCAACCGAGAGAAAGACATGCTTCGCCACATGAAAGGCCATTACTGGGCTCGCATGCATGTTTGCAAAGCGAGGATGAGGATCATGAAGAGGAGGTTGCGCAAGGCACTTCGACGGCGGAAAAGGCCTAATCCACTTCGTATTTTGGCCGAGGCTTCATTGACTGGGCAATACACGTGATGGAGGACCTCCGCTCCGAATTTGGGCAAATTCGGAGAAGATTTTGTCATTTCCAAATTTTTGGTCTAAAAAACAGGTTTTGCAGCTACGTGGGTCGCGCGCTCATGCGCTCGCATTTTTTTGAGACACTTGCTGGAGGAGATTTTTACATTTTTGGATTTTTCATGGTTAATTATGCATCCTCTGAAGTCAACTTAGCATTTCAACAAAATCTGGATGGTCAAACAGCTCAAAAACACCATGAAAACCACCTTGTTGCCACCTTTTGCACCAGCAGGAAGTACCTCTGGGAGAATGAGGTTTTGGAGGGTCAAATCAACTCCAAATTCATAAATTCCACTTGGGTTGGAAAGTAGACATCCAGGGCTTTCCAACGAGATATCATGAGCTCAATTTGGATGTCGGGAGCTACCTCAAAATCAGCCTGGAACATGAGCGACCCACGCAGTTCAAGAGCGACCCACCTAGAGATTTTTTTTGAGTTTTCAGCTGCCAGCTCAGTATTTCGCCTATTTTGGACCAGTTTTGCCTATGGATAGAATTCTTGGGTTTTTATGATGTAAATTCATGTTTGTTATGTAACTTTGGCTTGTTTTTATCTCTTCTAGAAGATTCACTCTCAAAAGAGTAAAAAATCATGTAATGGATCAGTTTCCACTCTTTTAGAGGCAAGTTGTTAGCTGCCTAGATTGTAGTTCCATGATTAGAATTGGTTGAAACTGATCCCTGAAGAGGGAATTCGACCCCCAGAGGTGGGGAAAGGGGTTAGAGTGATCTATATATTGTAATTTCTGAGGCATTCTACAGGTTGGACTCTTGGGATACTTTTGATACTATTGTACATACTTTTCATATTTTGGCTAAGGAAAGATCAGGGGTTTTGCGGCAGTTGTTGGGATCCTTGTGGTGTTCTGTTCTTGATGATGTTTCTCCTTTGTTTACTGTAATTTTCTTCATGTTTAATGTATGCCATCGTTTCATTATGCTTCTGAACTAAGTTGAATGAGTGATTAAGGTTGAATCCATTGTTTACGGTGCTTAGCCTTTGAATTCAGTTAGTTCTATATGTTTTCAGCTGTTTGGAGAGGATCCAAGTTCTTCTTTGCCCTCTTCAGCTCCTCGTCAGTCTAATCTATCCATAAAATCCAATTCGAAGCATCAAGATCATCACCTACCTCGCCCCAGCTTGAACTCTGCAAAGGTCTGACCTTATTCCCGGACACAAATTTTGTTTTCCCATTACTCCAGCGAAAACCCAAAAAACCTAAAATCAAACATACATATCTCTTTACTAGCCTAAAATCAGTTCTTATTGTAAGTCATCTCGCATCTTATTGCTTATTTTCTCGAGATTGACGGAGAGAGCCCTCTCCTGTCCTCGTAGGGCTAGCTACGAGGCTGAGCGTGGTTTGATGTAGCCTTGAGTTTTACTTCATTTCAGCCTGAGGTAGATTTGAGTGCTAACAGTCCATTCTGCGAATCGTAAGATACACCATCATTAGTGCTCCATGAAGAATAGAACCGATGCCACACATTCGCTTTCTAGAAAAAATCCCCTCTCTCATCTTCCTTTTTAAAGCTTACTCTTTTCAATAATATCTGATGAAAAGAAGATGCTTTCACTTGAGGTAGTCACTTTTCCAGGAAAATTTCACAAACCATTCACAACACCATCTACTAAAAGTTCCAGAGCAGGTATCATTCCACCCCCAGCATGATAGAGTCCTAGAGAACTTTTCATATCCTAACATCGTTTCTCCATCATAAATAAACCATAGGGTCTTTATTCCTAACCATGTTTATCATCACCCCATCCTGCACATGATAAACATCGTCATTGGTCGGTAGAGCCTCCCCTCCATGGTGATCATCACCCATAGTAGACCATATATCACAACAAAAGTGACGCCATGGCCATACCAGTTCAGTCTAGGAAGCACTCATGCCCATCCATTCACCATGCATAAGGTCACGTTTACCATACAAACTGAAGCCCCCATCTCGGACGACCAGGTTGTACAAGAAGATAAAATGCGCACCATTGTGCATCACATTTGGCCCACCACACCTCCACCAGCATAATCCCATCTGTGATATTTTTACATCTGATTCATCAACCCCACACATAAGACCAACCAATGAGACCTCCACCCTCAGAAAAACACCTTCCTCACACCATCATTGAGCGAACACTTTCATGTTTTGGGGTACCCGTCTCTGTGTTTTGTACAAACCAAAATCGATTATTTTATTCTTTTGGTAAGTTTACAAAGACTGTAAACAGTGCACTTCATCCAATCACCCTCGCATTTCATCTTTTCTCCCATGGAAGCAGTCCCTAAACACCCTTGGTCAAAGTATTTCACCCCCCACACACAAACCACCATGACATTCATAGCCAATTTACACCCACCCTGGAAGTCCTACTGACTCCAAGAATTTTTTCCTTCATAAATAACTATGACTGCCATGAAGCTGCTTAAGTATAATTCGACCTTGGGCCACTGAATCCCCATCATCAGTTTTCAGTCGCCACTCACCAACATACCTATGTTAAACCCATCATATCCAGGTCCCTGATCCCTCATATTGGCCACCTGTCGTTCGGTTGAGGCTTCCTTTTTCTCGAGCTCGACACTTATATTCCAAAAAGGAAGTGGTACCTTGGATCACCCCTCTCCATGCAAAGGGGCATCCTCAGATGGAAATGTGGGAGACATCATTGTCCACAGATGTCATCGATCCTCCTAACATTTGACTATGACAAAAGCTTTCATGTCAAGATGGTATCATACCTTACAACCATTGCACTTTGATCAGATTCATTGAAGACTCGTGCCTCCATAAGCTTCTCTATCAATAACGCTTACACGGGAAGGTCCTAGCCAGCGCCTACGCATACATTGTGAAACTATATACCATACCAATTTTATGCATATGGGTACCACATTCCACATATTTTCGAAGAAAAAACACCCCTGAGGGCATCAGCAGTCGTCATCAACAACCACCAGCATCACTACCATAGTAGTGATGCAGACATAACATATATCTGTCAATTTTGTTTAACTATCCATAGCATCATGATCATGGGACATGCTTGCCTCATTGAAATTTTGTATATGTATTGCAAATTGTATTTTCTTGCAGGTATCCCTTAGACTTGGTCATTCTTGGAAATGGTGTAGGTTGTGTTCATTCCCAAGGCTTCATACGTGTCTCTCTCTCTCTCTCTATGCACAATATAGAAAAGAAACTATATTGTATTTCGGCTATACATTCCTTCCTAGACCTCACATGTTAGGGGGAAACTGTTAACACTGGAAATTTGTATAGCAAAAGATGACATTAATTAATGTCAAGCCAAAGGATTTATAGGGTTGGAAGAAAATCCAATTTTAACTAGTCTTAAATGATGATTGTGCACATTATCCTTCGAGAAGAGTGCCTTCTACATGCCTTCAGGCCCGATAAGCGCACATTCCTGAGAGTGCTGCAATGTCACTATCCTGGACCACATAAAGCAAAGGACAAGTTACTCCTTACTTGAAGCTTCCTAAGGACAGCCACCAATGCCTCCTTAGACCCTTTGTGAGCACACAATGGAATATTTGGAGCACACAATGTAATCATACCTCTCCCTTGGGTCACCATCCACCATGTACCAAGGGAGGGAAGGGGGATTTGAAATCCCCTATATAAAGCCACCATGAGATGAAGAATTGGTGATCACATTGTTATGTTGGCCAAAATTTCCCAAGAAATACCAGCATTGTGTGACCCGGAGCTGGAAACAGAGGGGACTCACTTTTTGGCCACCCAACAAGCTCAGTGCACACAGTAGAGAGAGAGGGAGACTACATCGAGGCAAGCTTGGAATGACCAAAATCCTTGCATCAGGACCTAGAACCATTGTCTAGGGGCCCTTTGGCAAGAGGGTTAAGTATTCTTCTCTTCACTACGAGCGCTCAATTAGAGTGGCCTAGAGCCACCATTAGCATTATTGTGTCATTTGACTCGTTAGAGCTTATTTTTATTTGTGTTTAGTTTTAGTTTAGTTTTTAGATTATATTTGCATGCTTCTTTTTATATGTAGTATGCTCATTTACTCCACTTATTTCTACCTGTTACCAATAGTTTAAAGGGGTAAACCACACCCCTTAAAATGGTGTGATTTTGTACATATGTGCACCAAATCCACCACAACACGCGCAACATTTTATAACAGAATTACATAAAATGTGCAATTATTAGCAGAATTACACATTAATATTGTTTTTCTTTAGCGTGAATAACAAATCAGAAGCAGATCTATATATTAATCAATGTAAGCATTGAATAGATCTATTAATAATTAATAATCATGCATAATCATATTATACAACTTCACGCAATAATTAACAAGTAAACAGGAAATGTGATCTCAATAGAGCATAAATAATAAATATAGACTCATAACACAGAGAGCTTCACCAAAATTGTTCTTTTTATTATCTTTCAAATCTATCAATACATCAACTATTCTTTTCAAAACCCTTACAACCCTCCCACACACACATCTAGTGGAGTCCACACATAGCCAGGACTAGGTCTCCATGCACACAGCCAGCAGGAGCATTTCAACCCAACCCAAAAACCCTTACAGACACATAAACTATCTGAACATCAATATCTTATAACATTCATATTTTCCTGATTTTCTTATAAATACTCTATCTATTTATAATATGCCTAGCGTGCAGATACTATGGTCTCAAACCATGGTTTGAGGCCCACAGTTTACATTTTAGCCCAATTACATCCAAAATTTGTGCCAAAATCCCATTGACTTCATTTGTGCAGCATGCACATAAAAACTTACAAAACTTTTCTCTGGAACCTGTGCCTCAGGGGACCCCATTCCAACAAGCCCTAACACAAACATGTGACTCATTTCAAGTCACTGAGGTGTTGTCTCCTAGGTTTTAGCTTGAAGTTTCTTTACATAAGTCTAGAGAGGTAGTCATAACTCAATCCTATGCATTTGAGCACTCTATGCTTTTTGAACCATATTATCCATAGTAGGCCCCCTTAGTGGCCATCTCTACATTGCGTTGAATATTCTAAATTATCTTCAAGGTATTGTCCAGCATCTAGGAGCATTCCATTGCTTCCATTGCGCACGGTTGCATATGCTCCTTCAGCACTTGTTCCTTCCGACGCAAGTCTACAATTTGTCTGAATTTTGTGGCCTTCTTGCAAACGAGAAATTTTATGTGTAAGCTACTACATGAACATATCATTCTAAACAGAGGCCCAAATTTCCATGGCCTTGTTCAATGACTTGTCACACTAGGTGACCGTAGCAACAATGTTACCGTGTGTCTTATTTACTTCTGATACCCTCTTTGGGCGAACCTCTAGCGGTGACTTCGACTGTAATTTGGTTTGGAGGTCTACGATTTTCTGCTCATAGTTTGTGAGAATTTTTGAACCTCCTCATGCACTGCTTTTACTACTGTAACCAACACTTATAACTGCTCAGCAGGTGAATTTGTGACAAAGAACTGGAATGTCTCGGCATACCTGATTGATCTTTGCCTCCAATGCAGCGAGCTGGGCCTCTGCTTCTTTTCAAGATGATTCATCTTTTTTATGCCATTGGTATGCTTGTGAATCCTATTTTTGTGCATCTCTGGTCTTATTTTTCATGGTTTCTTCCTAGAATTAAAGTTCCTCTGCAATCACTAAATGCAGAAATGTAGTTTACTTTCACGAAACACTGCAAGGTTAACATGAATATCACTTGTACCCGTAAATTTAACACACTTTTTAGCGTTCATATGTATTTTGGGCAGGGCGATGTGAACAAATCAAGAATCTTGTGATGCTGGCAAGGCAACATATAATGGTTGCGCACCGGTCCGGCTCACCTGAATCATGCTCTCTTGCATCTAGCTCGCATGAACTTTTAATTCTTGCAACCCAACTTGGACAATATCCAGTGAATATTTTTATTGAGCCTCCATTTTCATCCAATGGTCTTCCTACACAGATGTGACAGTGTTCTTGATATCATCGATATCATCCTCTGTAAGTGTGAGGGTCTCCTCTCCTGCCTTTTTGGATCCCTTCGGTTTCTTGCACAATCTGCCTGCGACCTAAGAGCTGCGATTTCTGCCTTTTGATGTTTCCACTTCTTCGCTTTCCTTAGGTTTATAGCCATTATTCTTTGGCACCGTGGTTGTGTCAATATTTTCTCCCACTATATTCTGGGTCAGTTCATTCTTGGCAGGTGTTTCTATAACCATTGTTGCCACAGCATCTACACGATTTTCTGTAGCCTTCTCTGTGGATTTTCTTGTTGAAGTGCGTGAATGTGTCAGTTGAGTCATCCATATCAGTGACCATTCTTTTTTTACTCTGATAAAGTCATATTCAGTTACCAAATAAGGAAGTTGATACCACATGCCCTCTAATTCGCCCCTGCTGCAGATATGGATATTGTGACATGTATCCCTAAAGTTAGCTATGATTTTGTATTGATCATAAAAGGTGGGTAACAGTCTAGGCTTGGACTATACTTCTTGGTTCAATGTTGCATCATACAAGACCCAAAAGATATTATTCTCTTTTTCACACATGGGGTCTAATCAGTTCCATAGTGTTGTGTAACACGCGGCTTCGCACATTTTCTCTTCAAGCTCAGGGAACTTCATATCTTCAGGGGTTCTCCATCTAATAAGAGAAATTAGTAACAAGAGGAAAGCATATTGGAAGGGCTTTCCCTCCTCCTAGATCTCATACACATTCTCAAGAAATTCCTTGCACAGGTATCCACACCAATTATATATGACTCCCTTCTCACATCTTCCAACCAATGAAATCACATGCACAGGCACCTCGTTAGGTTTTCACTTGTGCATCATCTTGCATGACAACATTAGCATACCAAAAAATGCCATGGGGTCATTAATATCTTCCACAATGAACCCCCAAGACTTGTGAGTGACATTGTATTTCCTCTTTATTTGATTACCCATCATTTTCTGCCGTGCTTTGCCTACAAATTATACAATAGGATTAGCCCCCTTATTCAACAAACTTGTGATTTGATGAATCAAATCTACATCAATCGTGATGTTCTCTCCCAACCAGAGCACATCATCATGGACCAAGGCCAACAATTTCCTAACGTAGATATCATTGGTTTTATTTTTCCAAAAATGAGGGATCTACAATAGATTGAGCGGGCTTGACTTGTGCAGACCTAACATTCCCCTCTTTGGCTCGAAGCGCACCATCCCTCCTTCATAAGTAATTTTCTCTAGATAGAGCTTGGGTGTGAGCTCGGGAAAATTTTCGACATCTGTGATGTCCCAATCATCAAATCGCAGTTTTGGGATTTTTTCAAGCATATCCTCTTCCATTCGGACATTCTCTTGGATCATAGGCACTTGGATACTCCCATTGAGCTTATCCAAGTCCTTTAGCACTTTGAAATTAGTTTTGTGCAGTGCAATATAACTTAGTAGGCACGAGAAGGGGGCTACTTATAAGACTTCTTTGTCCTCTTCCTCAATAGTCTTGGAAACATCAACCATATGCCTCTTAATATTCTCTCTCGTTGAGTGACATGGTCTTGGGGTATTTTCTCTGGGATATTTGTGCATTCTATAGGTTTGGCCCTTCTTCATTTTTGATGGTGCAGGGATTTCCAAAATGGGTACTTTTGGCGCACCAGGGTGGTCACCTGGTTGTGTGGTTTTCATATTGTCCTGAATTACGTACCCTAGACCAAGTCAGCACAATGCTTCCTCAAACATGGGATCCAAACTAGACATAGACGTAGCGAACACAATGGAAAATAAAAATCTCAAAGCATAAAAATCACTGAGAATGAAAAAGGGAACTATTGCGACCCCATAGGTCATATTTCTACTTGTGGCACATTTGCAACGACTCCTTATGCATTAATGAGGATCCATTACTAACAAAACGGTCCAAAATCTGGAAATATCCCTTCATCAAATGCATCTTGGATGCTCCTACAAACGATAATAAATCTGTCTTATCCATTTTTATTGTTACAATAACTATTTTTTTGACACCTCTGCACACCATTCAATCTCTTGGTGAAACTACTGTGTGCATGCCGTACCTTACTATGCATTCGCCCTATCATATACACAGTTCTGATACTTCTAATATATAGTCATTTTGTAGGCCAAGCGCATTTCTCCTCCATTAGTGATTTCCCTAACCACATAGGGCCCTAACCAATGCATCTACAATTTCCCTGGGTGGCGCACAAACTTGTTGTCATATAGTAAGACCAAATCATCCTCCTTGAACACCTTTTTCCTAATATTCATATCATGCTAGGCTTTTTCACACACATTTTGGACCTACTCGTGATAATTTTCAGTAAAATGGTTTTCTTCCAGAGAAACAAAATGCGAAAGTCGTTCCTATAAAGCATCTTCTTCAACCATATTGGTCAATTATGTAATGTGCAAACTAAGAACAATGAACTCCATGGGAAACACAACCTCTTTCCCATATACCATCTTGAAAGGTTTCTTTCTAGTCAAATTCTTGCAAGTAGTCCTGTAGGCCCAAATAATTGTAGGTACTTTCTCATCCTAATCATTTGTATTAGCATTGCATACCTTAGTGATTGTTGTCCCCAAGATCTTATTGAAAGCTTCAACTACGCCATTTTCCTGAGGATGATAAGGATAGCTCTTATGATGATGCATCTTGAATTATTCAATTAAATATTTGATAGTGTCATATACAAAATTCACACCCTTTTCACTTATTAGAATCTTAGGATGTTGACTTGAGGGGTCCTGACCAGGTTCGAATTTTAGGTTAACCAAAAAAACCCTCTTACTATTGGCCCTTTCAGCAATGACATGATTGCGCAAGTCAAAGTCTCACCTGAATTAGTATGGGGGGGTCATGGAACCATGTTTCCACACCCCGAGAGAGAGTTAAATGATGTGGGTGCGTTTAGATCTAAAGAAATCATGAATAGACCTTTGCAATAGAAGCCCTAACTAGGAAACCCTTATTAGATAGATTCAAGTCAATTATGAAGAATATCTTACGCTTAGGTTAAAATAGAGTCCAAAATCCATGTAATAACCCTTAATAAATAGTATTAGAACGAAATAGTACTAGATCCATTCAATAACCATTCATATAAATACAGAAACAGTTGTGCAATTGATCTAAACACAGACAACACAAGAATCAGAAAAAACATGAAGAAATGATCATAAAGTAAATAACAGATGCATTTCGAACTCAAATATCAGCAACCACAGTTCTTCATTCATAAATAGTTTAGATCTTCCTTACAAAAACCTTCAGTTCACCCGCACACATAGCTAGCTCGGTCCGCACACAGCAGGACTAAGTTCTCTGTGCACACAACCAACAAGAACCTTTTAACCTAGAAAATACCTCAAAATACTGTCATATCTATCATCAATAATTCACTTCCTCTTCTATCAACTCGATCTAGACTCTTATTTATACTTTTAGCATGAGCTCATCTAAGGTCTGAAAATTGTGATTTTTGGTCCCTATTTCTACCATTTTGACCCATTACAACTCATGAGGGGCTTTGACACACCCCAAAGCCCCTTGAATTGTGCTGCACACGACTAAACTTACAAAATATTTATAAAAATATCAAAATTATATCAAAGTTCGGTCATAAGGGACCTCGCTCGAACAACCCCCCAAAACAATATTGTGACTCATCCTAAGTCACAATAGCACTGGGTTCTTCATCTTATACTGGAGGTCTTCGATGGCAGCAGAAAAGGGTGCCAAGACACCTACACTCTTATATGTTATGCTCTGCATGTTCTTTACCAGATTCTGTTATGTCTTCCCTTCTCGGTCAGGTTGACACTCTGAAGGGTTTGATTTAGGGTCTTAACTGCAGCATCCAGATCCTAAGACAACTTCATTTCCTTGTCTTCCCACAACTTCATATGTTTAGTGATAATTTTCTTCTTTTGGCGAAGCTCCTCGACCTCATTTCATAGCACCTAACTGTTTTGAAGGTGGGCCATGCACTGGGTAGGAATGAAAGTGGGTAAGGCCTCCTGCAGATCGTCAAATGCATACTCCTTGGCACACAAATCCTCATTAATAGTCTTGATAAGTTGGTCTGTTTGCATAGAGGTCCACAGTCCCATGGCTATCTCGAGTAGCTCCGAGCACTTATTGACACTAGTTGAAATGCTCACGGATGCTTCTTTCACTAGGGAAGCCCACCATGCAGCAACAATTAAATGAAGCTGAGGAGACAACTAAAAAAAAATAGAAGAGTCACTCCATGCACAAACAATGCAGCATGTAGTTGTGGCTCAACGTGCGGAATTGTAGAACCTACTTGACAGACTGTGCATTGATCTTTCTGAAGTGATCATCCCAACATCCACCGCATCGCAAGTCAAGATTGAAACTTTGGTTGCTGCGCTCAAGGATTCCCAAACTAAAATGGAGACTGTTAAGGCAAACTTTGAGCAGCAAATTGCAGCATTGCAGGCTAAGCTACAACCTGAGAAATCTAGTTCTTTCTACACGTGTCAAGCATCATGTGTTGGTTTGACACATGATTCTTTACTAATCCAAACACTTTCTTGTCATCAAAATATAACTCCAAGAATTTATGCATGAATTTTTTGAACACAGCCACAACCACGCGTGAGAAGATCATAGGTGAATTTTTCAATTCGAATGACATGATAGTGTACTGGAAATACCCCCACTCTGTTGCGAAGGTGGTATTATTGTAGTCTTTGGGTGAAATTCTGATCTGATGATATCTGGAAATACATCAGTAAATGAATAGGCTTCTTGTACTCCAACATTATCTAGGATTTTATCAGAAAACGGAGTAGGGAAGCGGTCATGCACATAGGCATCATTCAAATTGCGTGAACTACACAAATAATTATCTCTCCTTCGGTCTTCTTCTCTTGGACCACCATCGGGCATTCCCAATCAGACTGTTCTATAGGTTCAATGATGCCTGCATCCACCATCTATTATAATTCCTCTTTTACTTTCTGCTTATATTTAGGACTCAATCGGTATGCTCGCTGCTTGACAGGGCGCACATCTAGGTTTGTGTAGCCTCAGATATGGTGATTGTTGTGACATAGGCTCGACGTATGCATCCTTCTAAGTAGTTATCATTGGTCTCTACGAGGGGTAACCGATGGGTGACCTGTACTTAGTGGATTGACGAGGGGATATCACATTCCCCGGGGAGGTCTACGGCTTCGAGGTGGACCACTTTGATATCTTTGCTTTGCCTCTGGCTGACGTGGACATGACTTCTTCAACTTCAGGGATTACTTCATGGACATCATCTGATCCCGGCTCAGTCGATGCTGTGAGAGGAGTAGAGTGCTCTTCAGAAGGTGCACTTTCGAGATTAGTGGTTGTCATTCTTGGGTGGAAGAAAAATTAAGGGTTACTTACGCCAGATAGGATCTCTCGGTCAGACATAGAGTACTTACAGGCATATTTACAGCATAAATCATAGATAATCTTAGGGAGCGATGTATTTAGAAATAAAAGGAACTAATTGTGACACACGCTCTTCCTTTTATAAGAAAACCAAGGTAAAAATATTTGGATCCTTATTAAATGAAACTTACCTTCGTAAAAACGGTCAAAAATCCTGAAATATTGCCTCATTAAATGCACAAAACCCACTCCATCCAATGGTAAAATTACTTTTTCACCTAGTTTGACTTTTCCAATTGCTAGTTTCTTTTCCTGCGCATCACCCCTATGCTCTTGTCGCACCTATATGTGCCTTTCCTGTATGCCACGTGAAAACCCTTTGAATCTTATGCTCGGGCCATATAGTCCTTTGGGCAGCATCAACTTGTCCCTATATGGCTTCAGACGACTTCCATTGAAGTACCTGAGGAAATTCTCATCGCATAGTGTGGAAAAGTGCACTGTACCTCCATTAGTGATTTCATTCACAATGTATGGCCCCAAACAATCTTTACTGAACCTACCTGGGTGGTGCAAAAACTGACTGTCTTATAACAGGACCAATTCTTCCTCCTTGAATACCTTTTGTCTCATGTTTCTATCATGCCAGGAATTTTTTTGTGCCTTCTACACTTGCTGATGGAAGTTAGCGATGAATCAATATTGCTCTAAGGCAAATAATTGCACCAAATGTTACTCCATAATGTCAGGCTCGGCCATATTAGTGAAAGTCGCGATGTGCAGGCTTGGGACAATATATCCCATTGGAGTGATTGATTCCTGCACATAGACCATCCTAAAAGGTGTCTTCCCTGTCAAATTCTTGCATGTGGTCCTATAAGCCCACAAAAAAGTAAGGGATGCACACATCCCAGTCATTCTGATTGGCATTATAGATCTTTGTGAGCACATTCTTTAAGATTTTGTTGAAATACTATAATGCACTATTTTCTTCTGGGTTATAAGGGGTACTCTTCTGGTGATGTATCTGAAATTCCTTTGCCAATGCTTCAATGGTTTCATTCACGAAGTGTGTACATCTATCACTGATCGGTATCTTTGGGCATCCAAATCTGGTCAAAATATGTTAAAAAATGGCGTGCACAATAGTATCTGCAGTACATTCCTTAACTACCTTAGCTTTGGCCCATCTGGTTACATAATCAGTGGCAGTGATGATATAGAGTGCTCCCGTCTTCTTCCTTGGAGGGTTAATTGGTCCAACAGATTCTATAGCCCATTTATAAAAATCCTAGAGGGCCATCTGTGGTTTCAAGGGAATTTCATATTTGCAAAAGGGCTTCACCGATCTCTGACATGCATCACATGCTCGACAGTATGTATGTGCATCACCATGAAGTGTGGGCCACCATAACCCAACACTCAACACCTTCTTGTGCAGTGTATTTCCCATCATAGTGGTCTACTTCCACCCCTCCATGAGCCTCAGCGAAGATATCTTTCCTTTCATGTTCCAACACATATCTCCTCAACACTTCATTTTCTCCTAGCTTATAAAATTGGCCCACAATCAAGGAAAAATCAATTGTGTGTGCAACCAACTCCTTATTTTTTTGTACTGAATATTCAGCAAGCATGCTTCTAGTAGTCAAGAAGTGAATAATATCAACAAAGTGCTCATCAACCACCTTCATAGCAAAGAGATGTGCATCAGGTAACCCCTCCTCCAGACTGGTTGGTTCTCCCCCATTCTCAATCCGTGACAAATAATCATGTCCGACATTTAATCTTCCAGGCTTAACAATAATTTCAAATTCATACTCCTCAAAGAGAAAAAACCATCTGCAGATATTTTCCCCCAAAACAGGCTTATTGACCAGGTGTTTTAAAGCAGAGTGATCTTTGAACGTTTTGAACTACCCTCCCAGCAGATAGTGCCTATATTTTTGCATGAAAAAGGTAAACACGGGAAGTTTCAAAAACTTTGGCTAGGTCCATTTCAAATAATTGAAGAAATATGCCCATCAAAATTCTTATTACAAGATCTGTTAGGCAAAAAGGACTCTTTTCCTATTAATGGGCAGATTTTGAAAAAATACTTTTCATAGTAGGTAACCCCTTCTATTCCTTGTATACTAGTGTCTTTTTCTTTTCTTTAGAAAAATAAAAGTTTCTTAGTATAATTTTTTTGGCTTTTCAAAATAAAATCTCAGATTATCCCTTTTGATTTATCACTTATAGAAATAAGAAGTGTTAAGGAAACAATTGAAAGATTTGAAAGAAAAATAGATTTTATTTTCACTGAAAGATGCAATTTCACTAAAATTATTTATTCTCAGATGAAATCTCATCCTTATATAGCATGATTATTCTGTTATCAGTCAAGAAAAGAATATTTAACATAGTAAAGACTCTTTTATAGAAAAGAAATATAAAACTAAACATTATCATCCAGAATCCTCAAAAGGAGCAATGATTCACCCCATGCGAGAAAACTTATTAAGTTTTGAAAGAAATTCAAAAAATATTATAACTAGAAAAACTAAAGGATAAAAAGTCTGATCACGAGATTTTTTACCATGATCATAAGGAAATAGTTAAACTGGCGTTACCAATACTACTTACCAAAATAGGGTAATGACTCGAGATTATATTGAGAGGACAAGGGGTCTCATCAGGAGCCAAATTTATCAGTTTAATTACAACTAGTGAATGGCATTGACATCATTTGGTTACCAAGCCAAGACAATGACTTTTAAGTAAATAAAATATGATAAAAAAAGAAAAGTTTCAAAAATTAGAATTTATTTTTGGAAATTGTAGGAAACACTGGATGGGACAATGAATCATTTTTGGGTAAAAGGTAGCTCTGGAAAAAGCTTAAATTTCTTATTGGAATAGAGGCTCTACCTATGATAAAAGATTAAATGTTTATAAAGCTGATTTTTGAGAGCCACCGACTTTATCTTTTTGAACTGAGTAAAGACTGATATAGATTCTCATACATATATTTTTAAAAGAGGGATGCTTATGAATTATAATCAAGAGATATTTCATCGCTTAGTAAGATATTATTTGTTTGAAATTCATTCCTGCAACTATTTTTATTTCAAAAAGCTTTAAAAATTTCAAAAAATTAGTAAGATATAGTTTGTTCTCCCAAGTGAATCACCAATTTTTGTGCTAGACAACACCCCCATTTATTTTAATTAATGGGGACCCTTTACAAAAAAATAGGAAATTTATTTTTATCATTTAAAACAAAAAACTTAGGAAATAAAGTTTTCTTTGAGTTTTTCCACTTTATTCCTTAGTGCGCATCGCAAACCGCATAACTTACAACCAAAAAAAAATTAAATCCATTAAGCTACGAGGGTTGTGAAACACACAAAGCATTTTCCAGAGTTATGTTTAAAACTTGCAAACACTCCAATCACCGTTATAATTTGTTATCGCATCGCACCTCATTTAAAAAATCAAAATTATAAATCAATTCGGCATAAGTTGTGATTACACGGACCCGAAGAGCCAACAAAGCAATAAACATGAAGCTCTAAAGTCCCATAAAGTGCAGCCACTTGACTTCTTGAATGCGTAATTTTCATTTTGCACTACTTATCCAAAATAAAATTCGTTTACCGCATAAGAATTTTGATGTGCGATTTGTGAAGATTGCATTTCGCAGAATTTATGGGTAAACATCATAAATGGTAAAAGTTATATGTTGTGATATGAAAATAAATGGTATTTATTTACTCAATCATCCTAAATGATTTATGTCGTATCATACTGAATCTGAGATCTAACGTCTTAAATTGATTGATAGCTATTTCATGCAAAGGTGTAAGAGATTTGATTTTGAAATGATTATCGATGATTAATCTCAGATTTGATAGATTCATATCTATTTTTTCATGTTTGAAATAAATTAACAATGGATTTGTCTCTTTATTCTATATATTTCTAATGATTTCTCTATATACTTGAAATTAGGAAATCAACTAACAGAACAAAGAAAATAGAGATGAACAATAAAGGCAAAGAGACTGCTCAAACATCATCTACTAAAGACTCAGACATGTCTCCCTTATTTTTAGACACCATATGCAACAAGGAATGCAGTAGTTTTTCATGGGAAGTGATGTATTAGTTTTTTGAAAATGAAACGCTAATAGTAATAGACAAAGTTGCTTTAGGAGACTCATCTGTTTCTTCAAACACAACTAATTTTGATGTTGCATGTTCATTCGCCCACATGATAGCCACAAGGCAAAAATTTCTCATTTGCACAGATATGGTTAAGTGGGAAATTAACCACTTAAACATAGAAAATAGAAATTTTAAGGATTCCAAGGGAGAAAATATTGGTTCTTTCAGAGTAGAAGATTGACAAGAAATGTACCATCTAGACCGTCCACACCTCATGAAAGTCATAAAGGAATGAAAGGAAGACCAGGGAAAGCTTAAGCTAGATAAACTCGATACGTACTCAATTGCCCAAATTCCTTCCCCTTATTGCTAGGCTACCTGTATGTTGTGTATATTATTTTCAAAACATGATACCACTAGGTTTTCAGTAGATTGGGTTAGATTGGGTTCCATTCATTGACACAATCATCAATTCATTAATTCTGAATTGGGAAAATATCCTATCTGATAGTTTAGCTAAACACATCAAAAAATATAGGAATAAAATGAGTGTTTCATTTAGATAAATACCTAACTTTTATATGTCTTCCTATTTCATGGACACAATTTGTTTTTCTTCTAGTTTTCCTACCATGGGATGGAAATGGATGACCCAAGACCCTACCCCAATCCACATTTACCATAGAGCCCTTTTGGATTCAGACTTACATCTGCATTTTTATAAAATTTGTCATGGATTCATGTTGCCTATGCACCATATGATATTCAATAAGAAAGTCCCTAGGGTTTCCGAATAAGCTAGCACAGATATTCTTTCTGTGAATAGATGGTTTGCAAAGGACAGTTTTACATATGTCAGAGTATTTGGGAGTTATGCTTCTCCCCACGTCTTACCATATTATGTTCCTGATAAGTTACTTGCAATACAGATAACCTACCAGCTTGTTAATGGTATTACTAAACAGATGAAAGATGCTAAGAAGGTCGTTTGACCTAATTTCCCTTTACAATGTGGTACTTTTGCACTTATTGATATTGTCCATACCTACAAGGAAGTTTCGAATATTAATCTATTGAATTTGGAAGTAATGCCCAAGAGGTTGTATGATCCAAATGATGTAATTAAAAACTACATCACATAGTTCAAAATGAAGCCTTTTGTAAATGAAATAGATGGATTTGATGATCTCTTACAAGGCATGGAAATTTTTTAAGATATATTTAAGTTTGCATCCAGTCAACTTAACCAAGATGATTTGGAAACCTTCCAAATATATAGAAATAATATACTAGAGAGATTTCCTCTCAACTTGTTAACTATTTAAGATATCAACAGACCTACTCCAAGTATCACTTGGATAATAATGCAAAATACATGTCTAAGGATGAATCACGTCAATCAGAGCATCAATCTCACAATTCAGATCATTCTAAAAATGAATAGAAGATAGAGAATAAAATTGATCAAGTAATCAAAGATATAGAGATGCAGGAAAAAATAGAAGGTAATGGAATAGAGTCAACTTCTTAAGAAGTTCATCACAATCATGACACACTTGATCAGTTAGAAAAATCCCAAAAAAATAATTTGAGTATTGAATGGGATGATTTTTCTGAAGCAATAAAAACTCCTTAAACCAATCCCAATGTTAATGAAGTTACTAGTTTTCAGACACCTAAACATTCCCAGAAGATAGTGGAAACTCTTAATCCACTACAACAAATTCTAGAAACTCGTGATCAAGAGGTCATATTGGCCTACCCTACAAAAAAAATAGTTTTACAAGTTGAATAAATTCCTTCATTGGATATGTTCTATAGTCCTAGCTATAAGGTTGTAGTCAAGAGAAATAAAAGGAGAAGAATTGATGAAACAGTCTCAAACCTCATACATGAATCCTTTGACGTTTTGTGGAAGGATTACTTAGCTAAGCCTACTGAACATTTAACTAAATTATCACAGTATGTAGGGGCATATGCTACTACTGTTGTTGATAAAGATGCTGAAGTTAAAATTTTGTTGAAGTAGAAGGAAGATAGAATACAAGAACTAGAAAGACTATCATATCAAGAAAAATATAAATCCAGTGAGCAAATTAAATCAAAGATGACCCAATTTCAAAAGGATTTTGAGAAGCTTAAATTGCAGTATCAAGAAGAAATCACTGAGAAGCAATCACAACTCGAAGAAAAAATGACTAGGTTACAAAGCCAACCACAATTACATCAATTCACAAAAGAAGCATTGGATGTAAATGCTAAGTTAAAGCAATAACTGAAAGTATTTTGCAAACAAGCTTCTATTATTGACTCTTATTACGACTCAAAGGAAATACTGATTTGGCAAGTAGCTATCCAAAAAATTGAATGTAAGAATATCGAGAAGAAAATCAAGGAACACATTTAATGGCAAGCATCATACTTAGGAAAGGAAGCTAATCTACTCCAGGTAGATAAGTTACATAAAAATATCCTATTCAAATATTGGGAAGCACAAATAAAGCAAGAAAAGAAAGCAGCAACGAAACCATCAAGATTATTAAAAGAAATTATTGAATCTGTATGTGAACAACTAGTGAAAGAAGAACTTATCAAAGAGTACACGTCTGAAGTGTTCTCAGAAGTCAAACAACTAGAACCAATGTGGAAGAAAAAGGTAGACACACAGGATGAAATAATTAAAAAGGTATATAAGTTTGATCAAGAAAATTATTGGAATTTTCTAATCAAACCTTATCATCAGTACCAGCTCTTGCAGTCTTTAACATATTCAACAAAAATATCGCAACAATCCTCTCAAACACAGTATTCAAGGGATAGATCAGATCGAGGATTTCATAACAAGCTCAACTCAAGCCCATGCTAGATATTTGCAACTTCATGACCAAATCCAAAAGAAAGGGTGCAATTCATAAATCATATTGTTACTTTATTTTCCTAGATTGGAGCTTACGTTAGTCTTACCAGGATGGTTGTTTGAAACCTCCTCTATATTTTTGTAATAATCTATTTTACAACATAGTTAGTTTAGTATTTAAACCCATCTCATGCAGTTAGAGAAAGGTCCATAAAATTTTCAAAAAAAAATTGCAAAGAATGTATTATTGTAAGTTTGTGAATGTTTTGATGAGTTAATGGAACACATCTGTTATCTTTTGACAATTCAAGCTATTTAACTGATGTTGCACTACTGTACTCTTTAAATTGCTTGAAAGTGAAGAGGAGCATATCAATTACTGTCAAGTTTACATGAGTAGAACTTTGTACATATGGTACTTTTATTCACTTGTATTAAGTCTTGCTTTATAGATTGACAGACATCTCTTTATTGGATTATATGTTTGAAAAATTATTATAGATAAATGTTACATGAACTTATGTTCTAATATTTGTCTCTGATTTCTTATTGAACATATAATCACACATATAAATGCGATATATTTTTCATAATTCTTCCAGTCAAAATACTTTGTTAGAAGAATCATCTTACATAATTTGCATCTCTTTCAACTGTTAAATGATCTATATTACGAATAGTTGAAGGATATCTCTTTAGATCGCATAGTATAATAAATATTTTAGATAGATGCATATGATAGATTAAAATCATTCTCCATTTTCATGTTTTTTAATAAATACACTCTAAAAATCATCTTTATTGGGAAACTCGTCCCATTATCCCTAATCGGAGCCACTACACCAAATAGAAAATGAGCTTCTTTAGGGTCCGGACCGAATGGTTTTCCCTCATGTTTCAGTAGCGGAATTCTAAGACGTCAACAAAACATAAGATTTCAATATTAACTACTGAATACTGAATTTCATTATTATCCTGAATGGACCACAGTGAATGGGTTTAAGCTTTTCACCTTCCCCTTGCATCCTTCCTTTGCTAATGTGCAACCATACCTCATCTCCCTCTTGAAACTTGTGATCAACTCTATGTTTTTCATGCCTCTCTTTGTATTTTCTTTGACTTTTCTCAAGCTATTATTGAACTTGTTGATGTATAATCTGAATTTTCTCAATGAAATTTCGAGCCTTGTCAATTTCACTATAGCCATCTATTGCAGCATCCTTTACAAAGATAAATTCTAATGGCAATTTTGGAAAATACCCAAAGCATACTTAAAAAGGTGATGTTTGAGTTGAAGAGTGATTTTCCCAGTTGTAAACCTACTGAATGTAATATAGTTTCTCATCCCCCAACTTAGGATGTTTTTTGCAATCTCATCTCAATAGATGCATAATGGTTCTGTCCACCACCTCGTTTTTTCCATCTGTTTGGGGATGAAAAGAAATACTCTTTTTCAAATTTGTGTCCATCATACTCCATATATTGGACCAAAAATTCCCAATGAGCTTGGAATCCCTGTCACTGACAATAGAAGTTTGAAATCGAAAATAAACCCAAACATGTTGAAAATAACGTTCAGCAGTTTGTTCGGAGTAATGGTTTTCTTACATGGCACAAGTATAGACATTTTACCGAATCAATCCATAACTATGTAAAGATAATCATGTTGTTTTCTTGGCAATGGTAGACCTCCAACAAAGTCCATGGAGACACTCTCCCATGGCCTTTATGGTACCGATAGTGGCATTTACAACCCAATATTCCTATAACTAGGCTTACTTGTTGCACACATAGAACAACCTCTTATAAAACGCAACACACTATCTATAATGCGAGGACAATAACAATACCTTTGTAGATGTGCCATTATTTTGCTTACCCGAAAGAGTCCAACAATAAGAGATGAATGAGCTTCTCTCATGAAACTTAGCCTCTCTCCTTGTGGTATACACAACTTGCCCAAATGAAATAGAAAATTTTTATGCATGTGATAAAAATTTTCTTCAACTTGATTCCCTTCACTCAAACTAGCATACACACCTTGAAAATCAATGTCATGTGCATATTCTTCTATGTAACCCTCATGTACAACAAAATCGTTTTTGAGTAAATAATATGCACTAGTGATTGGTCTTGAAAGCATATCAGAAACTTCATTGAAAATACCTTACTTGTACCTTATAACAAAGTGAAACTGTTGAAGAAATACCATCCACTTGAAATTTCTTGATTGTTGCAATTTTATTTGTGACTGCAAGTACTGTAATGGTTGATGATTGGTATGCACAATAGTCTATTTACCCATCAAGTAGTGTTTCCACTTATTGACACTTTGTACCAATGCATATAGTTCTTTTTCATATGTAGGATAATTAGTCACAACACCTTTAAATGTTTCAGAATGAAAAGCGATAGGCCTACCATGATGCAAAATTATTGTGCCCATGGCATAATCACTAGCATCAATTTGAATCTTGAATGGCTATCTCGAATTTTGTAATGCAAGGACTGGAGCTGAACTAATCTTGTCTTTTAAAGCTTCGAAATATTGATGTTTTTTACCTCCCCATTATAAGCCTTTCTTCACACTTTTCACTGCATGCATATGAGTTGCGATGGAAGAAACGTTAGCAATAAAATTTATCCAATATTGAGCTTCACCTAAGAAACTTCTTACCTCATTTATTGTTTTGGGTGTGGGGAAATTCACAAAGGCTTCTTTAGAATGATCAATTCTCAACTCTCCTCCTCCTACAATATGTCCGAAATAGACCAGATAATTCTTTCCAAACTCAGACTTTGACATCTTAAGAAACAATTTCTCTTTCTTCAAAACATCAAGCACTCTATTCACATGCAAGACATGATCTTCTCTTGTTTTACTGAAAATAAATATGTCATCTAAGTACACAATCAGAAAGTCATCAAGGAATGGACGCTGTTAGGTCTCCGTAATCTGTCAGATTGGCAAGACCAAATGTACAAGGGTAACATCAAACCAATATTTGGAGTCATAGGACCTAGCCTTCCTGGACTCAGAGAGGGCTCTCTCTATTTTTGTGTAGAATATGTAACTTGTATGATTTTAGGGTTTTGATTTTAGGCTAGTTATAATGATAGGGTTTGTTTGTTTGTTTGTTTGTTTGGGTAGGTTGTTAAGTAGATTACATAGAGTGAGAGAGGTTTAAACCATTGGGCTATGGAGTTTGCAAAATATCTTGAGAAGTACAACAATAGGTCAAGGGTATATCACAGGGAAAGTCTAACAAAGCCAAATGGATCTAAAATCTTATGTGAGTGAAGTGAACATTAAATTGTGAACATAGTAGGTGAAAAGGCTGGTTAAGAATACTTTAACAAATACTTTAACAAGAAAGGCCTTTAATATTACTATGCATAAAGAAATAACCAAAGACAAGGCATACCAATAACTTATTTGACTAAACCCTAGCAATTAAATATTAAGACAACAATCCAGTGAACCATAGAGAGCAAGAAACTTGTAAGTCCTCTAGTGATTTCACCTTTAGGCAAAGAAAAAATTTAAGACAACATATAGTAAATATCAAAGAGTAGGGAAATCCTAATTTCCTTAATAAAACTACAAAGACCTTCAAAGCAACCATTTAAGATGAAAAAAGGGCAGGTAAAACCATAAACCTCTTCAGCTAAACCCTAATTAGTAACACTTCAAAGAAAAGAACTTAAAAGCAATGTTTAAGTTACATCAAAGGGGAGGGCTAACCATAAAATACTTTGAAATTGGCTTCATTAAATCATATTTAAGATAAACAAGAATAAGTGGAACTAGAGAAGATTTAAGAATTCTCTAATTTGACCTAGCAAAGGAAAACATACAACCAATAGAAAGCAGACAGAGATAAGGTGCCTATAAACAAGATTTCTTAACCTAAAATTTCTGTTCTACTGCATGAGAAAGATGGATGATATGTAAAACATAATAAGACAAGTACTTAATAAGAAATATATCACCATTAACTATATTCATGAATCCTGCAAGTGAGCTTGCTCCCTTGTTATGCAAATCAAGACATCCAAAAAATCCAAAGCCAATTTCTCCTCAACTTCAAGTCTATGATATTTTTCTCAATAATCAACCAACATTCAACCAACATGTACAATGAGGCCTCCATGTAGTATTTAACTTGCAAAGGAGGGTAAAACCCCTAGCTAGGGTTTTAGAAACCATTAATTACTCATAAATGTCATTTTTGTCCTATGAGACCATGCAAGGCCCAAGGCACAAATATCCTAATTAAATAATGCAAAAGTAACTCCTCAACTAAATTTGGCAAAAAAAAAAACTTTGAGGCTCCTCAATAACTTTAAAAATATCTCCAAGTGTTTTTTGTTTACTTTTGACAAGGGCGCAACACTGAGGTTCAAGGGCGCAGCACTAGCACAAGGAAACATTTCATGTTTTGTAACCAATATTTGGAGGCCTTCCAGGTGTCCAAATAAGCTCCATGATAGCTCATTGGAAAGCCCGTCTTGTCTATTTTCAAAATATACCTTTATTTTTCCATTTGGTGTCCATTTTCCTACTCAAAACTGCATTCTCCCAATACTACTTAGGGCGCAATGCCAACTCTGAAAATAGGGAAGACAATTGATTTTTTTGCATGTTTTTGGCACTTTTGGAGGACAAGTTTTGCTCCACATGAGCTAAAATTTTGTGAGGGAAATGTACTTGGCCTAAGTATCCCAAATATGTCAATTTTTCCTCCAATGGGAGCCCCAAAAAAAAGTGTAGCACCAGTGGCACTACGCCTTTAGGCCTTCAAAACAGTCAAAAATCTAAAAACTTCAAAATTTTGCCAAAATTTGGATTTACCTTTTTTATTAGGTTTGGGATGCTTGTAAGTAAGCATCGGCAAGGATGTGAATATTTTATTTTCCGTTTGCCTCCTTTAGGGCTTTAATATTTGTAAGGGCTCTTTTTGTCTTGGCCCTTGCAATCTTGTTTCTGAAGGCATAATGCATTGCCATATTCTTTTGGAGGTCAAGGTCCATCTTGGTCTTCTCCAACTGACCCTCTAAGTGTATATTTTCCCTCTTTATACAAGGTTCACGATCATATTATATTTCCACAGCAAGTAGGTCACCTGGAGTGAGCTACCCTGCCAATGTTGTCTATTGCTCCTTCTCCTTGGCTAAATATTTATTCAAGCCAATTATCCTTAGCCTCCTCCTAGGCAGTTGTTCTTCCTCTTCTTTAGTGTCATCAAGAGTGACCAAGACCTATTTTAGATTTTCCTTTGCTCTTGTAGCCTCTTTCTGAGCCCTGATAGCTCTGATCCGATAGATGGACTTATGTGCCTCCAAATGCTTGTTTTCAACCTAAAAATAATGGATTACATTCTTAGCCCTACCTAGATTTGTTTGCAGGTCCTTGATTCGGGCATCTTTCCTTTTGAGCAGCATGCTTCCGATCCTCTCCTAATTTTTATCATCACTGTCAACATGAATAAACTAAAATTCTTGTTTGGTCTCATGTTTGTCTTCTTCTTCTTCTTTAATGACCTTTCCCTTACATTTTTCAAGTTTCTTGGTTGATGTAGAAAGCGTTGCTCCTTTCCTTTTAGAGGGAGCAAAAACATGCCTATTTCCCCTTTGGTAGGTCAAAGGAAGAGGTTCAATGTTACTTATCTCTGTGCCATATGTCTTACTGCCATCATTGTTGTCATCTTCACTGTCATCATGACTCTTATCATCACTGCTCTCATGGCTACCATCATCCCTAATATGTGCTTCACTGCCCTCACTATCACAATGGCTCTTTGATATAATTCCATCATCCTCACTGCTCTTTGCTTCAATGCTCTCTGCCTCACTAACATCATCCTCACCAATATCATTACCCTTTCCCTTGTTGCTTCTTCTTCACTGACATCTGCCTCACTGAAATTTTCCTCCTCATTTCCTTCTTCTTCATTGCTTGTTTCATCATTTCTTGATTTCTCATTTCCCTCTCCCTGATTTACATTTGATTGCTCATTGTCACCTTCCTCATTGTTTTATTCTTCATTGTCATCTCCCTCGTTATTTAATGCACTAGTACCATGAGAGGATGGTGAGGGTTTGTAAGAGGGTGATGAAGGAGGGTAATTATCCTTAGGTGAAGGAATGTGACTATATGGTAAGGTGGAAGAGTTATCATGAGGTGAGGGAATGTGAGTGGATGGTGTTGGATGTGTAGTGGGGTGTGATGGTGAAAGAGAAATGGGAGGATGAGAAGATGAAGGAACATCTTATTGTTGTTGGTCTTGTGGATTGGTGAACACCTCATTGGCAATGAAGGCCTCCCATGGAATTCCCTTCTACTGCAGTTGGTGCATAACAACCATTTTGATAAGAGGGTGATGGAAGAGGCTTTTCATCTGCTGAGGGAAATCTCTCTTCTACACTATATAGGTCATTTTTTCAATTATTTTGTAGAGGTAATAGGGTATATTCAGCATCCTTACACTAGTAAAATGCATAAATAGTCTGATGTGGTAGCAGTAAAGCAGAGAGAACCTTCCCTCACATGTAAAATACTTCATAATGATCCTCATCATAGGTGCATATCTATCAAGCAAGTGAGAGAAAGGAAAGATAGACTTATTGTGACCTTTGTACCCAGGTTTTAAATATGGCTCATAGTAGCTCATGTCAAGATTGGTCTTCTTGAACCATTTCTCCCCTACACTAGGTATCCCAGTGGCATTGGAAATAGCATCAATAGATAACTCAAAAGTGACCCCTACAGGGTTAACGTGTTTTTCATGCAAGTTAATGATGAACAACCTAGTTATCTCAGGGTGATTTTGCACCTATTGTACCTTCTCACAAAAATAAAAGCATCCTAAATTCTTGAAACATTGAACAATAAGGGCAGATGCCATTAGCTCCCTTGTGTTAGTGGCTTCAAAAATATTTATCTTTCCACCTTTCTGCTCACGACTCCTTAGCATTTGAGCCTCTCCTCCACTACCACTATCTTCTGACATTGTAAAACCTGCCTTGAGAAAACTCGAGGACTATAAATGGAAATGGAATGAAGAGATGATGAAAAAGGAATCTTTGCAATTGAGTGAGATGAGTGGGTTTGGATATAAGTGTATTAGGCTTAGTGAAAAACTAACAATTCAATGATAACCCTCTGCTGAAATTTGTTTAACTTTGTTCTTCCAACTAGGACAAAAGGTGAAAATGAGATAAAAGAGGGTAATAGAAAGGTAGCCTTTGCAATGTAGGGGATAAATGGATGAGTCTTATGACCAAATTATATGAATGAAAACCTTCACAACACCCTATTTCACCTCTGTCTTGACTGATACACTTTATAAGTAGTTGGGATGTTGATCCAGGTGGATATTGGTGGCCACTCGCCTATTCCACTTGGGGCCCCACCATTGCCTCTTTCAGTTTTTCAGTTTCGGCACAACTTACTATTTTTAGCAGTTTTTCGGGTTCTGAACTTTCGGAGCCGTTTTGAGGCCCTAAACGACGTTTTTCGGGCATCGCGCCTCTAGCGAATATCATTCTGTTCTGAAATGGATATTCATGGCTAAAGTTGTATTCCTCAGATAGATATTTCTAGTAATGTACCATGTGCATCAAATGGAGATAGTATGCCAAAGTTACGTCCCTGGGAAGTTGAAACACAAATTTACCCAAACAGGGCCCATAGTTTTGGCGCTTCATCTCCTAGGGTTAGGTTTTTGGATGTTTAGAGTTCTCCATTGTTTCTCAATAATAAATAGGCCCTCGAGCTCATTCTAACCTGGGGCCCGCAGGCCCTCGTAGCCGCCACATCTCTTCTCGCAGATAAACACTGTGTTGCCCTAGCTAGTTTTATTTCCATTCCGTCCTGGTGAAGAAAATTCTAGTGGGCCCTTTGATATTAATGAAATTAAGTGTTATTTCCGCTATATCCATGTACTGATGGTTACATGTTTATTCTCGTTGCATTCTCGCACAAACTTGATCAGTGGTATCAGAGTGGTCTGCTTTTTCTCGATCCTTCTTTGCATGTCCCCAACGAAGTCGGGGTATAAGGAGCTAGGGCTTGATCTGGTGGAACCTTTGCAAGATCAGCCTCGCAAACCTCGACGAAAACCCATGGGGGATGAAAGGAAAGATGAGGGATTAGGAGATCCTATCAAAATATTGCTTAAGGAGGCCCTCAAAAAACAAAGGAATGCGATGATGGATAACTTTGCTCAGATCCTTCAATGGCTGCCCACCGGCGGCGCATCTGCATCCAGCAGCCACTCCGGAGGCGCGACTTCTTTTAAGGTACAAGTAAATTTTGACATTCCCATATTTGAGAGTCAAATAGATGTAGATAGCGTGGATATATGGTTGAATCTATTAGAAGGATATTTCTCTGTTCATGACTTTTCAGACCGGGAGAAGATTATTTTTTCACTTCTCAAAGCTACCCCCCATGCTAAGGACTGGTGGGAAACCTACTGTGAGAAAAAGTACCAGACAAAACCCTCTTTGTTCTCAGCCGTACCAAATTGGAATTCTTTCCGAGACGTTGTCAAGGAACAGTACTATCACGTGGGGAGCTGACGCAGTCACTCCGCTGAAAGTCAAACTCTCCCCTTATTCAATGCCCTCGTTCTTTGTCTCCCCATGGTCCCCTTTTATTCTTTGGCAATGTTATTCATCAATTTTGGGAAAATTGATAAATAAACATAATTGGTAGCTTTTATAATATTATATTGCAGTCCCGGCTTATATATATATTCCACTATATATTCACTCTATAATAAACTTTCACTCTTTTTAATGTATTATTATTATGAGCCGACGGAATAATATATCGATGATTAATAACAATAACCTTTGTAATAATATGTGGGTCCAACCACCTTAGCCTAGCGAACCAATCAACAATGGCGTCGTACCTTGGTTAATTATCGTGCATCTCCGTCACGCGAGGGCCGTTCGATGGCATGCTCTGAGATCAATGGCCTGTATAGATTCTGCTGCGTGTCCCACGACAGTCCTTTAACGCGCGAAATGGTGGTTTTGTGGGACGTCCCATCCACCACGTGTCATCCTCTCAATGGAATCGCTCCACGACCCAGCGATACCGCCTTTGTGCCAAAGGTGGTGCGGAATGGGGGCAATCCACCGTTGTAATTCCACTCTGGTTTTCTACAGTACTTGCCTCGTTTAATGTATCGGTTTGTGCTATATTTGGCTATTCTTCGCGTGTTAACCGGTTTAATTCTTCGGTGGAGGAATTTAGTTACAAATAGACAGGTTATCTCGCGTTAGTGGGAATTCCACCCATGAACAAAGTCCACGACGCATGCACTTGTGATTGGGATTTAATACACAAAGACCATTTGAACCATTAAGAGACACAGTAAACAGAGGGAGGGAACTGTATGGCAGTATTATATATGCATAGGCTACAATCGCTTCACAATTAAATAAATTTACTCAGAAATACCAATTCGAGACAAATTGATAATCAAATGGGAACAACATTCACTCAGTCGGAAGCGATTGCGCAACACCGAATTTATTGTAGAAACCTTTCTTCTATCCTCTCTCCACCTTCTTACATCCGGAAGCATACATTTATATACAAAATCTCATGACTCTTTGGTTCCTCTATGAGGGTCGTTCTAGAATTCAACAGTCTAATTAAAACAATTCGACCAACTGGACTCTGACAGCTAGACTAACTGGCTATTCAACTTCTACGAATCCAACTGAAATAATAATACAATCAGCTAAGGTGAAGACACCTAGCTGTAGCAATTTGACTGTTTTTCAACCCTCCTAGCCACAACATGTGGACAAAACTCCTACATTGCTGGCTAGTGCCTAATGCTCCTGCATCAGACTCCCGAGGGAAATCTTCTTCATGGGCTCCTGTCCATGAGCTCCTCCACTGATCTGTCCATCCTCTGCAACATGTCTTCAGTCATCCAAGTGGCATCTTCTTCTGGTTTATCCTTCCATTTGATCAAGTACTGATAGTACTTCTATCCTCTGGTGTTCTTGAATGGTCTTTTATCCAATACCTCTTCTGGTTGCAATGGCTGTGCTGGTGGTAGCTGTTCTTTCCACTCAATCGGCTCCTTGTCTTCTGATCTGTCCTCTGCACCATCATCTTCATACTTGTATAAATCTGCAACATTAAAAATGGGAGATATTCCAACATCAGGTGGCAATTCAATCTCATAAGCATTTTCAGAAAACTTCCTAAGTATCTTGCATGGCCCAATATTTTTGAACTTCAATTTGTTGTACTGCTTCTTTGGGAACCTCTCCTTCCTCAAGTGTGCCAAAACCAAGTCTCCTACTTCAAAGTGAACTTCTTTTCTACTCAATTCTGCTCTATTTTTGTATTTGATGCTGCTGCCTTGTAGTTGATGTTTCACTTGTTCATGTATGGCTTGGATCTCTGAAGCAAATTCTTCACCATCTGCACTCCTTAACTCTGATCTTCCTAGATTTCTTAATTCTGATATTCCTCTGGGATGCATTCCATAAACAATATGAAATGGACTCTGCCCTATGCTTCTATTTGGTGAATCATTATATGCATATTCTGCCTGAGGAAAAATATGATCCGACTGCTTGGGATGTTCTCCTGCAAGACTCCTCAACAAATTTCCCAAACTCCTATTCACTACCTCAGTTTGTCCATCAGTCTAGGGATGATAAGCTGAGTTGAAACTCAGTTTAGTGCCAAGTTTATTCCATATTTTCCTCCAAAAATGACCCAAAAATCTGGTGTCTTTGTCTGAAACAATACTCTTGGGCAACCCATGCAATCTAACAACTTCTTTGAAAAACAAGTTAGCAACATGGGTGGCATCACTAGTTTTATAGCATGGAATAAAATGGGCCATTTTGGAGAATCTGTCTACCACAACAAAGACTTCATCATTCCCTCTCTGAGTCTTGGGCAATCCTAGAACAAAATCCATACTCACCATGTCCCAAGGCCTGTCTGGAATAGGAAAGGGAGTATACAATCCTGCATTCTGGCTCCTTCCTTTAGCATATTGACAGATCTTGAAATTCTTCACAAACTTCTGCACTTCTGTTCTCATCCTGGGCCAGAAATAAAAGTGACTTAGCTGTTCATAAGTCTTATCAGTACCAAAGTGTCCAGAAAGTCCACCACTATGCTTTTCTTTGATCAAATTTTCTCTGATGGAACATTTTGGTATACACAGTTGGTTCTTTCTAAATAAAAAGTCTTCCTGCAGAAAAAAATCCAGCCACTGAATTCTATCTGTTAGAACAGGGTTACTACATGCTTCAAATTCTTCTTTAAAATCAAGATCTGTTTTATACAATTCTTTGAGAAAATCGAACCCTGCAACTTCAAAATTAGTCTCTTAAACAAGAAAATGTCTCCTACTCAAAGCATCAGCTACTTTATTGGCTTGGCCACTTATATGTTTCAAAAAAAAATTAAAACTTTGGAGATACTCAACCCATTTAGCATGCTTATGTTTCAACTTGGGCTGCTATACAATATACTGCAAGGCATGATTATCAGAATACAATACAAACTCCCTGGACATCAAATAATGTCTCCACTTCTTCAGTGCTTGAACAATTGCATAGAATTCCTTCTCATAAGAAGAATAATTTCTCCTGGTATCATTTAACTTCTCACTGAAATAGGCTACAGGCCTATCATCCTGACTCAAAACAGCTCCAATGGCTTCCCCACTGGCATCACATTTTACTTGAAATGGTTTGGTGAAATCATGCAGAATTAAAACAGGCTTCTCTATTATCTTTTGCTTCAAAACTTTAAAATTTCTCTCTTCTTCAACAGTCCACTTAAATGACTGTTTGATCTTCCTTATTGTCTCAATTATGGGTGCATTGATCTTACTGAAGTTTCTTATAAACTTTCTGTAAAAACTAGCAAGTCCATGGAAACTTCTTACCTCAAAAACATTTCTGGGTGAAGGCCATTCCACAATTGCCTTAACCTTTTCTGGGTCCATCTTCAATCCTTCTGCAGAAACAACGAAACCCAAATACACCAACTCTTCCTTCATGAATGAACATTTCTTCAAATTTATCAGCAGCTTCTCCTGGTGCAGCTTCTTCAAGAACTCTTTCAATACTTCATTCATAAGTCTCATAAAAGTGCTAGGTGCATTTGACAACCCAAAAGGCATTACCATCCATTCATACAGCCCTTAATTTTTTTTAAAGGTATTTTTCCACTCATCACCCTCTCTTATCCTAATCTGATGGTATCCACTCTTTAAATCTATTTTTGAGAAGTATTTAGCACCACTCAAATAGTCCATCAAATCCTCTATTCTGGGTAAAGGGAAACTGTACCTGATTGTGATCTTATTAATTTCTCTGGAATCAGTACACATCCTCCAGCCTCCATCTTTCTTTGGGCTCAGTACTGCTGGTACTGCACATGGACTCAGGCTTTCTCTGATCAGTCCTTTGTCCACCAATTCCTGTACTTGTTTCCTGGTTTCCTCATTTTATTTGGGAGTCATTATGTAGGCTGCCTTATTTGGTATATTTGAACCAGGGATAAAATCTATCTGATGGCTGATATTTCTCACAGGTGGCACTTCATCAGTTAAATCATCCACAACGATGTCATAGTAATTGTCTAACATCTCTTGTATCTCTACTGGTAAATCAGAAATATTTGTAGAAGTAAGAACTACTTTTGGTTTGCAAACTAAAGTAAAGCTTACCTCTTCTTCTTCTATCTGCTGCAGATATTCCTTCCCGCTCAGAAACAAGGTCTTTGGATCAATCACTCTGCTGGATGGCTCTCCTTCTTCCATGGGTATCAATATATGATGTACCCCATCTTTGAAGAACTTGTAAGTGTTCTTCTTGCCATCATGCACTGCTGCTCTATCAAACTGCAAAGGTCTACCCAGAAGTATATGACACACATCCATGGGCATTACATCACACAAAACTTTGTCCTTGTATTTTCCCATTTGCAGCTATATCTCACACTGTTCTTTCACAACCAGCTGGTGCCCTTTATGCAGCCAGGACACCCTGTCGGGAGTGAGGTGCTCCCTAGTCTTCAACTTCAGTTTTTCTATCACCTCAGTGGAAACCAAATTGTCTATGCTGCCACTATCAATGATTAGCTGGAAGAATTTCCCTTGGAATTTGCATATGCTCCTAAACAAAGTCTTCCTTTGTGCAGGCTCAGTGACTTCTTTGGTTTGTTTCAACAGGACCTTATTAACCACCAAGGACTCTCCCCTCTCTGGAAGAAATTTTTCTTCAATTTCTGCTTCTTCTTCAACCTGGGCAACAACAGCATTTCTTGGGCCAGCACCCACATTCTCTGGACACTCATAGTGCTTATTTCCCACTCCCTGACATCTATAACACCTCAACTCTCTACCTCTGCCTCTGTCTCTGCCTCCTCTTCCTTTTCCTCTGTAACGACCCCTTCTGCCATTTGCATCCTCCTCTGTAGATGCATTCTGAGGTGAGCTACTGTTAGCTCCATCCCTGGGTGTAGGGTTTCCTCTACCACCCTGACTTCCCTTCCCACGGGAAGTACCTCTCTTCTTGGAAGATTGTTTTCTCAGGAGTTTCTCCTCTGCTTTAAAGGCCATCTGATAGGCCTCTTCCACTGTCTTAGGAGACATAAGACCAATCTCATCTTGGATTTCCAGTCTGAGACCATTCACATATCTGGCAGTCTTCTCTGGTGTATCTTGGAATTGCCCAGCTCTTATGCTCACTCTGTAGAATTCTTCTGTGTATTCCTTTACTGTCAGCAACCTCTATCTCAGGTTCTACATTTGTTTATACAATGTCAGCTGGTAATCACTAGGTAAGAATTTACCTTTCAATTTGGCCATCATTCTGGTCCATCTCTTGATAGGTTGCTTGCCGACTCTCCTCCTTTCTGCCTGCAATCCATCCCACCAAAGTGCAACATGTCCTTTTAGCTTTGTCAGTGCAAACTTGACCTTTTTATCTTCACTTATTTCTTCATAATCGAAGCACTTTTTTAATTCATTTATCCAGTCTACCAGCTCTTCTGGATTCAGTCCCCCTGTATAACTCGACATTTCAATTCTGGGCTTAGCTGCAGATCCCATAACAGTTCTAAGGAGCCTCAAATCAGGAGGAATTTCAACATTTTCTTCAGCTTCTTCTGTTTCAGGTCCGCTGATGTCTTCAGGATCTCTGGGTTGTCTTCTCTCCACGGCATCCATTCTGGCCTCGACCCTCTACAACACCTCCAACACCTCTGCATTGGCTACAGGTCTCCTCCTGCTAGCACCTCTACCAAGTCGGATTGCCATGTCAGCAAACAGCTCAAACTTCCCGCTCTGATAGCACAAATGACGCAGTCACTCCGCTGAAATTCAAACTCTCCCCTTATTCAATGCCCTCGTTCTTTCTCTCCCCGTGGTCCCCTTTTATTCTTCGGCAATGTTATTCATCAATTTTGGGAAAATTGATAAATAAACATAATTGGTAGCTTTTATAATATTATATTGCAGTCTCGGCTTATATATATATTCCACTATATATTCACTCTATAATAAACTTTCACTCCTTTTAATGTATTATTATTATGAGCCGACGGAATAATATATCGATGATTTATAACAATAACCTTTGTAATAATATGTGGGTCCAACCACCTTAGCCTAGTGAACCAATCAACAACGGCGTCGTACCTTGGTTAATTATCGTGCATCTCCGTCACGCGAGGGTCGTCCGATGGTCTGAGATCAATGGCCTGTATAGATTCCGCTGCGTGTCCCACGACAGTCCTTTAACGTGCGAAATGGTGGTTTTGTGGGACGTCCCATCCACCACGTGTCATCCTCTCAGTGGAATCGCTCCACGACCCAGCGATATCGCCTTCGTGCCAAAGGTGGTGCGGAATGGGGGCAATCCACCGTTGTAATTCCACTCTGGTTTTCTACAGTACTTGCCTCATTTAATGTATCGGTTTGTGATATATTTGGCTATTCTCTGCATGTTAACCAGTTTAATTCTTTAGTGGAGGAATTTAGTTACAAATAGATAGGTTATCTCGCGTTAGTGGGAATTCCACCCATGAACAAAGTCCACGACGCATGCGCTTGTGATTGGGATTTAATACACAAAGACCATTCGAACCATTAAGAGACACAGTAAACAGAGGGAGGGAACTGTATGGCAGTATTATATATGCACATGCTACAATCGCTTCACAATTAAATAAATTTACTCAGAAATACCAATTCGAGACAAATTGATAATCAAATGGGAACAACATTCACTCAGTCAGAAGCAATTGCGCAACACAGAATTTATTGTAGAAACCTTTATTCTATCCTCTCTCTGCCTTCTTACATCTGGAAGCATACATTTATATACAAAATCTCATGACTCTTCGGTTCCTCTATGAGGGCCATTCTAGAATTCAATAGTCTAATTAAAACAATTTGACCAACTGGACTCCGACAGCTAGACCAACTTGGCTATTCAACTTCTACGACTCCAAGTGAAATAATAATACAATCAGCTAAGGTGAAGACACCTAGATGTAGTAATTTGACTGTTTTTCAACCCTCCTAGCCACAACATGTGGAAAAAACTCCTACATTTCTGGCTAGTACCTAATGCTCCTGCATCAGGAGCTATGAGGACAAGTACATACAATGGACCATGCTGTGACAAAAAAGGGATCAAGTTTTGCATGAGCTGAGGAATCTGTTCCATACCCTGCGCACAAAATTGGGTATCAAAGATTCAGAGAAACATCTGGTGCTAAATTATCGTAGATGTTTGCACAGATGCATTCAGGAGGAAATGGAGTTCCTTGACATCTCCTCGCTTGGTATGGCACACCGGTATGCTGCCAAGATTGAGCAGAAATTCAAATAGAAGAAGCGAGAATTTGGATCTGTGAATCAAAAGAAAGGGAAAGGTGCTTCCAAACTGCAGAACAAAGGACGGAGCCAAGGCATGGTGGCTAAATACAACCCGTCGAAGCCACAAGAAAAGAACAACACTGCAAAGCCAAAGAGGGATACGAGAAAGTGGTGTGAGTTCCATAAGAGCTCCACTCACAACACAAGTGAGTTTCGGGCCAAGCAGTCGTTAGTGGCCGAGATGAGGTCTTCTGAGTCAGATGCATGCTCTGAATCTGAATCAAAACCTGAAAAGTGGAATGAAAAAGGGAAATAGATTATTGATGCAGAGCCCAACACCACTGTTGCCACTACAAAGATCCAGAAGGAGGAACCGGAAGATCCAGAGGAGGAGGAACGTCTCTTCCACTCCCAAATGTGGGTAAAGGGCTCCCCTGTACAGTTCATTGTCGATAATGGGAGCCAAAAGAACCTCATTTCAGCAGACGTTGTGAAGCGGTTGGGCTTGCCTACCACAACTCACCCACATCCATACACCATCGGGTGGCTTCACCAAGGACGAGATCTCCGCGTCAACCAGCAGTGTCGCCTTCCCTATAGCATCAAGCCCTTCACAGATGAGGTATTATGTGATGTTTCTCCTATTGATGTTTCTGATGTATTATTAGGAAAACCATACTTGTGGAAGCGTTATGTCAGGCGAGTCTCGCCACGGACCCAGTGGATATGCCGGCAGCCACCCACTGTTGATGATCATTTACAGAAGCATCACAACTTGGCTTCATTTTAGCAGTTTCCCCGCCTCCCAAGCGGGTTCCATCCACCCAAGTGATCTTGTTGGCCACCCACCTATTCCATTTGAATTCTCAAGCATCCACCCCAAGTTTATACAGGTAAACTTACTATTTTTAGCATTTTTTTGGGTCCCGAACTTCCGAAGGCATTTTTGAGGTCTCTAGACGACGCTTCGGGTCCATGGATCGATTTTGGCTTCCGTTTCTCTCCCCCAAAAAATACGTTTAGGGCCTCAAAACTACGAAGTTCAAAAGGACCCAAAAAACTCGCTAAAAATAGTAAGTTTTGTTGCAACTTGAAAAACTGGAAAGAACTGATGGTGGGGGTTCAAATGGAATAGGTGGGTGGCCACCAATATCCACCTGGATCATTAAGGCCCCAAAACGGCTCCGGGAGTGGAGGACCCGAAAACCTGCTAAAAATAGTAAGTTGTGCTGTATGTGAAGAGCTGCAAGAATTGATGGTGCTAGTCCAACTGGAACACGTGGGTGGCCACCGATATCCACCTAGATCATTCCTCCCTCCTTAGGAAGCAATGGTCCCCATTGCGTTGAGATCCTCCCTAAGATGAGGCAAATTCTGTTGAAGTGAGTATTAGATGTGTTGAAGATGTCAAGGACCTGTGGGTGGACATGCTGGATGCATTTAGTAAATTTGGTTTCTTTATCAGCCTTAGACAGTACATGTTTTGATTCGGTATGTGTAGTTGCAGGATGTATGGCAACATTAGGCAGTGGTGCATTGGGAGTCAGATCAATGGAATTCTTGTCCTAACAGTGTAGAGGAACCTCTATGAGTGAGGGGAAAACTTCCTCGTATTCCTCCATGACTTTGTCCATCTGCTGCAGCCGTGCAAGGGAGCCCTGTTTCAAGGTTGTGGCCACAATAATTTTCTTTCCCTATGAGTGAGTTGTAAGGAAAATGAATTTCCTGGTTTGGGAAACAATCTTACTGCGTTTTTTTGCAGTAGTCAAAGAGATGATAAGAGGTGGTACTACCTCTGGTATCCTGTACAAGTTATTTCCCAAATTAATAATAACATCACGAGGCCTAGACTCATACACAGCATGTCGCCTCCACAAGTATGGTTGGCCCACTAATACATCAACTACATCAAGAGGAGCAACATCACGCAATACCTCATCCGTGAATGGCTTGATACTATATGGAAGGTGGCACTGCTGGCGGATGCGGAGATCTCTCCCTGGGTGGAGCCACCCGATGGTATACGACTGCGGGTGTGCTATGGTTGGTAGGCCGAGCCGCTTCACGACCTTTTCTAAAATGAGGTTCTTTTGGCTTCCGCTATCGACGAGAAACTACAATGGAGAACCCTTCACCCACATCTGCGACTGGAAGAGGCGCTCCCCCTCCTCTGGATCCTCTGGACCCTCCCTCTGGATCTTGGTGGTGGAAACAATGGCACTGGAATCCGCATCAATGATCTTCTTCCCTTTTTCATTGCCTTTGTCTGGTTCTAACACAGGATCAGAAAATGCATCTGATTCGGGTGCCTTTAGTTCAGCCACCAAAGACTGTTTGGCCCGACACTCGTTTGTGCTGTGAGAGGGGTTGTTATGAAATTCACACCACTTCCTTGTGTCCTTTAGATTTGTGGTGTTGTTCTGAGTCGCATTTCTTTTGCCTTGCCCCTTTTTCTTCGGTTCGGGGGCACCTTTCGGATTCGCAGATCTGAAGTCTCGCTTCTTCTGCTTAAATTTTTGCTCGATCTTGGCGGCATAGCGATATGCCGTGCCAAGAGATGTAATGTCGAGGAACTCCATTTCCTCCTGAATGTGTTTGTGCAGACAGCCGTAGTACTTGAGCACCAAATGTCTCTCTGAATCTTTAATACCCAACTTTGTGCGCAGGGTATGGAACAGATTCGTCAGTTCGTGCACATATTGATCCTTTCATTGCCACAGCGTGGTCCATTGGATGTATTTGTCCTCATACCTCCCCACGGGGTAATATTGTTCCTTGATGCCATCTTGGAATGAATTCCAAGTGGGTGTGGCCGAGAACTGAGAGGGTTCCCCTTCGCCCTCTTGCTCACCGTAGGTTTCCCACCAGTCTTTGACATGGGGGGCGGCTTTGAGGAGTGCAAAAATAATCTTTTCTCAGTCAGAGAAGTCATGGACCGATAAATACCCTTCCAACAAATTTAACCATCTGTCTACAGCGTTTGCATCTATTTTTCCTTCAAATATAGGAATGTCAAAGTTTACCTATACCTTGAAGGGAGTGGCGCCTCCAGAGTGGCTGTTGGATGCAGATGCGCCATATGTGGGCAGTCGTTGAAGGATTTGAGCAAAGTTATCCATCATCACGTTCCTTTGTTTCTCGAGGGCTTCCTCGAGCAGTATTTTGATAGGATCTCCTGCTCCCTCGTCTTTCTTTTCTTCCGCCATGGGAGGTCGTCGGGGTTTGCGAGGTTGATCTTGCAAGGGTTCAACCAGACCGAGCCCTAACTCCTTATACCCTGACCGCGTTGGGGACATGCAAAGAAAAACAAAGAAAGAGAAAACCTACCACTGATCCGGATTTTATGTGAACGCAGTGTATAGAAATAACCATGAATATAGAGATTTAAAATGAAATAATGCTCATTTCATTAATATCAAATAAATATGCGCTATATGATAATAGAAAGTCTGTGTTTAAAACGCAGCTAACTAAAGAGATGTGATGGCTACAGACCTCTGAACTGTGTTACAATGAGGCTCGAGGGCCTATTTATTGTTGAGAAATAATGTAGAATCCGAAACGTCCAAAAACCTAACCGTAGAAGATGAGGCGCCAAAACTGTGGGCGTCCGTTTGGGTAAATTGGTGGTTCAACTTCCCACGGGCATAACTTTGGCACCCGATCTCCGTTTGACGCGCTCAATAGCTCGTTAGAAATATCTATCCAAGGAGTACAACTTTTGAACGAGCAACATCAGTCCATGGACCCATGTTGCTCTCTGTTTTCCCAAAAAACGTCGTTTAGGGCCTCAAAACGGCTCCAGAAGTTCAGGACCCCAAAAACTGCTAAAAATAGTAAGTTTTGTTGCAACTTGAAAATTGAAAGAACTGATGGCGGGGATTCAAATGGAATAGGTGGGTGGCCACCAATATCCACCTAGATCATTAAGGCCCCGAAACGGCTCCGAGAGTGGAGGACCTAAAAACCTGCTGAAAATAGTAAGTTGTGCTGTATGTGAAGAGCTGTAAGAATTGATGGTGCTAGTCCAACTGGAACAGGTGGGTGGCCACCGATATCCACCTGGGAAGTTGAACCACCAATTTACCCAAACGGGCGCCCACAGTTTTGGCGCCTCATCTCCTACGGTTAGGTTTTTGGATGTTTCGGATTCTACATTGTTTCTCAACAATAAATAGGCCCTCGAGCCTCATTATAACACAGTTCAGAGGTCTGTAGCCATCACATCTCTTCTCAGATATTCGCTACCAGCACCCTAGCTATTTTATTTCCATTATGCTTGTAAGCATATTTCTGTTATTTGATATTAATGAAATGAAGCAATTTTTCCACTGCATCTCTATGTTCATGGTTATTTCTATATTCTGTTGCATTCCTGCATAAAATCCGGATCACTCGCACTGTTATTGTTACTTTGGGAAATAAGTTGTATAGGATACCAGAGGTACCACCTCCTACCACTATATCTTTGGTTACTGCAAAACAATGCAGTAAGCTCTTTCCCAAACCAGGAAATTCATTTTCCTAATGATCCACCCTCGGGGGAAGAAGAAGACTGTGGCCACGACCTCCAGACAAGGCTCCTCTGCACGACAACAACAAATGGATAAGGTTGTGGAGGAGTACGGGGACATCTTCACGTCACCCACAGGGGTTCCTCTGCACTGTCAGGTCAAGCACCCGATTGATCTGACCCCAGGTGCGCTCTACCAAATGGACCGATCTATCGGCGCTCTGTTCTGGAGAACGATGAAACCAAGAGGTAGATTCAGGAGCTGCTGCAGAGATGTCACATCTGACCAAGTTCATTGCCCTGTGGGAGCCCGATCGTGTTGGTACAGAAGAAGGATGGGATGTGGAGATTCTATATTGACTATCGAGTGCTAAACAAGATCACTTCCTAGAATAGGTACCCGATCCCATGGATTGATGACCTTTTGGACCAACTCAAAGGTGAAAAATATTTCAGCAAGTTTGACTTGAAGTTGGGGTATCACCAGGTACCGATTGAACCCTCCGATGTGTGGAAGACTACCTTCAAAGCTAAGGAAGGCCTTTTCGAATGGCTGGTCATGCCTTTCGGGTTGACGAATGCTCCCGCAACCTTCATGAGGATGATGGATGACATCTTGTGGCCATTCACCAACTCATTTGTAGTGGTGTACTTGGATGACATTCTTATCTTCAGCTAGAATTGGGAAGAGCACCTTCACCACATTCGACAAGTCCTCCAAACACTGCGGCAACACAAGTTGTGTGCCAATCTGGAGAAGTGCACTTTTGGCATGACCCAGGTTCAATATCTGGGATACATTATTGATAAAAGGGGGGTGCATGTGGATCCAACCAAGATCCAAGTCATTCGGGATTGGCCAGCCCCAACTACTATAACAGAGCTTCACATATTTCTGGTTCTTGCTAATTTCTACCGGAGGTTCGTGTTGGGATTCTCTCATATCACTTGGCCCTGGAGTCAAGTCACCAAGGGAGGAGTGAGAGCAAAATTATTTTGGTCGGAACCTCAACAGAAGGCGTTCACAGAGTTGAAAAATCACCTCTATTTTTCCCCAGTGCTCACTTTACCAGACTTGCAACAACGATTTGAGATCGAGACAGATGCCTCTGACTATGCTATTGGGGCAGTTCTTACTCAACAGGGACATCCAGCGGCATATCACAGTGAGACATTGTCTGCCACAGTTCGCAAGTATCCCACTTATGACAAAGAAATGTATTCCATTGTGCAAGCTTGTCGACAATGGAATCATTACATTTTGGGGAAGGAAACAATCATCCACATAGACCACCATCCCCTGCAGTTCATACAGACACAAGGGAAGTTGCAGAATGATCGCCATCAGAAGTGGTCCACATATCTGCAATAGTTTCATTTGAACATCAAGTACAAGAAGGGTAGCACCAATAATGTTGTAGACTACCTCAGCCGACCACCGATCGTAGTGCTTACCACCATGCTCAACTCTTGTGGGCATGAGACTTCTGATTGGCTGCTTCTCTATGAGAGTGACCCAGAATTTGGCCACACTTACAAGGCACTCTTGGGGGGTATGCAAGTTCCAAATTTTCACCTCCAAGATGCATTGTTATGTCACCTAGGACACCTTTGTGTTCCTTCAAGCGAATGTGCCAAGATGATATGGGAAGCACACTACAGTCGAGTCGCTGGGCATTTCAGGTTCAAGAAAACAGTAGGAATCCTGCAGAATTATTTCTATTGGCTGAACCTTCGAAAGGATGTTGAGAAGCACAACAGATCCTGCACTGCTTGTGCCATTGCCAAACCAACCATCAAGAACCAAGGCCTATATACTCCACTACCTACCCCTAGTCGACCTTGGGAATCCATCTCCATGGATTACATATCGGGCTTTCCTTCTAGTAAGTAGGGAAATGACTGTGTTTTCGTGGTCGTCGACAGATTCTCGAAGATGGACATCATGGCGGCCCGCAAGAAGAATATCACAGCAAAAGCCACTGCTAAACTCTTCTTTGAACGAGTGTGGGTGCACTTTGGGATCCCACAGTCTATCATATCAGATCAGGATAGCAGGTTCCTCATCACATTTTGGTCCAGCCTCTGGTCAATGTTGGATACCAAGCTTACCAATTCCACAGCTTTCCATCCCCAAACAGATGGCCAGACAGAGGTCGTCAACAGAATGCATGTACACATTCTGCACATGTACAATTCAAAGCATCCAGACACATGGGACGAGATCCTCCCATATGTACAACATAGTTATAATCAGACTCTCCACAGTTCAATCGGCCATAGCCCCTTTCAGGTGGGTTTGGGATTCCAGCTACTATGTCCTATTGACGTGGCCATACCATTTGCATCTGTTCAGGACGATTCAGCTCATGTCCAGTCTGAAGCTGACAAAGAAAGTATCTTCGCCGCGCACATTCAACACATCCACCAGTAGGTTCATGATATATTGGACAGAGCCAATGCCAAGTACAAGCAACGCCATGATCAACACCGGGTGCCACACAACTTCCAGGTGGGTGACAAAGTATGGCTACATTTGCAGGAGGAGCGCCTCACTGGACCCCACCGCAAGCCTCGCCCACTTTGATACGTGCCGTACACCATCACCAAGGCTGTAGGGAACAATGCCTTTGAGCTCAGTATTCCACCATTCCTTGGTCTGCACCCAGTCTTCAATGTGGATCGCCTTCGTCCTTACTTCCCACCTCTATTGGACACCTCAGACATTGCAGAACAACTCACACTATCGCAGTTAAACCCAGATCGCATAACAAAGCCACTACGATCAGACGGGGGGAGAAAATAAAGAGCACTGCCAAATGTGTAACATCCAACTGATGGTTACACGCTGCCATCTCCAGTTCAAGGCAAGTGGTTCACCAGGGACCAAGTTCAGCAGAATTTTCCTCATCTCATGGATGAAATCAACACAATGGGGACCATTAATTCCTAAGGGGGGAGGAATGATCCAGGTGGATATTGGTGGCCAACCACCTATTCCACTTGGGTCCCCACCATTTCCTCTTTCATTTTTTCAGTTTCGCCACAACTTACTATTTTTAGTAGTTTTTCGGGTCCTAAAATTCCGGAGCCGTTTTGAGGCCCTAAACGATGTTTTTTGGGCATCGCGACTGTAGAAAATATCATTCTATTCCAAAATGGATATTAGTGGTGAAATTTTTAGTCCTCGGATAGATATTTCTAATGATGTACCATGTGCATCGAATGGAGTTAGTATGCCAAAGTTATGTCCTTGGGAAGTTGAAACACCAATTTACCCAAATGGGGCCCATAGTTTTGGCGCTTCATCTCCTAGGGTTAGGTTTTTGGATGTTTATAGTTCTCCATTGTTTCTCAATAATAAATAGGCCGTCGAGCCTCATTGTAACTTAGTTTAGAGGCCTGTAGCCGCCACATCTCTTCTCAGAGATAGCTACCAGTGCCCTAGCTAGTTTTATTTCCATTCTGTCTGTAAGAAAATTTCAATTCTTTGATATTAATGAAATGAAGTGTTATTTACACTACATATCCGTATTTATGGTTATATGTTTATTCTGTTGTGTTCCTGCATAAATCCGGATTAGATGAGGCTCAATAGTGATGTCAAGTTTAAGTCTTAGGGTAGCCTCTTAGGGTTTTAGTTCCTTTCCATTAAATGATGACAAAAATGCCTGAAATGGGGAGGATGACCTGTAATTTCCCTTTAATATGCTTTAGGGACCGCTGGAAAGAGTTTGGAGGTGTTTTGAATTGATTTGGATGGTCAAGTTGCTTGGAAATTCCTCTTGGCCAAGGGCACAACGCTTAGTCTCAAACGTGCAACGCTCAATCCTAAGCGTGTAGCACCTCGAGAAAAATTGTTGTGGGTGTCGGGCATGAGTGAAGTGCTCTGCCAAGCACACAACACCTGTGTATTTTTCACGGGGAAAAACTACCAAGGGCACAACACCTGATTCCAGGCACGCAACACCACGAAAATTTACCCAATTTGGCTTGAAAATTTCCGAATTCTTCATTCCTGAATGCTCCAATGATTTTGAAAGGAAAGAATGATTTTTTTGAAGTGTAGAATGGCGTTTTATAGAATTAGGAATTTTTATTTATATTTATAAACCCACTTTCTAATGTTTTCAAAGTGACTTTTTTTTTTTTTACTTTCTCACTAAATCTTTTGACATTTTTGCTCTGCAGGTGATTTAAGCCATAAAGTTGACTCTTCTTGTCTTATTGATGTTCTTTAACATCTTTAATTTTAAGGTGACTAAAAACATTTGAAGTTAACCTTCCCTTTGCTTCTTGAGGCATGATACATTCACCTTGGCAACTTTTGGAGGAAAGTACACAGTAACATTTTCAAAGCTTTCTGAGTTTTCCTTTACAATATTTAACTCGTCTTTCTCACCTTTTCTTACTAAAATTCTTACATGGTTTTCATGCAGGTGATTAAGATGAGGAATTTGAACTTACTTTTGCTCCTTGAGGTATAACCAGTTCATTAAAAACCTTTGGGAGGATTTCACATGTCAATACCTTCAAAACCCTCTTTTGCCTGCACCATAGAGTTCAGTTCATTATTTCATCATTTATGAAAGATAAACTCAGTTTTAGAAGTTTGGGATCTGATCACATAATGACATCTTTAGAATCTTTCCTTTTCTTTCACCATGAGGTTTAACATCATCATTTCACCTTCTCTAGTCACTTTTCCAAAGTCCTAAATGTTTGGAGTGTTTTAAGACAAGTATCAGTGTTGTCTTCTAAGTTCTCTATAGCCCTTTCAAGTTCATTCATTTATGTTCAGTTTGCTCACCTTTTTTCCCTATCTCATCAATAATTTTCAACATACTTTTCTTCATGTTTGGTTTTTGGTGTACCCCATCCATGATCATTTCTGCATTTGATCACTGCTTGGCATATTGCTGGACCATCAAGCTCAAAAAACCCTAATTATTTACAGGAACAAGTGTTTCATGTATTCCTTGCTGCAAGATGTCTTCATTCAGGAGTAGACCTCCTACCTCACCAAATTTCTGTTGATAGACCTTTTAACACTCCTGCAAAAGTGTCAAAATTTACATTTACCTCTTGCAGACCTTGAATTTGATAAGGTAGTCTTCTTTGGAAAATTTTTGATATTTTCTTGACTAACCATGTCTCAACATTCCAATACCTCTGAACCAAATTATAACAAAGAAAAATAGTGTCTGAAACACCAATGATTTACCTTAGAAGATATGAAACCCTAACCAACCTAGTGGGAGGATTTTCTGACCTGGCCTTTGACTGAAAATTGGCTTGGAGTCTTCAAGTGAAAAATAGAGTATTTGTCAAAGTGTTGTATTGAATATCCAAAATCCAATGTACTTTATTTATCTAAAGAGCCTACAGAGATATTTTTGAGACCATTAATGCTTTGAGGAATCTAGGGAACATGGGAATGATTTAGGCTATGGGAAATGCTAGAACAAAAGTGAAGTTATGGACAAGGGAAAAAATAGGCCAATGAGGTTATATGTAGAGAAGGAGACTGAAAATGATAGGTATAAGCTTAGGAAGAGTTTGTAGGAGTGATAGGGTGACCATGAAATGGAAAGTTGATGAAATAGTAAAAAATGTTCTATAAGGATAATGAAGCCAGTGTGATTTCTAAAACTCACAATATTTCTAGGAATGTTTTTTTTAGAAAACCAAGACCATCCTATAGTCATCTAAAGATACTGAAAATAGTGATGAATAACAGTGGCTCCACTTCGGGAGGGCATCTCCTTTCTAGGAGGTGTCCAGAACCTTAGAGTTCATATCTCTAAGTTTTTGAAGATTAGTACCTTACATGTATTTCGTAGACCTCCTTTCCTTCACTTGTTGATTCACTCCTATTCTTTTGAAGCTATGATCTAAAAATCTAAAAAGACATGATTGCTTCAATATCAGTTCTACCTACCTATCATAATTTGCCTAACATTTTTTCTTCACTTGGGTTCATTTGGATTGGCAAACCCTTGACATCATTTTTTATTTTGAAATCATAAAAACTATCTACTTATACCCTTATCACTTTCACGAGTTCAGATTAGGCTAATGAAATCTCTTATTCTCTACCTAGTCTACTTATTTGTTAAGGTTAAGTTGTTTGACAGATTCTCATTCTCTAACCTACTAACATGAAATTGAAAACATGACCAAACCAAGTTTAAGAAATCTGATTTGTCATGGGCTGTGGCATTTGGTCAAGCTGCATACAATTTTTTTTTTTTGTACAAGTGAAACTAGAAATTTGGGGGCTAATAATTTGGAGTTTTTTATGCATCCCTCTCGTTTCTCTTTGGTTTGAGATTTAAGCTTTGGGAACCAACATCTTTTCCTAATATTAATCTATTGACAAGCCAAGTTTACATGGTTTGGAAAATATTCTTTCACTAACCTATCAACATAAATTTAAAACATGTCCAATCATGATTAGGCTAAATGACTGAACATGACTCTCTTTTCTTCAACAGTAGTGGCATTTAGGCTTGCACACTTTCAGCAATACTCCTTTTTGGCATGGGGACATACTTATTCTTTTCTCTTGCCCTCTTTTTCTTATTTTCTTTGTTTTGGTGTTTCATTTTTTTGATATTTCATTAAGCAATGTTATGTATAATGAATGAAAGCTTCAAACTAGGAATTTTAACAAAAATAGTTCTTAGGCATTGTTTAGTCAATTTAGTGTTCTAAATTGCTAACATAAATTATCAACCAGGGCTAGTAAACCGATGAAGTGTGGTGCACTATATGTGCTTAAGAAACCTAATTCTTACCTCATTGTGTTTATATTTTTCTTATTGTTTTGGGGGTTTTGTGGTTTAGTCCTTAGTATGCTATCCTAGGCTAAAAAATGAAAGTAAATCTAATTAAAAAGGAAGAAAAGGAAGTGTTATAAAACTAAGTTAATTTCTATGAAAGAAACCAAAGTTTATTGACAAGTTTTAAGGCCTAGTTCTAAACAAAAAGATAAAGTAAGTACTTCAATAAGTAAACCTAATCCATGGATCTATAACTCAATTGAGATCTAAGAAATGAAAATAGGAAATGCAATTGATAACTCAAACATTGCATTGAATCTAATAATTTATCCATTCTTGCAAATCATATTCAAATCAGTTTCTATCAAAATGAACTTTAAAGAGATTTTTAGTTGCAATGGGATGAGGATATTCTAACTAAAACTAATTAAGTGAATAACCAACTTATCAAGTCTCATCCAATCCTGAAGCCTTCACTCCTTTGTATGGCTCTTAGAAAAATCAATTATTATCTTAATTTTAGTAAGCAAATGACAGAAAGAATGAAATATTAAACAATCACTATACCTATAAGTCATTAACCATTTCAATATAATATTTGTTAAAAAAAGGAAAAATGGCTTTTACTTGGTTGAATACAGCAATTGGAAACTATGAAAGTAATGACGAAAAATGAAATCTAAAAAATCACTATACCTATAATTCATTAACCATTCAGTGTAATGATTTGGTAAAATAGACAAATGGTTTTTACTTAGTTGGACATAGGAATTAGAAATTTATGAAAGCAATAAACTTAAGCATGATTAGAAAGAAATACTAAAAAGGATTGAAGAAATATAACTAAAAAGGATAATAAAAACCTCCTTTATAATTAGGGGCCCTCTGCTCCTAAGTTGTTTGACTCCTAGATTGTCAGAAGTACAATCAAACTAGCTTTTGATGACTAAACTTCTTTATTGATAAACTCACAACTCTACATCCCATTCCATCTCAAGATTTTTTACAAAACATTCTATAATTCTTTCTCTTCTTCTCCCATTTTTCACCTCTCCATGATAGGAGAAAGCTTCCCCTTTTATACAAAAATATAAGAAGTTATCTCATTAATGAGACTCCATGAATCTCTCCCTCTATCTCTAGAGTTACAATCAAAATAGGAAATGATAAGACACATGTATTTTCAGAGTTTCAATACAAAATAGGAAATGAGACACATATCTTCTTAGAGTTTCAATACAAAAAGGAAATGAGACACATATCCTCATGATCCCATGATCTTCTCCACTCAAATTCGAATTTGGTTTTGGTAGGCCACATAAAGGTCTTTTAGAAGCTTCCTTTTGACCTACACATGGCAATAATCTCATCCCACTTGTTAGGTACAAGCATATGCACATTATTTTTTAATTTTTAACCACAAATTCACTTAAAAATGCTAAGAATTAACAAAGTTTGGAAAAACATAAATGTAACCCAATAATGGTAATGGTAAGGTAAATGTAATGAAATGGAAGTGGAGTGACGGTGGTAATATGGAAATATAAGTGGAAATGTAATGGAAGTGAATGACAATTTCAAGGTCCAATATACCCCCCAACTAAAGCTATTGCATGTCTTCATGCAATCTATTATATTAATTATTTTTTGTCCTTGAGCTTCGGCTTAACTTTGCGTGATATCATTTGATAACTTCATATTTCTGCAAAGTGTTTTACTTGAATTGCAACATGGTTGGTTCTTGTGTTACAACCATATTTTTTTGTTACATTCAATTTTGGCCTTTGACCATTGCATAATGATAATTTGATTCTTATTGCAAATTATATCTTTATTGGATTGCATCATGGTTGGTTCTTGTGTGACAACCATGATTGTCTTTGTATCCAACCATCTTTTGAGTACTTTTGAAAATCCATTGTATGCTCATAATAATAATGTAATAGTTAATATATTTTAAATTATGTGGATTTATAAATGTGATATGAACATGGAAAAATATGAATATGAATGTATTCCACCCCCTCCCCCCCCCCAATGATGGTATTGGCAATTTTATGAAATGAGGAAGGGAAATGTTTTTTCCAAAAATTATCATTCTAGCTTTTCAAGGAATTCTATGGTAAAAAATTAGAAAATGATGTACCTTAACTTACCCTTTGAAAATGGATGAGCTACCTGTGTGGTGGCTGCAAAATTCTGATCATAATCTTCTTCAAGTGGTTGTACAAGTTACGGAGAAAAGAGTAAAGTTGTCTTTTTATTGCTTCTACTAAAACTATTGAATTTTCTATGGAATGGTGTCAATTCTACTGTTGACATTTGATTCTGCAGCTACATATTTTCTTCATTTGCTCCAAAATGCTGAAAATGATAGTCTTAACGTCTTCAAAACTCATTGGCACAATTCCTGCTATGTGAATATATGTTCTGATGTCGAACATAGCCGGAAATTGTTGACTTAATGGTCATTAATCGATGCCATGAGTGAACATGAGAACTCCCACCATTGATGGCAATGAGAGTCAAGGTGCCCAAACATATCTTTCTAGGTGTGAATAATTTTTTTGTTATCGAGTACCTAGAAGATTTGATGAACAAGAGACATTAATATATTCCCATTGTTTGTCGGCAAGAAGACTTGCCATTAAGGCATGCATGCCTCAAGGTGTTTTTGCAAGGAACTTAGACTCAAAGGACTATGGACTCAATAATTTGCATTGAAGCTGTTGTGTAACCAACTCCAAAAATAGAAGAAAAAATATATCAATGCCTTAGAAATGAGCCACTTCGAGCGGGCAACCTCCAATACATTACATAAATGAACAATTCTTGGATGATACAATTTAAAAAACCTCCTTTCTATATATAGGAGTTCATGGGGCCATAATGTAATCCTAGTGGGCCACAATGTAATCCTAGCCGACCTAAAAATAATAATTTAAGGGCACAATAATAACAAAATGGGGGTTACAAGGGTACAATAATAAAAATAAGGGGGTTACACTAACAATAATAAGGGACTACACTATTAATATAGGGACTTAGCATGCCCCTCTCCTTCAAACAAGTGTTGTCCTCAACGCTTGACTATTTCTTGATGCTTCTGTATAAAATTCTCATCCTCCCATGTGGAATCTTCTATAGGAAAGTTCTTCCACTTACTGAGATACTCTGAAATTGATCGTACTTTTTGAGCTCTTGTTCTTGTGACTGCTTCATAACTTCTTTCGATGTGATGTTGATATTCCTGTTGTTTCATTAGATTCTGCACCAAAGTTAGGTTATCCTTTGAGAGTTGGAGAACTTGTTGTTGATGTTCGATGTCATCTTCCACTAATTTATCATCCATATTAGCTATTATTTTATCCTTCAAACCATCCAACTTAGCCTCCATTTCTTCTTTTAAACCATCTATGTCAGCTTTGGTTGCTCTTCGTAAGATCAAAATTTGTTGCACTTGGTACCGTAATTTTGATATCTCATACTGCAATTCTTCCACTTCATGCATCATAGTATAGATTTCTGAGGGCTTAATTGGTGTTGAATTCTTTTTAGGAGGCATTTCAGAACGCAATACTGAAATATATGCTCAATAGGCCCTTGGAATCACTTCAAACTGATTTTCCAAACAAGACTTATGCAATTCGGGAAAAACAATACACACCTTTTACTTGCTTTGAGGAGCTCGATATTGAAATTGATCTTCAATATCTGAAAGTCAGCACTGAAGTAGCCCTCTAAATTCTCTTTTGAATGCCATAGGTCTGACCTGATTTGGATTCTCCAAGACAAAGTTGTGTCCAATCTCCCACAATGACCTAATTATGGACTGGTTCAGTAGAGCGAACTTGTACGACTTTCCACGTGTCACTGTTTCATCCTTTGTCACTAAAATTGATAGCCAAGAAACTACAATCTGTGTACTTGCAACCACTGTTTACGGCACTCGAATCTGATGCCCAGAGAAAGATTTATTGAACGTTTCCCACGATCACCTCTTTGAGATGCAATTCAGGAGCCTGAAAAACCACTACATTCCATAGATCATATCTCGAAAAATATTGTAAACCAAGCTCTGAAATGTTTTGAAAAATTTCCTCAGGATTTTAGCTTCACACCATATGAATTTTAGATTCTGAACCTTCGTAGAAACAAAGTTATAGCGCAAATTCCACGATGACCTATTTATGAGCCTGAAAAAATACCTAACTTCCACAGATGATATCTCCAAAAATATTGCGAACCAAGCTCTAAATTTTTTTGACGAATTTCCTCAGGATTTCAGCTTTGCACCATATGAATTTTAGACTCTGACCCTTTGTACAAAAAAAGTTATAGAGACAATACCACGATGACCTGTTCAGGAGCCTGAAAAAATACCTAACTTCCACAGATGATATCTCCACAAATATTGTGAACCAAGCTCTGAAATTTTTAGACAAGCTTCCTCAAGATTTCATCTTCGTACCCTAAAAATTTCAGCATCTGAAACTTCGTAGAAAAACATTTATAGCGAAAATGTGACGATGACCTATTTGGAGCAGCGAAACCCTAGAATCCAAACCTCTGATACCAAATGTTGTGTAACCAGCTCCAAAAATAGAAGAAAAAATATATCAATGCCTTAGAAATGAGCCACTTCGAGGGGGAAACCTCCAATACATTACATAAATGAACAATTCTTGGATGATACAATTTACAAAACCTCCTTTCTATATATAGAGTCCATGGGGCCATAATGTAATCCTAGTGGGCCACAATGTAATCCTAGCCGACCTAAAAATAATAATTTAAGGGCACAATAATAACAAAATGGGGGTTACAAGGGTACAATAATAACAATAAGGGGGTTACACTAACAATAATAAGGGACTACACTATTAATATAGGGACTTAGCAGAAGCAAGGTTTATTTGCAAAATGAAAAGGAGAAGGAAAATGGAAATGGAAGATTAAAATTGAAAATGACAATGGGAAATAAGAATGTAGGTGAGCTTCTTGGTTTTATTTGTGGAGTAGACAAAAATTAATGGAAAGTGTATGTGAATAGAGGAAAATGAACAACTAACTCTTTCTGGGAAAATAGTGGTGGCTTGCTTTAAATTTCTTTGTTGGATTTACAATTCAAAAAGGGAGGAAAAGTAATGGTCTTGATGGATATGAACATGGACTTGTTCTTATGTTTCTCATGAAATCGGTCCTTTGAAAGCAAATTGTGCGCATAATTAGTTTCCTTCAATGATAATTCGATCATCCCAAACCTGCAAAAATAAAATTGACATAAAGAACATAAGTGTGTCCAAAAAGAAATGGCCAATTCCTTTATGATCTTATGCAAAAATTTAAATGTCAAATGAAACAGATTAAGGAAAATCAAAAGTGTTAAAGAATAACCATGAAAATAAATCAACTCCCTGTTGTCAGATGACTTCATGCACTGTGATTAGTAAAACAATTGGCATCACAAATATTCGTTGTGTCCTGCGAGTTAAAACTTCATAGAAAAATACACATCAACAATATTAATGCCAAATGTTCAAAAATCATCTAAATAATCTTCCAATTGTCCTGCAAGCCATTATTAAGAAGAAATTATAATTATAATTATATATATATATATATATATATATATATATATAATTTTTTTTTAATTTTTTATTATTATTATTATTATATTTTTTTTTTGAATGATTTTTTTTTTTAATTTTTTCTTTATTAAAATGAAATTATTAATAAAGTTTTGTTTTTTAATAATATATATTTTTTATTTTTATTTTTAAATGAAATAAAGCATGGATAAAATAATCGTCTTTATGAATCTTTTTGAAACAAAGTCATGCCAATGCCTCTTTCATGCAAGATAAAAATAAAAATCTTGAAATTTCTAAAGTCAAGTTCCTAAGTATGAAGGAGATGGAGGCAGAATCCTTCTCAATTTATACAACTTGTATTTGATGCACATGTGATAATTCCTTTGCCTTAAATAATCCATTTTTCACTCATCATGTGCCACCACAGATGAATTCTACCACATTATCCTTTAGATCAGGAAATCGGATCCTTAATTATTTCTCAAAATTGAATTTTATAAAACCGTGACGGTTTACATTAAAAAAAAAAAAAAAAATGTTTCTCTCACACACATTGCAAATTAGTGCTCCAAATAACCATGAATTTCTCCCAAATAAATGTGAATTTCAGAAAGTTCGTATACAATTACCTAATTCACCCCGTTCCCGAAAAAACCTATGTCTTAGTTTTTATCTAATTCACCTCGGCTTGCTCAGAAAATGCGTTTCAAAATCGGGTACACTGCAAATTAGTGTTCTGAAGAACCCTAAATGTCTCCAAAATGAATGTGAATTTTAGATAGTTCCTATAGGATTACCTAACTCACCCTATTCTAAAAAATAACCATGTCTTATTTTTTTCTAATTCGCCTTGGTTTGCTCAGAAAAGGCGTTTCAAAATCAGGTGTTTTTAACAATTACGCATTTTGTTTTCTGGCAATTACTTCTGCAATAAAATTGATGTGATTTTTTTTTTTTTTACAGGTTTTGATGTGTAATGGCTTGTCTCTCATAGATAATTTCAGATCTATCTCCCTCATTTTAATTACTTGCAATGGAATCTGCAATCTTCTTAGTAGTCCATAATCTTCTCTTCATCAACAATTTCTTCATGTGATACACTTTCATTGTTTGTCCCTGCAATTGAATTCGTAATATTTTTCTCATCAGGAATTTGCAATCTTCTCCTCATCAAAAGTTTCTTCATGTGATATACCTTCATTGTCTGCAATTTTTTTTAAAAACTGATTTCTATTAACTGCTGCTTGAGGAAAAACAAATGTTGAAAAGAGAAGGTTCCATTTTTTTTTATTGCAGTGCATGTGTCTTTCAGTGGATTGAAGGCCTGCATATAAGGCCAAGCCAAAGGCTGGCCTCAAGCATATGTGTGGGTCTTATTTCCATGAGCCAAAATATATATATTTTTTATTTATTATTATTATTATTATTATTTTGTTAATAAAATTATATATATTATATTTTCAATATATATATATATATTTCATTAAAAAAAACAATTTATTGAAATTAAAATTTTTCATCATCATTTTTTTTATTGTAAAATTAAACGAAATGATGAAAAAATAATTTATTATTATTATTAATTTTTTTTTTTAACATAAAAATTCTCTTTTTCTGATCCTCTAGATCATATAAAGTGCAGGAGGAGAGCATACTCGAGAAATTATTAATTTTCTTTGTTTAGATTAAGAAACAAGGTCTCTTAATTACACTTTCCCGGCAACGGCGCCAAAATGTTTAGTTAATTTAGTGTCCTAAATTGCTAACATAAATTATCGACCAGGGCTAGTAAACTGATGAAGTGTGGTGCACTATATATGCTTAAGAAACCTACTTATTACTTTGTTTTGTTTGTATTTTTCTTATTGTTTTGGGGTTTTTTTGGTTTAGTCCTTAGTATGCTATCTTAGACTAAAACCTGAAAGTAAATCTAATTCAAAAGGAAGAAAAGGAAGTGTTATAAAACTAAGTTAATTTCTATGAAAGAAACCAAATTTTAATAACAGGTTTTAAGGCCTATTCCTAAACAAAAAGATAAAGCAAGTACTTCAATAAGTAAACCTAATTCATGGATCTATAACTCATTTGAGATCTAAGAAATGAAAATAGAAAATGTAATTGATAACTCAAACATTTCATTGAACCTAATCATTTAGCCATTCTTGCAAATCATATTCAAATTAGTTTCTATCAGAATTACCTTTAAAGAGATTGTTAGTTGTAATGGGATGATGATCTTATAACTATAACTAATTAAGTGAATAACCAACTTATCAATTCTCATCCAATCCTGAAGCCTTCACTCCTTGGTATGGCTATCAGACAAATCAATTATTCTCTTAATTTTAGTAAGAAAATGACAGAAAGAATGAAATATTAAACAATCACTATACCTATAAGTCATTAACCATTTTAGTATAATATTTGTTAAAAATAGGAAAAATGGATTTTAATTGGTTGAATACAAGAATTGGAAACTATAAAAGTAATGACAGAAAATGAAATCTAAACAATCACTGTACCTATAAGTCATTAACCATTTAGTGTAAAGATTTGGTAAAATAGACAAATGATTTTTAATTAATTAGACATGGCAATTGGCGATTTATGAAAGCAATAAACTTAAGCATGAGCAGAAAGAAATGCTAAATAGAATTGAAGAAATATAACTAAAAAGGATAACAAAAACCTCCTTTAGAAGTAGGGGCCCTCTGCTCCTAAATTGGTCGACTCCTAGCTTATTAGAAGTACAATCAAACCAGCATTTGATGACTAAACTTCTTTATTGATAAACTCACAACTCTACATCCCATTCCATCTCAAGATTTGTTACAAAACATTCTATAATCCTTTCTCTTATTCTCCTATTTTTCACCTCTCCATTATAGGAGAAATCTTCCCCTATTTATACAAAAATATGAGAAGTTTTCTCATTAATGAGAGTCCATGAATCTCTCCCTCTATATCTAGAGTTACAATCAAAATAGGAAATGATAAGACACATGTATTTTTAGAGTTTCAATACAAAATAGGAAATGAGACACATATCTTCTTAGAGTTTCAATACAAAAAGGAAATGAGACACATATCCTCACGATCCCATGATATTCTCCACTCAAATTCGAATTTGGTTTTGGTAGGGCACATAAAGGTCCTTTAGAAGCTTCCTTTTGACCTACACATGGAAAAAATCTCATCCCACTTGTTAGGTATAAGCATATGCACATTATTTTCTAATTTTTAACCACAAATTCACTTAAAAATGCTAAGAATTAATAATGTTTGGAAAAACATAATCTAACCCAATAGTGGTAATGGTAAGGTAAATGTAATGAAATGGAGGTGGAGTGAAGGTGGTAATATGGAAATATAAGTGAAAATGTAATGGAAATGAATGACAATTTCAAGGTCCAACAGGCATCCTGCCATTGACAGGACCTCCAAACAACTCTACTCCATCTAGTTCTTGTAGGAAGAATGCATTGTTCCCTCTAACTGAATGGATGATGTATGGGTCCTTTTATAGTTTCAAATTTTCCTTGTTTGCCTTTGTCCTCTCTCATTGAATCCCACTTTAGCACCTTGTCTCCACTCTGGAAATCATTTGCCTTGGTCCTTCTGTCAAAGTTCTTCTTGATGTTCTCTTGCACTGCTTGTGTTTTTTTGTAAACTTCTTCCCTTGACCGCTACAAATGAATGGTTTGGTTCAACCTCCTTTGTATGTCATTCTCCTCAAATTATACCTCTTAGAGAAGCTTCATTACCGGAGTTCCCAAGGATGTTGGGAAAACTGCATCCATGCCATACACTAGTTGATAGGGAGACATGTTAATAGATTTCTTGCTTGTTAATCTGTCAGCCCATAGTGCATGCACTAGTTTGCTATGCCATGATTTTTTGTTATCTTCCAACAACTTATTGATGATGTTCACCAAAAAATTTTTAGAGGACTCAACAAGCCCATTACCTTGAGGGTAATAAGCAATAGAATTCCCTAGTGTGATTCATAAAGAATAAATGCAGTGCAAAAGTCCACCATTTTTTTGGACTTAAATGAAGAAACATTATCGAAAATGATATTTTTAGTACAACCAAATCTAGACAAGATGTTGGCTTCAAGGAATTTGATGATGACTAAGTTAGTGGCATTCCTTGAAGGGATGGCTTCTATCGATTTGGTGAAATAGTCAGTGGTAGTGAGGATCCACTTGTGTTGGGCAGATGAGGCAGGGTCGATTTTGCTAATGAAATATAAAGCCCACTGTTGAAAAGGAGTTTCAACACTGATAGGATGAAAAGGTAAAGGTAAAATATTTCTCTTCTCATCAAAGATTTTTCATTTATGGCAAGTTGCAACTAGCTTGTGGATATCAGAGAAACGAGTAGGCCAATAGTAACCAACTCTAAGGATTTTGTTGGCAGTGGTTTTCTAGTAGAGATGACCTCCACACTCTCCTTGATGAAACTCATGCATGATCATATCTACATCATCTTCAAGTAAACATTTAAGTAAGATACCAACAAAAATTTTCTAATACAAAGCTCTATTTAGAATGCAGAAATTTACAGCCTTTAGTTTCAAGAATCTATCTTTTGTTTTGAACAAATCAGGAGGAGCATTTAGATTAAAAATCGCATACAATATATCAGCATACTAGAGTGAGTTCAGAAATTCTCCTTCAATGGGTGGATTCGCCAGTTCCTCTTGTTCACCATGGAATGTATCATGTTTATGTCTAGTGCTTGAAAGTTTTCTTCAGTCATGATTTTGGCAAGTTCTTTTCCTTTGATTAGTTTAGTGGGTCTTCTTTCTAAATCATATTATAAGATGACAAAATCCACTTACCCCTTTTACCATCAGGATCTTGATTCAGTATGTCCTTGACATCTATATGTGGAACAAAAGCAATGACCTGTGAATGCAATATGTAAACTCTAAAAACTTGCAGTGCTTTGATTAAGGAAAAGACTTGTTTCTCCATGATGTTATATTTCATAGGTGCATCTCTCAAAGCTTTGCTAAAGAAATCTATGGGTTTTTCTTGTCCCATCATGTTCTTTTGTAGCAATACTTCAGCAATAGTGTGTTCTGATGCAAACGAGAAGATGAAGAAATCCTTGGTAAAGTCAGGGCTGATTAGAACTGGTGTTTGGGTAAGTGCTTGTTTTACTAGTTCAAAGGATATATTTGCTTCCATGGTCCATTTTATTCCTATTTCTCTTTTCATCATGTTTGTAATGTTTCTTAGGAGTTCTGCAAGGTTTGGTATAAACCTTCTTAGGAAGTTGATCTTTACAATGAAAGATTGCAACTCTTTAATGTTCCTAGGGTGGATAATTTGCAATATACCCTCAATTATTTTGGGGTCTATCTTAATTACTTCTTTGGATATGATGTGGCCTAAGAGTTTTCCTTCTTGAAGACCAAACTGTATTTTCTTCGGATTTAAAGATAGGCCATACTTCCTATGTTTCTCAAAGACCTTTCTTAGGTAAACTAAGTGTTCTTCATCAGTTTTAGAATAGACAGTGATGTCATCAAGGTATATCACTATGAAGTAACCTATGTCTTCAGAAAAAGCTATGTCCATGGCTCTTTGAAAAGTGGCCCCCAAATTCATTAACCCAAAAGGAATTTTGACATAATGTTAGTATTAATCTTAATTCCAAGTGTATGGAAAAAGATCACTTTGGCTGTGAAAAAAAAAAAACCCTAATAGCAAAGATGGCTGCCAATATACTCAGATCTGCAACTAGGTGATCAAGATAAATGCTGCAAAAATCTAGATCTATGAATCAAAATACATTAAGCAGTAATAAAAACAAGAATTAATCCATGCATCCAATAGAAAAGACAAGAATATGTTGAATGAATTTTGTATTAATGGTACATGGGAGGAAAACATAGAAGGATGTTGCCAGTTCTCCTCAATGGGATGAATTCTTGTAAGTCCTCAGCACTTCAGATCTAAAATCTCTCTCTCTTGATGGTGTATAAAACCTAGAAAAAAATGGTAGCAAAATATGACTATGATAGTGGATCAAAGTCAGACCAAAAGTATAGATCCAGAGTGATCTTTAGGAAACAAAATGTGGTAGATGAATGGGAAAACCCTTCTATTTATAAAAAAATATTAACTTAGTCTAGATATTGGTGCATAGTTAAAATATTATTAACCAAATCAAGATCCAACTTTTATGGAATATTTTATTATATTTGTTGGAGGGAAAAGGAATTTGACTTGGGTCAAACCCCTTTATTTGTAAATAATAAATAAATAAATGATTTATTTATCATTTTAAGGATGTGGATGAGTAATAATCAAATAAATAATGATTTGTTTAATTATTTATGGGTGATTTAGTCATATTTAACAAAGGATATTATTTAAATAAGTTTCAAATAATTATTTGTAATATTCCCAATTAGCCAAGCTAATGGGAATATACAATTTTTTTTCAATATTTTTTTTCACGAATAAAAATGTAAATGAGGATGAATAAAACTCCTAATAAGAAAAATAAATCAATGCCAAATGTGAAAATGGAAAAATATGGGATATTTACATAAGCACACGTAGGTGTGAAAGAGACTGAGGAACTTGAGCAAGTCAACCAGGACCAAATCAGCAGCGTTGTCTAGATACAATGAATCTCCTAGAGGCACAACACAGTTTTAGTTGGAGTCTTCTCATGTGAATGCAGCTAAAAAATTTAGATGGTTTAGGGTTTGACAAGAGTTTCATCCTATAAAAGGAAGAGGGTGAAAGCAGAAGAAGGTTGTTGATTATGTATATTTCTGAATATATTTTCTGTGTAGATATATATCATTCTCTGTTGTTTAGCTGAGGATAGTGCTGCTTAGCACTAGGGTGTTCCTGTTTGGAAATCCCACCTCTTCCATTGAGGAGCTCTTGGAAGAGTCTTGCTAATCTCATCCACTATCAGGCATCTGGCCAAGCTCATCTTCCAACTACAACGCATATATTGTTGAGGGTTTGGTTTTCCTTGCAAACTATAACAAGTGGAGGCTATATCTGCTCAGATCTAGGCCATTCTAGGGCCTCTTTTCACTGGGAAAGTCTTCTATCCCATGGGCAAGAGAGTTCTGAACCTTTGGAGCTGATATTTCAGATCTTGGCATTATACCAACCCATTTCTTCAACCTACAGCGCAGTTTCTCTTCCAGGATTGCGTTATTTGCAAGGAGGAAGTTGCAGGGTGTTTTGACACACTTTCTGAGGAGAGATATCTGGTGATGGAGTTCTACCCTTCACTATGGTGATCCATGGATTATATTTTTGATCCATGCCCTGTACAGATCTAAACTACTTCTATTTTATTCATCTTCAGGAATTTCTAAATACTACTGCAGATCTGCTACTTTAGATATTAGATCTACTCACTGTGTTACATGTTTGATCAAAACCCTAAGGGGATCTTGTAAAGGAGATTTTCTAGTGTACAGATCTGAAATAGATCTTATCTTTTGTACAAATATCTTCTCTATATCTAGAGTGTAATATCTAGCTGTTGTAGCTAATAAAAATAATGTTTTCAAGCCATTCTTCAGTCAATACATGTGTTACAGCCCTCCTTCCTGAGGAATTTCTTCTATTCTTGTCTTCTACATTCTGTTGTATATTGTAAGGGCCTCATTATGGATCTGATTTATTGATGTATGTATGAAAGTTGATCCCTCTTATTGATCTCCTTCTCATGCTCTCAAAAACAACTTTATTTTCCTACAGTATTGTTGCATATCGTTGTAGCCCCATTCTTGGGTGTTTTTCAGCTATACTAGGTGTGGAAGGTTTGTTTACCTCACCTAGTTTGATTTTTTTTGCTCCCCTTTTGGATTTAGATGAAATATCTCCATCTGCAAGGGATCCAAGGGATGCAAACTCATTTCAGTGCACATACTTCTGAAAAGTGCGTTATTCTAGCAGGTATTGTTGAGTGTTCCCATTTGGGGATATTATAGTGGTATCAGAGCTTCTTTCTTGGCATAGCCTGTGCTTTCATTGAAGATCCAAATCCAATATGAATTCAAGAGAATATGAGCCTCTTAATGATAGAGAAAAGAGGTATCTAAAGAGAAGATAGAAGAAATTTTATTACACCGATGATGATCAATACAAGTGTAAAGCCTTTGAAACTGGAAGTGATAAAGAATGAGAGGTGTTTGCAAAAACTCTTCTGATAGCCATGCAAGATCTTGCTAGAGAGATCAAAGATATGAGACTAGATAGGCTCAAGGAATATCCTAGGAGGTTTTATCATGGTGAAAGCTCTGGCATCTCTCACCACTGGAATGATCAACTAGTGAACCATTCAGAAGCTCCACAACTCTCTACTATGCCTATTTTTTTTGCTATGGAGAATTAAGGACCTCATGAGAAAGAATCCCTTGAAGACTAATTTGAAGAATATGAGTCTCGGTATCAAAGATTCAAATATTAGTTGAGTTTTCAAGAGTTCTGTAATCTGAAGGACAAAAGAAGACCAAGGTATCAATATAGATATGGTGGATTCACTCAGAATCATGATCGACATCACTCTATGGGCAGATTATTTTTACCCAAGTTTGATGGGTCATCCACTATTTTTTCCAAAGCATGGGTAGAAAAGCTAGATATCTACTTTCAGTTGAAAAAAGTCCCTAAAATGGAAGCTATCAAGATTCTAGTGCTGTACTTTGAAGGTGAAGCACATGACTGGTGATTCTATGGCTTGTCTACATTGGGTCATGCCAATGTGACTTATTATTCTAAGTTCACTAGAAGAGTGGTGGAAATATTTGACAGAATATATCCAGAGGCACCTTTCATGAACCTTGCAAAGTTGAAGTAATCAGGTAACATAAAGTGTTACATTTCTGAATTCTTGAGATTATCTGTTATGGTTCATGATTTTTCTATAGCAAGGAGGATGTATATGTTCATCGATGGTCTGGATGAACCTATTTATGGGTTGGTAAAATCTACCAAGGCCACTACCTTGCATGATGCCATTGAGAGGGCTAGAGACCTTCAAGATGCCTTGCCAAAACCAAAGGAAAACTTTCAGAACAATCCCTCTTACCTTTATAAAGGGAAGGAAGAGGAAGATTCTCCTTCTGAGGAGAGGTCATTCAAGAAGCCTCTTGATATTGAAGTTCAGAGGGGGCTAAGGAAGAAGAGGCTATGTTTCACTTGCCAAGAATCATGGGCACCTGGACATAAATGTGCTACTGGTAAAGCACACTACATAGAAGTCTTCTCAGATTTTGAGGAGGAAGAAGAAGATGATGGACCAAGATGAGGTCACAATGCTGAAAATGTTGAGGGAGATCCAATACCATCAGGAGATGGGAGGGGAGCTCTTACTCCTATTGGAGGAACTCTTGCATCTTTGAGGGGAGTACCTAAGTACTTGACCTTAAGATTTGATGGTTCAATCATGAATCATAGGGTCTTTGTTCTTATTGACAGTGGGGCCACCCACAAATTTATTGATGCTCATCTTGTGCAAAGGAGGGAAATACCTATTGATACTTTTGAGGGATTCTTTGTTTTGGTCCCAGGAGATAGAAAAATTCAATGCACGCATTACGTCCCATCACTTTCAGTCACCATGGGATCCTACACTTTGGTGGATCACTTCTTTGTAGTTGACATACTAGACACCAATGTTATCTTGGGTGTTCAATGGTTGATTACATTGGGGAAAATCACCACTGGTTAGGAGGCTTTGCAAATGGAATGGGTAGACAAGAAGAGTGGTGCACCTAAAATGATCATAGGCATGCATTCTTACCCCTCACATAACACTTCCACTTAGAGAATAGAGATGGACTTGCACAGTGGAAGTAAGGACCTCACTATCCCTTCTCTCATGTTCATGAGATACTTGAAAGGGACACTCTCATCTAGTGGCAAACCACCTGGGAGGCCGCCTGATTCAGTTTTGGTGGGATATTTCTCACTAATTGATGCTCCAAAATCAGATCCAGGAGGGATGGGAGCATTAGAAGACACAACTACAAAGTTGGAAGGCTTGGGGAAGCACAAGAAGGGGGGGAATTTTCCTCTCTCATCATCCTCACCATCCTTCATTCCCGATTCTATGTTGTTGGAGGAGAAGAAGGCAAGGTATGTCCTCCCTACTTGTACCTTTGGCATAATAAATGTCAAAGGATATATCAAAAACATGGCAGGAATTCCTATTGATGCATCATCAGGGCTGAATTTGTTGGGGAGTGTAGATCTATATTGGAAATCCTAGCTGTTGGTGGGTTATTCCAAAGATCTCTACACGTGTATGATGCTTGATGACCAGATGCATGAAGGGGGCTATCTAGTCAATGAGGGAATCATCTATCATCATGATCAGATATTCTTACCTAGAGCCTCCAAGCTCAAGGAGAGGATGCTACAAAGGGCCTTCAAAGAGTTCTGTTTCAGCCCCACCTATTATATGAAGATCTACAACACTATCATGAGATGCTTTGAATGGGAAGGGTTTGGAGGAGAGCTACTTTAGCATTTCCTAGAATGAAAGAGCTATGTGGAGTTGGGGCAGCCAAAGGAATCTACGCAAGAAACACTTAAGTCATTCCTTCCTTCTCTTGAAGAAGGAGAAAAATTTGTGCACAATTCCATGTATAAGAGAAAAATTGATGGTGAACAATCTGATCATGTAATGCAATCTTCATTTTCTGATTTGATACATTATTTCACCATGTTTTTGCAAGCCATGAATCCTAAGAGGAGTGTTGTATCATGTAAATCTCATGGAAAACATTGGGCCACTGAAATTTCTGAATTTGGTCACTCCCTTATTGTGCAAAGGGAGATTCTTTTCCATGATGGGTGCTTCCTAGAGGCACCAAACATATCTCACATTGTCAGCCATAGTGAGATAATGTGTGCAGCAAGTAAGTGGCGGGGAGACCACTTACCATACCTTGATCTGATACAAGTAGGAGATGCACTGCGCTGGCACCATATGTTTGACTTTGACCCACCTCCTCATGCTCAAATTTTTGTTTATGTATATGTAATTATGCTTCCATACTTGGATGATGTAGTTGTACTTTCCATGGGGTTGTATGGAGGGAGGATGGGTAGTTTGTATGTAACACATGAGATGGAAACTCTCTATGTATGTTATGATACATAATTTAGAGAGTGTATTGGAGAAACCATGTTTGTTTCTGTTGAGTTATTTACACCTTGTGGGATGTAATTTGTACATCTCATGATGACTTTAGAGGAATAGTTCATGGAGGCTTGGATTGGTGAACACCTAGCTTATGAGGAGAGCTTTATCCTTGATGATGTCACCAATGGAGAAGAATAAGTGTTGCAGTACTCACCCTATTAGTTTCTTGAGGACAAGAAACATTTTGGATGGGAGGACTGTAATATTCCCAATTAGCCAAGCTAATGGGAATATACAATTTTGTTTCAATATTTTGCTTCATGAATAAAAATGTAAAGGAGGATCAATAAAAATCCTAATCAACAAAATAAATCAATGCCACATGTGAACATGGACAAATCTGGGCTATTTATATAAGCACACTTAGGTGTGAAAGAGATTGAGGCACTTGACCAAGTCAACTAGGACCAAATCAACAACGTTGTCTAGATACAATGAATCTCCTAGAGGCACAACACAGTTTTATTTGGAGGCTTCTCATGTGAATGCCGCTAAATCATTGAGATGGTTTAGGGTTTGACAGGACTTTCATCCTATAAAAGGACGATGAGGACAATAGAAGAAGGTTGTTGATTATGTATATTTCTGAATATATTGTATGTTTAGACATATATCATTCTCTGATGTTTAGCTGAGGATAGTGCTGCTTAGAACTAGGGTGTTCCTGTTCAGGAATCCCACATCTTCCATTGAGGAGCTCTTGGAAGAGTCTTGCTGATCTCATCCACTATTAGGCATCTAGACAAGCTCATCTTCCAACTACAATGCAAATCTTGTTGAGGGTTTGGTTGTCCTTGCAAGCTGTAGCAATTGGAGGCTAGATCTGCTCAAATCTAGGCCATTCCAGGGCTTCTTTTCAATGGGAAAGTCTTCTATCCCATGGGTGAGAGAGTTCTAAACCTTTGAAGCTGATATTTAATATCTTGGAATTAGTCCAACCCATTGCTTCAACCTACAACATAGTTTCCCTTCCAGGACTGTGTTATTTACAAGGAGGAAGTGGCAGGGTGTTTTGACACACTTTTTGAGGAGAGATCTCTGGTGATGGGGTTCTGCCCTTCACTATGGTGATCCATGGATTAGATTTTTGATCCATGTTCTATACAGATCTGATATTCTTCTATTGTATTCATCTTCAGAAATGTCTGAATACTACTACATATCTGCTACTTTAGATCTCAATTCTACTCACTGTGTTACATGTTTTGAACAAAACCCGAACGAGATCTTGTAAAGGAGATTTTCTAGTGTACAGATCTGAAATATATCTGATATTTTGTACACATATATGCTCTAGATCTGGAGTGTAAGATCCAACTGCTGCAGCTAATAAAAATAACGTTGTCAAGCCATTTTTAGTCAATACATGTGTTGCAGCCCTCTTTCATGAGAAATTTCTTCTATTCTTGTCTTCTGCATTCTGTTGTATACTGTAAGGGCCTCATTATGGATATGATTTATTGTTGTATGTACGAAAGTTGATCCCTCTTATTGATCTCCTTCTCATTCTCTCAAAAACTACATTATTTTCCTGCAATATTGTTGCATATTGTTGTAGCCCCATTCTTGGGTGTTTTTCAGCTATACTAGGTGTGGAAGGTATGTTTACCTCACCTAGTTTGATTTTTTTTTTCCCCCTTTTGGATTTAGATGCTATATCTCCAGCTCTAAGGGATCCAAGGGCTGTAAACTCATTTCAATGCACATACTTCTGAAAATTGCATTATTCCATCAAGTATTCCTGAGTGTTCCCATTTGGGGATATTACATTATTCCTAGAAAATAATAAGATAAATAATGATTTATCTAACTAATTTCCCTATTTTGGGTTAAATATAACCACGAATATAAATTAAAATGGTGTTTAACTAATTATTCCTTTAGGAAAAGCAAACAAATGTATATTTATTTAATATTTCATCATGGGGTTTCGTGTTTAGACCATAAATAACTTAATAAAGGTGGTTTACTAAGTTATTTTCATAGTGAAAGCAATTTTAGTTAGGGTAAAATTGGTCTTACATTGTGTACCTGGGTCCATCTAATAATAATAAGTTGGATGACCAAAAAATGGTGTAATAGATTTCACCCCAGCATGCAAGCATTAGGAGTTAATCATATGACCGAAGTACGTTATAAGAACTAAATCACTAGACAATGAAGGGGAAGTCAAAGAGAGAGAAATATAAGGTAAACCAAAGTGCTGAGAGGAGTAGACCCTGAGGAGACGAGACTTACAGGTGCGACAAGTCACTTTTATGAGTGAGTATCTATTCTATAGGTGGTGGGGGAGGCATACCTATGCCCGCCAAGATAAAGTACAAAGAATAATGCATCTAGTAAACAAGGGACTAAACAATATAGTACATGTTGGAATAAACATGAGCCAGATAAAAATATCATAATGAATCCCACATACATATTGTGCCTGGGATAACATCCAGGACTTATACAATAATATCTGATTACATGATATACAAATACAATGCAGATTCCCGTGTAAACAGGAAAGGGCTCTGAAAATATGACTGATACATGCAATCAAAAAGGTGTTGCAAGAGGTTGAGGTTGACATCATCAAATATATGGAGCTTCATTGAGGGTTGTAATGAAGAGGTCATCTGGGCATGCGTGGGGCTACCTGTAGGGCCACCCCCTCATGAGGGCTAAAACATCCCACACACACCCAGAATCACTGGTCTGATCTGCTACATCACTGGACCATCAAGTATACGGATCTCGCTCATGCTGTAAGGAGTTGGAGCTGAGAAAAAATCAAGTCAAATGGCAATAAGGAGTCCCATTGCCTGATCCGAGGCACCGAAAAAAGAGTGGAAGCTGGAACCAAGGTACACCGCCCTCTAGACATGTCTTCTGGAATAAATGATTTGATGTCGACAGAAGGAGGTCCACCATAGGTGAGGCAATAAGGGGTCCTCAACTAAATCACGAGAGAAAAAAGTAGAGCGACTAATAGGCTAACACTAGGGGTGATGATGAAATGGGGGGTACTGGGTAGCTGACAGACAACTTCCCTTGTTAGAGAATAAAGGGCATGAATGACTTGGCAACAACTGACACAATATCATGAGGGATAGGGGATAGTGGGACTAGAGGCCATAATGTGCGACGCGAGAGAGGGACCAAGAAATGAAGGATGGAGGACTATAGCAGGATACAAAGGGACTCGGGATAGACTCCATGAATGCGATGATGACTCAACTCAGATGCTCTAAACAAGGATGACTTGATGGTGCTGCCACATAGTAAAGGTCCAGTGGGGGACCATATAAACATGATTACAAGAGGGTAACTCATGAAACAAATTGACACAAGCATGGTCAAGTATGGAGGTGAAGTGGTGCCCCAAATACAAGTGTTACAAGTGAAACAATATTATTTTGAGGAGTGGTGAAGTGACGCTTCATGGACAAAAAGTGTTACACCATTTTTTGGTCATCTAACCTATTATCGTTAGATGGGCCCAAGTACACCATGTAAGACCAATTTTACTCCAAGTAAAATTGCTTTCACTATGAAAATAACTTAGTAAATCACCTTTATTAAGTTATTTATGGTCTAAACAGGAAACCCCATAAGGAAATATTAAACAAATATACATTTTTTTTATTTTCCTCAAGAAATAATTAGTTAAACAATAGTTTAATTAATATTCCTGGTTATATTTAACCTAAAAAAAGGAAATTAATTAGATAAATCATTATTTATCTTTTTAAAAAGAGAATCCATAGAGGTGAAATATATTATAGAAGAGAGGAATAACCTGTTTATGAGTTTTTTAATAACCGAATGTTTCAGACTTCCTAAGTGAGTGCATCATCAGGGGTAGATGCCAAATGTACTTTGAAATGCTGAGAGGAATATGGCAAATGAATAGAAGAATAAATAGTGAATAATGAGGAGTTTATAAAGGTTGGTTTTGATGAATGATAATTATAAATTCATCTAATTGTAATTTAATTATAAAATAATTTATTTGAATTATGAATTTATTTAAAATTATTGTCTTAATTTGAAATAATTTATAATTAATTAATCTACTATTTTATTTTAATTTATTTTAAAAATAATTTATAATTAATTAAACTACTATTTTGTTTGATTTAATTTAATATATTTAAAATAATTTATATAATTAATTAAGCTACTATTTTATTTATTTAATTTAATTTATTTTTTATTTCTTTGATTGAAATATAAGCTATTAATTCAAAATTAAAAAAAATTATTTATATTTAATTTGTTGTATTTTTTTATATATTTATATATTTTTATTTTTAATTTTTTTTATTTATTTTTATTTATTTTTTATTTTTATTTTTATTTTTTTTTAATAACATGTTGCATTCATACCATGTTATTATTATTTTTTAATGTCTTGAGAGGTTTGATGTATTAAGGGTTTCCACGTGTTGCTAATAATAAGTCCATCATCACGATTTATGTTGTTCCTCCTTTTTTCAATTTCTATGGCTTCTTTGATTTTTCTCTTTAGGTAATGGTCCTCTTTAGAGACAAGTTTGGCATCCTGCATTTGTATGTAATGTGAGGATGAGAAGGCATGCTCTGTTAAGGTGGATTTGGCCATTCTGTTTCGAGATAAGTCAGCAGCATGTTCTTTTAGTCTAATGTTAAGGGATCTACCTGTTTCACCAATGTATTCTTTACCACAAGAGCAAGGTATAATGTGAACTCCTTTTTGTAGCCTAGGATTTATAGGGTCCTTAGCAGAGTCTACCATATTTAAAATAGTATTAGGGGGAGTGAAGGCAATCTTAATGTTATGTTTGTTAAGTATTCTAGACATTTTATCAGTTGTTCCTTTTATGTAAGGTAAAGAGATTTTAGGGATGTCAAAGGCTCTTTTTGAGTTATTTTTATTAAGGGTTTAGTGAATGGTTTTGTTGATGACATGTTTATTATATCCATTCTATTAAAAGACATGGCGGAGATGGTTTATCTCATGTTCTAGTTGGTGGGAGTTTGAAATTCTGGATGCCCTGGTTGTTAGGGTTTTGATGATGCCAATTTTTTGGTTAGGGTGGTGATGTGAGTCTGCATGAAGGCATATATCTGTGTGAGTCTTTTTTCTATAAAATTTGGTGCTGAGTTTTCCTTCTTTTTTTGTTAAAAGGATGTCTAGGAAAGGTAATTGGTTGTCCTTTTCAATTTCAATGGTAAATATGATGTGATTCGAGAGACTATTAATGTGGGCTAAGAAATCATGTAATTTTAATATACCATGGGTCCATTTTGCAAAGATATCATCTACATATATTTTCCATTCTTCAAGGGTGAATGGAAAGGATTTGAGGGCTATTTGCTCAAAATGCTCAATGTATATGTTGGAAATAATAGGAGATAGAGGTAAGCCCATAGTTACCCCATGAGTTTGTTCATAAATAATTCCATTGAAGCTGAAGAAAGAAGATTTTACACATAACTTTAAGAGGTATATTGTTTCGCTATCTGTGATAGTTTTTAAAATGTTGATGGCTTCATCTATAGGAATCATAGTGTAAAGGGAGACAATGTCAAAACTTACCATGAGATCCTCGTCTTTCATGTCAAGGTTTTTGGTCCATTGAACAAAGGATGCAGATTCTTTGATATGTGACGAGGTGTTTCCAGCAAGGGGTTGAAGTTTTTTGGCAAGGTATTGTGCGAGGAGGTAGGTAGGTGAACCAATAGTGTTGACTATGGGTCTTAGGGGAATGCCTGCTTTATGAATCTTGGGAGCACCATATATTCTAGGGGCAATGGAGCTGGAAGGGGTGATTCTCTTTTTTATGATGGTATCAAGAGAAGAATATTTTATTTTTTTGGTTACTTCCTTAAGAATTTTAGCACTAGGATCTTTATTTAAAATTTTGTAGCAACCACTGTTGTTTAGGTGATCTTCCATTTTCTTATTGTATTCAACCCTGTCCATTATTAATTTTTCGTTACCTTTATCTGATTTCAAGATTATTATATTTCTATTATTTTTTAGGTTTTTTGGAGCAAGTTTTTCTTCTTTGGATAAGTTACATGGAGGAGGCTTAGCATTTTTAAGGATTTTAATAGTTTCTTGTCTTATTTCTTTGGCTTCGATAAGGTTAAGATCTCTTATGGAAATTTATATGTTGCTAATTATATTTTCAACGGGAATTTTATTATGGGTAATGGAAAAGTTTAGACCTTTATGAAGAAGCGAAAAAGAAGCTTGGTCTAAGCGAACGATGGACAGGTTTACTATGGTGGGATTATTAAATCCCTTATTGTTCGGGTTGTTGAGGGATGGGTTAACGTTATCAATGTGCGAGTTGCTAAATGGGAGAGAGATAGTGGGGAATTCTGAAAGTTTAGTTGCACGATATACTTGTTGAGAGGTGAGGTCTCTAGGTCGAGAGTTAAAAGAGATGGAGGCTGAGTTATTGGGTGGATTGGAGATAATGGGGCGGGAGTTTTTTGGTGCAGAGAAGTCAATTTCTCTGACATAATCATTGAGACTGTTTGATGCTGAATTATTTATCGGATCATTAATAATTGGGATATTGTTTGCAATCCCTGTGATATCATCTTCAAACAGTTTTGTCTGCGAGGGAGGGACCATCGTGTGCAAGCCATCAGAACTTGAGTTTTCTGGTGCAGAGATGTCAACTTCATTGACAGAATCATTGAAACCATTTGATGTTGAATTCTTCGTCGGATCTTCATGGACATTAATCACTAAGATATTATCTGCAATCTTTGTGGTATGATCTTCAAACAGTTCTATCTGTGAGGGAGGGACTGTCATGTGCAAGCCATCGGAACTCATTAAGTTGACTTCATCTTGCATGTTGAGGAGATTAGAAATGCGGTTAACAATTTCAATGTGTGAGCTATTTGGGTATGGGAGAGATATAGAGGGGAAGTCGAGAGGTTTATTTGTAGAGGAGAGGTCTATCAGTCGAGTGCTAAAAGATATAGAGGCAGAATTTATGGGCAGATTGTAGATAATGGAGCGGGTGTTAATGTCCACTTTTATAACAGAATTGTTGAAATTGTTTGATGTTACATAGGGGTCTGCGAGGACATAAACCCCAGTGATATCATCTTCAATCTCTGTGCTATTGTCTTCTGAGGGAGGGACAATCACGGGCTGGTTTAATACATCAGATTTCATGAAGTTGACGACATTCTGTACGTAGAGGTGATCAGAGGTGATCATGAAGTTATTTTATCTTATTATTTTCTAAGAATAATTGTTTAAATCTTATTTAAATAATATTCTTTTTTAAATATGACTAATTCACCCTTAAATAATTAAATAAATCATTATTTATTTGATTGTAACTCAACCATATCCTTAAAATGATAAATAAATCATTTATTTATTTATTATTACTTAATCACATTACTTAATCTTGTCCTGATGATGAACCACACTGGCTGGTTTGAAACGCGTCGACCAAAATTATTCTGATGTGATTTTTACCGAAAGATTTTCTCACAATTTATGGATCACAGAAGCCAAATTCCTATAACTTAATCACATCCTTAAACTAATAAATAGATCATTTATTTATTATTTACAAATAAGGGGATTTGACTCAAGTCAAATACCTTTTTCCCTCCAAAAAATGTAATAAAATATTCCATAAAAGTTGGACCTAGATTTGGTTAATAATATTTTAACTATGCACCAAGATGTAGACTAACTCAATTTTTTCTTATAAATAGAATGGTTTTCCCATTCATTTGTCACGTTTTGTTGCCTAAAGATCACTCTGGATCTCAACACTTGGTTTGGCTATTTATCCATAATCATAGCCATACTTTTCATTTTTGTCTGGGTTTTCTACACCATCAAGAGAGAGAAGTTCTAAATCTGAAGTGTTGAGGACTCACAAGAACCCATCCCATCGAGGATAACATGGAACACCCTCTTGTGTTTTCCTCGCAGGTGCCATTAATAAAAATATTCATTGCATATATTCTTTTCTTGTCTGTTGGATCTATGGAGTAAATCTTATTTTTCTACTATTTAATGTATTCTAATGCATAGATCTAGATTTTTGTAGCATTTGTCTTGATCATCTAATTATAGATCTGAATATATTAACAGTAATTTATGCTGTTAGGGCTATAAGTTATGCATAGCTAAAGTGGTATTTTTCCGTACACTTCGAATCAAGATTCATACTAACAACTGGCAACTCCACACGGGTTTACCATTACGGCCACTGTCATTTTTCTGATCCTTGCATATCTAGCTGCTTCAAACCCTAGGATTTCTCTTCAGCCCCTTGTTTTTCTTATTCTTGATGTTGTTCTTAACCCATAAAACCCTAAAACTATATAAATTCTAACTTCCGCGTGTTTTTGGACCCAGTGCACAGGTGACAGACATCAGTCGCAGCTGAGACGAAATGTTTTCCTAAAATCTGCCACCGAGAGTGCCGGAAGTGTAGGTCGCACTTTTCTACCCAAAACCTATGACCTGGACCTCCAGGGTGAACTTTACAGCACAAAAAGTGCGACCTCTGTTGAAAATAGGCCGAAAACTACGACTTGGACTTTTTGCAGGGATTTTTCTGAAAGCTTTCTAGGTTTTACTGATCCTTTGTTCAGGGTTTTCTAACCTCCATCTCCACCCATTTTGGACCTGTACTTGTTCTGATTCACTCAACTAAGTGGGAACCTAGCCCCCTAGGGCTTCAGTACCCTCCACTTTTTCTGGAAGAGTGTTTTCTGTTGCAGGTTGTCTAAAATTTCAAAGTCTTCAGCCATTTTTTCAGATCTAATACCTCATCTTCAGATCCACTTCAGATCTGATTTTTATCCATCCACATCTCCTCTTTTAGCTTTTTTTTGGTTTTCCTTTAGGGGGCACTCCATTTCCTTCCTGGAGATACCCTTTCGCCACGACGTTTTACAACAATTTTCCTCTGATTTTTTGCGGTTTTCTGCACCACTTTCTAGCATATTTTGTCTTTTAGATCTCTGTCCCTCTTGAACCAAGATCTATTAGCCTATTCTAGTATGTTTAGATTAGTTTTTTTACTCACCTATTGACTAGTTGTTGAGAGGCCCACCTTATTGGGTTTAGATTATTGCACTATTAGCTATTTATTTTCTGTTTTGCAAGCCTATATACTGCCATTTGTAGGGTTATTTATAGCTATATAACAACACTTTTTATTTTTCTCTACAACTGTCTGGGTTCAAAAATTAAAATTTACACACTTTTACATGCACACCCTAAGAAAAAAAGGGCTTGGTTAACACCACCAATAAAATACTCTAAAACATTGAAATCATTTGATCCTGCACCTCTTTGCCCTTTTTTCGACATTGTAGTCACTTGATCCTACACCTCCCTACCCTTGCTGGTCTCTTTTAACCTTGTGCCATGTTTGTGTCATCACCATTGCGCCACCAAGGCATTCATCCCAGAGACTTCTTGGCCTTCATCCTCAGTTTCTGGTAGGGAGAATTACTCCTCCACAGACGATTCAAGTTAGTCCTCAACCGAGTCCGCACTCTGACTCTTCTTCTGGTCCTTTGGGTTCTCCTTCCCGTTCTGCCTTCGGTCCTCTCCCTGTCACCTTCACCATGTCTAGTGCAGGACCAAACACTAGTGGTAACCCCAACCCTCCAACCGGGAATACCACTAGTGGGACCGCAATGGACAATATCCCGGCTGCACCGTTTCTCCCTTTCATGGCAGGCCTCAGCCTCCCCGATTTCGACCAGTTGATAAATGAACCTATACACCATGATGCTAAATGGCTTGCTATGCCAACCAAACTCCCTTCTGAAATCCCAAAGTTTGAAGGTCTTTCTGGAGAAGATCCTTCAAATCATATTCGATCTTTCCACATGTGGTGTTCATCTAATTCCATTACCGATGAATTTTTTCATCTTCGGTTGTTCCAACGAACGCTTATAGGTGAAGCTTATAAGTGGTATGTTGATCAAGCCCCTTCCTCTCATACCACCTTTGCAAATCTGGCCTGAGATTTTTTGTCTTACTTCCATCTTCCCCTTCATTAAGACACTGGTACCGAGCTCTTGACCTCTTTCTGTCAATCATGTGCAACCCACCTATCCAAACATGTTCAGGAATGGTGGAGAAGAAGAAGCCTATGTTGAGACCCTCCCTTCGAGGACTGTGTCTACATGGAACGGTTCCTTAGGAATCTCTTGTCGCCTATTGGGAAATACATCACATCACAATTTCCTCAAACTGAAGAAGCCGCTCTCCAAATTGCGTTAAAATATGACCTAATCTACACTTAGTTGGGTTATGTTTATACCTTTCTACCTGATCTTCCCAGACCTGGTGGTGCCAATGCACCGAGGGAATCTCATGCCGCCAAAGGTATCTTTGGAGCTATCTTTAATCCATATTCTCAACCTCCCATGGGCTATGGTTTCTCTCAAGGAGGGGCCAACTCCTCCGACATTTTTCCCCCTTCCGGTAGCACGTATCTAGGATATGGCATGCCTCCTCCTTTTGCCCAACCTCCTGTTTACCACACTGCTACCCAACCTCCTTATTATCCATATCCATAGCCTGGTGCTCCAGCTCCTACGAAATTAGCACCTCCTCCTCCCTTCCCTTCTCAACCCCTACAACAGTAACCACCACCCCCTCCGGGACAGGTGTACGCACTATAGGGAACGAATAATCCTCCTACCTCAAAAAGGAAGAGGAAATGAAATCAAAATCAAGCTGCCTCTGGTAATCATGGACCTAATCAAGGTAATGATCCTAACACTAAAAACTAGAAACAAGGCAGTCAGCCCGAGCAGGACAGGCCTCTTCGTACAAACAAGCCCTATTCGTGTTCTGGTGTTTATGGTCTTTATACGTATGATTGTCCCCTTCTGCCACAAATACGATAACTATGGGAGTCTCAAGCAACATTAAGAGGACAGTAGGCCATTCCTTCCATTCCTCCTAGTCCTCCATCTAGTCAACCGGCTGTGCTTACCGATCCTTTCCCTCAGTAGGGATTTGTGGCTACCCAACCACCTAAAGGACAGGTGGCCACTCAACCTCTTCCATATGGTTCCCCTGATTACCATATTTTCATGATTTCCTCTGATCAGCCTTTTGAACCTTCCTCTCCTGGCCCTTTACTTTCAGCTAGTACTCATGAACACCTTTATCCTCCTGGGACGGTTCCTACAGGCCTCCACAATCTTGGAGTCATCCCGCCTGGTCATTACCCTTCTAGTCAGATAATGTTTCTAGATCCCCCACTAGGAGTGTACACTGTACCTCTTATGGCCACCCTCTCTCTTCCGAACCTGACTCTTGGGATTCCCGTCTGGTACCTTGATCCTCCAGCTGCCACCCATCCCGGTCAGTCTAAACCTTATCTTGCTTTGACCCCAGTTCAACCAGTCCCTATGAATTCCTCCGCTGCAACAGTGCCTCATTCACCTCAACAAGTACCACCTCCTGTTGTGACCGCTTTGGGTAATAAGGGAAAATCTTGCAAGAGGGAATCAAAGGGCAAGGCCACCCCGACAAACCATGTCCCTTCTCGACCTCCATAGCATACCACCCAGTGTGCTTTTTGTGATGTTGTTGGCGACGCGACCAATACTTGTCCGGAGTTGCCTCACCTCAAGTCCATGGTCAACGAGATGTTTCCAAAATCTGATATCCCAGAGGTATATGTCACTATACCCGAGTCAATCCCGAAACTCAAACCATTGTGCACAAATCACCTTTGTGCTTTGTGTAATATCCATGGCCACTACACTCAATTTTTCCCTCACCTCGAAGAGTATCGTTCCTCTTTAGAAGTCTTACGCTAATTCGAGGATGAGCGCAATGAGTCAACCACTCCCTTATTCTCACATATTCCTTCAGCAACACCAGACGACACATATTCTCCCATTCACATTCCCCCTAATGATGTCGATATCACAAGTCCTTGGTTGGAAGTCCCTGATGAAACCTCTCCTGATGTTTCACCTGACCTCCCCTCGGCACCCTCCTTAGTCTCAACATCGGTAGATCCTTTGTCTGCTTCCTCCTCAGTCACCCCTAGTGACGATGCGCATGCAAACCTATCCTCTCATGAGGAGGAGTAAGGTCACTTTGCCACGTTAGGTGGTCCTTCTTCCATCAATCACCTCATCTTCTATTACAAATATGAAATTATGGAAGTAGCCACCACTCCTGACTTTATCTATTCCCCCTTACATCGAATTCAGGAATTCAAACCACATACACTATGTGGCCATTACATTGACACCCAATGTTTGGGTAAGGGGGCACTCATATTGGAGAGGCCTGGAGAATAATTTCTTCAACACTCTCCTAGTGAATCTAGTAGTGACGACTCTAGTCCCATTATTCTTCCACATTTAGAATAACCTCTAAAGTCCCATATCACTTCAAGATCACTCTAGGGATGATACCCCTCATCATTCCTTTATTTTTCATCAGCAACCTAGTCTCATAGACATTTTGGTTGACCAACCTATATTTTTTCTGGGAGAACATAAGCTCATTATCCCAAATACTATCTTTGGGATATTAGCACCATGTGTTCCAACCTAGAAACTTAAAGTCCATTTGATTCATATATGTAGTGTCAAAAGAGATTGGTAATCGTCTATTTCCTTTCTCAAACTGTGCAACCATACCAAAAAAAAATGGCGCACCACATCATTAAACTGTGTTTAGATTCCCCTTTTTCTAAATACATTTTGGCATGTCCACGACATGATTGGGGGCACCTATGCCCCTCAACCATAGAAATCCCATATCTCAGCCAAAAACAACACTGAAAACCACTTTTTCTGATAGGTCGCATTGTTCAGGTCATTTCTTGGGACAGGTCACATTTTCTGCCCAGAACCTTCTACCCAGGTCACAGAATAGACCCCAAAAAGTGTGACTTGGCCTGTTCACGAGCTCTGGGTACCTAAACTGAACTTTCAATCCACTGACATGAAAGAGTAGGATTAGGCCTCTCACCTACAACTGATATATCTCAAATTCCAGTGGTTAGTTTATCCGCTACAATTTTCACAAGACTTAAGGCCTCCTCCCCTCATGAGATTCACCACAGCTCCACTGGAAAATAAGTGAATCTGGAAGGAAAATTCCTTATTAAAAGAAAACCCCTGATTTTTCTTTCACTTACTGCGAACAAAACGTAGCTCAATTTGACAAACCGTATATACCATTGGAAAGATCTCACCAAGCCCTCAAAATGGGTATCTATTAGCTTTTTTCATTTGATACTTCACCAGGACACATTTTTTCCAAGAAGCGCCACTTCACCCTTCCTCAAAATCGAATTTCTTCACTTGCAACACTCGTACTAGGGGCACAATGTTGCCTCCATACTTCTCCACGCTCATGTCGAATTTCGTCATGAGTTACCATCTTGTATTCACGCATTTATGGTCCCCATTGGACCCTTTACATATGTGGCAGCACCATTGAGTCATCTTTGTTTAGAGCATCTGATTTGAGTCATCATTTCTTCCATGGATTCTATCCCAAGTCCCTTTACATCTCACCATAGTCCTCCATCATTCATTTCTTGGTCCCTCCCTCGTGTCGAACATTATGACCTTCAGTCCCACTGTCCCCTATCCCTCATGATATTGTGTCAGTTGCTGCCAGTTCATCCATGTCATTTATGCTCTAACAAGGGAATTAATCGATTCCTTACTCATTCACCCCCATTTCATCATCATCATTGGTGTCATTCTGTCAGTCACTCAACTATTTTCTCTCATGCCTTAGTTGAGGATCCCCTTTTGCCTCACCTATGGCAGACCTCCTTCTTTCCACATCAGTCATTCATTCCAGAAGACAGGTCTAGAGGGTGATGTACCTTTGTTCCATCTTCCACTCTTATTCGGTGCCTCAGATCAGGAAAAGGGACTCCTTATTTCCCTTAGACTTGATTGTTTCTCAGCTCTAGCTCCTTTCAGCATGATCGAGATCTATATACTCGATGGTTTAGTGATGCAGCAGCTGACATCAGTGATTCTCGGGTGTGTGTCAGATGTGTTAGTCCTCATGAGCGGGTGGCCCTATAGGTAGCCCCCCACACACTCAGATGACATCTTCATTACATCCTTCGATGTAGCTCCATACATTTGATGATGTCTGCCTTAGCCGATTGCAGCACCTTTTTGTTCGCATGTATTAGTCAGATTTCTAGAGCCCTTTCCTATTTTTAGGGGCATTTGGGTTGTATTTATATCTCATGTACTCAAATATTATTGTACAATGTCCTGGCTGTTATCCCAGGCACAATATGTATGTGTGATTAGTTATCGTGTTATTTATCTGGCTCATGTTTAGGCCAGCATATGCTTCATTATTGCATTCCATGGTTTTTTGAGTGCTTTATTGTTTGTATTATTTCCTCAGTGGGCATAGGTATGCCTCCCCCACCGCCTATACCAAGTACTTACTCAAAACGACTTGTCACACCTGCAATTCGCCTCCACAAGGTCTAGTTCTTTCAGCACTTTGGTTTAATTTATACTTCTCTCTCTTTGACTTCCCCTTCGATGTATAGTGATTGAGTTATTACAACGTACTTCGGTCATACGATTAGCTCCTAACGCTCGCACGTTGGGGGGAAATTTGTTACACCATTTTTTGGTCTTCTAACCTATTATCATTAGATGGACACAAGTACACCATGTAAGACCAATTTTACTCCAAGCAAAATTTCTTTCAGTATGAAAATAACTTAGTAAATCACCTTTATTAAGTTACTTATGGTCTAAATAGGAAACCCCATAAGGAAATATTAAACAAATATATATTTTTTTGATTTTCCTCAAGAAATAATTAGTTAAACAGTGGTTTAATTAATATTCCTAGTTATATTTAACCCAAAACAAGGAAATTAATTTGATAAATCATTATTTATCTTATTATTTTCTAAGAATAATTGTTTAAATATTATTTAAATAATATTCTTTGTTAAATATGACTAATTCACCCTTAAATAATTAAATAAATCATTATTTGTTTGATTATTACTCAATCGTATCCTTAAAATGATAAATAAATCATTTATTTGTTTATTATTACTTAATCACATCCTTAAAATAATAAATAGATCATTTATTTATTTATTATTTACAAATAAGGGGATTTGACTCAAGTCAAATACCTTTTTCCCTCCAACAAATATAAAAAAATATTCCATAAAAGTTGGATCTAGATTTGGTTAATAATATTTTAATTATGCACCAAGATCTAGACTAACTCAATATTTTGTAATAAATAGAAGGGTTTTCCCATTCATTTGTCACCTTTTGTTGCCTAAAGATCACTCTAGCTCTCAACCCTTGGTTTGGCTATTGATCCATAATCATAGCGATACTTTTACATTTTTGTATGGGTTTTCTACACCATCAAGAGAGAGAAGTTATAACTCTGAAGTGCTGAGGACTCACAACAACCCATCCCATTGAGGAGAACAGCGAACACACTCTTGTGTTTTCCTCACAGGTACCATTAATAAAAATATTCATTGGATATATTCTTGTCTTGTCTATTGGATGTATGAAGTAAATCTTATTTTTCTACTGTTTAATGTCTTGTAATGCATAGATCTATATTTTTGCAGCATTTGTCTTGATCATCTAATTCCAAATTTGAAGATATTAGCAGTAATTTCTCTTATTAGGGATATAATTTATGCATAGCTAAAGTGGTATATTTTTATACACTTCAAATCAAGATTCATACTAACAACTAGCGACTCCACACGGGTTTACCATTATGACCACTGTCATTTTTCTGATCCTTGCATACCCAGCTACTTCAAACCCTAGTATTTCTCTTCAGCCCCTTGTTTTGCTTATTCTTAATGTTTTTTTAAACCCATAAAACCCTAAAACTATAAAAATTCTAACTTCCGCGTGTTTTCAGACCCATTGCACAGGTGACAGACATCAGTCGTAGCTGAGACGATAATTTTTTCTGAAATCTGCCACCGAGAGTGCCGAAAGTGTAGATCATACTTTTCTGCCCAAAACCTATTACCTAGACCTCCAGGGCATACTTTACAACACAAAAAGTGTGACCTCTACTGAAAATAGGCCAAAAACTACGACCTAGACTTCCTGTAGGGATTTTTCTGAAAGTTTTTTGGGTTTTTCTGGGCCTCTGTTCAGGGTTGTCTGACCTCCGTCTCTGCCCATTTTGGACCTATAATTGTTTTGTTTCAATCAAATAAGTGGGAACCTAGCCCTCTAGGGCTTCAGTACCCTCCACTTTCTATGGAAGAGTGTTTGTTGTTGCAGGTTGTCTAAAAATTCAAAGTCTTCAGCCATTTTTTCAGATCTGATACCTCATCTTCAGATCCACTTCAGATATGCTTGTTGTCCATCAAAATATCCTCTTTTAGCTTTTTTCGGGTTTTCATTTAGGGGGAAATCCACTTGCTTCCTGGAGATAGCCTTTCGCCACCACCTTTTACAGCAATTTTCCTCTGATTTGTTGTCGTTTTCTGCACCACTTTCCAACATATTTTGTCTTTTAGATCTATATCCCTCTTGACCCATGATCTATTAGCCTATTTTAGTGTGTTTAGACTAGATTTTTACTCACCTATTGACTTTTTTTTTAGAGGCCCACCTTCTTGGGTTTAGATTATTGCACTGCTAGCTATTTATTTTCTGTTTTGTAGGCCTATATATTGCCATTTGTAGGGTTATTTACAACTATACAACAACACCTTTTCTTTTTATCTACAAATTTCTGGGTTTAAAAATTAAAATTAACTCACTTTTACACACACACCCTAAGAAAAAAATGTCTTGGTTAACACCCCCAAGAAAAGACTCTAAAACATTGAAATCATTTGATCCTACACCTCTTTGCCCTTGTTTCAACATTGTAATCACTTTATCTTGCACCTCCCTACCCTCGTTGGTCCCTTTTTCCCTTGTGCCATGTTTGTGTCGTCACCATTGCACCACCAAGGAATTCATCCTAGAGACTTCTTGGCCTTCATCCTTAGTTTATGATAGGGAGACTTACTCCTCCGCAGAGGATTCGAGTTAGTCCTCAACCGAGTCCACACTCTGACTCTTCTTCTTGTCCTTTGGGTTCTCCTTCCTGTTCTTCCTTCAGTCCTCCCCCTGTCACCTTCACCATGTCTGGTGCAGGACCCAACACTGGTCGTAACCCTGACCCTCCCGCCAGGAAGACCACTAGTGGGACCGCAACAGACACTATCTCAGTTTCACCCTTGCTCCCTTTCATGGCAGGCCTCAGCCTCCCTGATTTCGACTAGTTGATAAACAACCCTATACACAATGACGCTAAATGGCCTGCTATGCTAACCAAGCTCCCTTTAGAAATCCCAAAGTTTTAAGGTCTTGCTGGAGAAGATCCTTCAAATCATATTCGATCTTTCCACATGTGGTGTTCGTCTAATTCCATTACCGATGACTCTGTTCATCTTCGGATGTTCCAAAAAATGCTTACAGGTGAAGCTTCTGAGTGGTATTTTAATCAGGCCCCTTCCTCTCATACCACCTTTCGACTCTAGCCCGGGATTTTTTTTCTTACTTCTAGCTTCCCCTTCTTTACAACACTAGTACCAACCTCTTGACCTATTTCCGTCAATCATCTGCGACCCGCCTATCTGAACATGTTCAGGAGTCGCGGAGAAGATGGAGCCTATGTCGAGCCCCTCCCTTCAAGCATCATGTCTACATGGACTGGTTCCTTAGGACTCTATTGCCGCCTATCGGGAAAGAATTTTCATTGTAATTTCCTCAAACCGAAGAACCTGCTCTACAAATTTCGTTAAAATATGACCTGATCTATGCTCAGTCAATTTATGTTTATACCATTCTACTTGATCTTCCCAAACCTGGTGGTGACAATGCACTGCGGGCATCTCACGCTGCCTACAGTATCATTGGAGCTCTCTTTAATCTATATGCTCAACCTCCCATGGGATATGGTTTCTCTCAGGGAGGGGCCAGCTCCTCTGGCACTTTTCCCCCTCCTGGTAGCACGTATCCAGGATACGGCATGCCTCCTCATTTTTCCCAACCTCCTGTTTACCACACTGATACCCAAACTCCTTATTATCCGTATCCATAGCCTGGTGCTCCAGCTCCTACAGCATTAGCACCTCCTCCTCCCTTGCCTTCTCAACCCCCACAAGAGAAACCACCACCCCCTCCAGGGCAGGTGCACACAAAGCAGGGCATGACTAATCCTCCTACCTCAAAAAGGAAGAGGAAAGGAAATCAAAATCATGCTCCCTCTGGTAATCATCGACCTTATCAAGTTAATTATCCTAACACTACAAACAAGCAACAAGGCACTCAGCCCAAGCAGGATAGGCCACTATGTACAAATAAGCCTTGTTCATGTTGTGGTGTTTATGGTCATTATACGCATTATTGTCCCCTTCTACCACAGATGCGATAGCTATGGTAGTCCCAAGAAACATTGAAAGGACAGCAAGTCATCCCTTCCATTCCTCCCAATCCTGCACCTAGTCACCGACTGTGCTTACCAATCCTTTCCCTCAGCAGGGATTTGTGGCTACCCAACCACCTGAACGATAGGTGGTCACTCAACCTCTTCCATCTGGTTCCTCTGATTACCAGATTTTCATGATGTCCTCTGATCAGCCTTCTGAACCTTCTTCTCCTGGCCCTTTACTTTCAGCTGGTACTCATGAACACCTTTATCCTCCTGGAACGGTTCCTATAGGCCTCCACCATCTTGGAGCCGTCTCGCCTGGTCATTACCCCTCTGGTCAGATATCGTTTCTAGCTCCCACACTAGGAGTGTACACTATACCTATTATGGCCACCCTCTCTCTTCTGAACTTAACTCTTAGGATTCCCATTTGGTACCTCGATCTTCCATCCGCCACCCCGCCTGATCAGCCTAAAACTTATCTTTCTTTGACCCCGGTTCAACGAGTCCCTTTAAATTCCCCTGCTGCAGTAGTGCCTCATTCACCTCAACAGGAACCACCTCCCATTGCGACCGCTTCAAGTAAGAAGGGCAAAGATCGCAAGAGGGCATCAAAGGAAAAGGCCACCCCAAAAAACCCTACCCCTTCTTAGCCTCCACAGTATACCAACCAGTGTGCTTTGGGTGATGTTGTTGGCCATGTCACCCATACTGGTCCAAAGTTGCCTCACTTCAAGTCCATGGTCAATGAGACGTTTCCAGAATCTTATATCCCAGAGGTATATGTCACTATACCCGAGTCAATCCCAAAACTCAAACCATTGCTCACAAATCACCTGTGTTCTTTGTGTAATCTCCATGTCCACTACACTCAATTTTTCCCTCGCCTCAAAGAGTATCGTTCCTCTTTAGAAGCCTTACGCCAATTTGAGGCTGAGCGCAATGAGTCAACCACTCCCTTATTCTCATATATTGCTTCAGCAACACTAGAAGACATATATGCTCCCATTCGCATCCCCCCTTATGATGTTGAGATCACGGGTCCTTGGTCAGAAGTCCCCGATGAAACCTCTCCTGATGTTTCGCCTGACCTCCCCTCGGCACCCTCCCTAGTCTCAACATCAGCAGATCCTTTGTCTGCTTCCTCCTCGGTCACCCCTAGTGACGATGCGCATGCAAACCTCTCCTCTCATTAGGAGGAGTAAGGTTACTTCACCACGTTAGGTGGTCCTTCTTCCATTAGTCACCCCATCTTCTTTTACAAACATGACATTATGGAAGTAGCCACAACTTCTGACTTTATCTATTCCCCTTTACATTGAATTTAGTCATTTGAACCACATACACTGTGTGGCCATTACATTGACACCCAATGTTTGGGTAAGGGGGGCACACATATTGGAGAGACCGGGAGAATCAGTTCTTCAACATTCTCCTAGTGAATCTAGTCGTTGCGAATCTAGTCCCATTATTCTTCCACATTTATAAAAACCTCTAGAGTCCCATATCACTTCAAGATCACTCTAGGGATGATACCCATCATCATTCCTTCATTTTTCATCAGCAACCCAGTCTCATAGACATTGTGGTTGACCAACCTATAGGTTTTCTTGGAGAACATAAGTTCATTATTCAAAATACTATCTTGGGATATTAGCACCATGTGTGCCAACCTAGAAACTTAAAGTCCATTTGATTCATATATGTAGTGTCAAAAGAGATTGGTAATCATCTATTTCCTTTCTCAAACTGCGCAACCATAACAAAAACAAATGGTGCACCACATCATTAAACTGTTTTTAGATTCCCCTTTTTCTAAATACATTTTGGCATGTCCACAACATGCTTGGGGGCACCTATGCCCCTCAACCATAAAAATCCTAGATCTCAGCCAAAAACAGCACTCAAAACCCCTTTTCTGACAGGTCACACTGTTCAAGTCATTTCCTGGGACAGGTCGCATTTCCTACCCAGAACCTACTACCGAGGTTGCAGAATAGACCCCAAAATGTGTGACTTGGCCTTTTCATGAGCTCTAGGTACCTAAAATGAAATTTTAATCCACTGACATGAAAGAGTAGGATTAGGCCTCTCACCTAAAACTGATAGATCTCAAATTCCAATGGTCGGTTGATCCGCCACAATTTTCGCAAGATTTAAGGCCTCCTCCCCTCACGACATTCAACACCGCTCCACCACAAAATAAGTGAATCTAGAAGGAAAATACCTTATTAAAAGAAAACCCTTGATTTTTCTTTCACTTACTGCAACCAAAACGTAGCTCAATTTGACGAACCATATATACCATTGGAAAGATATCACCAAGCCCTCAAATGGGTATCTATTATCTTTTTTCATTTGATACTTCACCAGGACCCTTCCTTAAAATCGAATTTCTTCGCTTGCAACACTCGAACTGGGGACACCATGTTGCCTCCATACTTCTCCATGCTCGTGTCGACTTTCTTCGTAAGTTACCATCTTGTACTCATGCTTTTATGGTCCCCATTGGACCCTTTACATATGTGGCAACACCATTGAGTCACCCTTGTTTAGAGCATCTGAGTTGAGACATCATTGCCTCTATGGAGTCTATCCCAAGTCCCTTTACATCTCACCATAGTCCTCCATCATTCATTTCTTGGTCCCTCCCTCGTGTCACACATTATGACCTTCAGTCCCACTGTCCCCTATCCCTCATGATATTGTGTCAGTCGCTGTCAGGTCATCCATGTCATTTATGCTCTAGGAAGGGAAGTCATCTGTTCGCTACTCATTCCCCCCCATTTCATCATCATCATTGGTGTCATTCTGTCAATCACTTAACTATTTTCTCTCATGCCTTAGTTGAGGATCCCTTTTTACCTCACCTATGGAAGACCTCCTTCTGTCGACATGAGCTCATTCATTCCAGAATACAGGTCTAGAGGGCGATGTACCTTGGTTCTAGCTTCCACTCTTGTTTGGTGCCTCGGATCAGGCAAAGGGACTCCTTATTGCCCTTTGACTTGATTGTTTCTCACATCTCCTTTCAGCATGATTGAGATCCATATAATTGATGGTTCAGCGATGCAGCAGCTGACATCGGTGATTCCCGGGTGTGTGTTAGATGTCTTACTCCTCATGAGGGGGTGGCCCTACATGTAGCTCCTCACAGAATCGGATGACATATTCATTATAACCTTCGATTCAACTCCATACATTTGATGATGTCGGCCTTAGTCGCTTGCAGTGCCTTTCTGTTCGCATGTATCAGTCAGATTTTTACAGCCATTTCCTTTTTTCAGGGGCATCTGGGTTGTATTTATATATAATGTACTCAGAGATTACTGTACAAAGTCCTGGCTATTATTCTAGGCAGAATATGTATGTGGGATTCATTATCATGTTATTTATTTGGCTCATGTTTAGGCCATCATATGGTTCATTATTGTATTTCGTGGTTTTCCGGGCGCCTTATTGTTTGTACTATTTCCTCGGTGGGCATGGGTATGCCTCCACCATCGCCTATAGCAGGTACTCACTCAAAAATACTTGTCACACCTACAATTCACCTCCTCAAGGTCCAGTTCTTTCAGCACTTCCATTTACCTTATACTTCTCTCTCTTTGACTTCCCCTTCGATGTCTAGTGATTGAGTTCTTACAATGTACGTCGGTCATACAATTAGTTCCTAATGCTTTCACACTAGGGGGCAGTCTGTTACACCATTTTTTGGTCATCTAACCTATTATTGTTAGATAGACCCAAGTACACCATGTAAGACCAATTTTACTCCAAGTAAAATTGCTTTCACTATGAAAATAACTAATTAAATCACCTTTATTAAGTTATTTATGGTCTAAAAAGGAAACCCCATAAGGAAATATTAAACAAATATACATTTATTTGAATTTTCTCAAGAAATAATTAGTTAAACAATAGTTTAATTAATATTCTTGGTTATATTTAACCTAAAACAAGGAAATTAATTAGATAAATCATTATTTATCGTATTATTTTCTAAGAATAATTGTTTAAATCTTATTTAAATAATATTCTTTCTTAAATATGACTAATTCACCCTTAAATAATTAAATGAATCATTAATTATTTGATTATTACTCAACCATATCCTTAAAATGATAAATAAATCATTTATTTATTTATTATTACTTAATCACATCCTTAAAATAATAAATAAATCATTTATTTATTTATTATTTACAAAATAAGGGGACTTGACTCAAGTCAAATACCTTTTTCCCTCCAACAAATATAATCAAATATTCCATAAAAGTTGGATCTAGATTTGGTTAATAATATTTTAAATATGCACCAAGATCTAGACTAACTCAATATTTTGTTATAAATAGAATGGTTTTCCCATTCATTTGTCATCTTTTGTTGCCTAAAGATCACTCTGGATCTCAACACTTGGTCTGGCTATTGATCCATAATCATAGCCATACTTTTCCATTTTTTTTTCTGGGTTTTCTACACCATCAAGAGAGAGAAGTTCTAAATATGAAGTGTTGAGGATTGATAAGAACCCATCCCATTGAGGAGAAGAGGGAACACCCTCTTGTGTTTTCCTTCCAGGTGCCATTAATAAAAATATTCATTGGATATATTCTTGTCTTATTTATTGGATCTATGGAGTAAATATTATTTTTCTACTATTTAATGTCTTCTAATGAATATATCTAGATTTTTGCAGCATTTTTCTTGATCGTATAATTGTAGATCTAAAGATATTAGCAGTCATTTCTGTTGTTAGGTCTATAGGTTATGCGTAGCTAAAGTGGTTTTTTTTCGTACACTTCGAATCAAGATTCATACTAACAAAAAGTGTCTTGGTGAAGTATCAAATCAATAAAAACCAAAAAATATCCATTTGAGGGCTCGATCAGAGCTTTCCAACGGTACAGACGGTTCGTCAAACTGAGTTACGATTTGGCCGCAATAGGCGAAAGAAAAATCAGGGGTTTTCTTTTAATAAGGAATTTTCCCTCCAAATTCACTCATTTGCATGTGGAGCTATGGTGAATGTAGAGAGGAGAGAATGCCCTAAATCTTGTGACGAGCATAGTGGAAAAATCGACCATTGGAATCAAGATCTGTCAGTTGCAGGTAAGAGGCCTAACCCTACTCTTTCATTTAAGGGGATCAAAATTTTATTTTAGGCATCCAGAGCTCATGAACAGGCCAGGTCGCATCTTTAGGGGTCTGTTCTGTGACCTGGGTAGTAGGTACTGGGTAGAAAACTACGACCTATCGTAGGAAATGACCTGAAAACATGGAAAATTGTAGGGGCTAATATTCGCAAGTGGGCTAATTTTTCATGCTTAAAAAAAAAAAAAACGATTCGCCAATTTCCATTTTTTTTAAATTGATTTGCCAAAATTTTATAGTATAAAAATATTTTACCCTAAAAATCACGAAAATTTATATATACTAATATAAAATGATTATAAAACTAAATATTTTTACAAAAATAACATTAAAAATTTTATAATTAACATTTTGGAGACTACTAAGATTCGCCAAGTTTTTAAAATTTAAGATAAACATCCATCCTTAAAATTTTCCCTGCCTAAAAAGTATGACCTGTTAGAGAAAGGGTGTCTCAGTGTTGTTTTTGGCTGAGATCTGGGATTTTTATGGTTGAGGGGCATAGGTTCCCCCAAGAATGTTGTGGTCATTCCAAAATGTGTTTATAAAAAGGGGAATCTAAACACTTTTTTATGATGTGGTGCACCATTTTTTTTCATTATTGTTATGCAGTTTGAGAAAGGGAATTAAGGATTACCAATCTATTTTGGTACTACATATATGAATCAAATGGACTTTAAGTTTTCGAGTTGGAATACATGGTGTCACCATCCCAAAGATAGTATTTGGAGATAATGAAATGGCGCTCTCCTAGAAAACCCATAGGTCGGTCAACAATAATGTCTAAGGGACTAGGTTGTTGATGTAAGATGAAGGAATGATGAGGGGTATCATGCATAGAGTGATTTGAAGTGATATGGGACTCTAGAGGTTCTTCTAAATGTGGAAGAATAATGGTACTAGAGTCAACACGGTCAGATACACTAGGAGAGTTGTGGATAATTGCTTCTCCTGGACTCTCAAATATGGGTGCCCCCATACCTAAACATTGGGTGTCAATGTAATGGCCACAAGGTGTATGTGGTTCGAATGCATGGGTTCGATGTAAGGGGGGCTAGATAAAGTCAGGGTTGGTGACTACTTCCATAGTATCATCGTCGTAATAGAAGATGGGGTGACTGGTGGAAGAAATACCACCTGATGTGGTGAAGCTACCTGACTCATCATTATGAGAAGAGAGGTTCACATGCACATCATCACAAGGGGTGACAGAAAAACAAGTAGATGAAGGATCTACAGATGTCGAGCCCAAGGTGATTGCTGAAGGGAGGTTTGGCGAAATAGAAAGGGAAGTCCCAGGGGGGTCTTCCACCGTGGATCTCATGGATGATGACAGGTAGTGGAAAATGGCCGAAGACTGTGTCATTTCAACATCTGGAGGGGGAATGTATATGGGAGTGGATGTGTCCTTTGGTTCTGCTAAAGAAAAATGCGCAAATATGGGACTCGTTGACTCATTGCACTTAGCCTCGAATTGGCGAACTTCCGCTAGAGAGGTATGGAAGTCCTTGAGGCAGGGGCAGAGGTGAGTATAGTGGCCATGGAAATCACACAAAGCACAGGGGTGATTTGTGTGCAAATACTTGAGTTTCCAGACTGAATCAGGTATAGTGACATATACCTTTGGGATATTAGAATCTGGAAACGCTTTGTTAACCATGGGATTGAGGTGAGGCAATTATGGATAGGTATGGATGGCATGACAAACAACATCACACAAAGCACACTGGATAGTACACTTTGGCGGCCAAGGAGGGGCATGGTTTGTCGGGGCATCCTTGTCTTTAGTTGCCTTCTTGTGAGCTTTTCCCTTCTTACCCGAAGCTATTGCAACAGGAGAGGGTTCCTATTGAGGTGGCTGAGGCACTGGAGTAGTGGGAGAAGTCATGTGGACTGGTTGAACCAGGGTCAAAGAAAGATAAGGTTTGGGTTGATCAGGTGGGGTAGCGGCTGGGGGATCAAGGTACCGTATGGGAATCCCCATGGTCATATTAGGAAGAGATAGCTTACTCATAACAGGTACCATGTGCACTTTGGTAAGGGGAGCTAGGAACGGTATCTGACCGGAGGGGTAATGGCCAGGTGGGACAACTCCAAGATGGCTAAGGCTTGGAAGAGCCATTCCAGAGGGATAAAGAGGCTCATGAATACGAGCTGTAGGTGAAGGGCCAGGAGGAAGAGGTCCATAAGGCTGAATTGAAGGGCTAGGAGCAGGTTGTGGAGGGTGAGGAGGCTGCTGACTAGTCGAAGTAGGTCGCTTGAGAGCAGCTCGAGACTATTGCATCATGCAAACATTCGATGAGCTAGGATCAGAGATAGGAGGAGGAATACCAGGGAATGTAACAAGAAAAGAGGATTCTTTTTAGACTCTGGGTGAGACACTAGTCAAAGGATAGACGATTTTCTTGTTGACCACTAAAGAGTTGATGGACTCAGGGGAGGTCTGAGACTTCAGTTTGTAATATGTCAACTAGTCAATGGTGACTATCTTTCCATTATGAGGGAAGGACATCTTGCGGTGGACCGCAGATGGGATAGTAGACATCACATAGGTGTAGCTACGACCCAATAGAATGTTGTAATCTAAGAGGGCATAAATGACTTCTACGTCAACACAAACCGTCTTTCCTGTAAGAGTAATAGGAAAATTGTGGAACATGCCAATAGGATGGGAGGCACGGCCATCGCACACTCGAAGAGTGATCGTGGAAGGATCCAACTCAGGTGATCCGAGTTGCTTCCAAACCGAAGCGGACATCACATAGGTAGAAGCCCCCTCATCAATGATACACTGGGAAACGTTGGCATTCCAGATCTTGACTAGGATTTGGAAGGCGACGGAATCAGGAAGAGGAGGATGTTCTAACCAGTCAACATTGAAAATGATCAAATGATAATAGGTAGGATCTACAGCACCCATGGCAGATAATAGAGCTTTTCTTTGTGAAGGGAATGACTGGAGGAGTTCCAGCTTTGAGATGGAAGCAGGAGATTGCACCAAATCGTCTACTATGCTATACAAATGGGAAGCTTTCCAAAAGCAAAATTTCAGCATAGTGGTCCCTTAGGTAACTTGGTATGAACCTCTACCTTAGGCTGAGGAATCTGCAAAGGACCATTAGGTGTCAAAAGAGGCTCTATATAACCTAAAGAAGGTGGCTTAGGGATAGACATAGCGGGAGGCTTGTTGTACTAATGTGAGCGAGTTTGAAGTTCAATGGTTATAGGTTGGTTAGACTTCATCATGAGAATCTGGTAATCGAAGGTACCAGATGGAAGAGGTTGAGTGGATTCGTGACCTTCAAGTGGTTGGGTAGCCACAAATCCTTGCTGAGGGAAAGGATTAGTAAACATAGTTGGCTAGCTAGGTGCGAGACTGGGAGGGACAGAAGGGGAGGCTTGTTGTCCTTGCAATGCTACTTGAGACTCTCACATCTGTTGCATCTGTTGTAAAAGAGGACAATCGTGCATGTAATGACCATAAACACCACAACAATAACAAGGCTGGTTCATGGGAACAAGACTGTCCTGCATGGGTTGAGTTCCTTATTACTGGTTACCAGTGTTAGGTGCATTATTGTGAGGATTAGGTCCAGGATTACCGAGAGCAGATTGATTTTGAGTGCCTTTCCTCTTCTCTTTGGAGAGAGGAGGATTAGTCGCGCCCTGCTGTGCATACACCTGCCCTTGCGAGGGCGATGGCTACTGTTGATGGGTTTGAGAAGGCAAGGGAGGAGGAGGTGGTAATGCTGGAGGAGTTGGAGCACCAGGCTGTGGATACAGATAATAAGGAGGTTGGGTATTAGTGTGGCAAATAGGAGGTTGGGAAAAAGGAGGAGGCATGTTGTACCCTGGATACATGCTACCGGGAGGGGGAAAAGTGCAGGAGGTGTTGCCCCCCGTGAGGAAAACCATAGCCCATGGGAGGTTGAGCGTATGGATGAGAGATAGTTCCAACGATACTATTGGTGAAATGAGATTCCCCCAGTGTGTTGGCACCACCGGGTCTAGGAAGATCAAGTATAACGGTATAAACATAACCCAGCTGAGCATAGATCAGGTCATATTTTAATGCAATTTGGAGAGTGGCTTCTTCGGTTTGAGATAAATTAGATGCGACATATTTTCCAATAGTAGGAAAGATATATCTAAGGAACTAATCCATGTAGACATGGTCTTCGAAGATAGGAACTTGACATAGGTTCTTTCCTCTCTACTATTCCTGGACATGATCGGATAGGTAGGTCAGAGACGATTGACGAAAATAAGTCAAAATTTTAATACCAGTGTCATAACATAGGGGAAGCTAGAAGTAAGAGAAAAAATCCCAGGAAAGAGTCACAAAGGTGGTATGAGAAGATGGGGCCTCATCAAAATACCACTTAGAAGCTTCACCAGTAAGCATACATTAGAAAAACTGAAGACGGACAGAGTCATCAGTAATGGAGTTAGACGAACACCACATGTGGAAAGATCGAACATGATTTTTAGGATCTTCACCAGCAAGACCTTCGAACTTGGGGATGTCGGAAGGGAGCTTGGTTGGCATTGTATACCAACCAAAATTATGATGTATAGCGTCATTTATCAACTGGTCAAAATCGGGAAGACTGAGGCAAGCCATATAGGGTAGCAACGGAGCAGTCGGGGTAGTGTCCGTTGTGGTCCCACTAGTAGTATTCCCAGCGTTAGGTCCAGGTTTACCACCAGCGTTAGGTCCTAAAAAAGACATGGTTAAAGTGACAGGAGGAGAATCAGGGGTGGAATGAGAAGGAGAACCCAATGAACCAAAAGAAGAGTCGGAGTGCGGACTCAGTGGAGGACTAACTCAAATCCTATGCGGAGGAGTAAGTCTTCCTATCGGAAACTAAGGATGAAGGCCAAGAAGTCTTTGGGATAAATTCCTTGGTGGCAAAAGTATGACGACACAAACACGACACAAAGGAAAAAGAGACCAATAAGGGTAGGGAGGCACAAGATCAACTGATTACAATGTCGAAACAAGGGTAGAGAGGTGCAACATTAAATGATTTAAATGTTTTAGAGTCTTTTCTTGGTGGTGTTAACCAAGCTCTTTTTTGCTGAGGGTGCATGTTTAAAGTGTGTAAATTTTAATTTTTAAACCCAGACGTTTGTAGAGAAAAAGAAAAAGTGTGTTGTATAACTGTAAATAAACCTGTAGATAACAGTATATGAAACTGAAGCAACAAAAAATAAATAGCTAATTATGCAATAATATAAACTGAAGGAGGCGGGCCTCTCCACACCAAGTCTATAGGTGGGAAAAAACTAATAAAAACACGTTGAAATAGACAATAGATCTAAGGTCAAGAGGGACAGGGATCTAAAGGTCAAATCTGCTAGAAATTGGTGTAGAAAACAACAACAAATCAGAGGAAATATTGTTGTAAATGAGGTGGTGAAAGGCTATATTCTAGAGGGAAGTAAAGATGACCCTAGAGGAAAACCCAAAAAAAACTAAATGTGGTTTTTTGGATGGATAAAATTCCAATCTGAAGTGGATCTGAAGATGAGGTATCAGATCTGGAAAATAGTTGAAGATTCTAAAATTTCAGACAACCTGCAACAACTAAAACTTTTCCACCAAAAGTGGAGGGTATTGAAGCCGTAGTGGGATAGATTCCCGCTTAGTTGAGTAAAACAGAACAATTACAGGTCCAAAATGGGCAGATATGGAGGTCAGACAACCCTGAAAAAAGGCCCGGACAAGCCTAGAAAACTTTCAGAAAAACTCCCACAAAAAGTCCAGGTCGTAGTTTCTGACCTGTTTTATGCAGAGGTCGCAGTTTTTGGGCTGAAAAGTGCGTCCTGAAGCTCCAGGTCACAGGTTTAGAGCCAAAAAGTGTGACATGCACTTCCAGCACTGTCGGCATAAGATTTCAGCAAAATGTGTCGTCTCAGCTGTGGCTGATGTCTGTCACCTGCACAATAGGTCTGAAAACACATGAAAGTAATAATTTTTGATGTTTTAGGGTTTTATAGGTTAAAAAAAATGTCAAGAAAAGAAAAAAAAAAGATTTTAAAGAGAAATCATTGGGTCTAAAGTGGTTGGATATGCAAGTATATGAAAAATGAAAACGGTCGTAATCATAAACCCGTGTCGAGTCTCTAGTTGTTAGTATGAATATTAATTCCAAGTGTACGAAAAAACACCACTTTAGCTGTGCATAAAAAACAACCATAACAGCAAATATGGATGCCAATATCCTCAGATATGTAATTAGGTGATCAAGATAAATGCTGCAAAAATCTAGATCTATGCATCAAAGGACATTAAACAATAATAAAAACAAGATTTACTCCATGCATCCAATAGACAAGACAAGAATATGTTGAACGAATTTTGTATTAATGGCACCTGGGAGGAAAACATATAAGGATTTTACCAGTTCTCCTCAATGGGATGGATTCTTGTAAGTCCTCACCACTTCATATCTAAAATATCTCTCTCTTGATGGTGTAGAAAGCCCAGACAAAAATGGTAGCAAAATATGACTATGATGGTGGATCAAAGTCAGACCAAAAGTATAGATCCAGAGCGATCTTTAGGCAACAAAAGGTGGTAGATGAATGGGAAAACCCTTATATTTATAATAAAATATTGAGTTAGTCTAGATATTGGTGCATAATTAAAATATTATTAACCAAATTAAGATCCAAATTTTATGGAATATTTTATTATATTTGTTGGAGGGAAAAGGAATTTGACTTGGGTCAAACACCTTTATTTGTAAATAATAAATAAATAAATGATTTATTTATCATTTTAAGGATGTGGTTGAGTAATAATCAAATAAATAATGATTTATTTAATTATTTATGGGTGACTTGGTCATATTTAACAAAGGATATTATTTAAATAAGGTTTAAATAATTATTCCTAGAAAATAATAAGATAAATAGTGATTTATCTAATTAATTTCCCTATTTTGGGTTAAATATAACTAGGAATATTAATTAAACTATTGTTTAACTAATTATTCCTTGAGGAAAATCAAACAAATGTAGATTTATTTAATATTTCCTCATGGGGTTTCCTGTTTAGACCATAAACAAATTAATAATGGTGGTTTACTAAGTTATTTTCATAGTGAAATCAATTTTACTTAGGGTAAAATTGGTCTTACATGGTGTACTTGGGTCCATTTAATAATAATAGGTTAGATGACCAAAAAATGGTGTAACACATACATAAAGGTGCCCAAAGGTGTAGTGAAGATAGTTTTGTGCTGATCACTTGGGAGTACTAATACCTGATTATACCATAAAAAACCATCAAGCAATGATATTCTTTTAGAACCTACCACCCTTTGCAGTATATGACCCATCTTAGGTAAATGGTAGTTGTCTTTCAGAGAGGCTTTGTTTAAGTTTCTAAAGTCTATACATAGCCTAATATCATTGGTTTTCTTTCTGACTGACACAAGGTTTGAAACCCATTCCGAGTACCTAAGTGGGACTATGATTCCAGCATCATACATATTCTTTATTTCCTTCTCAACTAGAGGCACTAGGACGGGGTTTATTCTTCTTAATTTCTTCTTGAATGGCTTCTGGTTTTCCTTGAGATGAACCTTATGTTGAATAATGTTTGTTTCATAGGACTTCAAGTCCTCGAAACCCCATACAAAAAAATCCTTCAATTCTTTGAGCAGCTCTATGTATTTATATTTTATGTGAGGTGGTATAGTTTTGGACAGCTTTATCATTTTGGGTTCTCCTACACTGCCTATGTTGCATTCTTCTACATTCTACATCAATATCAGTAGATTCCATTTTTGGCTTCCTAGAAAAATCATTGAAATCAAACAGCTCTTCTAATGGGGAAAGACCCCTTGGTAATGATTTATCTTTACATTGAAATACCTCAAGGTATTTTTGGTCCAGATCTCTACAAAATTCTTCCTCATCAAGGGGTTCTAGAAGATTTATATCAGCAGTAGGAAATGTCTCTATTTTGGGTGATTATTTTTCATTAGGGCAGTCTTGTTCATGATCTAAGCTTGGTTTTGATATATAAAAATCATTCTTAGATTGCAAAAAGTCTTCAATATCCTTCGAACACTTGCCAATAATCTATGTCGTCTGATATTATAGGTCTTCTTTTGACCTTTACTATGAATTTTTCATTGGCATGAGGTAATTGGAAAGTGATGGCAGCAACGGCTATTTCATTGGCAAGGCTGTTTTGAGCTCTTGGGATAGAGGTAAGTTCATATTTCTCAAATGTTTTTAGGAGGTCTAAGGCAACATTCCTATATTATCTTATCCTAGGATTCTTGGGTGAATATTCTCCTTTGATTTTCCTAATGATTAGATCACAATATCCTTGAACATAAATATTCTTCGCTCCTATGTTTTTCAACAAGTGTAATCCTAGGAGAAGAGCTTCATACTCTGCAATATTGTTCAGGCATTGAAAATCTAGTTTGTAAGAGTGGGCTTCATTGGTGTTTTGTATCCAAACACCAGCTCCTGAACTGACTTTGCCACAAGAGACATCAAAGCTCATGTTCCAAAGTGTTTCAAGTTCAGATTCGCCATTATGTTGTTGTTCATGGCTGCTGAAGTTTTGGTTGTCATGTTCTTCATTTTGTGTTTTGTTTGATTGTTCTGGTAGGCATAGCTCTTTCTCATTTTCATTTACTTGTTCATTAATTTCATCTTCATTGTGCAAGATAAATGAGTCAAGTTATGAATGGATAGAATAGAGAGGGGTATTGTTTGGCCTATCTTGGCTTCTTACCAGGCATTTCATGTGAGATTCCTAATGCAATCTCCTTGTTTGGTTAAATACCGAGATGGTAGCATATGTCATGCCCATTTGGAGGTTTCCTTAGAGTTTCGCTCCCCATGATCTCGATAAAATCATGCCATACTTCGAGGGAATGTCGGCCACTACAATGTCCATGACTAGGCTCTTAGCTGGTATTTGTTCCAGATTAACACACAGATCCTTGATTAGACCCAAACATTTGACTTTATTTGAATCGAAAGAGTACAAGTCCTTGTAAGGTTTTGTTATCTTGAGTCCTAATCTCTCCATCACCACCTTTGGCATAAGATTTTGTGAAGCACCAGAGTCTAGCATAGCATTGTGTACGATTTTATCATGGATGTTTAGGCTAATATAAAATGGAGGTACTGTTCCTTCTTGGTATTTCCCTCTACCTTAGGTCCAAAAAACAACTTTGGTTTTTCATTAGTTAGATACAGAGTATTGGTGTCATTTCCTACCTTCAAAAATTTCAAAACTTGGGACCTATATACATCTTGGGTTACTAGTTCAGTAAGAGGTATGGCTATTTTTTCCTTGGCAATCTCTCCGTCAAAACTGAAAGGTGTTGGTGTTCTTGGTATACTTACATCATTTTTAGCACACATAGTCTTTTCAGCAACTTTAGTTTGCTGAGTTTTATTAGGAATTTCAGTTAGAGCAGTTTTTCTAGGGCCACTAGTTGATGTACTAGGACAGATTTGGTCACCATTATGGTGGTTGGTTTTGTCTTTGGTCTGATTAGGAGTCTTAGCCATTATGTTGGTGTTTTCTTCTATATTTTTTAGAATGTTTTCTGGGGTCTTGCTAACAACATTTTCTAGCTTGTTTTTCTTGGAGGCATCTTGGGTTTTCTTACTCCTAAGGTCATCCTACCTATCAACCTCCATGATATTGTTTTCAAATCCTAGCTTGTACTATTTAGAATCCTGATAGTTTCTTTCAGTTTGGTTCGTGGAAAATAGACCTTGTTCTTCTTATATGAGAAAAACATCATCCTCATTATAGGAGTCTATCATATTGACATCGTTTTCTTCTAGCTCTTCATTTTCTCTCTCCTCTTCATCTACATAGTTTTCTTGGAAATGAAGTCTAATTTGCTGGTCATTGTCTCTTTGTCTGTTTTGAGGTGGGTCTCTTCTGAAGTTTTGATTTATATTTCTGTTTTGAGGATTTGCTTTATTTTCCCTAGGAGGTTCCCTTTCATTATTCAAGTTAATCCTTTCCATCATCCTCTCCATTGTCCTAAATAGGCTGTCAATTTTAGCATCTGATGTGGAGGCTATAGTTTCCTCTTTGTATGTAACCTTCTTTTCTGTTCTCACCCTAGTCCTCTTCTGAAGTAGAGTGGTTTCTACACCCACAACTTCCCTTTGCATTTCTTCTAAGGTTAGGGGATCTCTTTCTTTCAATTGGTAGGCCATCTCGGGATCAAACCCATCTGGAAAGTTTACTAAAGCTAGGCCTTGTGGGGGTTTCATGTGAGGTGGGAGTGCGTTGTATACACTACTGAACCTAGTGCAGTAGTCTTGGACACTTTACCTAACATTTCTCTTAAGGTTATTATACTTTGAGAGGATTTGAAGAGGATTTTTCTTATTCTCCCACTTGTTTGTGAATGTTTGATAAAGGGAATGGAGGTCATGTATGTTGTTAGGAGTTAAGTTTTTGAACCATTTCTTTGCTTCTCCTCCTAGATTTTTGGAAAACATTCTCATTTTAATGGTCTCCTCTTCTATTTCTTGGTATTCAAAAGCATCATTCATATTGTCTACATGCTGTTGGGCGGTGGTAGAGTTAGCTCCAATAAAGTGAGGGATTTTAGACTGGTAGTCATGTGGCATAGGTAGTAAAGGTTTGGGTAGTACAAATGGGGCAAACCATGCTTCCATGATTTTAGTTAAGGAACCCAAGGAGGGTTTATAAGAGGGGGGTTTGTGAGAGGAGGTGGTGGATGAAATTGAGTGGTTTGCACAGTGAATTTATGAATGGGAGTGGAAGATGTATTTGGACCGACTGACTTATTTTGAATAGATTTGGAATGGAATGAGTCAAAGTGTTGGAGTAGCTAAAAATCAGGAGGAGTGGAAGGAGAGGCTTCTCTACTAAGACCCTGCTATAAGTTTGTAGGCTCAAGGTCTGTGTGGTCTATCCAACTTTGAGACTTAATTATGAATAGGTTCTTTCTATGGTGTAAGTCGAATTCAGTATCTTGTAAGGCTATGAGGTTTTCAGGGACAAAACTTGATTTGTGAATGGGTCTAACAATAGTTGAGTCTTCAGTCCTAGAAATTTTCCACGAGATTATTTCCGAGTCATCAAATATGGTAGGACGGTTTGGGTCAGGGTGAGATCTGGTGTTGATTCTTTGTGAAGCCAGATTTCAGACCCAACACACATAGAGGCTGAAAGTGTATGAGAGTTTTGAAAAACAGACCTATATGTAAGGGTACTAAGTTCAAATAGTATGTAGCTAGGCTTGGCACTGTTATGACTGATTGATATGTTCCCAACAGATTCTGTGAGAAATAGTGGGGTCAATAGGTCTACTGAAGACTAGTATAGTCACCAGGTAGATGATGTTTACTGTTTTGAGGATATGTACTTGTTTTCCACCACCAACAACTAAATACCAATCTAGGAGATGTTTTTGGGTTTTCTGAGTTCTTTATGTAACACTAAGTTGATCAACAAGTGCTCTCCAATATATTCTCCATGGTGCTAGTATGATGAATCATCTAGGTATCACTCTTGGCCAACACTTGATTTATCTATGTTTGAAAAGGGTTTTATGAGGTTTTAAAGAATGTCTAAGCTTGTTATTGATTGAGATTCCCTAGCAGAGTCACCATTATGTTAGGTCCCCGTAATTTGTCATATTAGGAAGACCAAATGTACAAGGGTAACATCAAACTAATATTTAGAGTCATAGGACCTAGCCTTCCTAGACTCATATAGGTTTCTCTCTATTTTTGTGTAGAAGATGTAGCTTGTATGATTTTAGGGTTTTGATTTTAGGCTAGTTATAAGGATAGGGTTTGTTTGGTTGGTTGGTTGGTTGGGTAGGTTGTCAAGCAGAATAGATAGAGTGAGAAAGGTTTAAACCATTGGTATATGGAGTCTGGAAAACGTCTTGATAAATACAAAAATAGGTGAAGGGTATATCACAGAGCAATTCTAACAAAGCCGAATGGATTTAAAAGCTTATGCGACTGAAGTGAACATTACATTTTGAACATAGTAGGTGCAAAGGGAAGTTAGGAATCCTTTAACAAATAATTTAACAAGAATGGACTTTAAGATCAATATGAATAAATAAATAACCAAAGACAAGGCATACCAATAACTTCTTTGACTAAACCCTAGCAGGTAAATATTAAGACAACAATCTAGTGAACCATAGAGAGAAAGAAACATGTAAGTCCTCTAGTGATTTCACCTTTAGGAAAAGAAAACATTTAAGACAACATATAGTAAATATAAAAGAGTAGGGAGCTCTTAATTTAATTAATAAAACTAAAAATACCTTCAAAGCAACCATTTAAGACAAAAAAAGGGCAGGGCACGCCATAAACCTCTTCAGCTAAACACTAATTAGTAACACTTCAAAGAAAAGACCTTAAAAACAATGTTTAAGTTACATCAAGGGGCAGGGATAACCATAAAGTACTTTGACATTAGCTTCATTAAATCATCTTTAAGACAAACAAGCGTAAGTGGTACTAGAGATAATTTTATAATTCTTTAATTTGATGTAGCATAGGAAAACATACAAGAAATAGAAAGGAGACAGAGCTAAGGTGCCTCTAAACAACATTTCTTAACCTAAAATTTATGTTCTACTACATGAGAAAGATGCATAATATGTAAAACATAAGAAGACAGGTACTGAATAAGAAAGACATCACCATTAGCTATGTTCATAAATCCTGCAAGTGAGCTTACTCCATTGTTATGCAAATCAAGACATCCACAAAATCCAAAGCCAATTTCTCCTCAACTTCAATTCTATGATATTTTTCTCAGTAATCAACCAACATTCAACCAACATGTACAATGAGACCTCCATCCAGTATTTAACTTGAAAAGGAGGGTAAAATCCATATCTATGGTTTTAGAAACCATTAATTACTCATAAATGTCATTTTTGTCCTATGAGACCATGCAAGGCCCAAGGCACAAATATCCTAATTCAATAAATGCAAAAATAACTCAACTAAATTTTCCAAAAAAAACTGACTTTGAGGCTCCTCAATAACTTTCAAAATATCTCCAAGTGTTTTTTGTTGACTTTTGACAAGGGCACAACACTGAGGTTCAAGGGCACAGCGCGAGGCCAAGGGCGTAACGCCAACACTAGGAAAAATTTCTTGTTTTGTAATCAAGATTTGGAGGCCTTCCACATGTCCAAATGAGCACCATGATAGCTCATTCGAAAGACTGTCCTGTATAGTTTCCAAATATACCTCTAGTTTTCCATTTTGTGTCCATTTTTCTACTCAAAAATTCATTTTTCCAAGACTGCTCAGGGCGCAGCGCCAGCTCTGAAAATAGGGCAGAAAGTTGATTTGTTTGCATTTGTTTGGCACTTTTGGAGGACAAGTTTTGCTCCGAATGAGCTGAAATTTTGTGAGGGTGATGTCCTTATCCTAAGGATCCCAAAAATTTTAATTTTTCCTCCATTGTTTGCCCCAAAAAAGAGCGCAGTGCGAGTGCTGTTGCGCCTTTGGCCCTTCAAAATAGTCAAAAATAAAAAAACTTCGAAATTGTGCCAAAATTTGGATTTACCTTGTTGATTAGGTTTGGGATTCTTGTAGGGAATCATCAACAAGGATGTGAATATTTTATTCAACTTTTTCCTCATTTAGGGCTTGAACCTTTGCAAGGGCTCTTTTGAGCTTGGCCCTTGCAATCTTGTTTCTTAAGGCATAATGCCTTCCCATTTTATTTTGGAGGTCAAGGTCCACCTTCGTCTTCTTCAACTGACCCTCTAAGTGTATATTTTCCCTCTCTAGACAAGGTTCCCAATTATGTTCTATTTCCATGGCAAGTAGCTCACTTGTAGTAAGCTACCCTGCTAATGCTGTCTCTTGGTCCTTCTCCTTGGCTAAAGATTTCTTCAAGCCAATTTTCCTTGGCCTCCTCCTAGGTAGTTGTTATTCCTCTTCCTCAATGTCATCAAGAGTGTTAGGTACCTATATTACTAGTATAGTCCCTTATTGTTGTAACCCCCTTATTGTTATTATTGTACCCTTGTAACCCCCATTTTTTTATTATTGTGCCCTTAAATTATTATTGTTAGGTCGGCTAGGATTACATTGTGGCCCACTAGGATTACATTATGGCCCCATGGACTCCTATATATAGAAAGGAGTTTTGTAAATTGTATCATCCAAGAATTGTTCATTCATGTAATGTATTGGAGGTTTCCCCCTCGAAGTGGCTTATTTCTAAGGCGTTGATATCTCTTTCCTTCTATTTTTGGAGCTGGTTACAAAACATTTGGTATCAGAGCTTTGGATTCTAGGGTTTCGCTGCTCCAAACAGGTCATCGTGGAATTTTTTCTATAACGTTTTTTCTACAATGTTTCAGAAGCTGAATTTTTTAGGGTTTGAAGCCGAAATCCAGAGGAATATTTTCTAAAAATTTTAGAGCTTGGTTCGTAATATTTTCGTATATGTGATCTGTGGAAGTTACGTCTTTGTTCAGGCTCCTAAACAGGTCATCGTGGAATTTTCGCTATAACTTTTTTCTACAAAGGTTCAGAATCTGAAATTCCTATGGTACGAAGTTAAAATCCTGAAGAAATTTGTCAAAAAATTTCAGAGCTTTTTTCGCAATATTTTTGGAGATATGATATGTGGAAGGTAGTGCTTTTTCAAGCTCCTGAATTTCCTCTCAAAGAGGTGATCGTGGGAAAATTTCAATAACTCTCTCTCTGGGCATCGGATTGGAGTGCCGTAAAAAGTGGTCACAATTACACATACTTTAGTTTCTTGGCTATCAATTTCATAGACGAAGGAGGAAACATTGACATGTGGCAAGTCGTATAAGTTCTCTTTACTGAACCAGTCCATAATTTGGTCATTGTGGGAGATTGGACACAACTTTGTCTTGGAGAATCCAAATCAGGTCAGACCTGCGGCATTAGAAAGATAATTTAGAGGGCTACGTTGGTACCAAAAATCAAATATTTAAGTGCTTCAATCATAAATATAATCCAATTTCAATATCGAACTCCTCAAAAGAAAGAAAAAGGTGTGTGTTTTTTTTTTCCGAATTGCATAAGTCTTGTTAGAAGAATCAATTTGAATTGATTCCAAGGGCATATTGTAGAATAGATATCAGTATTGGGTTCTAAAATATGACCCATAAAAATAATTCAACACCCATTAAGCCTTCAGAAGGCTCTACTATGACTCATGAAGATGAAGAATTGCGACATGATCTATCAAAATTACAAGAGCAAGTGCAACAAATTTCACTCTCACAAAGAGAAAAAAAAAATGAAATGGAAGTTTTGGAGAAATGCGTGGAAGCTAAGATGGATGGCGTGCAAGCTAAGATGGATGGCGTGGAAGCTAAGATGGATGGCATGGAAGCTGGCATGGAAGCTAAGATGGAAAACATGAAGAATGATCTAAAAACAGACATCGAAGGTTTGACAAAGTTGATACAAGAGATGTTTCCTAATGGTGAAAAGATAGTAGAAGAACCTCATGATGAGAAAAAAATAAATGTTAATCATGATTTGATAAACTCTAATGTTGGCAGGAAGAACCACCATATTCCAAAAATGGATATGAGGAAGTTTGATGGAAAGGATCCTGTAACATGGATACTACAGATGGAGCAATATTTTGATCTCCATAACGTGCAAAACACACAAAAGGTACGCATTGCAGCTTTACATTTAGAACAAAATACATCTGTATGGTATCGATGACTTTGCTCCCGTAAAAAAATTGTCACTTGGTCAATTTTTACGGAAGAAATGATAACACATTATGAGGATACAAAGAGCAACACCTTCTTTATCCAATTGATAAATCTCAAACAAAAGGGTTTAGTGGGGCAGCACATTGAGGAATTCCAAAAATTGAATATAAGGGTAACTGATATTCCAGAGGAACACAGGATCGATCTCTTCATAGGAACTTTAAAGGATAATATCCAACATGAAGTTCGCGTTTTGGAACCAGATTCATTGGAGAAGGCATTAGGTTGGCAAGAAAAGTTGAATGTAAAATAATGGCGACAAGGAAGCCTACCACTCAATTCTATAAAGAAGGAAGTGTTGCTACACCTAGATTTCCACAACCTACAAGGTTGACACCACAAAAATTGGAAGAAAAAAGAGAAAAAGGGCTTTGCTACAGTTGTGATAGAAAATACACTAAAGGTCATAAGTGTGCTGAGAAGAAATTATTTTACATAGATTGTGAAGAGGAAGAAGAAAATGAACAAGAAGAGGATATACACCAGGAACCAGCCCCAGAAGAGGAAGAAATGAATCCAACCATATCGTGTAATGCACTGGCGGAAATTACCACTCCTCAAACTCTCAAGATAAAAGGACAAATCAAGAAGAGAAAGGTAATAGTGTTGATTGATTCAGGTAGCACCCATAATTTTATTCATTGTAAGGTAGCCAAGAAATTAAATTGTTTCCTATACCCAGCACCAGAATGTCAAGTGATGGTTGCAAATGGAGGAACTATAAATTGCTCTGGAAAATGCCATAATATCAAGCTAACCATGGGGGAATATGTATTGACTATTCCAATGCTTTCCATTCCTATGGGTGGTGCTGATGTTGTACTAGGAGTACAATGGTTACAATCTTTGGGGACGGTAGCTTTTAATTTTCAAGAAATTTTCTTGAAATTTTTTTCAGAAGGAAAGGAAGTTGAATTACGGGGTGTTGAAGGGAAGCCGGGAAGGATAATAAGCTCTAATGTCATGACAAAGCTTCTAAAGAAATAACAACGAGGCTTAATTTCACAATTATGCTCACTAGAAGTTTCGACATCAAAATCATCGATTTCTGCAGATCTCCAACAAGTCTTGGACAATCATTCCAAGGTGTTTGAAACTCCCAAAGGACTCCCACCTATTCGTGATCATGATCATGCTATTCATTTGATTCCAAGAATTCTTCCTCCAAACATTAGGCCTTATAGATATCCTTACTTCCAAAAGAGCGAAATTGAACGTATGATTGCAGAAATGTTAGAGGCGGGTATAATTCAACCTAGTCAAAGTTCTTTCTCTACTCCCGTAGTATTGGTACATAAGAAGGATGGATCATGGTGAATGTGTCCGGATTATAGGGAGCTCAATAAGATCACCATTAAAGATAAATTTCCCATTCCTGTGATTGATGAATTCTTGGATGAATTACATGGAGAAATTTATTTTACCAAGTTGGATCTTCATTCAGGATATCATCAAATTAGAATGAAGATTGAAGATATTCCAAAAACAACATTTCGAACTCATGAGGGTCATTATGAATTTTTGGTCATGCCTTTTGGCCTTACCAATGCACCTTCTACATTTCAAGGGTTGATGAATGCCATTTTCAAACCCTTCCTTAGAAAATTTGTGCTAGTATTTTTTGATGATATACTAATCTACAGCAGGTCTTGGAAGGATCATGTTGAACATGTTGACAGGGTGCTCAAACTATTGCAGGAGAAACAATTATATGCAAAAAAATCCAAATTTTTCTTTGGAGTACAAGAGGTGGAATATCTGGGTCATATTGTATCTCACGAGGGTGTTAAAGTAGACCCTAACAAAATTAAAGCCATTAAGGAATGGAAAGTCCCCACAACCATAAAGCAGTTGCGAGGATTTCTTAGGTTAACAGGGTATTATCGAAAGTTTGTTAAGAATTATGGGAGAATAGCAGCACCTCTAACAACATTATTGAAGAAAGATGCATTTTCATGGACTCCTGAAGCAACTAAGGCCTTTGAACATCTTAAAGAGGCAATGTGCCTAGCACCGGTCTTAGCTGCGCTAGACTTAACAAAAACCTTTATTGTGGAATGTGATGCCTCAGGAAATGGAATTGGTGCAGTTTTAATGCAGGAAGGAAGACCCATTGCTTTTGAAAGTCGTCCAATCAAAGGAAAGTATTTACAGAAACCTATTTATGAGAGGGAAATGTTAGCAATACTACATGCACTAAAGAAATGGCGAACTTACCTAATGGGAAGACACTTCAAGGTAAAAACTGATCATGATAGTCTTAAACACTTTTTGGAATAAAGACTATCTTCAGAAGAGCAACAAAAATGGGTCACAAAGATGTTGGGTTATGACTTTGAAATAATCTACAAAAAAGCGAAGCTAAATGTTGTTGCAGATGCACTCTCAAGAAAGAATGAAGAGGTGGAAGCATTGCTTTGTGCCATTTCTATTATCCAACCAGATTGGATAACTAAAGCAAGAGATGAATGGAAGAAGGAAAAATATGTATGGGCACTCATTCAAAAGTTGCAGCAAGATCCTAGTACATCTGATACATTTAGTTGGAAAAATGATTCCTTATGGTACAAAGATCGCTTATATATTTGTAATATTTCCCAACTAAAACAAAAGATTCTTCTGGAATTGCACACTTCTCCTTTAAGAGGACACTCAGGATTTTTAAAAACTTACCACAAGGTGAAGAAAGAATTTTTTTGGGATGGCCTTAAATCTGATATTCAAAAGTTCGTGGCGGAATGTTTGGTTTGCCAGCAGAATAAAGTGGAGACAATTAAGACCTCGGGACTTCTACAACCTTTATCCATTCCAAGTCAATGTTGGGAGGAGATCTCAATGGATTTTATCACAATTTTACCTAAGTCTGAAGGAAAGAATGTCATCATGGTGGTAGTTGATAGACTTACCAAGTATGCACACTTTTGTGCATTATCTCATCCATTTAAAGCAAGTACAATTTCTACTACATTTATGGATAGAATTCAAAAGCTACATTGAAGCCCAAGCGTTATTGTGAGTGACAGAGATCCCATTTTTACTGGAAATTTTTGGACACAGTTATTTTCTTGTTTGGGTACTCAATTAGCTCATAGCTCATCTTATCATCCTCAATCTGATGGTCAAACTGAGATAGTAAATAAATGTTTGGAAGGATATCTTCGTTGTTTTGTATCTCATAAACAAACACAATGGGTCAAGTGGTTACCTCTTGTTGAATGGTGGTATAACACTTCCTTCCATACTGCAGCAAAAATGACCCCATTTATGGCACTTTATGGATATCATCCACCATCCATCACATCATCTTTAAGGGAAAATTCGAAGGTTCAAGCAGTGGAAGATCACATCGAGCATCAGCAAGAAGTTCTCCAACTCTTAAAGAATAACCTGAATTTGGCACAAAATCGAATGAAACAACAGGCAGATCAACATCGCAGCGAGAGAAGTTTTGATATAGGAGATTGGGTATTTTTACGGCTACAACCATATAAACAAATGTCCCTCAAGCATGCTAAGAAGGATAATAAATTATCGCCAAAGTACTATGGTCCTTACAAGGTGTTGCAAAAGATTGGTACTATGGCATACAAATTGGAGCTTCCTGCTTCTTCGCGAGTACATCCAGTTTTACATGTTTCATGCTTAAAGAAGGTTATAGGTGAAAATCTTCCAGTTCAAACAATATTGCCAGAACTTGATGAGGAAGGAAAAATCATATTGGAACCTGAAGCGGTCACGGAAACAAGAACTCGACAACTACGAAATCGATCAATTTCAAAGTATCTCATAAAGTGGAAGAACTTACCCACCAAAGATTCTACATGGGAGGATGAGAATTTTATACAGAAGCACCCAGAGCTACTCAAGCGTTGAGGACAACACTTTTTTGAAGGAGAGGGGCATGTTAGGTCCCTATATTACTAGTATAGTCCCTTATTGTTGTTAGTGTAACCCCCCTTATTGTTATTATTGTACCCTTGTAACCCCCATTTTGTTATTATTGTGCCCTTAAATTATTATTGTTAGGTCGGCTAGGATTACATTGTGGCCCACTAGGATTACATTATGGCCCCACGGACTCCTATATATAGAAAGGAGGTTTTGTAAATTGTATCATCCAAGAATTGTTCATTCATGTAATGTATTGGAGGTTTCCCCCTCGAAGTGGCTTATTTCTAAGGCGTTCATATCTCTTTTCTTCTATTTTTGGAGCTGGTTACACAACAAAGAGTGCCCAAGACCTTTTCTAGTTTTTCCTTTGTTTTTGCAACCTCTTTCTGGGCCCTGATAGCTCCGATCTCATAGATGGCCTTCTGTGCCTCCAAATGATTCTTTTCAACCTCAAAACAATGGATTAAATTCTTAGCCCTACCTAGATTTGTTTGTAGCTCCTTGATTTGGGCATATTTTATTTTTAGTAGCATGCTTGTGATCCTCTCCTCATTTTCATCATCATTGTCAACATGAATAAGCTAAAATTCTTGTTCAGTCTCATGTTTTTCTTCTTCTTCTTCTTCAATGACCTTTGCCTTACCTTTTTCAAGTTGTTTGGTTGATGTAGAAGGCATGGCCCCTTGCCTTTTAGAGGCAGCAAAGGCATGCCTATTTCGCCTTTGTTAGGTCAAAGGAAGTAGTTCAATGTTACTTATCTCAGTCCCATGTCTTACTACCATCACTGCTTTCATATTTGCTGTCATCATGGCTCTTATCATCACTGCTCTCATGGTTACCTTCATCACTACCAACATCATCAGTGATATGTGCTTCACTACCCTTACTTTCATCTAGCTCTTTGATCTACTACCATCATCCTCACTACTCTTTTCTTCAATGTTCTCTACCTCACTAACATCATCCTCACTGATATCATTTCCCTTTTCCTTCCTGCTTTATTCTTCACTGACATCTTCCTCACTGACATCTACCTCCTCATTTCCTTATTCTTCATTGCTTGATTTCTCATTTCCCTCTCTCTCATTGACATTTGATTGCTCATTGTCACCTTCCTCATTTTTTGATTCTTCATTATCATCTCCCTCATTGTTTGATGAACTATTACCATGAGAGGATGGTGAAGGGTTGTGAGAGGGTGATGAATGAGGGTCATTACCCTTAGGTGAAGGAATGTGAGTAGATGGTGAGGTGGAAGATTCATCATGAGGTGAGGGAATGCGAGTGGATGGTGTTGGATGTGTATTGGGGTGTGATGGGGAAGGAGGAATGGTAGGATGAGAAGATGAAGGAACATCTTGCTGTTGTTGGTCTTATGTATTGGTGAACACCTCATTGGAAATGAAGGCCTCCCATGGAATTCCTTTCTGCTATAGTTGGTGCATAAAAACCATTTTGATAAGAGAGTGATCAAAGAGGCTTTGCATCTGCTGAGGGAAATCTATATTCTGCACTATATAGGCCATTTTTTCAATGCTTCTGTCGAGGTAATAGGGTATATGCAGCATCCTTACCCTAGTACAATGCATAAGTAGTCCGATGTGGTAGGATTAAAGATGAAAGAACCTCCCCTCACACGTAAAATACTTCATAATGATCCTCATTATAGGTGCATATCTATCAAGCAAGTGAGAGAAAGGAAAGATAGATTTATTGTGGTCTTTGTACCTAGGTTTTAAATATGGCTCATAGTATCTCATGTCAAGATTGGCTTGCTTGAACCATTTCTCCCCTACATTAGGTATCCCAGTGGCATTGGAAATAGCATAAGTAGATAACTCAAAAGTGACTACTACAAGGTTAAATTGTTTGTCATGCAAGTTAATAATGAAAAACCTAGTTAGCTTAGCGTGGTTTTGCACCTACTATACCTTCTCACAAAAATCAAAGCATCCTACATGCTTGAAACATTGAACAGTAAGGGAAGATTCCATTAGCTCGCTTGTGTTAGGGGGTTCAAACCTATTTATATTTCCATATTTGTGCTCATGCCTGCTTGGAATTTGAGCCTCTCCTCCACTACCACTGTCTTTTGACATTGTAAACCCTGCCTTGAGAAAACCCTAGGACTGTGAATGGAAATGGAATGAAGAGATGGTGATGAAAAAGGAAGTTTTATAAGTGATTGAGATGAGTGAGTGAGGATATAAGTGTATGAGGCTGAGTGAAAAACTAACAATTTGTTGATAAACCTCTGCTAACATTTGTTTAATCCTATTCTGCAACCTATGACAAAAGATGAAAATGAGATAAAAGAGGGCAATAGAAAGGTATCCTTTTCAATGTAGGGGATGAATGGATGAGTGTTATGACCAACGTATATGAATGAAAACATTTACAACACCCTATTTGACCTTTTTCCTGACTGATACTCTTTATAAGCAGATGGAATGAGCTTCAACATTGATGTCAAGTTTAAGTCTTAGGGTAGCCTCTTAGGGTTTTAGTTCCTTTCCATTAAATGATGAAAAACATGCTTGAAAACGGGAGGATGACCTATAATTACCCTTTAAATATTCCAGTGGGACCTCTGGAAAGAGTTTAGAGGTATTTCTACTTTATTTGGATGGTCAAGTTGCTTGGAAATCCCTCTTGGCCAAGGGCGTGGCGTGTGAGTTGACGGCGCAGCACCTGAGCTGATGGCTCAACGCTCAGTCTCAAATGTGCAACGCTCAATCTTAAGCATGCAGTGCCTGGAGAAAAATTGTTGTGGGTGTTAGGCAAGAGTGCAACACCTATGTATTTTTCATGGGGAAAAACCACCAATGGTGCAGCACCCAATTCCAAGTGCATAGCGCCACGAAAATTTTCCCAATTTGACTTGAAAATTTCTAAATTCTTCACTCCTTAATGCTCCAATGATTTTGCAAGGAAATAATGAGTTGTTTGAAGTATAGAACGGGCTTTTATAGAATTAGGAATTTTTATTTATCTTTATAAACCCACTTTCTAATTTTTTCAAAGTCACTTTCTTTTTTCCTTTCTCACTAACTCTTTTGACATTCTTTTCTTTGCAGGTGATTTAATTCATAAAGTCGACTCTTCTTGTCTTATTGATGTTCTTTAACAATTTTTATTTGCAGGTGACTGAAAACATTTGAAGTTAACCTTCCATTTTCTTCTTGAGGCATGATACATTCACCTTGGCAACTTTTGGAGTACTGTACATAGTCACTTCTTAAAATCTTTCTTAGTTTTCCATTAAAATATTTTAATTGTCTTTCTAACCTTTTCTTACTAACCTTCTTACATTGTTTGCATGCAGGTGACTGAGATGATGAATTTGAACCTCATTTTTCTCCTTGAGGCATAACTAGTTCATTAAACACCTTTGGGAGGATTTCACATGTCAATACCTTCATAACCCTCTTTTGCCTGCACCATGGAGTTTCGTTTGTTATTTCATCATTTAGGCAAGATAAACTTATTTTGAAAATTTTGGGATTTGATCACATAATTACATCTTCAGAATCTTTCCATTTGTTTCACCATGAGGTTTAACATAATCATTTCACCTTCTCTAGTCACTTCTCCAAAATCCTAGATGTTTGGAGTGTTTTAAGAAAATCATCAGTGTTTTCTCCTAAGTTCTCTATAGCCCTTTCTATCTAGTTCACCTCACCTTTTTTCCATATCCCATCAATAATCTCTGATAGACTTTTCTTCGTTTTTGGTTTTTGGTGTACCTCCTCCATGGTCATTTCTACATTTCATCACTACTTGGCATACTTTTGGACCATCAAGCTCAAAAAACCCTAATTATTTTCAAGAATAAGTGTTTCTTGTCTTCCTTGCTGCAATATTTCTTAATTTAGGAGCATACCTCCTACCTCACCAACTTTCTGCTGATAGACATTTTAACACTCCTGCAAAAGTGTCAAAATTTACATTTACCTCTTCCAAACCTTGAATTTGATAAGGTAATCTTATTTGGAAACTTTTAGATATTTTCTTGAATAACCATGTCTCAAAATTCCAATACCTCTGAACCAAATTCTAACAAAGAACAACAATGTCTAAAACAAAAATTATTTACCTTGGAACATATGAAACCCTAACTGACCTAGTGGGAGGATTCTTTGACCTGGTCTTTGACTGAAAATTGGCTTGGAGTCTTTAAGTGAAAAAACAAAGTATTTGTCAAAGTTTTGTGTTGAAGATCACAAATCCAATGTACTTGATTTATCTAAAGAGCCTACAGAGGTAGTTTTGAGGCCATCAATTCTTTGAAGAATCTGGGGAACATGGGAAAGATTTAGGCTATAGGAAACCCTAGAAGGAAAGTGAAGTGACGGACAAGGGAAAATATAGGCAAATGAGGTTATAGGAAAAGAAGGAGACTAAAAATCATAAGTATAATATTAGGAAGAGTTTGTAGGAGTGACAAGGTGACTATGAAATGGAAAGCTGATGAAATAGTGAAAAATTATCTATAAGGATAATGAAGGCAGTGAGATTTCTGAAACTCACAATATTTCTAGGAATGATGTTTTCAAAAATCCAAGACCATCCTATAGTCATCTAAAGATATTGAAAAATATTGAAGACTAACAAATGAAAAACACTATCCATAGCACGCATGAAAGTTTCCGGTGAATTACGCAAACTAAATGGCATAACTAGCCACTCAAAGAGTCCTTGTTTAGTTTTGAATGCATTTTTCCATATATCACTTTCTAAAATTATTACTTGACGATATCCACTTCGTAAATCTAACTGAGTGAAAAAAAATTATTCTTTCATATGATCAAGAAAATCATCTATTCTTGGGAGTGGTTAATGATTCTTTATCGTAATCTTGTTCAAAGCTCGAAAATCTACACACATGCGCCAAGTCCCATATTTATTTGGTATCAAGACTATGGGTGAACCATATGGAGAGGTGCTTGGCCTTATGATTCCTTTTTCCAACATCTATTTGATTTGCCTCTTTATTTCAACATTCTCCATTATCTACATGCGATACATACTGATGTTTGGAAGAGGACAATCTTGCTCCAACTGAATCTCATGTTGAATATATGTTTTTGGAGGCAATCCCGTTGGCTCTTGAAACATCTCATGATGTGCATTAACTACATCATATAAATATGATTTAAAATTATGATCACATCCCTCAAATTATTCACGATTAACATTAGCTTTAGGCTTAATCATAAGAAGTAAAAAATTCTTACTTGAATTTACCAGCCTCTTTACCTGTCCAGCATTTACCATAGCAATGTTTGTCTTCTTCTGATGTGCTCTTACAATGAGCTCCTTTCCATATTTGAATAAATGGTATTTTTTCTCATGGTGATGGAAGATCGCTTTCATGTCATACAAGTAAGGACCCCCCAACACAATACTTGTGATGTCAAGAAGAACCACATCTAATTCAACTGTGTCAAGAAAATTTGTAATGATTGAAAACCACAATATGCATTTCTTTGAAACGTGTAAATTTGCATCCTTACAAATCCAACCTAACGGATATTGTTTTGGATGTGGTATGTTATCAAGGTTAAGTTTATTGACCAAGTCTTCAAAGATTAAGTTTTCTTGTGACCCACTTTCAAACAATGTGTCAATCTTGGTATGCTTGGATATGACCCTCACATGAAATAGTTGTATTCTTTCTTCTTCATTTGGAGCATGTATGTGACAGTTTGATGTACTGGTATTGGGTTTAGTTTCAATTTCTTTCCCCTTCATGTTCTTCAATCCTGTGGCTGTAATCCTAGATTCGTCACTTGAATCATCTCCTAAATCATGTTGAGTTTGTAATATTCTTAATTAGTCCTAAGCTAATTGGAATATTAAATTTTGTTTTCTTTCTTTGTTTAAAGAATAAAAGTGTAAATGAGGTTCATAAAACTCATAATAAAGAATAAATCATAGCCAAATGCGAAAAAGGCTAAATCTTCACTGCAAAATCAAGCACCCTTAGGTTTGAAAGGGGTTGGACATCTTGACTGGGTCAAACTTGACCAAATCTACAACGTTGTCATGGAGGATTGGCCATCAATGAGGCACAACACAGTTTTAGATGGAGATGGCTCATGTGAAAGGAGCTATCTCATTGGATCTGGTTTAGGGTTTGCAAGTTCTCAACTTATAAAAGGAAGAGGATGGTGGCAGGACAGGGTTGTTGAATGATATGATATTTTCATTTATTGTCTGTTTAGACCATATAGCTTTCTTTGGCTATTTAGCCTAGATTGAAAATGTTGTATAGCATTGGGTGTTCTTGTTTAGGAATCCCACCTCTTCCCATTGAGTAGCTCTTGGGAGATTCTTGTATTTCATAGTCCACTATCTGGATTGAGGCCAAGCTTCTTCTTTCAACTACAACATAGATCCTATTGAAGGTTTGGTTGTCTTTGCAATCTGAAGAGAGTGGATGCTATATCTATTTAGATCTAGGACATTTCAATGTCCTTTTTCAGTGGAGGAGTCTTTTAATCCATTGGGAGGAGTGTATTGGAGAGCTTAGGTGTCATTTTCAGATCTTGGCATGTGGCCAACTATTATCTAAACCCTACAGCGTAGTTTCCCTTCCAGATCTACATTATTCCTGTAGATACTGTTGCAAGGTGTTTTGGTGCACCATTTGGAGAGTTGGTTTTCAAGTGTTGGGGATCTACCCTTCATCTTGGAGATCCATTAAAGAAGATCTAATTTATTGTCTATATCATATCTGATCTAAATTCTTCTACATATTTCTGAATATTTTTGAATATTTCTATAGATCTGTAGACTTAGATCTTATATCTATTGCTTGTACTTGGTGTAATGTTGAAATCCCCAAGGGGATCTAAAAGAGGATCCTTTCTAGTGTATGGATCTGTTATGGATCTGAAATTTTATGCACATATTTTTTGTAGATCTGAAATGTAATCGAAAATAGTTTTTAGTCCAATAAAATAATGTTGTCAAGGAATTTTCAGTCTATACATGTGGTTGCAGCACCTCTTTTGAGGGATTATATTCTATTGGTATCTTGTATTTCCAGCTATGCATCTTATGGGCCTCATTACACATCTATTTTTCTATTGTAAATACTTTTGAAGAGCCTTTTTATTGGTCTCCTACTTTTCTTTAGATGAACTGCATTATTTTACTACATAAACTGTTTATATTGCTGCAGTCCCCATTTGGGAGTATTACAGTGGTATCAGAGCATCATCTTGGCACAGTCTATGCTTTATAAGAAACCAATATGTACTTTCATGAAAAGATGAGAAAAAATAAGTTTGATTACATTCAAGAAAAAGAAGACAAGGTTGAAACCCCTTTATCTATAATAATGAAAGGAAAAGAGTTCTCAAAAACTTTGTTCCAAACATTTCATGAGATGAAAAGATAAATCAGGGGAATGAGGAGTGAAAGACATGCAGATCCCTCAAAAAAATTTAAACATGAGGCAAGCCCCATTTCTTCATATTATGTGTGTGAGAATTCAGCCACACAAGCATATCTACAATGCTATAGCATGCGTACATTCCTAGCAAGAAAATAAGCAGAAGGAGAAACACCAAAGAAAAATAGTCTTGGTGACTATCTACAATAATATGAATCTCAGTTTGGAAGATTAATGGAGCATCTAAGCTTCCAATATTTCTGTCAACTTAAAGAAGAGAGAAGATCCAACAAATATAATAGAAGAAGACGGTGCATGCAGCACACTTTGGGTAGGTTCTTTCTACCTACTTTTCATGGATCACCCGAGAGCTCATCCAATTCTTGGGTAAGGAAGCTAGACACATATTTCCAGCTACATCAAGTTTTAGAAGAAAAATCCATAAGAGTAGTAGCGTTGCATATCCAAGGTAAGGCTTATGCTTAGTGGTTATTTTAATCTTCTTCATTGAAAAATTCTAATATCTCTACTTATGCAAAGTTCAGTAGGAGGTTAGTGAAAAGACTTGATCTTAAAAAATCTGAAACTTCCTTGGGTGAGCAAACCAAACCAAAGAATTCAGAACCTTTGCATGAGATGGAAGGATCCATGAAGCCAAATCCATTTCAGAACATTGTTGAGGAGTGTAAATATCTGCTATATGCTTTTCCAAGGGAAAATGCCCCACTTCAGCAAAACTTTCTTCTCAAGAAGAAGATAGGAGGATTCCTTTTTCACAAGGAGATCAGGAAAAATGATCTCTTGATGATGAGGCAATCTCCATTGATGAGGAGAAGGAAGGGGAAGAGCTAGAAATATCCTCCAGCGCTATGGCAGAAGGAGGATATCTACTTCTATTTGGAGATGGAGGTGAAGCAATTGATTCCATTAGAAGAACTCTTGTATCTTTGCAAGAAGCTAGCATCCAAGGGATCTTACACATGAATATGATGAGCAGCTTGTGTCTATGTTTATAGGAAAGGAGAAAAAACAATGGAGGAAGTGTGTTCCAACATTGGATACACTCTTGGGAACACACATTATGATAGATCATTCCTTTGTGATCAAGACTATTAACACCAAGGAGATGTTGGGTGTACATGGGTTAACTACATCTGAAGGAAGCACTTTAGACTGTGAGATCTTGCAGAAGGTAGGAGGAAATGAGAAGGAGGGCTAGCACCAAATTATTTGGGACATTTACACCCATCCTTTTCAGGATATTTATGTACAGAAGAAGGAGGATGAATTACACAGTGAAAGTAGGGACAAATCAGTCCACTCACATTCACATCTTACTCTATGCCTTGATGTTTCATTACATGGACGCATTACACCAGGGAGACCACTTGATTCAGATTTGGTGAAGTATGTCTCACATCTTTATGATCCATACATAGATCCAAGAAGGAAGGGAGCATTAGAAGGCCATAATACAACATTGAGAGTGTTGGGAAAGCTCAAGGAGGAGGGGAATATTTTCCCCTTATCACCATTGTCTAATCTCTCATCTCATACTACATTGAGAAAAAATGCTGCAAGAATGAAGGAAGACACCATCATGGGGCAAGGAGGACAATCCTTAGCTATGGAGACTCAGAAGATAATCTCACTTCGAGAGAAATATTCCATATGTGATAGGAGATGGTGGCCACACATACATAGTTTGTCAAGGCAAATGGGGGGTTTTGATTTATGATATCCTTCCATGAGAGACTAACTTCCAAGAACATGTATTTTCATTTGAGCATGTGCATATGAAAAAAGGGCAGCAAGGAAGGAATAGCAACCTTCCATCTTATACCTTTGGCATGGGAGATGTCAAGGAGGAGAGAAATGGAAGGTATGGCCTTCCAACATACACCTTTGGCATGGGAGATGTCAAGGAGAAAAGCAACAACATGAAAAACATTTTAATTGATACATTATCAACACTGTCATGGTTGGGGAGATTAGATCCATATTGGAAATCCCAATTGTTAGTGGAATATTCCAAGAATCTTCAAACATGCATGATTCTTGATGACTTGATACATGATGAGGGATATTCAATCCGAGATGGAGTCATTTATTATCATGGTAGGATCTTCTTTTATAGAGCCTCCAAGCTCAAGGAGAAGTTGCTACAAGGAGCCTATGATGAGTTCTGCTTCAGCCACACATATTCAGTGAAGCTCAACAACATCATATTGAGGAGCTACTATTGGGAGGGATTTGAAAGAGAGCTGTATCAACATTGTCAAAGATGCATGTACCTTGTGGATATGGAGCAACAACATAACTCTATGGGAGATTTAATTCAGCCTTCTCTTTATTCTTTTGAGAGAGGAGATAGATCTATGCACCACTCGATTTGTTTGAGAAGAATTATTAATGAAGAGCATACTTATGTAAATCATGCTTTATTTTCTAATTATATGTATTCTTGTACCATGTATATCCAGGCCATGAATCCAAGGAGGAGTGTTGTACCTTATAAAATTCATGGTCAATTTTGGGCCAAAACTATTTCTGAATATGGCCACTCCCTTGGAGGACAAAGGAAGATTTTGAAACATGATGGGTGCTTTCCTAAGGCACCAAATATATCTTACACTTTCAGCCGTGGTGAGATGATATGGGTAGAAAGTAAGTGGTGGGGAAACCACTTACCACATATTTGTATAATGCAGTTAGGATATGCAATGCGCTGGTTCCATATGTGGGACTATGACCTAGCTCCATACGCACAAGAATTTGCTTGTATCCATGTTGTTTTGATCCCATACATTGATGATATTCTTGTAATTTTTATGGGGATGATTGGAGGGTGGATGAAATTATTGGGCGTGTCCTTTGGGAGGGAGATTCTCCATGGGTCTTATGTTTCATATGTTTGGGGAAGCATTGGACCATCCATGATTGCTACATTGAGTCTCTTGTTTCTTTATGGGATGAGCCATTTGGATAACTTGAGCATTTGGGAGGATCCTCTCACATGGGAGGAGTTTTACTATGAATTACCAAATTGGAGGGTGATTCATTTTGTATGGATGATAGCTTGGAGATTAGAGCTCCATATGGGAATGAAGGTTCCCAACATCTTCCTTTCTATCCTTTTAGTTTCTTGGGGACAAGAAATATTTGGGAGGGGAGGAATGTAATATTAATAATTATTCCTAAGCTAATTGGAATATTCAATTTTGTTTTCTTTCTTTGTTTAAATAATAAAAGGGTAAAGGAGGTTCATAAAACTCCTAATAATAAATAAATTAGAGCCAAATGTGGAAAAGGCTAAATACTGGCTGCAAAACCAAGCACCCTTAGGTGTGAAAGGGGCTGGACATATTGACTGGGTCAACCTTGACCAAATACACGACACTATCATGGAGGAGTGGCCATCAATGAGGGACAACACATTTTTAGATGGAGATGGCTCATGTGAAAGGAGCTATTTCATTGGAGGTGGTTTAGGGTTTGCAAGCTCTCAACTTATAAAAGGAAGAGAATGGCAACATGAGAGGGTTGTTGAATGATATGAAATTTTGATATATTGTCTCTTTAGACCATATATATTTCTTTGGATGTTTATCCTAGATTGCAAATTTTGTTTAGCATTGGGTGTTCCTATTCAGGAATCCCAGCGCTTCCCATTGAGTAGCTCTTGGGAGAGTCTTGTATTGCATATTCCACTATATGGCTTGACGCCAAGCTTCTCCTTTCAACTAAAATGCAGATCCTGTTGAGAGTTTGGTTGTCTTTGCAAGCTGTAGCAAGTGGAGGCTAGATCTATTCATATCTAGGACATTTCAGTGCCCTTTTTCAATGGAGGAGTCTTCTACTCCATTGGGAGGAGTGTATTGGAGTGCTTGGGCATCATTTTAAGATCTTGGCATGTGGAAAAATATTATCTAAACCCTACAGTGTAGTTTCCCTTCTAGATCTGCATTATTCCTGTAGGTACTGATGCAGGGTGTTTTGGTGCACCATTTGGAGAGCTGGTTTTCAAGTGTTGGGGATCTGCCCTTCATATTGGAGATCCATTAAAGAAGATCTCTTTTATTTTTTATCTCGGATCTGATCTGAATTCTTCTGCATATTTCTGAACATTTCTGAATATTTTTGCAGATCTTCAGACTTATATATTAGATCTACTACTTGTAATTTGTGTAATGCTGAAATCCCCAAGGGGATCTAAAAGAGGAACCTTTCTAGTGTATGGATCTATTATGGATCTGAAATTTTACGAACATAATTTCTCTAGATCTGAAATTTAATCAACAACATTTTGCAGTCCAATAAAATAATGTTGTCAAGGAATTTTCAGTCTAAACATGTGGTTGCAGGACCTCTTTTGAGGGATTATCTTCGATTGGTGTCTTGTATTTCCAGCTATGCATATTATGGGCATCATTATACATCAATTTTTTTGTTGTAAATACTTTTGAAGAGCCTTTTTATTGGCCTCAAACTTTACTTTAGATGAACTGCGTCATTTTACTGCATAAAATATTTATATTACAAAGGTGTAGCAACATTTTTTTGTTTCCCTTTGTTATTGGGTTTCTTTGGCCTCATTTCGAGATGTAATTTCCAAAAATGAGTTTCATAATGGCCTTCTTTCGAAAAATGTTTACAAACCACTTTTTCTCCCTCTTTCTTAATAGATTCATTATTTTTCCTTTTATCTTTTGAGGTCTTCTCTTTGTTTTTACCCTTAAAAGGTTTCTTTCTACCCTCTTCAGAAATTTTTTTCCCTCTAGCTTCTAGATGTGTGGCCTGAACACATACTTCATCTATACTAGTGGGGTTAAACATGAGAATAGTATGTTTTAGGTAGCTATGTAACCCTCCTATGTACTTGAGAAAAGTATCTTGGCTCTACAAATATACCCCTAATAAGAGAGCTCTTCTCCTAAATTATTGGTTGTATTCTTGCACATTTTTTCCCTACAATTGCCTAAAGTTCTGCCAGTTCATTATTGCTTTCTGCATATGAGCTAATGGGTAAAACTATTGTTTTATAATGGTAATGAAATCTGACCATGATAGAATATTACCATTTTTTTTATCTCCTCCTTTGTCTTGGATTCCCACCAAACAAGTGTTGCACCTTACATTCTCAATGAAGCTAATTGGATTTTGGTATCATCATCTTGAATGTTCTCGATTCTCAAATAGACCTCCAATTGCCTAATCCAATTATCAAGATTTTGTACATTGACTTCACCATTAAAAATTGGCAATTCAAACTTAACATCATGCTTTAAAAAAATACTTTTACAAGTGTTCTTTGACTTGTGTGGCTAATGTACTAAAGAATAAGTAGAGGATGTTGATGAAGAGGGTAAGTATGATGTCTCTCTGTTTCCTCGATTTCCTCCATTTCCGTTCTTTGACATATCTTCATCATTGTGACCTCCTTTAGATCCATGTCCTTCCTTGTGAAGTTTGGATCCTTCTCCTTCTAGTCTCTCATTCCTTTCTTGATAAAGGATTCTAACCATCTCAGTCATGTCAAGAAATTTTTTCCTGAACACTCTTCCTTCCTCTTTGGGATCAACTTCTTCATGGATTTTTCCTTCTCTATGAGACATGCTTAACGAAGGTTATTTTTATTTAGGAGGTGAAATAGGTGGTGGAGATTGTGGCAATATTGCTCTCCTTTTCTTTGGCTCTTCTTGAAACCCTTCTACTCCCACAAATTTTCCTTCTCCGCTCTTGAGCTTGAGGATTGTAAGCATCTAAAACTTGCAAATAGTTAAACAATTCTTTGCAATAAACAACACCAGATAATAAAATCTAGCTCTAATACCAATCCGATATAAAAGGAATGTATTAGTTTTGTTGTGCTAAGTGTATTTTCAGTTTATAAACATGTCCATAATTGTCTCATTATTTTTCTTAAGGAATGAGGAATTTAACCATGAATTGTAGATGATTTTAGGTGAATTAGAAGCATAAAAAAAGCTTCAATAACACTGAAAAATAGTGTAAAATAGAGAAATAGGTCACCACATATAATTTACACAGTAGACATGATGACGCATTTCACCCCTCCTGGGCTACATCTGCTGGTCCAGCTCCTAATGGCATGTCCATCTTTCATTATACCAAAAAAAATTCTATTACATGTAGTTACATGCCTCTAATGGATTTTTTCTCTACACCAATGGCTCCAGAATGCTCCAATTACCTAAAAATGACTCTTCATTCACTCTGAATGGGCGAAAATTGAGTCTCCTACTCCTTTTACCAGTTACACCTAGAAAAACTCCACTAAGAGTGGAGAACTCCACTTAACTGGAGTTAATTTAGTGAGTCCCGCCGATTTGGGTGCATTGGCCAAAATTCCACTTTTTTGACCATTTCATTTAATGGTTGCAGTTGGGGTGGCCACGTGCTAACCCCAAAATAGTGGAACTAACCATAACCAAAGACGGAACCTGGGCATGTAATTGTGGATAAGTTTAAACTTTGGTTGAAGTGATATGGTTAGAAGAACTAACCGTAAGCAAATACAGAACTTGGGCATGTAAATGTGGATAATTTTAAACTTTTTTTGAAGTGCTATGGTTAGCAGAACCGTCACATTAACCTCACGGAGATTGTGGCCATATGACAACATAATGTAACTGAACAGTTAGCCGGTGGTTAGTTGTCGGGTGGTTGTGTAGACAGTTGGTTGTAACACTTTATGTTTTCCATGTGAACACGTTGTGGGGACTGTTGGCACTCTATAATTTAGAATATTGGAAAAAATAAACTATAAAGCACAACATCAAACCACTTTGGAGTCCAGGACCTAGCCTTCCCAGACTCAGAGAGGGCTATCTTTATTCTATGATTTAAATCAATTTAAATTGTTGGTTACAGTTGCAGATGTTAGGCTAGTTATAGTGATGGGGGTTATATGTTCTCATTTATTTGGTGGTTGGAAAGATAGGGCTAAAGAATCTATTCCATTGGGTGATGGAGTCAAATGCTGGAAAGGCACATCAAAATCAAGAGAAAATCGTAGGGGAAGGTAACTGTGCGAAATGGATCTTAAGAGCTATATGAATCAGGAGGTGAAAGAAACAGTAAGGTTCAGTAGTGACTAAAGAGAAATTAAGAATTATTTAATTAGGCTTCAACAGAAAAAATTCATATTTTAAATGCAGACATAATTAAGGCACTCCGACAGCGAATCTAAATCTTAAATTTCTGATTTACAATTAGATGAGAAGATACATAGTAGATAAAACAACAAAAACATTTAAACAAAGAAGAAACACGTCAAAATTTTAACACAGCTCAAGAATCCTACAACCGGTCTTTGATTATCGATGTCCAACTTCAAAAATTATAGTGCTCCAATAGTAGTTATTACAATAAAATTGATAAAACATCCAACCCATGCTAATGCGAATTCTAGCAGTATTTAACTAACAACTAAGTTGGCTTTCCTTAATCTACTCTAGCAACCTTTATTTATCACAAAAAAACTAAAATTAGACAAGTGTGGCCATGCAAGGCCAGAATAAAGAAAATCTCTTATGAACACTACCTATAGAATTTATTATGGTAACTCTTCAAGAATGCAAAACTCAAGTGGCTCTTCGTGAATCAACAAAGTGGCTTGGAGGCAGTTGTGATGTTTTCGAAGAGGTAACCAATGGAGGCTCTAAATTTTGGCTTTTTTATGTATAAAAATGGCATTATTAATTAATATGGTGCACTGTTGGCCACTTCTCATTGATTGGTGTCAGTGCTAGTGCATCCTGCTGCCCCTTTAGTCTCTATTGTTCGATCTCTACATAAATGTCTGAATCAACTTTTACTGTCTTTTTATTTATGAAATCTAGCCTCACCCTATATTTTACCATTTTTATCAGGTTTGGCTTGAGTACTTCTTCCATGAGTAGCCTTTTTCCTCATAAATGGCGCACAAACCTTATATTCCCGGTTGTGGAGGGATGGTGGTCGGTGGATGTGGTGCAGCAGCAGTGGTAGTGGAAAAATGAATACGACGACAGTTTGGAGGCGTGAGAAAACAAATTTTTAGAGGGGGTCTTAGGTGGCAAGAAATAATGTAGAAGGGGGGTGTGAAATAATGGAAGGGCAACACGTAGCGGGGAGGGGGTAAGTGATACCACCCATTTTGGACCCACCGCCCCGACACCCCTCGCAGTTAAATCTCAGAAGCTGGGGGGGTGTGAAATGCACCAAGACCACTAGATGAGGAATGGTTTCTCTGAGATGGAGGAAATATGGAGGGTGAGGAGGAGAAGGTAATGATGTGGAAGTAAGGTGGGACCAAACTCGACCCTTTCTGTATTTTTTCTACTCGAGCCTTTTTGACCATTTTCAACCCTTTTTTGGAGCAAAATAACATAAAAAACCATTCACCCAGACTTGAAATACTTCAGGCCTTTGTTCTAAAATACATCACATCAGTGCCAACATCACACTTCGCATGGCGCAAGACTTAACATTTTCCCTTGACACTTTAATCTTTAAAACTTGTGATGCGTGATTTGCGATTGGGCCCCGCCGCATCGCATATTGCACTTCGGTATTTTAAAATTTAACTTGGTAGCTAAATTTTAAAATTTTTGATGCACAATCTACACTTAGGTTTCATCGCAAGTCAAATGTTTTAACTTCTGGGGGTTAAATTTTAAATTTTTCGAAATGCGGTGGAGAGGGACCCACTGGAAAATGCGGTGGAGTATTTATGAATCGGTGAAAAGTTTAAGGCGGTAAGTGTTTATATGATCTGATATATCGTATCTATTGCAATAGATTCTGAAGTGGGGGGACGAAGGTGCGGAGGTGGGGCTAGCTTACCACATCACAAAAAAAAATGGATAGACTTGCGAGTGCACACAATGGTAATTCGAATGCGATGCGATATTGGAATCACAAATCGGGGATTGCAATATTTAGAGTTAAGTTTCCATGCCAAATATGTAAAGTTTTTCAAATGCGACGAGGGCCCACTTTTGATTGCAATCGAGGATGAAAAGCAATGAAATGGTAAAGGGGGAAGAGTAAAGTGGAAAAGTTGGAAAAGGTAAGGTTTCAATGTATTGCAAATAAAAATGGAATGAAAAAGGAAGCATGGCGGGGAATGGGTGGCAAAGTTTATAAAATAAAGTCTAAAACTTTATAATAAGTGAGTTTATAAATTAATAAGCCCTAAAAGGTTATATATAGGTGGGTTTCCGGTGTTTGAATGGGATTCAGAGCATGGGGGAATATGGAGGAAATGAGGGGGAAAAGAGGGTGAATGAAATGAAATGGAATGAGGGTAGAAATGAAGTTTGATCCCCATCACACCTTTTCAAAAACACTTCCATCCTTCTATTGGGCGGAGAGGAAAATTGATACCTTTGAAGCTATGTACAGTTATAATTTTCCTTTCTTTCTCTAAAAATAAATGATAGCCATAGAATTTTATTTTCAGTAATGAAAAATCTAATCAATAATGAGTCACCTTCTAATACTGTGAAATACAGGATTCAAAAAATGGCTCCAACTAGGGATGGAAGCTCCTCTAGGAGGTTTCAGGAACATCATAGACTAGTAGCTTGATCCATTGGGTTGATCCCACAACTTGTATCCTGATCTGTCAGGAAACTTAGTGACTGGAAACTAGCTGATTGTTCCTCCTGAGCTTTGACTGATAAAATAGACCACATGCTTGTCCAGGAAGCTTATTAGCATACGGAAATCTGAACTAAAACTACAATTGGACCTATCCACTGAAATCCATCAAGCTAAACATAATGATGTAGATTGAAAACTTGAATGATGAGACCAGAACTGTGTTGAAACTATAGTTTGAAACACACTGATCTGATGATAAAAAGCAATCTAAAACTAATATTTTTAAGATGATCAGGGTGTCGAGATTATTTTCACACATACCTACCCTAATCTAACTTAGAGGTGATATATACACTAAGTGAACTCCCTTATCCAATGCAAACAATCAAGTAAATGACTACATGATTGATTCTTATTCACCATTTTGAGTATGCTGAAAAAAAAGAGGGCCACTTGCATTTTACCTGCCTTTGAAGATAAATTCTTAAAATTTTCCTTAAACTCTGCAACAAACCATTCCGGACATGCCATAGTCCTTCTTTATATAATTATAAGAAAATAATAAAGGGATCTTGGAACAATACCTGGCCTTGAGGATTTAAATAACAAACTTCATCTAGGGTTGCTCCTTGTTCCACTTTGTCATGCTCTAGGTTCCTTCTGAAAACTGATATCTACATATTCTTCATGGTCATCTGATATGGTGTCTTCATTTTATACCAATATTTTGTCTTCGAGAAAACCTGGTATGTCTTTACTGAGATGGCCGAATTTAGTTTGAAGGCGATCATTTGATGAACAAAAGCACTTTCCACCAATAAGCCTTCTTGAGCAAGTAAAACAACATTAGTATCAATCTGTTCTACATCTGTTTCTTCATGACAAAACACTACAATACATAAATCAACAGTAGAACCAATAGAAATAATCTCCTCATTATATAAAAATTGAGAGGTTGGTTGCATGCTTAGAGCCTTATTTATTTGTTCTTCCGTTAAAGGAGGAGGCAGTCTTTGTTTTCTTTTGATTAAACAACAATTGTTTTCTTTCTCTTGTGAAGATTGATGATGAGGCTGAATGTCTTCTTTAGCTTCACACAAAATAGCATATGAATTATCATTTTTTCCCATAGAGAAATCTTGTGGATCTTCTTTCATTTCCTAATTTCTTTAATTTTCAACTAACTTCTCTTGGTTGTCATGACAGTTACCTTGAGAATAAAATTCATGAATTTCTTCTAAGAGATCCTCAGGATGCCAATTTCCTAAATCTTCATCAATATTTACAAGGTATTGTACGAGATCCTCATATTGATCACAACAATTTTTAGCTAATGATAAAGATGAAGAATATTCTTTGGGCGGAAACGTGAAGCTGGGTTACACTTTCGTGAGAATCGGGCGCCGAAAATTTTTTTCGGCAATAGTTCGGCCGAACATTATATGAAGTTCGGCCGAACTCAATAATAGTTCGGCCGAACTTTATTAAATAGTTCGGCCGAACTGTTGAGTCCGTTTAGATTGACGGCACAGTGACGGCGAAGCAAACAGAATTTTTGCCGGAGGTTTGGAAAACCGGCAATAGGAGTTCGGCCGAACTTATTTAAAAGTTCGGCCGAACTATGAGTTCGGCCGAACTTTTAAGTTCGGCCGAACTCGTTTTTATATATAAACCACCCGCGAAAGCAGTAAGGTTACTGTTTTCATTGTTGGCGCGCTGTTTTTGCTGGTCTGTTGCTGATTGCCGCGTTGCTGCTGGTCTGTTGCTGATTGCCGCGTTGCTGCTGGTCGAGCTGATTGGCGAGTTGCTGCTGTGTGCTGGTCGAGCTGATTGCCATCATCCGCCATCGTTAAGATCTGGTATGTTCCGTAAATCTCAGAAGCCCAAGGAGTATACACAGTTAGTTCAAAATAATTATGCCATTGTCCACGTTGTTTCAAAATAATTATGCCATTGTCCACGTTGTCTTGTAGATTTCGAACCCATTAAAAAATATTCATTGTTTCCCTTTCTTCTTTAACTACAAACTATCTTCACTGCAATTAGAAATCTGAACCACTTTCTATTCTGCCCATCCAAAAATCTCAGAGATGAATATACGAAATTCTGTCTCTGAAAGGACAGAATTTACAGTGGTTTGCAAAATATTAATTGACACAGTGGTTTGCAAAATTTGAAAGGACACATCTATTTGGAGGGAGGCCGACGTGAATGTGTGAATGTAGGTCGGCTGGCGTAAGGGAGAACCATATATTCCTTAACATCCATATATTGAAAAAATTGTTGCTTTAATTTGCTTTACACATGACATACATTGAAACATTTAAAGTCAATCTTAGCAAAAAAGTTGTTTTAGTTTCAAGATGGGGTATGCACAAGATTAGAAACTACCTGTTACAAATGTCTGTAGTATAAAAAACTATTGTTCTGTCCGAAACATATACAAAATCATAATCAGTCAGTTTTCAAAAAAAGACTGTAGACAGTCACCAACCCAGAATGTAATGAATGTTATGTCATAATAATTATGTCATATGGAGGTTCATAAAATGTGTAATGATCTATTTTTTTCACAGTGAAAAAGTTCGTAACTATTCATATTAATGATCAGCTACCTGTTACAAATGTCTGTAGTATAAAAAACTATTGTTCTGTGCGAAACATATACAAAATCATAATCAGTCAGTTTTCAAAAAAAGACTGTAGACAGTCACCAACCCAGAATGTAATGATCTATTATTCAAGGTATAGTCAGTTTTAGGTGAGGATAATGAATATGATGTTAGTAAAACATCATCCACATAAATATTAAGTAATAAAAAAGAATCATTATTAATAATCTTTTATCATTTATCATACATAAATGTTATGTCATAATAATTGTGTCATATGGAGGCTCATAAAATGTGTAATGATCTATTATTTAAGGTATAGTCAAATTTAGGTAAGGATAATGAAGATGATGCTATTAAAACATCATCCTCATAAATATTAAGTGATCAACATATAAACTTCATATACATGATTTTTTCTTTGTTATGATTGTTGTGACATGTGTTGTGGTTTGGTTGTTTTTTTTATACATAAGTGAAGGTATGCTTTAATGATTAAGTGTTTGTAATTTGTTTTCAAATATTTGAATTTGAGTTTGTAGTTGGAAATTTCAATTATTATGAATGATATAGCTTTGGGAATTTTGCACTGATTAAAGACATTTTTGAGAAATGATATGATATTATTTGCTAGAAAATATTTAATATTTAAGATATTTTTTAGGAATGCTATGATACTATTTGCTAGAAAATATTTAATAATTTTGTATCCTCTATGAAACAATTATAATACTATTGTGTTACATTTTGTTGGAATTCTTGATTTTTTTTTTTTTTTTTATAAAAGGACAATTTCCAATAGAAGATCAAATGTGTTTTGAATGTCTTTTATGCAACCTATAATATATTCTATATGAATTTGTAATTGATGGCAAGGTTAAATGGTTTATGAAGCAATCATGGTTTAGGAGGTATGGTTGTGTTGATGTAGCTTATGACTTCATGGATTTGAATTTTTTTATAGATCAACTAATATGTACTATTAATTCATGGACATGTTTTATTTAGGGGGTATCAGGGTATTTTGAAGAAATGTAATTCATCCCTTTATCTGTAGCATGTAAGTAAGAATTAGAGTGTCAGTACCTTGCTAGTTCCACATTAATAACTACAAATAATATATTGTTACATTTAAATACCCTACCCCACTCTAAAATTTAACTTGTGACCTCCAAGGAGAAAACACATGTTCTTAAAGATTATTCCCACTTAGGTGGTAGATTGATATGGTTTATTTATTTGTACATTGTTTATCAGTCAATAGGTTGTGATTACTATTGCCACCTACCTACTTGAATAAAGGTCCACTGTTTTCATCCATGTTTCTTGTTGATAGTTCCCAATTGATTATTAAAGTTTTGAAAATTGTAGTTTTCCATAACAAACTATAAAATAAAAAAATTATTATAATCCATTTATCTATGTGGATAGGTTACCGATATTATTTTCATTTATCCTATCATTAATATTATCTGCCTACATGCATATCATGTTTATCTACTTAAAAATAAATATTTTTTTCCTCTCTTTTATTTGTTTGTTGATGCATGAAAACACTTGATAATGTATGTTTTAACCCTTATTAGATAAATCATACAAATATATTCTCAATATAAAACATAAAAAAACTCAATAGCAAAAACACTATTTGCACAAAGATTTTACCCTAGATACCCAAAACTAGGAAAACCAGAATGCTTTTTCTATATCTCTCAATGATTTCGTGTCGTCACCCCTTGTACCCCCCACACCACTAATTATATGGGGTAGGGAAACCCCCCTCGTTAGGAACTGTGGTGTAAATAAGGCTAATCATGCAAATAGTATACCACATAGCCAAAAGTTTCCCACTTCTTGTTTTCTTTTCATATAGGAGGTTATAAGAGTACATGATCAACAATCCATGGAAGTAATTCCAATTGTTTCTCTACACCAATAAAACTTCTTAGTGCTCACATATTTTTCAATGAATCTACGACATTCTTCAATGTGTCCATAAACCCCCTATTTTGATTTTTCTCTTGTACTTATCACAATTTGAGCTACTCCGCTCCCCTGCTACCTTCCCTTCTCCTTAGTATTTTAATAATAAAATAAATATTTAATTATTAGTAATATAATTACTAATTAATTATTATTTATAATACTAAAATTTAATTAATTATATTTAATTAAAACATACTCAGAAATTAACTTATTTCAAGAATGAATATATGCCTATTTTAGCTTTGGAATTAGTGAGAGTGTTGAAGCATGATTAACATTAACAAAGTATTCTCCGATTGGGGTGCCAAGTGTACAGAGAAAGGAGTGAGGTGGTAGGAGACCGTACGGGCCACACGGTAAGACCATGATGACATGTGGTGAGGGATGTGGGTGGTACCACCAACGCCCTATAATGATGACATTAAATATGGATGTGCATAGAGGAGATATTCGAGGACGCTACAAAAAACAAAAGAGCCCATGCAACTGTTAATTCAACTTTTGTGTTTGAATGATGGAATGATGGAATTTGCAAAGATGTGAATTCTCCAGCCCCCATTAAAATGACCCTACAAGTTGATTCTTTCAGTTTTTTCACTCTATAAGCATCAACGTACGATTATGCATGATGGAGAATATCTAGCGCTTTCCCTTGTTAATATATTTAACAAGGGAAAGCACTAGATATTCTCCATCATGCATAATTGTACGTTCTTTGATTTGGCTGAGCCCACATGTCCCACTTGAGAAAATGCTTAAGAGGACTACACTTTCTATCATTCCATAGAAAATTACTCATGCATTTTTGGATCTTGTTAATAGTGGACTTTGCAATCTTTGTTAGAGTAAACTAATACACAAGTAAACCTTCCAGAGTTGACTTGATAAAAGCCATCCGTCCCCCTAAAGTGAGCCATCTATAACACCAATTATTAATCTTTCCTTCAACCCTCTTAATGAGCCAACCCCAATCCTCAGCTCTATATTTGTTGCATTTAAGTGTGTCTAACATAACTCTACTTTCAACATCTTGCTTCATGCAAAATGCACCATACTTTGAATTTACAAAGACCTGAATTCTCCAGCCCCCATTAAAATGACCCTACAAGTTGATTATTTCAGTTTTTTCACTCTATAAGCATCAACGTACGATTATGCATGATGGAGAATCTCTAGCGCTTTCCCTTGTTAATATATTTAACAAGGGAAAGCGCTAGATATTCTCCATCATGCATAATTGTACGTTGGATTTGGTAATAATTGTCTCCATATTTTGGCTTTCTGACCCGCAAAACATAATTAATTGTCTCCAATCCGCCTAATTTTGGTGATAATTGTCTCCAATCCGCCTAATTTTGGATGCTCCTCATACACTAAGTACCTTGACCATATCAATGGAATTCCCAACTCCTAGCATGGTTCCCACCACACCAACACAACTATTGGAGATTCAAACGACCTCACCACTTAGAAAATGATACGAAATTATTTCACCCCCTTGTACTAGAACAATACATAGAAAGAATAACATAATTAATAGAAGAGATAAAAATATGAATTAGAGAAAGGCATGGATCACATATTAAAGGAAATAATAGAGCTCATGTACAAATTTCCATATTTGTTGCATTTATGTGTGTCTAACATAACTCTACTTTCAACATCTTGCTTCATGCAACATGCACCATACTTTGAATTTCCAAAGACCCAGGAATTCTCCACCCCCCATTTAAATGACCCTACAAGTTGATTCTTTTAGTTTTTTCACTCTATAAGCATAAACGTACGATTATGCATGATGGAGAATCTCTAGCGCTTTCCCTTGTTAATATATTTAACAAGGGAAAGCGCCAGATATTCTCCGTCATGCATAATCGTACGTTGGATTTGGTGATAATTGTCTCCATATTTTGGCTTTAGCATATATTGTGCAAGTGTACTTCAGAAGTATAAGAACCTGGATTGACATTTAATGCTTGTAATTTATCTCACAATTAATTTACCCATTAGGATGCTTTGACCTAGTAACTTGAGAGATGAAAAAGATCCTATCACATTAATGTGAGGATCCATTTTCATAATGAACATTAGGAAAAGACAATATTCATTGCAGTTGGTAATATAGTCAACTAGTAGACTATTAAATTTTTAACAAAGTTGATGAAAGAATGCAAGGAATTTAAGGTTGCATTTCAATTTTGAAAATTTTCTACAATAATTTTTGTAGGATAATTTGTTAATGCAAGTTTCCATAGTTATTTATAATTTTTATTTTAATAGAAAGAGCCTTCAACCAAAAATACCCAAGGTTAGTCACGCGTGTGCCCTTTGAGACACATTAGGTCATCCCACCAATTCATGCCCCATGCTTCATGAGTTGAAGGGTATCCTTCATACCCCTTAAGCACCCCCATTTCTCCCCACTCCATCATGTGATGTTGCCACCTCATCACGTAATAAGGGTTTAAGAACCAACGACCTCTTGTCTATTTATGTGAAGCACAAACATTATACACTTGACATTGTCTCAATCTCCGACGATATCAGGATGTGTTGGTCACCATACATCATGCCTCAATAGTAGCACCACCACTTACACCAACCTCATATGTTGATGATTCCTCTTCCACCATTTATTATGTCACGAACTCGGTTAATTAGTATTTGGCATGCCCTTGAGTGCTCTATGTTAAAGACACTCATCTTACCTATATGTTTCCTGTACTCATCAAATACCATCATCACTGCATGCATCAAGTGACATATCCCCCTCATCAAGATCCCAATCCGCCTAATTTTGGATGCTCCTCATACACTAAGTACCTTGATCATATCAATGGAATGCCCAACTCCTAGCATGGTTCCCACCACACCAACACAACTATTGGAGATTCAAACGACCTCACCACTTAAAAAATGATACGAAATTATTTCACCCCCTTGTACTAGAACAATACATAGAAAGAATAACATAATTAATAGAAGAGATAAAAATATGAATTAGAGAAAGGCATGGATCACATATTAAAGGAAATAATAGAGCTCATGTACAAATTTCCATATTTGTTGCATTTATGTGTGTCTAACATAACTCTACTTTCAACATCTTGCTTCATGCAACATGCACCATACTTTGAATTTGTAAAGACCCAGGAATTCTCCACCCCCCATTTAAATGACCCTACAAGTTGATTCTTTTAGTTTTTTCACTCTATAATCATAAACGTACGATTATGCATGATGGAGAATCTCTAGCGCTTTCCCTATAAGGGGATATAATCATTCTTGCCTTCCATATAGATAATGAAAATGATTGTTCTAAGTCTCATGTTGCTTCTCATGTTATTTTATAAACCTTGGTTGGAAAGAAAAATAGGAGGGCTGAAATGTAAGAAATATAGAACATATTGGATTTAACATCCCCAAATTGGATTTTACTCTGAGGTATTGACTTTTTGAAATCTATTTTGTGAATGTTGACCAATAGATATACATCATGGAGGATGAAAGATGAAGATCAACCGAATCCCATATGGAGTCTCGGGGATCGGAGGATGTTCAGGGTATTTAAATATAATCTTAAATCTACATACATGTGTGTACATATGGAATTGATTTGTTTACTAACTTTGTGAGTGAAATTAGTTGTTAACAAGTTTCATATTTTAATTTTTAGGAGGCAAGAGGAGAAGGCTTTCTACTCCATCAATGGAGTGTGGCCAAGGTTCAACCGGTCGAGGTAACATGGTGCCGGAAGGGGTGATATTTATTCCCCCGAAGGCCAGCAATCAATGGCTGCTGGTTCTCAGCAGGGTCGCTGTGGGTCTGGTTCTCAGCAGCATCATTCTGGGGCTGGTTCTCAGCAGGGTCGCTGTGGGTCTGGTTCTCAGCGGCATCATTCTGGGGCTAGTTCTCAGCAGGGTCATGTTGGAGATGATGTTAACCAACAACATCAAGGTTGCCATCAATTTCAATATTTTTTCATTAAATTTTTACAACTTTTTTTACACATGTTTTTTCTAATATATGAAATTATATATATATTGATGCAGAGGCTCAAAATGTTCGAGCCAGTGGTCAAAAAAGACGCAGGGTAGCGCGCTACATTGAAGAAGAAGGTTGTCAACCTAGCACAACTTATCCGGCTGAGATTACTGATATACCATGGGAAAGGAACATGGCGGAATGCACCTTACAAAGGTGTGAAAGCCTTTATGCAAAATTGCAGACAAATCTCCAGGATTTGACTATACCTGCTGAGAGTAGACAAATCCTACAGATAGTTGCACATTCATTGAGTGAAATGGTAAAAGTGTACAAAGATTTGGGGCCAACCACTGATTCGTTTGTAGAAGTGATGAGACAGAGAAGAGAAGCAGTGATAGGTCCCGATAAATGGCAATACATAAAAAAACAAGTTTCAAGACAGGACGCTAAGTCAATGTTTAATTTTAAGGAAGGGCCAAAAAGAAAGATGTTGAAGGTGCAGTATTTCAAGCACCCAGACATAGCAAAATATTTGTATAGTCGACATCTTGCGGCCTTTGGAAGGCTTCCATGGAACGATGAGGTTCCTCTTTATTTTGCACAAATGTTTTATGCAGAATTTTTCAAGGGTATGAAACCCGACTACAATGATCTTCCTTCAGAATTTTATGGCCCGGGGAGAGGTCGATTATGTCAACGTATGGGCGCAAAGCGAGATGTGGAGTTGCCTCGCCCTGAGCCGCCATTGGTGAGTCGACCGTCTCGAGTCGAAACCTTGCGATCAGAGATGGATGCGACTTCTCAAATAAGTCGTGAAGCAAGAGATGTTATGATTGAAAATGTTCATAGCGGATTGAGTGGAGTCGATCTTGGCTTAAATCGAAAAAGAGCACGTCAATATGCACGTGCCAATTTTGTTTATCATACAGATGAGGAGATTTACAGCATGAATGTTGAAGATCTCCGAACATACGCAATAAATTGTCGCAATGGTCTGCAAGACCTAATTTTTCGTGAGGAAGAGGGCACCGGAACGGTATGTGTTAGTGACCTTAGGATTTAAAATTATATTTACATATACATGTGTACAATTTGTAATAAATACATGTGTATGTACACATGTATACATTTATTTGTATGTGTACATTAATCTAACAAAAAGGTATGATTATATGTTAAAACACCATTTGCGGTTCTCAGGCATGATGCGTGATGAAAATGTTAATATTACGTTCGGGACCTCTGGCTCAAACGATGCAGATGGGTCTGCCCATCATGATATGTTGGCACATGTATGTTAGTGTTTTTTAAGTGACTCTAAAATAAATAATTGTTGCCACACATGTACATGTATGTATATATATAATTCGATAAAGTGTTTTAACAGGTACCGATTCCGTCTGATGTTTTTGGGATCCCGGTACCTTCTTATTCTTTAGGAGATATACCTTATACTTCATTGGGAGATGACCAAGTATGGACAATTTTTCACAAGTTCAAAATTTATGTTACCTCAAAAAGTTCCATAAAAATTGAGATATATAGAGAGAGATCTATATTTTGAGTTATTTAAAATTTTTTGAATTTAGGTTTGTATAGAAGATTTTTTTAATCCGAGGACTTTAGCGACGGAGATAGGGACATCCACAACATTTGAAGAAGTTTTCTTTAGTTCTTTTTTTTAATATTATTGTTCAAATAAGTTTATATATATGTACACACGTGCATTTTCATTTGAAAGTTTTTAATTTATATAAATTATTTATGTATATATAGTTATATATAAATTTATATTTAACTGTACATGTATATTGTACAGGTTACCACTACAGATGTTTCTATGGCAGATACTCTTCATCAAATGGAGAGGCAACCTTACGAGGTATTGCGCTATTTTTTTGTTATATTTTGTTTTTTACATGAAGTTCTAGATATATATATATTCTCGTTAATTTTTAAAACTTCAAATTTTAATGTTCAAGTACATGTACATTGTGTATGTAGGTTTTCCCTTTACAAGGTAGCGAGCCAATCGGGACCCAGAGGCTAGATCTTCCATTTGACGGACAAGACCTACAGTAGATTTGATTTTATTTCAAAATTTAGATGGTTTTAAAATTTGTTAAACTTGATACAGTTTGATACTTGAGTGAGATTTACAATTTTTGGACATAGTTTATTACAATATGTTTTTTGGACATATTTTTGGACATATATGTTAAATGTTTTTGTTGGATAGTTGAATTATAATTGGCATGGCATGTGATATTTAATGTTTTAAATATTTTTGTTAGATAGTTGAATTATAATTGGCATGGCATGTGATATTTAATGTTAAATGTTTTTGTTAGATAGTTGAATTATAATTGGCATGGCATTTGAAGTTTTTAAAACTACATGAATGATGGAATGTGAACCTACATTTGCACATGTGGTAAATTGAAATGTTAAAGTTTGTAACAAGACAATCCCCATTGATTTCATTACATTATATATGTTGATTTATGATTTGATATAATTGCATACATATGATGGTACATTACTTGTAAAGTCATTGGATTTCATTACATTATATATGTTGATTTCTGATTTGATATAATTGCATACATATGATGGTACATTACTTGTAAAGTCATTGGATTAATAACTTGTTCATTGATTTCAGTTTTCTTTGGATGGTTTTAGTACTTTTGGCATGTGAATGTGGAGTAATGTTGTCATTGAATTACATTTGACATTTGATATTTAATGTTAAATATTTTTGTTGGATAGTTGAATTATAATTGGCATGGCATGTGATATTTATTGTTAAATGTTTTAGTTGGATAGTTGAATTATAATTCTAATGGTATCTGAATTTTTTAAAACTACATGAATGATAGAATGTGAACCTACATTTGCACGTGGTAAATTGGAATGTTACTTGTAACAAAACAATCCGCATTGATTTCATTATGTAGTATATGTTGATTTCTGATTTGATATAATTGCATGTATGATGGTACATTACTTGTAAAGTCATTGGATTAATAGTGTTCATTGATTTCAGTGTAAGCGCAAAAAATTATTGACAATGTAGAATGATTTTTGTGTTATAATAACTAAAACTAATAATATTGGAGAGAAAGAGAGACTTGAGGTATGGTGTTTACTACAAGAGTTTGAGCTAAATATTTAAATGGTTTATCTATCTTTCATAAAATAGTTTAAGATTGATCACAAGAATTAAGAGTTCATGTCTCGGTCCATCATTGGTATGGTCCATCATAGAATGATCATCCATGTCAATGACTCTTAATTCTATCTTTCCAAACCATGACCCTACTCTCACATGTGTGCTTTTCATGACACCGGTCGTGCTACTTTTATCCTTGAGTTGACTGCCTTGAAAGCACTCAACTCTTTCTCGATGCTAGCCTTCCTCTTTCTAAGAGATGAAGCTGCCTTTCGACTTGGGAAGCTATGGGTAGCCCCGTGTCTATCAAAGCAGAGAACTTTTTCCCATGTACGGTTGTAGACATGAATCTCAAGTCCAAGGTACTTTCATCATCATTCCTCCTTGTCTTGTGCCTTACTTTCGCAATCTTCTTCAACATTTCCTCTTCCAATATGTTTTTCGAACTAGCCCTTGGCTTAGCAGTGCTTTTCACATATCTCTTCTCATGAAGCTCCATTTAACAATTTGATCCTGGACTTGCTTGAATTGGTTCAAGCTCTTTCTTTTTCGAATTCTGTCTAATCGCTCTAATACGACATATATTGACTCCTTCCAAACGAAGTGCACCAATCCTCTTAGTGTGGTCGTCTTAGTGTGGCGTGTGATATTTAAATTGTTAAATGTTTTTGTTGGATTGTTGAATTATAATTGGCATGTGGCATGTGAAGTTTTTAAAACTCCAGTTTTGGATGGTTTCAATCTACATTTTGCATGTGATATTTAATGAAACTTTAAATGTTAAATGTTTTAATGATGCACAATATATAATCGAAAGAGTTTTAAGACTTAAAGTTTTGGATGGTTTCAATTTACAACTTAAAGTTTTGGATGGTTTCAACCTACATTTGCACATATGGTAAATTGAAATTATGAACTACTTGCAACAAGACAATCCCCATTGATTTCATTGTATATGTTGATTTCTAATTTGATATAATTGCATGTATGATGGTACATTACTTGTAAAGACATTGAATTAATAATGTTCATTGATTTTACTTTAAGCGCAAAAAATTATTGATAATGTCTAGAACGATTTTTGTGTTATAATTTAATTAAACCTAATAATATTGGAGAGCAAGAGAGATGAGGTATGGTGTTTACTACAAGAGTTCGAGCGGGGCATTCAGTGACAACTTTTACTAGAAACTTGAAACAAAGAGAATCTATTTTTGGCTAGGACATCATGTAAGATGCTCGACATAAACAGTAAAATTGTACTTAAAAGCCGAGATTCGGGCAAGTGGGGACAACCACTTGTTATCTCGTCCCTTGGAGGCTAGGCCATATGGGGACCGAATCTGACTTTACAAAATAAAGTGAAATAGTTTGTACCATATGGTCGGAGAACATATACAAAAGCAATTAATATACAAGAACAATTAATTTCATTCTAGAATATATATATCCAATACATATTTAACATTTTTAATCAATGCACATGTATAGAAAAACTATTTTCAGTGGAAACTAGAGCACGTGCTTGTACCCAAACAATTTGTAACATTTGCAAACCACAAATAACATGAGCAGTTCAATTTGTAGTTGAGTACTGAAAGGTTTAAAAGATAATAAATTGTTGTCCTGACACTTCACTCAAAAAAATTCTAATGGAATTCCATCCTCAATAATCCGTTCATGATCGGATTTTGACATTTTCCATTTCTTAATTTTTTATTTTTTCTTTGATTGAACTTCTATCAACTTTATGCGTGCTGCACACACCAAGTGACTATATTGACAGCTTATGGAATCAGGTTCATAGTCTTCGAAGTAAACAAAGTCTCCACTTTCACGAGTTTGTTTGAAAAAATAACCTTTCAGTATAATAGACCCTTTGTCATACTGAAATCCGTGATCATTATAGTCTTGTAATAATTTCATTTTTTGTTCGGTGCAACGCATCAAATAATACTTCACATTTTCATCGTTGTCAATAGGTGCAATTACAGCAAAAACATCTCCTGCACAATAAAATAAATTTAACATTTAATTATGCATATTTAAATTTAAATTTGTAAATCTTTAAATCATTAAAAAGTAATTCAATTGTTACCTTCTCTAACAAGATCAGAAACTCGATCACCATCAGATGATATTGTAGTTTCCTCTGATTCCATTTCTTCAATCATTGCAACAGACATTTTTCCCTTTGTATTTAGCTCTGTATGTTTCCAATCGTTCACATACATTTTGTTTTCACAGATGTCATTGGATTTTGTGTTGTCTATGCAAACATCACAAAAACAAGAATATTTTCTTTTATCCAATGCAAACACATTTGTGGACAATTTTGTTTGAATTGAATGCAATTTTCGAGTCCCTTTTATTGTTCCAACTTCATTTCCAATTGATCTATTTACGTCTCCGATTCCAATATGCCCGAAAAACCTTTATATGGAAAATTAGAAAAAGAATTTGTAAATATGATATCAAAATACAATTAAAAATAATCAGTGCATGATAAATGTACAATGTTTAAAATTAGATTACCAATATAAATTAAATTGAATGTACCTTTGCACTTCTCGTGATGGGTTAATCTCATGGCTTAGAGCATTTTTGCACCATTGAACAACTTCTTCGGCGTTTGCAAGTCGGCGTGCAAAGTGGTTCATTTGATATCTTCGAAGTGCTCGTTTTATGCATGCTCCTGCACCGTCATGTTCTCCTTTTCCATGGCCAGTCTCAAAGAAATTCCAACAATGTTTAATGGAGGTTTTCTTATGAAGACGACACAACCAAAAAAATGATCGTGCAAATTTGAATTGACCTGCGCATCCGTCTGACCATATCCAATGTTCATTGAATGTTATTCCACGATTTTTCAATGAATCATAAATTTTTCCAAAACAATGTTGTACAAAACATGTATCATGCGTACGATCGTCACTGATATAAAAATGATATTCTTTAATGATAGGTCGATTTTCACTCGTGCTTTCTATATGATCGACATTTTGTTCAGCATGTCTATATAGAATATGAACGAGCATGGAGACTTGGTCAGAGTGATAGTATTCACTCTGAATTTCTTTTTGTGGAGCAAATGTGTAGTTTTCTGCAAAATCAATCATTGAAAAAATGGTTCCTGGTGGAAAAACTTCACGAGATTTTTTGAATTGCAAGTCTTGCCATCGAGCTCTATGGGAATGCATGGTGTATTTGTAAATTTCTGCTTCAAACTTTCTCAAAAAGTCTATTAGAAAAATTTCGTCTTCTCGTAATTCGATTTTTTTAACACTATCTGCACTTTGAATCGATGTACTGGTATATTCGTATCTCTTCCATTTCACTTTCATGTTGGACAATGATTGATCATTTATATCAATACGATATTTTTTTTGAAATTTAGTCAAATTTCCACAATCATCGCATTTTTTACCACCAACACATTTCTTTTTGTAAAATAGTTCATCGCTTTCTCTTTCACATAGAATTTGAGATATGAATTTACGGATACTGGAAGGAGGAGGTGAATCATTCCATAATGTTCTACCGAAATCAAGGAATGTGTCATAATATAACTCAAATTCCACATGATAACGGCAACAACAAGTGTCGCGTACGGTGATAGGTTTTACATACCATGGTTTTTGTTGAACAAAAGCACTGAGTGAAACTTGAATTTGACGATTCTCTTCTTTGAGCTTGTTGAATAACTCTATTTGAGTGGTTTCCAAGAGATGTTTTTCATGTTCTTCGTATTGATTTCGTGCTATTCTTCTTCGCATCACATGTCTTGCAGTGGGTGAAACACGCGAATTGTTCTTCCAATATTCATATATTATTTTTTTAACATCTTCTCCAAGTCTATCTTTGTATGATTGCCTACAAATAGCTCTCCAACAAGCGAGTTCATCATTTACGTCTATTTGCAGTCGAAATTTTCGATGTTTGTGCAGAGTTTTTCGCGAGGTTCCCAGTGCTCGTGCCATAGATGCTAGATTCAAACGATTCTCTTGAGTACTTGGTGAAACCATTGCCATTTGTATTCCTCTACGTATATTTGAAACATTTTTATCTCTAGATCTCCTAATTGACTCAATAGCACTACTCATATTTTTTATAACCTCTTCTTTCATTTTTTTATCTTTGGTTGATTTTCGAATACCCAATAGTGTCGTCGCTTCTTTTAATTTCCTTGATGATAAGAGACATTTCAACATTTGAGCTTGAACTGTCACCTCAGTTTTGAAAAACATTTCCAAAATTTTCTCGACACGATATCGTATAAAATAGTCAAGTTTTTTATCTCCATATGTGCGAGTGTCGACATTTTCTAACATCTCATTATCGATAGTGATTTCATCTGTACATATTCGAAAAAATAGTACATATTCAATAAATAACTAAATTAATAAATATGTCGATAAATATTAGGAAAATTTTAAATATATCAATAGATCATAATATTTACATTTACATACCCGATTCAATTTCTGCTTGAGGTTGATTTTCTTCTTCAATATTTTGAGGAGTATCTCTGTCTATTTACATTAAACAAAATATTTTTCAAACTAGTTCATCAAATAAAAATTAAGCTTCACATTGTACATTGGGAAAACTTTAAAAATATATCAATAGATCATAATATTTACATTTACATACCTGCTTCAATTTCTGCTTGAGGTTGATTTTCTTCTTCGATATTTTGAGGAATATCTCTGTCTGTGTACATCAAACAAAATATTTTTCAAACTAGTTTATCAAATAAAAATTAAGCGTTACATTTTACATTAGGGAAATTTTAAATATATATCAATAGAGCATGTAATATTTACATTTACATACATGCTTCAATTTCTGCTTGAGGTTGATTTTCCTCTTCAATATTTGAGAGAGCCTCTAACTTTCTTTTGCGATATTGTCTCGTCTCTTCTCTACGTTCCTCGGGCTTTCTTTTTCGATCATATTTTCTCACACAAGTTCTTCGATTTCCCATGATAATAGGGTATGAGGTTTAAAAAATTTCCTTTAAAAAATTAGACAATAACTCAATTACAAACAATATCACAAAAGATTTAATTTTAAAAAATCTTTTCTAAAAAATACGTAATCCAATCCAAAACACGTACATATCTCTAAGAAAAATCACACCGCCTCCAAGAAATGTCTTCCAAAAAAATTCTTTAAATCTTAAAATGTAAAGAAAAATTTTTGAACAAAAAAGCTCAAAAGATTTATTTCAACACAAAACCCGTACATACCTCAAAGAAAAATCACGTCGCCTCCAAAAATGTCTTCCAAAAAATTTTTTTAAATTCAAACTTTGAACCTCCAAGAAAAATCACGCCGCCTCCAGAAAATGTCTTCCAAAAAATTTTTTTGACCCCAAACTTTGAAGAAAAATTTTTGAATTCAAAACAAGTTGTAAGATGAAATGACTTTATAATGCTCATAAAACACCTTCTAGAAATATTTAAAAAAAAACAAATTACCAGGGTTCAAACCTTCATACCATTCCCTCGCTTTCCCTTCTAATATTTCCATGAACATCTTCATGATGAAATCCTCATGCCATTCGAACTTCAACTTCCATGAATGTATATGGAATTTAATGAGATGTAATGAAGCATCATCAACATTCTCATCTTGAAAAATAGGAAGATTTCTTTGCCAATTTACCTGAGGAATTTGTGTGGGAATCCTAGAATGTGATCTCTATTCATTGGAGCGTACCTATGTTGTATTCTTGGATTCATCTTGTCCATCATCCAGAGGATGGAATCATTGTATATTCGCAACTAGTCTGGATTCTTATACCAGTGGAGCCTTTAGGTAAACTGAAAAACTATGGAGTCGCTAGGTGGATGATTTCAACCTTCATGTGTCTAGTTGTTTTTCCACCATCAACAACCAGATACCAATCTTGGAAAATTATTGAATCATACAATATTTTGACTAGGGTTTCTCAGTTGTGATGAAATATTAATCTTTTTCAATAACTCGTTCCCTAGTATAGTCACCATTATGTTGGCACTCTATAATTTAGAAAATTGGCAAAACTAAACTATAAAGCACAAAATCAAACTTCTTTGGAGTCCAAGACCTAGCCTTTCCCTAACTCAAAGAGGGGTCTCTTTTTTTATGATTTAAATCAATTTAACTTGTTGGTTATAGTTTCATATGTTAGACTAGTTACAATGATGGGGGTTGTATGTTTTTGTTGATTGGTTGGTTGGACAGATATGGCTGTAGAGGCTATTACATTGGGCGATGGAGTCAGAGGCTGGAAAGGCACATCAAAAGCAAGAGAAAATCGCAGGGAAAGCTAACTATTCGAAATGAATCTTAAGAGAATTATGAATTAGGAGGTGGAAGAAAAATTAAGGTTCAGTAGTGACTAAAGAGAAATTAAGAATTATTTAATTAGAATTCAGTAGAAAACATTTAGATTGTAAATGCAGACAGAATTAAGGCGCTCCAACAACGAATCTTAATCTAAAATTTCTGATTTACAATTAGATGATAAGATACACAGCATATAAAACAACGGAAACATTTAAACAAATAAGAAACATGTCACCATTTTAACACAGCTCAATAATCCTGTAATCGGTTTTTTATTATAGATGTCCATCTTCAAAAATTACAGTGCTCCAATAGTAGTTCTTACAATACAGTTGCTAAAATATACAACCCCTGTTAATGAGAATTATAACAGTATTTAACTAACAACTAAGTCAGTTTTCCCTAATCTACTATGGAAAAATTTATTTATTAAAAAATAATTGAAATTAGAAAAGTGTGGCCATGCAAGGCCCGAATAAAGAAAATATTTGACTAACACTGTCTGTATAATTAATTATGGTAACTCTTCAAGAATGGAAAACTCAGGTGGCTCTTCGTGAATCAACAAAGTGGCTTGGAGGCGGTCGTGATGGTTTCGAAGAGGTAACCAATGGAGGCTCTAACATATGGATATATTATACATAACACTTGCATTTAGTAATTAATCTGGTGAAGTGCTGGCCACTTCACATGGATTGGTGTCAGTGCTGGTGCGTCTTGCTGCCCCTTTAGTCTCAGTTGTTCTATCTCTCCATAAATGCCCGACTCAAATTTTATCGTATTTTTCTTTATGACGTTCAGCCTTGCCCTACATTTTACCATCCTTGGTGGGTTTGGTTTGATTTTTTCTACCGTGAGTAGTCTTTTTCCTCATAAATGGCACAAAAACCTTATATGCCAGGTTTTGGAGGGATGGCAGTTGGCGAACGTGCTGCAACAGCAATGGTAGTGGCCAAATGAATACGGCGTCGGTTTGGAGGTGTGCGAAAACAAATTTTAGGAGGGTGTATTAGGTGGTAAGTGGTAATATAGAAGGGGGTCCAAAATAACAGAAGGACGACATGTAGCGCGGAGGGAGTAAGTGATACCACCCATTTCGGACCCCCTCCTCCCCATGGTTAAATCCCGAAAGCTGAGGGGGGGTGCGAAATGCACCAAGACCACCGGATGAGGAGGGGCTACTTTGAGATGGAGGAAATATGGAGCATGAGGAGGAGAAGGTAATGAAGTGGCGGTAAGGTGGGACCAGAATCGACCCTTTCTATACTTTTTCTACCCAAGCCTTTTGGGTCATTTTCAACCCTTCTTTGAAGAAAAATCAGCGTAAAACACCATTTACTAGGACTTGAACTCCTTTAGGCATTTTCTCTTAAATACATCGCATCTGCATCAACATCGCACTTCGCATGGTGGAAGACTTAACATTTACCCTTCGCACTTTAATCTTTAAAACTTGTGACGCGTGATTTGCGATCGGGCCCCACCGCATTGCATATCACACTTTGAAATTTTTAACATTTAACATGGCAGCTAACTTGTAAAATTTATAATGCACGTTTTGCACTCGGGTCACATTGCAAGTTAAAGATTTTAACTTGCCAGGGCTAATTTTTAAATTTTTCAAAATTTGGGGGAGAGGGACCCATTGGAAAATGCGGCGAAGTATTTATGAATCAGCGAAAAGTTTAAGGTGGTTAGTGTTTATATGATATGATATATCATATGTATTGCAACAACTTATGAAGTAGGGTGACGAAGGTGTAGAGGTGGGGCTGACTTACCGCATCGCAAAATTCAATGGATAGACTTGTGGGCGCGCACAATGGTAAGTCAAATGTGATGCGATATCGCAATCACAAATCAGCGATCAAAACATTTAGACTTTAGTTTCCATGGAATATATGTAAAGTTTGTGAAATGTGATGAGGGCCCACTTTTGATCGTGATTGGGAATGAAAAAGAAATGAAATGGTAAAGGGGGAAGAGTAAAGTGGAAATCTCGAAAAAAGGTAAGGTTTCAAAGTATTTCAAATTAAAATGGAATGAAAAAGGAAGCATGGTGGGGAATGGGTGGCGGAGTTTATAACATAAAGTCTGAAACTTTATAATAAGTGAGTTTATAAAGTAATAAGCCTCGAAAAGTTGTATATGTGGGTTTTGGAGGTTTGAATGGGATTTAGAGCATAGGAGAATTTGGAAAAATGACAGGGGCAAAGAGGGTGATTGAAATGAAATGGAATGAGGGTAGAAATAAATTTTGATCCCCATCACACCTTGTCAGCAACACTTCCTTCCTTCTATTGGGCAGAGAGGCAGATTGATTCCATTGAAGCTCCTTACAGTTAGGAGTTCCCTTTATTTCTATAAAAATAAATGATAGCCATATAATGTTATTTTCATTAGTGACAAATCTAATCAATAGTCACTCATCTTGTGATATTGTGAAATACAGGAGTCTAACATCGACTGCTAGTGGGTTGGGACCATTGGCTGTCCCCAACCCCCCATACTTCAATGTATTACACCATAACACAAATTAAAATCCTACAGTGGTTAAGATTTGATGCATAGCACAAGTGGTGAGCCTTGCGTGTGCCATGCTGGTGGTCTAGGTTTCGATTCCTGAAACCTCCACAATAATTTTAATACACCATTACAGGGACACGTGGCGGCCTCAAGGCTGGCCACATGTCACCTTTTGATTGGCTATTTCTAAAACTCGTACCATGAATAGAATTGCACCACTTTTCAACCTACGGTTGTCTCTAAGGAAGGAGTATTCCTCAGAATATTCCTTTTGCTGACTGTACATCCCAGTCAACCTTGGCCAAATTTTCGTAAAATTTACCTGTTTGGATTTTTTATTAGAATGCGATATCTCTCTCATATGAGATCGGTTCTTTGAACCATTCATGGCACTATAATAAGGAATATGACATCTACGCAACCATCCTAGTTTCAACCCATTCCTATAATTTTGAATTTCGAGCAAAATTTATGAATTCCTTATCAAGAATTTTTAAATAATTTTTTGTATTATTACACCTAGGAAGGGAACATAGAAAGATGTTACTAGTCCCCCTCAATGGGATGGGTTCTTGTATATCCTCAACACTTTAGATCTAAGATCTCTCTCTCTTGATGGTGCAGAAAACCCAAACAAAAATGGAACTTAAAGGGAGCTCACAAGAAAAAAAGTGGAAAAATATGACAATGATGGGGGATCGAAGTCACAGAAAAAGTTCAGATCTAGACTGATCTTTACGAAACAAAAGGTAGTGAATGAGTGGGAAAACCCTTCTACTTATAACAAAATATTGAGTTAGTCTAGATATTGGTGCGTATTAAAATATTATTAACCAAATCTAGATCCAACTTTTATGGAATATTTTATTATTTTTGTTGAAGGGAAAAGGAATTTGAATTTGGTGAAATCCATTTATTGAGAAATAATAAATAAATAAATAAATAAATGATTATTTATTATTTTAAGAATATTGTTGAGTAATAATTAAATAAATAATGATTTATTCAATTATTTATAAATTATTTAGTCAAAAGTAACAATGAATATTATTTAAATAATGTTTTAAATAATTATTCCTAGAAAATAATAAGATAAATAATGATTTATCTAATTGAATTTCCTATTTTGCGTTAAATATGACTAGGAATATTAATTAAATGTTGGTTTAATTAGTTATCCCTTGAATAAAATAAAAAAAATAAGGATTTATTCAATTATTAGTCATGGGGTTTCCTATTTAGACTAGAAAGCGCTTAATAAATTATGGGCTATTAAGTTAATTTTCATAGTGAAATTGATTTTACTATGGTAAAATTGGTCTTACATGGTGTACTTTAGTCCATATATTAGTAACATATTAGATGACCAAAACTTTGTGTAACATATTTCCCCCCAGCATGCAAGCGTTAGGAGCTAATCGTAAGAGCAAAGTATGTTGTGAGAACTCAATCACTAGACACCAAAGGGGAGTCAGAGAGAGAGAAATATAAGGCAAACTGAAGTGAGAGAGGAAAATACCCTGAGGAGGAGAGACTTATATGTGCAGAAAGTCTCTTTTATGAGTGATTACGTGTTCTACATGATGCGGAGGAGGCATACCTATGCCCATCAAGATAACAAAGTACAGAGAATAATGGTGTGTCCAATAAACATGGGACTGAACTATATAATACATTCTAGCTTAAACATAAGCTAGATAAAAACATGATAATAAATCCCACATACATATTGTGCCTGGGACAATAGCAAGGAATTATACAATAATATCTGAGTACGTGAGATATAAGTACAACCAAAGAGGCCCTGTAAAACAGGAGAGGGCTCTGAAAATCTGAATGACACATGAAAAATAAATAGGTGCTGCAAGCGACTGGGACCGGAACCATCAAATATATGGATTTGTATCCAAGGCTATAGCAGAAAGGTCATTCGTGCATGTGGGGGGCTACTTGAGGGGCCACCCCCTCATGAGGTCTGAAACATCTCACACACACCCAAGAATCAGTGGTGCAATCGGTTACATCACTGAACCATCGAGTATACAGATCTCGATCATGCGATAAGGAGCTAGAACTGAGAAACAATCAAGTCAAAGGGCAATAGAGGGTCACTTTTGCTGATTCAAGGTACCAACCAAGAGTGGAAGCTGGAATCAAGGTACATTTCCCTCTAGAATTGTCTTGTGGAATGAATAAGTTGATATCGACAGAAGGAGGTCTACCATATGTGAGGCAATGAGGAATCCTCAACTAAGGCATGAGGTATAATAGTATATTGATGGATATACTAACACCAGGGATGATGGTGGAATGGGAGGTACCGAGTAGTAGGCTGACGATTTCCCTTATTAGAGCATAAAGGGCATCTATGACCTATTAGGTACTAACTCGACCCTGGAGGGGATAGGGAATAATATGACTGAAGGAAAAAATGAGTGACACGAGAGAGGAACAAAGCAATGAAGGATGGAGGACTGTGATAGGATACAAAAGGAAATTGGGACAGACTCCATCAATGTGATGATGACTAAAATCTGATGCTCTAAACAAGGGCGACTCGATGATTCTGCCACAGAGAAGAGGCTTGGTGGGGACCATAAAATAATGAGGACAAGATGGTTACTCATGAAGAAAATTGACACGAGTGTGGAGAAGTAGGAAGGTAAGGTGGTGCCCCAAGTACAAGTGTGGCAAGTGAAGAAATTCAATTTTGAGGAGCGGTGAAGTGACCCTTCTTGGGAAAAATGTATCCAGGTGAAGTATCAAATCACCAAAAATGAAAGAATACCCATTTGAGAACGGTGTTGATGGTTTTTCAAACTGAGCTACAGTTTGGTCGCAGCTGGAAAAAGAAAAATATGTGGTTTCTCTTTTAATAAGGCATTTTACCTTCAATTTTACTCATTTTCAAGTGTAGCTGTGGTGAATGTAGAGAGGATAAAATGCCCTAAAGCTTGTAGAAATCGTAGTGGACAAACCCTCCATTGGAATCGAGATTTCTTAGTTGCAGGTAAGAGTCCTAACCATGCTCTTTCAATTCATTAATTTAAAATTTCAGTTTAGGCACCCAGAGCTTAGGAACAGACCCCTAATCCTCTTCACAGTTGGGTCACACTTTTTGGTGCCTTTTTTGTGACCTGGGTAGTAGGTATTGGGCAGAAAATAGTGACCTCTACCAGGAATGGCCAGAAAAGTGTGACCTTTTAGGGAAACGGTTTTTTTAGTGTTGTTTTCGGTTGAGAGCTAGGATTTTTTTGTAATGATGTATTCTTTACTTTATGTACACTAAGAAACATGATGGATTTGTGGAGATATGGCATAGTTGAGGATCAACTAGAGAGAGAGTGACCTGGACACATTACGTTCTAAGATCTGGGAGGATCAGGTAGTTCATGCTGCATTTTCCAGGTTTGGGGTACTCAAGTTTGTGGAGAACCCTTTGATTAGAACAGGAGAGCCCTTGTTGGCCCTAATTGTCAGCTATTCAGGTCCAGATCATGAGATATTTATAATGCACGAGCACCAGTTCGAGCTGGTTATCCAGGATATATATTTCATGATGGTATCTAGCCACTTGGGATGGTGAGAAACATAGAGCCAATGTTATCACGAGGGCAGAACATCATGGATTTCGTAGAGAACCACTGTCGACCAGGTGTTCATGTGAAAGGGACACGTATACCGATCAGACATCTAGAGAGGCTAGATACTCATGTTGTGGCCATAGCGGTCTGTAGATCCTCGGAAACCAGGTGTGCCACCACATCACTAGGGGTCAGATGATGTTTTTTGAGAGTGTATTGAGTGGGAGCTATTATGGATGGGCCCAAATGATGTTGTGGTCATTAAAATTAATTTTTTCTCTATGCAAGCGGTAGGTGAACCATGAATGTGCATATGGAGTAGTACTTTGATCACTCTTCTTTGAGAAGATACCGACACTTTGGCCTCATATACAAATCCAGGACAGGGGCCCGCGAGAGCCTAGGATGTGCCACTTGGAGTAGCTACTATGTAGAGGGGGAGGTGGGGTAGTCAGACATGTGTTCTGACTCAAGTTTTTGGCACATTGGGATCAGATGTCACTATATATAGACGACTATCTGGATAGTGGGATGAGCTATCATGGGGACCCGAACATGCCACTTCCCCCAAGTCAGGAATGGGGGCCATATAGTAACTGAAAAGTTTCTTATATTTAGGTGCATTTTAAAGTTTTAGAATATTGTATGAGGTACTGATTCATTCACTTTTGGCATGAAAATATAGCACTGTTGAAACCAACTGGCTATATGGGATGGCCTATACTATCATCGGTTGCAACAACTAGTAGATCGAGCGGACCAAAAAATGAGGATGCAGTGGCCCTCTTGGAGGACATCCATCATAGATGTGAGAGGCTGCTGACCGGTGCTTTAGAGCATGGATGGAAAGACCTTGATGATTAGTACATAGAGTCATGTATTGGTCTACCCTCGAAGTGTCGAGGACTCATGCGGCGCATGGTGATGGCCGAACAGGGGATGTGCAATCTACATGCTGCCGGAGCCGATCCATTAGCTTGGCAATCCTCCAGATAGTGTTTAGATGTAGCAGCATGAGGTTCCCCCAATTGTGAGGTTTTGTAACATGTTATGGGCATGTCATATGTATCAGAGTGGATGGACTCTAAAACATCTTAACTAACACATATTATGGATATGCATCATTTTTTGGTTTATTGCTATTGTCTTTTGTTAAATGTGTGTGATAAATGAAAATCTAGTTGTTTGCAATGCTATCTACAGAGTGATTTTGTGCTCTAGGTACATGACTGAATGTAATGATTTCAAATTCACACATCAAAAGCTTCACTCGTAAATATTTTCTAAGGACGAGATTATGCACATGATAAACACCATTGAAATGCATGACAAGCAACAAGGAATATAAACAAACATGAATGTTAAGGATGCAACAATAAATGTCATCGGCTTATAAAACTTTCACTTCATCATATGCGGCTTGGTTATTGGTGGCAGTACGAATGCATACACTATTAGAGATGACAAGCGAATATAAGGGGATGAAAATGGCCTAGGTTGCTAAGGCTAGATTCCTAGTGTAGCAACTTGCACCATCGACATAAATGATTTATGGTGTGGACGGGGGGTCCATCTGAAAGGTGCCAGAAGAAAATAAATGAGAGGATGATGGAAAATTATGGCAGCCTGAATGCAAGGCAGAAATCAAACAAGCACTGCTAGAGGGAGTGTTATGGGTAGAATTTCAACCCCCGCACACTGAAAAGGGGATGGTGTTGGGGAACTGCCTTGGGGGCAGTTTGTACTCAGGTTGCGAAAGTTATCATAGACACAAATGGTGACATTCCTCTTATGGGATGGGTAAATGAAGTCAAGGGTGGAAAATTCTTCCATGATCTTGTCATCACAGTAGAATATGGGGTGACTAGTGGAAGTAAGACTACATGACGTAGAAAAGCTACCTGACTCATCATCATGGGAAGAAAATTTTATATGTGCATCATCACAGAGGGTGACAGAAGAATAAGTAGATGATGGATCCACCGATGTTGAGCCCAAGGTGATCGGTGAAGGGAGGTTAGACGAAATAGAAGGGAAATTCCCAAGGGGGTATTCCACCATGGATCTCATAGATGATGACAGGTAGAGGATGGTGATCGAAGGCTCTGTAATCTCGACATCAGGAGAGGGAAAGTCAATGGGAGCAGATGTGTCCTTAGGTTTGGCTAAAGCATACTGCACATTTAAGGGATATGGAGACTCATTCTGCTCGGTCTCCTATTCTTGTACTACTTCCAAAGAGGCATGGTAGTGCTTGAGGTGAGGGCAGAGGATGGTATAGTGGCCATGGAGCTCACACAAGGCAGAGGGGTGATTTGTGTTTATTTTTATGGATTTCTTGGCTATATTCAATAAAGTAACATGGACCTTTGGGACCTTAGACTTTTTAAATGCTACATGGACCATGGGCTTGACACGAAGTAACTCAGGAAAATTATGGGTGGCATGATCGAAAACATCACACAGAGCACACAAGGGAGTATGCTTTGGAGGCTAAGGAAGAGCCTAGGTTGTCTTGGTAGCCTTGTACTTAGGTGCCTTATTTCAGGCTTTTCCCCTCTCACTTGAGGCTTTCGCAATAGGATTAGGGTATTTTTGAGGTGATTGAGGCACATAAGCAAAGGGAAGGGTCATGGCAACCAGTTGGACCGAGGAAAAAGCTGTATGAGGTTTGAGCTGACCAGGAGGGATAGTGGCTAGGGGATCAATGTAATAGACTAGGATCCCAAAGGTCATGTTAGGAAGAGATAAGGTAGCCATAATAGGTACCAAAAATAATTGAGCAGGGGGAATAAGAAACAATATCTGATCGGACGGGTAATGGCCAGGCGGGATGGATTCGATATGGTTAAGGGTAGGGGGAACTGTACTAGGAGGATATATAGTATCATGGAAACCAACTATATATGAAGGGCCTTCAGGAGGGGGTCCTGAAGGCTTAGTCAAAGTACTAGGAGTAGGTTGAGGAGGCTGAGGCTGCTAACTAGTTGAAATGGTCCACTTGAGGTCGAATCGAGACGATTGCATCATGAAAACATTCGAAAAGCTAGGGTCATATATGGGATGAGGGAGACCAGGGAATGAACCAAGAAAAGAGGAATATTTAAATACTCTGGGTGAGACATTGGTCAGAGGTTTGACTATTTGTTTATTGGCCATCGAAGAGATAATGGACTCAGGAGAGGTCTAAGACTTCGGTTCGTAATATGTCAATTGATCGATGGTGACGATCTTTCCGTTATGAGGAAATCACATCTTATGGTGAACCACATATGGGACAATAGACATCGCATAAGTGTAACCAGGACACAATATAATGTTGTAGTATAAGGGGGCATCAATGACTTCAATGTCAACACAAACAATCTTGTCCGCAAGAGTAATAGGAGAATTGCGAAACATGCCAAGGGGCTAAGAAAAGTGGTCATCCAATGCATGGAGGGTGATAGTGGAAGGGGCTAACTCAGGTAATCCAATATTCTTACAAACAAAAGTGGACATCACATAGGTGGATGCCCCCTCGTCAATGATACAACGAGAGACATTAGCATTCTGGAACTTGACAGGTATTTGGAAGGTGACGGATGCAGGAAGGGGGGGATGTTCTGACCAGTAAAAATCAAAGACAATAAAATTATCTTCAAAAGTATCCATATAACCCATGTTATTTATTAAATATTTTCATTGTGAAGGTAATTACTGGAGGACTTCCAGCATTGACATGGCGGAAGGGGATTGCACCAAGTCATCTACTAATTTGCAGGAGTGGGCAACTTTACCAAAAGCAGCATTCTGGTATAATGGTACCTTGGGGATCTTAGTATGAACCTCTACCTTAGGTGGAGGGATCATTAAAGGACCAATGGGTGTGGAAAGAGGCACTATGGGACCTGAAGATGGGGGGTTGGTATAATACATAGCAGGGGGCTTGTTATACTGACGGGACCAAGTCTGAAGTTTGAGGTCAATGCTATTGGGTTGGTCAGAGTTCAGTATGAAGATATGGTAATCATATGTACTATATGGAGGAGTTTGTGTGGTTTCCTAAATTTCAGGGGGTTGGGTAGCCACATATCCTTACAAGGGGAAAGGATTGGTAAACATATCCAGTTGAATGGATGCAGCATTAGGAGGAACCGAAGGAGATGATTTTTGTCCTCATGATGTTGCCTGAGCTTGCCACATTTGACGCACATGAGATAAAAGGGGACAATCATGGGTATAGTTACCATAGACACCACAAAAATAACAAGATTTATCATGCAAATAGTCTTGTCCTGCTTGGGCTGAGCACCCTATTTCTGGGTTGCATTGTAATATGTATTCCCTTGGGGATTGTTTCCTAGATCAATTGGGCCAATTTTTTTTTGGTTTCCTTTCCTCTTATTTCTGGAGGTAAGAGGATTAGTCGCGCTCTATTATGCATACACCTAAACCTAAGAGGGGTGGGTGTTGTTGCAGATATTGAGAAGGCAAGGGAGGCTGAGGTGCAAATGCTGGAGGAGTTGGAGCACCAGGCTGTGGATACAGATAATAAGGAGGTTGGGAAAAATTGGGGTAAACATATTGGGAAAAAGGAGGAGGCATGCCATATCCTAGATACATATTTCTGGGAGGGGAAAAAGTGTTGGAGGAGCTGGCCCCTCCCTGAGAGAAACCATAACCCATGGGAGGATGAGTGTACAGATGTAAAAGGGATCCAATGATACTGTTGGCACCATGGGATTCCCTAGGTGCGTTGGCACCACCGGGCCTAGGGAGATCAAGCAAGATGGTATAAACATAGCCAGAATGTGCATAGATCAACTCATATTTTAACACAATATGGAGGGCAGCTTCCTTGGTCTGAGGAAAGTGAGATGCGACATATTTTCCAATAGCAAGCAAAAGGGATATGAGAAACCAGTCCATGTAGAAACGGTCTTTGAAAGTAGGGGCTCAACATAGGCTGTTTCTTCCCCAGGATTCTTGAATATGGTCATATAGGCGGGTAGAAAAAGTTTGACAGAAAGAGGTCAAGAGTTTTCTACCAGTGTCATAACGAAGGGAAAGCTAGAAATAAGATAGAAAATACTTGGCAATGGTCGCAAAATTAGTATGAGAGGAGGAGTCCTGGTTGACATACCACTTAGAAGCTTCTCCAGTAATCATATGCTAGAATAAATAAAGATGGACAATGTCATTGGTGATGGAGTTAGATGAAGACCACATGTGGAAATAATGAACATGGTTCGTAGGATCCTCTCTAGCATTTCCTTCAAGATTAGGGCTTTCTTAAGGAAGCTTGGTTGGCATAGCAGGCCAACTAGGATCATGGTGTACGGGGTCATTAATCAACTGGCTAAAATCGGGAAGGCTTAGGCCTACCATATAAGGAAGCAAGGGAGCAGTCAGAATAGTTCCTATTGCGGCGCCACTAGTAGCATTCCCAGCATTAGGGCTGGGGCTGCTACCAGTGTTAGGTCCTAAACCAAACATGATGAAGGTGAATGGTGGAGGAGATTCGGGGATAGAACCAGAAGGGGAACTTGATGAACCTGAAGCAAAGTAAGAATGGGGACTCGGTGTAGGACAAACATGAACCCTACACCTTGGGGTAAGTATTGCTAATGGAAACTGAGGATGAAGGCATCAAAGTCTCTGGGATAAACACCTTGGGGGTGCAATGATGGTAAAGAGACATGGAACACAAAAAGGAAGAGAGTTAAACAAGGGCAGGGAGGTGCAGGATCAATTGATTAGAATATTTAGGAAGAGATTTAAACAAGGGGTTCATGACACTAATGCCCAAGCACATGGTGGCATGTGCCAACACAACATAGAACTCTCCTAGCATGTGTTGGCATGCATGTAGTCCCTAGCATTCCCTGAAACACATTGGTTTAATGCATTGACATACATTAGCACTTGGCACACAATGTCACTTGGCATGGATTGGGACCTATTATTAGTGTGCATAGCATGCCCCTTTTGAAAAATATAAAGTCCTAACTTATTAACCCTCTTATTGGTTCTTTCTTTTCTTGCCCTGACACTTCTTGACACATACTGACATACCCTAGAACCTTGCACATCCTTAGAAACTAGCATGTATTGGAATATATTGGAACTATTTGGCACATATAATTAGCACACCATGTAACTCCCAAGCACAATTTACGACTTCTTGACATGCCTTGATATTCCCTAGCATGTCTTACCAATGCTTAGCATACGTTGTCACTCCCTCCTTGGAATTCCAACTAGCACTCGTTAACACTAGTCCCTTGCACACGTTCCTCATATTCATTAAATTCCATTAATTTTAACCTAGTGCTCATGTTACACAACAATTTGTCACTATCCCTGTACTCCCCGTTCCTGATCCTAGAGACCCCTAACAGTGACCCCTGAATCTATTTTCCATCATGAAAATATGCCATCATATTCCTTCTAGCATAATGAGTAAACTCTATGTTGACCATTCCCGAAGTAGCTCCTTGAAAAGATGGTTATCTAGAGCGTCACACCCTCTACGTGTCTTACTTGTGCCGATGGCCCTTTTTTGGTCTAGGGCAGCGCCGATCGACAGTAGATTGAGGATCATGCCTGCTTCGATCCTCTTGTGGAAATTTTTTTCAAAATGGAAATGAAGCTTCATGGCAGAGAGATGGTTGTTTGTTCCTAAGGATAGATCTGAGCTTCTCCCTTTGGGTTCTTTTTTCCCACAAAAATGGAACCACCCAAAGGGATAACCTATTGCCCCACCTTAAGCAGATCCATGTTCCCTCTTCCCTTGCTATAAAATGTACATTCTCCCATAGCTCTTCTAGTTATAACAAAGATAGAAGAACAACAGAGAGACATTTGTTGCTATAGGTATCAATCGAGAGTTGAGACCTTTTTCCCTTTCACATCAAGTTTAAACGAGCACTTTTGATACATGCTTGGATCCAGACCCGTCGAAGGAGAGTTGCGACATCAAGGCGAAATTTGTAACTCCCCCTCTCTATTTTAATATAATTCAATTGATTCATTCTTTCCATTCTCATCTTTAATATATGATTGGATTCTTATTTCTCCTCGATTAACTAGGTAGATTGTATATGTAATATATGTGTTATGGTTTCATGTTTTTTGTTGTTTGACCCCTTGTGTAGGTAAACAAGCACTGATGACAGTGAGGATCTGACCATGAAACATGAAGGATCAAAGGATTCAAATGAGGAATAGCATCAGATCGAGGTAGGTGATCTATCCATGATCTACATACATTTTCAATCTAGGAAAGTAGGCTTCTAATTGCTCCTTGTTGTTACTAAAACCATCCTAGGGCTAGAGGGACTGTCTGTATCCGCAAAGAGAATTTTCCTACATAAAAAATTGGTGACTCCGATAGGGACTGCTAGCTTTAAGTCTCCTATTTTTTATTTTTTATTTCTTGTTTTGTCATCGATTTTTGTTGAGTGCCCGTTTCCTTGTCTCTGGAACTTCTGTAATTTCTTACATACATTTATCTCTCCGTTGAAGTGATAAGCCTGGTGTCATAGGAAAACCATTTTAATTTTTACTCTTCTCCTCGATCGGAGCTAGCATTGCTCTGAAAATCATGTCGATCAACGTTGAATGCATTTTCACAGTCACAAATTTACTCTTCCAGCGCGGGTTGCAGCTTAACATCCGCACTAATTTCTGTGTGTCATTTTTTAGGGTTTCCTTCATTTGGTTAGCTAGTGGGTCTCATCCTTCTAAGTGTTCTTTTTTGTTTGAATAAATCTTGTTATTTTATGTTCAGCGACAATTATGATTTTATTTTTGCATCTTTGGTTGTCTTTTCTGCAAAGCTAGTGCATCATTATCATCCTCAGGTTTCTAGGTGTCTTTGGGTCATCCGAGCAGATGCTTGCTTTGTTGATTTTCAGACTTCTCATTGAATAAAGTCTTGTCATACCATTCCGAGTTTTCATTTAATTGAGTTTGTCTTTCGGTCACTTCTCACAAGTATAATTTTCAAGCGTCAACCTTGAGTGCATTTGTGTTTCTTTTTTCTATCAAGCATAGATCACAATTTCTTTCTTTTTTCTATTGGAGTTTGTTTTCTTTGAGTGTTTAATCAATGTGTAAATGAAGAGTATATTATTTTGGGGAAATTGTCTTGGGTCTCTCTTTGGTTTTCAAATATTTTCCTCTTGCATTCATTTTTGACAGATTTAATTAGTACTCCAAGCAATGTGGATTGATTTGCATTCAAAATTTTGCATTGTGATTATAAAAAAATTACAAAAATATTTTTGTTTCATTTCACTTTAGAAAATGAAAGTTTCATTTCGAGCCACTTCAAAGTGCGTTTAGTGAAAGGAAAAAGTTGTTAATTTTTTGTTTCACTTTAAGATCACCGTGCACTTGAAGAGAAAAGTGAATGCTATTCTATGCATTTGTTTTTTTTTTCTGCATTGATTGCATAAGTTTCCTTCTCCTTCATTAATGTAGTTTTCATCAAAATGAATGATTGCTTCTCTCATTTAGAGTCATCTTAGGGGTTCAGGTGACATTGGTAGGAATTTAAAACTGGGACATAATTCAAGATCAAACTTAAAATTATTCAATCAACCTAAGGATCATTTGGAACCTAACGAATCACATTTAGAGGTCTAGGCTAGAGACGTGTTCCAACATCGTTAAGCATAGGAGTTGTTTCTAATAGTCTACGTTACATCTAGGGTGATAGCCCGTCCTGTGTATGGAAGTATATTGATGCATGAAATATATTTTTGGATTCTCTCATTGAATGATTATGCATCAGACAACACTACTACAGATTTGGACTCCCACGTACTGTCGCATATATTTTAGGAGACACCATTAGGCTGCAAACCTTCCATAGGTAACTAAGTAAGAAGCCTTATAGACGTGATACAATGAACACAACATTCAGGGAGATTGGTTGTCATATGTTAAGTCCTTGGTCATTTATCTTTCATTTTATCACCAAGTTGTATATTGTAGTTCAGGACTACCTAGTAATCATTTTTCCTGGCTTACCCTTTTAGATTTATTTCATTTTTTCTAAAATTAATTTCGAATTATCACATGGCTTACCTGTTAGAACATTTGTAGGCCACATCATGAGTAACTCCTTATAAATATATTATTTAAAGCCTTGAATTAATAATATTCTTCCTCTTCTTCTTTTTGAGATAACATCATCGTGGCTAAGCCACCAAGTTCAGTTTCCTCTACATCGTCCTCTTCCAAAGAGACATTGTCACATGTCTCTTGTGACTCTTTGCCTTCAACTAGGACTCAAAATGATGAGTACAACCTCGTTATGAGTATCCAACCTCTTGCTTCTCGATCTCCTCCTGATGTTCCAATAGGCTATGTTTCCTACCCTCTCAATCCATTATTCGATCCCATTTAAATCTCCCCTCAATGGCCATATATTCCATACAAAACACATGTTGTACTATTTTTAAACTCACCACATCCATATCAGACCACTCCTTGTCAGTTATTTCTGATGGCTTCTAAAGGAGAGGTTTCAAGCACCATCAATGGTGTAGATGAGACTTTTTTTTTTATGGATCTCAATTCCCTCCCGAGGGTTTTCCCTATGTGGAGACCTCTCAGCCTTCCACCTAGCCATATATTCTGCATGATTACACCTGGTTGGGACTCCTGATCTCGATTATGTCAAGTGCTATGCCTTTGTATTACAATACTATTTGGCAGAATACCAGAGTATCTACTTCCAGTCCAAGTGTTTCCAACATAGTTGTTTCCATGCCTGCTTGAACTGTAATCAAACCTACTCCCACAAAGCCAATTTTTTGTGTGGGTGTTTCAAAAATTCATGTCAGTTCTCCTACATTGATTTGATCAACTTCGGTTTCTGGTGGAGGTCCTACCCTGCAATTTTTTTCCCAACCCTTCGTTGGACAATTTATGAGTGGAAATAAAGTTCACATTCCAGGTTCCTTTCCAGTTGTTGATAGCATTCGTATGTCTGCTAGATCATCTGGTCTAGGAAGGTTAACATACGATCAATAATAGAAATTTCTGTAGAGCCTTAACCAACAACATTAAATCTCCTATGGTTCCCAATAGTTGCAAACCCGACCTATAAATCTGCAAGGATTTCAAAGGCATTCTAGCATTCAGTCAGGAGGTTATACTTTTCAGCAGGGTCATACCTATGGTCCCAATCGACCTAATGGGCTGCAAGGTTAACCTTATGTGCAATAGGCTACGCCTTACGTACAACCTAATCAAACTCCCCCCCCCCCCAGCAATTTCAGTTTTCCTATTTTCAGGAGGGACAACCTTTTGGTCAACCAGGCTAACCTCAATTTCATTAGGGGCAACCTTTTGTCTAGCAAGGACAACCCTCCTTCCATCAAATTCAAATATTTGTCTATCCAAGCCAACGTGGTCCTCAGGGGTAACCTATCCAACCTTCGAAACCTTACGGTACCATCCATCAATCCCAAGGTCAACCCTTGGGCTCACAAGATCAACCCGTGGGCTCACAAGGCCAACCCTTGGGTTCCCAAGCTAACCTTTTTGGGTTCATAGGGTCAACTGCAAGGCAATCCATTCCAAAAATTTCAGCAACAAAATCCATTTCCTATGAACTATGGTCAGGTTGGACCCTAGTGGTCTATTGTGGGTCAAAATCCATTTTTGGGTCAACTAGGTTATGTTTTGAATCCAGTAGGCTACATTCATTATCGACATAATCCATAAGGGAGAAATCCTTTGGGACAGAACCCTTGGGGGAATAATTTCTTCCAACTTGGCTAGAATCTGTAAATGGGCATGTATCAAAGACCAAACACCATGCCTTTCAATCCACAATTTCCATTTATCTCGATTTTGGAACTTCCTCATGTGTTAATATTGAACAATGATCCAATTCTTCACAATCTATATTGGCTGCCGGTTCCAACCAAAATTCTGATTGATTGCCCGAAGTTTGAAGGCAAGTCTGGAGAAGACCCCTAGGCACATGTTATTACATACCATCTTTGGTGCACCTCCAATTATTGGGTCAAAAAATTCATCCGTCTACTTCTTTCTCAAAGGAAATTGACTGGTGCCATTGTAAAGTGTTACATTGAACTTCCGCGTGGAACTTTTATATATTTCAATTCCTTAGCCATGGCTTTTCTTAAAAAAAAATATTTTCCTGTTCATTACAAAATAGGAACCCACATCCTTACATCCTTAAATCAAGATATTGCTACTCATATCTCTGACCATAATCATTAAGGGTTTAGGCATCATCATTTGACCAAGTTTGATATTCATGATCGACTATTGACAGAATGGTTTACAAATAATTCATAAATCAGATCGTTAAGGATATTGCTATTGGGGTAGCTATCACAAAATAGCAGGCCATAGCTTGTGCCCAGTATCTTGTTTTGGTTTATTCCCAATATGGCATGTTATATGATATTTGTAATATTCCCAAATGGGAAATGCAACAATATATGAACATAATAATGGAAATAGCAGTGAATAAAATTACACCAAGATATGTGAAAACCATGGAGCCATTTTATTACATAAATCAACAGAAAATATTTACAATAGTAATGGGAACAACTCAAATAATCAAGGCAAACAAGCCTCCCATGAATACATATGCCAAAAGTGAAATGCCGCTACATAACATAATACTCATGAACAAGAATTGTGCAATCATAGATGGTGCACTGCTACAGGAAATGTAAAATATGATATATCTACAAATGTATGGCTCAATAAATTCCAAGAGAAAATATCTAATCTCCCAAACAAAATTTCAAGACAATCTGAAAAGGATTTCCTAAAATATGAAAAAGTGAAAAAATGTTGGAGTGCAGCCCTAGGGCTAAGTAGCAGCTGCAACTCAATTTCTGGATGGATATGGCTGAAGATGATACATAATATGAATAAACCTCCTCCAATAGATCTTCCAAGTGAAAGGCTGATCCTAATACTGAATATCTCACCCTCAAATAAAACGCTGCAACCTCTCACTGCAGATGCTCACTAAAATAACGCAGTATAAGAGGTACAATGCATTGTAGTTGAAAGAAAATATGTTGGAAAAGTGACAAGATATGAAATAAGATCCAAATTCTTCCTCACTAATCTCCCAAAGGGAAAAATGCTTCCTCCTCTGAAAAACAATCTCTGGAAGTGGTGTTCTCAACCCTCCACTGCAACACCCTGCAACACAACCCAGCCCTAAACAAAAACTGTGATGTAGCTGAAGGAGGTAGCCTGGCCTCAAGCTTGGATGTGGAGAAATAAAATACGAGCTCCCTCAAGAGGTTTCTAAAGAAAGGAGAAGGAATTCCTAAACAGGAATACCTTGTGCTAAGCAGCACAACAATCTCAACTAAACAGTTGAAGGAAGCAGAATAGTCATGCAAACCACCAATTCAATGATCAATATCATGCCTCACTATGGTTGCCTTGCCCTCCTTCTAATCAAGTGTTAGCCTTCTTACCTTGGGTCCCACTCATTAGGGTTTCCTCCACCATGGAATATTCCTCCCACTATCATTGCGCTCTCTCCATAGATGATCTCCACCTTCCATTCCAGCATTGTTGACATGGTCAAACTTGACCTTGTCCACATGTAATTTCCCCTTTTCACACATGAGGGTGTGAAAGAAAGCTATTATGATGATCCATTTTCACATCGTAAGTGATTTTATTCCTATTTTAGAAAAGTATGGGCCTCCTTACCCATTTATTCATCTCCTAGGTGTCAAAAGAAAAAATCAATATTCCAATTAGCTGCATGCTAATTTTGGAATAGTGGAGTCCTCCCCTCCCAAATGTTGCTTGTTCTCAAGCAACTGTAAGGATAGAACTGAGAAGTCTCCCATCCTCCTCCTGTAGAATCCACATATGATAAACTCCTCCAAGGAATGAGATGTTGTCTCATCAATAAATCTCCATATTACCCCTCCCAAGCATGTAAGCTAGCTAAATAGCCATCATCATGAAAAAGTAGAGTACTCAAGGAGGCAATAAGTTGCTATCTAGAGGTCCCTTTGAGGAATGATATCTGAAATGCATTGGGAATCATCATTTCCATGTGGATCCTCCATCCCCAAGCTATCATCCATAGAAAATGAGCCACCCTCCAAAATGGTAACTCTTGAAAATCCTCCTCCACCTTTGGCTCCTGCAATGTAGGTGAGCTGAATAATTGAACATGGTAGAAAAAATACCCTACCCACACGGTCCCTCTTTCCACTTATGAGAAGTGTAGAGTAGCTATTGATCTTGGGCTGCAATAATGTTGCCTTCAAGTGGCAAGAAGTAGATTGGATCTCCAAAGATCTTCTCTCCAACATTGTGAATCATGCTGGCCCAAATCATCCCATATATGATGAATAGAAAATCATCGCCATATGGCATCCAAATGAGAGGAATACCGATGGTTTCATGTAGTGCTGGAAGGTACCAAATTTTTCTCAAGTTGTTACAACGCAGTTTTTCTAACTATTGTTTCCAATCATAACATGGCAAGCCATCTCCCACACTCCTATCAAAGCATGGAACATAAAAGGTGTGGGAGTTTTCATTCTCCATGGATGCATCTAACCAATGTGTCTCTCTGCCCATCATGCCCTCCACAAAGATGAGAACAATATCAACATAGGGAACCAAAATGAGAATCATAATAGCTACCATATGTAACAAGGGTGAAGGACAATGGTCCCTTGAATGCAACGAGCGTAGTTTTACTCTCAACTGCATAAGAAAATGGCATGATGTGTGGCTTCCCAACCATTTTCTTGCTACCCCAATCTCCTCACAAGTTTGGAGATAGTGTATGGTGTATGGTGCAAAGTGAGCATGCCCTGCATAATATATCCTCTCCCCAAGACATCCTAGGGAGTGGCCATCATCAATACTGCTTATGGCCTTAAGTAGACCATGAGATATAGAAGAATGAATTCTCCCTATTTGAGTAATGTTTTGCACATATATGGTTAAGGAATGCACATATTCATTATATAAATCATTATGCAACCAAACAGTATCCTTATCATATGTTTTGCAAATGGAGTGGCTCATACATGAATCCTCTCTCGTTCTCAAAGAGAAAAGTGGTTATTGTGATAACCCCCCCAAAGATTTATGTTTCTCCTCCAACTCCACATAATCCATGCATCTCCTCAAATCCTGATATATCTCCTCCTCAATGCCTTCCCAAATGTACCTCTCCATGATGGTGTGGTATGCTCTCATAGAATAAGTGTGGCTAAAAAGGAAATCTTCATGACCTGCTTGTAGTAAATTCTCCTTGAGCTTGGAAGCTCTAGATAATAATATCCTACCATGATATTAGATGACCTCATCTCTTACTAAATGTCCCTCCCCATGCAACTAACCACACAATATCATACAAGTAAAAAGATCCTTGGAATAATCTACCAATAGCTTGGATTTCCAATATGGATCTATCCTCCATAGTGACAGTGCTGATGATCTATCACAAAGAACATCTGTCATATGTTTTTCATCCTCTTTGACATATCCTATGCCAAATATGCAAGTTGGAAGGCTCCTATCCTTCCCATGCTGCTCCTGCCACATCGCAGAATCTGAAATGAGAGTGGGTGATGATGATGTTGAGATAATGCCTCTCCTCTCCTTGAGTCTACCCAAGACTCTCAACACTGTACCAAGCTCTCCCAAGGTCCTCACCCCTCCAGAATCAATTATTGGTGCCTCCAAATATTAAGAATCCTTCATCATATGCTAATCTAGTGGTCTCCCTAGTGAAATTCCTCCATGTAATGAGACATCAATATCAAGAGTAGACTGCATATATGAATGGATAGAATTTTACCTACCCTCACTGTGTAATTCAGTCTTCTTATTCTGTTCATAAGCCCTCTCAAATAGATAGGGGTGTGTTCCCCTCATCATATGATGTTGGTCATCCTCCCTACCTCCTCCTTTTATCTGCATGGTTTCACAATCTGTCAACAATGGAAAATGTTGATCATGGGTTGTGCCTTGATCTCCACATATGAGATCCTGGGGAATTCCTTTCAATGATACAATAATCCCTCTTTTTGGAGCATGTGCTCCCTCTACCTCTACATGAGGTGCTATATATGCTCTAGATATGATAGCGTTGTTGCCCTCGCCCTTCTCTTCCTATCCAATATGAATGGGCAACCTTCCAAGAACTGGATCCTATTTTGAAAAAGGGATCTCCATGCGCTCTTGTTCAAGAATATGATATAGAGGTCTTGCCTCTAGCAAGGTATTATGCAAGATGTCAGTCTCCTCAATATTTTTCTGAAGTGGAGTTGAGTTTATAGGTTCCTCCAACACATGCAAAGTATTTGTTTGTTTTGGTTTGTTTACCACCACATGTGTTTCAAAATTTTTCTCATCAAATATTTCCACTATTCTCTTACTGAACCTTGCATAAGAAGAAGTATTTTCATTTTTCAAAGAAAAATACTCAAATATCCACCATGCATAGGCCTTACCTCCAAAATGCAGTGCTGCAACTTCGATGGCTTCATCTTCAAAAACTTGGTGGTGCTGCAAATAGATTTCTAGCTCCTCCAACCAAGCTTTAGTTGAACTTAGGTGAACCATAAAAAGTAGACAGAGAAAATATACCCATGTCATGCTTCTTGCTCCTCTCCACCTTGATCTTGCCAAAATCTGGGAAGGTGATATGATCTCTGAACTTCTTAGTTTGAAATTCATATTCTTATAGAAAATCTCTAAGAGTTTCCCTCCTAGGAATTTATTCTTCTTCCATCTCCCTTATAGAAAATCTAGGCATATGACTGTGTTGTGCATCATAATGTGTGGTTGCATGCTCACACTCATTATGTAAAAATCTATATTTTGCTTCAGATTCAAACTCTCTTGGAGATTCTCTATACATCTCCCTCCTCATCTTCTTAAGATCTCCATGAATGCTCTGCAAAGTTTGAGAAAGAAACTTTGAAAGCCTCTCCTCCTTTCTTCCTCCAAATAATGGAGTCTTCCTTTTGTATTTTCTATTCATCTTTTCTTCTTCTTGTCCTCCTGATAGCATAATATCTGAGATCCACAGGCTTAGACAAGATTATGCTCTGATACCACTGTAATACTCCCAAATGGAAAATGCAGCAATATATGAACACAATAATGGAAATAGAAGTGAATAACATAACATTAAACTATGTGAAAACCATGGAGCCATTTTATTATATAAATTAGCAGAAAATGTGTACAATAGTAATGGGCACAACTCAAATCATCAAGGCAAACAAGCCTCCCATGAATACATATGCCAAAAGTGAAATGCTGCTACATAGCAGAATGCTCATTAATAAGAACAACAAAATCATAGATGGTGCACTGCTACGAGAAGTACAATATGATATATCTACAAATGTATGGCTCGAGAAATGCCAGGAGAAAATATCTTAGCTCCCAAACATAATTTCAAGACAATCCGGAAAGGATTTCCTGAAATATGAAAAAGTGCAAAAATGTTGGAGTGCATCCCTAGGGATGAGTAGCAGTTGCAACTTGATGTCTGGATGGAGATGGCTGAAGATGATACATAAAATGAATAAACCTCCTCCAATGGATATTCCAAGAGAAAGGCTAATCCTAACACTGATGATCTCACCCTCCGATCAAATAGTTCAACCTCTCACTGCAGATGCTCACTAAAATAATGCAATCCAAGAGGTACACTACGATGTAGGTGAAATAAAATATGTTGGTGAAGTGCTAAGATGTGAAATAAGCTCCAAAGTCTTCCTCATTGATCTCCCAAAGGGAAGAATGCTTCCTCCTCTGAAAAATAAGCTCTGGAAGTGGTATTCTCAACCCTTCACTGCAACACCCTGCAACACAACCTAGCTCTAAATAGAAAATCCATTGTAGCTCCAGGAGGTAGCTTCGCCTCAATCCTAGATGTGGAGAAATACACTACAAGCTCCCTCAAGAGGCCGCTCAGGAAAGGAGAAGTAATTCCTAAACAAGAATACCTTGTGCTAAGCAGCACAACAATCTCAACTAAACAGTTGAAGGAAGCACAATAGTCATGTAGATCACCAATTCAATAATCAACACCATGTCTCACTATGGCTGCCTTGCCCTGCTTATAAACAAGTGTGAGACTTCTTACCTTGGGTCCCACTCATTAGGGTTTCCTCCACCAAGTAATATTCCTCCCACTATCAATGCATTGTCTCCATATATGATCTCCACCTTCCATTCCAGTGTTGTTAACTTGGTCAAACTTGACCTTGTCCACATTTAATTTCCCCTTTTCACACATGAGGGTGTGAAATCCAGCTATTATAATGATCCCTTTTCACATCATAAGGGATTTTATTTCTATTTTAGAAATTTATGGGCCTCCTTACCCATTTATTCATCTCCTAGGCGTCAAAAGAAAAAATCAATGTTCTAATTAGTTGCATGCTAATTTTGGAATATTACAATATCTTGCTCCACACTCTACCCTCGAGCTCTCATTCCGAGGCCTTGAAATCTCTGGTGACACCACCAGTCGACGATGTCATTGGTTTTGTTTCCTAGACTTCTCGGAAATCCTCTTCTTCTTCTAAGAAGAAATCATCTTCCTTATCGGATTTTGTTCCTCAGAATCATCCGAATCCTAGAAAAAATTCAAAGGTGAACATTGTTTAGTCTTCTACGACCAAAAAATACTCTAAAGGAAAAAATAAGGGAAAAGGTAAGTCTAAACTTGATGCCCCAAAGAAGGATTCCCCCAAACCTCACACTGATGATAGAGCTAAACATAAACTGAAGTATCAATCCCTGATATGTGATGACGAGCATTACACCAAGGAATTTCCACGATGGGCTGAGGTGAGTCGATTACTGAAAGGCACTCAAGGGACTCTGGTTGTTCTTAAAGAACCATTTCCATCATAGCAGACTCAAATGGTGGAACATCACCAATCTTCCACCTCTTTTGGTTCTCAAGTATTCATGATGAATGGTGTTGCACCTATATCTATAGTTAATAGATCTACATATTATTCAAAATTATGTTAGTCAATGGGGAATGAAATCTCTAATTCTCCTACTCCTTCTCCCTCCCTCCTTCCATTATGTTCACGCTAGAGGTACTTTAGAGCTGCCTGTCACAACGGAAAGTGTTTTTATCCGCTATTGGAGGAGTCGATCAATCCAATTCGAGCCTCATTACTTTTGATCTGGAAATTTTGTTCCGCATCTCCCTCATCAACTTGTTTTGATTATCCAAGTTGGTATTAATGGAAAGAATATTCATAGGGCAGTCATAGACAATGGTGCGTCTAATTCTCTCATGTTTGTCTCATGTTGGAAAACCATCAGTCATCCAACTTGTAACCATTCTCCAAATACTTTGGAAGCTTTTGATGGAAGGGAATCTTGTCCTTTTGGTATCATCCACAATTTTCCTATCATGCTGCAAGGAAAAACATTCAAAGTTGAAGTAGAATTCATTGATTCAAAACTCTATTATAATCTTCTACTCGATCGCAGTTGGACTCACACCATGTTGTGTGTGTTGTCCTCTCCCTTTCATTTTCTTTGTTTCTTGCACAAATGAAAGGTTATCACTATTGATCAATTGTAATTTTTTGATTCCATCTCTTTAGAAAACAATGTCCCATATGTGGAGCATACCACCACACATTATCAAAGTGTGGCAGTAGGGCTTTTCAAAGATTTTTTCCTTATGTGTCTATTTCCTCTTCCTCCACTGAATTTTTCTTAAGTCAATATGATATCTACATCACCCGATCTTTGGATCATCCCTTCCCCCTATCAGATTGATTCGTTCGGTGATCTCATGACGTTAAGCCCCGTAGAAGTCAATTATTGTGAAATCGTCTCAACTTCGGCTAATGATTATGAACATGATACTTCTAGAATTAATTTTTACGCATACTCCCAATCTCCCTATCTTGGTCCCTAGAACTCATCATATCCTTTGAATGAGACATTTCCCTCTAATGAAAGTATTATGGAAATCATGTCTCTCGAAGAAATGCCCTGGAATGATACTCATCATTGTTCTACATTTCTCTCGAGCCCCAGAGTAATTATGTCATGTATTGAAAATTCCACTTCCCATGTTCTGTATGACCCTCTCCTAACACCCACGTCAGCACATGAGGTCTTCTCTAATGGAAACATAGGAATAATTATTGAGACAACACCTATCGACATTTCTGTGAAGCCAGGAATTGTCTAGAACATTGACATTGGTGTGACTTACTCTCCAGATGAGGTCAAGCTCTATACTAGTCTCTTTTGAGATGTTTTTGCATGGTCCTACAAGGAAAGGCTTGAAATCTATCCAAGTACAGTGGTGCATGAAATACCGACTTACCCTGACATGAAGCATGTTTGTTAATGACTTCACCCTGTGCACCCTAGAAAGGCAACCACCATAAAGGGAGAGATTGAAAATATTCTTAATGTTGGATTTATTTATCCTATTCCACTAATAGATTGGGTGTCCAATATTGTCCCTGTCAATAAGAAGTAGGGTACTATTCGCGTTTGTGTTGATTACTGAGATATCAATTGCGCCTACCCGAAGGATAACTATCCCACTACGTTTATTGAGCAGATCATTGATGAATGCACTGGGAGTGAGATATTCTTCTTTATGGATGGTTTTTCTAGCTACAACGAGATTAACATATTGCTGATTGATCAAAACAAGACTGAATTTATCTATCCATGGGAACATTTGCTTATAAAAATCTCCCTTTCAGTGTAAATAATGCTAGTGCCACCTTTCAGTGTGCGACGTCATATGCCTTTCATGATATTAAGCACATCGTACAACCTTACTTGGATAATCTTCCCACTCATTCTGCTAAATAATGGAACCATCATGTGCACCTTCAAGAGGGTTTTCTCCATTGATGACACTATAAAATTCATTTGAACTTGCACAAATTTGTTTTCAGCGTTGAATCCGACAGACTCATTAGGTTTGCCATCTCTAAAGAAGGTATTCATATTGACGCCTTGTGTTAAGCCTTGAAATAGGTATGTATTTACTCTTGACTACTGTCCTTTTTCCTCTTCTTTATCCATGTTGTGCCATGATATAATAATATAATGAAAGGATTTTGATGAATAATGAATGAAAAATGATCCTGATATGATTTAACCGTCCAAACTAATTCCCATTGCTTTTTATGCTAGAAATAATAGATGGAACAACAGTTGTTCCCAAGGAGGAATAGCAGGACCTAATCACGGGAAAGAAGATGTGTTAAATACGGTCAAATCGGAAGAAAAATTAGTAAGGATTGTTACACCATTTTTTGGTCATCTAACTTTTCATCATTAGATGGACCCAAGTACACCATGTAAGACCAGTTTTACCCCAAGTAAAACTGCTTTCACTATGATTAATTAGGAAACCCCAAAAGGAATAATTAATTAAACCATAATTTAATTATTATTCCCAGTCATGTTTAACCCAAAAACAAAGAAATTAATGAGATAAACCCATAGTTATCTTATTATTTTCTAGGAATAATTATTTAATAATATTCCTTGTTAAATATGACCGAATCAACCACCATTAATCAAATAAATCATTATTTATTTGATTATATCCCAACCACTTCCTTAAAAAGATAAATAAATCATTTATTTATTTATTTTTCACTAATCAAGGGATTTGACCCAAGTCAAACACCCTTTCCCTCCAACAAATAATAATAAAATATTCCATAGAGGTGGATCTAGATGTGATCATGCACCAAGATCTAGAAGGACCCAATATTTTGTTATAAATAGGAGGGTTTTCCCCATCATTCTTCACCTTTTGTTGCATACTAGATCACTCTGGATCTATACACTCGGTCTCATTTTCTGCCATTGTTGCTCCCATTGAGCTCTACCTTCTACATTGGGTTTTCTACATCTACAAGAGAGAAAGCTTAGATCTGAAGTGCTGAGGACTACAAAGAACCCATCCCATTGAGGAGATCTGGATACACCTTCTTGTTTCCTCCCAGGTGCCCTGTAATATAAAATTCATTCAAAAATCGTGTTCTTGTCTTGTCTGTTGGATGCATGGAGCAAACTCTTTACTTTACTGCTTAATATCTTTCCATTTATAGATCTGTTTGTTGCAGCACTTTAACTACTAATTGCAGATCTGAAGATGTTTTGCAGCCATCATTGTTGTTAGGGCTATTAGTTATGCGTAGCTAAAGTGGTTCTTTTTCGTACGCTTCGACAAAGAATTCATACTAACAAATGGCGACTCCACACGGGTTTAAAATTACGACCGCTGTCGTTTTTCATATTCCTGCATATCCAGCTACTTCAGGCCCTAGGGCTTCTTTTTTAGCTGCTTAGTTTTTCTCTTTTCATGTCATTTTTCTCACATAAAACCCTAAAAACCTAAAATTTCTAACTTCCGTGTGTTTCTGGCCCTATTGCGCAGGTAAGCGACACCAGCCGCACCTGAGACGGCATTTTTTCAGAAAATCTGCCGCCGAAACAGCCGGAACGGGGGGGTCGCACCTTTTGGCCCAAAACCTGCGACCTGGACGCACCTTTCCCCAACATTTCTCGACCTCAGCAGATCAGGTCGGGGCTGCGGCACCCTTTTTTCGGCGACTTTCGCAATTTTACCGGGATGTGAGTGTGACCCTGCGGAGTTTTCCGGCCTGTCGGCCGCGGCCAAGATGCGATGCATTTTTACTCATTTAAGTGGGAACCCAGCCCCTTAGGGCTTTAGTACCCTCCACTTTTTGTGGAAGAGTTTCGGCTGTTTCAGCCGTCGGTTTCAGAGCTTCAGCCCCCTCTTTTTCCAGATCTGTGACCTCACTTCCAGATCCATTGAAATCAGCCTCTTTTCCTTTCAAATCACCTCTTTTCGTTTTGTTTGGACCTCCCCTAAAGGCCTCTGCCTTGCCCCCCCCGACTTTTTGCTGATTTCCCTTTTTCCAGCCACCTTGCCTCTGTCTCTTGGCTGTGATCTGCACCCCTTATCTGCAGCTTTATCCTCCAGATCTCTGTCCCCTTTGACCCTAGATCTGTTGAGCTTCCTTTGTGTGTGTTTCCATAGTTTTTCCCTTTCTTTCTAGCATAGTTTTGAGAGACCCACCTTCTTGGGTTAAATAGATGCATACGTAGCTGTTATTTTTCTGTTATTTCAGCATTTTATTCTGTTCTCTGTAGGTTTATTTTCAGCTACGCAGCACACTTTTTGCTCTCAACAACGGAAAGGGTTTAAAAATTAAAATTAACGCACACCACACACTGACCCTAAGTGAAGAAGCGCCTGGTTTACACCGCCTGGCAAAGACTCTAAAATCAATTGTCACTGCACCTTATCTGCCCTTGACCTTCTTGATTCTGTCCCTTTCTACCCTTGTCGGTTTCCTTCTTCCTGTCATCATTGCGCCCCCAAGGCGCCGTTCCCGGAGACTTCTTGGCCTTCACCCTCAGTTTTCGGTTGATCGACCTGCTCCGCACCGCCGTCGTCGAGCCAGTCCACCTTCGAGTCCGCACTCCGACTCCTCTCCTGATTCATCGGGTCCCCCTTCTCTTTCCGGTTCTCCCCCTTTTACCTTCACCATGTCTGGACCAGGGCCTAACGCTAGCGGTTCTCCCGGCCCCAATGCCGGCCCTACTTCTAGCGGAACCGTCACAACCACTACTCCGGCCACCCCTGTGCTGCCGTACATTGCAGGCCTCAGCCTCCCCGATTTCCATCAGTTGATTAACGACCCCATTCACCATAATGCTACCTGGCCCGCTATGCCCACCAAGCTACCCTCCGATATCCCTAAGTTCGAGGGCCTTAATGGCGAAGACCCAACCAATCACGTCCGGTCTTTCCACATGTGGTGTTCCTCCAACTCCATTACCGATGACTCCATCCGTCTTCGGTTGTTCCAACGCACGCTTACCGGCAAAGCTTCTAAATGGTATGTCGAGCAGGCCACTTCCTCCCATACCACGTTCGAGACTCTTGCCCAAGCCTTCTTGTCGTACTTCCAGCTCCCTCTCCGATACGACATTGGTACGGAGCTCTTGACTTCATTTAAGCAATCCTCTTCCACACGCCTTTCTGCCCATGTTCAGGAATGGCGACGAAGACGGAGCTTATGTCGAGCCCCTCCCTTTGAAGATCGGGTTTACATGGACTGGTTCCATCGCACCCTCCCATCTCCCATCGGCAAAGATGTCGCCTCTCACTTTCCTCAATCTGAAGAAGCCGCCCTCCAAATAGCTTTAAAATATGACCTGATCTACGCTCAATCTGGTTATGTTTATACCGTTCTCCCTGACATCCCCAGGCCCGGTGGCGCTAACGCCCGGGGGGCATCTCATTCCGCCGACGGTATTGTTGGATCTCTTTCCCACCCATCTGCTCACCCTCCTATGAGCCATGGTCTCCCTCAGGGAGGGGCCAGCACCTCAAGCACTCTTCCCCCTCCCGGCAACATGTATCCAGGATACGGCATGCCCCCTCCTTTTGCCCAACCTCCTGCTTACCTCAATGTCGCCCAACCCAACCCTTACTTTTATCCACAGCCTGGTGCGCCAGCTCCTCCAGCATATGCGCTTCCGCCTCCCTTGCCTCCTCACAACCCACAACAGCACTTACAACCCCCTCCAGGGCAAGTATTTGCACAGCAGGGTGCGATTAATTCCCCTTCTTCTCAAAGAAGGCGGAGAGGCAACCAGAACCCATCTGCCCCCGGTAACCGTGGACCCAATTCTGGTATGGACCCTAACACTAGCAACCAGCCTCAGGGCATTCTGCCCAGGCCGGACAGGCCGCTTCGCACAAACAAGCCCTGTTCGTGTTGCGATGGGTCCACGGTCTACACTCACGATTGTCCTCTCTTGCCCGATCCCGACGAGATGTGGGAGTGCGAGCACGGTCGCGCGGACCCAGCACGCCTCCCCTCACGGCTCCTCCCCTGATAACGGCCACTGCCACCGCGGTTGTATTCATGATCCTTTCCCCTCAGCAGGATTCATGGCTGCTTAGCGTGACCATGCGGCCACACACGTCCATTTACGGTTCCTGCGACTACACGGTCCTTGCGTGCGCTCAGGTCCGTCCCCTTCTGTCGACCTTCACCTTCAAACTCGGTCTCGCCGGTACCCCAAGCCTCCTGCTCAGTCTGCTCCCGAGCCTCCATCTTCAGGTTCTACAGAGCCTCTTTCGACACCCAGTGGCCCCTTACACATCCCTCAACCCAGAGTTGAGGTTCACCCAAAGATTCCAAAGGGTCCATTACGCCGAAATGCTGCTTCCGGTCGAGCCGCCCAATCGTACAGTATAGTAGATGATTTGGCACAATCCTATTTATGGCCTGCAACGGAACTCCGGTCGTGCCCTTTAACGGAAGGCTCTCTTATGCGTGGGCGGCCAGTCACTGTGATGACCAAATGATTGTTTTTCGACGCCGCTCAATGGAACCCACCTCCTCTTCATCGCTCACCTTTGCTTTCCAATCAGTCAAAAATCCGGAACGCCACGGCAATGGGTGTGCTGTTCAGTGAGGGGCTTCACATGTGATGTCCGCTTCGGTTTGAAGCAACTCGGATCCCCTGAGTTGGCCCCTTCCACGATCACCCTTCGAGCGTGGGATGGTCATGCCTCCCAGCCTATTGGCCTGTTTCGTAACTGTCCCATCACCCTCGCCGGTAAGACTGTTTGCGTTGATGTCGAAGTCATTGACGCCCCTCTAGACTACAACATTCTATTTGGGCGAAGCTACACCTATGCCATGTCTGCTATCCCATCCGCGGTCTTCCGCAAGATGTCTTTTCCACATAATGGAAAGATAGTCACCATTGACCAGCTATCGTATCATGAGCCGCCGTCTCCATCCGCCTTCGAGACGACCATCTCTTCTGTAGCCAACAAGCAAACCGTCGATTCTTTGACCAGTGTCTCCCCCGGCGTCTATAAAGATTCCACCCTGCTTGGTACTTTTCCTCACCTTCCTCCCCCTCCTGTTACTGACCCCAGCTTGTCGAATGTTTGCATGATGCAATCGTCTCAGGCTACCCATAAACGGCCTACCTCGGCTAGCCCGCACCCTCCTCCCCGCCCTCCGCAACCCGCTCCTAGCCATCCATCTCAGCCAGCCGGACCTCCTCTTTCTGGCCCTCCCCCTACAGCTGGTGCCCCCGAACCTCTTTATCCTCCAGGCTCGGTCCCCCCTGGCCTTAACCATCTTGGCGCCGTACCTCCTGGTCATTACCCTGCTGGACCGATCCCCTTCTTGGCTCCCCCTCCCGGATTATATTCCGTCCCCGTCATGGCCACCCTTTCTCTCCCTAACTTGACCTTGGGTATTCCAATTTGGTACCTTGACCCCCCAGCCACCACTCCCCCTGGTCACCCCAAACCTTACATGGCTTTGACACCGGTTCAACCGGTCCCCCTCGCTTCCTCCATAGCCACTGTGCCCCCAGCACCTCCACAGGACCCTTCTCCTGTTGGGTCGGCTCCCGGGAAGAAAGGCAAAGCCCGCAAGGGGGCCACCAAAGACCAAACCACCACGACCAACCCGGCTCCTTCTCCACCCCCAAAGCCTTGTGCCTTATGTGATGTCATTGGTCATGCCACCCATGCTTGTCCCGAGTTACCTCGTGTCCGACCCATGGTAAACTTCGCGTTCCCCGACACTACGGTCCCTGAAACTCCCACTCCTTCTTCAATGCTCCCCCGAACGCCAAGACTCTCGCACCCAGCAAGCCGCGCCGTAGCACCGCGTGCGGTGTCCATGGCCACTACTCCCATTATTGTCCTCACCTGACACATTACCGCGCCTCCCTTGAGGTGATCCGCGATTATGAGGTTGAACAAAATCAATCCGCCTCTCCCATTCTCGCCCAGTATGCTTCAGGCCAGCCTGAGGATCCCCCCGCTCCGATCCACATCCCCCCCGATGTTCGGACGATGGAGTCTCTGATCACCATTACCTATCCTCCTCTGCACGACCGGAGCCTAGCCGGGGTGCGCGCCTATACCATTAGCCATGTGGTTGATCCCGAGATCACTCCGCCTTGTGTCTCCCCGTTGACCTCCGCCGACAGAGTCCTCGCCATGTTTCGATAGCTCTCATGCATCACCTTGTATGAGCCTTGATCATCACCCTTTCCCTGCCATTCTTGCTCGACCGCTTGTGCCCTCACTTGTGCCGTCATTTCCTTTCATCCCCTCATTTATTGTCTTGTCACATTTGCGAGGCTCACAATCCACCCGCTTTTATCGATTCTGGCAAGCAGTCTGAATGCGCTACTCCGGGAATCTTGCCTCGGCAGGGTGGGCCATCTTCACCCCCTTGCATGACCTCGTTCTGTCTAACGGGGTATGCATTGGTTCTGCCACCAACAATCAGGCCGAATATGATGCAGTGCGTGGCCTATTAGCCGATGCCTTGTTGCATCGCATCCGCCATCTGCACGTTCGTTTGGATTCCCTGCTTCTTGTAATGAAACTAAATGGTGTTTATCGTGTTCATAACCCTGTGCTGTTTAGACGCTATTTACGAGTGAAAGTCTTAATACGTGTGTTTGAAACCATCACTTTCAACCATGTACCCAGAGACCAAAATCACTACGTAGATAGTATTGCAAACCATGTTCTAGATTGGCATTTATCACACACAAGTCATACAAGACAATAACATTAAATCAACCATCAAAAGATGATGCATATCCATAATATGTGTCGCACACCATATATTGATGAGTCCATCTACTCTGATACATACGACATGCCCATAGCATGTTCCAAAACACTGGGGGCACCATACGCCCCCCCATACATATACTTACGACGTGCCCATAGCATGTTCCACAAACTGGGGGCACCATACGCCCCCCCATATATATCCATCCGACATGCCCATAGCATGTTACAAACAAAATCCAAAAAAATGGGGGCACCATATGCCCCCCCATACATTCTAGGGGGCACCACTTGCCCCTACACACATCCGAGAGGGCACCATATGCCCCTATATCTGGCCAATACACGACGAACGCCCTGATCCGCCTGGATCACTGTCCGAAGTGTTCCCGGATCCCTCCCCCTCCAGTTGACCCGCAACTCTGCCATACCTGCACAACCACATTCTTTTTGTCAGGGTACAGATCGGGAACACCATAACCACACACCACAATCCAACTCCCAGCCATAAAACAACACCAAACCCCCCTTATCTCCCAGGTCGCAGTTTTCTGCCATTTTCTGGACCAGGTCGCACTTGTTGCCCTAATACCTGCGTCCTGGGTCGTACTTTTTGCCCCAAAAAAGTACGACCCGGCCATAGAGATGAAGGAGGGGCTGTTTCTGGGGGTTTTGGGCCCTCAGCTGCAAATGTAATCCATCAAAATTCAAGAGCAAGGTTAGGCCTCTCGCCTCCAACTGACAGATCTCGAATCCAACGGTCGGTTTGTCCGCTACGTTCGCCGCAAGATTTAGGGCCTTCTCTCCTCTCCACATTCACCACAGCAACAATAGCAAATGAATGATTTTGGAGGGAAAACCGCCTCATTAAAAGAGAACCCCTGTTTTTTCTTTCGACTGCTGCGACCACACCGTAGCCCCGTTCGACGAACCGTCAGCACCGCTGGATAGATCTCACCGAGCTCTCAAATGGGTTTTCCTTAGTTTTTGGTGATTTGATACTTCACCAGGACACATTTTTCCACGAAGGATCACTTCACCGCTCCTTAAAATCGAATTTCCTCACTTACGACACTTGTACTTGGGGCACCATATCGCCCCCTTACTTGTCCATGTTCGTGTTGATTTTCGTCATGAGTGCCCACCTTGTACTCATGCTTCTATGACCCCCCAATGGGGCCTTTATTGTGTGGCAGCACTATCTAGTCGCCCTTGCTTAGAGCATCCGAGTTGAGTCATCATTGCATTCATGGAGTCTATCCTGCATCCTTTTACACCATACTATAGCCCTCCATTCTTTTGTGCTTGGTTCCTCTCTTGTGTCGCATCTCATGACCTTCAGCCCCACTGTCCCCTGTCCCTTTCGATATTGTGTCAGTCGCTGCCATGTCATTCATGCCCTTTATGCTCTAACAAGGGAAGTCGTCCATTCGCCACTCCATCCTTCCCATTTCCACCATCATCAGTAGTGTCAGTCTGTCCGTCGCTCTATTGCTCTTCTCTCGTGCCTTAGTTGAGGATCTCTCATTACCTCACCTAAGGCGGACCTCCTTCTGTCGACCTCAGCACATTTATTCCAGAAGCAAGGTCTAGAGGGCGGTGTACCATGGTTCCAGCTTCCATTTTTGTTCGGTGCCTCGGATCAGGCAGGGGGATTTCTTACCTCCCTTTGACTTGATTGCTTCTCCAGCTCCTTTCAGCATGACCGAGATTCGTATACTGGACAGTCCAGTGACCCAGCAGCAGCTCGTGATGATTCCCGGGCGTGTGTGAGATGTCTCGGCCCTCATGAGGGGGTGGCCCTGCAGGTAGCCCCCCACATGCCCGGATGACCTCTTCATTGCAGCCTTTGATGCCGCTCCAGATTTTGATGATGTTGGCCTTAGCCACTTGCAGCACCTCTATGATTTGCATGTATCAGTCAGATTTTGTGAGCCCTTCCCCATTTACAGGGGGCATTTGGGTTGTATTTGTCTCATGTACTCAGATATTATTGTACTAGTCCTGGCTGTTATCCCAGGCACAGCATGTATGTGAGACTCTTCATTGTATTTTTATCTGGCTCTTGATTATGCCAGCTGTACTATATGGTTCGGTCCCTTGTTCACTGGACACACTATTCTTTTGTACTTTGTCACGGCGGGCATAGGTATGCCTCCCCCGCCGCCTTCAGCACAGGTACCCTCTCATAAAAAGAGACTTGTTGCACCTGCGAGTCTCGTCTCCTCAGGGTCTAGTCCTTCAACACACTATCTACCTCACATTTCTCTCTCTGACATCCCTTTTGTTGTCTAGTGATTGTGTTCTTACAACGTACTTCGGTCATACGATTTGCTCCTGACACTCGCACGCTGGGGGGCAATCTGTTACACCATTTTTTGGTCATCTAACCTTTCATCATTAGATGGACCCAAGTACACCATGTAAGACCGGTTTTACCCCAAGTAAAACTGCTTTCACTATGTTAATTAGGAAACCCCAAAAGGAATAATTAATTAAACCATAATTTAATTATTATTCCCAGTCATGTTTAACCCAAAAACAAAGAAATTAATGGGATAAACCCATAGTTATCTTATTATTTTCTAGGAATAATTATTTAAATAATATTCCTTGTTAAATATGACCAAATCAACCACCATTAATCAAATAAATCATTATTTATTTGATTATATCCCAACCACTTCCTTAAAAAGATAAATAAATCATTTATTTATTTATTTTCACTAATCAAGGGATTTGACCCAAGTCAAACACCCTTTCCCTCCAACAAATAATAATAAAATATTCCATAGAGGTGGATCTAGATGTGATTAACATTATTTTAATCATGCACCAAGATCTAGAAGGACCCAATATTTTGTTATAAATAGGAGAGTTTTCCCCATCATTCTTCACCTTTTGTTGCATACTAGATCACTCTGGATCTATACACTCGGTCTCATTTTCTGCCATTGTTGCTCCCATTGAGCTCTACCTTTTACATTGGGTTTTCTACATCTGCAAGAGAGAGAAAGCTTAGATCTGAAGTGCTGAGGACTACAAAGAACCCATCCCATTGAGGAGATCTGGATACACCTTCTTGTTTCCTCCCAGGTGCCCTGTAATATAAAAATTCATTCCAAAATCGTGTTCTTGTCTTGTCTGTTGGATGCATGGAGCAAACTCTTTACTTTACTGCTTAATATCTTTCCATTTATAGATCTGTTTGTTGCAGCACTTTAACTACTAATTGCAGATCTGAAGATGTTTTTCAGCCATCATTGTTGTTAGGGCTATTAGTTATGCGTAGCTAAAGTGGTTCTTTTTCGTACGCTTCGACAAAGAATTCATACTAACAAGGATTAGTGCAAGAACGAATGAGTTGTCCAAGGATAGCATTTTGTCATGGATCCCTCAAGATCCCTTGATCCTGAGGGATCACATTTATCTTTCCTTTTAGCTATAAAGGGACAGGGAGAGCTAGTTCTTGGGATTCATGTATCTTTCACTTTTGCATAATTTGTAATTGTAATTCATAGAACGTAGTTCTGAACAATGAGATCATATTGTGACGTCAATTGACTATGATGAATAATATATAATTCGCGTTGTTGTTCATTCAAATATTCTAGAGTAGTTAAGCAGTATTCGTCGGTGGCTAATGGCCCAGTCTTTGGTGGATCTCACTGTTGTTCCCTGTGTTATACTTTTCCATTTATTGCAAGTGTATTTTGATTTTCCACTTTGCAGTTGAAGTACTATTGATAATTCAGATTTATGGTATTTATTCTCTTGAATACGTATTTCCAATCTATTTCCTTAAGGAATTAGTTTCTAGTTAAAATATCTGGTTTTGATTACTTAAAGCATAAATAGTTCTTTCCAATAATTTCTTTTTTTTCAATAGTTCAAATCCAGCTGAAAGAGCTCGGTTAATGCTTCAGTGCTCTCAGTTGATTGTCATTTGAATTAAGAATGAATCACATTTTTGGGTTATAATGCTTAGATGAATCACTTTCTTTAAAGCTTCAAGATTTATGATTGCATCTATATGAAATGATTTATTTCACCATTACTCTTTGTATGTATAGGTTGCACATATTTTGTACACGCTTGAGATAAAAGGACTTACCTAGGTTGATAATTAATGTGAGGCAATTAGGAGTTTTTAAGGACACCTGTTAGCAACCAACATTTTGGCGCCATTGCCGGGGAGCATGTTGTCACTTTGTAAAGAGTAATGTATGATTGATTATTTTTATGTTGAGGGAGAATTGGGTATTAAAAAAGAAAGGTAAGAACCTACATAGCGAACGAGTAAAATGCTCGCTCATCCGCCCGCTTTCTAGCAGAATTGCGTAGGAGTTTAAGGTAGGAATGAATGTTTGTATTTTTGTATGAATGAATAAGAAGGAAAGACCTAAAAAAGAAAAAATTCCTCCTTCTAAACTTAAGAAATCTAAGGGACCAGTGACCCTTTGATGATCAACTTTTATCGATGAAATCTTAAGAAAAGCTGAGTCTTAGTCATTAGTAGGACCTCGAATTTTTGTTGGCAGACATCCTACTGACTTCCTTGAAACCGCAGGATCACCATCTGTAGCTAACAATGATATTCACAGTAATAATGAAGGGATTGAGAAGATTTTTCAAGATACTAAGAATTCACAAACTTTCCCTTCATAAGAAGGAAATTCTTGCAACCTCCATGAAGGAGAAGGAGAAACAGGAAATCTTGAAATTAAGTTATAAGAACCTAGATCTTCTGAAGTAGTGACTGAGAAGAGGACACCCAGTATTCCAGATCAACGTAGTGCTGCTAGAACCATTCCAACCTCTTGTGGACATCCTAGGAATAACTCTCTAGCTTCGGAGATCCCTGAAGAATATTGGCATATTTTTGACAATATGGATAATAACCAACAACCTCAAACTTCTACATTGCAATACCCTATTGTTGACAAAATTGTCAATGCCCCCATGAAGGCTATCCCATTATAGAACATTCTGACCTTTCATGGGTTAAGTTCAGAAGATCTCGATGTATTCATTTTCAAATTTGATGTCTTATGCAGGGGTTATGACTATACTATCTACCCCTAGAAGATGAAGCTATTCCCCTCTACTCTGAAGGGAGAAGATTTGCGTAGGTTCATGGGACTCGGTGGAGGCACCATCAATGATTAGGACCAAATTCAAACATATTTCCTTAAAAAATACCAATATTATTGCCGAACTAGAGAACTAAAAGATGAAATCTTTCAAATAGTAGCTAAGCCTAGCAAGACTCTGGAAGAATATGTAGAGCTAGGAAGAATATGTAGAGCATTCAAATATAATCTGCAAAGATCTCCTTACACAAATATGCCTGATAATGTTCTAAGAACCATGATGATCAAAGGTATGAAAGACGAATGGGTAGAGACACTAAATATAATGGGTAAGGGTGACATTTATCAAGAAAACTATAACAATATTATATATTTGTGCATCGAGTGTTCTACGGGCAGTACAAGGCTTAAACCAGTCAGACAAATGCTAGCCCCAGAGATAGAAAAGTCTTAGGAGGAAGCATTACACGAAGTGAAATCGGCAATTTGTTGGAGGATTTCAAGACTGATATCCTTGGGACCCTGACGACACAATTGGATGTCATGCAAGCTAAGAAAAAGCAGGCTATAGCAGAACAGAACTTAGATATTTTCTTCCCCCGTTGTAGACAGAAGCACAGTCATAAATAATTCCCCCGAGATACGATACGAACATGTGCCATATGCACTAAACAGCATGCCACAGAAAGTTGCCCATCACTCCCAGGATTAAAAGCAGTCTTCAAGGAAGCGGAAGAAGAAGTGGAACCAGTATATTTGTTGAACCATCGTCGTCAATGGCAAGCACATCAGATAGGTATGCCTACCAATCCATATTCATTCTTTCCTCCCTCGCAATATAATTCTTCGAAATATTCAGGGGCAACAAGGCAGAATCAACTTCCTTTTTGGCCACCTCAAGCATTTTTTATGCTACCATGGCCCAATCAGTCAAATCTAAATAATAATAATTTTCCAAATTCCCCTTACCCACCACCATTCTGGCAGAACAACCCTTATTCCTCCCAATGTTCCCCTTCCACCTCACAAAATCAGAATTGGCAATCAAATTGGAAAAGATCTATGAACTAGCCTATGGGGACAGTTCCTTTGCCTCAACTAACTTTACCAGCACCTTACACGTTGCAGCAGGTTCCTAAATCTAATATATGACCGCAAATTCCATCTCAACCCAACCCAAATCCTAATAATAGAACAGTTCAGTCAATACAAATCATTTAGGGTCTGGACCCTGAAGATGAGTTGAAAGAATGTAATGAGCTTAAGTTGAGATCTAGATGCATAATCACTCTAGATAAGGATAAATATTTGAAACTTGAAGAACCGTACGCAAATAAGCCTCTGGATATATATGACTGACAAACAAAATAAGGGGAAGATACAGTCAGATAAAAAAATCCTGAGCAAATCATAACCACTTCCCCCCCCCCGTTCCCAGAAATATTGTTGATACCACACCCGATTGAATATCCTGACTTTGATCTTCTGGGTGAACTTAAGAATATTTGTATAAAAATTCCTCTTCTCCGAGCTATATAAGATATTCCAATATATGCCAAAAATATTAAAGAATTTTGTATAAAGAATTCTGTGAGGAAAAAAAAAATAACCCCTACTATCCATATTGTCGGGACTTTGTCTGACTTATTACTAGGCAAAGAGACTCCTGTAAAATATGAGGATCTCGGAAACCCCATTGTCACAGTCCAGATAAATGGCCATTATTTTACCAATGCTTTAGTTGACTTAGGGGCAACCATTAATATTCTCACAACTACAACTTGCAACATTCTTGGCATCACAACATTGGAACCAACAACTACCTTACTGGAACTAGTTGATTGCTCCTTCATTAGACTAGAAGGAACATTACAAGATGTGATGGTCTCTGTAGACACTTGGGAATAACCAGCTGATTTTTTGATTATTAACCCTAGGAAAAAGCTAGATGGACATCCCTTAATATTAGGAAGGCCTTGGCTAGTGACTGCTAATGCTTATATCAGTTGTCGGATAGGCAGTATGACTATAACCAGGGGGAATGATGTGAAAAATTTAGCTTTATACCCTCCTGCTTAGCCAAGCTTGAATATTATGAAAAACAGGAAGCAACCTACAACATACTTAACATAAAATATTCGGTCACCATTGAATGTGGTAGATGCCCTTGAATTCAAAAACCAAACTGAAGACGATGTCATTAATACCTTTTATCAATCATCCTACCACAGTATCAATTTCGACATGCCACATGATTAAAGAAGTCCTTGAAAATGAAATAAAAGAAGATCCCCTAAAGGATATCAATGACCAAAAAATACCAACAAACTCTGTTTATAATAGCAAACCTATCGAAATTGATCTAGGAAAGATCCTAAACATTAACAGTAATCTGAGTGATGACCAACAACATAAAATTATTCAATTCCTTAGGAAAAATGAAGGGGATTTCGCTTGGGATTACTTAGATATGAAAGGGATTGACCCTCAGCTATGCATGCATCACATCTACATTGAAAAAGGATGCAAGACACATTCAACAACCTCAGCATAGATTAAATCCTCACCTAAAAGATATTGTTAAAGAAGAACTTCAAAAACTGTTAGATGTGAATTTTATCTATCCTATATCTGATAGAAAATGGGTTTCTCCATTAGTTGTGGTTCCAAAAAAGAATGGGAAATGGAAAATATGCATTGACTATAGAGAACTCAACAAGGCAACACAAAAAGACCATTTTCCCCTTCCATTTACTGATAAGGTCCTAGATACACTGGCAGGGAAGAAATTATTTTCTTTCCTGGATGGCTTCAGTGGCTACAACCAAATTCAGATTGCCCTTGAAGACCAGGATAAGACTACCTTTACCTGTCCGTGGGGAACATTCACTTATAGGGTATTACCTTTTGGATTGTGTAACGCACTTGCCACATTCCAAAAAGCCATACTCAGTATTTTTGTAGACTTGATAAATGAAGGATTGGAAGTATACATGGATGATTTCACACCCTATGGAGATGACTTCGAGCAAGCATTACAGACATTGGAAAAATTTCTGGAATGGTGTATTGCTACCAGCCTATGTTTAAGTCACAGAAAGTGACATATGATGATGACAGAAGGCCTGATCTTGGGTCATTACATTTCAGCAGATTGAATTCAGGTAGATCCGACAAAATATAGGTAATTCTCTTACTAGCTACTCCCTGCACTCAAACAGAGGTATGTATTTTTCTAGGATTTGTTGGATCTTATCGTAGATTTATCAAGAATTTTTCATAGATTTCTGCACCATTATATGCCTTAACAGGAAACAGTGATTTCATATGGACTGAAAAATGTGACACTGCCTTTTTACAGATTTAAAATGGCTAGTATCAACAGCACCGATATTATGAGGCCCGAACTGGGATATACCATTCCAGATTTCATCATATGCATCAGACACAACCATTGGATTAGTTCTTGGCTAAGAAGAAGACAATAAAACCTACGCTATATATTACATTAGCAAAAACTTAACCCCTGCTGAATTAAATTACACAATCACAGAGAAGGAGTTTCTAGCTGTTACTTATGTTATTAACAAATTCAGACACTATATAACTGGATACCCTATAATTCTGTATACGAATCACTCTGTTATCAAATACTTAGCTAATAAACCCATTGCAAATGGAAGAGTGACACATTGGTTGCTACTTTTGCGGGAATTTGATATAACTATAAGGGATCGACCAGGGAAGGAAAACCTTGTGGTAGATTTCCTCTCCCGAGTGCCAAGAAGAGATGACGCAATAGCAGTAGAGGATCAGTTTCTAGATGAACACTTATTTTTTATAATCATGAAAACACCACGGTACGCAGATGTGGTGAATTATTTAGCAGTGGGAAAAATACCTAAAAATATGACACCCAGAGAAAGGAAATCGATAGTACAGTGCAAGACTCAGTTCTCCTGGATTGAAGGATGATTTTTCACTCAGGGGCCGATATGCACATCCGCAGGTGTATCAGGGAAGATGAAATTTATGATATCTTAAAAGCCTACCACGATGGACCTTGCAGTGGACATTTTGTAGACCGTGGAACTGGACATAACATTTTACAAATGGGCTACTACTTGCCCACAATTTTTAAGGATGCTAAGAAATTTGTTCAGGCCTGCGATAGTTGTCAAATGATGGGCTGCCCTGGCCAATCTAATGAGATTCCCCTGCATCCACAGCTGGTCATAGAACCTTTTGAGCATTGGGCGTTAGATTTTGTTGGGCCAATCAACCCATAATCGAACCAGAAATCATATATATTGGTTGCAGCAGAATACATAACTAAGTGGGTAGAAGTAGTAGCATCACCAAGAGCCACAAAAGAAACTGTGATAAAATTTATTTTCAAAACTTTTGTATGATATGGGTTACCCAGAGAAGTAATCACTGATGGAGGGCCACAATTTTTAGGCCACAATATCACTACTACACTAAAAATTCATTATGTTATTCACAAAATTACCTTTCCATACCACCCGCAAGCGAACGGGCAGGTAGAAAGCACCAACAAAGTAATTGAAGATATTCTAACAAATACAGTCTCATCTCATAGATGAGACTGGGCTACTTGACTCTGAGAAGCCTTGTGGAAATATCACACAACTTGGAGGAACACTATTGGATACTCCCCATATCAGCTGGTATTTGGTAAGGAACCTATTTTTCCCATAGAGTTTGAGATACAAACACTAAGGACAACCCAGGAAGTGGGACTGGATTTAACTGAAGCCTAGACTAAAATATTACAACAAATAAATGAATTAGACAAAATCTGGCTTTTAGATCCGTAGCATACTGCACTTATTCAACAACAAAGAGCCAAATGGTATGATTCTCTGATCAAGAAAAAGACATTTCATGAGGGTGAGTGGGCACTTCTCTATGATTCCAAGTTTCAAGACTTACCCGGTAAATTGCAGACTAGGTGGTTAGGTCCCTATGAAATAAAGGAAGTACATGACAATGGCACTCTTATGTTGGCCACCATTGATGGGTCTGATTGTTCCTTTAAATAAAATGGGCATCAGGTGCGCCTCTATCAAATACTAGTCACAAGAGAATATTTTTGTCAACAGATACACAAGGACTCCACCATGCAAGTTTTAGCTCCAGAAGATAGTCCTTTGGCAGCTTCATCTTTGTAAAAGTTCATTTTTTTTTTCTTTGCCTATTTTGCTGTTCTATCTTCGGAACAACACTTTTTGGTTTTGCTATTCCATCTTCGGAACATCACTTTTTGGTTTTGCTATTCCATCTTTGGAGCAACACTTCTTGGTTTTGATGTTCTGTCTTCGGAACAACAACTTTTTATTTTGTTGTTCCATCTTTGGAACAACACTTTTTGATTTTTCTATTCCATCTTTGGAACAACACTCTCTTTTGTTTTTTCTGTTCCAATTTTGGAACAATAATTTTTTTTCTTGTACAATTTTTGTGTGTTTTGAATGACTCCTTTTTTTCTATATTTCACAAACACCTCTTTCCTCTTATGGACTTATTCCTAGCTCATTTCAGCCTCATTTCTTTGATTACTTTTATGTCCTAAAGTATAGTACCTTCATGCGGATAAGAATTATGGATTTTATTAAAGCAGGTGAATATTTTTAACATTATGATATTTGAAAAAGATACCTTCTTGATGATAGACTTAAAACAATTGAAAGGGACACAATTATTTATATTTCACTTTACTGTACTGATTTCTACTATATATGATATTGATTGATCATTTTTACCATGCCGGTTCTACTCTTCCTGGTTATAATTCTATCTGTCTCTTATCAATGGGATTATGGGTATAATTTTTCTTATTATTAACATGCTTCAACTTTTTACACCATCCCTACTCTTAAGGAGTACTGAGCCTCCCTCTATTTATCATAAAGATTTGTAATGAAAACTAAATTTTATCTACAGATAGAGGATAGGGGGTCTCATTAAGAGCCAGCCTACCATGTTCATAAGGATGTAGCAATGTGACATTCCCACTATGGCCACCACACCATGGTTATGATCCATTGGATGGCTAAAAAATCATTGGAATGGGAGGTCTCATCACGAGCCAACCTACTCACTTTTGCTACTTCCCAGTGAATGGCAGTATGGTTATCTAGTTACCATGCCAGCACACTGGTCTCTTCTATAGAAAGAACAATGGAAATTTTCAATTATAAATTGAGGATCCTGGCTCACATGGGTTAAAAAGAAACTCTTTCGAGGCTATGGATGCCTCTTGGCAACATAAGCTCTGCTTATGGTATTGAAGTTCTATTTCCTCAATCAATAATTCTTATAATACCCTCTTCCCATTTATCTTTTTATCCAAGAGATTATTTCCTCTAAACACTTCCCTAATTTGAATCTTTATCCATGCGTTCATGTTTTTTACTCAATCATATCGTGTATAGCCGGAATATTGTCAACAAAGCCTCCTTTTGTACATATTGTTGTCCTCTTTCCTTATCACATAACTTATCATCAACCAAACTGTCTTGTCTATTGTCATTTACTATGATTATACACCACGCTTTCACTCTATCCATCTCTCTTATTGTCCCGTATTTTATTTACGTACTTTTTTACATTTACTACTATATCCTTCATCCTTATATCCTACCATCAAAACAGCCATTTCCCATCTATTCGGTCGTAGGCGACCTCTCATTTTGAAGGGAGAGAGAACTTCCATTACACTCATGCATGTGTTGTCATTATTTCATTGACTGATAAGATATTCCATGATCATGTGGCATGCAGTAATTTAACAACCCTTCAAATAACACAATTAATATCAACTACACTTAGCTGTTACGACAAATTGTTGTTCTACCGCTCTAAGTGTTGCTATGTTTTCCAGTATTGTTGTGTTTTTTCAGTATTGCTAAATTTTTACATTACACTCATCCTTTGCAATAGTAGGAAGAATTCAAGCATTATGGGTGGTAAGAGAGTGCGTTGTGAACCTTTAGTGTTAGAGGTCTCCAACAGAGCTAGGGAAATTCTTATCCATGAAGGGTGGATATCCTATCTCACAAGATTTTAGCTCTCGAATGAGGAAATTTCCATTGAATTTCTACAGCATCTGCAGAATGGGGAATCCATGGTGAAAGGTAGAAGAATTATAGTCACAGACACTGTAATATTTGAGGTATTTGTGCTGCCAGTAGAAGGAATTATATGGTCACAAAAACATGTATTGCTGCAAGACCCGATGGAAACTTTCAAAGACGAAGGTGAACAAGTAGTCAGGAAAGGCAAAGGCATCCAACCATCTTTTCTGGTAGAACCGTGGAAAGAATTAGAAAGAATTATCCAAAGATACATTACCTGCAATGGACACTAATATGTGGTAAGACCACGACAAAAACTATTAGCTGTCTTGAAACGAAAACTCACTGTTGATCTGCCATCTCTTTTGAATTCTTTATTGCATTATACTGCTATTTGAATAAGATGGGCTAGAAACCCTGAAAATATAATAAGTCACCATGGATTGATTAAATTAGTCATCAGTCATAGCCTGGTTCAATACAATTTAACTTGGGATGGTTTCATGACGACCCTAGAGAGCATTCAAAATCATGTAATCCAACATCCCGCAATTGTGGAGACAAGCCAACAGAACCCTGTTCCGAAAAGAAAAAGGACTTCCCGTTCAAAGGTTCAACCCCATAAATGTAGGAGGTCTGTAAGAATTGAAGTAGCCAAGAGGATGTCTACAAATATTCTGGATGAAAGAAACCAGCCTGCGGAGACATCCAGTCTAGTTAGGATAAGAGATTCTGAACCTGAAAAAGAGGCCAATTCAGAAGAAGAATAGGAACAAAATTATAATAATGAACCGGAAATTGAAGCAGGATCAGATGATCCTTTGGAAGTTTTAGAGACAGGGATGGCCGAGGTCCTAGAAAATATTAATGTATATATGCAACCTGGAGTACTACTTGGTCTCAAAATAATGGAAACACAAGTCCCAGAGAATTCCAGGCATATAGAAACACTACCATATCAAAAGGCTGCAGACATAGAAATTGTTCAATAATCCGACAACTAGTCCAGTGACACGATTCTGTTGGAATACAACCATGAGGACTAGCAGAAGTCTACAGAAATAGAAGTTAGTGACAAGTCTGACAATCAATCAGGCGATACGGTTCCTTTGGAACACAGCCCTGATGACCAACAAGCATCTCTAGAAACCATTGATAAACCTGTTAGTGGAGCGGACACTCCTCAAAAGAGCCAAGTAGTTGGAGCAAAAATTAAGAAGCTACGAAAAAAATACCAGAAGCTCTAGAAGACAGTCAAAAGGCTACGACGAGAAGTTAAAAACTATAAGACTCAGAACACTGCTCTTGAGGTGACCTCTGTAGCTACACAAACAAGAATATGTGAGAATAAATCAATAGAAATTCAAATTAAACTCACTCCCACTCGAACAATACCCACCTAGGTTAATTTGCATGAAAACTTGGTAAATGCGGCTATTGAAACGGAGGGTTGGTCCTCCCATAGTAAGGAAATATAGACTGAAGAGGTATTCTCTCACAGCATTGACACTCAGATAGAAGGGAAATCCAAGGACCTCTTTTCAAAGAATGACCCTATTATTTTAAAACTTCGGGAAGAACTGATGCAAGCCCAGCTTTCTTTAGAGAAACATCAACAACATATAGTCTCCCTGCAACAATACCATGGGTTACAAAAACAATTGAGGGAATTAGCCCTAGCAAAGAATGAGGCTTTTGATAGGGCTAGACAGGAAGAAGAAAAACTGAAGAGGATGAAAACTAAGCTGAACAACGTCAGGGATCGGTTGGACATCATTTGTTCATTATATTTGGATATCTTGACCTATCGATCTCCTGCTACGAACTATGCCTTGTTCTTATTAGAACGATATTTATTGTTAAAAATTAAAGTTGTTAGAGCTGAAAAGCCAATTGAGCTGAAGACAATGGAGGATTTTATAAATTGTTGTAAGACACATGGATTAAAGGTCCAAAGCCTTCTTTGTGAATTTTATTTGCATAATTTCATATTAGATAAAGAAGTGGATGTGAATCCTGGCCCTTTTATTGGAGATATTCAATTTCAGGATTTTATCTCTTTTGAAGTCAACCAGCTCAAGTGGTTGAAGGCTTATAATTCGTTCCAAAGACAGTAACACAACTTAGATCTTTGGGTAAGAAGTGAACCTAATCACCCTCTGCAATTTTTTACAAAACATAAAATACTGATGACATCGGAGGGCGTGATTAAAATTTTAGGGCCCATGCATAAGGAAATTGTGCAGAAAGGAACAACATATTTCCTCTCCATTTAGGAAAGATCACTGGTTGCATCCAAAATGAGATGGAAGGTTTCAAGAAACAATTTAAGGAAAGAGAACCATTTAATTATGGAAATTTCAAAGCTGCTGCGAGATCGTTAGTCCCAGACAACAATTTTATCTTAAAAGAAGGACCCTATTGGGTGGGATGTACCTTTAGAAGCCCCATTATTTGGTATCCCCTTGAAGGGTATCAACCTAACTATGAGTTAACTCAAGGACACGAAGAGGTAGCCTTTACAAACTTGGCATGACATCATGGTCTCAGTCCTATTACAGATAGATATTTTCTAGCCTACTCCATAACTTCTTTGCATAAGAATTATTTATTTTTCATGGGGACACAAAAAAAGGTAAGCATGGGAGTATGTTGAGCCTTGAAATAGGTATGTATTTACTCTTGATTACTGTCCTTTTTCCTCTTCCTTACCCATGTTGTGCCATGATATAATAATATAATGAAATTATTTTGATGAATAATGAATGAAAAATGATCCTGATACGATTTAAGCATCCAAACTAATTCCCATTGCTTTTGATGCTGAAAATAACAGCTGGAACAATAACTATTCCCAAGAAGGAACAATAGGACCTAATCATGGGAAAGAAGAAGCGTTAAGTATGGTTGAATCGGAAGACAAATCAGTAAGGATTAGCGCAAGAATGAATGAACTATCCAAGGATAGCATTTTTTCATGGATCCCTCAGGATCCCCTGATCCTGAGGGATCAAATTTATCTTTCGTTTTAGCTATAAAGGGACGGGGAGAGCTACTTCTCGGGAGTCATGTATCTTTCACTTTTGCATAATTTGTAATTGTAATTCACAAAACGTATTTTTGAACAACGAGATTTTATTGTGATGTCAATTGATTGTGATGATTAATATATAATTCAAGTTGATGTTCATTCAAATATTATGGAGTAGTTAAGCAGTATTCGCCGGTGGCTAAGGGCCCGGTGTCTGGTGGATCTCACTGTTGTTCCCTGTGTTATACTTTTCCATTTATTACAAGTGTATTATGCTTTTCCATTTTGCAATTGAAGTACTTTTTATAATTCATATTTCTGGTATTTATTCCCTTAAATACGCATTTCCAATTTATTTCCTTAAGGAATTAGTTGCTAGTTAAAAGAACTGGTTTTGATTACTTAAAGCATAGACAATTATTTCTAATACTTTCCTTCTGTTCAATAGTTCAAATATAGCTGAAATATCTCGGTTAATGCTTTAGTGCTTTCGGATGATTTTCATCTGAATTAATTGAATTAAGAATGAATCACAATTTTGGGTTATAATGCTTAGATGAATCACTTTCTATAAAGCTTCAAGATTTATGATTGCATCTATATGAAATGATTGATGTCAACATTACTCTTTGTATGTATAGCTTGTATATTTTATGTACATGCTTAAGATAAAAGCACTTACCCAGGTTGATAATTAATGTGAGGCAATTAGGAGTTTTTAAAGACACCTGTTAGCAACCAACACCTTGAAAGTCGAGGCTATCATTAATCTACCTACTCCCTCTTCTTTATCGCAATTGAAGAGTCTATAAGGGAAATATAATTTCCTTCATCGTGTCATTCCCAACTATGTGGAGCTTGCTAAGGGTTTTACATGACTACTTAACCAAGGGATCCCATTTCTGTGGGATTTTTTTTCTCAATGCTCCCTCGATTCTTTAAAGAACGTTCTTGTTAATGCCCCTTTACTGCACCCCCATATTATCATCGTGACTATTTCCTATACTTAGCAGCTTCCGCTGATACCATTGGTATGGTGATGGTCCAGGACGATGACGATAGTACTAAACATGTCATATATTACCTCAGTCATAACCTTATGGATGCAGAGACTCAATATGCCCATGTCGAGAAACTAGCTTTAGCTGTGGTGCATGTTGTTCAATGCTTTTGGCATTATATTATTTTACTCATGACTACCATGATCTTTGACTGCATTCCTATGACTTATATTTCGAATTTTTAGTTGTTGGGGGGGGGGAATATTCATAATGGATTGTCCTTTTACAAGATTTTTATTTGGAATTCACTGCTTCCAAATCAAAAAAATCATTGGTTTTCTCGAAATTGATATGCTTCCTTCCGTCTACTTCTACCCCATCTGATTTCGATGAACATATCCCAGATGAGACTCTCTTTCTTATCAGCACTATTGATCCATGGTACGATGATATCATCATGTATCTCAAAACCCAAACTTTCTGATTTGAGTTGGACAAGTTTGATCATCGAGGTATTCGACATCATTCTCAACCATATCGTATAATTAGGTATACTTTATACTGCATCGGTGTAGACTTGATTCTTCGTCATAGTCTGAATTTGAAAGAGGCTAAGAGAGTGCTCAATGACTGCAATTCTGGGGCCTGTAGTGATCATATTTCTGGATATTCTACTACTCAACAAATCCTTCGTACTGGTTCTTTCTAGCCTTCTATTTTCAAGGATTACATTCTCACCATCCGTAAATGCCATGCTTGCCAAATTTACCAGTGGAAGATGCATGCCCTACCCGCACCCCTACACCCAGTTGTTATTTTTGTCCCATTGGGGCATTTACTTCATGACATGTAACCCTTACTTAGTTTGGGGGAATGCATATATTATCGTCGATGTTGATTATTTCACCAAATGGGCCAAGGCGATGCCTACATATGTTGTTAATGGTAAAATTGTGGCTCAATTTCTCTTCAATCATGTTATCGCTCAATTCAGAGACCCTCAATCCATTTTCACCAACCATGGATCTCATTTCCACCATTATATGATGGATGAGTTCACATCTCAGTTGGGCTTGCGTCACAATAGCTCAACTTTGTACTACCCTTAGGCAATAACCAAGTTGAAGAAGTTAATAAAGCCTTGGTTATTATGCTTCAATGCACTATTGGGATGCAGAAGTCAAATTTACATCTCATTCTTTTCTCAGCTCTCTAGGCCTACTAGATTATGCACAAGTCACTCCCTCCTTAGCACTCCTAGAACTCATTAAAAATACATGTCACACACTCTTATTCACTCATCTCCATGCATTTGAAAGTAGTTCTCCCTTTTTATTCCCTGACACTCCATAACACTCCCTGGAATGAATTTACACACCCTAGAACCTGACACATCTTGGCATGTTTCCTTGGCCTCTAGCATGCCTTAGCACTACTTAACATACCTTGTCACTCCCTCCTTCACACACCTATAAGTCACTGACACTTACTATCACAATATCTTAATCATTCATTTGCATGCATTGTTTTCACCTAGTTCTTCCTTGTGTGTCCCTAGGACTCTCTAAAATTCCCTATGATTTTTTGGCACACCCTGGCACTTGGCACATCTTAGCCGCATGCCACTCGGGCACACTAGCATGACTTAGCGCTTCCTAGCTGTTAGGTCCCTATATTACTAGTGTAGTCTCTTATTATGTTAGTATAGCCCCCCTTATTACTTTTGTTGTACCCCTATAACCCCCATATTGTTATTACTGTGCCCTTACATTATTATTGTTAGGTCGGCTAGGATTACATTGTGGCCCCATGGACTCCTATATATAGAGAGGAGGTTTTGTCATTTGTACCATCCAAGAATTTTTCATTCATGTAATGAATTGGAGGTTTCCCCCTTGAAGTGGCTTATTTCTAAGGCGTTTAAATATATTTTCTTCTATTTTTGGAGCTTGTTTCAAAACATTTGGTATCAGAGCTTTGGATTCTAGGGTTTTTCTACTCCAAATAGGTCATAGTGGCATTTTTTCTATAACATTTTTTCTACGAAGGTTCAGAAGCTGAAATTTTTAGAGTATGAAGCCGAAATCCTGAGGAAAATCTTCGAAAAATTTTAGAGCTTGGTTCGTAATATTTGCGGCGACGTGATCTGTGGAAGTTAGGTCTTTTTGCAGGCTCCTGAATTTAACCTAAACAGGTCATCACAGAATTTTCTCTATAATGTTTTTTTTACGTTGTTTCAGAAGTTGAAATTCTGAGAGAGTGAAGCCGAAATACTGAGGAACATAGTCGCAAAAGTTTAGAGCTTGGTTCACAATATTTTTGGAGATATGGTCTATGGAAGTTAGAGATTTTTTAGGCTCCCATTAATCATCTCAAAGAGGTGATCGTGGGAAAATATTCATAAATCTCTCTCTGAGCATCGGATTGAAATTTTGTAAAAAATAGCTGCAATTACACATACTTCAATTTTCTTTCTATCAATTTTAGAGCCGAAGGAGGAAACTGTGACATGTGGCAAGTTGTACAAGTTCACTCTACTGAACCAGTCCATAATTAGGTCATTGTGGGAGATTTGACATAACTTTGTCTTCAAGAATCCAAATTAGGTCAGACCTATGGCATTAGAAAGAGGTTTCAGAGGGCTACTTCAGAGAAACATTTTAGATATTGAAGATCCTAAATCACATAGATATTTTAGTTTTAATATCAAGCTCCTCAAAAGCAAGAAAAATGTGTGTATTTGTTTTTTCGAATTGCATAAGTCTTGTGTAAAAAATCAGTTTGAAGTGATTCCAAGGGCATATTGAAGCATAGATATCAGTTTTGGGTTCTAAAATGCCACCTAAAAATAATTCCATAGCCATTAAGCACTCATAAAGTTATAATATGATGCCTAAAGAGGAAGAATTGCAGTATGAGATATCAAAATTACAGTACCAAGTACAACAAATTTTGATCTTTCAAAGAGAAACCGAAGATGACATAGACGTTTTAAAAGCATAAATGGAGGCTAATTTGGATGGTTTGAAGGATCAAATAAAATCTAATATGGATGGTAAGGTAGTGCAATATCACATCGATCATCAAAAATAATTTCTCCAACTCTCAAAGGATAACCTAACTTTGGTGTGAAATCAAATGAAACAATGGAAAGACCATCATCACATCGAAAGAAGTTCCGAAGCAGTCACAGAAACAATAGATTGACAAGCAAGATCAATTTCAAAGTATCTCAACAAGTGGAAGAACTTTCTTTTAGAAGACTCCACATGGGAGGATGAGAATTTTATACAGAAGCATCAAGAAATAATCAAGCATTGAGGACAACACTTGTTTGAAAGAGAGGGGCATGTTAGGTCCCTATATTACTAGCTTATTCTCTTATTATGTCAGTATATCCCCCCTTATTGTTATTTTTGTACCCCTGTAAACCCCATATTATTATTATTGTGCCCTTACATTATTATTGTGTGTCCCTAGGACTCTCTAAAATTCCCCATGATTTTTTGGCACACCCTGGGACTTGGCACATCTTAGCCGCATGCCACTCGGGCACACTAGCATGACTTAGCGCTTCCTAGCTGTTAGGTCCCTATATTACTAGTGTAGTCTCTTATTATGTTAGTATAGCCCCCCTTATTATTGTTGTTGTACCCCTAAAACCCCCATATTGTTATTATTGTACCCTTACATTATTATTGTTAGGTCAGGTAGGATTACATTGTGGCCCCACTAGGATTACATTGTGGCCCCATGGACTCCTATATATAGAGAGGAGTTTTTTTCATTTGTATCATCCAAGAATTTTTCATTCATGTAATTCATTTTAGGTTTCCCCCTCGAAGTGGATTATTTCTAAGGCGCTGATATCTTTTTTCTTCTATTTTTGGAGCTGGTTTCACAACACTAGCATACAATGTCACTCCCTCCTTAACACACCCGGAACTTGCTAACACTCCTCATCACACACTCTTATTCATTCATTTCCATGTATTTTGACATATTTCTCCCTTTTGTTTCCTTTTAACTCACTAACGCTCAACACACATTGGCACTTGGCACATCTTGTCACTCCTTCCTTAGAAAACCTAGAACTCCATAGCATGCCTTATAACTCCCTGGCTAGTATTGGCTCTTGGAACTAGGTAGAAATTCGCAATTATTGGCATGTGTTTGGATTCCCTTGAATGCCTTGGCATGGTTTAATATAAAATTTATTTTAGATCAATTATCACAATTAAGAGAGAAGTAATAAAGGATGATTTGGTACTTAAGACATACTAGCACTTGGCCCTTGGCATGTATTAGCACTAGTGTTGGTATGCTTAGCATGACCCTCTTAAAAAATTTTGGTCCTAAATTATTAACCCTCATATGTGTTCATTTATTTACATTTTAACTTGGTGTTCCCTTTTGTCGTCTAGCACTCCTTGACACATGTTCGCATACCCTAACACCTAGCAGATAATTTCATGCTTTAACACATAGCATGTTTTGGCATGCATTGGAATTCCTTGGCACTATCTAGCACATTTTAGCACACGATGACACTTCTTAACATTCCCTCTCATTCCATAGTGTGCCTTGTCACTCCCCCCTTGGCATGGCTTGCACTCGTTGACACTCCCCGACACACCCTATTATTCATTCAGTTCCATTCATTTTGAATCAATGATTTATGTTTGAAGGGGTCCATTTCTAGAAAGAGTTCCTTTAAGAGAATAAAAAATGATCACACCATTACTGACATAATTAATTGCGATATTCTACTTGAATGACATAGGAAACTACATAAGAGATGTTAAGAATGGAATTTTTAGGGTTTTTTAATGGTGTGGGAATGGTAAGAAGTGAGTGGTCAACATTGTGATTTTCCCCATTAAAGTGCTTATCCTTATGAGAGACTCATCTTGAGAAAATGATACCCTCGTCATGCTTACCTTCCAACTCATACTATTCCCAAAATAAAGTCCAACTTCCACAGTGAGGGAAGGCATGTTGGTTTATGGTGTGATGAGTGACTCGTTGAGAGTGTTAATGTACTATGAGATGGACTAAACTATTTACTTTTTGTCCTTTATGGATGACATGATGTAGGTGTGTCATGGAACTGCAGGGCCACTGGAAATATTGTGTAAGATATAGCCCAACATAATCAATGTCTTGAGAGAAATCTGTGGAGAGGGATCAACATCAATTATATTGATGGGTCCACCAAAAAATATTTACTAGAGAGTAACATCATGCTGATCAATGCCACACATGGAGTCTTTTGAGCTAGGCATTTTTTTCCTAAAAATTTGTTTGGAATGTCACTAAATTGGTGGAATTTTCAAATTCATGACATTGTGAATTATGTAGGAACATTGTTGATTTTGTTATAGAGGCTAAGGTTTGCAAGGAGAATATAGGGTTTGTAGGGTCTTAGGGAAAAATAAGAATCAATTTCTAGCTCTTTGATATACTAAAGAGTATGGATTATATAAGTAGTTGATATGGATTATATGACATTGAATCCACCTTGAGATGGAGGTTGTTATGTGTTAGAGAAATTAGAAATATGGCAGTTAAACAATTTCTCTTGTCATGACATTATCTTGTGATTTTATTATTATTATTATTATTTATTTCAATTTATATTTTCTTATCATCAAGGGTAATGCCAATGAAAAAATAGGAGAAGGTGCAAATTGTAGGCACATTCTAGGGAAAAACCCCACTCTTTGGGGAAAACCCAGCCAAAATTCTTTCTTTACTAGATTTAAGATGAGACGACCAAGACCTTTACAATATAGACTTCCTGCATCAATTCATCCCTTCACTATGTTAGCATAGAGATCTCCATGACATTGATATATCATTTTCTTGCACCTAAATTTGACAATAAACTTATAAAGAACATTAAAATCCATTCCACACCTTCTCCCAACTCTATCTTTGATAGTGCATCTCAACTCTCAAGCAAGCTAAACTCAAACCATGGGAAACGAGAGATGTTTATTTACGAATGATTCAATTTCCCAAAAACCGTTTTGAGTGAGTAAGTCCTTCCATTAATTGAGGTACTCTATCACTTGGGTTGGACTGTAAAGATTTTGTTCGAGTCTGCATTTTGAACAGGCTTGCCTTCTTCATGAAGTACAGATAACTCAGTCTAGAGTGTACAATGGCCACCCATTTTCTTCTTTAAGCATGAAACTTGAAATGCATCATGAATTAGACTTCTCACTAACATATTCAAGGTGAAAGCATCTCAGATAATATTCTTATGAATTTGATATAGTCCATAGAATTTTGGTGCCAATTTATTCTTTCACTAAAGGAATCCATTGAGTTTGTTAAGGTCAATTTTAAGGAAGCATAAAATGTATTTTTCTAGGGGTTGAGTGATGTGTTGGATTCATATGTCCTAGAGGTTCCTACATGATATGTAAGCTATGAATATATAAGAGGCTTCTAGTAAAGCATGGAATGAGGGAATTTTTGTGGTAGTATTGAAATTTAAGCATAAGATTGATATTAAATTGAGTATAAAAAATGCCTCTAAGTGTGTACTAAAAAATAGTTAATGGAAGGTGTTGGAGTTTCATTCCTAACCTAGATAGTTCTCAACAATAAAATGATTTTACATTTAATAAATATTCTGTATTTTTACAAATTGTTTTGAACATAATTTGTAGTTTTCTTACATAGGATGCATTTTATAACATGAAAAATAAATATTTCATTCAAAAGATTCATTGCTACCATAACCATTTCCTCCCCCAAAATTAGGGTTTCCTCTCTAATTTTCCTCAAAAAAATACAATCTCAAACCTTCATTCTAATAAAGAAAAAAAAATTATATGCATAATTCTTAGTCTCTATCTCTCCCATTCTGTCCCTCTCGCTCACTCGCTCCCTCCCTTTCTTTCCTTCTCCCTACCTCCCTCTCCATATCTCCCTCCAGTTCTCCCTCTCTATCCTCAATGGACCAACTAAAATCCAAACCCAAAGAATTGCGTACCTAAATATTTATGGCTTTCCATCCATCTTCTAAACCCCCCAAGCTTCCATTAGCATCCAAGGAAATGAAACTCCACCCCTTTAGTAAGGATTCTAGACAACTGGAAATATAAACACCATCTCCTGAAAATTTTCACTAATGACTTGGAGGTTGTTTTGTAGAGAGGATTTGAACCATATAGCTTTTCCTCAGCACCCAAAAGCTCCAATCTAGAGTCCTTTTCTAACTTAATATGTCCTTTCCTCTAGATGGATAGTCATATGTAGAAAAGGGAAGCTCATAGTTTTTAGTGATTTTCCCATAAATATGGCCCTGCCTACACCTAAAAGGTATTCCTTCATAATCCAATATTTTAACACTCCACCACAATCCTGATATCCATGCCTTCTATAAGCCCTTATCTGAGGTCAATATTAACCAAAATATGGGTTTATGTCTTAATCCCCATCTCTAAATATGCAAATTCGTGGGCTAGATAATATCCCAATGAGTTATCTATACCCTTGAAAATTAAGGCGTCCCAATAGTTAGGAGGGAGACTTGGAAGATGAACCTAGATCAGGGCCATATCTAGTCTCTCCTACATTGCATCGAAGAGGGGCATCTAGAAATTGGAAAGGATAGGAGATGAATCAATTTTCTAAACCATTTGTTGCACCTTTTGGGTGTCTACTACATATTTGAAGCACAAATGAATCCAACCTTGGGCTAATAGCCACACCATTGGAGGGAATTTGAAAATAGGAAATATTTCCTTGTCAGCCCACACTTTTAGGGTTGATGACTTGAATTTTGAACCCCTTACCTGCCCCACCAAGTATTTTTGAGAAATTTCCTCAGTCTTTCGAATGGTGACGTTGACTCCCAAAACTAGAGAAAGGAGGACTATGTTCTCCTTCTTGAAACTACAATGGATTTTCCTCTTCCTTTCTTTCTCAGAATCCTTTTGAATCATAAATCCTTATTCAGAAGAGTGTTTCTCCATGAAAACCCCAAGACCATTCATGATGTTATTTTGACCTTCTTTCGTCGTCGATGCAAGAATCTCCTTCACTAGTACACCAAAGGAGGGCAAGGTTGATGGCACTTGATATGAAGGATATATGGGAAAACAATACAGAGAGGTTTCTAAGAGTGAAGAACCCCCACTATGTTCAAAAAATTCTAAAAACCCTGATGAAGTAGTAACACATTGTATGTCCTCCAATATTTGGGACAATAGGGAAACTAAAATTAGAGCCAAAGACCCCAAAAAGAGTTATTTAGCCCCTAACAAACGTCCTCAGGCATTGGGTAGCCAAAACTAAAGGACCGAATAGTGCATGGTTGAAGCATGGGGTTAGGGCCTTCGAACCGCTAGATAGTTACCTATTGAATTCTTAACTTTTTTTTTCTAAAGATCTGGTAGGCCTAGAAACCGCAGTATGGTGACCTTCTAAGTTGAATTTGAAATGTGAATGGATAAAATCCTTGGGACTAGAACAAATTTTTTGAATACCCCAGTCCTCTAGTTCATAATCCACCAACTCCTCCTCCTCCATGTGGGTCCAATAGTAAGCAATCGACATCTCATTTGAAAAGAATGTTTGACGAGTATTTGCATGTCTTCAAAGGGTTTATCATGGTAACCATATTTTTACAAAATATATATCATGTGATAAAAAACTCATGGTTACCATTTAATCTTATTTTTCATTTTTACAAGGACATGAGAACCTGACATTTTCCAAATCTTGTTCACTCTTTGTCAAAACTACACCCTACTCTAGCCTAAAACTCCATGAACGTTTCTCCACCTGTAGTTTTTATGTGGGCCTTTAGGGTTTCTCTAGTGTTGAATTATTCTCCTATGGTGAATATTTTGTAAGGTCCTCTTTAACATTTTGAGTCCGTTAAAATAAAATAAAAATTAAAAACATAAAATTAATAACTAAGCCAATGTAGATCTATCTTAACTCTAGATCTACCAAGGGCCAAGAGGGAGGAATCAGATCTCTTAAGGTGCAAACCTTTTTAGATTTTATCCCTCTAGACACTTGATAGATGCAAAGTTAAGATGAATCTAGATTAATCATATACTATGAAAAAAAAATAACATAAATAAATATAAAATAATTTTCAAACTCAACATAGTTTCCACCTTTCTTTTGAAAAAAATTAAAATATTTACAATATTTGAATAAATTTTAAGAAATTAAAATATTTACTGTATTGGAAATATATATATATATATATATATATATATATATATATTGTGTTGATAAAAGTTGTTGACCCTTCCCATTAAAATGCTTTTACTCATCGAAAAATCATTTTACCACTGCATTTAAATTTTAAGAGGGTATTGTCATGGAGGATTGGCAGGGAAAACAAAACACAAAAAACATTTAGTTACCAAAATAGTAGACTAGAGCTAGAGGAGAGGAGCCTTGTAATATTCCCAAATGGGAAAACTCAGCAACACATGCAATAAAAATGCATTTTTCAGAAATATATGAAGTAATAGTTAAATGTAGCCCATGGATCCATTCACTCATACATTATAACAGCCATATACAGAAGGATATTTGAAACAAATCATGGTAGCTTAGTTAAAAAAGCCTCCCAATCCATAATAGTGCAAAAATCATGCAAAAAGAGGGGCTACAACCATGAATAAAAGTTTGAAATACCCTGACAACATTATTTTATTACTCTTGCAACAACAATAAGTTGTAAATCATATCTAGAGCTTCTGTGTGCATAAAAAGTCAGATCTATATCAGATCCATGCACTATATAGGCTCCTCTAATGAAACCCCTTGGGGTTTTTAACAAAACACCATGTACAAAGTGTAGATATGAGATCTAAGACTGTAGATCCATTGAAAGATAGAGATCTAGAAAGTGTGGCTGATCTGATATATGTAAACATCAAGAGAAAGTTATATGTATAAAAAAACCATATAATAAAAAAATCATAATCATAAGATAACCCATATGGCTGTCATCCTCTTCCTTATAAACAATGTGAGCCTTCTCACCTTTCGTCCCACTCATTAGGGTTTCCATCTTCATGCATTGAATCTCCCTCCAAAATTACAGTGTCCCATCATCAATGCCACTCCTCCATAACAACGCTGTTGGATTTGGTCAACCTTGACTGGATCTTCTTGTAATGTATTCTTCCACACTCAAGGTGGCTTTATTCTAACTATCTAAGCTGTTCCATATTCCCACTGGGTTATCTTCATTAATGTTTCACTTCCTCCATACTGGCTTTTTTGACTTGGTCAAACTTGAATTTGTCCACATGCATTAGCCTTTGTTCACACATGAAGGTGTTTTAACCAGCTATGAATATGATCCTTTTCCTCATTAAGAGGTATTTTATTGTTTCTAAAAATATTTATGGGCCTCCCTACCCATTTATTTATCTAACTATGTGTTTGGAGAAAAATTAATATTCCAATTAGCTACATGATAATGTAGGAATATTACAGTCCTCCCCTCCCAAATGTTGCTTGTCCTCAAGAAATTGCAAGGATAGAACTGAAGAGCCTCTCCTCTTCCTCCTGTAGCATCCCGAAGAGATAAGTTCCTCCAAAGAACAAAATTATTTCTCATCAATGTGTTCTTAAGTTGTTCCTCCCATGTGTAAAAACATGCCTTTGGTGAAAAATCTGAATGGCTCTCATCATGAAAGAGTGGGATATCCATGGAAACAACTATATGTGGTCTAGAGGAATTCTTGAGGAATGGAAACTAAAATATGTTGGGAATCATCATCCCCATGTGAAGCCTCCATCCCCAAGCTATTATCCACAAAAAATGAGTCACCCTCCAACATGGTAACTCCTAAAACATCTCCTTCACCTTAGGCTCCTGCAAATAAGGTGGGATGCATAGCTGAATATGTGGGATTAAAATGTCCATCCCATGCTATTTATCTCTCCACTTATGATATGTATGGGGCTACTACTGATCTTGGGCTGAAATATTACGGTTTCCAGCAATGAAGCAAGTTACCCCACTAATAAAAACATCCATGAAGTGCCTATCCTAAGAACTCAAGTTCTCCAAATGGCTCCTCCCACATGAGGACAAGTGGTGTAGTGTGGAAATCATGGTTTTCCCATTGTTTCTCCTACAACATGCAACATATGAAGTATAGAGAATCATACTCCCAATGGGCACCTCCAACTCTTACGAAATCTTCCCAAAAAATCTTCTCATAAGAACAAGAATATAATGAATACATGGAAGCAAAAACAAATAAAAACAAGTTGCCATATGACAACAGGGAGGTGGATCATAGTTCCATATGTGGAACCAGTGCAGTGCATCCCCTGCCTGCCTCAAAAAAAAATGTAACAAGTGTCTTTTTAGCCACTTGTTCATTGCCACAATCATCCTATAAGATGAGATCACAGACGTAAAGCTTGGTTCCAATGGTGCACACCAAGAATCATGTGGCCTCTCCCACAAACCACCAATAAAATGGCCAACATCAATTCTACAAATGGCCTCAAGTACATCACAATACAATATACAGAAGGAAAGATACCCCTTGCTACAATATGCTACTCACAAAAAGTAAAAGCATACAAATCATAATGCATAAATGTAAATCCTCTACTATGTACCTTGGTCATTGAGCTGAAATGGCTTAATTGAAAGCTCTCCCTCCCTCTCAATGAATAGGGAAGTGGTTTTGACAACCTCTCCATCATCATCTAGGATATGCATCTCTCCATACGTTGATATACATCCTGTTGGATGCCCTCCTTAGTGAACTCCTCCATCATGGAATGATATGCATCAAGGTGCATGGGAAGAAAGTCTGCAAGTGATGCATGTAACAGCTGCTCCTTGAGCATAGAAGCTCTAGTCAAGAAGACTCTGCCATAAGAATAGATGACCCCATCATCCACCATGTATCTATCATATCCCTTCGGGTCATCAAGAATCATATAAGCACCAAAATAATTGGAGTACTCTACCATAAGTTGAGATCTCCAATATGGATCAATCTTCCTAAGAGACAACACTGAAGATCTGAAATGTGAAGGTCCCCACATGCTGTTGTCTTTTCCTTTTACATATCTCATGCCAAAATCATCAATCATACTACTGCTATATGTGGTGTTATAGGTAAATTTGGGCACCATTCCCATTGACCTGGTTAACTGGGCATCATCTCCAGGACCGATGATCAAAGGGTCTCATTCCCTATCATCTCAATTTCTATATGCCCTAAGACAAGAAACAACATAAATCAAACAAGAATTTCATCAGGCAAGGTTTTTCCATGTTTGAAGCTTATTATTAAACATGTGGGAGCTCACCAACACAAGCTCTAAGGGGCCTAAGTGTGTTGCATATGCAGGTAGACCCATTCAAGGCTACTCTGCAAAGAACTTCCCGACATTGAAACATGCATTGGTCAAATTGGGAAACACTTCTCATTGTTCTGGAATCTCCACTTGGCCAGTGTCTTCTAGAAGGGTTCACATGTGTCAAGCTTCAGATCCAAGTGTCCATTTGACATATACATGAATGGAAACATGTCTTGCCTATGTTTTGAATGCAATTTATTGCAAAACAACCTATAGTTCATCTATAAATTGAACATAGATAGAAGTGTTTGAGTGGAAGAATTTTAGTAAGAAATGCTGGAGAATTTTCAATAGAGAGTTTGATTTGTGGAGCTACTACTGGAGAGACTTATGCTGTGATGAGACTTGGCAACTCTGCTGGAAGGTTACTACAAATCAGTCATTAGGTTGTAACCTCTCCTTCTATCATCAATAAAGAGTACTTCTTATTTTTCCCTACATGCATCTATGTTTACTTTGATTTTCCATGTTGTAAGATCTTGGTTTATGAATGTAGTTTATGCTTAACTGATTTCGCTAATTAACTTGAATATATATCTGTATTATTGCATATTTTTCTATTTCAATGTTATTTCTTGCAGGAATCATTCAGCTATTTGAAACCGCTTGAATTTGAAGCTATAGTGGAAGCGACAGAAAGGAGCCATTCAGAAGTGACTGAAACAAGTAAGCATCCAATCCTCTCTGTGTATCTGTTCTGAGTTAGGAAAAAGGGTAGTGCAATCTTTCACCTATTGTTCTAAACTAGACAATGGTCTAGGGAAGTGTAGTTTATTCATAGATTACAATTATGGCCCAACAAACTGGCGACTCCACTGGGGAGAATTTCTCTTGTTTCATGGTGTTTTAGTCTCTGATCTGCTTTCTAAATCCACCCAGCAGTTGTTTTACATAAACATTAAAATTTTTTAGAGCTTAATTTGAAAAGCTAGTGAGCCAATCTGTAGCTTTTTCTTTGTTTACTGTGCCCAATGCACCCTTGGTCAGGGCACAGTGCTTTACATAGCATTGTCTCCCTTCTCAGCCTATGTTGCAGAGCACTGTCTCCCTTTGGAGACTGCGTTGGCTCCTAAAAGGAAAAAATCCCCTTGAATCTGAATTTGTACTTTGCTTCAGTTTTGTTTGTTGATTTGTTCTGAAAATTTTGATGCTCTATTGACCAGTAACTCTATATATTTCTTCTCCTTTGACTGAAAATTTCTTCAATATTGTTTTAATTTTTTTTTCATTCTCATTGACAATTTGATTTTAAAGTACTTTTTATGGTTGCATTAAGAATCATTTTCTTTCGAAATAGGAAATTGTCGTAAAATATTCATTTCCTTGATAGGAGAAATTGTTTTTGAAATCCTCATTTTTCCTTCAAAAGAGAAATTGTTGTTTGTATTCTTCGTTTCTCGAAAGTAAAAAGCGTTTCCATTATTGATCTAGTGCACCTAGTTTTCTTTCTGCATTCATAACATTAGGGAAACTAAAAAGAAAAACTTGCATTTGCATGTAGGATTGTGTGTTTTTGCAAAAGGAACATTAGGAAATCTGCATTTAGTTTGAGATTCATTGATTTTTTTTGTTCATTTATTTTCTTGCTCTCAAATTATTTGCTCTCTTCCTTTAGTAGCTAGGTCTTTCATTGAAAAACCTGAAAGTGAAAGTTTGTTTATAATTCTTAGCTTGAATTTTAGAAATTTCATATACATCATCGTGGTGAACCTGAAAGGAAAAATGTTAAGCAAGATCAACATAAAATAAATCTCAATTTACTTAACAACACTTTGGAACATTAATGATAAAATTTAGAGGTCTAGGCTAGAGACATGTTCCGGTGTCGTAAAACATAGCAAATGTCGTTAACTTGTCTGCGATACATTCCGAGTGTGATACCTCACTCCACGTACGTAAGTATATCATAGCTCGTCCACATACTCTTGGGTATATCAGGCAGTGTCACAGTACAATAAGTATAAAGGGGTGTTCTCTCTGTGTGGTTTCGCATCAGACAATGCTAATACGGACTTGGGCCTCCATGTACCTTTGGGTATATTTTGGAGGAAAAATTTTAGGTGCTATCCATCCATAGTGAACCGAGTCGGCCACCTTGAAATTGTGATACACTGAACACGGCATTTGGGGAGATTACTTGCCCGTACTTCTTGGTTCTCCAAGACGTATTATGTAGTTCACAGTTTCCTGGTAAACCCTTTTCCCTAGCATTAACCTCTTTTTTTTTTTTTTTGGATAAAATAAATCAGTAATCATGAAAGAACACAATCTTACTCCACGTCGTTCATGTAGATTAGCTTTAAAACCACATTTATCATAGGAAGTTATTTTTGGTAGACGAAGGTGATCATGATCTACCAAATCAAGTACAATTCGTACCTCTCGTGAAACATCATCTTTTAATCTAGAGTTAGCTCAAATTGTTTCCACACATCCCGGTTAATCTACTATTGTCGAAAGGACTCTTCACAGCTACCAGTGGTCATGATCCATTCAATCATTGAGACCATACCTCCTAGACCCGAAGTTTTTCAAACAAACATTGATCTAGATCCTATCTCTTCTTTGCCAGAATCTATGAATCCTGAATCTGAACAACATAAATTTTTTCCTACCTTGGTCATCCCACAATGTTCTGTAACCACTCAATCTCCTATTTCACACAGCCAATCATCTGAAATATATTTTGGGCCTGATGGTGAAGTTCTTCCTCCTGGTTTAATCGTGATTGAAGAAATCCCTGAACCCGATACACCTTTAAGTCAAACCCACTTTGGGGGAGACCTTTACCTGTACTAGTCATTCTCTCAATTGTTTCCATCTGATTTTGTTGATCCTATTGCCATTCAATCACTTGTCAATTTTTGAGGGTATAAATTTGGTCAAACAACCATGTCTGAACCAGCATCTTCAGTTGGGTCTGATGTTCCAATTACGTTAGCACCTATGCTCGCTACTTCGTCAATGTTCACAACCTCACCAGAGTCATATTTGCACGGTGGCCCTTCGGTCCCAAAAGGTTATAAATCACTATCTGGCACTTTCTATGGTGCACCTTCATGTTCATGGTCTTTGCCAATGTCATCATCTGGTGTTTTAACTGGTAGTCCTATAGTCAGTACTGAACGACTTGATTCATTAAATCCATCATCAGGGCAATATCAAGCCGGTCATTATGGGTCAATTCCTTTATCAGCTGGACTCCCAACATTTGGTGAACAATATTTTCTGTCTTATTATCCTCCTTATGTTGGGGGGAAACCTTTTGTTACCCGATATGACAGTACTCAGTCACTTTTTGGTCAGACTAATGTTGATTTAAATGTTTGTTAATGGCAGCCCACTCTTCTTATCTAACCACAAATGGTTGTCCAATCATATCAACCAATTCAACCTGTTACACTCACTTCATTACCACTTGTTAATGCATCAATAACCCTGTTACAAAATCAAAATCTTGTAGATCAACCTTATCAGGTGAGTTCTTCAACTCAATATCATCAAATGTTGGGTCCACAGACTCAAAATCCTTTGGTTAATTTACAAAAACCTATATCAGGAATCATTTATTCACAACATGGTCCACCATTTTATGGGATGTCACAAACACAATCTGGTTATACATATCAGCCGAATCCAAATTATACAAATTTGGGTTATAATCTTCATGGACAGACCCCTTGGAAGCCACAGGCGCAAATTCTGCAAACTCCATTTCAACAAGTAACATATCCATGTTTTGGTCAACAGAACTCCCAAGCGTTTTCCATGCAAAACAACCCCTATATGGGTTATCAACATCAAATCCCATATGCTAGTGCTCAAAGACCTATTTCCCAAACAATTCCATCTTATCCTGGCTTTCCTCAACCTGACCTTAATAGACAATTGCCTTTTTTTTCAACCTTGGAATTACCAGATTTAAACCGGTTAACTAATGATCCTATTAACTATGCTTCTTGGTGGCCGGTGATACCACATAAATTACCTTATGAAATTCTTAAATTCAATGGAAACCCTAGAGAAGACCCATCAACTTATGTTATGACTTATCATTTATGGTGTTCATCACATTCCCTAAATGATGATTTTGTTCGATTACATCTTTCCATCGAACACTCACAGGTCCAAGAACTAAATGGTACATTGAATTACCTAGAGCTTCTTCCAACAATTTCACTGCCTTGGCTACTGTTTTTTTGACCCATTTCCAATTACCGATCAGATACGAAACTGGAACAGAAATCTTGACCAACTTCAAACAGAGTAATGCTATTCACATTTCAGATCATATTCATGAGTGGCGTCACCATCGACGAATGGTTAAGAAATTTTTTCCGGATCAGATTCTTGCTGAATGGTTCATCAAATCCTTGTTACCATCTATAATAGAGGATGTGGCTAAAGGTGGCATCCTCACAAAAGAGCAATTCATCGCTCGTGCCCAGTATTTAGACTTGATTTACACTCGGTCTAGCATGCTCTATGAGAAAATTCCAAATGCGTCGCGATATAATTTCAATGTTCCTCCTCAAATAAAGGACTCTCATGCCAGAGACAGCTTGATAGGCACTGTAAACACACACAACACTACTACATCTGATCTTGCTCCTACTTCCGAAATCAACGTGGTCTAATTTGACAAAGTCAAAAGTTATAAGCAACCAGGAAGTAAGAAAAAGGGGCAATCAAAGAAAAAACAAACTTCTAACCCGCAGGAACGATCATTTGATAAATCGTCAGGACCATAGAAACCATGTTATCCATGCATAATCTGTAACGCAGAACATTTTTTTAGGTATTTTCCTCACTGTGCTGAAGTCTCAAAAATCATCAAGACTTCAAATGCATCAGCTGTGTTGACAGACCCATTTCCAAATCCATAACACAAATTTGGTTGCTACGAATCTAGCTCCTAGTTCCCAAGTGTTAATGTTATCCACTACAAAACCTTCACAATATATTTTGGTGTCGACGTGGAATAAAGACTATGGTATTCCGACCACTGATCAACTTACTACCTCAACAACGAATCCATCTAATAAATCAGTACCACCTCCTATTATTCCTGAATTGATGATTAAGCCACCAAAGGGAGTAATTCATAAATCGACATATAATCCTAGAGCAAGAGCTGCACAAAATTATAATATAGTTGAATATTTGGCTCAATCCCCTTCATCTATGTCTGCTCTTGAGGTATTACAAAATTTCCCCTCCCAAAATCAGGCTTTATTGTCGACCATTGGTGGAATTGATCCAACGGATTCTAATCTTGTCGTCTTTAATCATATGGGCTATGTGCTGCAGCTACCAGCAGAATTGGCATTCTCCATCCAAGTAAATGTTCTCAATCACCTTGTTCATCATACTATTATTCATGAGGGAGCATCTACCTGCATTATGTCTCTAAATTTTTTGAAATCACTTGGCTCTCCGCGATTATCACAATCATCAACGATGTTGAAGGCTTTTAATGGAAGAACATATAAACCTTGTGGTATTATTAATAACTTGCAAGTTGAATTAGGGGGAAAAACAGTAAGTATTGATGTTGAGGTTGTTGATGGACCCCTTAACTATAATATTTTACTGGGAAGACCATGGGTATATGCGATGACTGCAATTTTTTATACATATTTTAGAATGGTTTCCTTTCCTCATAAAGGTACTATTACAGTCATTAATAAATTATCCTTTTTTACCTCTGCTTCACAAGTAATTGGAAGCGTTCCATATATTCACTTACACCAACTAGAAATATAGAACATTGGTGCAGGACTCTTAAAGGATTCCACTCTTATGGGAACCTTTGCATTACCCCTGCCAGTGACGTTGGTAGAAATTGAAAGCATGGAGACCTGCTACATGATCTCTTCCACTCTATCTGGCTTAAGGAAGAGTAGGGGTGATTCTGATATTTCTACGTTGGACGATGTTTTACTTCTCAGCCCCATTGAGCTATAATAGCAATCAATCTATTCAACTTGGGTGGAAAATCTGAAATCAGCATCACCAAGTGTTTAGATTGATCGTTCATTAGATTTTGGTACTCCATCTGATCCATTTTCCTCAAAATTTTTGACAGATGAAAATATTTTGGAAGCTATGATGGTAGAAGGAGAACCATGGGAAGATTATCATCATCGCTCCCATCTTCTAGATTATGAAGAAAATAATCTTAGTGAAATATATCACCCACCCATTCATATTTTATTTTTGAATTCTTTTCCGATTAATGCAATTGAATCTGAGCAAAATTTATCAAATATGGAAGAAACGATTTCTATCAATATTTTGACTAAACCTGGAATTGTAGAAAATATTCATGTCGGTGTATCTTGTTCTCCATCAGAACTTGATTCATATCTCTCTCTTTTTCTTGAATTTCGTGATGTATTCGCTTGGTCTTACGAGGAAATTCTAGGCATAGATACTAGTATAGTTGAACACACTATTAATATGTATCCTGATGTCAAAACGGTGCGTCAACGTCTTCTCCCTGTTCATCCGAAGAAAGCTGCTGCCATCAAAACAGAAGTTGAAAAGCTTTTGCGTGCTGGTTTCATTTACCCTGTTCCTCTAACTTAGTCGGTTTCTAATATCATTCCTATTATGAAAAAACAAGGAACCATTAGAGTGTGCGTCGATTATCGGGATGTTAATCATGATTGTCCAAAAGAAAACTATCCTACACCCTTTATCGACCAGATTATTGACGATTGTGCTGGATGTGAAATATTTTCTTTCATGGATGGATTTTCCAGCTACAATAAAATCAATATCCACCCAGATGACCAACATAAGACATCATTCATCTGTCCCTGGGGCACATTTTCATATCGGAAACTTTCGTTTGGTTTAAAGAACGTTGGGGAAACTTTTCAGAGAGTAGTGGATTATGCTTTTAATGACATCAAGCACATTTTTCAACCATATCTTGATGATTTACCAACACATTCAAAAAAATGGACTGATCACCTGATGCATTTTAGAGCCATTTTATTACGATGCCGACACTACAAGGTATGCCTCAATCTGCACAAATGTGTCTTTTGTGTTAGTTCTAGTCGATTGCTCGGATTTGTCATCTCAAAAGAAGGAATTCGAATATACCCACTGAAGGTTCAGGCCATTCTTTATTTTCCTGTGCCCTCAAACTTACTTCAAATACAGAAACCTCAAGGAAAGGCTAACTTCCTAAGAAGGTTCATTCCAAACTACACTGAAATGGATAAAGGATTTACTCGATTATTGAAAAACGGGGTTCCCTTCCATTGGGACCAAGTTGCGCAATCTTATTTTATGCTGTCAAGGACCAGCTTGTCCGAGCGTCATTAATGTATCCTCCAAATTATCAAAATGATTATTTCCTATATATCACCGTGGCTGAAACGACCATCGCTATGGTTTTGGTCTAAGTAGAAGATGGAATTGAACATCCAATCTATTATTTGAGTCGTAATCTAAATTATATTGAAGTTAAGTACTCGTACATGGAAAATATTTCCTTGGCAGTTGTTCAAGCTATCCAAATATTTTGCCATTATATCCTACTCCGAAAAACAACAATAGTTTCGAATTACAACCCCATGACTTAAATTTTATCACGTCAATTGCTGGCAGGAAAATATTCAAAATGGATCATCATTTTGTAGGAATTTTACTTGGAATTCATCAAATCCAAGTCAAAGAAGTCTTTAGTTTTGGCTGAGCTTCTCTATGACGTTCCCTGTGATATTAATCCTACTACGTTGGAACCATCTATTCCAGATAATTCTCTATTTATGATCAGATCATCTAATCCTCGGTATGGAGATTTCATCATTTATCTCCAAACCCAAACTTTTCGACCTAATACCTCTTGCTCTGATTAATGACGTATTCGATACCAAGCCAAATATTATATGATCTTCGGCGATACACTTTATCGGCATGGTGTTGATACCATTTTAAGGAGGTGCCTCACTCCTGAGGAGGCCAAAAAAGTGTTAAATGATTGTCATGTTGGGGCTTATGGTGGAAATTTATCTGGTTATGTAACTGCATAGAATATACTCTGCGCCAGTTACTTTTGGCCTACTATTTTTTGATATTGTATCCTCGCAATCAGAAGTTGTCATGCATGCCAGATTTATGACCATAAAATCCGCAAAATGCCAGCGCCAATGCATCCTGTTGTCTCTGTTGGACCATTTACGAAGTGGGGTGTCGATTTCATGACCTGTAACCCTCCTTCGTCTGGGGGGCATGGTTATATTATTGTTTTGGTCGACTATTTGACCAAATGGGCCGAAGCGATGCCTATAGTCAATAACACAGGACAAACAACTGCATTGTTTTTCTTCAATCATGTCATTGCACGGTTTGGGGTCCCATAGGCTATAGTTACGGATCATGGGAAGAATTTTCGTAACCACATGATTTCTAAATTGACATCTAAGTTAGGATTGTTGCATGATAATTCTACTCCTTATTATCCACAATCAAATGGACAAGTGAAGCTATTAACAAAATTCTTAAACAAATGCTTCAACGAATGATAGGAGTCCGTAAAAGGAACTAGCACTTAATCCTGTACTCCGCCTTGTGGGCGTAGTGAACCTTGGTGAGAAACGCAACCGTATTTACTCCTTTTCAATTGGTGTATGTTCTGGAAGCTATCTTACCAATCCAATGCGAAATATCATCGTTAAAACTCGCGATAGACTTGTTACCTGACACCTCTGAAGAAGAAGCACGTCTCCTTAACCTCATCCATTTATATGAAACATGTCATGAAGCCTAATTAGCCAACGAAGCGCATAAGAGATGTATAAAGGTGCAATACGACAAAAATGTCTAGCCTCGCATCTACTCAGAGGGCGACTTGGTCCTTCTTTATGACCAGGAAGCTGATGTAATAAGTACAGGGAAATTCGAGCCATTATGGCATGGCCCCTACATTGTCAAAAGAGTTCTTGCTAAAGGTTCCTATGAGTTAGTTTATTACAATGGGATTCCATTGGCATAACCTAGAAATGGGTTGTATCTTAAACGTTACTATGCTTAATCATGAGCGTAGTAAATTTTTATATTATATTGTTTATATGATTTTGATTTGCATTCACTATATTAATTTGTCTTTTAGAGTTTTCTTGATGTTAGTAATCTGCTTTACATTTCATCGCAAATTTCTGAATCTTCGGAACCATTTGTTGGATATGCTAATGGTGCTAATCATAGTACGCAGAATCTATCCTCTGCACCGTGAGCCATTTTCGCTTCGAACGACGAGTTAGTGAGTTTTCAAGGGATTTGTATCAGTAGATCGACGAATAATATCGTTGAGTATAGCGCGTTGATCGAACTTATTTCTAATGCCATTTAATTTAGTATTAACCACATAATCATAAGGTTAGACTCACAACTTGTGGTACTACAACTTACTAGTATTTATACTGTTAGAAATCCAACACTTCTTAGATTGTTCCTAAGAGTTTGACTTTTGGAGAGACATTTTGATTTCATTCAATATCAACATATTTCCATAAATCTGAACACTTTAACTGATTCATTAGCTAATCAAGTTTTAGATAGACATTTGCAACATAGGTAAAGAAAATATTCACATCATTTAATAGGATTGCGCATTAAACATAGGACAAATTCTAAAAACATATAGATAGATAGTTATAGGTTTTTTACAAAATTTGTGCCCAAGAGACATTGGTCATCTGACCTCAAAATGTATACAAAAAAGTCATAAGTAAACTAATGGTGCTCATGATATCACGCTATAGATCTAGCAATCCTACAGAGAAACCGCATCAAACGGTTAGGAACCCCAATTGTGTGTCGCTGCAGTCGCATGGGAAGCTCTTCGATCCAGAAATTTAGAATCCTGAATTTCAACCCCTCTATGTGCTACTAGAGTTCATCAAGAGTCTCATCCATATCAAGGTCCTGAAGGACTTCTCTCCTGACAGTCCTCTCTGCTAGCGCATCCACTTTGCGCTTTGGTTCCTCTACTGGTTGAACACAACCAATATCTGCATTACATTAAAACATTTAGTTTAGTCTTGGAAAGAAATAAAAACACAAAAACATGGTATAAACCTTATAAAAATAAAAAAACATGGTCAAATCAATCTAACCTATTGCACCCCACTGAGCGCCTTTTGGTAAAACTAGATCTGTATCTCCTCGGAAGTCGACACCCGCATATGCATACTCATCTATGGTGACGATATGTCACCGAAACCAGGAAAAGAATGCAGTTGAGAACACAACGGTCGATTGGCCTAAATTCCGACCAATGAGTTCTACCCATCTCTGCATTCGAGGATCTCTAGGAATGGATATATCCAATGTTACATGTTGTGGTTGCATCACTGGAATCTATTCCAAAGCAAAAGAGATAAGGATGGAGCCATAACTGAAATTTTTCTTCCTTCCTCCCTTTGCTTTATTTAGTTTTTCCTTTATCTGAGATAAAATAGCTTCAGACTAGTTGAAAATTGTTGGCTCTAAACATTCTAGCACATACTGCATATATGATCTGTTCGCTACATGGAGTGTAATGGTGCTAGCTAGTTTAGAAATCGTGAATAGGATGGTCCTCAAAGGCAAATACCTAACATCATAGATGTTTATTTTTCCATATTTTCTAGGTTCTAACCCCGGATAGCAATACTGCATAACATAATCCCTCACCATCTCTCCTCCAACGATAGATCTTGTGAGTGAAATGGGCAAACCTCTCCTCGATAAACCTATGAGAAAATACACATACTCAACTATTATGGACAACACTTGATTTTTAATGTGAAATACCTCTATCGCTGGATCCCATGCTCGAACAAGGAATTATAGGAGTTCTATTTGTTGCCTCATTCCCGACAGTTTAAAGTACTTAAGCAGCCCGCAATATCTTAAAGCTATTACAGTATCTGGATAATTCAAGGCAATCATATCTTGTTCTTAATGTTATATTTCTGTCCATGTAATCTTCATTATAATCCGATGGAAACCTGAAAATCAACCATAAGATCCATTAGATGCCATTCATTGTATAAAACTAGGCAAATTTCAGACACAGCATGAAAAAAAAAACTTCAACTACGCCCAACGTACTCCCTGGGCTGATACATTGCACTGCACATGCAGGTACACTTCACTGTACCTGCTATGCAATGTAGGTTTTGACATTCAGGGGTGCGTTGCCCTCATTTTGGGAAAAATTTACCATAGGGGCATCAAAACCCTAAAAGTTTGCAAGGAATGGTAATGAAATGAATACTGAAAGAAAGAGGAGGTTTTTACTACTGACATGGATCAAACGGTGATGAAATTTTTCCATTGAAATGACCGCAATCAGCCACTGAAGTTTGGGGGAAAAATTATTTTCAGAGCTCCAAAATGCAAATGGTAACTATGGAATGGTAAAAATGAATAGTGAAACTGCTTTGTATAGTCATTTAATTACTTGCAAGTTAAATTTATTGCTATGACTAAGGTTTTATTATGATTTTTTATCATGAAACAGGTATTTTTAATCCATTTGATGTTGTTTTGAACAGGAATACAACTGACGAATAGGTTAGTCATGCAGATTTATTTCAAGAAAGAATTGACCATAAAGCATACTTTTTCTCCTTATTTTTCGAGCTTTGTTAAAAACAAAAAAGGATTTGAAGTGCACTTTTATCTCTTTTTCGAGCTTCGAAAACAGAAAAAAAGGAACACCTGGAATCTTCTTTCAACTCTTTTCAGACTTTGATAATGTGAAAATATTACTGAGCACTTGTTATTTTGAGCTCGTTAAAGTAAATGAATTGATATCTACTCAGTATAAGTTTAATCCTTTTCCGGACTAAGATATATTATTTACGAAAAAGGAATACCTTTGTTAAACATGATCAAAGAGGTTCTTTCAGATATTATTTTACACTTGGACCTGAGAGACAAATTTACAAAAAATTATTTTTGGAGTCCTCTTCCATCCTCTTTTTCAGACTCTCTAAACGTGAAAAAGGACCGGGCTATCACTATCGTCAAGCTCATTAAAACATAAAATAGCAATGGTCTTGTCAATCATGGCAAGAATCGAGTTTCATTCATTGCTAGACTCAATAAATGATTAAATAGTGATACTTTATTCTTGTTCACCCGAAGGGTTGAATTATAGATCAAGCAAATGCTATCCTCCTCAATCTTGTTAAAAAAAAGGGAGGTACTGGTCGACAAATGACCGGGAAAATATGGGAAAAGAAAGAAACGTTTCCTTTTGGTAGCAAGTCGCTCTTGAACATGACACTTCTTTCACTCTATGTCCGTGACTATTTGGGTTGGGTAATCATCTTGATGGTTCATTTACACCTATGGTTCATCATACCTTCACTTCGTTTTTGGGTCAATGCTGCCAACTCATCACATTTTTTCGGATATGTTCAAGAGAAGTCATCCAGTGATTTAGAACTCATCCATCTGCAATACTCATAAACCTTCATTTTCATGACCGTCATCCCTGAAAATTGCTATATCAAGTCGTAACCTTGTCTCCAAAATCAGTAACTCTAGTTTTGAAATAAGGTGACTTCCTATCGACGACAAATAAATATCCAAGAAGTTCACTTAGAAACATCAGATTCTAGTACCATGAGGCTTGTTACAGCATTGACATGATCCTCACTTCCGAACTTTTGACTGAAAGATTTTTTTTGGCGTTCAACATCAAATCATCTATTTAAACCTTAGGAAATGTACTGCAGTACCTTGAGGGCCATTTTCATTGATGGTGGTTCTCTCGTATTTGTTAAAATATTTCATTATTGGCTGGTAATCAAATGATGTCTTTCCATGTTTGACGAAAAATCATATATTCGCATGGCTAGACTTGTACCCAAATGATCGAGTGAATGAGATAATAAGACCCCGGATCTAGTTTCAGCCATCCGGGTTGCGATTTCAGGATTTTTGTACACATCATCTATACGGTGACCTTCCATACAGATTTTCATCCAAACATGGGCCTATATCTGTAGGCAATGTCTACATTTGGGCAACATTCCAATGTAGACGACTTTCCGAATTATGTACATGTTATTAGATTGTTTTATGTGATGACTATGGGACTACCTACCCTCAGAAATTATGATCAATAGAGGATTTATCATGATGTAATGTATTGTAATATTGATGCAGATGACCATTCCGCTTTGTTTCTAGGCTCATCACAGTGTAAATCATCTCAGTCAAATGTTCTTATTATTTGGATCTCATGCTTTAGGGGGAAATTGTTATAGGTCAATTTGGGCACCATTCCCAATGACCTAGTTAACTGGGCATCATCTCTAGGACCGATGATCAAAGGGTCTATCATTCCCTATCATCTCAATTTTTATATGCCCTAAGATAGGAAACAACATAAATCAAGCAAGACTTTCATCAAGCATGGTTTTTCCATGGTTTGAAGCTTATTGTTAAACATGTGGGAGCTCACCAACGCAGGCTCTAAGGGGCCTAAGTGTGTTGTATATGCAGGTATCCCCATTCAAGGCTACTCTGAAAAGCACTTCTCGACATTGAAAGGTGCGTTGGTCACATTGGGAGCGATATTCTGATTGTTCCAAAATCTCCACTTGGTCAGTGTCTTCTAAAAGGGTTCACATTTGTCAAGCTTCGGATCCAAGTGTCCATTTGACATCTAAATGAATGGAAAAATGTCTTGGCTATTTTTGGAATTAAATTTATTGCAAAACAACCTACAGTTAATCTATAAATTGAACACAGATCTAAGTGTTTGAGAGGAGGAATTTGAGTAGGGAAATGCTGGAGAATTTTCAATGGAGAGTTTGATTTGTTGAGCTGCAGCTGGAGAGACTTATGCTGTGATGAGACTTGGGAAATTTGCTATAAGGTTACTACAAATCAGTCATTAGGTTGTAACCTCTCCTTCTATCATCAATAAAGAGTACTTCTTGTTTTTCCCTACATGCATCTATGTTTGCTTTGATTTTCCATGTTGTAAGATCTTGGTTGATGAATGTAGTTTATTCTTAACTAATTTGGCTAATTAACTTGAATAGATATCTATATTATTGAATCTTCTGTTGTTTCAGTGTTCTTTCTTGTAGCAAGCATTCAGCTTTTTGAAACCGCTTGAATTTGAAGCTGTAGTGGAAGCGACAGAAAGGAGCCATTTGGAAGCGACTGAAACAAGTAAGCATCCAATTCTTTCTGTGTATATATTCTGAGTTAGGAAAAAGGGTAGTGTAGTATTTCACCTATTGTTCTAGTCTAGGCACCAGTCTAGGGAAGCGTAGTTTATCCTTAGATTACAATTCTGGCCGAACATGTGGGTGATTCCTTCCAAAGTGGAAGTACCTCCTAATCGTCCAAGGTTAAGGAGTAGCCCCTTTGCACTATGATAGTGCCATATCCTACTCCTACAACATCATGAAAATTATGGGAGAAAACCATTCCATACTCCCTCAATAACAACCAAAGAAACAACAAATATTTTTGACTCCCCACACCGTCATCATATAAATCATGGAGCAATATCATATTAGTTGATATGAAATATATCACATCATCCCAATACACCCAAACTCCTTGCTTCTATATGATTTAAGTGCCATGCCAAGTTCCATCCACCATCCAACTCTTTGAAATAGAATGTGTCACGGGATGACCAAAATCTTTCAATAGTAAGCAACGTAGTCTTGCCTTCTACTACCCGATATGATAAATATGCAAGTGGATTCCAAACCTCTTGCTCATCAACATCACCCATCCAACCCATGGTGATTTTCTATCATCATGTCCAAAAGTGGCATTCCTCCAATGGACAATACCATCCTCCCAAATCAGATTGATGTCTTTGAATTTCATGGGATGTTGAAATGCAATCTCCTTAATGACCAATTTGATCTCATAAGGATCCAAATAGGTGGTAGGAAAAAACCTCCCATCATGATGTGAAATGTTCATCAAGAAATATTCATCACAAACATGAGAGATGTTATCCATCATAAAATGTCCTCCATCAACTATCCGCCTATCCTCTGTTATATATATGGGAAGGTCATTGTTATGCTCAAAAAATGGTTGGCCCCCCAACTCATCAATGTTGCTCAATGACAGTGCTGCTGATCTCCATGATGGTGCAAATTTTGTCTCAATATCATGCCCAATGCTAAACACATAGTTTGGCAATGTATTTTTCAATACAATACTCACCCAATCCTCAAATAATATACACTCCAACCCCAAGAGTGGTGTGCAGCTTAACAATGGTACACTAGGATGACTGTATATCTCTTCCTTGAGAAAATTAAGGCTTCTCATGACAGTAATAGTCTGCTACTCCAAATCAGACATATACTTTGACCCTTGGTCATGCAATGGTACATTCCCACAATCCTCCACAAGATGTGTTGAAATAACAGAAAGTGGAAACTTATGCATACCTTGGTAAAGTTTAGGAACATCTTGTACTACTACAAGGGTTCCTCCTTCCGATGTGATGGATTCCCCAACTACTAATGATTATGGTTGCTCTTATATGGCTTCATCAACACTGGTGAAAATCTTCTTCTCCTCATGCATCTCTAGAATAATGCATGGGAATCTAGATGTCTTGAGATCAAGACCACTTTGAAAAGATGCAAGTGTTCCTTCTCCTGATGCAAGTGCTCCTGCAATGAAAGGTTGTGAAGGCTTCTTCTCCTCTGACTTCTTCTTGTCAAAATTCTTGATCAACCTTTGAGTAAAATTTGCAAATGCAATCACCCTTGCATGACTCAAATGGCTGAACCACCAAATGTTTGCTTCACCCTCAAGGTGCAGTGCTGCAATATCAACAGCTTTTTTCTCTACTACTGGATGTAGTAGAAAGAATGCATCGAACCTAATTTCCCAAGCTCTTGTTGTGCATGAGGATGACATATCAAAGGCAGACAATAGAAATCTATTTCCCTTCTTTCTTTTATTACTATAAGGTGTCCTTTATTCTTTGAGCTGAATTAACTATGAGAGAGTTAGATTCTCCATGAAAGTTCTAGGCTAAGACTTGTATTCTGCAAGATACTCACTTAGAAGCTTGTGATCTAAGTTTCCTCCATATCCATGCCTCTTGTCTTCAAAATAAAAGGGCACATCATGTTTCTTTGGAGCTCTATGCAATACAATATCTTCATTTTTCTGATAGGAAGTACATGGACCTTCCTCATCTTGAAACCCTAATGTGGTTTCATTTCTTCTGTCTATTTTTCTTTGCTTGACCTCCTTGGTGAGGTCCTTCTTAGATCTGAAAAGAGATGAGATGAAAATCATTCCTTCCATCATTCTAATCTCGTTCTCTTTCTCTTCTTCTTCTTATCGCATATTGGTTGAAACTCATAGGCTGAGACAAGATGATGCCCTGATACCACTGTAATATTCCAAAATGGGAAAAGTCAGCAATATGTGCACTAAAAATGCATTTTAAAGAAATATGTGAAATAAAAATTAAATTCAGCCAATGGATCCATTCATTCATACATTATAACAGCCATATACAAAAGGAGATCTAAAATAAATAATGGTAGCTTAGCGAAACAAGCCTCCCAAGCCATAATAGTACAAAAATCATGCAAAATGAGGGGTTGCAACCATGAATAAAAGCTGGAAATACCCTAATAGCATTATTTTATTACTCCTGCCACATCCATTTTTTGTACATCATATCTAGATCTGCTATGTGCATAAAAATTTGGATCTATATCAGATCCATCCACTATACAAGCTCCTCTAATGAACACCCTTGGGGTTTTCAGAAAAACACCATGTACAAAGTGTAGATCTGAGATCTAAGGCTACATATCCACTGAAAATTACATATCTGGAAATTGTGGCTAATATAATATATGCAAAATAATAGTCTCCACCACTAGATCTCTAAAGTGAAGGGCAGATCCCCAACACACAGAAAATTAGGTCTCTAAATGGTGCACTAAACCACCTTGCAACTACTCCTTAAGAAATTACATAGATCTAGATCAAGACTGTGTAGTAGGGGACAAAAGGTGGTTGTCCTACAACCAAGGTATGAAAATGAAGCTCAATACCTTCAATATTTTCCTTCCAATGGATTAGAACCCTCCTGCACTGAAAATGAGTATTGAAATGGCCTAGATATGAAGATCTAGTCTCCAATTTCTGCAGCTTACTGAAATAGACAAATCCTCAACAAGATTTGTGCTATGAAAGGAATATGAAGCTTGGGCTTTAGCTAGATAGTGGAAAATATGGTGCAAGGCTCCTCCAAGAGCTACTCAATGGAAGAGGTGGGATTCCGGATCAGGAACACCCTATGCTAAACATCATACAATCTTAGCTAAACAACAAGAGAAAGTTGTATGTCTAAACAGACCATATAATAAGAAAATCATAATCATAAGCTAACCCATGTGGCTGATATCCTCTTCCTTATAAACAATGTGAGCCTTCTCACCTTGGATGCCACTCATCAGGGTTTCCCTCTTCATGCAATGAATTTCCCGCCAAAACTGCATTTTCCCATCATCAATGCCACTCCTCCATAACAACATTGATGGATTTGGTCAACCTTGACTAGATATTCATTCAATGTCTTCTTCCACACTCAAGGTGGCTTTATTCTAAATATCTAAGCTGATCCATATTCCCACTGGGTTATCTTCATTAATGTTTCACTTCCTCCATACTAGCTTTGTTGACTTGGTCAAACTTGACTTCGTCCACATGCATTAGCCTTTGTTCACACATGAAGGTGTTTTATCCAGTTATTAATATGATCCTTTTCCCTATTAAGAGGGACTTTATTGATGCTAAAAGCATTTATGGGCCTCCCTACCTATTTATTCATCTAACTATGTGTTTGGAGAAAAATTAATATTCTAGTTAGCTGCATGATAATGTAGGAATATTACAAGCCTTAATACCCTCTCAACGATATGGAGTGCATTGAAGATTTTGACTCAAGAAAATATGATGAAAGGATTATTTAGTTTCAAGAAGAAGAAGGTGCCCCCTCCTCCTACATTTGCTGAGAGGCCCATGAGAAGGTAAGAGTTTAAGCAATTATTCCTATGAGAAGGTAAGGGTTTAAGAAATTACTCCCGTATGATGTAACTGCCATGCCATGGAAATCAAAAATCAGACCATCATCTGTTCACTCTTTCAAGATGCAGAAAACTCAATAAGGAATGTTCATAAATTCTAATGACTCATGAATTCGAGCTTGGGAACCTCTATAGCAAAGCTTGTTGTTTATGGGAATAACAGCAAAGTCTCTGGTTTCTGTTCTTATCACTTCTTCCACATCACCATTTTCTTGAGCTCTTCAACCTTCAATTCCACCTTTGATATCCCCAATTTTCTCACAAAATCAAAAACACTCTCAATAGTGGCTACACCCTGCCGGAAGACAAACTAAAAACATTGTAATTCTTATCACATGCCTTATCACACTGATATTCTCAAATAATTTCTGCTACAAATATTTCATTCCTATACTAGATTCGAACTCTAATTCATCCTTCAATCATGTGGAATGTTCGCCGAACATTTTCTCAGAATTACCACAACGTTCAAGAGCCCACAAAGCTCTGAACATTTTGTTGAAATTAAGCTGGAGACAGAGATTCCATGGCAAGTCTTTGACTATCCCTTAGAATGCAGAGTAGAGAAATATTTGTAGAGGAAAGTTATAGCCCCTAGAAAATCCATCTTGCAACCTATATTTGCAGTTTTCAGGTATTCATATACCCTAATATTTAAGATAATTATAGATTTAAGGAGAGAATTTTATGAAAAAATAAGAAGCCCAAACTAAGTTTCTTCGTTAATGGCACCCTCGAATGTTTTTTAGAAGATTCAGCGAGAGGTGTTAATCGATAAATATGCTCCAAAATTCAAGAATGGTCATGGAAAACCTAATTTAGAATCAATGCTAGTCGCCTTTGGGGGAAATTTGGATGCCAAAGAAAGGAAAATGTTTTTTCATTATTATGTAGCAATGGAATTGCCTAGCGGTTTTTTGAATCACCCAGTGGAGGAGCATATTTATTCTAAAAATATTAGATATCCCATTAAATATTATTCCATTAAATGTTGCTATATGGGAATTCATTTCCTCATCCAATAGAATGTTAGTGGGTTTGATGTCTCTATGATAAATTGCAGGATTGATGTCGTTGTGCAGATAAATTTTATCATTTGGCTTGAGATTCTAGTTGAAACAATGTTTTTTTGCATCCCAAATTTTTTCTATCCTTATTTATTCTTTACCAATTTTGTCATGGATGATTAGTCACTGTGCGAGGTGATCATTTCTGTGTCAGGTTTCCAATGCCTTTTCTTCTATTCTTTCCATTTTTTCCTCCATTTAATTCAAAATCAGTTCCTTGAGAATGGTTTCCAAGTCACTGCCTGTAATAACCCGAGTCTTCTTCCCATTCTACTTAATTTTCCGTCATCACTCTCCTTGTCCCCACATATCAATTCTATTTGATCATTGAGCCTGTTGGGGTTCCCATGTTTTGGCAGATTTGGCAATACCAAAAGATGAGACAACATCAAACCACTTTGGGGCCCTAGGATCTAGCCCTCCTGGACCCAGAGAGGGATCTCTCCAAATAGAGAAAGAATGATATATCTTTGAAGCTCAAATAAGGTATTAGGCTAGTTATGAAGCACATATGGGAGGTTTAAATGATTTGGTTGGTTGGTTGCTGGGTTGGCCAGGAGATCATGGACTGGGAAAGCAATGGGAAGAAAGGAAAGAGAGCAGCAGGATATTTCAGCAAGGAGGATAGGTCAAAACTGTGCCATCCATTGGGCTATGGAGTCATGAGAGGTAATTACATGCAACAACTAGCCAAAGCTTCTAAAGGGCAAGTCATCTAATACTAAAGGATCTTTTAGACTAGATGGTGGGATGGAACATTAAGGGAAGAAGGTGGAAGAAGGAAAGACAACCAAGTTTCTGTCTATAGATCAGGCCAGAGGTCATTTAACTCCAGACCTGCTTGGACATACTCAAAGGTAGCTCTCAAAGAGACAAAGGGGCTGCTTATAGATCAGACCAGAGGTCATTTAACTCCAGGTCTGCTTTAGCAACTCCAAGGGAAAACAGAGATAAATTTGACAAAGAAACATCCAAGCAGCAAATCCCTGAGTTCATACATCAGCCAGCAGGCAATAACATCCATTGCGATGGTTAAACCACATGGATTCACTATTAGATACCACATAAAGAAGAAAAAATTAAAGGTAGGGAGAGCAGGAAACATAGGGCACCTAGGAAGGGTGAATCCTATGTTATAATTCTTTTGCCTACCAGAAGAACATGAAACAGTATGAAAATGTAATAAACAGAGTTAGGAAAAACATCACCAATAGTAATAGACCAGGATCCTGTGAAATGTGCTTTGATTAATTGGTGCAAAACCAGTCATGTACAATAAGCTCAATGGCTAATACATTCTAGACTTTCTCCTCCCAGCCTATTACATACAACTACTCTGCTACTCCCTCCCACGACTGTTCTAACAGTCAAGAATGAATCCCTCTAACAGCAACTGCCACAACAAGGCAACAACAACAACTCAACAACAACCTTTACATTATGTTCTCGGGGATTCTTATAGGAGAAGAGGAAGAGACAGAAGTAGGTGAACAATTAGATGAGTCTCATTAAGACGGAATGGTGGAGGAAACCGAGTCCATTCTGCTTAATGGAATTGTGTTGTACTCTGTAGATTGGTTGGAGACGTTTGCCAGGTCGAGATTAACCTCTGATATGTTCTTTAAGTCCTTACGGCGGTCTGGAACTCTACGTTGCCATTCTGGAATAAATGACCTAGATGGGAAAACTGCAAGGCCGCTCCATACCTCCATAACTACTGCCTGACTGTCTTAAATGAGCTTCAGTCAGTGTAATTAATAGTTTCAGGGCTCGAGGAGGCATGGAGATTTCTTGTAGAAAGGTGAACGCCTGAAGAGAACGTACTCTGCTGATACTTAACACAGATAAGACTTTACAGTGTGTTCTTGGTCTTCAAGCTGCGCCTTTTCTTTGAATTGCGGGGTTAAACATTAATTATATCAATAGAAATCATTCACCCCCTTTGGATCTCTTCTGTTGGCCCGCTGGCAAATGTTGTAACGGCCCCTTTGTGCTATCTGCACCGTAAAATAACCCTGTTACAAACCGGGAAATGGTGGAGAAATGTTGTGGAAGCCAGAGGAGTGGTGGTGGAGTGGTGGATAAATAGTGGAAACAATGGAAAGGAGTGGAGAAATGAACGCACAGTGTAAAACCCAAAGTTTAGCATTGGGCCGAAATACAAATGAATAAATGAAAAAACCGAGGAGCGGAGCCGTGAAATGGTGGGGCCGACCGCAGCGGGGGCGATTGGATCAAGACCATTAGATCCAAGTGACAGATCAATGGTGGGGATGAGGTGGGAGGATTAATGGTGGGCGCGGCGGGGTCAATCGCAATCGGAGATCGGAGCGGGTGTCAATCGCAACACACATTTCAAATGTTGCGATTGCGATCGGCGGTGGGAGCGCGATTGAGAGCTGACTGTTGGATCCGAGGGCTAGATTGACAGCTCACATTCAATCGGAGGGAGAAATGGGAGCCATGATAGGTGTGAAGTGATTAGCGTTGGGCTGTAGGATCAGCAGGGAGATGGACGGCCAGGATTGAATCGGGAAATCGCAATCGAGGGGGGGACAAAAAAGACACACATTGAAAGCTCCGATTACGATTGGGCGGAAGAAGCGATGACCATCGGATCGTGTAACAAATAGACAGACGAGATCAAATCGGAAGATTTCAATCGGGGTGGCGCTACCGGGCTTATGATTTAGCGCTGGCCGTCTGATCCGGTGGGGAGATCAAAGGTGGAGAAGTGGATCGGGGGATCGCAATCGAGGGTCGGAGAAGAAGGTTTGCGATTGATCGGAGGGCGCACTCGAAACATTACGATTGCGATTGGGCGGGGGCTGCGATTAGTGCTCTACCGTTGGATCTTTGTGATAGATCGATGATGCTAAACACATCGCAGGACTTAACGTTCTAAACAATCGCATCAGAGTTTTTTGCTATTACAAAGCGTTGCACCCGCCCGGCGGTTCTGATTACGATTAGCGCTTGGGACTTAAGCACTCGGTCCCAGCGCACGGGAATGTGTGGGAAGTGGTTGAAGGGGCTAGTGGAAAAGGGGCTAAGCCCTATTACATGGTTTAAAAGTGGGTTTTGGCCCATTTTAATGGAATTTGAAGGCCAATGAAGGGAACGATAGAGAGGGAAAGGGGAAAATGCCTAGACAAACGGCAAGGGTAGAACTTTAAGGGGATTTTGGGAGGGTTAATAGGGTAAAAAAGGAAATAGAGGGGGGACAAGAGGGAAAATAAAAAGAGGCTAAGTGGGGGTGAAATAAGAGGGAAAAAGGGGCCTTTGGGCATTTCTTCACAAACAGAGAGGCTTTATCATGGAAATCAGTAGAGGGAAATTTATCAAAGGACACCAGGCACAAAGAGGCTTCAAGGATGATGTGTTTTCAGAGGAAATGCATTCCTTTAAGGCTCAAAAACATTTTAGCCCCTATTTTCTTGTCAAAAATTTCATAGGGGGGCTAACAGTGGCTCCACATGGGGATGGCTTCTTCTTGAAGGAGTCAAGAATCCAGGAAATGATCTTTGGTGTAGGCCAGATGCCTACTGCTTGGCACATCCCTTCTTCTTTGATTTTTGGTTGCCACAATATGTTAAAGACACAAATTAGCAGAAATATTTCCCTACCAATCTACCTATCCAGACTACAGTTCTAAAATTTCCCTTCTGGGTGCATTTGGACTTGCAGACCCTTTTATATCATCAATTTTTACAAACAGGAAAAATAAACCTATTCTACTACTACCCTTGTTACTCCATGAGACCAGATTAGACTGTTGGTCTCACATGTTTCTCTACCTACACTACTACCTGCTAGGATTAGACTGTCTAGCAGTTTTCTTCTTTACATTCTAAAACAGAAATTGAAAACAGTCAAGCCAGGATTAGACTCTCTGACTTGCTAGACTTTGCAGAAATTAAAATAACTAACTACATGCTCATGGATTGAGCTTTATTTCAGACTTCCTACCTACCCTACTCTACTTGGAAATCTCTGACGTTCTAGGTGATACAATAATGCCAATGTAGCCAGTCAAGCAGTAACAAAAAAGGATATGAGCATTGACTTCCTGTCGGAGATAACCACAGGGTGCTCTACGTGTGGTTCTTCAAAATTGTGGTCACCATTAGTAGTGACCCTTCCTGATGAAACTGGCCCGTGCTAAGGATCAAAGTTGGAGTATTTGAGCGCATCAGGGCCTCCACGTATTCTTCCACAGGATCAATGAGCATATGATGTGCACTTTCTTCACTTAGGCTTGCCATGATTGGTAGGCTGTCTACGTCCTGGGCGGCTTCAATTTCTACGTTTTGCACTGCATCTTCAAAGGGGCTCTTGGGAACCGGATCATCTTCTTCTTCTACTTCGAAAGGCAGCAGAATCTCTTCTCTTTTGGGGGGAGGGAGACTTTCCAAGAATGATTTTGGGTCTCTGAACTCGTAAGATATCTCTTGTGATTTCAAAAGTTCGAGCTCAACTTCATACCTCTCAACCAGCACTTCTTAATTTTTTTTCTTGATCACGGGTCCACCTTTTGAGCTGAGAGGAATAACCCCTGGAAGGTCCTCCACCTTATATTCTTCCAAGTCACTAGATATTATATCACGGCATACTGCCATGAAATCTGGAAACATTTCTGCAAACCGTTCAGGGTCTTCCATTAGTGACGTGGCTTGGTCTTCGGCATGGATGATGTTGTACTGTGACATGGTCTCCCAGTGGAGTCATATGAAACCAAGATAATCAGTGGCCTACTGATCACCTATGGAGTCTTTTAATCATTCAGGAATTGTGGAGTCGCCAGGTGGATGATTTACAACTTACTGTCCACCATAGTGGTTTACCAAATCAAGGCTGATTGGTCTCTTCCCCAGTGGAGTCGCCATTTTGTTGGGGTTCCCATGTTTTGGTAGATTTTGCAATACCAAAAGATGAGACAACATCAAACCACTTTGGGGCCCTAGAATCTATCCCTCCTAGACCCGGAGAGGGATCTCTCCAAATAGAGCAAGAATGATATATCTTTGAAGCTCAAATAAGGTATTAGGCTAGTTATGAAGCACAGATGGGAGGTTTAAATGATTTGGTTGGTTGGTTGCTGGGTTGGCCAGGAGATCATGGACTGGGAAAGCAATGGGAAGAAAGGAAACAGAGCAGCAAGATATTTCATCAAGGAGGATAGGTCAAAACTGTGCCATCCATTGGGCTATGGAGTCACGAGAGGTAATTACATGCAACAACTAGCCAAAGCTTCCAAAGGGCAAGTCATCTAATACTAAAGGATCTCTTAGACTAGATGGTGGGATGAAACATTAAGGGAGGAAGGTGGAAGAAGGAAAGACAACCAAGTTTCTATCTATAGATCAGGCCAGAGGTCATTTAACTCCAGACCTGCTTAGACATACTCAAAGGCAGCTCTCAAAGAGACAAAGGGGCTGCTTATAGATCAGACCAGAGGTCATTTAACTCTAGGTCTGCTTTAGCAACTCCAAGGGAAAAAAGAGATAAATTTGCAAAGAAACATCCAAGCAGAAAATCCCTGAGTTCATACATTAGCCAGCAGGCAATAACATCCACTGCGCTGGTTAAACCACATGGATTCACTATTAGATACCACATAAAGCAGAAAACATTAAAGGTAGGGAGAGCAGGAAACATAGGGCACCTAGCAAGGGTGAATCCTATGTTATACTTCTATTGCCTACTAGAAGAACATGAAACAGTATGAAAATGTAATAAACAGAGTTAGGAAAAACATCACCAATAGTAATAGACCAGGATCCTGTGAAATGTGCTTTGATTAATTGATGCAAAACCAGTCATGTACAATAAGCTCAATGGCTAATACAGTCCATACTTTCTCCTCCCATCCTATTACATACAACTACTCTGCTACTCCCTCCCACGACTGTTCTAACAGTCAAGAATGAATCCCTCTAACAGCAACTGCCACAGCAAGGCAACAACAACATCTCAACAACAACCTTTAAATTATGTTCTCGGGGATTCTTATAGGAGAAGAGGAAGAGACAGAAGTAGGTGAACAATTAAATGAGTCTCATTAAGACGGAATGGTGGAGGAAACTGAGTCCATTCTTCTTAATGGCGTTGTGTTGTAATCTGTAGATTGGTTGGAGACGTTTTCCAGGTCGAGATTGACCTCTGATATGTTCTTTAAGTCCTTACGGCGGTCTGGAACTCTGCGTTGCCATTATGGAATAAATGAACTGGATGGGAAAACTGCAAGGCCTCTCACTACCTCCATAAATGCTGCCTGACTGTCTTAAATGAGCTTCAGTCAGTGTAATTAATAGTTTCAGGGCTCGAGGAGGCATGGAGATTTCTTGTAGGAAGGTGAACGCCTGGAGAGAACGTACTCTGCTAATACTTAACACAGATAAGACTTTACAGTGTGTTCTTGGTCTTCAAGCTGCACCTTTTCTTTGACTTGTGGGGTTAAACATTAATTATATCAATAGAAATCATTCACTCCCTTTGGATCTCTTATGCTGGTCCGCTGGCAAATGTTGAAACGGCCCCTCTGTGCTATCTGCACCATAAAATAACCCTGTTACAAATCGGGAAATGGTGGAGAAATGCTGTGGAGGCTCGAGGAGTGGTGGTGGAGTGGTGGAGAAATAGTGGAAACAACGAAAAGGAGCGGAGAAATGAACGCACAGTGTAAAACCCAAATTTTAGCATTGGGCCGAAATACAAATGAATAAACGGAAAAACCGCGGAGCGGAGCCGTCAAATGGTGGGGCCGACCGCGGCGGGGGCGATTGGATCAGGACTGTTAGATCCAAATGACAGATCAACAGTGGGGATGAGGTGGGAGGATTAATGGTGGGCCCGGCGGGGTCAATCGCAATCGGAGATCGGAGCGGGTGTCAATTGCAACACACATTTCAAATGTTGCGATTGCGATCGGCGGTGGGAGCACGATTGAGCGGTGACCGTTGGATCCGAGGGCCAGATTGACGGCTCACATTCAATCGGAGGGAGAAACGGGAGGTGTGATAGTTGTGAAGTGATTAGCGCTGGGCCGTAGGATCAGCAGGGAGATAGAAGACCAGGATTCAATCGGGCAATCACAATCGGGGGGGGCAGAAAAGACACACATTGAAAGCTCCGATTGCGATTGGGAGGAAGAAGCGATGACCATCAAATCGTGTAACAAATGGACGGACGAGATCAAATCGAAATATTTCAATCGGGGTGGCGCTACCGGGCTTGCGATTTAGCACTGGCCGTCCGATCCGGCGGGGAGATCAATGGTGGAGAAGTGGATCGGGGGATCGCAATCGGGGGTCGGAGAAGAAGGTTTGCGATTGATTGGAGGGCGCACTCTAAACATTGTGATTGCGATTGGGCGGGGGATGCGATTAGTGCTCTGTCGTCGGATCTTTGTGATAGATCGACGGTGCTAAAAACATCGCAGTACTTAACATTCTAAACAATCGCATTGTAGTTTTTTGCTGTTACAAAGGGTTGCACCCACCCGACGGTTCTGATTGCGATTAGCGCTTGGGACTTAAGCACTCGGTCCTAGTGCACGGGCATGTGTGGGAAGTGGTTGAAGGGGCTAGCGGAAAAGGGGCTAAGCCCTATTACATGGTTTAAAAGTGGGTTTTGGCCCATTTTATTGGAATTTGAAGGCCAAGGAAGGGAACGATAGAGAGGGAAAGGGGAAAATGGCTAGACAAATGGCAAGGGTAGAACTTTAAGGGGATTTTGGGAGGGTTAATAGTGTAAAAAAATGTTGCATAGAGGGGGACAAGAGGGAAAATAAAAAGAGGCTAAGTGGGGGTGAAATAAGAGGGAAAAGGGGCCTGCATTTCTTCAAACAAGTAGAGGCTTTATCATGGAAATCAAGAAAGGGAAATTTATCAAAGGACACTGCACAAAGAAGCTTCAAGGATGATGTGTTTTCGCAGGAAATGCATTCCTTGGGAAATGCATTCCTTGAAGGCTCAAAAACATTTTAGCCCCCTATTTGCTTGTCAAAAATTTCATAGGGGGGCTAACAGAGCCATATAACCATGACAACATGGGATTGATCTGACATTCTCTCAATGAGTGAAATCTTGCAAAAAAATTTGAACGCTTCTTTCAACAATGATAGGTTTTTTTAACCATTAGAATTTCTTTGGACTATAATATGTGTGTGTGTGTGTGTGTGTGTGTGTGTATGTATATGTATATGTATATGTATATGTGTCTACATACATACATACATACACACATATATATATATATATATATATATATATATATATATATATATATATATATATATAAAGTTCGGGCCATGTAGTTATCAAAAATTCAAAAATGCCTCGACTCAGGGTAATCACTCAAGAGCATACAAACGCCAACAAGATATTCATAGTAGCAAAATCTAAGTAGCCTCAAAGATTGCAACTTGATGCATATAATACTCAACAATAATGCATGCAACTAGCAGTAACTTGTAATGATCATCTGGGGAAATGCCCCAACAATTGATCACAAGAGGCTTATCAAGAGGCTTATTAGTGATCTGGTCTCAACCATCAATATTAGGTTTGGGATGGATTCTCGGAGATAGCAAGGGCTAGAGTGAAGAAGTTGGAACTATTTGTCATTGGCAGGAAAGTGTGAGACATAGTGAATGCATTTTTTCCTCTCTCTACATTATTTTCTTCTCTTGTAGTGGTCACTTCATTGCAACTGTCGACTAGGAGAGTGATTAGCTAGGTGGTTTCCAACTCATCGTGCATTCTAGAAGTTGTCGGTGGTGCATCTCCATTTGTACATTCTAGACTTGCACTATTACCTGCAAGGATAAATTGGCTTGTGATTGTACCCTCATAGAACATGAAGGGTCATTCACATTAATAATCACATCATTATTGGTGCAGGAGCACACAATGAATAAAATGAAGGACACATAATTTTTTAAATCAATAAGGGCAGAAAGGGGGGAACCCCCAAATTACACAACCAATTTTTATATTACACCACATATTTCATAAATTTACATAATACACTTCAATGGGCTTCGTATACTACAGGAAACAACTATTTGGAGTGTTCGCTGGTGTAAGTCTCAGCTAGGCTTACGAAATTTAAAAGAGGAATACCAAAACCAATTTAATTCACCCTGGTACTTTTGTTTCTCTTGTTCCACCTTTTCATCTCCTCTTACTTCTATTCTATTTTCCACTTCCCTATTTTCTCTCATTCCTGCATTCCCGATGGACACTTTTGCATTAGAGTCCCCTACTAAGAAGAAAAGTGAGTTCCCTCTCACAAGTGTGTAGATCAAACAGGTCAATGTTGGTTGACTCATCCCAACTCTGAGTTCAAATTCCAGGTGGTCTCTTTCAAGCCCTCGCCTTCCCAATGAACGAAATAATTCTTTGTTTCCTAGTTTTTTCCCACAACCCTATCTTTCAAGATCTACGTGATCTCATCCTTCTTATGATTTGGAATCTACTCTTTGCAATTTCTGACATACTGATTACCATCTGCAATACCTTCGCAAACACACAACTCAAATGTGTTGGAAGTTGGTGAGATGTCCAAATCTCCAGGGAGCTCTAAAACATAATCATTGTCCAAAATATTTTTCAAGATATTGCAAGGTCCTATCATCTTCTTTTTCAACTTGTAATAGGTGCTCTTCATAAAATATTTCCTTCCTCAACTGTGTTAAAACAAGATTCCCTTTTCGAATCTTCACACACGCCATTTCACATTGGGCTATGGTCACTGTTGCTACACCTACTCATGCATTTCCTTCATATGCTTAGTGAATGACTCCACATTTACACTCCTCTTGCTTGCTTTAAGGAAGCAAGCCAAACCAATGACTTCTCTTAATGACCTGCCATCTGAATATTGGAAGTACTATTCCTTGTAGACATGTTCACCAAACTTATTCTACACAAATTTAGCATGTGACAATATCAAATCCCTCTATTCCCATTTCTCTCCAATTAAACATCTTAATATATTTTCGAGGCTTCTATTAACTATCTCAGTTTTTTCATTAGTATGTAGATGATATGCAGGAATTGAACTGCAATTTTATGTCAAGTGTCTTCCACGGGTCTTGAAATGACCAATAAACTTTTTATATCTATTTGAGCTTATGCTTCCTGGAAAACCATGTAAACAAACAATCTATTTAAAGAAAAAAACAACAATGTATGTCACAACATCTGTTTTCTTACCAGGAATTAAATGTGTTATTTTTGACAATCATTGAACAACTACAAAAATAGAATCTTTACCTGATTGGGTTCTCAGCAATCCAAACACAAAGTCCACGCTAATACATTCCCATGGTGCTTCTAGCATTGGAAATGGTGTGTATAGTTTAATATTTTGATTCCTTTTCTTACCAAGCTGGAAAATTCTACAGTTTTCAATCCATTTCTTCTCATTCTTGGATAAATAGTCCAATAAAAGAGTTTAGTCACCATTTCATAGTTCCTTGCCATAAAATTTCCATGCATTAGAAAAAATATGCATTAGTTTCATACAAATTCTTTATTTCCTTCAACCCTACCATTTCCATTGTCATAGTAGTCAAAAATTTCATTCTTATGTTCAATGCTTTAGAAACCCTATGCGAAATCCATACCTATGCTTCAACATGAATTAGTTACTTTGTAAAAATTCTATCCACTCCATCTGGCACTAATCTAAATTTTCATGGTTGTTTATATACTATGTTGATTTATTATTAGTAAAGTGAAAAATATCTAGGCAATCAGTGTCATGTCTAATTTTTTAATCATTGAATGATGGCATGGATCTCTTTATCATACATATATCACATCATATTTTCATCATTCAATGTTTTATTAAGAATGCTGATCTGTAAATAAGGGACTTCGTTCACCAGCATGGATCCTCTACAGAATTTTGGTTCTTTCCTCTCTTTCAGGCTTGTACAAATATTCTTATTTGTAAAAATTTCACTAGCTCTCTATTTCTCTACCTTTTGCAAGGATTTTTCTATGGAACGGCTAGAAATTCATTTCATCTCATTTCATGTTTCAAATAAAATAATAATAATTAAATAAATTTTTGTAGAAATTTGAATAACTGATATATTATTCACCGAGATTCTCCTGATCACACACTATTTTAACTTCATGCACAATACAAAATCTCTTCTACCATTGATCATTAATTGCGGAAATAAAAACAATCGCATGCGCACATTAAAACCATAAACAATCACACATATGAACACAGTATTTCATGGGAAAGCTTAAAGCTAAAAACCCCCAACTATCTGTATATTATATGTCATAGAGATCATGTAACAATCATTGTACAAAGCTCCTCACCAGCCCTCAGCACAACCTCCAATTGCTACACACTAATCAAGCTAGATCTAGCAAAACACATGCTCCAATATTTGCCACCTGATAGCCAGCCTCTATTACATAATCAATTTTGTAGGATGGCTCATTAAATAACTTGAACCACCTGGCTTGTACTGCAAAATCCTCATGGGCTTCTATAATCACTGGTTGTTGCAAATATGCAACAGCATAGTCACAACTGATAGCTAACCTGCTCTTTCACCTATCTCTTCACTGGTCTCCACTGAAACTATCCATGCACTGAAGTTAACTGATGTATTCTTTAGTTTATTAATGAGTTTATAATTAGTGAATTAATTTATAATTAATTCACACCACTCTTCACTAGTGTATTAATCAGTTAGACTAAATACAACTAGCTCAACTATGTTTAGATTAGTTAAACTGAACACAACTCCATTAACTTCCTCAATCAACTCCACCAAACTCTATCACATGAGTTCTAACTGAAGTATCCATGCAATAGCTCCACTTAACCCTCAGGAATAGTGTAATTCCTTCTATCAGCTCCTGTGCCACATCTGTGCACTTAACTGAAGTGCTCCAAGAGAATAAGATAATGTTTATAGTCCAAATATTATTAAGAGCTAATAATATTCGACATATCTATTTTTAGACTGGCAATCTAAAAATAGATTCCACCCAATATGTCTAAAAATAGAAGTCCATATATTTTTTACAACTTGACCAACCATCCACAAATAGCATCCTGCAACTCATAGAACATGATCCATATGTCTAAAAATAGACATAGTCTAAAAATAGACTTTGCACCAAAAATAGTCTGCGGGCCCACTTAGTGAAGGCGACTTCTTTCCACTAAGCTCATCATCTTGTTGCAATCTCAAAACTCCCTCTCAACAAGATAAGGATTATCGGCCACCCCTATCTGCCTACGTAGTATTCTAATTTTCTCCTGGTGGCGCCTTCGTCAGAATTATCGGCATCACGATCCTCAGGTAGGAATGTATGAAAGTAACATGATCTTATAACGCACACAATGTACGATATGATGATACGGATGTCAATGTGTTTAGATCCTGTGAAATTTTTGGATTAGCGAAATTCAATGTAACTCTGATTATCACAATTAATCACAGTAGGATCTAAGTGTGAACCAAACAACCTGACCAGGATCTTCCTCATCCATATAGCCTCGCATGCAGCCAAACTCATTACCATATACTCGACCTCTGCTGAGCTAAGTGCCACGGATCTCTGCTTCTTACTGTACCAAGAAATTGTTGTCGACCCGATACTAAAAATCCCTCCAGATGTGCTCTTTTTGTCTGTTGGGATCCCTGCCCAATCTGCATCTGTGAAGCCACATAGCCTCACCTCATCCGACTGTCTGTACCATAATCCATATCCCGATGTGCCTCTGAGATATATCAATATATGCTTTCCTGCCTTCCAGTAGAGCTTGGTAGGCTTAACCATAGCTTGTGAAAGATGGTTAGCAGCATAGCATATGTCGGGTCATGTATTGACCAGATACATAAGCAACCCCACCAACTGTCGATAAACAGTGGCATCCACTACCTCCGATGAAGTAGCCTCCTCCTTCCTCCATTCACCAAGAAGAGGAGTATCAACAGGCTTGCAGCCATGCATGTTGAACTTCTCCAGTATCTCCCGGGCATACTTGCCTTGAGAAACAAACAGTCCATCACTGCGCTGTCAAATTTCCAATCCCAGGAAATTATGAAGGAGGCCCAAGTCCTTCATCTCAAACTCTTTTGCAAGATCAGCCTTGCATGAGTGTATCAACAGTTCATCACCTGTCAAAATCAAATCATCTACATAGAGTACAATGATTAGCAACTTACCCTCCACCACTATCTGGCATAGGTTAGGATCCGCCTCACTCTTGGAGAATCCATGTCTAGTGAAATAACTATCTATCCATGTGTACCAAGCACGAGGTGCTTGTTTCAACCCATACAACCCTCTCTTGAGCCTGCACACATGTGACTCACTGCTGAAGATCTCGAAACCTTCGGGCTGCTCTATGTACACCTCCTCCTCAATCACCCTGTTGAGGAACACAGTCTTCACATCCATCTGATGAATGTGCCACCCCATCTGTGCTGAGAGAGAAAGAATCGTCCGTATGGAAGAATACCTTGCGACAGGTGCAAAGGTTTTCTCATAATCGATCCCCTCAATCTGTGAGAAGCCTCGGGCAAAAAATCTTGCCTTGTACTTCTCCACACTCCCATTAGCTTCCTACTTCACTTTGTAGATCCATCTTGAACCCACCACTGATTTCCCTTCTGGCCTTGGGACAATCTCCCATGTACTATTTCTAACAATCGAATCATACTCTTCCACCATGGCATCTACCCATGTGGGATCCTCCACAGCTTCCTCGAAAGAGGATGGCTCTGTCACGATACAATTTCTCATAAGAGCCATGTATCCAGTATATTAGTCAAGTGACTGTCTCTGTCTACGTTGTGATGTAGGTTCTCCTACAACCTTCTCTGCATCTTGATCTAGTCGCTCAGCTTCTGTAGTGCGCTTCCGCCCTCTGATGGTTGGTGCTGCTTGAGTGTTTTCTTCCACTCCATGAACCTCATCTTGTGGCTGATGCACATCCTGAGACTCATCCTTAGGAACTAATAGCTCCTCATCTGCATGAAAGTGTGGATCCCTCTCAAGAAAACACTTCATGGAATTCTCCTCATGAAATTTTATATCCCGTCGCACAACAGTCTTGCGACTGTCTGGAAAATACACACGATAGCTGTGGGACGTATCAGTGTACCCCACAAATATCCCAACCTCTGCGGTTGGCTCCAGCTTCTTCATGGCATCCTTCATCACATGAATGTAAACAGGTGAACCAAAAATCCTCAAATGGGAAATATCAGGCTTCTTACCAGAAAACGCCTCCTTGGGTTTACTCATGCCAAGTATCCTATGAGGACAATGGTTTTGCACATATACTGCAGTATTGCATGCATCAACCCGCAAGTTTATGGGAAGGCCCTGATCATGCAACATCGCTCGTGCAGCACCCACGATCGTTCTGTTCTTCTGCTCAACAACCCCATTCTGTTGTGGGTTATGAAGTGCTATGAGCTCTCTTCTAATTCCTTCTGCGCTGCAAAAGTCCTTGAATTCGCTAGAGATGAATTCGCCACCATTGTCGCTCCTAAGAGCCTTCACATGATTCCCTGATTCTTTCTCAGTCAGTGCCTTGAACTCATAGAACTTTGAGTATGTCTTTCTCTTCTTCTACATGAAGAAGATCCAGCACTTCCGAGAAAAATCATCAACAAATATCACATAGTACCTGTGATTTTCTATCGAAGCTACTGAGAAAGGTCCACACATGTCTGTGTGATTTCTATCAAGGATCATCGTGGCACGAATATCCTTCTCGTGAAAGGTGGCTTTCACAAATTTTCCCAAAGTACATCCCTTGCACTGATATGACTGCGCAAGAGTACCCTTAGGAATCCCAGTAGAAATCTGCTGCAGTATCTTCAAAGCTCCATGGTGAAGGTGGCCCAATCTCTGGTGCCACAACTCGCCATCATCCTGGCTCACCACTCCTTCTGCCTTACCTTCCATTGTTGCACAACCATCTACCTACAATTGATAAAGGTTCTTAACTCGAACCCCTATCCTCCGAGTCTCACTAGTTCCCTTACTGCGTAGGAAAGCCTTTCCCTCGCTAAAGACAACATCATATCCCTTGTCTTCTAACATCGCCATAGAGATTAGATTCTTCTTCAAATCCTGGAACATGCATCACTTCCTTCAATACGAAGGGTTTACTAGACTCCCTCTCAAAGGAAATGGTATCGATACTGGTCACACTGTATCTACCATCATCGCCCATATCGATGTGCACTCCAAGATCTTTCTCATTAAGATCAGTAAAAAAATCTCGATCTCCTGTCATGTGAAAAGACGCACCACTATCAAGAAACCACACTGAACCCATCACACCTGAGACCAAGCATACGATCAGTGAAAAATCCAACTCAAATTGCAAGGCTAAGGCCTCTCCAGCTGCAGATCCAGCAGCCTGATTATTTTTCTTTTTCTGTGGACAATTAGTGGCGTAATTTCTGTGTTGGTGACAATGAAAGCACTTCACCTTATACATGTCATGCTTCTTGCCTTTCGCACCGGATTTAGAAGCTTTCTTGCTCTTCCCCTTCTTTTCTTTGGCAGCCAAAGCATAACTCTCTTCATTAGAGTTATTTGATGAAGATCTGTCCCTGGTACTTCGCCTTATCTCCTCTTGCACAAGATCCGACCAAAGTCGCTCCCATCCTGGCAATTTCTCCTGACCATTGACAGAGTCCTTATAGGAATGCCAACTCTTCAGAAGCACAAGGAGAGCCAAGCTCACCAAGTCCTCATCATCAAAAGTAACCCCCACACTTCCCAGCTCATGCCTGCATTGGATGAACTTCATGAGGTACTTGGGCATATTGTCACCTTTCTCCATTTTTATGTTCCTGAGTTTATCCTTGAGCGCCAACATCCTCTGGTCGCTTTTGCTTTGAAATAAATCTGTCAAAGCTTTCCACATCAAGAATGGAGAGGCCTTACCATGAAGGCTGGACACTATGTGATCCTTCACACATTTCAATAGAATCCTTCAACACTTTTCTGTCTTCTTTTTCCATGCGTCAAGTACGGAAGCATCGCTAGAAGTAGGTTTTGGAATTTCTGCATCTATGAACTCCTTCAACCCATTGTCATCCAGCACCACCTCCATCCTATCCTTCCATGAAATATAATTCGAGCTGCCCTCAAGGGCATACTCCAATCGCAATCCGTTGAAAGACATCACAACTTCGACACCAAGAAAGCACTACTGCAGATTCAAATTCCACCAACTTAAAACTCAACCACTTCAATGTTTTACAATTTCTCCAATGATCAATATCGCTCTGATACCATGTAGAAATTTGAATAACTGATATATTATTCATCAAGATTCTCCTGGTCACACACTATTTTAACGTCATGCACAATACAAAATCTCTTCTACCATTGATCATTATTTGCGGAAATAAAAACAATCGCATGCACACATTAAAACCATAAACAATCACACATATGAACACGGTATTTCATGGGAAAGCTTAAAGCTGAAAACCCCAACTATATGTATATTATATTTCATAGAGATCATGTAACAATCATTGTACAAAGCTCCTCACAAGCTCTCAGCACAACCTCCAATTGCTACACACTAATCAAGCTAGATCTAGAAAAACACATGCTCCAATCTCTGCCACCTGATAGCCAGCCTCTATTGCGTAATCAATGCTATAGGATGGCTCATTAAATAACTTGAACCACCTGGATTGTACTGCGCAATCCTCATGGGCTCCTCCAATCACTGGTTGTTGCAAATATGCAACAGTATAGTCACAACTGATAGTTAACCTGCTCTTTCACCTATCTCTGCACTGGTCTCCACTGAAACTGTCCATGCACTGAAGTTAACTGATGCATTCTTTGGTTGATTAATGAGTTTATAATTAGTGAATTAATTAATAATTAATTCACACCACTCTCACTAATTGTATCAATCAGTTAAACTGAATACAAATAGCTCAACTATGTTTAGATTAGTTAAGCTGAATACAACTCCACTAACTTCCTCAATCAACTCCACCAAACTCTGTCACATGAGTTCTAACTGAAGTATCCATGCAATAGCTCCACTTAACCCTCGGGAATAGCATAATTCCTTCTGTCAGCTCCTGTGCCACATCTGTGCACTTAACTGAAGTGCTCCAAGAGAATAAGATAATGTTTATAGTCCAAATATTATTAAGAGCTAATAATATTCGACATATCTATTTTTAGACTGGCAATGTAAAAATATATTCCGCCCAATATGTCTAAAAATATAAGTCCATCTATTTTTTCCAACTTGACCAACCATCCACAAATAGCATCCTGCAACTCATAGAACATGATCCATATGTCTAAAAATAGACATAGTCTAAAAATAGACTTCACGCCAAAAATAGCCTGCGGGCCACTTAGCGAAGGCGACTTCTTTCCACTAAGCTTCATCATCTTGTTGCAATCTCAAAAAGTTTGATAAAATCAATTAATAATAATATAATAATAAAATTTAATCCCCTAGGGAGTTTACTTGGCAAGCTTATGAAAATGTAAAGTAAAATGTGAAAACAAAGTCCCATGTTTAAATCCTAGGATGTTTTCCTTTGGTTACATGTTAGGGGTGTTTGGTTCACCTACGGATTATAAAAGTGTTCCATGGGGTCGCATCTCCCCACTTGGTGGTTGTGTTTCCTAGCTCCCTCATGCTTCGGGGATTTGGGGATAGCTGGGGGTTTTTTCCCCAAGCTCCCAAAAAAAAGGGTACGCGAGGAAACTTCCGAGGGGTCATTTCCAATGAAAAAGGGGACGTGAGGGGACGTAAGGGGACATGAGGGGTCATTTCCCCTGTAAAATAATTGAAAAAATTTTTAATGAAAAGAAAAATTCCAAATTTCTAAGGTTTTGAGTTAAAAGTTTATTTCAATGTTTCATTGTTCATTTCACATTTCATTTACGCTAAAGTTGCCACCGCTGCCTAATTTTATGTTGTATTGTGGGGCAAGGAAAAGGATCAATAGAAATTGGATACAAGCACAAAAAATAATGACTTGAAAATGAATCCAACAATAACATCAAAATTACAAAAACGAAAGTGTCTAACATTGACATTAATCAACCCCTCTTACAACATGAAGGCCACGTTGAACATTTAAATCATTCTCACACACAAATTTCTCATGAGTAATGTTTTATTAGATCTAAACACGAAATTTTTTTCTGAGAAGTAGATTTTTTTAAATTCTTGCCACCTTTTGCTATGAGAAAGGAAACCATTGTCAAATTCGCAAGAATATAGTGTACTTTTCTTCCCTTCTTATCTTCTATTATTTGATATAAAGGCCATGGTCTCCAGTTTTTTAACATCGCAGTTACAAACTTACATGTATGATATCCTACATGATGTGAGTATTATATATTATACAATGATAAATATAGTTACACTATAAATATCAAGATTTCAATGATATATCATATATTTTTACATTTATAAGTTTTTAAGGCCTCGACATCCCTCAACGTTTCCTAAACATTGGTGGGGAGATTTTTCATAGGCCGCTCCCACGTATCCCCGCTCCATCACCCCACCTCAAGGGTACTTGGTGGAACATTACAGATAATCCAGTCCCTTGGCAGTCCCTAGTATGATGTTCCTCTAATGTTCTTTTAGAATTCAATTCCATTGCACTGGGTGTTAGAATTTACCAGAGAAATAATAAATTTACTGAGAGGAACAAAAAACCATAAAATAGCTAGAAACAAATCATAAACATAAACCAATATGTTTATATGGGAAAACCCCTAAATCTGGAGCAAAACCAAACCAATGAAATTTCATTAAGCATTGGCCAAAACCCTGGCCAATCCACCCAAGTGAGCCTTCACTGCTCACCTCTAGGCCTACATTACAATGAAGTATTCCCAGCCTTTTATAGGCTCCATTGAAAACCATGGGTGCACAATACCATCTGACCCAAAACCACTACTATTTACCCTAGTCAACATTGACTTTATCCCGAGTCAAGTTTACTTAAAATTTCCCCCCTTAAACTTGACTTGGGTTTTCTTGACTAAATCCAGCCAAAATTGCTAAGTGAGACAACCCTGCTCACTCTAGCTCTTCCCTCTTCAATTTTTTTTTTTTTAACTCAAGTAATTGTTAACTTGACATCCCCCCTATCACCTTGATCTAACCCAGACTTTACCAATGATTACCCATGGGTACGTATGCCATACCAGATCTTACAACAATATGCCCATTTATATGTAATAAATTAACTCCATTATAATAATAATATTTTTTTGTTTCATTGTTACTCTCTTTGTACATATAAAATCATTGTTCATATATAAAGAACCCATCTACGAGATTACATGGGTCACTAGCCTCTGTAACCACCAATCCTCTAGGATTTCTCTTCACATACATGGTTCATCAAATAATTAATCCACGTGCACATATCATCTCTCATTTTGACAGACTTTTCTCTCCTAGCACAACGAAATTCAATGGCTCTAATACCATTTGTTAGAATTTTCCAGAGAAATAATAAATTTATCGAGAGGAAAAAAAAACCATAAAATAGCTAGAAATGAATCATAAACATAAACCAAGATGTTTATCCGGGAAAACCCCCAAATCCGGGGCAAAACCCAACCAATTAAATTTCATTAAGCATTGGCCAAAACCCTGGCCAATCCAACTAAGTGAGTCTTCACCGCTCACCTCCAAGCCTACATTACAATGAAGTATTCCCAGAATTTTATAGGCTCCATTACATGCAATACCATGGGCTGAAAACCATGGGTGTACAATACCATGTGCCCCAAAACCACTACTATTTACCATAGTCAACATTGACTCTATCCCTAGTCAAGTTTACCTAACACTGGGTTCATTTTATATGAAGAAGATCCAAAGGCCATGGAGCTATGCAGGGGTTTGGTGGTTATTTCATCTATATTTGGAGGTTATGACAAGATTAGGAAACCCATGCATGTCAGGAAAATAACAACAGAAAATGTGTGTTTCTTCATGTTTATGGAAAATGCAACTCTCATAGAGCTTGCTAGGTACTAGATCAAGCTGGATGAGTCTCACAGAATTGGAATTTGGCACATAGATTTGGTAAAAGAGTTTCCATACAGGGAATATATAATTAATGGCCTCATACCCAAATATCTTCCTCTTAGGCTTTTCCCAAACTATGGTTACAGCATTTGGATGGATGCCAAGCTGCAACTTGTTGTTGATCCCTTGCTAATTTTGAAAAATCTCCCTATAAATCACAATGTTGATATTGCTATGTCCAATCATACTTAGAACATTCATACCATTGAGAAAGCCAATTTTACAGTCGGATGGGGAAAATGGAGTAAATAAGTTGTGAGATATCAAATGGACCATTACTATGGTGATGGTTTGTAGCCTTGGAGCTCTGAAAAGCTTCCCTACAGAAGTGGTATGAGAGCTCATCATTGTTACTTGTTATCCATGATTTCAGAAATGTTACCTATGTAGCATGATTCTTGATCAGTGTAACTAATTTTCCACATGTTTTTTTTTATGTGACATATGTGCCAGATACTGCACTCATATTGAGAAAGAAGAACCTTCCAAAAAACCTATTTTCTTGCCTTTTGTTTAATGAATTAGAGGTATTCAATCCTCGGGATTAGTTGGCATTTTCTTATGTTAGAGATATGATGAGCCCAAAAGTGATTATTCACATGTTTGATGTAAATATTTTCAATACAATCACAAATGAATATCGACATTCCTGCAAAATCAGTGGTAGAGTTTTCAAGAAGCTTGGTGTGAACCAGAAAATTTCTTTGGGACACGATATTACATCCTACAAATCATAGTTGGACAGGATGTGGAATGAAAAAAAATTCTACTTTAAAAATTTTAGTGAACTCTGTATCAAATTTTAGCCATGTATACCATGCACCTCTAGTTATCTCCTTTGATGTTGGAATTTTCAGAATTCCAAAACAATAAACAGTCTTCCCTTAACACAGAGAAAAAATTCTAAAATTTGCACACAGTGACAGAGTTTCACATAAAAAAATTTCTATTAAAAAAAACTTGCTGTTACAGATTCTTCCTCAAAGAGGGATTTACAAAAAAAATCTGACTGCTGCAAACACAGTTCAGAAATATCACTCTGTCATTCACAAATGACACTCTGTCTCACTAAAACATTCACTTCTGAAATACTCTGTTTTTCTGGAAAATACACTGTTGTGCAATTCCAAATTCACTTCTCTGTCTTTTACAAAATGCACTCTGCTCTCTGTAAAATCAACGCACTGCTGTGCATATTTCTCATAATAAAATTATGGCTCTGTCTCTCCATATTACAAACAGAAATATCTCTATGTCATTAAGATGACCCAACCACTAAATTTCACCGTTTCAGAAATCTTTAATGGTCTCAATAACTTCTGTCAGCACCGCTTCAATTCTCATTGATGAAAATTGACTTTCTGGCACTGTGATATTTATCCCAGCACTGCTGTGCATTAAAAAAAAAATCCTGTGTAATAACATTTACTGATGTCTTTTCCTTCTTTCTATTTACGCTGCTGTGTAATTAAAATTACAACATATGCTTCACGGGCCTTTTTAATATATATACACATATATTAAAAATAAAACATACAATGTTAAAACATGTTAAAACCAACTATTGGAAAAATGCCGTGAATAAAATTTCAACCGGCAATCAACATATAACATATAAAACATATGTGTGGGCCGTATAATATATATGTGGGCCCTGGCTGTTCCGAGGGGGTGGAAACCTCCGCCCTCAAACTCTCATCGACCCCCGCGGACATATATTACAGCTGTATGGTGTGGGCCCTGTTCGAGGGGGTATGTTGCTCCAGCCGGCTGCTTAGCCTGACCCCGTCGGACTCTGCCTTGCCGCCTGTTGTTATGCGGCAGTTGGAATTAATTCCAACACTCCCCCTTAATTTCAACTGCTGGGTTTTCTTGCATACCTAAGCATTTCCTGAAATATTCAAAGCTTTTCTGCTGTAGTGGCTTTGTGAGGATGTCTGCAAATTGATCCTCCGTTCTGCAATGCTGCAAAACAATCTCGCCATTGCTAACCAATTCCCGTATGAAATGAAACTTGGTGTCAATGTGCTTTGTCCTTTTATGAAAAACATAATTTTTAGACAATGCAATAGCTGAGCTATTGTCACAAAATATCATTGTCCCTTTTACCTGTTCTTGACATAAGCTTCTCAACATCTTCACACATCAAGTAACGACAGCTGCTGTCGTGCTCTCACATGTTACGCCTGCTTTGTGAACAATGCTACAACGGTACATTTCTTCGGCTTCATGAAATAGCTCCACAGAACCCATATGAAAAACATAACCGGAAGTGCTCTTCCGATCATCTACACTTCCAGCCCAATCACTGTCTGTGTATCCAACTAAATCTGAACATTCTGAAGTAGTATAAAAAATACCAAACCTTTTAGTACCTTTAACATACCTCAAAATCCTTTTTTCTGCTTGCCAATGTGCATCCTTTAGCTTTTCCATGAACCTGGAAATCAAACTAACAGCATGCATTATGTCCGGCCTAGTTGCAGTCAAATACATAAGGCTGCCAACTATGCTCTTGTACAAACTAGGATCAAAATCCTTGCTGCTGTCCTCTCTGCTGAGTTTTAATCCCATCACTGTGGGAGTGATTGCTGCTTTGCTCTCTTGCATGTTAAATCTTTCAAGCACCTCATTAACATACTTTTCCTGTGAGATAAAAATCCCATTTTCATCTTGTTCTACTTCTATTCCCAAGAAGTATCTCAACAAACCCATGTCAGTCATTTCAAATTCTTCTTTCATGACTATTTTAAAATGTTCAATAAGGAAATCATCATTACCTGTAAAAATAACATCATCAACATACAAGACTACAATCAAAATTTTACCGTCTTGTTCTTTGATGTAGAGGGTGGGTTCTCCCTCACACTTCTCAAAACCATTTTCCAGTAGATATGAATCTATCCTACTGTACCACGCTCTTGGCGCTTGCTTCAGCCCATAAAGAGCTTTCTTCAACTTGCATACCTTGTGCTCTTGGCCTTTCTTTTCATAGCCGAGAGGTTGATCAATGTAAACCTCTTCCATTAACACTCCATTCAGAAATGCTGACTTCACGTCCATTTGGTAAACTTTCCACTTGTTTTGTGCTTCTATGGACAACACTGCTCTCACGGTTTCCATTCTTGCAACCGGTGCGAAAGTTTCCTCATAATCTATGCCATGCTTCTGCTTATAGCCTTTGACGACAAGCCTTGCCTTGTGTCTCTTTATCTTGCCTTTAGCATTACTCTTGGTCTTGTAGACCCATTTAACACCAATGACATCTTTACCTTTTGGGAGTTCAACCAAATCCCAAGTTTTGTTCCTCTCTATGGCATTAAGTTCCTCATCCATAGCTTCTATCCATTTCTTATCCTTGATAGCTTCTTCGAAATGAACAGGATCATCAACATGACAATATAAAACAAACAAAGAATTGATACCTTCATTAGCTATATCTTGTTCATAAATTTCTTTCAAACTTCTGAATTTCTTACCTCTTTCAGTAGGTGTACAAGTACTTGAAGAAGCACTTGAATTTCCTCCTTGTGGTGTGCTTGGAGAAGCACTCTCATTTCTCCTCAAGGGTGTACTTTGCGGTGTTGATGTTGCTGTTTGGGGATGTATTTCAGCCACCTCATCATCATTCTCATCATGAGATAAACAGTGTTTAACATTCACTGTTTTCTCTATGCTTCCATCCCAAGCTTCCTCTTCAATGAACTGTACGTCCCTGCTCACAAGAAACTTCTTGCTGGATGGGTTATATAACTTGTATGCCTTGGATTCCTCACTGTATCCAATGAAAATACATTTCTCCCCCTTGCTGTCCAACTTCTTCCTTAGCTGATCCGGAATGTGTGCATAAGCCACACATCCGAAAACCTTCATATGCGTAACACTTTGCCTTGTGCCACTCCATGCCTCTTCCGGCACTTTGTTCATGACTGCTTTTGTAGGACACCTGTTCAAAATGTACGCTGCACAATGTACAGCTTCAGCCCAATAATCATTCGGCAAATGCTTTGCCTTAAGCATACTCCTCGCCATGTCCATTATGGTTCGGTTCTTCCTTTCGGCCACTCCATTTTGCTGCGGTGTATATCTAGTTGTAAATTGTTTATGAATACCATTTTCTCTACAAAACCGTAGAAAATCTTTAGATATATACTCACCTCCTCTATCAGTCCTTAAGACCTTGATATGCAGCCCACTCTGATTCTCAACAAGTGCTTTGAAATTGCAAAAATTTTCAAACACTTCACTTTTCTTTTTCAAAAAGTAAACCCAAGTTTTTCTTGTAAAATCATCTATGAATGTTAAGATATAGTGGCTGCTTGCAAGTGATGGAGTTTGCATCGGTCCACACACATCCGAGTGGACAATCTCTAAGGGTGCTTTTGCCCTTATGCTTTTCCCGGAAGGAAAACTTTCTCTGTGTTGTTTCCCAAGAATACAACCTTCACAAAGGCTGTCAGGTTTCTCTATCAATGGTAAACCACTTACCATTCCTTTTCTGTTCAACAAATTAAGACCTCCAAAGTTGAGATGTCCAAATCTCAAGTGCCATAACCAATTGTCATCCTTTGGTTCGCTTTGGAAAGTTTCCTGTGCAACTGCTGCTTTCTCTTCGCCATTCTTCAAATCTGCTCTCATCCTGAGAGGGAACATCCTGTTCCTTGTCATCTTCACTTCAGCAATACACTGTTTGCTGAGTGGTTTATCCATGATGGTACAAACATCATTATCAAAGAAAACATTATACCCCTTATGGACAAGCTGTCCAACACTTAAGAGGTTACACTTCATTCCTGGAACATAATAAACATCTGCTAGGGTTTTCCTTGCACCTAATCTTGTTAAAACATTTACATCTCCTTTTCCCATAACAGAAACTTTGCTATCAGTTCCTAGTGTGACTTGTGACTGCACACTTTCATCTAACATAGAAAACATTGCTATATTTCCTGTCATATGGTTACTACAACGGGAGTCTAGAAACCATAAGTCTTCACTCTTCTCTTCAGCCATATTACAAGCTAAAAACAAATTACTTTGGCTGCTATTTTCTTTTGTGAAATTTGCACTAGTTTCACTTCTCATATCATTCTGCTTCTTCTTTCTACATTCATTAGCATAATGACCATATTTCTTACAATTATAACATTGGACATTGGACTTATCATACCTTTGTCCTTGAGCATTCTGCTGACCATTCTGCTAGCTACTGCCTTGGCCTTGATGCTGATTTGGATTGCTTCCCCTTCCTTGAGCATTTGCTGGACTGTTCCTTCCACCTCTGTTCTGGCTTCTGCCTCTTCCTCTCTTGTTTCCTCTGCCTTGCCCTCTTCCTCTTCCGAAAGACATCTGGGACTTAAAAGCATGTTCTAGAGATGAGTTCTCACTCCTACCCAATCTCTGTTCATGGGTAATCAGTGATGCATGTAATTCATCCACTGAAAACTTTGTGAGATCCCTTGTCTCTTCTATGGTGGTGACAATCACATCAAATCTTGAGGGTAGACTTCTCAAGAGTTTTTCCACAATCCTCTTGTCCTCAAGAGTCTCTCCATGAGATCTGATTTGTGTGACCATTCCAATCACATGAGTGAAGAATGAGTCAATAGTGTCTAACTCTTTCATGCAGAGAGTCTCAAAGTCTCTCCTCAGCAACTGAAGTTTTGCTGTCTTCACTTTCTCCATTCCCTGATAAGCTGTCTTGAGAGTTTCCCATGCTTCACTGGATTTCTTAGCTGCTGCTATCCTTGGAAACACACTCTCATGCACTGCTTGATACAAGAAGAAAATAGCCTTGGCATCTTTCTTCTTATTGTTCTTCAACTGTTCTCTTCCTGCTTGATTTAACATAAAAAACTCTGCTTCATCTTTTGGCTCTTCAAAGCCATCCTCAACTAATTCCCATAATTCTTGTGAGGTAAATAAAGCTTTCATGGTTATTGACCAGTAGTCATAATTCTTTCCATTGAATTGTGGGAGATGGACATTTCCCAAACTCATACCTGTGCTAGAACCAGTCATTCTGCACTTCTAACTATGATTTAAAAACACTTAGTAATAATAAAACAATAAACTTTCTTTAGCAACGGTAACACGACAAATTTTGTAAATACCTTTGGATTCCTTTGTTTGATCTTCACCTTCTTTGTGGAGAAGCTGCTGCGACTAAGAACCCCTTTCCTTGAGCTTATTGACCTTCAAATAGCCTGGATTAGCCTGGAAATACCATGTTGGAATTTCGAATTGAAACAATAACGATCTTCCCTTAACACGGAAGAAAAAATTCTAAAATTTGCACACAGTGACGGAGTTTCACATAAAAAAATTTCTATTAAAAAAAAAACTTGCTGTTCTGATTCTTCCTCGAAAGAGGATTTACAAAAAAAATACATTTCTTTCTGCAAACACAGTGTAAATCTATCTCTCTGTTATTTAAAAATAACACTCTGTCTCACTAAAACATTCACTGCTGTGAATAATCTGTTTCTTTGGAAAATACACTGCTGTGCAATTCCAAATTCGCACTCTCTGTCTTTTACAAAATGCACTCTGCTGTGCATAAAACTTCTGCTCTGTGTAACTTTAAAAAAATTACAACACTCTGTTTTCTGTATATAACAAAATATCCCAGATTCAATTAATGCCATTAACTGACATACAACCACAAAATTCACCGCTTCAGAAATCTTTAATGGTCTCTCCAATAACCATCGGCACACTTCAATTCTCATTGATGAAAATTGACTTTACGCTTGTGATATTTATCCAGCCTTTAACGGCCATTAAAAAATCTGTGTAATAACATTTTACTACTTTTGTCTTTTCCTTCTTTCTATTTACGGCTGTGTGTAATTAAAATTACAACATATTTCACGGGCCTTTTTAATATATATACACATATATTAAAAATAAAACATACAGTAAAACATGTTAAAACCAACTATTGGAAAAATGCCGTAGAATAAAATTTCAACCGGCTTAATCAACATATAACATATAAAACATATGTATGGGCCGTATAATATATATGTGGGCCCTGGCTGTTCCGAGGGGGTAAAAACCTCCGCCCTCAAACTCTCATCGACCCTCGCGGACATATATTACAGCTGTATGGTGTGGGCCCTGTCCGAGGGGGTATGTTGCTCCAGCCGGCTGCTTAGCCTGACCCCGTCGGACTCTGCCTTGCCGCCTGTTGTTATGCGGCAGTTGGAATTAATTCCAACACTCCCCCTTAATTTCAACTGCTGGGTTTTCTTGCATACCCAAGCATTTCCTGAAATATTCAAAGCTTTTCTACTGTAGTGGCTTTGTGAGGATGTCTGCAAATTGATCCTCCGTTCTGCAATGCTGCAAAACAATCTCGCCATTGCTAACCAATTCCCGTATGAAATGAAACTTGGTGTCAATGTGCTTTGTTCTTTTATGAAAAACAAAATTTTTAGACAATGCAATAGCTGAGCTATTGTCACAAAATATCACTGTCCCTTTTACCTGTTCTTGACATAAGCTTCTCAACATCTTCCGCATCCAAACTTCTTGACACGCTGCTGCTGTAGCTGCCACATATTCTGCTTCTGCTGTAGACAATGCTACAACGGGCTGTTTCTTAGAAGCCCATGAAATGGCTCCTGAACCCATGTGAAAAACATAACCGGAAGTGCTCTTCCGATCATCTACACTTCCAGCCCAATCACTATCCGTGTATCCAACTAAATCTGAATTTTCTGAAGTAGTATAAAAAATACCAAACATTTTAGTACCTTTAACATACCTCAAAATCCTTTTTGCTGCTTGCCAATGTGCTTCCTTTGGCTTTTCCATGAACCTGGAAATCAAACTAACAGCATGCATTATGTCCGGCCTAGTTGCAGTCAAATACATGAGGCTGCCAACTATGCTCTTGTACAAACTAGGATCAAAATCCTTACTGCTGTCCTCTCTGCTGAGCTTTAATCCCATCACTGTGGGAGTGATTGCTGATTTGCATTCCTGCATGTTAAATCTTTCAAGAACTTCATTAACATACTTTGCCTGTGAGATAAAAATCCCACTTTCATTTTGTTCTACTTCTATTCTCAAGAAGTATCTCAGCAAACCCATGTCATTCATTTTAAATTCTTCCTTCATGACTGTTTTAAAATGTTCAATAAGGAAATCATCATTACCTGTAAAAATAACATCATCAACATACAAGACTACAATCAAAATTTTACCGTCTTGTTCTTTGATGTAGAGGGTGGGTTCTCCCTCACACTTCTCAAAACCATTTTCCAGTAGATATGAATCTATCCTACTGTACCATGCTCTTGGCGCTTGCTTCAGCCCATAAAGAGCTTTCTTCAGTTTGCATACCTTGTGCTCTTGGCCTTTCTTTTCATAGCCGAGAGGTTGATCAATGTAAACCTCTTCCATTAACACTCCATTCAAGAATGCTGACTTCACGTCCATTTGGTAAACTTTCCATTTGTTTTGTGCTGCAATAGACAACAATGCTCTCACGGTTTCCATTCTGGCAACCGGTGCGAAAGTTTCCTCATAATCTATGCCATGCTTCTGCTTATAGCCTTTGACAACAAGCCTTGCCTTGTGTCTCTCTATCTTGCCTTCAGCATTACTCTTGGTCTTGTAGACCCATTTAACACCAATGACATCTTTACCTTTTGGGAGTTCAACCAAATCCCAAGTTTTGTTCCTCTCTATGGCATTAAGTTCTTCATCCATAGCTTCTATCCATTTCTTATCCTTGATGGCTTCTTCGAAATGAACAGGATCATCAACATGAAAATATAAAGCAAACAAAGAATTGATACCTTCATTTGTTATATCTTGTTCATAAATATCTTTCAAACTTCTGAATTTCTTACCTCTTTCAGTAGGTGTACAAGTACTTGAAGAAGCACTTGAATTTCCTCCTTGTGGTGTGCTTGGAGAAGCACTTTCATTTCTCCTCAAGGGTGTACTTTGCGGTGTTGATGCTGCTGTTTGGGGATGTATTTCAACCACCTCATCATCATTCTCATCATGAGATAAACAGTGTTTAACATTCACTGTTTTCTCTATGCTTCCATCCCAAGCTTCCTCTTCAATGAACTGAACATCCCTGCTCACAAGAAACTTCTTGCTGGATGGGTTATATAACCTATATGCCTTGGATTCCTCATTGTATCCAATGAAAATACATTTCTCCCCCTTGCTGTCCAACTTCTTCCTTAGCTGATCCGGAATGTGTGCATAAGCCACACATCCGAAAACCTTCATGTGTGTGACACTTTGCTTTGCGCCACTCCATGCCTCTTCCGGCACTTTATTCATTACCGCTTTTGTAGGACACCTGTTCAAAATATACGCTGCACAATGTACAGCTTCAGCCCAATAATCATTCGGCAAATGCTTTGCTTTAAGCATACTCCTCGCCATGTCCATTATGGTTCGGTTCTTCCTTTCGGCCACTCCATTTTGCTGCGGTGTATATCTAGTTGTAAATTGTTTGTGAATACCATTTTCTCTACAAAACCGTAGAAAATCTTTAGATATATACTCACCTCCTCTATCAGTCCTAAGGACTTTGATATGCAGCCCACTCTGATTCTCAACAAGTGCTTTGAAATTGCGGAATTTTTCAAACACTTCACTTTTCTTTTTCAAAAAGTAAACCCAAGTTTTTCTTGTAAAATCATCTATAAATGTTAACACATAGTGGCTGATAGCAAGTGATGGAGTTTGCATCGGTCCACATACATATGAGTGGACAATCTCTAAGGGTGCTTTTGCCCTTATGCTTTTTCCGGAAGGAAAACTTTCTCTGTGTTGTTTCCCAAGAATACAACCTTCACAAAGGCTGTCCGGTTTCTCTATCAATGGTAAACCACTTACCATTCCTTTTCTGTTCAACAAGTTAAGACCTCCAAAGTTGAGATGTCCAAATCTCAAGTGCCATAACCAATTATCATCCTTTGGTTCGCTTTGGAAAGTCTCTTGTGCAACTGCTGCTTTCTCTTCACCATTCTTCAAATCTGCTCTCATTCTGAGAGGGAACATCCTATTCCTTGTCATCTTCACTTCAGCAATACACTGTTTGCTGGGTGGTTTATCCATGATGGTACAAACATCATTATCAAAGAAAACATTATACCCCTTATGGACAAGCTGTCCAACACTTAAGAGGTTACACTTCATTCCTGGAACATAATAAACATCTGCTATGGTTTTCCTTGCACCTAATCTTGTTAAAACATTTACATCTCCTTTTCCCATAACGGAAACTTTGTTATCAGTTCCTAGTGTGACTTGTGACTGCACACTTTCATCTAATATAGAAAACATTGCTAAGTTTCCTGTCATATGGTTACTACAACCGGAGTCTAGAAACCATAAGTCTTCACTCTTTTCTTCAGCCATATTACAAGCTAAAAACAAATTACTTTGACTGTTGTTTTCTTTTGTGAAATTTTCACTAGTTTCACTTCTCATATCATTCTGCTTCTTCTTTCTACATTCATTAGCATAATGACCATATTTCTTACAATTATAACATTGGACATTGGATTTGTCATACCTTTGTCCTTGTGCATTCTGCTGACCATTTTGCTGGCTGCTGCCTTGGCCTTGATGCTGATTTGGATTGCTGCCCCTTCCTTGAGCATTTGCTGGATTGTTCCTTCCACCTCTGTTCTGGCTTCTACCTCTTCCTCTCTTGTTTCCTCTACCTTGCCCTCTTCCTCTTCCGAAAGACATCTGGGTCTTAAAGGCTTGCTCAAGAGATGAGTTTTCACTCCTACCCAATCTCTGTTCATGGGTAATCAGTGATGCATGTAATTCATCCACTAAAAACTTTGTGAGATCCCTTGTCTCTTCTATGGTGGTGACGATCACATCGAATCTTGAGGGTAAGCTTCTCAAGAGTTTTTCCACAATCCTCTTGTCTTCAAGAGTCTCTCCATGAGATCTTATTTGTGTGACCATTCCAATCACATGAGTGAAGAATGAGTCAATGTTATCTGACTCTTTCATGCAGAGAGTCTCAAAGTCTCTCCTCAGCAACTGAAGTTTTGCTGTCTTCACTCTCTCCATACCCTGATAAGTTGTCTTGAGAGTTTCCCATGCTTCACTGGATTTCTTAGCTGCTGCTATCCTTGGAAACACACTCTCATGCACTGCTTGATACAAGAAGAAAAGAGCCTTGGCATCTCTCTTCTTATTGTTCTTCAACTGTTCTCTTCCTGCTTGATTTAACATTAAAAACTCTGCTTCATCTTTTGGCTCTTCAAAGCCATCCTCAACTAATTCCCATAACTCTTGTGAGGTAAATAAAGCTTTCATAGTTATTGACCAATAGTCATAATTCTTTCCATTGAATTGTGGGAGATGGACATTTCCCAAACTCATACCTGTGCTAGAGCCTGCCATTCTGCACTTCTAACTATGATAAAAAACACTTGACTGTGTATTAAAATAGCTCACTGTTCTGCAACAGTAACACAACAAATTTTATAGAGAAATACCTTTGGATTCCTTTGGCTGAGTCTTCACACTGCTGGAGAAGCTGCTGCAACTAAGAACCCCTTTCCTTCAGCTTGTTTGACCTTCAAATAGCCTGGATTGGCTCCGATACCATGTTGGAATTTTCAGAATTCCAAAACAATAAACATTGCCTCTTTAACACAGAGAATAATTCAAGAATTTCATACACAGTGACAGAGTTTCACATAAAAAATTTTTTTATTAAAAAAAAAACTTATTTGTTACGATTCTTCCTCAAAGAGAGGGATTCCTGAAAAAAATCATTGCTGCAATAGGTTCGAAATATCCTCTTGTCATTCACAAATGACACTCTGTCTCCACTAAAACATTCAGCTATTTGAAATACTCTTGTTTTTTAAAATACTTCTTTGTGCAATTCCAAATTCACTTCTGTCTTTTACAAAATGCCTCTGCTCTCTTGTAAAATCAACATGTTGTGCATATTTCTCTTAATAAAATTGTGGCTCGTCTCTCCATATTACAAACGAGAAATATCTCTATGTCATTAAGATGACCCAACCACTAAATTTCACCGTTTTTCAGAAATCTTTATTGGTCTCAATATGCAATCGGCCGCTAGTTCTCATTGATGAAAATTGACTTTACACGGCCTTTGTAATGTTTATCCCGGCAACTGTGACCATTAAAAAAAATCCTGTGTAATAACATTTACTGCTGTCTTTTCCTTCTTTCTATTTACGCTGCTGTGTAATTAAAATTACAACATATGCTTCACGGGCCTTTTTAATATATATACACATATATTAAAAATAAAACATACAATGTTAAAACATGTTAAAACCAACTATTGGAAAAATGCCGTGAATAAAATTTCAACCGGCAATCAACATATAACATATAAAACATATGTGTGGGCCATATAATATATGAGTTAATTTTTGGTACATTCCCGAGGGGTAAAAACCTCAGCCCTCAAACTCTCCCCTTCGACCCCCGCGGACATATATTCACAATTTTGTATGGTGCTGGGCTGTCAGGGGTATGTTACTCCGGTAAAATTTAACCACTTTGACTTGCTTGGGACTACTTTTATTTGTTTTGCAATTTGGAATTAATTCCAACAAAGGTGTCAATTATGCTAGCATATACGCATTCTTTGCTTGGTTAGAAACACACTTCACGCATTTTATTAAGTCGCGAGCTTCCATATTTTTCAATGCTTTGTTAACCTGTGGCTACTGCAAATTTGTTTCTATTTTCATATATTTTGTCCATATACCCATATTTCCAGCATTTTTTATGACTTGATATATTAGCATATATTCAGATGAGAGGCCCTTAAACTTTACAGATTCTTCTTTCATTTTTTGATCATAAACTATGAAATCGCCATACTTGAAAACTTAGATTGGATGATTTTGAAGTAGGGCATTGAGTGACTGAGCTCTAACATTGAGATCAACATCTTTGAGATTTTCCTCCATGATTTTAACTATTAATCCACCAGAGAAATTAGTGAAAATATCCAATATTCTATTGATGGTAGTATCCATTTGTGAAGTTGATGCTTCCATCTCTAAGATCTTCAAAACTATAATGGGCTTCAAATCCTAGAAAAATATGTGCATTTGCAGTGTCTGATTATCCTGATTACTCCATTTTCAGTATGAGCTCCGAACCCTAGCAAAAGTATGTGCAACCCTCAAGAAGAAATGAAAAATGTATGTATATATATATGCATTTTTAACATTTGTGTCGGTATTACTATGTTACGATCACAAAAAACAAAATTATAAACAACTGGATTTGGATAATTTGGATACAAAATCTAGAATTGAGAGGTGCCTGAAGCATTCTTTGGTGGGGGACAATTTATAACTAGTTGATTCAGTTTCAAATTGCTTTATGAACAATCCTCACTTATTTATTAGTAATTTTTGTCTCAAGCATATCAATGTCATTTTCCAACATATATTATTATCATTTACTCATGCAACCTGCTGTGAATATGGTTTCCATGTTTCATTTTCCTAGTTTTCACTGTAGAGGAAACCATGCCCTCCTTTTCAAAAGCATATATATCTATAAATTTGTTCCCTTTTTTTACAAAAGTAGCAGGTAGGTGTCATTTATTCAACTCTTTATATGATATCTAGCATCCCATAGATTTAATGTCCTAGCTCCCTGTGATTTATCATAGCTCAGATTTTCATGGTTTTCTTTTAGAACCAAAAATTTTGTGAATATTCATCTTTTGGTATTCATCATGAAACCTTCTTTAGAGATTCTACTGTGCTTTTTTTGCTTTGAGTTTGCATTCTTGAATTTGAGTGTGCTTTGAATTTTCTTTAACTGTTCCTTCACATGAACTGTATTCAATTTATGTTTGCCTATCCAAACACAGAAGAGGTCTAGATAAAAAAATGTTGATGTATGATGTATTCGGTGCTACTTTTTGACTTATAATCTAAGGGACTTAATGCGATAATCCATTGTATCCAGGAACATGGATCTGTGTGTAATATCCCAAAATGGGATTGCAGCAATACATGAACATAAAAATTTAATAATCTGCAAATATGAACATGACATAAGAGGGATCAATGTACAACCAACATTTTATTAAGATATCAACAGAAAAATATAACAGTATCATGAGAGACAAGCCACTCAAGCAATGGGAACAAGTCTCCAATGAATAAAACAATCAGCACATGAGCTGCTGCAACTGTATTGAATGTCAGAGAGCAATGAAAGTGATATCTATAACAGTCTAGCTACTATTGAATACATATAAAAATGGAATGTGGCTGATAGAAACAAAATAAATGCCCAAAAATGAAGATGTGGGCTTTAATACAAAATTTCTAGCCAACCCAGAAAGGATTGCTAGAAATACCAAGAAACATACAATGTGAAAAATAACCCCGGGGTTAATATGCCACTACAACTGGATCTGATATGAGATGAGGCTATGACAGATCTGGAATAATGATGTCCTCCTCCAATGGTATTTCTAACTAGAGGGTTGATCCCTCTACTCAAAAATAGACCCTCCTGATGAGCTCAATGAACGCTCCCAGCAAATGCTTCCAAAAATAACACATTTTAGGATGGAAACTATGTTGTGAGGGATATAATATGGTTGTCCTGATGCCAAATATGTAAAAACATGCTTGGGAGGCATCCTTTATGATCCTCCAATGAGTAGGCAACTTTTACACTGAAAAACTAGCCCGGAAATGACTCTAAGAGATCCTCCTTTGCTGCACCTTGCAACACAACCCAACTGTAAACAGAAACTACACTATAGCTGAAGGAATTAGCTTGGAAAAAATTTTGGAATGAGGAAATTTAGCCCAAAGAACCTCTCTTAACCTGAGGATGAGTTAGGGATTCCTGAATGGGAGCACCCTTGTGTTAAATAGCGCTGCCACCCTGCTAAACAGCAAGAGGAAGCAAGTCTAAAAAGACCAATAGCGATGATAGTAAAAAAAAATCCATAAAAATGGTTGCTATCCCCTCCATATATAGCATCAGAGCCACTCCACATTGGATCCCATCCATATTTTCCACCAAACTCATGCAAGTTGTCCTCAACTAAAACTGCATTGTTCATCAAGGAGATTCAATGTATCTAGGTAGCACTGTTAACTTGGTCAAAGTTGACTGAATCAACATGATCCAACCCCGGTTCACACCAAAAGGTGCTTAATCCAACTTCTTATTCTTCCTCCTTTCGCATCAGGAGTGTTTTTATTACTACTCAAGAGACTTATGGGCCTCCACACCCATTTATTTACCGACCTAATGATAAAAAAAATATAATATTCCATTTAGCTTGGAGGCTAATTTTTTGGAATATTACAGTCCTCCCCTCCAAAATGTTTCTTGCCCTCAAGAAAATATATAAGGAGAGAAAAATTCCTCCCTTCCTCCTCCTGTGGCCTCCTCATCAATAGTTCCCACCACTACTCAAAAAATCTGCAATAAATCTGTCCTCCAATACTCCCTCCCAAGTATGCAAAACCAAGTGGCTCACATCAAGAAAAGGTGGAAGGTGTAAGTGGAAACCTTATTTCTGTCCAATGGCCTCCTCAAGATAGGATTTATGAAAAGCATAGGGGATCTCATGACCAATGAGAGACTCCCAACCCCATGCTATCATCCAAATGAAATGAGCCATCCTAGGTAGCTCATCAAAATAATCCTCAACCCCCGATGTATGCAATGTGTTGGGGCTACATGGAGAGATTATATTTTTTCATTCAAGTGGTTTCTCTCTCTATTTATGGTAAGTATGGGGTTGTTTCTGATCTTGGGATGAAATTTCATGGCCTCCAAGATTGGCCCAAGTTACCCCACAAATCAAATCAGCCATGAAATTCCTCCTCCAAGAACGCAAATTCTTCAAATGGCTCCTCCGATGTGAAGACAAGAAGTATGGTGTGGAAATCATGGTTTTTCCATTGTTTCTCCTAAAACATACAACATGTAAAGTAGGGATAATTATACTGCCAATGGGCATCTCAAACTCATCTAGCACTCTCCAAATGAAGCTCCCCATGAACATAAGAGTATCAGCAAAATATGGAAGCCAAAACGAGTGAAAACAAGCTGCCATATGACAACCAGAGAGTGGAACATAGTTCCTCACATGGAACCAGTGCAGTGCATCCCTTGCCTACATGAAAAAAATTAATAACAAATGCTTTCCCAACCACTTGTTTTCTACCACAATCATTCTATACGATAGAAGCATGAAAGTACAATGTGGTGTTAATGGTGCACACCAAGAATCATGTGGCCTCCCCCACAAACCAATGATAGAATGGCCAACATCAATGTTGAAAATGGCCTCAAGTACATGAAAATAAAATATAAAATAAGGAAATATCCTCCTTGGTACAATATGTTGCTCACAAAAGGTAAAGGAATGCAAATCAGGGTGCATAAGTGTACACCCTCTACTATGTACGTTGGTCCTTGAGCCGAAATGGCTCAACTAGAAATTCTCCCTCACTCTCAATGAGTAGGGAAGCATCTATGCCAACCTGTCCATCACCATCCGAGCTATGCATCTCTCCATATGCTGATGTATATCCTACTGGATTCCCTCCCAAGTGAAATCCTCCATCAATGAATCAAATGCATCAACGTGCATGGAAAGAAAGTCCACATGTGTTGCATGAAGTAGCTTCCGCTTGAGCTTAGAAATTATAGTCAAGAAGACTCTCCCATAAGAATAGATGACCTCACCAACCACCATGTATCTATCATCTCCATCCGGGCCTTCACATATCATGCAAGAACCAAGATCCTCGGAGTACAGAGTCAATGCTACTGTCTACTCCTTTGACATCCCTCATGCCAAAGTCATCCTCAAAATTGCTTCCATGCCCATCATGTAGCTGCTCATGCTAAAAAATAAAGAGTGATCTGTGGAAGTTGGCCTCCCATGAGAAGCTCCCATCCAAGAAGAATCTCCCAATCTTGGCCAATGCAAGCATGAGTGGCCTCCATCTACTCCAATGTATGGGGGATTCCTTCCTCAAAGGAAGTACCCTCTGTTTCTCGAAATCCATGGAGAAGCTCCCTTGCACCATGAAGGTGCCATCCTCCATCACTACAACAACTTCTGTCAATGCAGTATATGTAGTGAGAGTGGGTAATGTAGAAAATGAAAGAGTTCCTCTCTCCTCCTTGAGTTTATCCCAAAATCTCTACGCTGTAATAGATTCCTCCAAAGTCTTCACCTCTCTGAAATATAAGACTGGTGAAATAAATGGTAAAATTTATCCTACCAAATCTATATCTAGTGGCCTCCCAGGTGGAATGCTCGCGTATAGTGAGACATCAAAATATGAAGTGGACTATTTATATGTGTGGACTGATTTGTCCCTCTCTTCACTATACAATAAAACCTCTTTTTTTTGTGCAAAAACCTCCTAGAATAGATAAGGTTGAATGATGATCATCCCTTGATGCTAATCCTTCCTTTATTCTCCTTCCATCTGCCAAGATTCACAACCCAAAATAACTGATTCATGCTGCTCTAGAATTGTGGTTTGGTTCCCACATGTTGGATCATTTGGAACTCCTTGTAAAGGCACAAGGGCTCCTGTAATGGAAGCAATGGCTTCCTTCCCATCTCCATGTGTTGATGGATATTATACCAATGGTACAACACGGTTATCTCTTCTCTGCTCATCCTCTTCATCAATATGTGAGAATGCCTCATCATCAATGAGAGACCCTTGATCTTGGTCTTCTCTTGAAGGAGGTTTCTCCATGTCTTCACCAATAGAAGAGGGTTTTCCAAAAGGTGGGAATATTTCCCTTGGAAACGTACCATGAATGTTTTTATCCCCTTCATTTGAAATATGGAGTGGAGTTGGCAAGATAGATCTCTCTAACTCATGCAAAGGTTTTAGGTTTTTGGGCTCCACAAGAGATGTTTTGCAATGTTTAGTGTCGAATATTTTCACCAATTCCTTAGTGAACCCAACATAAGTGTTTTTATTTGCATGATAAAGTGAAGAAGAACTATTAAACCACCAATTATGGGCCATACCTTTTAGGTGCAGCGCTAATACTCTAATGGCCTCCTTTTCTAAAACATGGTGTAGCTAGAAATATGAATCTAGCTCCTCCACCCAAGCTTCAGTTGTGCACTTTGTTGATCCATCAAAGTTAGATAGAAATATTCTACATCCCTTGCTTATATCATGGTTGTTGGATCTTCTATCTTCCCTGAGTTGGAAAAATCCTTGGAAGTCCAAGTGCTCGTTGAATCTCCATGATTGAGACTCATACTCCTGAAGATAGACACTCAAGGTCTCCACTCGTGGTCCATCTCCTTCCTCCATCCTTCTTGCAACGAATGTGGGAAATATACTACGCTATGGATTTTCATGTGTGGTTGAATGCTCACACCCATCATGTGAATAGCTAGGGCTTGCTTCCCTTTCAAACCCTCTCAGGAATTTCTTACACTTCTCCCCTTTCATCTCCTTGAGATCTTCTTTGATATTCTTCATAGCTTGGAAAATGAGTAGGGATACCCTCTCTTCCTTCATTCCTCAAAATAATGGAGTCATGCCTTTGTTTTTTCTGTGATTATTCTCTTTTCTATGAGAAGAATCTTCTTCTTCAAATGACATAATGTATTGGATGCACACGTTGAGCCAAGATTATGCTTCAATACCACTGTAATATCCCAAAATGGGATTGCAACAATACATGAACATAAAAATGTAAAACTCTGGAAATATGAACATGACATAAGAGGGATCAATATACAGCCATAATTTTATTAAGATATCAGTATAAATATACGACAAGATCATGAGGGACAAGCCACTCAAGCAATGGGAACAAGTCTCCAATGAATAAAACAATCAACACATGAGTTGTTGCAATTGTATAGAATGTCGGAGAGAAGTGATAGCGCTGTATATAATAGTGTATATAATACTTAATACATATACAAATGGAATGTGGTTAATAGAAAAAGGATAAATTCCTAGCAATGAAGATGTGGGCTCTAATACAGGATTTCTAGCCAACCCAGAAAGGATTGCTAGAAAACCAAGAAACATACAATGTGACAAATAACCCTGGGGTTAATATGCCACTGCAACTAGATTTGATATGAGATGAGGCTATGACAGATATGGAATAATTATGTCCTCCTCCAATGTTATTTCTAACCAGAAGGATAATCCCTCTACTCAGAAATAGACCCTCCCAATGAGCTCAATGAACCCTCCCAGCAAATGCCTCCAAAAATAATGCAGTTCGGGATGGAAAATATGCTATGAGGGATATCAGATGGTTTTCCTAACGCGAAATATGTCAAAATATTCCCGGGATTCCTCCTTTCTGATCCTCCAATGAGTAGGCAACATCTACACTGAAAAACAAGACCGGAAATAACTCTAAGAGATCCTCCTTTGTTGCATCGTGCAACACAACCCATCTCTAAAAATAAATTGCATTGTAGCTGAAGGAGTAGCTTGGAAAAAATACCAAAATGAGGAAATGTAGCCCAAATAACCTCTCTTACCCTAAGGATGAGGTAGGGATTCCTGACCGGGAACACCCTTGTGCTAAATAGCACTTCCACCCTGCTAAACAGCGAGAGGAAGCAAGTCTAAAAATACCAATAGCAATGATAGTAAAAAAACATCCATAAAAATGGTTGCTATCCCCTCCATTTATAGCATGATAGCCTCTACACATTGGGTCCCATCCATATTTTCCACCAAGGTCATGCAATTTGTCCTCAACTAAAACTGTGATGTTCATCAAGGAGATTTAATGTATATAGACACTGTTGTTGACTTGGTCAAATTTGACTGAATCAACATGATCCAGCCCCTGTTCACACCAAAAGGTGCCTAATCCAACTGCTTTTTCTTCCTCCTTTCACATTTGGAGTGTTTTTATTGCTACTCAAGAGACTTATAGGCCTCCCCACCCATTTATTTATCGACCTAGTTGTAAAACAACTATAATATTCCATTTAGCTTGGGGGATAAATTTTTGGAATATTACACTATGATTATGTCACCAATGAGAGCTTACACTTAATTTTATTATTCTTGGCACAATGATGAAATTTTTTTAGATGCTTACTGAGATTGCTTATGCCTGGCATGTGATACTGATTTGTTTGTCCATCTTTTTCTGGGCCTGGATTATTTGGAAAATGCATCAATTTTTTGACATTGGATATATTGTACTTTTAGAGCACGCGCTTGTGGAGAGGGACTGAAGGTATTTTTTTTTGTCCTTTTCATTATTTTTTTAGTTTGATTCATATCCTTACCACAGGAATAAACTATGTGCTATTTGAATGAAGATTTGTTTGTGTTTGTACTGAAAGATGTGCGATGCTCTACATCTTACTTGGCGTGGGTGGGTCCGTCAATATTTTATTTGCATGAAATGAAATTTAATCTATACTATGTGTTAGGTGCATCAAATATAATATCCCAAATCCATCTAGTTCCTATTTCAATACAGTCAATATTGCATATCTTGAGTTCAGAGAAATGACTGATGTATTGAATATTGAAATTTGAGGTATTCAACCTCGAGCTTTGGAACATTGATTTGCATATCAGACACAATTTTAGAAGTGTCTATTCTAGTGTATATTGATTTCCATTTGATATTAGTGCGATTAATCTCATTTTTTGTGGAGCTAACTCGGTTTAGTTTGAAGGCTTTGCAGGTTTTTGTCATTCGGGTCAAAAATGGAAGTGTGCATTTTGATATGTAGTTTCATCTTTGATGTTATTTATCTAAGGAAAGTATAAATAATGAATGGAGTTAATGCATTCCATTGGGTTCTTAGTCCATTTCTGATTTTTACACTGTCATGGATGTTCCACCAGATTTCCATAACAAATTTTATAATATTATGCAATCTTTTACTATGTAGTGTTATAGTCAAGATTGTGGACTTCATATCATTAGCTTTAACACATAAGTTACTTAGAATCAACTAAAAGTGAAATTACAGAGACATAAAATTACACACCATTTATACATTGAATACAATATATACCCTACGAAAACCCAACACAGGACAAACCCAACGAGAAGGAGAGGCATATGCTTTGCTCTTTTCTTCTCAGGATGAAAAGTGAATATAAAGAAAGGGGTACTCACACTGGCCAAGTGTGGATGCTACAAGATTTTCTTCTCCCTCTATCATGCCTTAATATCCCATAACTATGAAAATAATATTGAAACATATCTATGAAATAGATATAAAGTTAGAGAACATAGAGAAACACAACTTGAATCAGTTATAGATAGTTGAAGAAGCTACATGGTCACTACATGTTGTGATTTGTCTTATGAGGATCACTTTTTCTTTGTTTCCTTTTCTTTCTAATATTGATCCACCCAATTCTATTGACATGGGTTAGTGGAATTATGATATACAAATTTTTGAAAGGGAATCATGAATGCAAGGTGGTTAAGACTAAGATTTTCCTTTTTTGATTCACTAAGGTGCTTTAAACCTCAAAAGAGATTTGATGGAACCAATGTTGAGTGTATCTTCCCACCACTACCAAGGGGAACTTGCATAGGTCTCTTTTCTTTTAGATGAACCATTTTCTTTGTTGGAGCACATATATTTCTCTTTATTACATAGTATCCTTTGGGATTTTTTCTATGTCCATTCGATGTAGAAGATGTTGGTGAAGATGAATAGGTCTCTTGGAGGTGTACAGTTTGTTGGCATGATCTACATCTAAATGTTGTGCTTTCAATGTCTAACATTTCGGTAAAGGTGATATTGACCCATTATATGAGCATCTAGTTGGTAAAATCACAACTTAGGTTGAGCACTACACAGATATGGATAAAGATGTTGAACCCATGACAATACGAGCTCCATTAACTTTAATAAAATGACCTAAGGAGTTCCTAATAGTTGCAAGAAAATTAGGATACCTTAAGTGAAAAGCAGGTTTGGAACTCTTAGTGAGACCGGAGATGCTATAATAATAATGTTGTTTGGATAAAACTTTGAGAACGAGGGATGAAAGGAGAGGTGCATCCCCCACTAGCAATAAGGTCCTAGGTTGAAAAAAAAAATTCTATCCACCATGGCCTTAAAAATTACAATGAAGTAACAGTTGGAATGGAGGGAGAGCTCATTGTTCGTAATCTAGGTTTTATTTTCCCACTCATGAAGCATTGTTTTAGATGGCCAAAGCCCATTAAAATGACAAAGAGTGGTATCCCTTCAATACAAAAAGTTATGGGCATATACCTGTGGATCTAGCACTTCAAGTTCCAACACTGGAATTTCCTTTAATTTCTCCACTATGAAGGCAGGATTGAGGGACCCCTTTATCTTTGAGGGAATAGAAAGCCTAGGCTTTACCTCATCCTTGATTAATGGGATTGGGAGGAGGAGGACATACTTTTCCATATGGATCCTCCAAGAAGGATTGAAACCAAAAGCACAATAACATCCTTTATTATGCCAAAATCCACGAGAAGGAAACACACAAGGAGTTTCCTTCTTGCATAGAGTCATTTCTGATGGCTTGGAGGGAACCCTTTCTTTGTTGTATCCATGAATTCAATATAAATACATAAACCATGGATTTCATATAAAAATATATGGATTCCCCTAAATGGGACCTCATAAAGACTTGAAGATATACAATGAATCCCCCTTGTTTTTCAAGATTTGTGTTAGATAAGAGTGCAATGGTATTAGTCGAATCAAGACCATATTGGAGCTGAAAGTCTTATCTAGTGTTTGTGTAAGTTGTGACTCTTAAAAAGCAGTGGTGGCACCTCATTTGACTTGAAATTCCATGGATATAGCCGCTGAACACATGCTCTCTATAGTTATAGTTTTAATGTCAAATACTAATGTAGTCCTAGGTCATCCATTGACTCCTTTGATGTTGTGTTCATTTAATTTGCTTCAAATATTGCAAGCATGATGACAAAGAACTCATTAAATGTCTTATTGATCCATTATGAGTGTTTTTAATGCATAAAATGCAATATCATCCATAATTTGAGCCTTCAGCTCAAGATAGACTTTTTCAAACTTGAATCTCTTGTTAACACTGGCATTTGAAGCAATGGTTTACAAACTCTTGATTTCATGAACTGTCTTGAATATTTTCTTAGCTCCCTAGTTGATTATATTAAGGTTGGTGAAAGAGTTTTCCATATAACATGGTGTCTTGCAAATGATATTTTGAGTTTGGACTTGGAACATATGATCAACAGAGTAGGTGAAAGAGCTTTTAATATAGCATGGTTAAAATATAGAACCTCTACAAGAAACACATGGCAGCAATGATATATTTGGTTATAAGGGGCACCCCAAACCTTGATAATAAATCCCATGTGATGTTGTTGTATGGGGTTTTAAGATAATTCATCCTAGATTTTTAGGCAAGTCCCTTCTACCAGCTCCATGTAGAGGGCCATATTTTCCATACAGAGATACATCCCCCAGACCAAATCCATCTCTTTTACCCAACTTTCTATCAGAGCCTTAGATGGTAAGATAGCTTCCCTTTCGACTTTAGAGGAATACCCTTTGTTTGATAGTGGGCATTCGATGCATTCAGGATTACCCTGTACTTGGCTCCAGAGCTTTGTATTTCTTCTTCTTAGCATTGTGGTAGCCATGCTTACATATTTTTAAGTAGGACCAATTCTAGATTTTATAGGGGTGGCCTTCGAAATCCAACTTTGTACTGCCACTTATGAATTGAGAAGTCTTGTTAATGTAATTTTGGTCATTTTTTGGACATTAAGTAACCTGTCTTACCTTCCCAAGGACTCACTTTACTCTTCCATTCTTGGATTCAACTCCAATGTTTCTCCTCAAGCAATATTTTTGGAGGTTATTATATTATTTATTATACTTTGGTTTTATAACAGTTAAGCATAACATCAAAACCTATCTTGCCTTCCACTTAGACTCATGAGAATTCAATAGTGGGGCCTTTTCATTAGGCTTCGAGCTAACAAAATTTGTAAAGCATGTTCACACTATAGACTATAGGGTCATTACAATTCAACCCTCTTGGATTGACACAATTCTCATAAACCACTACATTTCAAATAATACATGATTTAGTCTTTTATAATCGAAGGATTAAAACTTGAATCTTAAATTCTCCAGGTCATAATTTCACTTACAAACACTGATGGGGGGCATTTTCTATCTCGACTATTGGAAATATCTTGAAAAAGAAAAATTTACATTGTTGTTGGTCATTTTAATTTTTGATTTAGTATCAAATCTTTTGCCTCATTAGAATGAAGTCCATTTTGTACTAGTAGATAATTGAACACATTTTTTTTTTCCAATTTTTTGTAGTCTTAAAGTGAACTAATTACTGTATTATTTTTTGGTGTTCACTGTTGAAAATAGATACTCTTACTGTTATAAGTTTCAATTTTTTATATTTTTTGGTTGTTGTCATGTTTTGAGTGCAGACTTGTGAAATGTAATATCCCAAATAAGGGAAATGCTACAACAATGAGAATATATTAAGATATTCTAAAGTTGGAGATCTAGCAATATGCAAACACAAAAATGGAGTAGCAGTGACACTCAACTCATAGAAATGTGAGAAATATACATAGCCATATTATTAAGAAATAACAGCAACAAATGAATACCAAATCTTAAGGAAAATGCTAGTCAAGATAAGCAATGCTCAGCCTCAAGAGACAAGTACATAAATCATGATAAAACACTACTACAAAAGTATGCCCAAGCTATGACTACGTAGTATTATAAGAGAAAATGCATGCTAACATATGTCAAATACATATATATACAAACACATGGCCCATACAACATTGGGAGCGGATATATCAGCTCCCAAAGGCTACCTCATGTCAATCCTGGAAGGATTGGCTTCAATATACAGAATCTGCAAAATGGCAGAGTTGTTGGGTAGTAGTTGCAAATTAGAAATAGAACTGGATGGAGATGGTTGAATATGATTCTAAAACTAAATATGCATCCTCCAATGGATTTATAAAGTTAAATTTTGATCCCCTCACCAAATATCCCCCCCTCCAAACAATATGAAATAGCCCCACTGCAAATGCTCACTAGAAATAACACAGTCACTGGATGAAATTGCGTTGTAGGGCGGAGGGAAAGATTTGGAATGCTTCCAAGATCTGAAATAAGTCCTGAAACCTTCCTCACTAGCTTCCCAAAGGAATTGAGACTCCCTCCTCTGAAAATCAGCTTCAGAAATGGTGTTGAGGTCCCCCACTGCAACACCGTACAACACAACGATACACTTGAGTAGAAATAAAGTTGTAGCTGGAGGAGGTGGCTTTGGCCTTGAGCCAAGAAGTGTGGATAATGAAGAGAAATACCTCAAGAGTCCTCTTAATAATGAGAAGGAATCCTAAATAGGAATTCCCCCATCAACTCTACTAAACAACAGGAGAATGCACAATGTCTACATAGAAAATGAGATTAATAATTCATAACATTAGAAACAATGGTTTCCTTGCCCTCATTTTAAACAAATGAAGGCCCCATATCCATGGGTCCCACTCCTTTTAGGGTTTCCTCCACCAAATAACCCTCTTCCCATTCATACTATGTTGTTTCTCTAAGTGTTCTCCACCTCTTATCCCAGTGTTGTTGACTTGGTCAAACTTGACCTTGTCCACTTGCAAATGACCTTGTTCACACATGAGTGTGTAAAAAATAGCTCCAATGATGATCCCCTTTCATAATATGAGGGATTTTATTGAGATTTTCATTACGCATGGGCCTCCTTACCCATTTATTCTCCTCCTAGGTGAAATCAGCAAAAATTAATATTCCAATTTATTGCAGGAAAATTTTGGAATATTACAGTCTCCCCTCCCAAATGTTGCTTGTCCTCAAGAAACTGCAAGGCTAGGACTGGAAAGCATCCTCCCAAGGCATGGAATCTATGATGTGTTGAGGAAAATCTTCCTCATGTGGATCCTCCATCCCTCAAGCAATCATCCATGCAAAATGAATTACCTCCCAACATGGCAACTCCTGAAAGTCATCTTCCACCTCTAGCTTCAGCAATGTAGGTGGGCTGAAAACCTTATCTTGGTAGAAAAAATAGCCTACCCCACACTTTCCTCCTCTCCACATAGGATAAGTGTATATTGTATGTTGATCCTAGGCTGCAATGATATTTCCCTCAAATGGAAAGATGGAGATTAATCCTCTAAGGATCTCTCCTCCAACGTTATGAAACATGTTAGCCCAACTCATCTCATATGTGATGAGTTGGAAGTAATCATCATATGGATTCACATTCCTCATATGGCTCACCTCATAAGGAAACAAAGGTGATATTTTAGTGGCCATACCATCTTCCATGCTCCCTTTAGAACATGTAATGCAAAGAGTGTGGGAATTTTCTCCCTCCAAGGACACATTCACCCAATGTGTCTCTCCTCCAATCATGCTCCCAAGAAAAGCTATAGAAATATCAACCAAGGGAACCATAAGGAGAATCATGTTGGCTTCCATGTGAAGTAAAGGAGAAGTACAATGGTCCGTCAAGTGTAGTCAACACAGTTTGACTTTTCACTGCCATAGAAAATAAAATGATGGGTGGCCTCCCCACCATTTTCTTGCTGCCCCAATCTCTTCACAAGTCTGAAGAAATTGAATGATGTAATGTGAAATGTGAGTATATTATCCATCATAAATATCCTCCCCATATAAACTTAGGGAGTGATCATCCATAATGGCCTTATGTAGACCACCAAATCTAGAAGGAAGAATATCCCTCCTTTGAGAAAATCCTTGCACATATATTGTTAAGAGATGGATATATATAGAAAAATCACTATGCAAGTCAAAAATAATCTTACCATATGTTTGGCTCATATAAATGGAGTGGCTCATAGATTATTCTCCCCTCATCCTCAAAGGGAAAATATTTTATTGTGCTAACTCCTCTATCTTCTCATGATCCATGGAGTGCATCCTCAAGTTCTTCAAGTGGTCCCTCCCACAAGAAGAAAAGAAATGTAATCTGGAATTCATGGTTGGCCCATGGTCGCTCCTAAAATGTACAACATGTATAGTAGGAATAATCATGCTCCCAATGGGCATTATCAGTCTCAAGCCCACACTCCAATCTAAGCTTCCCATGAACATAGAGATAATAGCAATACATGGAAGCAAAAACCAATAGAAAAAAGTTGTCACATGACAACCGGAAAGTGGATCAGGGTCCCATACAAGGTACCAGTGTAGTGCATCCCTTTTCTGCATCAAATAAAACAAAAACAAGTTCTTTTCCAGCCACTTATTTTCTGCCACAGTCATTTTACAAGATATAAGCATGAAAGTACAAAAGGGTGTCAATGGTGCACACCAAAAGTCATGTGGCTTTCCCCACAAACCACCAATGAGATAGCTAATATCAATGCTAAAAATGGCTTCAAGTACATCATTATACAATATGAAAGAAGGAATAATCCTCCTTGGTATAATATGTTGCTCATAAAAAAACAAGAAGTACAAAACATAAGGTGAAATTGTACATTCTCCATTATGTACTCGAAGACTTGAGCTGAAATGGCTCAACTAAAAATGCGCCCTTACTCCCAATGAGTAGGAAGGTGGCTGTTACATCCTCTCCATCATCATCCGAGATCTGCATCTCTCCATATGCTGAAATATGTCTTGTTGAATGCCTTCCCAAATGAACTCCTCTACCAAGGCAATATATGCATCAAAATGCATGGAAAAGAAGTCCTCATGTGCTGCATGTAGCAGCGTCTCCTTGACACTAGAATCTCTAGTCAAGAAGAATCTTCCATGTGAATAGATGACCATATCATCCACCATACATTCATCATCTCCATCCTGGTCATCGAGAACCATGTGTGCACGAGGATCCTTGGAGTACTCTACTAAGAGATGAGATCTCCAGTAAGGATCAATCCTCCTAAGAGACAACATTGGTGATCTGGCATGTGAAGCTCTCCTCATGCTACTGCCTAATAATTTGACATCCCCCATGCCAAATTTCTCCTCCAAACTCTTCACCTCTCCAAAATCCAAGAGAGTTGAATCCGAAGATAAAATGTCTTTCATCAATGATAGATCTCATGGCCTCTATGGTGGAATGCGTCTATGCAATGAGAAATCAATATCAAGAGTGGACCATACATATGGTTGGGAAACCTTGCCCTTGATATCACAACACAATATACTCTGCCTCCTCTTTGCACTAGCTCTCTGAAATAGGGAAGGGTGTGTGCCTCTCATCAAATGATGTTGCTCTTCCTTCCTCCCTCCTCCTTCCAGCTGCAATGTTGCACAACCATGCTGCTCACTGATTGTGCTTGGACCTCCATGTATGAGATCCTGGGGACTTCCTTGCAAAGCTACAAGAATCCCTCTAGTTGGAGCAAGAGCTCCTCCTTCCTCTGCATGAGGTGCTATATCAACTCTAGAAATGACAACGTTCTTGCCCTTAGCCTTCTCAACATGAGTGGGCAACCCTCCAATGATTGGATCCACTTTTAAAAAAGGGATCGCTTTGCCTCCTTGCGCCAAAATACAAGATGAAGGTCTTGCCTCCAACAAAGTATAATGAAAGATATCAACCTCATTTATGGTTATTTGAAGTGGTTTTGAATCTATGGGTTCCTCCATCACATGCAAGGGTTTTGTTTGTTCAGATGTGTTTGTTCCCTCCACATGTGTTTCAGAATTCTTCCTACCAAATATTTCCATCAAAGTTTCAATGAACCTTGCATAGGAAGAAGTATTTGCATTCTTTAAATTAAAGGACTCAAATAACCACCATGCATAGACCTTACCTCCAAAGTACATCGATGCTACTCTGATGGCTTCATCTTCTTGAATTCTTCATGAATGCTCTGTAAATATCTTGGAAGAAGCTTTGTAAGCCTATCTTCCTTTTCCTCTCCACATAGTGGAGTATTCATATTCTCTCTCCTTGATAGCATAATGGCTGAGATCCATAGGCTGAGCCAAGTTTATGCTCTGATACCACTGTAATATCCAGAATTAGGGAAATGCTACAACAACGAGAATATCCTAAGATATTATAAAGTTGGAGATCCAGCAATATGAAAACACAAAAATGAAGTAGTAGTGACACTCAAATCATAGAAATGTGAGAATATCCATATCCATATTATTAATAAATAGCAGCAACAAATGAATACCAGATCTTGAGGAAAATGCTACTCAAGATAAGCAATGCTCAGCCTCAAGAGACAAGTACATAAATCATGATTAAACACTACTACACAATTATGCCCAAGATATGACTGCACTGTTTTATAAGAGAAAATGCATGATAACATATTTCAAATACATGGATATACAAATACATGGCCCATACAAAATTGGAAGTGAAGATCTCAGCTCCCAAAGGCCACCTCATGTCAATCCTGGAAGGATTGGCTTCAATATATAAAACCTGCAAAATGCCAGAGTTGTTGGGTAGAAACTGCAACTCAAAAATAGAACTGGATGGAGATGGATAAATATGATGCTCAAACTGAATATTCCTCCTCCAATGGATTTCTAAAGTGAAAGGTTGATCCCCTCACCAAAGATCTCCCCCTCCAAAAAATCTGCAAGAGCCCCACTGCAAATACTCACTATAAATAACGCAATCACTGGATGAAACTACGTTGTAGGGGCAAGGGAAAGAGTTGGCCTCCTACCAAGATCTGAAATAAGTCCTAAAACCTTCCTCACTAGCTTCCTAAAGGAATGAAGACTCCCTCCTCTGAAAATCATCTATGGAAATGGTGTTGAGGCCCCCCATTGCAACACCCTACAACACAATGTTACACTTGAGCAGAAATAGCACTGTATTTAGAGGAGGTGGATTTGGCCTTGAGCCAATAAGTGTGGATAATGAAGAGAAATCTCTCAAGAGGCCTCTCAATAAGGAGAAGGAATCCTAAACAGGAATTCCCCTAGCAACTCTGCTAAATAGCAGGAGAATGCACAATGTCTGCATAGACAATGAATTCAATAATCCATAACATGAGAAACAATGGTTACCTTGCCCTAATTTTAAACAAGTGAAGGCCCCCTCTCCATGGGTCCCACTTCTTTTATGGTTTCCTCCACCAAATAACCCTCTTCCCATTCATACTGTGATGTTTCTCTAAGTGTTGTCCACCTCTTATCCCAGCGCTATTGACTTGGTCAAACTTGACCTTGTCCACTTGAAAATGACCCAGTTCACACATGAGGGTGTGAAAACTAGCTCCAATGATGATCCCATTTCATACTATAAGTTATTTTATTGAGAATTTCATTATGCATGGGCTTCCTTACCCATTTATTCTCATCCTAGGTGAAATCAACAAAAAAATAATATTTCAATTTATTGTAGGAAAATTTTGGAATATTACATGAAATTCCAAATCACATGTCGCTTTACGTGAAGCATATATATATATATATATATATATATATATATATATATATATATATATATATATATATATATATATATATATATATATATATATATATATAAATTATTTTTTTCCCTGTGGTTCCTTGCAGACCCATGTTACATTTTCACAGGAGTTTAGATATCATTCAGATATCTAAAATTTTGAATTTTGAATTTTAATTTTTATGTGATAAAGGAAAGACAAAGTTCCCAATTATAAAAAGTCACCCAACAAAAACAAAATTGAGATTTTTCTTTCATTCAACCTATAGCATATTGCATCGCTCTACATCATTGCTCTTCTTCCATATGCTATCCACTTATGACATTTAATTTGCAATATTTGGTGCATTTGTGAGTTATAGTTCATTTATAGGCTATAAATATCTTTAGAGTTTCAATTCTAATTGAGTATTCAACTAAACATATTGATTATCTTATACGTAACTATTTTTCCCTCCACACACTTTTCATAAATTGCATAACCATTAGGTAGAGACCTACAACTATGATGATGTTTTGTTTGTTTTGTACAATATTGTCGAGACTTTAATTTATTGAAATTTTTAGAATTTACAATCTATAAAGTTTCAAGATATAATTTTTAAAATTCTAATTCTTTAAAGGATTCTAGCTCAATGGCAGAGAACTTGCTTTACAAGTAGCAGGTTGGTGGTTTGATTCCATCGTGTCCTGATATTTATATGGAATGAAAACGATCAATTTTTGGTGATGGAGGATCATTTGACCATCACTAATGAACTTGTAGTGACATTTTTCGACCCTCACCAAAATATTAAATGGTGACGGTCAACGCACGCCACCATATATATGCATCAATAGTGACAACCAAGAAAGGTCTGTCACCATAAATCATTGTTGTTGGTATGAAATGGTGAGGGTTATTGTTTTTCATTATAGTCATTATTCATGATAGATCTTGATGTCATCAATGAGCTTAGGATGACATTTTTTGACCCTCACCAAAATATGAAATGATGACGGTCAATGAACGCCACCATATATATGCATCAATAGTGATGACCTAGATAGGTTTGTCACCATAAATCATTGTTGTTGATATGAAATGGTGAGGGTCATTGTTTTTCATTATGGTAATTATGCGTGACAGACCTTGAATGTCACCAAAACACATACTTTCGACGACGCCACCTTTGGTGACATTCAATTTTTTGGTGACGGAGGCTATTTTCCATCACCATTTCTCATCTGAAATGGTGAAGGTAATTATCTGTCGTTATAAATAATTATTGGTGAAGGACCTTGAATGTCACCACAACCCCTATACTTTCGGCAATGCCACCTTTAGTGACGTTTAGTTTTTGGTGAAAAATGATTTTTTGAGCCTCACCAATGAGCTTATGGTGACCATTTTTGCCCCTCACCAATTTACTTTTTTTCTTGTAGTGTTATGATACAAACGCCCAAGAACATGGTGGCATGTTCTAACACAACATAGAACTCTCCTAGCATGTGTTGGCATGCATGTAGTCCCTAGCATGCCCTAGAACACATTGGTTGCATTGACATACATTAGAACTTGGCACATAATGCCACTTGGCATGTATTGGGACCTATTATTAGTGTGCATAGCATGCCCCTTTTGAAAAATATAAAGTCCTGACTTATTAACTGTCTTATTGGTTCTTGATTTTGTTTCCCTCACACTTCTAGAAACATATTGGCATACCCTGGAACCTTGCAAATCCTTAGCAACTAGCATGTATTGGCATATATTGGCACTATTTGTCACATATAATTATCACACACTGGAACTCCCAAGAACATTTTATGACTTCTTGACATGCCCTGATATTCCCTATCATGCCTTACATATGCTTAGCATACCTTTTCACTCCCTCCTTGGCATGCCAACTAGCACTCATTAACACTATTCCCTGGCACACGTTCCTCATATTAATTAACTTCCATGAATTTTGACCTAGTGCTTCTATTACACAAAATTTTTACTTTCCCTGTACTCCCCGTTATGGATCCTGTAGACCCATTACAGTGACCCATGTGTCTATTTTCCATCATGAAAATATGCCATCATATCCCTTCCAGCATAATGAGCAAAATCTCTGTTGACCATTCCTAAAGTAGCTCCTTGAAAACATGGTTATCTGGAGCGTCGTGCCCTCTACATGTCTTACTCGCGCCGATGGCTCTTTTTTGGTCTAGGGAAGTGCCGATTGATGCTATATTGAGGATCATACCTACGTTGATCCTCTTGTGAAAATTGTTTTAAAAATGGAAGTGAAGCTTCGTGGCGGAGAGATGGTTGTTTGTTCCTAAGGATAGAGCTGAGCTTCTCCCTTTGGGTTCTTTATTCCCACAAAAATGGAACCACCCAAAGGGATAACCCATTTCCCCACCTTAATTGGATCCATGTTCCCTCTTCCCTTGCTATAAGATGGACATTTTCCCATAGCTCTGCTAGTTAGAATGAAGATAGAAGAACAACATAGAGAAATTTGTTGCTATAGGTATTGTGTAATATTCCCAAATTTTCACATCATATTTGGAATATTAGAGTCCTTGATTTTCTTACTGAATTAAGTAAATAAAAGGGTGTAGGTACCCACAATCCTCAATATGAATAAATATCCACTTTGTGTGTGTGAATGTGGATTAATTTAGCCTAGATCTGCATAATAAGGTAGTTGAGCAACTACTAGTGTGAATGAAGTTGGAGAACCTGTCTCATTAATGAGATAGATAATGGAGGTTGACACAGTCAACTAAGATATTTAAAGGATCAAACAAAGATGATTCAATCAAATAAGTTCTTGAAGATGTCAAAGATCATGGGAAATTCATGATTAAGTGATGGATAACGTTGTGCCAACAAGGCACATTTGATGGGAGGTGTACATTGCACCTAGACATGATGGTTGATTTGGTCAAACAGCGCAGTCCAACTTGGATGATCTTGTCCATATGTGACAGTGTAGTATAGATGAGGGCCAAGGCTTGGGAAGGCTCAAATTTTATATAAAGGAGATGAAGGCAAGGACGAAGGCATGCTGATTATTTCTTGATGTAAGATCTTTTCAGATCTGGAATTTTCATGTGACATTCCACTGCTTTCTTGGGCTGTTTAGCAGCGATTGTAGGTGTTGTTTAGCACAGGGTGTTCCTGGTCAGGAATCCTACCTCTTTCTTAGAGTATCACTAGAAAGTGGATTGTACTTCATTATAAATCAGGATTTATGTGCCATCTTCCTTTCCTACTTTCTGCAGAACACTCATATTCAGAAATTGCAGATTTCTGAAGATCAGTTTGGAAGGAGGAAGTTGTCTTCAATACTTCAACTAGATAACTGGTGAAGGATTATTCCTATCACCTTGGTCTTAAAGATTATCTTCCCAGAGATTCATTGTAGATTTGGCATCAGGCCAAAAGTTATTGACCTCCTAGCAGCAATATTCCCTTCAAGAATAACATTGTCCATTTTGCAGATCTAAAATGAGGAAGGAAGTTGCTAGTAGTTCAGCTAGAAATCCTGTGAGGGATCATTCCCTCACATTTCCATCAGTATTACCATCAGGCTCAAGTTTATTGCAGAATTTTTCAGTAGGTAGAAGACCTCTCTTTCCCTCACAGCGTAGTTTCTAGAGGCAGTTGGTGCAGTTTCCAGAGGCAGTTGTGTTGCAGCAGCTACAATCATCATTGGATAATTGAGAAGCTAGTGTAATGTTCCAAAATTTTCATGAAGAAAATTGGAACATTAATTTTGTATTATGTCATCCAGGAGATGAATAAAATTGGTAAAAATCCCATGAGTATGAATAAGATCCTTCATAATGTGAAAAGGATCAATGGAGCAGCTTAATTTTGCACCTTCCAGTGTGAAAAGGGGCAATTGCATGAGGACAAGGTCAAGTTTGACCAAGTCAACAGCGCTGTCTAAAGGTGTAGCTTGCATGAGAAGACAACGTAGTTTGAGAGGGAGGAATATTCCTTGTGGAAGAAACCTAATGTGTGGGATCCATGACAAAGAGGCATTCACTAGTATAAAATGAGGAAGGGGCAGCCATAGTGGGGGATATTGGATTGTTTGATATGTGTCTATTCAGACAAATTGCAGTCTCCAGCTGTTCATTTGAGTTGCAGTGTTGCTTAGCACGAGGGATTCTTGTTTAGGATTTCCTCTCCTTCCTGAGATGCCTCTTGAAGGATTGCCCTTCATTTTCTCCACATCTTGGCTCAAGGCCAAAGCCATTATTCAGTCACTACGTTATTTCTGCTGAAGTATAACGTAGTGTTGCTGGGTGTTGCAGTGGAGGGTTCCACAACACTTCTCTTTGGCTCATATTTCATAGGAGGGAGTTCCTATTCCTGTTGTAGGTTAGTGAAAGGGATTTCAGAGCTGTTTTTCACATTTTGGCACCAGGGCCAACATATCCCATCATAGACAGTGTAGTCTAGTGCCTTGACATCGTTATTCTAGAGTGCATTTGTAGTGAGAGGTTGCACCGGCATTTTGGAGGGAAAGATTTCCACTATTAGGATTAGCCTTGTACTTAGGAAATCCATTGGAGGAGGTTTACTGCATATTGGATATCTTATTCAGTCATCTCCATATAGCTACTACATAGAAACTCTGGCATTTCTGTAGAATTTCTAATTTCATGTATATTGTAGCCAATCCTTCCAAGGATTGTGTATTTTGATGTATTAGTGTTTTCAGGGGTTGAGAGCTTTCTCCCACTCATTTATTTGAGATAATATTTGTATATCATTGTATTTACATTTTGTATATTGCAGTCTCTCATATAAAATACGTTATTTTAGCCAGGGCTTTCCATATGTAACAGTGCTCTTGCATTTTATTGTATATGCCCTATTGAGGCTTCCATTGCCTAGATGGAGTGACTAATTCCTCCACATATTGTATAAATTTTCTGACATATCATATATTTGTTTGATTTACTTCTCTTCATGTGTTCACAGCTATAGAATAACGCTATATTTCCATTTCTTTCTCAAGAATTGTTGCAGTCCCTCACCGGGCACTTTCTGAGGACATCTAGTAGTGGTAGATATGCTTAACCACTCTAGAAGTATTTCTTTGGAGCTTCCTCTTGGATTTAGCACTTAAAAACATTTTTCTAAGGCATCCAGGTCTTGGTTTCAAATCATATAGAATATATTACTGGAAAATGCATTTTCCAGTCATGCCTTGCTAGCTATGCCGATTTGGGAACATTACAGTGGTATCAAAGCTGATTTCTTGGCTCAGCTTGTGAGTCTAAGCCCAAGAAATTCATAATATTAAATAGGATGGGTTTTATCTCATCATATTTAAGATCCATGAAGAACTTCCCCAAGGAGGATAAGTAGAAAGAAGAGGAAGAACCCTGCACTTCCTATTCTCATGAAGGAGAGAAAGAAATAAGCAAAAGAAAGACTTCATATTTTGGAGAAGAAAAAGAAAAAGGGGATAAGCATACCGAACTTCTTCCTATATCTGTACATATGATCCATGAAGAGTTTGAGGAGATCTGGAGGGAGATATGTGAAGGATCTCTAAGAGGGTTTGTACCCAACTCAAACTCTATATTTGCACATAAGGAGTGTGAGAAAGCAGCTACACACCATCTTGTATAGCGTAGTCACATGCCCAGGATTGCCGGAAGAGAGATGGAAAGATAAGAATAGGTTGCTAGGAGGGAAACCCTTAGTGATTTCTTGAAGGATTATGACTTTCAAACTCATAAATTCAGAGATCATCTCAGTTTTTTAGAGTTTTGCAAGATGTAGGTGAATGGAAAAGAGCAGCAGGATAGATTTCATCTATCTACCTTTGAGGGTTCACCTGCATGTTCAGCAAAATATTGGGTGGAGGAGTTAGATACATTCTTGCAGTAGCACCAAATACCAATGGATGAAGCCATCAAAGTTGCAGCACTGCATTTGAGAGGTAAGGATTTTTCTTGGTGGATATTTGAATCTTTTTCTTTAAGAAATGTAAACATTTCATCCTATGCAAATTTCACTAAGGCATTAGTGGAAATATTTGATAAAAAGATTCATGAGACACACATGGTGGGAGAGAACAAGAAAACTCAAGAAAAACCCTTGTATGAAAACTTGCACCATACTTTGCCAGAAGAAATATTTCCTTCTCACATCCTTGAGCAAGAAAGCATGGATATCTCTTTTTCAAAAAGGGATCCAATCATTGGAGGGTTTCCCATTCATGTTGTAGAGATTGAGGGCAACAATGATGTTAGTTCTAGATTTGATCTATCACCTCATGCAGAGGAAGGAGGAGCTCTTGCTCCAAATAGAGGGATGCTTGCATATTTGCAAGAAAGTCCCCAGGATCTCATGTGTGGAGATTAAGGCACAACTCATATTCTATCAGTGCCATTATTGAGGAGGTGTGAAGCCATGGAGACACAAGGAGGAGATAGGGACAATACCCAGCATCATGAGATGTTGTGAAACTAGCTCCAAAAATAGAAGAAAAGAGATATCAATGCCTTATAAATAAGCCACGTTGAGAGGACAACCTCCAATACATTACATTAGTGAAAAATTCTTGGATAATACAAATTACAAAACCTCTTTTCTATATAAAGGAGTCCATGGGGCCACAATGTAATCCTAGCCAACCTAACAATAATAATTTAAGGGCACAATGATAACAATATGGGGGTTACAGGGGTATAATAATAACAATAAGGGGGTTACACTAACAAAAATAAGGGACTATACTAGTAATATAGGGACCTAACATGCCCCTCTCCTTTAAAAAAGTTTTGTCCTCAACACTTGAGTAGCTCTGGGTACTTTTTTATAAAACTTTCATCCTCCCATGTAGAATCTTCAGTGGGTAAGTTCTTCCATTTGATGAGATACTCTGAAATTTATTTATTCCGTAGCTGTCGAGTTCTTATTTCCGTGACCTCTTCAGGTTCCAATATGATTTTTCCTTCCTCATCAAGTTTTGGAAATATTGTTTGAACTAGAATATTTTCACCTATAACCTTCTTTAAGCATGAAACATGGAAAAATAGATGCACTAGTGAAGAAGCAGGAAGCTCCAATTTGTATGCCATAGTACCAATATTTTGCAACACCTTGTAAGGACCATAGTACTTTGGCGATAATTTATTATCCTTCTTAGCTTGCTTGAGGGACATTTTTTTCTATGGTTATAGTCACAAAAATACCCAGTCTCCTATATCAAAACTTCTCTCACTGCGATGTTGATTTTCCTGTTGTTTCATTCAATTTTGTGCCAAATTAAGGTTATCCTTTAAGAGTTGGAGAACTTCTTGTTGTTGCTCGATGTGATATTCCACTGCTTGAACCTTTGAATTTTCTCTTAAAGATGATGTGATGAATGGTGGTTGATATCCATAAAGTGCCATAAATGGGGTCGTTTTTGCTGCAGTATGGAAGGAAGTGTTATACCACCATTCAGCGAGAGATAACCACTTGACCCATTGTTTTTGTTTATCAGATACAAAACAACGAAGATATATTTCCAAACATTTATTTACTATCTTAGTTTGACCATCATATTGAGGATGATAAGATGAGCTATGAGATGGTTGAGTACCCAAACAAGAAAATAACTCCGTCCAAAATTTTCCAGTAAAAATGGGATCTTTGTCGCTCATAATAACCCTTCGATTTTCATGTAGCTTTTGAATTGTTTCTATAAATGCAGTAGCAACTATACTTGATTTAAATGGATGAGATAATGAAAAAAATTATGCATACTTGGTAAGTCTATCAACTACCACCATGATGACACTCTTTCCTTCAGACTTAGGTAAACCTGTGATAAAATCCATTGAAATCTCCTCCCAACGTTGACTTGGAATGGATAAATGTTGTAGAAGTCTCGGGGTATTAATTGTCTCAACTTTATTCTACGGGAAAACCAAAAATTCCACCACAAACTTTTGAATATCAAATTTAAGGCCATCCCAAAAAAATTATTTCTTCACCTTGTGGTAAGTTTTTAAAAATCTCGAGTGTCATCCTAAAGGAGAAGTGTGCAATTCCAAAAGAATATTTTGTTCTAGTTGGGAATTCTTACAGAGATATAAGAGATCTTTGTACCATGAGGAATCATTTCTCCAAATAAATGTATCAGATGTACTAGGATCTTGCTGCAACTTTTGAATGAGTGTCCATACTTCTTTTTCCTCCTCCCATTCATCTCTTGCTTTGGTTATTCAATCTGGTTGGATAATATAAATGGCACAAATAAATGCTTCCACCTCTTCATTCTTTCTTGAGAGTTCATCTGCAACAACATTAAGCTTCCCTTTTTTGTAGATTATTTCAAATTCATAACCCAACATCTTTTTGACCCATTTTTGTTTCTCTTATGAAGTTATTCTTTGTTCGAAAAAGTGTTTGAGACTATCATGACCAATTTTTACCTTGAAGTGTATTCCCATTAGGTAAGTTCGTCATTTCTTTAGTGCATGGAGTATTGCTAACATTTCCTTCTCATAAATAGGTTTCTATAAATACTTTCCTTTGATTGGACAACTTTCAAAAGAAATGGGTCTTCCTTCCGGCATTAAAACAACACCAATTCCATTTCCTGAGGCATCAAATTCCATAATAAAAGTTTTTTTGAAGTCTAGCATAGCTAAGACTAGTGCAAGGCACATTGCCTCTTTAAGATGTTAAAAGGCCTTAGTTGCTTTAGGAGTCCATGAATATGCATCTTTCTTAAATAATGTTGTTAGAGGTGCTTCTTTTCTCCCATAATTCTTAAAGAAATTGCGATAATACCCCGTTAACCTGCGAAATCCTCGCAACTTCTTTATGGTTGTGGGGACTTTCCATTCCTTAATGGCTTTAATTTTTTTAGGGTCTACCTTAACACCCTCGTGAGATACAATATGACCCAGGTATTCCACCTCTTCTACTCCAAAGAAACATTTGGATGTTTTTGCATATAATTATTTCTCTTGCAACAGTTTGAGCACCCTGTTAACATGTTCAACATGATCCTTCCAAGACCTGCTTTAGATTAGTATATGATCAAAAAATACTAGCACAAATTTTCTAAGGGTTTGAAATTGGAATTCATCAACCCTTGAAATGTAGAAGGTGCATTGGTAAGGCAAAAAGGTATGACCAAAAATTCATAATGACCCTCATGAGTTCGAAATGATGTTTTTGCAATATCTTCAGTCTTCATTCTAATTTGATGATATCCTGAATGAAGATCCAACTTGGTAAAATAAATTTCTCCATGTAATTCATCCAATAATTCATCAATCACAGGAATGGGAAATTTATCCTTAATGGTGAGCTTATTGAGCTCCCTATAATCCGGACACATTCGCCATGATCCATCCTTCTTGTGTACCAATACTACAGGAGCAGAGAAAGAACTTTGACTAGGTTGAATTATACCCGCCTCTAACATTTCTACAATCATACGTTCAATTTCGCTCTTTTGGAAGTAAGGATATCTATAAGGCCTGATGTTTGGAAGAACACTTCCTGGAATCAAATGAATAGCATGATCATGATCACGAATAGGTGGGAGTCCTTTGGGAGTTTCAAACACCTTGTAATGATTGTCCAAGACTTGTTGGAGATCTGCAGAAATAGACAATTTTGATGTTGGAACTTCTAGTGAGCATAATTGTGCAATTACGCCTCGTTGTTCTTTCTTTAGAAGCTTTGTCATGACATTAGAGCTTATTATCTTTCTTGGCTTCCCTGCAATACCCCGTAATTCGACGTCCTTTCCTTTTGAAAAAATTTCAAGAAAATTTCTTGAAAATTAAAAGTTACCGTCCCCAAAGATTGTAACCATTGTACTCCTAGTACAACATCAACACCTCCCATAGGAATGGAAATAATTGGACTATTCAATACATATTCCCCCATGGTTAGCTTGATATTATGGCATTTCCCAGAGCAATTTATAGTTCCTCCATTTGCAACCATCACTTGGCATTCTGGTGCTCGGTATAGGAAACAATTTAATTCCTTGGCTACCTTACAATGAATAAAATTATGGGTGCTACCTGAATCAATCAACACTATTACCTTTTTCTTCTTGATATGTCCTTCTATCTTGAGAGTTTGAGGAGTGGTAATTCCTGCCAATGCATTACACGATATGGTCGGACTCATTTTTTCCTCTTCTAGGGTTGGTTCCTGGTGTATATCCTCTTCTTTTTCATTTTCTTCTTCCTCTTCACAATCTATGTAAAATAATTTCTTCTCAGCACACTTATGACCTTTAGTGTATTTGCTATCACAACTGTAGCAAAGCCCTTTTGCTCTTTTTTCTTCCAATTTTTGTGGTGTCAGCCTTGTAGGTTGTGGAAATCTAGGAGTAGCAACACTTCCCTCTTTATAGAAGTGAGTGGTAGGCTTCCTTGTCGCCATAATTTTACATTCAATTTTTCTTGCCAACCTGAATGCCTTCTTCAATGAATCAGGTTCCAAAACGCGAACTTCATGTTGGATGTTATCCTTTAAAGTACCTATGAAGAGATCAATCCTGTGTTCCTCTGGAATATCAGTTACCCTTATATTCAATTTTGGAAGTCCTCAATGTGCTCCCCCACTAAACCCTTTTGTTTGAGATTTATCAATTGGCTAAAGAAGGTGTTGCTCTTTGTATCCTCATAATGTGCTATCATTTCCTCCGTAAAAATTGACCAAGTGATAATTTTTTTACGGGAGAAAAGCCATCAATACCATACAAATGTATTTTGTTCTAACTGTAAAGTTGCAATGTGTACCTTTTGTGTGTTTTGAAAATTATGGAAATCAAAATATTGCTCCATCTGTATTATTCATGTTGCAGGATCCTTTAAATCAAACTTCCTCATATCCATTTTTGGAATATGGTGGTTCTTCCCGCCAACGTTAGAGTTTATGAAATCATGATTAAAATTTATTTTGTTCTCATCACGAGTTTCCTCTACTATCTTTTCACCATTAGGAAACATTTCTTGTATCAACTTTGTCAAACCTTCCATGTCTACTTTTAGATCATTCTTCATGTTTTCCATTTTTTCATCGATCTTAGATTCCATGTCATCCATCTTAGATTCCATGCTAGCTTCGATGCCATCTATCTTAGATTCCATGCCTTTCTTCAAACCATCCATATTATTATTCAAACCATCCATATTATTCTTCACACCATCCATATTTTCTTCCATGACTTTCTTCAAAACTTCCATTTCATTTTTTGCTGCTCTTTGCGAGAGCGAAATTTGGTGCACTTACTATTGTAATTTTGATAGATCATGTTGCAATTCTTCATCTTCATGAGTCATAGTAGAGCCTTTTGAAGGCTTAATGGGTGTTGAATTATTTTTACGGGGCATCTTTTTAGACCCCAATATTGATATATATTCTACAATATGCCCTTGGAATCAATTCAAATTTATTATTCAAACAAGACTTATGCAATTCCAAAAGAATTACACACCTTTTTCTTGATTTTGAAGAACTCTATATTTAAATTGGATTATCTCCGTGGTTACAGATCTTCAATATCTGAAATTTAGCACTAAGGTAGCCTTCTAAATCCTCTTTTGAATGCCATAGGTCTGAGCTGACTTGGATTTTTCAAGGTAAAGTTATGTCCAATCTCCAACAATGACCTAATTATGGATTGTTTCAGTAGATCAAACTTGTACGACTTTCCACGTGTCACTGTTTCATATTTTAGCTCTGAAATTGATAGAAAAGAAACTAAATTTCATGTACTTGTGGCCACTTTTTACAGAATTCCAATCTGATGCTCAGAGAGAGAGTTATGAAGCTTTTCTCACCATCACCTCTTTGAGATGAAATTCAAGAGCCTGAAAAAGCACTACCTTCCACAGATCATATCTCTAAAAATATTGCGAAACAAGCTCTGAAATTTTGCGATGAGTTTCCTCAAGATTTCAGATTCATGCCCTAAAAATTTCATATTTTGAACCTTCGTAGAAAAAAACATTATAGTGAAAATTCCACAATGAGATGTTTAGATTAAATTGAGGAGCCTGCAAAAAGACCTAACTTCCACAGATCATATCTCCGAAAATATTGTGAACCAAGCTTTGAAATTTTGTGACAATGTTCCTCGGGATTTCAACTTCGCACCCTAAACATTTCAGCTTCTGAAACTTCGTAGAAAACAAGTTATAGCGAAAATTCCACGATTACCTTTTTGGAGCAGCAAAACCCTAGAATCCAAAGATCTGATACCAAATGTTGTGAAACCAACTCCAAAAATAGAAGAAAAGAGATATCAATGCCTTAGAAATAAGCTACTTCGATGGGGCAACCTAAAATACATTACATTAATGAAAAATTATTGGATGTTACAAATTACAAAACCTCCTTTCTATATATAGAAGTCCATGGGGACAAAATGTAATCCTAGTGAGGCCATAATGTAATCCTAGCCAACCTAATAATAATAATTTAAGGGCACAATAATAACAATATGGGGGTTACAGGGGTACAATAATAACAATAAGAGGGTTACACTAACAACAATAAGGGACTATACTAGTAATATAGGGACCTAACATGAGATGATATGTACACATCCCTATTCATTACTAGAGGTTGATGCACCTAAGAAGGTGATTGGATTGCACAATGGAAGCATGGAGGGTTATCTCCATTCATCTATTCAGTCATCTCTTGATGATGATGTCTCATTGCATGGAGACATTTTGTTGGGGAGACCACTGGACCAGCAGAGGAGGATGGATGCTTCACATGTTGGGGCACCAATCATTAATTTTAGGAGGTTGGAGACCTGGACAGAGCTTGATACAGTGCTGGAAGTCTAGGGTAGGCTCAAGGAAAGAGATAGAATTCTCTCAACATCAACATCACCCACTTCCATTTCAGATCTTGTGCTGTGGTAGAAGCAGCAGGGGAAGGATAGTAGCCTTCCAACTTGCATATTTAGCATGAGAGATGTCAAAGAAGATGATGACCATATGACAAGTGCTCTTCACAAGAGATCACCAGCGTTATCACTATGGATATTAGATCCACATTGGAGCTCCCAACTGTTCGTGGAGTATTCCAAGGATCTTTTTACTTTCATGATATTGGATGGCCAGTTGCATGAGGAGGCATATTTAGTCAGAGATGGGGTCATGTTTTATCATGGTAGGATATTCTTTTCTAGAGCTTCCAAGCTTAAGGAGAAGTTGCTACAAGAAGCTCATGTGGATTTCGTTTTCAGCCATACTTGTTCTTTCAGAGCATACCACACCATCATGGAGGGGTATTTTGGATGGGCTTTGAGGAGGAGATATGTCAGCATATGAGCAGATGCATGGACTAGATGGAGATGGAGGAGAGACATGACTCTTTGAGAGAGTTAGAAGAACCACATCTTTTCCCTTTCGAGATGAGAAGAGACTCACTTATGAGCCACTCCACTTGTATGAGATAGAGATATGGTAAGGGTATTCATTCTTGTTTACATGATTATTTATATGATGTATGTCCCTTAACCATACATGTGCAAGATGTTTCTCCAAGGAGGAGAATTCTTTCTTTAGACATTCATGGTCTAGTTAAGGCCATAAGCATGATTGATGGGCCTTCCCTAGGAGGACTTAGGGAAGAGAAGTCCTATGTAGTACAAGCTCATTATACACCCTACATCATTCACTTCCTCCATACTTATGAGGAGATTGGAGCAGCAGGCAAGTGGTTGAGAAGACACTTATTTTATCAGTCTCTATTGCAGTTGAGGGTAAAGCTACACAGGTTGCACTTGAGGGACACTTGTCCTTCTCATTTATTGCATATGGAAGCAAGTATGATTCTCATTTTTTCTCCCTATGGTTCTATTGTTGCTGTCTTTATGAGGAGCATGCTTGGGAGAGAGACACATGGGGTGAATGTGTCTGTTGAGGGAGAAATTCCTCACACTTTTTACACTACATGTTCTAAGGGGAGCATGGGATATGATATGGTCACCTTGATATCACATTTGTCTCTTTATGAGGTGAGCCATATGATGAAGGATATGTCATATGTTGATGACTTCCAACCCATCAAATATGGAAATACTTGGGCAAGCATGATTTGCAGCATTGGACGAGATCTAATCTTTATTTTTCCACTTGAGGGAAAGTGTTTTGCAGCCTAGGATCAACACTTTCTCTACAATTATCATAAGTGGAGAGATGGACAGCATGGGGTAGGCTACATTTTCTACCATGAGAACATTTTCATCCCACCTACTTTGCCGGAGCCAAAGGTGGATCATAGTTTTCAGGAGTTTCCTAGTTGTAAAGTGATTGAATTTACATGGCTCATAGCTTGGAGATGGAGGATCCATGAGGGGAAGATAGATCCCACTCTATTTCAGATCCCATTATTCAAAGGGACCTCTAGACATCACTTTGTTATCCTCTTGAGTATTTCACTTTCACATGATGATAGCTTGATAGCTGACTTACATGCTGAGGAGGAGAATTGTGGAGATATGATTGATGAGATAGCATCACTTTCCCTGGAGGAGATCATCATACAGGGATGCTACAGGGAGAGGAGAAGAAAATAACTCAGTCTAACCTTGCACTTTCTTGAGGACAAGCAATCTTTGAGGGGGGGGGGGGGGAAAATGTTTTTGTTTCGAAATTTTCATGAAAAAAATTGGAACATTAATTTTTGCTTATGTCATCTAGGAGACGAATAAAATGGGTAAAAGGGCCATGAGTAGGAATAAGATCCTTCATAATGTGAAAAGGATCAATGGATCAGCTTAATTTTGCACCTTCTAGTGTGAAAAGGGGCAATTGCATGAGGACAAGGTCAAGTTTGACCAAGTCAACAACGCTACCTAAAGGTGTAGCTTGTATGAGAAGACAACGCAGTTTGAGAGGGAGGAATATTCCATATGGAAGAAACCCTAATGTGTGGGGTCCATGGCAAAGAGGCATTCACTTGTATAAAATGAGGAAGGGGCATCCATGGTGGGGGATATTAGATTGTTTGATATTTTCCTATTCAGAAAAATTGCAGTCTCTAGTTGTTCAGCTGAGTTGTAGTGCTGCTTAGCACGAGGGATTCCTGTTTAGGATTTCCTCTCCTTCCTGAGAGGCCTCTTGAAGGATTTCACTTCATTTTCTCCACATCTTGGCTCAAGGCCAAAGCCATTATTCAATCACTGTGTTATTTCTGCTGAAGTATAACGTAGTGTTGTTGGGTGTTGCAGTGGAGGGTTCCACAACACTTCTCTTTGGCTCATCTTTCAGAGGAGGGAGTTACTATTCCTCTGGGAGGTTATTGAAAGGGATTTTAGAGTTTTTTTGCACATTTTTTCACCAGGGCCAACATCTCCCATCATAGGCAGCGCAGTCTAGTACCTTGACTGCATTATTCTAGAGTGCATCTATAGTGAGAGGTTGCACTGGCATTTTGGAGGGAAATATTTCCAGTATTACGATCAACCTTGTACTTAGGAAATCCATTGGAGGAGGTTTGCTGCATATTGGATATCTTATTCAGCCATCTCCATATTGTATCAATTTTATTTGCAACTGCTGCCAAACAACTCCGACATTTCTACAGAATTTCCAATTTCATGTATATTGTAGCCAATCTTTCCAAGGATTGTGCATTTTGTTGTATTAGTGTTTTCAGGGGTTTAGAGCTTGCTCCCCCTCATTTATTTCAGCTGATATTGATATATCATTGTATTTAAATTTTTTATATTGTAGTGTCTCATATAAACTATGTTATTTTAGCCAGGGCTTTCCATATGTAGCATTGCTCTTGCATTTTATTGTATATGCTCTATTGAGGCTTCTATTGCCTAGCTAGAGTGACTGATTCCTCCACATATTGTATACATTTTCTTCTGTATCATATATTTGTTGGCTCTACTTCTCTTCATGTGTTCACAACTATAGAATAACACTATATTTCCATTTCTTGCTCAATAATTGCTGCAGTCCCTCACCGGGCACTTTCTGAGGACATCTAGTAGTGGGAGATATGTTTAACCACTCTAGAAGGATTTATTTGGAGCTTCCTCTTGGATTTAGAACTTAGACACATTTTTCTAAGGCATCCAGGTCCTGGTTTCAAATCCTATAAAAGCCATTATTGGAAAATGCATTTTCCATTCATTCCTTACTAGATGTCCCGATTTGGGAACATTACAGCTAGATCTTGAGCTTCTAGCTCATAGATCTAAATAAGGGTTCAAACCTTCAAGCATAGATCTTATCTAATATCATATTTAATCCATATATTTTTCAGATCTATCTTCAGATCTATATTCCCCTCAGATCAAGGATCAAATCCTAGGGAGTTGATTTTCCAAAGTTGCAGATCTAGAAAATCCTTTCTGGGTTATGTTGGGAATCCATCACATTGGAAAGATCTTGAATATTGGCATCATCTAAGCTCCAATTTTGAGTATATCTGCATTTCCCTTTTCAGCCTACAAATATATGTTCATATTCTGCTTAAGGTACAGCACAATATTTGCTACAGAGCCTCTCCAATTACATTGTACCTGTTGTAGCTTGTTTTCTGGGTACTTCTATACCATCTCTTTCACTATATCTTCTCAAATTTTGTACGTGGTGTAATTGATTATTCTCCAATATAATAAAATGGCTCAGCTTCTCTGTAAATTCTAATGCTATCTTAAGATTTATTGTTTATCTTGCTGTAAGTTCTTATAATGTTTGAAGTATTATTGCATTTTCCCTTTTCGGATTTTACAGTAGTATCAGAGCATGATCTTTGGCTCAGATTTTGGACACTTCATCTTTTGAATCTAAGGAAGAAGTAGATAGATGATATCTATCATGGAGGAAGAAAATTCTGCCACTCATTTCTTTAGATCTATGCAATATCTCTCCAAGGAGGTCTATCAAATGAAAGAGGGAAGCTAGAAAGAAGATATAAGAAGAATATGTGATGAGTAAGGCCCTACCACTTCCTATCAGCAAAGAAGAAAACCAGAGAAGCCTAGATCTCCTCATAGATCCACTATTCCCACTTTCTTTGAAGAAGGTGAAGGGTGTAGAAATGAAGGAAAGAATGAACCTGAGACTCATGAGCCTCTGAGTCTATATCTCAAAGAGTACAAAGCACAATCTAGAGCATTAAAGGAGAAACTAAATCTCCAAAAATTATTCATGATCAAAGAAGAAAGATGAGGCTATAGTAGCAATAGAAGAAAGAGGCATAATAGATTCCATTTTCCCACATTTGATGGATCCTCCTTAAGGAGGAGAGAGTTAGGTACATTTTTCGGACTACATCCTGTAGCTGAAGAAGAGGTTGTTCAAATTGTAGCACTTCATATTTTAGATGAAGCCAATGATTGGTGATTTTGTCACATGGAGCATGCAAAGGTGACTAAATATTCAGATTTATTTCACAAGTTGAAGAAGAAGTTTGATGTGAAGGAGACAGAGATGAGCTACAAAGATACATTTCTGAAGAAGGAGGTTGTCAATATTGTCACTCTGGACAAGAAGTCACTACATTCACCACTAGCTGCAGAAGTACTTGCATCCAGAGAAGACACTCTTGCATATTTGCAATATGGTCTTGAGCTCTTGACATATGGAGTCCCATGCATGGTTCAGGTGATGCATGAGGAAGAGGAGAAATATTCCAACGTTGGTACACTTGAAGAAGAGTAGCTATCACTCTTACCAGTAGTTGGAGGCACTATTGTCCCAGTTGGAGGGGCTCTTGTGTTCTGTCAAGAGGTTCCCACATATTAGTTGATATAAGGTATGCATACACATTCATCACCTTTTTTTTCAGTAAACCTTATTGAAACTTATGGGGACATGACATCACGGCCAATGCATAACCAAGGGTTAGAACATAGTGCTGATTTGAAGCAACAACATATCACAATGTAGAGGACCCTTGATCTAATCAAGGAGGAGATGAAAAAATATCCCAGTTTGTCATGGGTGAGCTACATTCAACCTTTTGAGTTGAAGTGTAGAATTTTAGAAGAAGAGATGAGCATGATCCTTTGTACAATGACTGGTTACAAGAACAGTATTATAACATTCTTTGAGACATTTTATGCATTATCTTGCAGATCTACAACGTTGTCACTTGGAAGCAACGATAATTATGAGGCCCCATTATTCTTGGAGCATTTTGAAGGTAGCTTCATTCATGAAGTAATGGATAACAAGATGATGAAGGGTAGACATCTAGATATGAGAAGTCTTCTCTCCTTTCTTGATGACACTTTCTCAATGAGCACCTTACAGCTCAAAGAGAAACTTCTACCTATAGCAGATCCAAGACCTCATTGGTTTTGGAAGGCCATCGATGAGAAGAAGGTCTCATTTAGAGATTTCATTGGAGGTTCACTTCAACATTTCATGGAGTTCAAAGTTCTTCATCAATTTCAGGAAGATGGTATTCTACAAAGGGAGGATGCCATGATTATGCAACACATCACTCATCTTCCATATTGGGGTGAGTGGATGAGGAAGATAAGCAAGGGGTTGCATGACCACATGTAGATTTATATGGGCCAGCAATCTTGGCTACGTTGGTTTCCCTTGGGAGGTTCTTGTCACTACCCAAAGGCTCCTATTTCTTTGATCCATGCCTTGAGGAACACTTATGAGATGAAGAAGGAGGCATGTCTGTGCTAGCTACTCTTGGGTGAGTATGGTTACCACCCAACAACTCATACTTTTCTGATTCATGCCTTATGTATCAATGGAAGAATGCATCAGAAGAAGGCATGTTCATGTTGGTTTCATTTGAAATAGATTGGCCACCACATGACATCTCCTATGTCTATGTGTTTTTCTTTGGGTAAATCTTGGCATGATGCTCTCATGATCTACATTGATGATGTTTCTTTGTATTGGGATGATGTGACATTCCATATGTCCATTAGTATGATTTTTCTTCATGATGCTTATGAGGAGCAAAGAAAGCAACATGATATCTTGTTGCTTTTGGGGGTATTTGGCTTGTCCATCTTACATGGAGGAGATGGAGGATGGCAGCAAAGGGCCTTACTCCGGTGGTTAATCTTAGGAGAATATGGTTTGACATATTTGATTACCCATATATCTCCTTCCCTTATTCTTTTGCATAACATGGGAATGATTCTTGGATCTAACAAGGCCAACAGGGCTAATTATGAGAGCATATCAATGCACAATCAAATTCATGAAACATGGGATGGAGGGATGTATTGTGTAATGGAGATTTTCCTTTGTGAAGAGAGCCACCTTATTTTATGCACCTCATGTATTGATGATGATGTTGGACATCATATGGTTGTCACTTGGTACTTCATGATGGAAGGAGGACATCTAACCATACTGTTAGAAGTCATTCTTTATGTTTTTAAAAGACAACTTTGGAACCAAACATGCATAACCCTTTGCAGAAAATGGAGGGAGCCTTCCTTATGTGGATGCCATTTGGAAGAGAATAGATGGATTTGCATCTAATTTTGGAGTTGCTTGAGGACAGGCAACATTTTTCCAGGGGGGACTGTAATATTCCCAAATTTTCACATCATATTTGGAATATTAGAGTCCTTGATTTTCTTAATGAATTAAGTAAATAAAAGGGTGGAGCGACCCACAATCCTCAATATGAATAAATATCCACTTTGTTTGTGTGAATGTGGATTAATTTAGCCTAGATATGCATAACAAGGTAGTTGAGAAACTACTAGCGTGAACGAAATTGGAGAACCTGTCTCATTAATGAGATAGATCATGGAGGTTGACATAGTCAACTAAGATCTTGAAAGGATCAAATAGAGATGATTCAATCAAATAAGATCTTTAATATGTCAAATAACATGGGATATTCATGATTAATTCATGGAGAACATTGTGCCAACAAGGCACACTTGATGGAAGGTGTACATTGCACCTAGACATGACGGCTGATTTGGTCAAACAACGCAGTCCAACTTGGAGGATCTTGTCCACATGTGACAACACAGTCTAGATGAAGGCCAAGGCTTGGGAAGGATCAAATGTTATATAAAGGAGATGAAGGCAATGATGAAAGCATGCTGATTATTTCTTGATGTAAGATCTTTTCAAATCTGGAATTGTCATGTGACATTCCACTGCTTTCTTGGGATGTTTAGCAGAGATTGTAGGTGTTGTTTAGCACAGGGTGTTCCTGGTCAGGAATTCCACCTCTTTCTTAGATCAACTCTAGAAAGAGGATTGTACTTCGTTATACATTAGGCTTTAAGTGACATCTTATTTTCCTAATTTCTGCAAAATACTCATATTGAGAAATTGCAGATTTATGAAGACCAGTTCGGAAGGAGGAAGTTGTCTTCAGTACTTTAGCTGGAGAACTAGTGAAGGATTATTCCTATCAAATTGGGCTTAAAGATAAGCTTCCGAGAGCTTCATTGCAGATCTGGCATAAGGGAAAAATTTATTGACCTCCTAGCAGTAGTATTCCCTTAAGGAATAACACTATCCATTTTTCACATCTATAAGGAGGAAGGAAGTTGCTAGTATTTCAGCTAGCAATCCTGTGAGGGATGATTCCCTCACATTTCCATCAGTCTTACCATAAGCCTCGAGTTTATTGCAACATTTTTTAATAGACATAAGACCTCTCTTTCCTTCACACCATAGTTCCTCGAGGCAGTTGTGTTGCAGCAGCTACAATCATCATTAGAGGATTGAGAAGCTAGATCTAGAGCTTCTAGCTCGTAGATCTGAAGAAGGGATCAACCATTCAAGCATAGATCTGATATGATATCATATTTTAGCCATCTATTTGTCAGATCTAGTTTCAAATCTATATTTCCTAGCAGATCAAGGATCAAATCCTAGGGAGGTGATTTTCCAAAGTTGCAGATCTGGAAAATCCTTTCTGGTTATCTTGGGAATCCATCACATTGGCTAGATCTTGAATCTTGGCATCATCTGAGCTCTATTTTTGAGTGGATATGCATTTCCCTTTTCAGCCTGGAACTATATGTTCATATTATTTTAAAGGGACAACGCGGTATTTTCTACAGAGCCTCTCTAGTTACATTGTACCTGTTGTAGCTTGTTTTATGGGTACTTCTATACCATCTCTTTGACTAGATATACTCATATTTTGTACATGGTGTAACTAATTCTTCTCCAATATAATAAAATGGCTCAGCTTCTTTGTAAATTATGATGTTGTCTTAAGATTTATTCTTTATCTTGCTGTAAGTTCTTATATTGTGTGAAGTATTACTGCATTTTCCATTTTGGGATATTACATATTGATCGAGAGTTGGGACCTTTTTCCCTTTCACATCAAGTTGGAATGAGTTCTGTGGATAAGTGCCTGGATCCAAACTTGTCAAAGGAGAGTTGCAACATCAACGCGCAAGTTGTAACTCCCCCTCTCTATTTTAATATAATACAATTGATTCCTTCTTTCCATTCTTGTCTTTAATGTATGGTTGGATTCTTAGTTCTCCTTGATTAACTAGGTAGATTTTATATGTAAGATATGTGTTATGATTTCACATTTTTTGTTGTTTTACCCCTTGTGTAGGTAACCAAGCACCATCGACGGCAAGGATTTGACCATGAAACACGAAGGATCAAAGGATTCAAATGAGGAATAGCATCAGATCGAGGTAGGTTATCTATCCATGATCTGCATATATTTGCAATCTAGGAAAGTAGGCTTATAATTGTTCCTTGTTGTTACTAGACCCATCCTAGGGCTAGAGGGACTGTCTCTATCTACAAAGAGGATTTTCCTATAGAAAAAATTGGTGACTCTGATGGGTACTACTAGCCTCTAAGTCTCCTATTTTTTATTTCTTCTTTTTTCATCTATTTTTGCGGAGTTTCCATCTCCTTGTCTCTGTAGCTTCTGTAATTTTTTATAGACATTTTTTTCTGTTGAAGTGATAAGCCTGGTGTCATTTAGGAAAACCATTTTGTTTTTTAGTCTTCTCCTCGATTGACGCTAGTATTTATCTGATAATCTCATTGATCAGTGTTGAATATGTTTTCACAATCGCGCTTTTACTCTTCCAGCGTGGGTTGCAACTTAACATCCGCACCAATTTCTATGTGTCACTTTTTAGGGTTTCCTTCATTTGGTCAGCTAGTGGGTTTCATCCTTCTGAGTGTTTTTTTTATTTGAATAACTCTTGTTCTTCTCTATTCAACGAAAATTCTAATTTTATTTTTGCATATTTGGTTGAATTTTCTGCAAAGCTAGTGCATCCTTGTCATCGTAGCGTTTCTATGTGTCTTTGGCTCATCTGAGCGGATGCTTGATTTGTTGATTTGAATACTTCTCGTTGAATCAAGTCTTGTCGTACCATTCTAACTTTTAGTTTGATTGAGTTTTTCTTTCGGTAGGTTCTCATGAGTAGAATTTTCAAGTGTCAACCTTGAGTGCATTCAAGTTTCTTTTTCTATCAAGCATAGATCATAATTGATTGTTTTTTCTTACTGGAGTTTGTTTTCTTTGATTGTTTGATCAGTGTGTAAATGAAGAGTGTATTTTTTTGGGGAAATCATCTTCGGTCTCTCTTTGGTTTTCGAATATTTTCCTCTTACATGCATTTTTGAGAGATGTAATTAGTACTTAAAGCAATGTGGATTGATTTTCATTCTACATTTTTCATTGTGCTTATAAGAAAAATACAAAAATATTTTTGTTTCATTTCTCTTTAGAAAATAAAAGTTTCATTTTGATTCGCTTCTAAGTGTGTTTAGTGAAAAGAAAAAGTTGTAAATTTTTTGTTTCGCTTTAATATCATCATGCACTTGAAGAGAAAAGTGAATTCTATTCTATGATTTTTTTTGTTTTTTGCGTTGATTGCATGAGTTTCTTTCTCCTTCATTAACATAGTTTTCATCGAAATGAATGATTACTTCTCTCATTTAGAGGCATCTTATGGGTTTAGGTGACATCGATAGGACATTAAAACAGGGACATAATTCAAGATCAGCCTTAAAATTTATTCAATCAACATAAGGAGCATTTGGAACCTAACGAATCACATTTAGAGGTCTAGGCTAGAGACGTGTTCCAACATCGTTAAGCGTAGGAGCTGTTGATAACAGTATACATTACAGCTAGGGGTGATATCTTGTCCTGTGTATGGAAGTATATTGATTTATGAAAATATATTTTGGGATGATATCATTGAACGATTATGCATCAAACAACACTACTACATATTTGGACTCCCACGTACCGTCGCATATATTTTAGGAGACATAATTAGGCTGTTGTTATGAAACCAACACCAAATATAGAAGAAAAGAGATATCAACGCCTTATAAACCAACCACTTCGAGGGGGAAACCTCCAATACATTACATAAATGAACAATTCTTGGATGATACAAATGAAAAAACCTCCTTTCTATATATAGGAGTCCATCATGCTACAATGTAATCCTAGTGGAGCCACAATGTAATCCTAGCCGATCTAACAATAATAATTTTAGGGCACAATAATAACAATATGGGGGTTACAGGGGTATAACAATAACGATAAGGGGGTTACACTAACAACAATAAGGGACTATAGTAGTAATATAGCGACCTAACATGCTCCTCTCCTTCAATTTTTTTTTTTGCTCAACACTTGAGTAGCTCCAAGTGCTTTTGTATGAAATTCTCATCATCCCATGTAGAATCTTGAGTGGGTAAGTTCTTCCATTTGATGAGATACTCTGAAATTGATCTATTTCGTAGTTGTTGAGTTCTTGTTTTCATGACTGCTTCAGGTTCCAATATGGTCTTAATTGTCTCAAATTTATTTTACTGGAAAACCAAACATTCCGCCACAAAATTTTGAATATCAGATTTAAGGCAATCCCAAAAAAATTCTTTCTTCACCATGTGGTAAGTTTTTAAAAATCCCGAGTGTCCTCCTAAAAGAGAAGTGTGCAATTCCAAACTAATATTTTGTTTTAGTTGGGAATTATTGCAAATACATAAGCAATATTTGTACCATAAGGAATCATTTTTCCAACTAAATGTATCAGATGTACTAGGAACTTGTTGCAACTTTTGAATGAGAGTCCACACTTCTTCATCCTTCTTCAATTCATACCATGCTTTGGTTATCCAAACTGGTTGGATAATTGAAATGGAACAAAGCAATGCTTCCACCTCTTCATCATTTGTTGAGAGTGCATCTGCAACAAAATTTAGCTTCCCTTTTTTCTAGATGATTTCAAAGTCATAACCCAATATCTTTGTGACCTATTTTTGATGCTCTTCTATAAATAGTCTTTGTTCCAAAAAGTGTTTAAGACTATCATGATAATTTTTTACCTTGAAGTGCCTTCCCATTAAGTAAGCTCTCCATTTCTTTATTGCATGTAGTATTGCCAACATTTCCTTCTCATAAATATCCTTTTGTAAATACTTTCCTTTGATTGAATGACTTTCAAAAGCAATGGGTATTCCTTCTTGCATTAAAACAACACCAATTCCATTTCCTGAGGCATCACATTCCACAATAAATGTTTTTGTAAAGTATGGCGTAGCTGAGATTGGGGCTAGCCACATTGCCTCTTTAAGATGTTCAAAGGCCTTAGTTTCTTTAGGAGTCCATGAAAATGCATCTTTCTTCAATAATGTTGTTAAATGTGCTTCTTTTCTCCCATAATTCTTAAAAAACTTGCGATAATACCATGTTAACCTGTGAAATCCGCGCAACTGATTTATGGTTGTGGGGACTTACCATTCTTTAATGGCTTTAATTTTTTTAGGGTCTACATTAACACCCTCATGAGATATAATATGACCCAGATATTCTACCTCTTGTACTCCAAAGAAAAAATTGGATTTTTTTGCATATAATTGTTTCTCCTCCAATAGTTTGAGCACCCTTTCAATATGTTGAACATGATCCTTCCAAGACCTGTTGTAGATTAGTATATCATCTAAAAATACTAGCACACATTTTCTAAGGAAGGGTTTGAAAATGGAATTCGTCAACCCTTGAAATGTAGAAGGTGCATTGGTAAGGCCAAAAGGCATGACCAAAAATTCATAATGACCCTCATGAGTTCCAAATCCTATTTTCAGAATATCTTCAATCCTCATTCTAATTTGATGATATCCTGAATGAAGATCCAACTTGGTAAAATAAATTACTCCATGTAATTCATCCAATAATTCATCAATCGCATGAATGGGAAATTTATCTTTAATAGTGAACTTATTGAGCTCCCTATAATCTGAACACATGTGCCATGATTCATATTTCTTGTGCACCAATACTATTGGAGTAGAGAAAAAACTTTGACTAGGTTGAATTATACTAGCCTCTAACATTTCTGCAATCATATGTTCAATTTCGCTCTTTTGGACATAAAGATATCTGTAAGGCCTGATGTTTGGAGGAACACTTCCTGGAATCAAATGAATAACATGATCATGATCACAAATAGGTGGGATTCCTTTGGGAGTATCAAACACCTTGGAATGATTGTCCAAGAATTTTTGGAGATCTGGAGAAATAGATGATTTTGATGTTGGAAATTCTAGTGAGCATAATTGTGCAATTACACCCTGTTGTTCTTTCTTCAGAAGCTTTGTCATGACATTAGAGCTTATTATTATTCATGGCTTCCCTGCAATACTCTGTAATTCAATTTCCTTTCCTTCCAAAAAAAAATTCAAGAAAATTTCTTGAAAATTAAAAGCTACCATCCCCAAAGATTGTAACCATTGTACTCCTAGTACAACATCAACACCTTCCATTGGGATGGAAAGCATTGGACTATTCACTACATATTCCCCCATGGATATCTTGATATTATGGAATTTTCCAGAGCAATTTATATTTCCTCCATTCGCAACCATCACTTGACATTCTGGTGCTGGGTATAGGAAACAATTCAATTCCTTGGCTACCTTACAATGAATAAAATTATGGGTACAACCTGAATCAATCAACACTATTACCTTTTTCTTCTTGATATGCCCTTCTATATTGAGAGTTTGAGGAGTGGTAATTCCTGCCAATGCATTACATGATATGGTCGGACTCATTTCTTCTTCTTCTACGGTTTTTTCCTGGTGTATATCCTCTACTTTTGAAGTTTCTTCTTCATTTTCTTCCTCTTCACAATCTATGTAAAATAATTTCTTCTCAATGCACTTATGACCTTTAATGTATTTGATATCACAACTTTAGCAAAACCATTTTGCTCTTTTTTCTTCCAATTGTTGTGGTGTAAACCTTGTAGGTTGTGGATGTCTAGGAGTAGCAACACTTCTATCTTTATAGATGTGAGTGGTAAGCTTCCTTGTCACCATAATTTTACATTCAATTTTTCTTGCCAACCTGAATGCCTTCTCCAATGAATCGGGTTCCCAAATGTGAACTTCATGTTGGATGTTATCATTTAAAGTCCCTATGAAGACATCAATGTCATGTTCCTCTGGAATATCAGTTACCCTTATATTCAATTTTTGGGAGTCCTCAATGTGCTCTGGAACTCAACCCTTTTGTTTGAGATTTATCAATTGGCTAAAGAAGGTGTTGCTCTTTGTATCCTCATAATGTGCTATCATTTCCTCCGTAAAAATTGACCAAGTGATAATTTTTTTACGAGAGGAAAGCCATCGATACCATACAAATGGATTTTGTTCTAAATGTAAAGTTGCAATGCATACCTTTTGTGTGTTTTGCACATTATTGAGATCAAAATATTGCTCCATCTGTTGTATCCATGTTACGGGATCCTTGCCATCAAACTTACTCATATCCATCTTTGGAATATGGTGGTTCTTCCATCCAACAATAGAGTTTATGAAATCATGATTAGCATTTATTTTTTTCTCATCATGAGTTTCCTCTACTATCTTTTCACCATTAGGAAAATTTTCTTGTATCAACTTTGTCAAACCTTCCATGTATGCTTTTAGATCATTCTTCATGTTTTCCATGTTGTTTTTCATTTTTTCTTCCAAGTCATCCATCTTAGCTTCCATGCCATCCATCTTAGCTTCCATGCCTTTTTTAAACCATCCATCTTAGCTTCCATGCCTTTCTTCAAACCATCCATCTTCGCTTCCACGCCTTTCTTCAAAAAATTCATTTCATTTTTTGTTTCTCTTTGCGAGAGCGAAATTTGGTGCACTTGCTCTTGTAATTTTGATAGATCATGTTTCAATTATTCATCTTCATGAGTCATATTAGTGTAATATGAGGGCTTAGTGGGTGTTGAATTATTTTTAGGAGGAATTTCAGAACCAAATGCTGAAATATATGCTCAATAGGTCCTTGGAATCACTTCAAACTATTTTTTTTACACAATACTTATGTAATTCGGGAAAACAATACACACATTTTTCTTGCTTTTGAGGAGCTCGATATTGAAACTAAATTATATCTGTGATTTTGGATCTTCAATATCTGAAATTTGGCCATGAGGTATCTCTCTGAATCCTCTTTCAAATGCCATAGTTCTAACCTGATTTGGAATCTTGAAGACAAAGTTGTGTCCAATCTTCTACGATGACCTAATTATGGACTGGTTTAGAAGAGCGAACTTGTACGAATTTCCATGTGTCACTATTTCCTCCTTCGGCTCTGAAATTGATAGGAAAGAAACTACAGTCTGTGTACTTGTGGATATTTTTTTCACAATTCTAATCCGATGCTCAGAGAGAGAGTTACGAATATTTTCCCACGATCACCTCTTTGAGATGAAATTCGGGAGCCTGAAAATGACATAACTTCCACAAACTATATCTCCGAACATATTACGAACCAAGCTCTAAAATTGTGTGACAATGTTCCTCAGGATTTTGGCTTCGCACTCTAAAACTTTTAGCTTCTGAACCTTTGCAGAAAAAAATTTATATCAAAAATGCCTCGATGACCTGTTTAGGTTAAATTCAGGATCCTGCAAAAAGCCCTAACTTCGACTGACCATATCTCCGAACATATTGGGAACCAAGATCTGAAATTTTGCGATGATGTTCCTCTGGATTTATTCTTCGCACTCTACAAATTTCAGCTTCTGAAACTTCGTAGAACAAAATTTATAGCGAAAATTCCATGTTGACCTATTTGGAGTAGTGAAACCCTAGAATCCAAAGGTCTGATACCAAATGTTATGAATCCAAATCCAAAAATAGAATAAAAGAGAGATAAATTCCTTATAAATCATCCACTTCGAGGGGGAAACCTCCAATATATTAAATAAATAAATAATTCTTGGATGACACAAATGAAAAAATCCCCTTTCTATATATAGGAGTCCATGGTGCCACAATGTAATCCTAACCGACCTAACAATAATAATTCAAGGGCATAATAAAAACAATATGGGAGTTACATGGGTATAAAAATAACAATAAGGGGGTTAAAATAACAACAATAACGGGCTATACTAGAAATATAGTGACCTAACAGCTGCAAACCTGCCATATGTAACTCAGTCGGTAGCATTGTATACGTGATACATTGAACACAACATTCATGGAGATTGGCTATCGTACGTTAAGTCCTTGGTCATTTATCTTTCATTTGATCACCAATTTGTATATTATAGTTCATGACTACGTTGTAATCCTTTTGCCTGGCTTACCCTTTTTGATTTATTTCATTTTTTTCTAAAATTAATTGCCAATGATCACATGGCTTACCTGTTAGAACATTTCTGGGCCGCATCATGACTAACTCCTTATAAAGAGATTGTTTGAAGCCTTGAATTGATCATATTATTCGTCTTCTTCTTTTTGAGATGAGATCATCGTGGCTAAACCAGCAAGTTCAGTTTCCTCTGCATCATCCTCTTCCAAAGAGACATTTTCACCTATCCCTTTTGACTCTTTGCCTTCAACTAGGACTCAAACTGGTGAGTTCACCCTCATTCGGAGTATCCAACATTTTTGTTCTCAATCTCCTCCTGATGTGCTAGTAGGCTACGTTTCCTACCCTCTGAATCCATTATTCAATCCCATTGAAATATCCCCTCAACAACCATATAGTCCATATGATACGCCTATGTACTATTTTTGAATTCACCGCGTCCATCTCGGACTGCTACTTGTCAGTTATTTCTGATGGATTTTGAAGGAGAGGTTTCGTCCCCTCTGGAGGTTTCAAGCACCATCAATGGTGTAGATGAGACTTTTTTTGAGGGATCTCAATTCCCTCCTGAGTGTTTTCCCTATGTGGATACCTCTTAGCCTCCCACCCAGCCATATATTCCGCATGATTACACCTATTTGGGACACCTGATATCAAGTATGTCGAGTGCTACACCTTTGTATTACAAAACTATTTGGTAGAATACTAGAGTATCTGCTCCCGGTCCGAGTGTTTCCAACATAGTTGTTTCCATGCCTACTTGAGCTATAATCACACCTACTCCCGCAAAGCCAATTGTTTTGTGTGTGTGTTTCAGCAACTCCTGTCAGTGTTCCTACGTCGATTCCATTGAATTCGGTTTCTAGTGGAGGTCCTACCCTGTCAAATGTTTCCCAACCCTTCGTTGGACCATTTGTGAGTGGAACTCAAGTTCACATTCCATGTTCCTCTCAAGTTATTGGTAGCATTCCTTTGTCTGTTGGATCATCTGGTCCAACAAGGTTAACATATGATCAATACCAGCAATTTTTGCAGAGCCTTAAATAACAACATTACATCTCATGTGGTTCCCAATAGTTGCAGACTTGACCTATAAATCTGCAAGGATATCAACGAAATTCTAAGATTCAATCATGAGGTTATTCTTTTAAGCAGGGTCCTATCTATGGTACCAATTAACCTTCCCCACAGCAAGGTCATTGTTCCTATTTTCAGTAGGGACAACCTTCTGGTCAACCATGCCAACCTCAATTTCAGTAGGGGAAGCCTTTTGACTAGTAAGGACAACCCTCCTTTTAGAAAAGTTAGATATTTGTCCAGTCAAGCCAACCTGGTCCTCAGGGGAAACCTAGCCAACCTCACCAACCTCACGGTACCATCCAGAAACCCCAAGGTCAACCCTTGGGCTCACAAGATCAACTCGTGGGCTCACAAGGATAACCCTTGGGTTCCGAAGATAACTTTTTGGGTTCACAGGGTCAACTGCAGGGAAATCCATTCCAAAACTTTCAGTAGCAAAATCCATTTACTGCGAACTATGGCCAAGCTGGACCTCAGTGTTCTGTTGTGGGTTAGAAACCATTTTTTGGTAAGTAATTGATTTATGTTCCGAATCCACAAGGTTACATTCCTTATGGACTTAATCCATATAAGAAAAATCCTTCGGGATGGAACCCTTGGGGGTAGAATTTCTTCCAGCCTAGTTAGAATCTGCAAATGGGCATGTATCTAAGACTGAACACCATGGCTTTCAATCCACAATTTCCATTTATCGTGATCTTGGAACTTCCTGATGTGTCAAGATTGACCAATGATCCAATTCTTCACAATCTATATTGGCTCCTGGTTCAAACCAAATTCTGAGTGATTGCCCCGAGTTTGAAGGCAAGTCTGGAGAATACCCCTAGGCACATGTTATGGCATACCATATTTGGTGCTCCTCCAATTCTTGGGTCGACAATTCCATTCATCGGCGCCTTTCTTAGAGGACATTGAATGGTGTCACTGCAAAGTGGTACATTGAACTTTCGCGTGGAAATTTTCAATATTTAAATTCCTTAGCCATGTCTTCTCTTACACATTTTTAGTTTCTCGTTCATTACGAAACAAAAACCCACCTCCTTACATCCTTAAAGCAAGATACTGTGTAATATCCCAATATAAGGAAAATCAACAATATTGGGAATATCTTATAGTATTCCAAAATTGTATTTACAATAAGAAATAAACTCATAAAATGTTTATGGAACACATAGCCATCATAATATAATCACAGCAACAAAACTATGTCTTCATACAATGTCTCCAACTGGGGAAAAGCAGTAATATTAGCCCCAAAAATGTTATTTCAAGAAAATTAAGTTATAACAGGGGAAAATAACTATTGGATCATGCATAATATTTATTAAGTACCTCACATGCAAAATATTTTCAGAAACAAATCTCTTTTGATAAGCTAAACATACCTCCTAGCCTCAAATCAACTTAAAAGTGGCCAAATCCCATGACTTAAGTTATGCAGAATTTACTGAAGAAGTGATAGCATTACTTTCTGAGGGTTTCTACAAAAATAGGATATAAAATCATAGATATTTAACTTTATTGAACAATATGCTAATAAAGTAAAGATCTGGCCTCCTTAATACATTATAAAGACAACCCTACAAGGGTTTCTTGAAAGCTTGATGCACAAAAGTGCAGATTTGAATATTCAGCTCTGAAATAATGCAGTATCACTAAAATATTACATGAATATAGCTTAATAATACAATATAGGGATGATAATTGTTGAGCCTCAAAATGGTTCTTTCTTTCATCTTATTTTACCTCATTTTCCCTTGTCCATTGCTATCCTAGACCCAATTGATCAATGAATTTAGTTAAAATTACTTCTAGAATGATTTACATGACTGACTTGCTAAGTTTTGTGATTTTTGCCATTGTAAAGCATTTTGACCGGAACTAGCTGCAGAATGCAGACATTCCGTAGCTAACCGGCGATTCTGCAGCTGTCTTCACGTTTGAGTATGTTCCAAGTGGCCTCTCAAGAAAAACCGCATATGGGCATAATCCACGTCATGTCTACATGGTTCGTTGCTCATCATGGAGGAAGAAACGAATTCTGGGTATGGTTTTGGAACGTGGGAACACATTTAGGAAAGCAGACTTCTATTAGGACTGTCTCAGTCCAGATGTCTTTTTCCTCTTCACGCAGCCACTTCAAGAGTCCTAATATGATTCCGATAAGGAAAGACAGTGTTCCTGAAATTGTTGCAAGTCTTGTTATGTGCATTTGCTATATAAACACTTGGGAAACCGAGAGCTATGTTATATTTTATGCTAGATTTCATTCCAGATTTTGCTGAGATTCTGTGCTACATTTCTGAAGACGCAGAGTGTTATGTTCAAGTTATTTCATCTTTAATGAAGCAGACAGTGTTGTTTTGAAAGCGTTGATTTAATTTGGAGTTGAATTTCGTCAGGTGGTAGAGGGCCCCTGCCTCTTGCACGGATTTATTTGCGTAAATTAGATAAGTATTCTAGCTGCCTTTACGTTTTTGAATTTGAATTAGTAGTTGTTTTAATTAGCTACTGTAGTTGTACTCATTCTAACTCTTCCACAAAGAAGAAGCTGTTCCAAAAGATTATAATGATGAATGGGAAATGACTATAGTATTGTAGGATTAGAAGCTGAATTCATAGTTGTTTTTAATTAGCTACTGTAGTTATACTCATTCTAACTCTTCCACAAGAAGAAGCTCTTCCAGAAGATTATAATGATGAATGGGAAATGGCTATAGTATTGTAGGATTTATTTGTAATTTTTGTTGTTCACTATCACAGTTACACTTGTTCTAATCACTCTTCTACAAGAATAAACTCTTCCAAGAAATCCTTAAGATGTCCAAGACATGACCGTGATAATGAATGATTTAGTTGCGTGTTTGCACTAAGTACCATCTCTGTTCTTACTCTTAAACGCTTGTCCAAAATATCATAATGATGAGTGGGATATGGATATGATATCTTAGTTTTTCATTGCTTTCAGTCTTTTTGCTTGCATTTACACTCAATTACACAGTCAGAATTGTTCTAAAATCTCTTCCAAAAGAAGGGACTCTTCCAAAATATCAATAATGATGGACAAACAGACTGTATAATTTCATAGAATAATGCATGATAGTATAGTTAGGATACTCCGGAGTTTAATTGCACTTAACTCATGTTCAGTTACTTTGTTTTGAGTTTGATGATGACTTGTAGTTTAACACTGTTTTAGGCTAGTGACATTTTAGGTTTGGTTGTAGCTCAATTCATTGCATTTGCACTCCATATTCAGTTGTCATTCACTGCACATTAGATTACTTCAGTTGTTAATATTAACAAAACAGCCTTCATTATTCACAAACCTCTTCTTGTTCTAAAATCCATAATTGATCTATAACCATATGAACAGAAGACAACATCATTTTAAGGCCTGAAGTACCTCTGCAATTTCCTCATCATTTCATAAACAGAGCTCTCCCTCAAAAGAATATTTTGAAAAGAAATCAATAACTCTTGAGTAAAATTTTTGTGACATTCAATTAAATTGCAGAATAGAGTTAGGAATTAGCTTTATAATAGAAAATCTTATGATGATATCAATGTTTTACTCCAAACATACTTCAACAAATCTCTAATCAAGGACAAGATGTTGCATCATTATAAGTTAGTTGTTTAAACTGTTTAGTTAGGAAGATTTGCATGCTTAGTTCACCATGTTTCAAGCTCTCTCTCAAATGCCTTTGATGAAAGAATTTGACAAGTTTAGTTTGTGTTTTGAATCATTTGCTTAAAAGTAATTATCAAGCTCTATTTTTGCGTAGTCATAGTTTAGATTTGATTCTATTTCAGTATTTGCAATTGCATTTGTCATTTGTCATCAATCGATTAGGTCTCACTCTATTTTTAATCATTAGCTTCCTTCCACCAGTTTTCTAGTCATTTTTCTTGTGAATATAAAATCACCAAAAGACCAAAAACATCATAAATCATCACAAAAGACCAAAAACATCACAAAACACTACACACAACGCATTAAGAAACAAGCACCTAGGTACATACAGTACACTTCACTTCAGCAGTTTACAAATCCTGGTTGACAATTAAATGAGCTCAGTTTAGGAGACTAGATTGAGACTAAACATTTTGGCGCCGTTGCTGGGGAAGTGAAAACTAGGTAACCTTTGTTTCTTAGCATCCAAAAACAATTTTATGCGTAGAGAGAGAGATTCAAGGGGAAGATTTATAAGCAACAGAGGCAGAAGTTTGATTTCTAGAACACCACTTGTTTCATCTAGATCCAGAGCTAGTATACCTTCAACTCATACCCATATTCCATCCTTTATTGATCCTGGACTTCTAGAAGATCTAAGGTCAACTATTCCATTAGAGAAACCTTCCACTTCATCCACTGAACCTGCCATAGAAGAAGATCTAAAAACTCCTGTTGGGGACACAAACCTTTCCACTTCCACAGGAGAGTCAACCATGGCAGAAGAAGGAGGAGGAGGAGTTTTTAATGGAGAAAATACACTATTTGGAGGTAGAGGTAGAGGTAGAGGAGAAGGAGGTAGAGGTGCAAATGGAGGAAGAGGTAGAATAGGAAGCTCTTTTGGGTTCCCTATACTTTATGAAGAAACCAATACAACCATGAAAAAAATTTCACCCTCTATCCTTCCAAACTTCTATGGACTTAAAACTGAAGATCCTGAAACTTTCTTATTCGAATTTGAAGTGCTGTGTAGGACTTATGACTACTTACAAGATGCTCAAAAACTGGAATTATTCCCTTCAACTTTGAAAGGAGCAGCATTGAAGTGGTTTATGAGTCTAATCAGTAGTTCTATTAGAACATGGGAAGATATGAAACAAGCATTTCTAGAGAGATATTTGGATTATTGTATTCCGGTTAATCATAAGGAAGAAGTGTTCAAGATGTTACAAAAAGAAGATGAAAACTTAGAAGATTTGTTGGAAAGATTTAATTACAACATCAAAAGGGCAAAAATGGAAAGTCTAGATCAAGACACCTTAAAAGCTCTTTTGTTGAAAACAATTAGGGATGAATGGTTGGATATCCTTAACATGATGGGAAAAGGGGATATATCACAACTTACATTACCTGAAATATCTGAGTTATGTATCAACCTTTCCAGAGGGAAATCTAAAACTGTCAAAGGTCCAAGAGATTCCGCTCTTGCAAGGGCAAGTAAATCTGCTTCTGGGACAGTAAGTAGATCAGAAATAGGACACATGCTTGATGACTTTAAATCTGATATCTTAGGGAGTCTTAGTGAACAAATAGACACCCTTAAGATACAAAAAAAGAAAAAGGCTGAATCTGATGCTTTGGCAATCTTTTGTCCCAAATGTAGAAAGAAACATGCCTTGAGAGAGTGTCCTTTAGATGTAAAAGTTGTAGAGACCTGTGTCATTTGTTCTGAAAAACATGAAACCAAGAATTGTCCTTCTCTTCCTGGTCTCAAAGTTGTCTTTCAGGAAGAAACTCCTACAGACTCCACAGAATCTCTTAACTTTGTATCTAGAAGACCTTGGCAGGGACCTCAGACACAAGGATTCCATGATCAAATGTATAATCAACCTCCACCTTGGAATTCTTGGCAGTAACCTTGGCCCCAATTTCAAAATCAATCTCAATCTTGGGCACAAGGAACACAAATTCCCTATGGAAGATACTCTCCATACTATCAGTATCCACCATCCTATCCACCATATCCACATTTTTATCCTCAAAATCCTCAACAAAATTTTCCTCAAAATCTTCAACAAAATTTTCAAAAAAATCCTCAACAACATCATCAGAACCAACCACATCAAAATCAACCACTTCCATTACCATTCCCTCAAAAATCCAATCAATTGCCAGCTCAACCTATACCAAACCCCAATAATAAAAACCCTCAGAATACATACATGATAGAAGGCCAACAGTTTCCAACTTATTTAATTACTCCTCTAGACCTTAGTGATGTTCAACTTAGGTCTGGAAAGATACTTGAAAGGAGGAAACCTTCTGTGATCATAAAAGAACAAGATAATTCTGAGGAAGAATCTCTACGGGAGAATAAAAGTCTTGAGGAAGACACATCCTTTCAAGACCCAAACACTGAAAAACTGAAACAAAAAGATCCAATAAATCCAACTCTTGTATTAGAGCAACCATCCATATCTACTTCTATACCTCCCTTTCCGGAAAGATTACAAATTGATAGAGGTGTAGAAAAAAAAATCATGGTGCCTAATTATGATTTCTTAGATGAATTGAGAAATGTTTGCATTAAAATTCCATTATTGCAAGCCATCAAAGAAATCCCAATTTTAGCCAAAACAATAAAGGAGTTGAGTATGAAAACAACAAGAAAAAGAATAAGAGAAACCAAGAAAATTCAACTGGTAGGACAAATAGCAGACATTATGATGGGTAAGATTACCATTCCAAAGTATCTTGACCCAGGAAATCCAGTTGTCAAAATTCACATCGATGGAATTGAAATTCAAAACACACTCATTGACTTAGGAGCAGCAATAAATATCATGAGTAGACAAATCATGGACAAACTGAAACTTCCTAATCTTCTCTTTACACCCACACTATTACAATTAGCAGATAGATCTGTGATTAGACCAGATGGGGTAATAGAAGACATTCCAGTGTCCCTAGATTCTTGGGAGTACCCTGTGGATTTCATGATCCTAACTCCTAAGAATAATCTAGGAGGACATCCTGTTATATTAGGAAGACCTTGGTTGGCTACAGCTGATGCTTTTATTAGTTGTAGGTCTGGTGATATGTATATATCTGATGGTAGTTCAACTAATAAATTCACTTTATATCCTCCAGCTAGGACAATTATAGATCTAGATGACACTCAATGGATAGAGGATGAAGAAGATTTACAACCACTCTTCACAATTTCAGAAATTAGTGAAGATAATCAAATTCTGAATACTCTAGAAAACTTTGAATTCTCTCCAGAACACAAACATGAATCATTTCAAGAGGGATCCAATATTGAGTTTTTTTCATCTAGGCAGATGTCTCTTCATTCTATGGACAAATTTGGCAGCTCTACAAGTGAAATTTTTCCAGGCAAAACTTTGAACATAAACAAGAACCTAGAAAAATCTCAACAAGAAGAGTTAATCAAAGTATTACAGAGACATTCTTCTACATATGCATGGGAATACACTGACATGAAAGGGATAAGCCCCAAGACTTGTACTCATCACATCTATATAGAGGAAAATTGCAAACCAATCAGACAACCTCAAAGACGAATGAATCCAAATCTTAGGGAAATTGTTAAAGAGGAATTGCAAAAATTGTTAAATGTTAATTTCATCTATCATATTTCAGATAGTCAGTGGGTTTCTCCTTTGGTAATTGTGCCAAATAAAAATGGAAAATGGAGGGTGTGTGTTGACTACCGAGAACTGAATAAAGCTACTCTTAAAGACCATTTTCCCTTACCTTTCATAGATCAAGTATTAGATACATTAGCTGGCAAAAAGTATTTTTCATTCCTAGATGGGTTTAGTGGTTACAATCAAATCCAAGTAGCCCTTGAAGACCAAGACAAAACCACATTCACCTGTCCTTGTGGTACCTATTCCTACCGAGTATTTCCATTTGGATTATGCAATTCACCTGCAACATTCCAAAGGGCAGTATTAGGAATTTTTTCGGATCTAATACATGACTGTGTAGAGGTGTACATGGATGATTTCACAGTTTATGGGGACACATTTGAAGAGGCTTTAGAAAACTTGGAAAAAGTCTTAAAAAGTTGTCAAGAAGCAAACCTTTCACTTAGTCATGAAAAATGTTTTATGATGTTTACTGAAGGTATTGTTTTAGGGCACCACATTTCAGGGGATGGGATTAGAGTTGATGAGGCAAAAGTTGAAGTCATTTCTAACCTATCCATTCCTAGTTGTAAAAGAGATGTTAGAAGTTTTCTAGGATTCACAGGATATTATCGGAGATTTATAGAAAACTTCACCAAAATAGCATCTCCACTCTTCAAATTACTCACCAAAGATTGTGAATTTAAGTGGACTTCTGATTTCCAGTGAGCTTTTGAAACCCTGAAAACCAAAATTTCTGAAGCACCTATATTAAGGGGACCTAACTGGAAGTTACCTTTTCATATCTCGACAGATGCTTCCGATACAGCTCTAGGAGCAGTATTGGGACAGAAATATTTGATTCCCTATGCCATCTATTATACCAGTAAAAAATTGACTCCTGCAGAGTTAAACTATACTGTAACTGAAAAAGAGTTTTTAGCTGTTGTTCATGCCATAAACAAATTTAGACACTATATAACAGGCTATGAAACTTTTGTTCATATTGATCATTCTGCAATTAGATACTTAATGAACAAATCAATCACTAATGGCAGAGTTATAAGATTGTTGTTGCTCTTACAAGAATTCAACGTTACTATTCTAGATAGGCCTGGAAAACAAAACACAGTGGCTGATTTCCTATCTAGACTCCAAAATATCAAAGATGACACTCCGATTGAAGATCAATTTCCTGATGAATATCTTTTTGCAATCTCTACTCAAACTCAATGGTTTTCCGATATTGCTAATTATTTAGTTTCAGGAAAATTTCCTTCAATTATGAATGCAAGGGATAAAAGAAAAATCATTAATGATAGTGAAAAATATTCATGGGTCACTAATGAGTTGTACAAAACAGGTCCAGATTTGATTATTAGAAGGTGTGTTCGTGAAGATGAGATGCCTGAGATTCTCAAGGCATGTCATGATGAACCTTGTGGCGGACACTTTGCAGATAAGAGGACAACCTATAAGATCCTTAATTTAGAATATTATTGGCCATCTTTGTTTAAATATGCAAAGGAGTATGTCAAAAGGTGTGACAGTTTCCAAAGGGTAGGGAATTCTTCTTCTTCAGGTGAGATGCCATTACAACCTCAGGTACACATTGAACCTTTTGAAAAATGGGTTTTGGATTTTGTAGGACCTATTAGTCCTCCATCAAGACAAAAGAAATATATATTAGTTTGCACTTATTATGTTACTAAATGGGTAGAAGCTAAACCATTACTTGTTGCTAATGAATCATCTGTAGTTAATTTTCTTTTTGAGGATATTTTTACTCGTTTTGGTGTCCCAAGGCAAATTGTTACAGATCAAGGAGCTCAATTTACATCAAGGCTAGTGGAGCAAATGATGGAGAAGTACAAAATCAGGCATAGAAAAACTACTCCTTATCATCCACAAGCAAATGGTCAAGTGGAATCTACCAATAAAGTCATTGAAGGAATCCTAACAAAGACTGTTCATTTACATAGAAGAGATTGGGTAGATAGGCTTCATGAAGCCTTGTGGGCCTATAGAACTACATGGAGAAACACAATAGGCCATACTCCTTATGAGCTTTTTTATGGAAAGCAAGTTTTGTTTCCCATAGAGTTCCAAATTCAAACTTTCAAAATGGCAGTTCAGCTAGGACTTGATTTAACGGAGGCACAAAAGCATAGACTGGAGCAAATTAATGAATTGGATGAGATCAGACAAGATGCAGTTCAGAAAACAAGTCTAGTCCAACATCAAAGGGCTAGATGGCATGACAAGTACATCAAAGAGAAGAAATTCAAAGAAGGGTTCAATTTTTAGAGACAACTTTATATCATCATGGGTTGGTTAAAATTTTGATTGAACATCATTTAACCAAAAATAAATGATACATGGGACGATTTCTTGATAAGAAATCATTTTGAAGAGCCAAAAGAACCCTCACCGGAACCACAGCCTACAAGGAGAAGTAGAAAATGGAGGGCTTCAAAAGTTGAAATTGACAAAACAGTCCAAGAGAGCAGTGAGGAAATCATTTTAGAGAAGTTGACTCAAATCAAGAGGCAACTTAAGAAAGAAAAGGTAATCAAGAAAACTACCACAGAGAAAGGAGAGGGATCCTTTCAGCCTAGAATAAGCCATAGACTAAAGGGGAAACTAAAGAAAACACTAATCAAACAGACAGGGGTAATTAATATAGAAGATGAAGAAACATCCATTGAAGAAGATGTTGAAGAGGATTTTTATGAAGGAACCCCTGAAATTGACCCTGCTCAACAAGAAATTTATGACTATGTGGAAACTTTGGAGAGGAGAGCTTCAGAAAGCAGAGAGAGAACCCCCAGTCCGCCACTGTCTGAAATAGATATAGTAAGAAGGGATAGGTACGAGTTGGAATTACTGAATAGACACATCAAAAATGAGAATGATATTCTCAAAGATCAAGTCAAGCTCAAAACTGATATGAACTCAACCTTATCCCTCCATATAAACAAAGTGGAAAAGACCAATGAGAAGTTGAAGAAAAGGAACAAGAAGCTAATCAGGGCACTCACCAACCTAAGGTTCAAACTTGTTATCAAAAAACCCAGAAGATCTCTAGCTTCCAGACAAAGGAGAAGGAGAGGATTAGATGTCCTTGCAGAAGCCTCTGAGTTCATAGGATAATTTGCATGAGGACATGCAAAGAGACAGCAGTGGGGGTATGTTGAGCCTCAAAATGGTGCTTTCTTTCATCTTATTTTACCTCATTTTCCCTTGTCCATTGCTATCCTAGACCCAATTGATCAATGAATTTAGTTGAAATTACTTCTAGAATGATTTACATGACTGACTTGCTAAGTTTTGTGATTTTTGCCATTGTAAAGTATTTTGATTGGAACTAGCTGCAGAATGCAGACATTCCGTAGCTAACCGGCGATTCTGCAGCTGTCTTCACGTTTGAGTATGTTCCAGGTGGCCTCTCAAGAAAAACCGCATATGGGCATAATCCACGTCATGTCTACATGGTTCGTTGCTCATCATGGAGGAAGAAACGAATTCTGGGTATGGTTTTGGGACGTGGGAACACATTTAGGAAGGAAGACTTCTATTAGGACTGTCTCATTCCAGATGTCTTTTCCTTTTCACACAGCCACTTCAAGAGTCCTAATGTGATTCCGATAAGGAAAGACAGTGTTCCTGAATTGTTGCAAATATTGTTATTTACATTTGTTATATAAACACTTGGGAAACTAAGAGCTATGTTAGATTTTATGCTAGATTTCATTCCAGATTTTGCTTAGATTCTGTGCTACATTTCTGAAGATGCAGAGTGTTATGTTCAAGTTATTTCATCTTTAATAAAGCAGACATTGTTTTTTTGGAAGCGTTGATTTAATTTGGAGTTGAATTCCGTCAGGTGGTAGAGGGCCCCTGCCTCTTGCACGGATTTATTTGCATAAATTAGATAAGTATTCTAGCTGCCTTTACGTTTCTGAATTTGAATTAGTAGTTGTTTTAATTAGCTACTGTAGTTGTACTCATTCTAACTCTTCCACAAAGAAGAAGCTCTTCCAAAAGATTATAATGATGAATGGGAAATGACTATAGTATTGTAGGATTAGAAGCTGAATTCATAGTTGTTTTTAATTAGCTACTGTAGTTATACTCATTCTAACTCTTCCACAAGAAGAAGCTCTTCCAAAAGATTATAATGATGAATGGGAAATGGCTATAGTATTGTAGGATTTAGTTGTAATTTTTGTTGTTCACTATCACAGTTACACTTGTACTAATCACTCTTCTACAAGAAGAAACTCTTCCAAGAAATCCTTAAGATGTCCAAGACATGACCGTGATAATGAATGATTTAGTTGTGTGTTTTCACTAAGTACCATCTCTGTTCTTACTCTTAAACGCTTGTCCAAAATATCATAATGATGAGTGGGATATGGATATGATATCTTAGTTTTTCATTGCTTTCAGTCTTTTTTCTTGCATTTACACTCAATTACACAGTCAGAATTGTTCTAAAATCTCTTCCAAAATATCAATAATGATGGAAAAACAGACTGTATAATTTCATAGAATAATGCATGATAGTATAGTTAGGATACTCCGGAGTTTAATTGCACTTAAATCATGTTCAGTTACTTTGTTTTGAGTTTGATGATGACTTGTAGTTTAACACTGTTTTAGGCTAGTGACATTTTAGGTTTGGTTGTAGCTCAATTCATTGCATTTGCACTCCATATTCAGTTGTCATTCACTGCACATTAGATTACTTCAGTTGTTAAGATTAACAAAACAGCCTTCATTATTCACAAACCTCTTCTTGTTCTAAAATCCATAATTGATCTATAACCATATGAACAGAAGACAACATCATTTTAAGGCCTGAAGTACCTCTGCAATTTCCTCATCATTTCATAAACAGAGCTCTCCCTCAAAAGACTATTTTGAAAAGAAATCAATAACTCTTGAGTAAAAGTTTTGTGACATTCAATTAAATTGCATAATAGAGTTAGGAATTAGCTTTAGAATAGAAAATATTATGATGATATCAATGTTTTACTCCAAACATACTTCAACAAATCTCTAATCAAGGACAAGATGTTGCATCATTATAAGTTAGTTGTTTAAACTATTTAGTTAGGAAGATTTGCATGCTTAGTTGACCATGTTTCAAGCTCTCTCTCAAATGCCTTTGATGAAAGAATTTGACAAGTTTAGTTTGTGTTTTGAATCATTTGCTTAAAAGTCATTATCAAGCTTTGTTTTTGCTTAGTCATAGTTTAGATTTGATTCTACTTCAGTGTTTGCAATTGCATTTGTCATTTGTCATCAATCAATTAGGTCTCACTCTGTTTTTAATCATTAGCTTCCTTCCATCAGTTTTCTAGTCATCTTTCTTGTGAACATAAAATCACCAAAAGACCAAAAACATCATAAATCATCACAAAAGACCAAAAACATCACAAAACACTACACACAACGCATTAAGAAACAAGCACCTAGGTACATACAGTACACTTCACTTTAGCAGTTTACAAATCCTGGTTGACAATTAAATGAGCTCAGTTTAGGAGACTAGATTGAGACCAAACAAGAATCCATTCCTATAGTTTTCTGGGAGAAGGATTGGCCTGTTCCCAGGGAAACTAACTCAAAAACAAGGGTTGGAACCCTGTTGCTGCAACTCTATGAAAAATGACGTAGTTCCTGCAAGGGATTGCGCTGTATGAGATGAGGAGTAGTCTAGCCAAGTGCCAAGATGTTAAATGAGCTCAGAAATCTTCCTAGCTGATCTCTCAAGAGAAAAAAGGCTCCCTCTACTGAGAAACATACTCGGAAGTGGTGTTGTGGATCCTCCACTACAACACCCTGCAACACAACACTATATTATGTAGAAATAACACTATGACTGAAAACTCGTGCTTGGCCTCAAGCCTAGATATAGAATAATTTAGTACAATACTCTCCCAAGAGGCCTATCAAGGGCAGAGGTGGGATTCCCGCTCAGGAACACCCTGTGCTAAACAACACTGCAACCCTGCTAAACAGCAAGAGGAAGACAACTCTAAAAAGACCAATGTTAAAGTAATAATATCGAACATGAATAAAAAAGGCTCCCATCCTTTCCATATATAGCAATTGAACCTCTTCACATTGGATTCCATTCATATTTTCCACCAAGCTCATGCAAGTTGTCCTCCACTCAAACTGTGTTATTCATCAAGGAGATTCAATGTATCTAAACAACATTGTTGACTTGTTCAAAGTTGACTAAATCAACATGATCCAATCCCTATTCACACCCAAAGGTTCTCAATACAACTGCTTATTATTCCTCCTTTCACATTAGGAGTGTTATTAAGAGGCTAATGGGCCTCCCTACCAATTTATTCACCTACCTAGTGATAAAACCGACTATAATATTTCATTTAGGTGAAGGATAATTTTTTTGGAATATTACAGTCCTCCCCTCCAAAATGTTGCTTGTCCTCAAGCAACTACATAAGGAGATAAAAATTCCTCCTCCCCCCCTCTGATGGCCTCCTCATCAATACTTCCCACCATTGCTCAAAACAATCTGCAATAAATCTGTCCCCCAATGTTCCCTCCCAAGCATGCAAATCCAAATGGCTTACATCAAGAAAAGGTGGAAAGTGTAAGTGGAAACATTCTTGCTATCCAATGGCCTCCTCAAGATAGGAGTTATGACAAGCATAGAAGATCTCATAACCAATGAGAGGTTCCCAAATCCATGCTATCATCCAAATGAAATGAGCCATTCTAGGTAGCTCATCAAAGAAATCATCAACCCCCGGTTTGTGCAATGTAGTGGGGCTGCATGGAGAGTTTAGATTGTTCTATTCAAGTTTTTTCTCTCTCCATTTATGGTAAACATGGGTTTTTTGCTGATATTAGGCTAAAATGACATGGCCTCCAATAATGGCCCAGGTTACCCCATCAAACAATCCAGCCATGAAGTGCCTCTTCCAAGAACTCAAGTTCTCCAAATGGCTCCTCCCACATGAAGAAAAGAGATGTGATGTGGAAATCATGGTTCTCCCATTGCTTCTCCTAAAACATACAACATGTAAAGTAGGGAGAATCATACTCCTAATGGGCATCTCCAACTTATATCCCACTTTCCAAACAAAGCTTCCCATGAACATAAAAATATCAGTAATACAGGGAAGCAAAAACCAATGGAAACAAGTTGTCATATGAAAACCGTAAAGTGGATCAAGGTCCCACACATGGGCCCAACATAGTGCATCCTTTTCCTGCATCAAATCAGAAAATAACAAGTGTTTTCGCAACCACTTCTTTTCTACCACAATCATTCTATAAGATAGGAACATGAAAGTACAAAGTGGTGTCAATGGTGCACACCAAAAATCGTGTGGCTTCCCCCACAAACCACCAATAATATAGCCAATATTAATGCTGAAATTGGCTTCAAGTACATCATAATAAAATATTCCAGAAGGGTTAATCCTCCTTGGTACAACTTGCTACTCATATAAAGTAAAGAAGTACAAAACATAATGTGAAATTATACCTTCTCCACCATGTACTTGGGACCTTGAGCTGAAATGGCTGAACCAGAAATTCTCCCTCACCTCCAAGGAGTAGGGAAGTGGATGTAACATACTCTCTATCATCATCCAAGCTATGCATCTCTCCATATGATGAAATATATCATGATGGATTCCCTCCCAAATTAAATCCTCTTCCAAAGAAAGATATGGATCAAAGTGCATGGAAAGGACGTCCTCATGTGCTGCATGTAGCAGCTTCATCTTGAGCTCTGAAGCTCTTGTCAAGAAGACTCTACCATAAGAATATATGACCACATCCTCCACCATATACCTATCATCTCCATCAAGTTCATCAAGAATCATGCAAGCATCAACATCCTTGGAGTACTCTACCAAGAATTGAAACCTCCAATATGGATCAATCCTCCTAAAAGACAGCACTGGTGATCTAAAATGTGAAGCTCTCCTCATGCTATTGTCTTCTCCTTTTACATCCCTCATGCCAAAGGCATCCTCCAAAGTATTCACCTCTTTTTAATCTAAGAGGGATAAACCAAATGTCATAATATCTCTCACCAAATCTAGATTTGGTGGCCTCCTGGGTGGAATGCCTCCATGCAATGAGACATCAATGTCAAGAGTAGACTGTATATATGGATGGGAAATATTTCCCTTGCCCTGACAGCGTGAATCAATCTTCCTCTTCCTTGCATAAGCTTTCTGAAATAGATAGGGGTGTGTGCTTTTTATCAAGTGATGCTGAACTTCCTCCCTACCTTCTCCTTCCATTTGCAATGTCCCACAATCATGCTGCTCAATGATTGTGTCTCAACCTCCATATGTGAGATCCTGGGGAACTTCTTGCAATGATGCAATAAATCCTCCTCTTGGAGCATGTGCTCCTCCTTCCTCTGCATGAGGTATTAGATATACTCTAGATGTGACAATGTTGTTTCCCCCATCCTTTTCTTCCTCTTCAATATGAATGGGAGGTAACTGCTCAATAAGAGGATCCTCTTTTGAAAAAGGAACCTTCATGCCCTCTTGCTCATAGCCATGAAACATAGATATTTCCTCTATCAAGGTGTCATGCAAGATGCGAGTTTCTCCAACAGTTTTCTGAAATGGATTTGAGTTTGTAGGTCCTTCCAACCCATGCAAAAGTTTTATTTTTTTGGTTTGATTGTTTCAGAATGTTTTCCATCAAACCTTTCAATCAATCTCTTAGTGAAATTTGAAAAAGAAGAAGTATTGACATTTTTAAATGAAAATTACTCAAACATCCACCAAGCATAGGCCTTACCTTCAAAATGTAGTGCTGCAAATCTGATGGCTTCACCTTCAGAAATTTGGTGCTACTGCAAATAGGTGTTTAACTCCTCCACCCAAGCTTTGGCTGAACAAGTTGGAGATCCATCAAAGGTAGATAGAGAAAATATTTCCATATTATGCTGCTTTATCCTCTCCACCTTGATCTTGTGGAACTCTTGGAAAGTGACATGATCTCTAAACCCTTCAGTTTGAGATTCATACTCTTGCAGAAAATTACTAAGAGTTTCCCTCCTTGGCATTCCCTTTTCTTCCATATCCCTTATAGTAGATCTGGGCATTCAACTGCGTTGTGTATCATAGGGTGTGGCTGCATGCTCACACTCCTCATCTGAAAATCTAGCGTTGGCTCTAGATACAAACTCCTTTGGAGATCCCATCTCCCTTCTCATCCTCTTCAACTCTCCTTGGATGCTCTGTATAGATTTTGGAAGAAGATTTGAGAGCCTCTCCTCCTTCCTTACTCCACATACTATAGTATTCTTGTTGTTCATCTCTTTTTTCTTGATAGCATAATGGCTTGAATGTACAGGCTGAGCCAAAATTATGCTTCGATACCACTGTAATATCCCAAAATAGGGAAAATCAACAATACTGGGAATATATTATAATATTCAAAAATTTTAGTTACAGCAATAAATCAACTCATAAAAGGTGTATGTAACACATAGCCATCATAATATAATCACAACAGCAAAACTATGTCTTCATACAATGTCTCCAAGTGGGGAAAAGCAGCAATATTAGCCCTAAAAACATTATTTCCAGCAGATTAAGTTATAAAAGTGGAAAATAACGGTTGTATCCCTTAGCATATGTATTAAGGCCCTCACATGCAAAATATTTTCAGAAACAAATCTCTTTTTATAAGTTAAACAGACCTCCCCGCCTCAAATCAGCTTAAAAGTGGCCAAATCCCATGACTTAAGTTATGAAGAATTTACTGAAGCAGTGATAGCATTATTTTCTGAGGGCTTCTACAAAAATAGGATATAAAATCATAGATCTGGAATTTTATTGAACAATATGCTAAGAAAGTAAACATCTGGCCTCAATACATTGTAAAGACAACTCGGCAAGGGTTTCTTGAAAGCTTGATGTACAAAAGTGCAAATCTGAATATTCAGCTCTGAAATAAAATAGTACCACTACAAAATTACATGATTATATCTAAATAATAAAATAGATGGATGAGAATCCATTCCTCTAGTTTTCTGGGAGAAGGGTTGGCCTGTTCCCAAGGAAACTAGCTCAAAAATAAGGGTTGGAACCCTGCTGCTCCAGCTCTATGAAAAATGACACAGTTCCTACAAGGGATTTCACTGTAGGAGATGAGGAGTACTCTAGCCAAGTGCCAATATGTTAAATGTGCTCATAAATCTTCCTATATGATCTCTCAAGAGAAGGAATGCTCCCTCTACTGAGAAATAGACTCGGAAGTGGTGTTGTGGATCCTTCACTGCAACACCCTGCAACACAACACTATATTCTACAGAAATAACGTTGTGACTGAAGAATGGTTATTGGAATCAAGCCTAGATGTGGAATAATTTAGTACAATACTCTCCCAATAGGCCTCTCAAGGGAAGAGGTGGGATTCCCGCTCGGGAACACCCTGTGCTAAACAGCACTGCAGCCCTGCCAAACAGCAAGAGGAAGTCAACTCTAAACAGACCAATGTTAAAATAATAATATCAGACATAAATAAAAAATTCTCCCATCCTTTCCATATATAGCAAGTGAACCTCTTCAAATTGGGTTCCATTCATATTTTCCACCAAGCTCATGCAAGTTGTCCTCCACTCAAACTGCACTATTCATCAAGGAGATTCAATGTAGCTAGACAACGTTGTTTACTTAGTCAAATTTGACTGAATCAACATGATCCAATCCATGTTCACACCAAAAGGTGCTCAATCCTGGTGCTTATTCTTCCTCCTTTCACATTAGGAGTGTTATTAAGAGGTTAATGGGCCTCCCAACCCATTTATTCACCTACCTAGTGATAAAACCAACTATAATATTCCATTTAGATGAAAGCTAAATTTTTGGAATATTACATACTGCTACTGATATCTTTGATCATATTCATGAATGGATAAGGCATCATTGTTTGATCAAGTTTGATATTCATGATCAACTGTTGACAGAATGGTTTACCAAATCATTTGTCAATCAAATCGTTAAGGATATTGCTATGGGGGTAGCTGTCACAAAAGAGAAAGCCATAGCTCATGCCCAGTATCTCGATTTGGTTTAATCCCATTAAACGATGTTATATGATATTTTACCAGATGCTTCACACTCGAGCTATCAGTTAGTGACCTAAAAATCTCCGGTGACACCACCGATTGGTGACGTCATTGGTTTTATTTCCCAGACTTCCTGGAAATTCTCTTCTGCTTCTAAGCAGAAATCGTCTTCTTTCTCAGATTCTATTCCTCAGAATCCTCCGAATCTTGAAAAAAATGTAGAGGTCAACGTCATTTAGTATTTTGCGACCAAAAAAACCTCTAAAGGAAAAAATAATGGAAAAGGTAAATCTAAACTTGATGCCACAAAGAAGGATTCCTCCAAACCTCACACTGATGATGGAGCTAAACATAAATCGAAGTATCATTTCCTGATATGAAATGACGAGCATTACACCAGGGACTATCCATGACGGGTCGAGGTGAGTCAATTACTGAAAGGCACTCAAGTGACTTTGGTTGTTCTTAAATAGCCATTTCCATCACAGCAGACTAAAATGGTGGAACATCCCCAATATTCCACCTCCTTTGTTTCTCAAGTATTCACGATGAATGGTGTTGCACCCATATCTATAATTACTAGTTCTAAAGGTTATTTGGAATCATTTTAGTCAGTGGGGAATAAAATCGCTCATGCTCCTACTCCTTCTCCCCCACCTGCTTATGGCCCTCTTCATATTGAAAGGCCTAGTTTTAATCTCGTTGTACAACCACCTTCTAAAGGTGTGCTTCGAAAGTCCTGGTATAATACGAACGCCTGTGCCTCTAAACACTACAATATTTTTGAGGATCTGGCTTAGGAACCTTCCTCTATGTCTGCGATAGAGGTCCTTCAAAGCTTCTTGTCACATCAGAAAGTGTTTTTATCCACTATTGGAGGATTCGATCCATCCCATTTGAGCCTTATTAATTTTGATTTGAAAAATTTTGTTCTGCGTCTCCCTCATCAACTTGCTTTGATTATCCAAGTTGATATTAATGGAAATAATATCCATCGAATAGTCATATATGAAGGTGCATCCACTTGCATCATGTTTGTCTCATGTTGGAAATCCATCGGTTATCCAACTCTTAACCACTCTCCAAACACTTTGGAATATTTTTATGGAAGGGACTCTCGTCCTTTTGGTATCCTCCTCAATTTTCCTATCATGCTGGAAGGAAAAACAGTCAAAGTGGAAGTATAAGTCATTGATGCAAAAATATACTATAATCTTCTACTTCATCGGAGTTGGACTCACACCATGTTGTGTGTTTCATTCTCTCTCTTTCATTTTCTTTTCTTCCTGCTAAAAGAAAATATTATCACTATTGATCAGTTGTCCTTTTTCGATTCCACCTCTTCAAAAAGAAATGTCCCACATGTGGAGCATACAACCAGACCTTATGAAAGTGTGGGGGTAAGGCTTTTCAAATATTTTTCCCTTATGGGTCTATTTTCTCTTCCTCGGCCGAATTTTTCTTAAGTCAATATGATCTCTACATCACCTAATCCTTGGATCATCCCTTCCATCGATCAGATTGATTAGTTCAATGATGTCATGTCATTAAGCCACGTAGAATTCAATTATTGTGAAATCATCTCAGCTTCAGGTAATGATTATGAACATGATACTTCTATAATGCATTTCGATGCGTACTCCCAATATCCCTAGATTGGTCCCTTGGACTCATCAGATACATTGAATGATACATTTCCCCCTGACGAAATTATTATGGAAATCATGTCTCTCGAAGAAATCCCCTGGAATGATACTCATCATCATTCATCATTTCTCCGGAGCCCTGGAGTAATTATGTCATGTCTTGAAAATTCCACTTCCCATGTTCTAGACGACCCACTCCCAAAACCCATGTCAGCACATGAGGTCTTCTCCAAGGGAAACATAGGAAGAATTATTGAGACAACACCTATCGACATTTCTGTGGAGCCAGGAATTTTCTAGAACATTCACATTGGGGTGACTTGCTCTCCAGATCAGGTCAAGCTCTATAACAGTCTCTTTTGAGATGTTTTTGCATGGTCCTATGAGGAAATTCTTGGCATCGATCCGAGTATAGTGGTGCATGAAATACGAATTATCCTAATGCGAAGCATGTTCATCAACAACTTCACCCTGTGCACCCTAGAAAGGCAACTGCCATAAAGGAAGAGATTGAAAAACTTCTTAATGCTAGATTTATTTATCCTATTCCACTAATAGATTGGGTGTCCAATATCGTCCTTGTTAATAAGAAGAAGGGTACCATTCACGTTTGTGTTGATTACCGAGATATCAATCATGCTTTCCCGAAGGATAACTATCCTACTCCGTTTATTGACTAGATCATCGATGAGTGCACTAGGAGTGAGATATTCTCCTTTATGGATGGTTTTTCTAGCTACAACAAGATTAACATCTTGTCGGTTGATCAATACAAGACTTCATTTATCTGTCCATGGGAACCTTTACTTATAAAAATATCCCATTCGGTCTAAAGAATGTCAGTGCCACCTTTCAACATGTGACGTCGTATGCTTTTCATGATATTAAGAACATCGTACAACCTTACCTGGATAATATTTCCACTCATTACGCTAAATTCCAGAACCATTTTTTGCACCTTCGAGAGGTTTTTATCCGTTGCTAACACTATAAAATTAATTTGAACCCACAAAAATGTGTTTTCTCGTTGAATCCGACAGACTCCTTAGGTTTTCATCTCTAAAGAAGGTATTCATCTTGATCCAGTGAAAGTCAAGGCTATCATTAATATACCCCCTCCCTCTTCTTTATCGCAATTGCAAAGTCTGCAAGGGAAAGCTAATTTCCTTCGTCACTTTGTTCCCAAGTATGTGGATCTTTCTAAGCACTTTACATGATTACTTAACCATGGGATCCCATTTTTGTGGGATGAGGTCACTCAATGCTCCTTCGATTCTTTAAAGAACATTCTTGTTAATTCCCCTTTACTACACCCCCCAAATTATCGTCGTGACTATTTCCTATATTTAGAAGCTTCCACCAACACCATTGGTATGGTGCTGGTCCAGGAAGATGATGATAGTACTGAACATGTCATCTATTACCTCAGTCGTAACCTTATGGATGCAGAGACTCGATATTCCCATGTCGAGAAACTAGATTTAGCTGCGGTGCATGTTGTTCAACGCTTTTGGCATTATATTCTTTTATGCATGAATACCATGATTGTTGACTGCATTCCTATGAATTATATTTTGACCTGTTAGTTTTTGGGGGGGAAATATTAGAAATAAATTGTCATTTTACAAGATTTTTATTTGGAATTCACTGCTGCCAAATCAAAAAAATCATTGGTTTTCACAGAATTGATATGCTCCCTTCCCTCTTCTTCTACCCCATCTGATTTCGATCAACATATCCCAGACGAGACTCCCTTTCTTATCAACACTTTTGATCCATGGTACGATGATATCATCGTACATCTCCAACCCCAAACTTTCCAATTTGAGTTGGAAAATTTTGATCGTCAACATATTCGACATCATTCTCAACCATATCATATCATTGGGGATACTTTATATCACATCGGTGTAGACTCGGTTCTTCATCATTGTCTAGCTTTCAAAGAGGCTGAGAGAGTGCTAAAAAACTTCCACTCTGGGGCCTGTGGCAATCATATATCTGGATATGATACTGATCAACAAATCCTTCATGCTATTTTTTTCTGGCCTTCTATTTTCAGGGATTGTATTTTGACCATTTGTAAATGCCATGCTTGCCAAATTTACCAGTGGACGATGCATGCCCTACCTGCACCCTTACACCCAGTTGTTACCATTGACCCATTCGCTAAATGGGGCATTGACTTCATGACATGTAACCCTCAGTCAAGTGGGGGGCATGCCTATATTATCATTGATGTTGATTATTTAACCAAATAGGCCGAGGAAATTCCTACATATTTCGCTGACAGTAAAAATTCGGCTCAATTTCTCTTCAATCATGTTATCGCTCGATTCAGTGTCCCTCGAGCCATTGTCACCGACCATGGCTCTCATTTCTTCTATTATATGATGGGTGATTTGACATCTCATTTGGGCTTGTGTCACGATAGCTCAACTCTGTACTACCTTTAGGGAATGGCCAAGTTGAAGAAGTTAATAAAGTCTTGGTTATTATGCTTCAATGTACTATTGGGATGCATAAGTCAAATTGGCATCTCATGCTTTTCTTAGCTCTCTAGGCCTATCAAATTATGCATAAGTCACTCCCTCCTTGGCGCACCTAGAACTCGTTAAGAATAATTGTCACACACTCTCATTCACTCATCTCCATGCATTTGAAAGTAGTTCTCCCTTGTTATTCCTTGGAACTCCATAACACTTCCTGGAATGTGTTTGCACACCTTATCACCTGACACATCTTGGCATGTTTCCTTAGCCTCTAGCATGCCTTAGCACTTCTTAACATACCTTGTTACTGCCTCCTTAGCACACCTAGAAGTCACTAACACTTCCTATCACAATATCTTAATCAATTATTTGCATGCATTGTTTTCCCCTAGTCCTCCCTTGTGTGTCCCTAGGACTCCCTAACACTTCCTAGCATGTGTTGGCACACCCTCACACTTGGCACATCTTGGTCACATACCACTCTGGCACACTAGCATGACTTAGCACTTCCTAGCACACAATGTCACTCCCTCCTTAACACACCCGAAACTCGCTGACACTCCCCATCACACACTCTTATTCATTTATTTCCATGCATTTTGACATAGTTCTCCCCTCTGTTTCACTGGACCTCGCTAACACTCAGCACACATTGGCACTTGGCACATCTTTGTATGCTTCATTAACACTCTAAGATGCCTTCGAACTATCTAGCATATCTTTTCACTCCTTCCTTAGAAAAACTGGAACTCCATAGAATGTCCTATAACTCCCTGACACGTATTGGCTCTTAGAACTTGGTGGCACTTCACAATTATTGGCATGTGTTTGGATGCCCTACAATGCCTTGGCATGGTTTAAGATAAAATTTATTTCAGATAAATTATCACAATTAAGAGAGAAGTAATAAAGGATGAATTTTTACTTAAGACACACTACCAGTTAGCCCTTGCATGTATTGGCACTAGTGTTGGTATGCCTAGTATGCCCCTCTTGAAAAGGTAAGGTCTTAAATTATTAACCCTCATATGTGTTCATTTATTTTCATTTTAACTTGGTGTTCCCTTTTTTCTTCTAGCACTCCTTGACAGGTGTTCACATGTAATATTCCTAGATTAACATGCAGCTAATAGGAATATTAATTTTTCTTTTAAAATCTAGTTAGATGAATAAATGGGCAAGGAGGCTCATAAGTTTCTTAAGTAGGAATAAAATCCCTCATAATGTGAAAAGGGGTCATGTAATAACCAGATCAAGCATCCACATATGTGAATAGGGTCTAAAATGTGTGGAATAATACAAGTTTGACCAAGTCAACAACATTATTATATGAGGAAGTGGATCTTAAATAAAGACAACTCAATGTAAATGAAGATCAATCTAGCTAGCCAAAATGAAGACACCTTGAGTGTGAAAGGAGACAAGGCATGAAGATCCAGTCAAGTTGATCTAGTCAAGATTGATCTATTCTTGATTGAATAAATAAATAAAAATTGTAAATATATGAGCAATACTAATGGAGACAGCGTAATTTTGGTGGAGGAGCCTTTGCATGGAAGCAACCTCATAATGGGGTGGGGACCCTTGGTGAGGAAGCTCATCAAGTATATAATGGAGGGGATGAAAAACATATTGGCATGATTGAAGAATATATTTTTTATGTGGTCTATTTATACTCTTGTATTCTTTGTCTGTTTAGCTAATTTTTTTTCACTGTTTAGTGCAAGGGTTTTCTCATGCAGGAATTCTCTACTCTTTCTTGGAGATCTTGTTTAAGAAATCTAAGGGGAGGTTTCTGAGCTGCATTTTCCCACTATCTGGTGTTAGGCTAAGAATTTACCTTCAGCAACAATTTATTCCCTTGCAGAACTACATTATTGCTTAAGGTGTTGCAATGGGAGGGATTAAAACCCCACTTATATGAGCTAGTTTCCCAGGAGGAGGATCATCCTTTTTCCCGGAAAGGTAGTAGGAGAGTATACAGCCATTTCTTTGCATGTTCAGCCATTTTTATGCAGATATTTAGCTATACATCATGATTCAACCATAGATCTACAATAGTTATTTCATGTATATCATTTTTGTCAACAAACCCTTGCTGAGTTATCTTGGGTCTATGTAAAAGAGAATAGATCTCTGTTTTTTTAGCATTATTGATTAATATATGAGAAAATATATTTTTGCTATATATTTATAACTATAAAACTCATTAGAGTGTGTATTCACTCTATGCATTAATTACTGTATTGCAAGAGTCCTGGGGTTTCATCATTTTTAAGTTGTTTTGAGCATGGGAGGCATGTTTAAGTAGGAAAAAGACATTCATTTCTGGTTTCCTTTTAGATGTAGTTGATATAATGTTAGATCTAATGGATCCATGGGCTTAATTTGTCTATTAATGCTTATATTTCAGAAAAATTCATTTTTCATGCATGTATTGTTGTATCTCTAATTTTGGGATATTATAAAATATTCCCAGTTGCTGATTTTCCTTATTTTGGGATATTATGGTGGTATCAGAGCATAATCTTGGCTCAGCCTGTGTTATTCATAGATCATGGAGTATTCTTATGGGGAGGATAATATCTCCAAGACAAGTCAAAGCAAAACCTTATTTTCTAGAGAGAAGAGGTTCTCAAAACTTCTCTTTCAAAATCTACAAGGTAGAAGCAAAGACATCAAAGAAATGAGGAGGGAAAGACATGGAAGTCCCTGAACAAGATCTATAAGATATATACATGAGGGGAGCTCTAATTCCTCATATTATGGGTGTGAGCATTCAGCCACATAATCAGATCTACAACACTCTATCAACCACTTTTTCATGAGAAAGAAGAAGGAGAAAGGAGATGTGCCACAGAAGGAGACTCTTGTTGATTATTTGCAAAGAGTATAAAGCTCAATCCAAGGAGTTCAAATATCACTTTAACTTCCAAGGGTTTTGCAAGATCAAAGAAGGAAGAAACACAAGGGGCAAGCAACATGGTGTGCGTAGATTCTTTCTATCTACTTTTGATGGATCACCTAAATGTCCAGCTGGGGCTTGGGTGAAGGAGCTAGACACCTATGTGCAACAACATCAAGTTTTAGAAAATGAAGCCATCAAAGTAGCAGTGCTACATCTTGAGGGTAAGGCTTATGCTTGGTGGTTGTTGGAATCGTTTTCCTTAAAGAATGCAAATACACCTACTTATGCAAATTCCATTAGAAGAATAGTGGAAAGGTTTGAAACATCTTCCATGGAATCTATCAAACCAAATCAAACAAAACTTTTGCATGGGTGGGGAGGATCCATAAATTCAGCTCCATTTCATCAAACCATTAAAGGCAATGGAAACTTTTATGATATATTTACAAGGGAAAATCCCCATTGCATGAAGATCTTTCTTCTCAAGAGGAAGACATGGAGATTCGTCCTTCAAAATAAGACCAAGATCTAAGGTATCTTATTGATGATGAGGCATTTTCAACTATTGAAGAGGAGGAAGAGAAGGACGGAGATGATAACGCAGTGATGAAAAGAGCACATCAAGTACCTCATGAAGAGGGAGATGGAGCACTTTCTCCAAGAAGGGAAACTCTTGCACTTTTGCAAGGAGTTCAAAAGAATCTCACATATGGAGATTATGGCACAATCCATGTGCATCCTATGCCATCATTATCAAATGGTGAAATCTTGAAGATAGAAGAAGATAAATGGGAGGGCAAGCATCACATGATGAGGAGAATGCACCCCTCTTTATTTCAGAAGGTTGATACCCAAAGAAGGCAAGAGGATCTATGCAAGCAAGGCAAGGAAAAATATGTCCACATACATATACATCCTACTCTATGCCTTGATGTCTCTTTTCATGGAGGCACTCCACCAAGAAGACCTCCTGATTGGAGAAATACTAAAGTGTTCTCTCAACTATGGGAAACATTTACATACTTGGCTAAGGAAGAAGCATTGGGATAAGTTAGCACGGCGCAAAGAATCTTCCATGGATTCAAGGGAGAGAACAACAATTTTCTGAAATGGACATTGCTATCTCCAACTCAGCTATTTGCACTAAAAAAAGAGAATTCAGAAATCTATGATGGAATGGACATGATGTCACATGGAAACTCCATATCTTTGGGCCAGCCAATGATATTTTCACTCATGAAAGAGATTTCTGAACATGACAAGAGGATATAAACACTCTTGTTATTAGTGTAACCCCTTTATTGTTATTATTGTACCCTTGTAACCCCCATTTTGTTATTATTGTGCCCTTAAATTATTATTGTTAGGTCAGCTAGGATTACATTATGGCCCACTAGGATTACATTATGGCCGCATGGACTCCTATATATAGAAAGAAGGTTTTGTAAATTGTATCATCCAAGAATTTTTCATTTATGTAATGTATTGGAGGTTTCCCCCTTGAAGTGGCTCATTTATAAGGCGTTGATATCTGTTTTCTTCTATTTTTGGAGCTGGTTGCACAACATTTGGTATCGGAGCTTTGGATTCTAGGGTTTTGCTGCTCCAAATAGGTCATCGTGGCATTTTCGCTATAACGTTTTTTCTACGAAGTTTCAGAAGCTGAAATTTTTAGGGTGCGAATCCAAAATCCTGAGGAAGAGCTTCTAAAAATTTCAGAGTTTGGTTCGCAATATTTTCGGAGATATTATCTATGGACATTAGGTCTTTTTTCAGGATCCTAAACAGGGCATCGTGGCATTTTTGCTATAAATATTTTTCTACGAAGGTTAAGAATCTGAAATTTTTAGGGTACGAATTTGAAATCCTGAGGAAACTCATCAAAAAATTTTAGAGCTTGATTCACAATATTTTTGGAGATATGATCTGTGGAAGGTGGTGCTTTTCCAGGCTCCTGAAATTCATCTCAAAGAGGTGATCGTGGGAAAATTTCAATAACTCTCTCTCCGAGCATCGGATTGGAGTTCCGTAAAATTTGGTTGCAAGAAAATGGAATTTAGTTTCTTGGCTATCAATTTCAGAGGAGAAGGATGAAACAATGACACGTGGAAATTCGTACAAGTTCACTCTACTGAACCAGTCCATAATTAGGTCATTGTGGGAGATTGGACATAACTTTGTCTTGGAGAATCCAAATCAGGTCAAACCTATGGCATTAAAAATATAATTCATAGGGATACTTCAGTGCTGAATTTCAGATATTGAAGAGCCACAATCACAGATATAATCAAATTTCAATATCGAGCTCTTGAAAAAAAAAAAAAAGGTGTGTATTTTTTTCCGAATTGCATAAGTCTTGTTTGAAAAATCAATTTGAATTGATTCCAAGGGCATATTGTAGAATAGATATCAGTATTGGGTTCTAAAAAGTGCCCCGTAAAAATAATTCAACACCCATTAAGCCTTTAGACGGCTCTACTATGACTCATGAAGATGGAGAATTGCAACATGATCTATCAAAATTACAAGAGAAAGTGCACCAAATTTCGCTCTCGCAACGAGCAGAAAAAAATGAAATGGAAGTTTTGAAGAAAGGCATGGAAGAAAATATGGATGGTGTGAAGAATAATGTGGATGGTTTGAAGAAATACATGGAATCTAAGATAGATGAAATGGAAGCTAGCATGGAATCTAAAATGGAAAACATGAAGAATGATCTAAAAGCAGACATAGAAGGTTTGACAAAGTTGATACCAGAAATGTTTCCTAATGGTGAAAATATAGTAGAGGAAACTCATGATGAGAACAAAATAAATGTTAATCATGATTTCATAAACTCTAATTTTGGTGGGAAGAACCACCATATTCCAAAAATGGATATGAGAAATTTTGATGGAAAGGATTATGTAACAAGGATACTACAGATGGAGCAATATTTTGATCTCCATAATGTGAAAAACACACAAAAGGTACACATTGCAACTTTACATTTAGAAAAAATGCATTTATATGGTATCGATGGCTTTGCTCCCGTAAAAAAATTGTCACTTGGTCAATTTTTATGGAGGAAATGATAGCACATTATGAGGATACAAAGAGCAAGACCCTCTTTAGCCAATTGATAAATCTCAAACAAAAGGGTTTAGTGGGGGAGCACATTGAGGAATTCCAAAAATTTAATATAAGGGTAACTTATATTCCAGAGGAACACAGGATTGATCTCTTCATACGCACTTTAAAGGATAACATCCAACATGAAGTTTGCATTTTGGAACCTGATTCATTGGAGAAGGCATTCAAGTTGGCAAGAAAAATTGAATGTAAAATTATGGCGACAAGGAAGCCTACCACTCACTTCTATAAAGAAGGAAGTGTTTCTACGCCTAGATTTCCACAACCTACAAGGTTGACACCAAAAAAATTCGAAGAAAAAAGAGCAAAATGGCTTTGCTACAGTTGTGATAGCAAATACACTAAAGGTGATAAGTGTGCTGAGAAGAAATTATTTTACATAGATTGTGAAGAGGAAGAAGAAAATGAACAAGAAGAGGATATACACCAGGAACTAGCCCTAGAAGAGGAAGAAATGAATCCAACCATATCGTGTAATGCACTGGCAGGAATTACCACTCCTCAAACTCTAAAGATAGAAGGACATATCAAGAAGAAAAAGGTAATACTGTCGATTGATTCAGGTAGCACCCATAATTTTATTCATTCTAAGGTAGCCAAGGAATTAAATTGTTTCCTATACCCAGCACCAAAATGTCAAGTGACGGTGGCAAATGGAGGAACTATAAATTTCTCTGGAAAATGCCATAATATCAAGCTAACCATGGGGGAATATGTATTGACTAGTCCAATGCTTTCCATTCCTATGGGAGGTTCTGATGTTGTACTAGGAGTATAATGGTTATAATCTTTGGGGACGGTAGCTTTTAATTTTCAATAACGTTTCTCGAAATTTTTTTCAGAAGGAAAGGAAGTCGAAGTACGGGGTATTGCAGGGAAGCCGGGAAAGATAATAAGCTCTAATGTCATGAAAAAGCTTCTAAAGAAAGAACAACGAGGTGTAATTGCACAATTATGCTCACTAGAAGTTCCAACATCAAAATTATCTATTTCTGCAGATCTCCAACAAGTCTTGGACAATCATTCCAAGGTGTTTGAAACCCCCAAAGGACTCCCACCTATTCGTGATCATGATCATGCTATCCATTTGATTCCAGGAAGTGTTCCTCCAAACATCAGGCCTTATAGATATCCTTACGTCCAAAAGAGTGAAATTGAATGTATGATTGCAGAAATGTTAGAGGCAGGTATAATTCAACCTAGTCAAAGTTCTTTCTCTACTCCTGTAGTATTGGTACATAAGAAGGATGGATCATGGTGAATGTGTCCGGATTATAGGGAGCTCAATAATCTCAACATTAAAGATAAATTTCACATTCTTGTGATTAATGAATTACTAGATGAATTACATGGAGAAATTTATTTTACCAAGTTGGATCTTCGTTCAGGATATCATCAAATTAGAATGAAGACTGAAGATATTCCAAAATCAACATTTTGAACTCATGAGGGTCATTATGAATTTTTGGTCATGCCTTTTGGCCTTACCAATGCACCTTCTACATTTCAAGGGTTGATGAATTCCATTTTCAAACCCTTCCTTAGAAAATTTGTGCTGGTATTTTTTGATGATATACTAATCTACAACAGGTCTTGGAAGGATCATGTTGAACATGTTGACATGGTGCTCAAACTATTGCAGGAGAAACAATTATATGCAAAAATATCCAAATGTTTCTTTGGAGTACAAGAGGTGGAATATCTGGGTCATATTGTATCTCACGAGGGTGTTAAAGTAGACCCTAAAAAAATTAAAGCCATTAAGGAATGGAAATTCCCCACAACCTTAAACTAGTTGCGAGGATTTCTCAGGTTAACAGGGTATTATCGCAAGTTTTTTAAGAATTATGGGAGAATAGTAGCACCTCTGACAACATTATTGAAGAAAGATGCATTTTCATGGACTCCTGAAGCAACTAAGGCCTTTGAACATCTTAAAGAGAAAATGTGCCTAGCACCGGTCTTAGCTACACCAGACTTCACAAAAACCTTTATTGTGGAATGTGATGCCTCAGGAAATGGAATTGGTGCTGTTTTAATGCAGGAAGGAAGACCCATTACTTTTGAAAGTCGTCCAATCAAAGGAAAGTATTTACGAAAACCTATTTATGAGAAGGAAATGTTAGAAATACTGCATGCACTAAAGAAATGGAGAACTTACCTAATGGGAAGACACTTCAAGGTAAAAACTGATCATGATAGTCTTAAACACTTTTTGGAACAAAAACTATCTTCACAAGAGAAGAAAAAATGGGTCATAAAGATGTTGGGTTATGACTTTGAAATAATCTACAAAAAAGGAAAGCTAAATGTTGTTGCAGATGCACTCTCAAGAAAGAATGAAGAGGTGGAAGCATTGCTTTGTGCCATTTCTATTATCCAACCAGATTGGATAACCGAAGTAAGAGATGAATGGAAGAAGGACAAAGATGTATGGGCACTCATTCAAAAGTTGCAGCAATATCCTAGTACATCTAATACATTTAGTTGGAAAAATGATTCCTTATGGTACAAAGATCGCTTATATCTTTGTAAGAATTCCCAACTAAAACAAAAGATTCTTTTGGAATTGCACACTTCTCCTTTAGGAGGACACTCAGGATTTTTAAAAACTTACCACAGGGTGAAGAAAGAATATTTTTGGGATGGCCTTAAATCTGATATTCAAAAGTTTGTGGCGGAATGTTTGGTTTTCCAGCAGAATAAAGTGGAAACAATTAAGACCCCGGGACTTCTACAACATTTATCCATTCCAAGTCAACGTTGGGAGGAGATTTCAATGGATTTTATCACAGGTTTACCTAAGTCCGAAGGAAAGAGTGCCATCATGGTGGTAGTTGATAGACTTACCAAGTATGCACACTTTTGTGCATTATCTCATCCATTTAAAGCAAGTACAGTTGCTACTACATTTATGGACAAAATTCAAAAGTTACATGGAAGCCCAAGGGTTATTGTGAGCGACAGAGATCCCATTTTTACTGGAAATTTTTGGACGGAGTTATTTTCTTGTTTGGGTACTCAATTAGCTCATAGCTCATCTTATCATCCTCAATATGATGGTCAAACCGAGATAGTAAATAAATGTTTGGAAGGATATCTTCGTTGTTTTGTATCTGATAAACAAACACAATGGGTCAAGTGGTTACCTCTCGCTGAATGGTGGTATAACACTTCCTTCCATACTGCAGCAAAGATGACCCCATTTATGGCACTTTATGGATATCATCCACCATCTATCACATCATCTTTAAGGGAAAATTCAAAGGTTCAAGTAGTGGAAGATCACATCGAGCATCAGCAAGAAGTTCTCCAATTCTTAAAGGATAACCTAAATTTGGCACAAAATCGAATGAAACAACAGGCAGATCAACATCGCAGCGAGAGAAGTTTTGATGTAGGAGATTGGGTATTTTTACGGCTACAACCATACAAAAAATGTCCCTCAAGCAAGCTAAGAAGGATAATAAATTATCGCCAAAGTACTATGGTCCTTACAAGGTGTTGCAAAATATTGGTACTATGGCATACAAATTGGAGCTTCCTGCTTCTTCGCGAGTGCATCTAGTTTTCCATGTTTCATGCTTAAAAAAGGTTATAGGTGAAAATCTTCCAGCTCAAACAATATTGACAAAACTTTATGAGGAAGGAAAAGTCATATTGGAACCTGAAGTGGTCACAGAAACAAGAACTCGACAGCTACGGAATCGATCAATTTCAGAGTATCTCATCAAGTGGAAGAACTTACCCACTGAAGATTCTACATGGGAGGATGAGAAGTTTATACAGAAGCACCCAGAGCTACTCAAGCGTTGAGGACAACACTTTTTGAAGGAGAGGGGCATGTTAGGTCCCTATATTACTAGTATAGTCCCTTATTGTTATTAGTGTAACCCCCTTATTGTTATTATTGTACCCTTGTAACCCCCATTTTGTTATTATTGTGCCCTCAAATTATTATTGTTAGGTCGGCTAGGATTACATTGTGGCCCACTAGGATTACATTATGGCCACATGGACTCCTATATATAGAAAGGAGGTTTTGTAAATTGTATCATCTAAGAATTTTTCATTTATGTAATGTATTGGAGGCTTCCCCCTCGAAGTGGCTAATTTATAAGGCATTGATATCTGTTTTCTTCTATTTTGGAGCTGGTTACACAACATGATCTATGCAAGGAAGGAAAGGACAAATCTGTCCACATACATATACATCCTGCTCTATGCCTTGATGTCTCTTTGGATGGAGGCATTCCACCAGGAAAACCTCCTGATTGGAGCAAGACTAAAGTGTTCTCTCAACTATGGGAAACATTTACATACTTGGCTAAGGAAGGAGCCTTGGGATAAGTTAGCACAGTGCAAATAATCTTCCATGGATTCAAGGGAGAGAACAACAATTTTCTGAAATGGACATTGCTATCTCCGAATCAGCTATTTGCGCTAAAAAAGGAGAATTCAGAAATCTATGATGGAATGGACATGATGTCACATGGAAAATCCATATCTTTGGGGAAGCCAATGATATTTTCAGTCATGAAAGAGATTTATGAACATGACAAGAGGATATCAACACTCTTGCATGCATGGGCCAAATTGAGGAAGTTTTGGAAGGAAAAAAAAAATCAAGGAGAGGTTGACTTCCATTTGCTTCAATCCTGTCTTGAGCAAGATCAGCTACAAGAGAGACAACAAAATAAAATTTATAGTACTCAAACATGTGACTTTGGCATCGAGTATGACAAAGAAGAGAGACATGTTATGACAGGGGCTGCATTTCATATTTCTACAACACTGTCATTGTTGGGAAGCCTAGATCCTTATTGGGAGTCCCAAATCTTGATGCAATATTCCAAGATCCTCTTCACATGTAAGGTTCTTGATGTAAAAGTGATGGATGGGAGGTATAAAGTAGTTTATGGAGTCATATGTTGTCATGATTAGATCTGTCTTACTAGATATTCCAAGCTCAAGGAGAAACTACTTAATGTAGCGTATGAAATCTTGCTTTCTAAACCCACTGGTTTCATTAGAACATGCCATACTATCTTAGATGGATTCATGTGGGTGAAATTCAAAGAGGAGATGCACTCTTATATGAGGAAGTGCATGGATCATGTTTTGGTTAAGGAGGAACATAGCTCTTGGGAAGAGTCATCATTTTCACCTCCTTTTTCATTAAGTGTAAGAAGGAGCTCATCCATGAGTTACCTCATTGATTTGAATCAAGTATATGGTGAAACTTGTATTTCTAAACATCATAATGTATCTACTATATGATTGTATTTTATTAATACTCATGTGCAGGGCTTTGCTCCATGATGAGGCACATTTCCTTATGGGCTTCATAGGCCACTTTGGGCCATGGCCCATGAAAAATGATGATGTTGGTCATTCCTTGGAAGATCTTGGAGAGATGATGTACTCTTCATGGTGTGACTCATCAACACCAACCATCATACACCTTCTCCAAACATGCAAGAAGGATGGCGCAGCAAAAACGTGTTGGGGAAGGCACCTGGGGGAAGAAATTTCCCACATTTTTTGCATTACATGTTTCAAGGGGAGCATGGGAAAATATATGGCTACCATAGTAGGTCACTTGTCTCTTTATGAGGTAGGCCATATGATTGTTTGGAGCACTTGGGACATACCTCTCATGAGTATTTGGGACGATCTTTTCTATGAATTACCAAGCTGGGAGGTGATTCATTTCCTTTGGATGATAGCATGGAGATGGGAGTCTTTCGTTGATGATGAAATTCCCCATGACTGTCATCATTTCTATCTTGAGGAGGCCATTGATCAGCAAAAAAATTTCCATATAGACCTTCCTTTCTTTCATGATGATAGCCATTTGGTTATCCACCAAAGGCCAACTTGCACACTTGGGAGGAACCATTGGGAGACAGAATTATTTCAGAACATCTAAAGCAATGGTGGAGACTAATGGAGGAAGAGGGGAGATTTTGCAGCACCCTTGCAGTTTCTTGAGGACCAGAAACATTTGGGAGGGGAAGATTGTAATATTCCTAAATTAGCATGCAGCTAATAGGAATATTAATTTGTCTTTTAAAATCTAGTTAGATGAATAAATGGGCAAGGAGGTCCATAAGTTTCTTAAGTAGGAATAAAACCCGTCATAATGTGAAAATGGATTATGTAATAACTAGATCAAGCATCCAAATATGTGAACAAGATCTAAAATGTGTGGAAAAATTCAAGTTTGACCAAGTCAACAACATTATTATATGAGGAAGTGGATCTTAAATAAAGACAACTCAATGTGAATGAAGATCAATCTAGCTAGTCAAAATAAAGACACCTTGAGTGCGAAAGGACACAAGGCATGAAGATCCAATCAATTTGATCCAATCAATATTTAATAAATCAAACATCATTGTAAATAGATGAGCAAGACTAATGGAGGCAACGCAATTTTGGTGGAGGAGCCTTTCCATGGAAGCAACCTCATAATGGGGTGGGACCTTTGGTGAGGAAGCTCATCGGGTATATAATGGAGGGCATGGAAACCATATGGGAATGATTTAATATTATATTTTGCATGTGGTTTTTTTAGACTTCTTTCATTCTTTGGCTGTTTAGCTAAGTTTTTTGCACTGTTTAGTGCAAGGGTTTTCTCATGCGGGAATTCCCTACTCTTTCTTGGAGATCTTGTTTAAGAAATATAAGAGGAGATTTTTGAGCTACATTTTCCCACTATCTAGTGTTAGGATAAGTATTTACCTTTAGGAACAATGCAGTCCCTTCCAGAATTGCGTTATTTCTTAAGGTGTTGCACTGGGAAGGATTAAAACCCCACTTATATGAGCTAGTTTTCCACGAGGAGGATCAACCTTTTTCCTGGAAAGCTAGTAGGAGAGTATACAACCATTTATTTGAATGTTCAGCCATTTTTATGTAGAGCTTCAGTTATACAACATGAGTCAGCCATAGATCTGCAGCAGTGATTTCATGTATATCATTTTTTTCAAGAAACCCTTGCCGGGTTATCTTGGGTCTATGTAAAATAGACTAGATCTTTGATTTTGAGAATTATTGATTAATATATGAGAATATATGTTTTGTCTCTATATTTTTGAGTATAAACCTCATTATACTAGTAGTCACTCTATGCAGTAATTTACGTGTTGCAATAGTCTTTGGGTTTCATCATTTTTAAGTTGTTTTGAGCATGGAAGGCATGTTTAACTAGGAAAAAGACATTTGTTTCTGATTTCCTTTCAGATGTGGTTGATATAATGTCATATATAATGGATCTTTTGTACAATTCAGCCCCTCCATTCAAATTTTTTCCAAAGTCTCCTCTTTCCCCTTTATCGTTGCCCTTTCCCGAGCTGGAAATACATTGAAAAAGGCTAAAAATCCGCTCTTTAAAGTCATAAAAGGCCTAGCTCCTTTCTCCCCTAGCTCCGCGTCTCCTTTCATCCATACAGCCAAGCCACTGCCCCTTAGAGGGTTTACCGCAAATCGCATGATCGCGCTATCGCACTTTCCCCCCATCGCATATCCGCCCCATCGGAAAAGCGCAGCTTCCCGTTCATGCCAATCTCCGTCATCGCACTTTTCGTTTTTGCGATCTGTGCTTGACCAGTCACACCCATCGTAGAGCGCAAAGCGCAGTTTCTTGTTACCCCATCGTTTCCCCATCGTACTTTCTCCACTTGCGAGTTTGCGATGTGCGCTCTGGGTCCCACTTCCAAAGCCTTTGCTCCAGTGTCTTGTCATGTTTTCCTTCGTAACTTCCACGAAGGTTAATCTTTGAGTCTTCGTGCCGTTAGCATTTTTCCGCCATTTTCCATCATCTTCCCACATGTCATTCGCTTTTCCCTCCACTATTCACATATTTCGTTTATGTGTTGCGTTTCAGTGTTTTGTTTGATGTCTTTGCCTCGTGCACTTATCGTCGTCCTGCTGCATTACCCCATTTTCACTTCTCATCCCTCCGTTGTTCCTCTGTGTTTTTCGCCACCCCGCGTCATCTCATCATCCTCTCAAATCTGTGCCACCACTTCCGTTAACCTCACTATGTCCACTATCTTTTTGATTAGTTTTATTCAATAGGCTTTTATTTTTGCAGGACCTTGTTGTGGGAACGAAATTGGCGGAAAGGATCTTGGAGTCACTATGATGTGACCCCCATTAAAGAAAGATATTTCAATCTATAGAACCCTCCAGAGAAAATCAAAAAGGAGAATTTGGGTAGATGAAAACATTAATGCAGCAGCAGATTATTAATGAAGGAGCAATGAATTCAGCGTCCGGCATGAAAAGTTTCAAATTCAAATTCAAAATTAGATGGCCGAAAGTACCATGTACAGAAACAGGCGCCTCAAGGTTTAATTGCCGCACATCTTCCTCCTCCAGCAAAGAGCAAAATATTTACATATTTTACTATCTATTGTCTTGTTTATAAGTAGATTTTCATTTTCAGCACTCATTTCTAGGAATAAGTTGTAAATTACAGTCATTTATGTTCAGTCATTCATAATGTGGGCGCGAATGTTTTCCGCCACCTGTTTCAAAATAAGTCATTAAATGTTCTCCATCTACCTCCTCCTCTAGAATTCTCTATCTCTCCTATAAAAGCTAGAAAGAAAGACATTGTAAGGGTTCCATATTTCTATCAGTAGACTGTGCAGCGAAAAGGCTTCTATATACATCTTGTAATATTTATATATGAAGGTTCAGAGCCCGTAGGGTCTCAGTGAGGAGGAGTTATAGCTGTAATGAGGATTTTGGTCTTTGGTATCTCACAGTATGTAATTTTCTCTTATGTGTTAATACAATATCTCATTTCATGCTATTTATCTTCTTGTATCATGTTCGAGAATGCGAGTGGCTCACTAGTTTGCAGTAAGGATTCATCCTTGTTGATGCCCTTTCTGGAATTAGTCAAGCGCTTTAAATAGGCCTAGTCATGATATACTGTTCCATGTTCACCTTATCCATATTTTCTGCTATATTAGTTGTCTTAGGAGGGTGCTTTTAAAATGCCAGGATTGTGTATGGATTCTTGAATTGGCAAGCCCATGCATGGTTTTGTTGTATATCTGGGTATCAGTCTAATGTCAACTGGTATTCTCTTATTATTCCTCTCATTGGATCCACACTCCGATATTTGATTTCTGTGGCATATTATTTGAACTTGCCCTCTTTACAGTAAGCTGTCTCTTAACTGTCTAATGCCTTTGTATTGGAGTTTTTCATGATGTATATACACTATTCTTATCTTTGTATTAGCTTCTGAGAGAGATTGGTCCCGTTTATACTAATTTCCTTGTTCAACAAGAGATAGTAAGAGAGCTTTTGGATTGACAACCCAATCTATATGATGAGCTCCTTTCTATATTAAGATGTCCTAGGCACTGGTCTATGGCAACTCTAGAATGTCTCTAGGGGGTGACAAAATTGTCCACAACATCTTTATGGCGTCGTTGCCGAGGATCGAATTCAAGAATATCAGTTTCCCTGGGCCCCGAGAAATTGTTTTAACTCTCTAATCAGGTGAGCATAGAGAGTTGAAGAGTTGCATACCTCTCACCTTGGCGACTCCACTGCTTTTATTTGATAAAATTATTGGTAGTCCTGGCTCCCTGCAAGCCACATTTGAGGTCAGATACATCTCAGTCTAAAGAATCTTACATGTCTGACCCAGAGAAGATCATTGATAAAAAAGTTTGGAAGGAGAGGAAGTCAGTTCGTGCCGAAAACCCTGAATATTCCGTTGAAGATTATCCACCCTCTTCTTCTCAAGAAATCAGAACAGAAAATCCCGAGTTTCACTCAGAAACTCCACGTAGAGGAAGTACCTGGATTGAAGAAGATTCTCACCCTACTCTCGAGGCTGAGGAAATCAAATAAGTCACAAAGGTAGTTGCTGTTAACCGTGAACTATTCCCATCCACACCTCAGGCTTCTGTGCAATATATTCCCATTGTTATTCATACTCCACTTCCTCCTACTCCTCTCCCTTCATTTGTACCTCATATTTTTGCACAACCCCCACCTCCTCCAATGGCCAACATTCCTGCTTTTCTATTGAACAAATATGCCCCACTGGCCTTACCCCAAGTGCTAAATGATATGCCACAGGATTATTTGAAGATTCTGCCGAGATTTAATGGAGAAAATGAAATTGATGCTCAGAAACATCTCGAGACTTTCTGCTCTTTTGCAGAAAACTTAAATGTTGAACATTTGGATGTGGTCTTGAGATTGTTTGTGCAGTCTTTAGAAGGTGAAGCCAGAAAATGGTTTAAGACATTGGGAAATCATTCTGTGACCACCTGGGACCAGATGGAGAATACTTTTCTCAGGAAGTGGGGGGAAAAGAAAGATCATGATCAATGTCTTACTGAGTTTAATACTTTGAAGAAGAAGCCTAATGAAGGAGTGTCAGAGTTTATTAAAAGATTTAACAAATTGTATTTGAGCCTGCCTCCTGAAATGAAGCCCCATGAAGCTGCTGCCAAGATAATTTTCATAGCAGCCTTTGATTTGGATTTTGGATTCTCATTGAGAGAAATAAAACCTGCCACTTTAGATGATGCACAGTCAGACGCTCTGGAGCTAGAAGCAAACTTTGCCTCTACTGGGAAATTAAAGGGAAAAGCTGAACAAGATACTAGGAGGAGAGGCAAAGAAGAGATTTCTACTTCTAATCAAGATAAGGATTCAGACAAGATGGATGAAATAAGAAAAATGATAAAGAAGATGGTCAAGCTTGAAATAGAAGCTAAAAATGCAGCTCCCAAGAATTTTTACAATGCTCCCAATAGAGGATACAATCCCCAGTATAGAAGACCACCGTTGCAGATATTGCCAAGAGAAACAAAGGAACAACAAGACCAGGTACCTCATCCCTTGTACCTGGAAGGTCCAGCAGAAGACTCCACTGAAGATGCCACCTATCAGTTAGAGGAGCCACCTCAGAAAGAAACACCTACTCAGAAGGAATTAGCAACAAAGAAAATCATAGAAAAAGGTAAGAACCCTCTAAATGTTCCCCCGCAGTCTAATGATCAGATTCCTTCTTCTTCAAAAATATTCAGTCCTCTTAATGTTGAGTCAGTGTCGAAAGAAATTAAATCTTCAGCTGAAAATAAAGAATTTAAAGAAGTTGTAATAGAAAAGCCCCCTTATGCTTTTAATTTACAAAAAGAACTTGAAAAAATTAAGATTCTAGTCCCCCTGACTAAACTATTAAAACAGCCTGTATATCAGTCTCAAGTTACTTCCTTCATACTTCCTCCTGAAATACCAGTCGTACCTGACAGTTTAAACCTTCAAGAAGAAAGACCCATGGTAGTCTTTGGCCCACATGTCGAGGAAAAATATCCTTCTACGCCTCCTTTTTATGTCTCCCTAGTCATCCATGACCTGCTATTACACAATTGTATGTTATATTCTGGGGCTTCCCATAATCTTATGCCTTTATCTGTCATGGAGCAATTAGGGCTGCAAATTACAAGACCATACAAAGACTTATATTCATTTGATTCTAAAAGGGTTAAATGCTTGGGAATGATTAAGGATTTAGTGGTCAATTTGGCCCAAATTCCAGCAAAGAGTGTGGTCATGGACATTGTGGTTGCTGATATCCCAGCTCGCTTTGGCATGTTGCTGTCAAGGTCCTGGGGTACAAAAATTGGTGGCTCAATCAAATTGGATTTAACATATGCTACTGTCCCGGTATTTGGAGGCCAGGAAAGGAGGTTATACAGAGAGACTAGATTTGTTAAAATGGTAACTAAGACTGATTGCTCAGAGAATTCACCAGTGTATAACAAAGAGGGAGACTTCTCATGTTTGATGTTAGAAGAAAATAAAAATTATGCTCATGAGACCCTTTTTAGTCAAGTCCAAGCTGAGCAGCCTAAAAAAGATCAGGAATCAGAAATTTGGACTTTGCATTTTGATGGGAAAATTCAAGGGAAGGCAATGGAGTTGGGGTGTTATTGATCTCTCCTACAGGAAAATGGGTGCCACTTTCCTTTAAATTGGAATATGAAGCTACCACAACGTAGCTGAATATGAGGCACTATTATTGGGACTGCAAACAGCAAGAAACATGGGCATCCAAAGTCTAAAAGTCATGGGAGACTCTGAGCTGGTGGTAAGGCAGATTAGAAATCAATGTCAAACCAAGCACCCTCGGCTGAGAGCATATAGAAACGAAGTATGGGACATGGTAGAAAATTTCTTCTCAGCATTTAACATACAGTTCATGCCCCGGGAGCAAAACATAATAGCAGACTCTCTTGCTGTAGCTGCCAGCACATTCCACCCTCCTCAGAATCCACTTTTAAGATATGAAGTAGAGGTACGTTACAGACCATCCATTCCAGATAATATAAAGCATTGGCAGGTGTTTGAAGATGATGAACAGATGAAGAGATTCATGGAGACAGTGGGAGAATTCTCCAATATGGAGATCGATGACCATGAGGAGGGAGAAGTTCAAAATATTGTAGAAAACAGATGGGAAGAGAAGATAACAGGTAATAAAGTGCTGCAGCTGAAAGGAAATGTTATACCTAGAGGGCTGGTGCCTGTAGAAAGATTATTTAACAAAGATGACGTTCCATTGCAGCCAAACAAGGTGACAAAAGAAGATCAAATGGGAGATCTGAATCTGGGTACTTATGCTAATCCCAAAATTGTAAAATTATCTAAAAGAGTCCCAGAAGAGTATAAAGAAAAATATTTGAAGTTGTTTCAATCTTAGAAAGATGTATTTTCTTGGTCCTATCAGGACCTAAAATTTTTTAATGTCAATATAATACAACATAAAATTCCTTTGAGGGAAGATGCAAAGCCTTATAAGCAGAAGCTCAGATAGATAAATCCTCTGCTGCTTCCCTCTATTGAAAAAGAAATCAAGAAGCTACTGAAGGCCAAAATAATTGTGCCATTGAGATACTCAGAATGGATAGCAAACCTTGTCCCTGTTAGAAAGAAGAACGGAGAAATAAGGCTCTGTGTGGATTTCAGGAATTTAAATAGAGCATCTCTAAAGGATAATTATCCACTGCCCAAGATGGACTACATCCTGCAGAAAGTGGTGGGAGCAACCAGAATGTCAATGATGGATGGATTTTTTGGTTATAATCAAGTAGTTGTGTTTCCAAAAGATCAGAAGAAAACTGCATTTACTACACCATGGGGAACATTTATGTATGCCAGAATGCCATTTGGATTAATAAATGCAGGAGCTACTTTTTAGAGGGCAATGGACATAGCCTTTGTGGGAGAGCAGGACAAGTTTTTGGTGGTATATCTTGATGATATCACAGTGTTTTCAAAGAATGATGGTGAGCATATTGAGCATTTAAGAAGAACTTTTGAAAAATGCAGAAGGTATGGCCTATCCCTCAACCCTCAAAAATCTTTATTTGCATTAGATGAGGGAAAAATTTTAGGGCACATTGTAACTAAAGATGGTGTGAAAATAGACCCTAAAAGAGTTGAAGTAATAAATAGTATTCCTTTACCTAGGAATAAGAAGGAAGTGCAGGTGTTTTTAGGCCGAATATAATGATAGAATTTCATGAGGGAATATGTGGAGGGCATTACAGCTGGAGGGCTACAGCTCATAATATTCTAAAGGTTGGTTTTTACTGGCCTAAATTATTTACAGATGCTTTTTCATGGGTCAAAGCATCTGACAAGTGCCAGAGATTTGCAGAAAGACATAAATTAGCATCTTTGCCCCTGATTCCTATTCATGTGAATGAAACATTTCAAAAATGGGGATTAGATTTTATAGGAGAGATACATCCCCCATCAAGTGGCCAATATAAATGGATATTAACAGCCACAGATTATTTTACAAAGTGGGTGGAATCCATTCCTACAAGAAATGCTACAGATACTGTGATAATCAAGTTTATGGAGGAAAATATCATATCTAGGTTTGGCTGTCCTGCTAGGATCATAACTGACAATGCACAGGCCTTCAAGTCTGCCAGGTTTGTAAATTTCTGTCAACGGTATAACATCATATTGACTCACTCTACTGCTTACTATCCAAAGGGAAATGGCCTAGCAGAGTCTTCTAATAAAACCCTGGTGAGGGCCTTGAAGAAAACAATCAGTGAGAATCAGAAGAATTGGGATTCCCAATTAAAGTTTTCTCTATGGGCGAATAGAATAACCATCAAGAGAGAAAAAGGGAAGTCACCCTATGAGCTGGTGTATGGGCGAGCAGCTATGTTTCCTGTGCAATTGGCGTTGCCAGTGGCACGTTTCATGCAAGAAAATCAAGAAGAATCAGATAATATGTTCAGAAGGATAAATCAATTGGTAGAATTAGAGGAAACACGCAACCAGGTGAACCAAAGATTAGCCGAGTATCAGAAAAAAATAAAAGATAACTTTGATCAGCATGCTAAAGATAGAAAGTTTAAGATTGGGGACCTAGTTCTCAGATGGGATGTCAGAAGAGCTGAAAAAGGAAAACACGGGAAATTTGACCCCCTTTCGTTTGGTCCATTCAAAATTGTGCAACAGGGAGGCAACAACACATTTATATTGGAAAATTTATAGGGTGACTGGTTAGATGCCCCTGTGAATGGACGATTCCTTAAATCCTACTTCCAGTACTGATTCAAGCAGACCAGGCTTGATGTATTATAATGTATATGATGTATATAAGTGTGATTTCAATTTTGAATGTAAATAGTATAAATAAGCTGATAAGTTTTGAAGAAAAGCAAAGGGATCGTAGAATATAATTCACACACAAGAGGGTCTGAGGTCTGCGCGTTCTCGACATGTCCGAAGACAAACATGTCGTCCCCAGGTGAAGCCAATGTTGTACAAGTCAGCCCCTCCATTCAAATTTTGGCCAAAGTCTCCTCTTTCCTCTTTATCGTTGCCCTTTCCCGAGCTGGAAATACATTGAAAAAGGCTAAAAATCTGCTCTTTAAAGTCATAAAAGGCCTAGCTCCTTTCTCCCCTAGCTCCGCGTCTCCTTTCATCCATACAGCCAAGCGCTGCCCCTTAGAGATTTTATCGCAAATCACATGATCACGCTATCGCACTTTGCCCCCATCGCATATCCGCCCCATCGCAAAAGCGCAGTTTCCCGTTCATGCCATTCTCCGTCATCACAGTTTTCGTTTTTGCGATCTACGCTCAACCGGTCACGCCCATCATAGAGCGCAAAGCACAGTTTCTTGTTACCCCATCATTTCCCCATCACACTTTCTCCACTTGCGAGTTTGCGATGTGCGCTCTGGGTCCCACTTCCAAAGCCTTTGCTCCAGTGTCTTGTCATGTTTTCCTTCATAACTTCCACGAAGGTTAATCTTCGAGTCTTCGTGTAGTTAGCATTTTTCCGCCATTTTCCGTCATCTGCCCACGTGTCATTCGCTTTTCCCTCCACTATTCACATATTTCATTTATGTGTTGCATTTCAGTGTTTTGTTTGATGTCTTTGCCTCGTGCACTTATCGTTGTCCTGCTGCATTACCCCATTTTCACTTCTCATCCCTCCATTTTTCCTCTGTGTTTTTCACCACCCCGCGTCATCTCATCATCCTCTCAAATATGTGCCACCACTTCCGTTAACCTCACTATGTCCACTATCTCTGTGATTAGTTTTATTCAACAGGCTTTTGTTTTTGCAGGACCTTGTTGTGGGAACGAAATTGGCGAAAAGGATCCTGGAGTCACTATGATGTGACCCGCATTAAAGAAAGATATTTAAATCTATAGAACCCTCCAGAGAAAATAAAAAAGGCGAATTTCTGTAGATGAAAACATTAATGCAGCAGCAGATTACTAATGAAGGAGCAATGAATTCAGCGTCCAGAATGAAAAGTTTCAAATTCAAATTCAAAATTAGATGGCCGAAAGTACCATGTACAGAAACAGGTGCCTCAAGGTTTAATTGCCGCAGATCTTCCTCCTCCAGCAAAGAGAAAAATATTTACATATTTTACTGTCTATTGTCTTTTTTATAAGTAGATTTTCATTTTCAGCACTCATTTCCGGGAATAAGTTGTAAATTACAGTAATTTATGTTCAGTCATTCATAGTGTGGGCGCGAATGTTTTCTGCCACCTGTTTCAAAATAAGTCATTAAATGTTATCCATCTACCTCCTCCTCTAGAATTCTCTATCTCTCCTATAAAAGCTAGAAATAAAGACATTGTAAGGGTTCCATATTTCTATCAGTAGACTGTGCAGCGAAAAGGCTTCTGTATACATCTTGTAATATTTCTATATGAAGGTTCAGAGCCCGTAGGGTCTCAGTGAGGAGGAGTTATAGCTGTAATGAGGATTCTGGTCTTTGGTATCTCACAGTATGTACTTTTCTCTTATGTGTTAATACAGTATATCATTTCATGCTATTTATCTTCTTGTATCATGTTCTAGAATGCGAGTGGCTCACTAGTTTGCAGTAAGGATTCATCCTTGTTGATGCCCTTTCTAGAATTAGTCAAGCGCTTTAAATAGGCCTAGTCATGATATACTGTTCCATGTTCACCTTATCCATATTTTCTGCTATATCAGTTGTCTTAGGAGGGTGCTTTTAAAATTCCAGGATTGTGTATGGATTCTTGAATTGGAAAGCCCATGCATGGTTTTGTTGTATATTTGGGTATCAGTCTAATGTCAACTGGTATTCTCTTATTATTCCTCTCACTGCATCCACTCTCCGATATTGTATTTCCGTGGCATATTATTTGAACTAGTGCTCTTTACAGTAAGCTGTCTCTTAACTGTCTGATGCCTTTGTATTGGAGTTTTGCATGATGTCCCTACACTATTCTTATCTTTGTATCAGCTTCTGAGAGAGATTGGTCCCATTTCAACTAATTTCCTTGTTCAACAAGAGATAGTAAGAGAGCTTTTGGATTGACAACCCAAGCTATATGATGAGCTCCTTGCTATATTAATATGTCCTAGGCACTGGTCTATGGCAACTCTAGACTGTCTCTAGGGGGTGACAAAATTGTCCACAACAGGATCCATGGGCTACATTTTTCCGTTAATGCTTATATTTCTGAAAAAATGAATTTTTCATGCATGTGTTGTTGTATCTCCAATTTTGGGATATTATAAGATATTCCTAGTATTGCTGATTTTCCCTATTTTGGGATATTACATCACATACCCTAACACCTGGCACATATTTTTATTCTTTAACACATGGCATGTCTTGGCATGAATTGGCATTCCTTTGCACCATGACACTTCTTAACATGCCCTAGCATTCCCTAGCATGCCTTGTCACTTCCCCCTTGGCACGCCTGACACTCCCCGACACACCCTCTTATTCATTCATTTCCATTCATTTTGAATTGATGATTTATGTGTGATGGGGTGAATTTATAGAAAGAGTTCCTTTAACATAATAAAAAAATGATCGCACCATTACTGACATAAGTAATTGTGAGATTCTACTTGAATGACATTAGGAAACTACACAAGAGATTTTAAGAATGACATTTTTAGGGTTTTTTTAATGGTTTGTGAATGGTAATAAGTGAGTGGTCAATATTGTGATTTTATTTCTCATTAAAGTGCTTCTCGTTATGAGAAACTCGTCTTGAGAAAATAACACCTTCGTGATGCTTACCTTCCAACTCATAATATTCCCAAAATAAATTCCAACTTGCATAGTGAGGGAAGGCTTGTTGGTTTATGGTGTGATGAGTGACTGGGTGAGAGTGTTAACGTACTATGAGAGGGAGTAAACCACTTAATTTTTGTCCTTTATGGATGACATGATGTAGGTGTGTCATGGAACCGTAGGGCCACTAGAAAGATTGTGTAAGATATAGCCCAACATAATCAATGCCTTGAGAAAAATCTGTGGAGAGGGATCAAAATAAATTATATTGATGACTCCACCAAATAATATTTACTACAGAGTAACACCATGGTGATAAATGCCATACATGGAGTCTTTTGAGCTAGGAATTGTTTTTCTAAAAATTTCTTTGGAGTGTCACTGAATTGATGGAATTCTCAAATTCATGACGTTGTAAATTATGTAGGAACATTGTTGATTTTGTTATAGAGGCTAAGGTTTGCAAGGAGAATATATGGTTTGTAGGATCTTAGGGGAAAATAAACATCAATTTCTATCTCTTTGATATACTAGAGAGTATGGATTATATGAGTAGTTGAATGGATTATATGACATTGAATCCACCTTGAGATGGAGGTTTTTATGTGTTAGAGAAATTAAAAAGATGGTAGTTAAACAATTTCTCTTGTCATGACATTATCTTGTGATTTTTTGTTATTATTATTTTTTCATTTAGTTTATCTTTTCTTATCATCAATATTAATGCCAATGAGAATGTAATCTTCCTAAATTAGCTTTAGCTAATAGGAACATTCATTTTACCTTGTTTATCTTTACATTTCATGATTGATGAATAAATTGTAAAGGAGGACATGTGAAACTCCTAAAACCAAGAATAAATCCGTGCCTATGTGAATAGAGACATATCTGCGCTATTTAAATAAAATCTTGCAAGTGTGAATGGGTCTAAATCACAAGAGTGGGCCATCTTTGGCCAACTCAAACAACGCAGTCTAGATGCATTGAACCTCTTTGAGGGACAACGCAGTTGTAGAAGGAGGGTCTAACGTGAAAAGGGTTAAGTGACTCAAGGTGGCTTAGGGTTTGGCAAGGCTCCTATCTTATAAAAGGAAGAGGAGGGCAGTAGGGATAGGTTGTTGAAGATTATCATTTCACAAGGAATTGTCTGCCAGACATCCCTTGTTGGGCATTCTTGTTCAACAATCCCACCTCCTTCCTTGAGCAGCTCTTGGAGGAGAATTTTTCTAAACATGTCCACTATCAGGCTTGGGCCAAGCTTCAACTTACATTACAGCACTACTCATGTTGAGGGTTGAGCTGTCTTGTGAGTTGCAGCAAGTGGAAGACTAGATCTACTTAGATCTAGATGATAGTAGTGGCTCTTCTAAGTGAGTGTGTCTTTTAACCTCCTGGAAGAGTTCATTAGCTGATTATACTTCAGATATACATCTTCACATCAGGCCAAATCATATTTAGAAGCTACAACACTTTTTGTCTCCCTAAGACAGCGTTATTTGCAAATCTATAGCTGAAAGGTGTTTTTCTTGTATTTTGGAGGAGAGATCTCCAATGTTGGGGTTCTTCCTTTCACTATGGTAATCCATGGATTGGCCATAAAATCCATGTTTTTTTCAGATCTGATCTGATATTTACTTGTATTATTCAAAAATTCTGAATCATTCTGCAGATCTGAAGTCTTAGATCTCAGATCTACTTCCGATGCTTCATGTTTTAAGCAAAACCTCAAGGGGAATGTATAGATCAGAATTTCTTGTACATGGATCTGTATTGGATCTATATTTTTATGTATATATCTGATATAGATCTTAATAACTAATAAAATTCTGCTTCAGCCCTAAAAATAACGTTGTCATGGTTATGCAGTCGTTTGTCATGGTTGTAGCACCTCATTTCTGAGGTTTTCTCTTGTATTTCCTCACTCTTTCTTCTGTAAAATGTATGATTTATGCCAATTATATTATTTTTTAATGTTAATTCATTATTTTATTCAAACCCTTCAGAAAATTATGCTCTCATGCTTCAGTAAATTTCTGCATACTCTGGGTCAAGAGAAATCAGGGTTTTCTAGCCTAGTTAGGAATGGAGGAACTGTTTAACTTAGAAAAATGCATTTGTTTTTTCTAAAATTATACATGGGAGTCCCTAATAACCATATATATCATATAAAACCACTTTTCCACCTTATTTGTATGCATATCTCTGAATACACACGTTTTAGGGCCTAAATCATCACTTTTCACCACCTTTTGGTCTATAAAACGTTGTATAAGGTTCTTGTTGCGTATTTAACTGAATTTTAAGTGTTTTGAAATCTATATGAGTTATATTTATATAGCTCCACATTTTTAATAAGTCAAAATATTCCCAATAGTGTAGTTGTTCCTAATTTGGGAACATCACAATGGTATCGGAGCAAGATATTTGGCTCAGCCTGTGGCTTCAAGCCAAAGTATTGTAGAGAAAGGAGAAAGGTCAGAATGATGAAGAAAAATGATTTTACTCTTATCAGTTTTCATATCTAAGAAGAACCTCTCCAAGGAGGTTGAACAAGAAGGAGAAAGAAGAAGCAGTGAAACTCCTAGAAAGTTTCTAGAGCAGAAAGATCTTTTGATCAGATCTACAAGATCTATACATGAGGAACATTTTGAATCCTCATCTCATGGATATGTGCACTCAGCCAAATCAAAAAATATTCAGCATTCTGTTTGTGATTTCTTCATGAAGAGGAAGAAAGGAGGTGTGCCTAAAAAGGAGACTCTTAGAGAGTATTTGGAGGAGTATGAAGCTCAGTCCAATGAGTTCAAAGATAACTTGAACTTCCAAGGATTCTGCAAGATCAAGGAGGGAAAAGTCACAAAGGATTAGCAGCATGGTAAGGGTAGATTCTATCTATATATCTTTGATGGATCACCTAAATGTCCAGTCAGGGTTTGGGTGGAGGAGCTAGATAACTTTGTGCAACAAAATCAGTATAAAAAACTTGTACGGTGTGCCATGTGTCCCTATTTCATCCTTCGGCTCTAAATCTGATACACAATAAAATACATCCTGTGTGTTTTTGGCCACTTTTTACCAAATCCCAATCTGATGCTTAGAGAGAGAGTTATGATGAGTTTTTCAAGGTCACCTCTTTGAAATAAAATTTGGGATTCTTGAAAAACCCTAACTTCCACAGATCATATCTCTGAAAATATTGCGAACCAAGTTATAAAATTTTTACATGATGTTCATCAAAATTTCTTCGCAAATGGGTTTGTTTTTTAGCTTTTAAACCTTCTTAGAACAAAATTTATAGGGAAAATTCCATGATGACCCGTCTGAAGCAATGAAACCCTAGAATCTAAAGCTCTCATACCAAATGTTATGAAACTAGCTCCAAAAATAGAAGAAAAGAGAGATCAACACCTTAGAAATAAGCCACTTCGAGGGGGAAACCTGATTTACATTACATAAATGAACAATTCTTCGATGATACAAATGCAAAACCCACCTTTCTATATATAGGAGTCTAATGGGTCACAATATAATCCTAGCCGACATAACACTAACAATGTAAGGGCACAACAATAATAATAGTGGGATTCTATGGGACACAATACTAATAATATGGGGAAAACATGGGCACAACAATAACAATAATGGGGTTATACTAATAATAAATGTAAGGAAATACAATAGTATTATCAGGATCTAATAAGCCAGGATGGTTCCAATAGTGGCTCCACTAGTAGCAGCTCCAGCATTAGGGTCGGGGCCTCCACCAGCTTTAGGTGCAGCGCCTGCATTGGCACCTAACATGATGACGAAATGAGGTGGAGGGGAACCGGGTTCAGAACTAAAGAAACAACTGGATAAAACAAAATCAAAGTTAGTATGGGGAATTGACGGATGAATAAATCGTATTCAACGTGGTGGAGTAAGTCTTCCTAACAGAAATTAAGGATGAAGGCCTTGAAGTCTCTGGGATAAATGTCTTGCAGGAATAATGATGAAAATTCAAAATTGACATGAAAAGGTTGAAGACTGATAAACAAAGGCTCATTAAGGAAGGTAAATTGCTTACGATGTTTATGTCCTAGCTTGGTGATGTGAACCAAGCGCTCTTTGCTTTAGATGTGCATGTGTGCAAGCCATGTGTTAATTTTAATTAAGACTAGACGATTGCATAAAGAAAAAGAAAAAAGGTTGAAGTATTGTAAATAAAACTGAAACGATAGTAGAATAAAAAACTACAGATGCATAAATTCAACCTAAAAGAAGGCTTCCCAAACAAGTAGTCTAAGAGGTGGGTGAAATTGACTCAAAACACAAAAGAGGAAAAAAATATCTAAGGTATAAGGGATAGGTATCTAATGACCCAGATCTGCTGGAAAATTTGTAGAAAACAACAAGAAAGTGGAAGGGAAAACAACTACAAAATGGGAGGCAAAATGTTAAAACCCTAGGGTAAACAAGGGAACCCTAAGGAAGATAGCAAACCAAACTCAAGAGGGGGTTTTGGTTGGAATAATAACTAGTTAAAAAGGACCTAAAAGAAGGATAGGTCATATAATAAACAATGATTGAAAACGCTACAAAATCTCAGACTACCTACTCAACTAAACCCCTCCTAGAAAGGTGGAAGTGCACTGAAACCCTAAGGGGCCTGGTTCTACTTCAAGGAGATAAAATGAGCATATCTAGGCCTAAGATGAGCTGAGACAGAGGTCAGGCAACCCAAAACAGTGCCTATGGAAAAACCTGAATGTCATAGAAAAACTCAGAAAAAGTTGCAGCTCGCAGGTACTGACCTGAAAACTATGGAAATCATACCTTTTAGGCTGACAGTTGTGAGTTCAGGTACAAATCACAGTTTCTGGGCCAAAAAGTGTAAGTTCCAGATTTGGGATCTTTGAGTGGTAGGTTGCGGAAAAATTTGTTGTCTCTAGCGCGACTGATACCTGTTTCCTACAGGAAACACCCGAAAACACATGAAAGTTTTAATTTTTAATGTTTTAGGAAATAAATGGTAAAATAAAAATATCAAGGGACTAAAAATAGCAGAACAAAAGCCCTAGTTACTAAAGCAATTGGTCATGTAGGGATCTGAATAAAACATAGTGCAACTGCCAATTGTTAGTGTAAATTATTAATGCAAGTGTACAAAAAGAGCTCACTTTAGTTGTGCGTCACAAACAACCCTAACAAAAAATATGGTTTCTTAATTTATTTAGATATGAAAGTGATAGTTAAAATAAATGTTTCCAAAAACCCGATCTATGCAGTAAAATTAGTTAAACAATGAAAAGAAATAAGAAATTCTCCAGACATCCAATGGAAAAAACAAGATATATAGAATTTTATATGTATTATAACACATGGGAAGGGAAAAAATAATGATGTTACCAGTCCCCCTCAATGGGATGGGTTCTTGGCTATCCTCAACACTCATATCTAGATGTTTCTCTCTCTCAGTGTTGTAGAAAACTCGAAATATGTTGAACTCTGTGGGAGCTCAAGAAGCAAAGAAAGTAGTAGCGGCAATGAAAATTATCAAAGCCCGACAATGAAAGTGATCAAAGTGAATAGTGAATGGAAAACCATCCTATTTATAACAAAATATTGAGTTATCATCAATAATGGCGAATAATAAAATATTATTAGCCGAGATCTATATCTAACTTCTTGGAATATTTATTATATTCAGTTGGAGGGGAAAGGTATTTAAATTGGTTAAATACCTTTATTTAGAAACAATAATCAAATAAATGATTTATTTATCATTTCAAGAATGGGGTTAAGGAATAATTAACAACTAATGATTTGTTTAATTATTTTCTAGGTGATTTGTGTTGATATTCAACAAGATGATGAGCTTAGTGAAAAGAGTCGCCTTCACTAAGTGGACCCGCAGTCTATTTTTGACGCAAAGTCTATTTTTAGACATGTCGATCATATTCTATGAGTTGCAGGATGCTATTTGTGAATGGTTGGTCAAGTTGGAAAAATATATGGACTTCTATTTTTAGACATATTAGGTGGAGTCTATTTTTAGACTGCCAGTCTGAATATAGATATGTCGAATATCATTAGCTCTTAATAATATTTGGACTCTAAACATTATCTTATTCTCTTGGAGCACTTCAGTTAAGTGCACAGATGTGGCACAACAGATGACAGAAGGAATTATGCTATTCTTGAGGGTTTACTAGAGTTATTTCATGGAGGACTCAGTTAGAACTCAAGTGGGAGAGTTATGACACAGTTGGAGAAGTACTTGGTGGAGTTGTATTTAGTTTAACTCAGTTAAACTCAGTTGAGCTAGTTGTATCTAGTCTAACTGATTGATACACTAGTGAGAGTGGTTTGAATTAATTAGTTAATTAATTCACTAAATAATAACTCATTAATCAACTGAATAATACATCAGTTAACTATAGTGCATGGCAGTTTCAGTGGAGACCAGTGGAGAGATAAGGGAAAGAGCAAGTGTGACTATCAGTTGTGACTATAGTGATGCATTGATTGCATCCAACACTTAGTGGAGATGAAAATAATGATTTCTTGAGTGAGGCTGGAGAAATTCGAGTTCATTCAGATCCATTCTTCAGCAGGGATTGCGCAATATAGGCAGCCTAGCAGGTGGCAAAGATTGGTGCATGGATTTGCAAGATCGGGCCTGATTAGTGTGTAGCGATTGTATTTTACTGAGAGCTTGATATGATCATATTTGTATGAATATTGTTACATGATCTCTATGACATATATTATATACAGATAGTTTGGATTTTCAGCTTCAGGCTTTCTCTTTAAACAACAGTGTTAATATGTGTGAATTTTTATTGTTTCATGTGTGCATTGAAATCTTGATTTAATTTCCACAAATGATCAACAGTGGAATAGATTCTGTATTTTTCTTGAAGTTAAAATAGTGTGAGATCAGGAGAATCTTGGACATATAACACATAAGTTATATAATTTATACACGGTATCGGAGCAGTATTGATCATAGGAGATTTCAATTATTGAAGCGATTGAGTTTTGTGCTAGTGGAATTTGAATTTTCCATAGTGTTTTTCTTGGTGTCGAATTTGAGCATTCATTGAAATGTCTTTCAACGGATTGTGATTGGAGTATGCCCTTGATGGCAGCTTGAATTATATTGCATGGAAGGACAGGATGGAGGTGGTGTTGGATGATAATGGGTTGAAGGAGTTCATCGATAGAAATTTTCCCAAGCTGGGTTCTAGCGATGCAGCCGCACTTGACGCATGGAAAAAGAAGGTAGAAAAGTGTCGAATGATTCTGTTGGAAGGTGTGAAGGACCAAATTATGTCTAGCCTTCATGGGAAAGCCACTCCATTCTTAATTTTGAAGGCTTTGACAGATGTTTTCCAAAGCAAAAGTGACCAGAGGACGTTGGCACTTAAAGACAAGCTCAGAAAACTAAAAATGGAGAAAAGAGATAGTATACCAAAATACCTCATGAAGTTTGTCCACTGCAAGGATGAGCTGGGAAGTGTGGGGGTTACTGTTGATGAAGAATACTTGGTGAGCTTGGCTCTCCTTTGGCTTTCGAAGAGTTGGCATAGCTACGAATACTCTGTCAATGGATGGGAGAAACTGCCAGGATGGGAGCGACTTTGGTAAGATCTTGTGCAGGAGGAGATAAGGTGGGGTACTAGGGATGGATCTTCATCGAAGAATGAAGATGAAGAAAATTGCACTTTGGCTGCCAAATCAAGAAAGGGAAGGGGAAGAAAAATCCTTCTCAATCCAGTGCAAAAGGCAAGAAACATGATTTGTCCAAGGTGAAGTGTTTTCACTGTCACCAGCACGGGCATTTCACCACTCATTTTCCACAGAAGAAGAAGAATAAGAAAGGTGCTGGATCTGCAGCTGGAGAGGCCTTAGCCTTGCTTTTTGAGTTGGATTTTTCTTTGATCACATGCTTGGTTTCAAGTGTTATGGGATCGGTGTGGTTTATTGACAGTGGTGCGTCTTTCCATATGACCGGAGACAAATATTTGTTTAGTGATCTGAAAGAAAAGGATCTTAGAGTGCACATGGAGATGGGCGATGATGGTAGATACAATTCGACTGGTATCAGGACAATTTACTTTGAGAGGGACTCTGATAAACCTTTCATATTGAATGACGTCATGCATGTTCTAGGATTGAAGAAGAATCTGATCTCCATGGCGATGTTGGAAGACAAGGGTTATGATGTTGTTTTCAGTGAGGGAAAAGCCTTCCTTCGACATAAAACAACTGGTCAAACCAGGAAGATAGAGATTCGAGTTAAGAATATTTATCAATTGCAGTTATATTTCTGTGCAGCAATGGCAAGAAAAGTAGGAGTGGTGAGCCAGGATGAGGGTGAATTGTGGCACAGGAGATTGGGCCATCTTCACCATGGTGCTTTGAAAATTTTGCAGCATATTTCTACCGGGCTTCCCAAAGGTACAATTGCGCAGTCAGATCAGTGCAAGGGATGTACTTTGGGAAAATTTGTGAAGAAAACTTTTCATGAGAAGGATAGTCGTGCTTCAATGATCCTTGAGAGAATTCACACAGATGTGTGTGGACCTTTCTCGGTTTCTTGAACAACAAAGAATAGGTATTATGTGATATTTGTTGATGAATTTTATCATAAGTGTTGGATCTTCTTCATGCAGAAGAAGAGCGAGACATACTCAAAGTTCTGTGAGTTCAAGGCACTGGTTGAGAAAGAGTCAGGGAAGCAGGTGAAATCTCTAAGGAGCGATAATGGTGGTGAATACATCCCTGGAAAATTCAAAGACTTCTGTAGCAAAGAAGGAATTCGAGGAGAACTCATAGTGCCTCATAACCCACAACAAAATGGGGTTGCAAAGAGAAAGAACAGAACGATCGTGGGTGTTGCACGAGCGATGTTTCATGATCACAGACTTCCCATACACTTGTGGGCTGAGACATGCAACACTATGGTTTATGTGAAAAAATTTTGTCCTCATAGAGTACTTGGCATGAGTACACTCGAAGAGGCATTTTTTGGTAAGAAGCCTGATGTTTCTCATTTGAAGATTTTTGGCTCACCTATTTACATTCATGTGACGAAGGGTGCCAGGAAGAAGCTAGAGCTGACCGTAGAGGTTGGGATATTTTTGGGGTACACATAAACACCCCACAATTATCGTGTGTATTTTCCAGACAGTTGGATGACTGTTGTGCAACGAGATATCAAATTTCATGAGGATAAAGCCATGAAGTTGTTGCTTGAGAGGGAGCTACACTTGCATGCAGAGGAGGAGCTACTTGTTCCTAAAGATGAGCCTCAATTTGTGGATCAGCCACAAGAGAAGGTTCATGGAGTGGAAGAAACCACTCATAGAGTGCCAAACATCAGAGGGCGGAAGCGCAGTACAGAAGCTGAGTGACTAAATATTGATGCAGTGCAGAATGTAGGAGTTCCTACATCACAGTGCAGACAGAAACAGTCACCTGACCGATTTACTAGATACATGGCTCTGATGAGCAAGTGTATCATGACGAAACCATCCTCTTTTTAGGAAGCTGTGGAGGATCCCGCATCGGTAGATTCCATGGTGGAAGAGTATGATTTGATTGTCAGAAACAGTGCATGGGAGATTGTGCCAAGGCCGGAAGGGAAATCAGTGGTAGGTTCGAGATGGATCTACAAAGTGAAGCAAGCTACTGATGTGAGCATTGAGAAGTATAAGGAAATATTTGTTGCCTGGGGCTTCTCATAGATTAAGGGGATTGACTATGAAGAAACCTTTGCACCTGTCACAAGGTATTCTTCCATACGGACCATCCTTACTCTCTCAGCGCAGATGGGTTAGCACATTCATCAGATGGATGTGAAGACTATGTTCCTCAACTGAATCATTGAGGAGGAGGTGTACATTGAGTATCCTGAAGGATTCGAAATATTCAACAGTGAGTCGCATGTGTGCAGGTTCAAAAGAGTTTTGTATGGGCTGAAACAAGCACCTCGTGCTTGGTACACATGGATAGACATTTATTTCATAGGACTTGGTTTTTCCAAGAGTGAGGCGGATCCAAACCTATACCAGATTGTGGTGGAGGGTAAGATTTTGATCATTGTGCTTTATGTAGATGATTTAATACTAATGGGTGATGAACTATTGATACACTCATGCAAGGCAGATCTTTGAGTTCGAGATGAAGGACTTGGGCCTCCTTCATTATTTCTTTGGGATTGAAATTTGGCCGGTGGAAAGGTGAGCGCTCAAGGCAAGTACACCTGGGAGATACTGGAGAAGTTTCACATGCAAGGCTACAATCCTATCGACACTCCTCTTCCTGGTGGTTGGAGGAAAGAGGATGCTACATTGGCAGAGGTAGTGGATGCCACTGTTTATTGACAGTTGGTTGGTTCGCTCATGTATTTAGTCAATACATGACCAAACATATGCTATGCTATGAAATAGCTTTCAAAAGTAATGGTTAAGCCTACCAAGCTCTTTTGGAAGGCACGAAAGCATGTCTTGAGATATATTAGGGGCACATCTAGGTATGGATTGTGCTACAGAAATTTGGATGAGGTGAAGTTGCATGGCCTCACGGATGCAGATTGGGCAGGAAGCCCAATGGACAGAAAGAGCACATCTGGAGGGATTTTCAGTATCGTATCTACAGCAATTTATTGGTACAATAGGAAACAAAGATCCATGGCTCTCAGTTCAGTGGAGGCCGAGTACATGGCAACAAGTTTGGCTGCATGCGAGGCTATATGGATGAGGATGATCTTGGTCAGGTTGTTCGGTTCTCATTTAGATCCCACGGTGATATATTGTGATAATCAGAGTTACATTAAACTCTCGGTTAATCCAGTATTTCATGATAGATCTAAACATATTGACATCTGATACCATCATATCAGAGATTGTGTGTAGCGGAAGATCATGTTGCTTTCTTACATTCGTACAGAGGATCAGGATGCAGATATTCTGACGAAGGTGCTCACCAGGAGAAAATTCGAATACCATAGAGACAGGATCGGGGTGGCAGATAATCCCTATCTTGTTGAGAGGAAGTGTTGAGATTCAACAAGATGATGAGCTTAGTGAAAAGAGTCGCCTTCACTAAGTGGAACCGCAGGCTATTTTTGGTGCAAAGTATATTTTTAGACATGTCGATCATATTCTATGAGTTGCAGGATGCTATTTGTGGATGGTTGGTCAAGTTCAAAAAATAGATGGACTTCTATTTTTAGACATATTGGGCGGAGTCTATTTTTAGAGTGTCGGTCTAAATATAGATATGTCGAATATTATTAGCTCGTAATAATATTTGGACTCTAAACATTATCTTATTCTCTTGGAGCACTTTAGTTAAGTGCACAGATGTGGCATAACAGCTGATAGAAGGAATTACGCTATTCATAAGGGTTTACTAGAGCTATTTCATGGAGGACTCAATTAGAACTCAAGTGGGAGAGTTATGACACAGTTGGAGAAGTAGTTGGTGGAGTTGTATTTAATTTAACTCAGTTAGACTCAGTTGAGCTAGTTGTATCTAGTCTAACTAAGTGATACACTAGTGAGAGTGGTGTGAATTAACTAGTTAATTAATTCACTAAATAATAAATCATTAATCAACTAAAGAATACATCATTTAACTACAGTGCATGGCAATTTTAGTGGAGACCAGTGGAGAGATAGGTGAAAGAGCAAGTGTGACTATCAGTTGTGACTATAGTGATGCATTGATTGCATCCAACACTCAGTGGAGATGCCAATGAGGATTCCGTGAGAAAGGCTGGAGCAATTCGAGTTCATTCAAATCCATTCTTCAACATGGATTGCGCAGTAGAGGTAGGCTAGCAGGTGGCAAAGATTGGTGCATGGATTTGCAAGATCGGGCCTGATTAGTGTGTAGCGATTGTATTGTAATGAGAGCTTGATATGATCAAATTTTTATGAGGATTGTTACATGATCTCTATGAAATATATTATATACAGATAGTTGGGGTTTTCAACATCAGGATTTCTCGTTAAACAATTGTGTTAATGTGTGTGAATTTTTATTGTTTCATGTGTGCATTGCAATCTTGATTTAATTTCCGCAAATGATCAATCGTGGAATAGATTTTGTATTTTGCATGAAGTTAAAATAGTGTGAGATCAAGAGAGTCCTGGAAATATAACACATAAGTTATATAACTTATACAATTTATTCAAATTTAACAAGGAATAATAACTAAATAATGATTTAATTAATTATTCCCAAAGAAAAATAAGAAAAATAATGATTTATCTAATAAATTCTCATAATTGAGTTAAATATGACTAGGAGTATTATTTAAACGATGGGTTGATTAATTATTCCTAGAATAAAATCAAATAAATAAGGATTTATTTAATTATTCCTCATGGGGTTTCCTGTTTGAACCAAAAATAACTTAATAAAATATCGTTTATTAAATTATTTCTTATAGTGAGATGAATTTTAATATGGTAGAATTGGTCTTACACGGTGTACTCGATCCATCTAATTGTAAATGGTTAGATGACCAAAAATTGGTGTGACATTGAGTCCAAGAACTTCTTAAGCTGGAGCAGCAGAATATGACTCCACCAACATCACTAACTCCAATTTCCAACCTTCACCAACGTACTATCAACAAAATCGCCTTCAACTCTATTTTTTGAGATCTTCACCATAATATCAAGAGCCACCTTAGAGGTGCAAGACAGGATTTGAAAGAAGTTCTGAGCTTAGCCAAAGGGTTGGATACCATCCATCCACCTCACCAACATCCCTAACTCCAATTTCCACCCTTCACTTACCTAATTTCAAAAAAATCGCCTTCAACTCTGTTTTTTGAGATATTTGCCACAAGACCCAAAGCCACCTTAGACGTGAAATACTGGCTTTGAAAGAATTTCTGAGCTTGTCCGAAGGGTTGGCTACCTTCCATCCACCTAGTTCCACCTTAATTACACCTTTCCTACCCCTTTCCTTACCATTTCTAGCGTCAAACTACCCTTGGTCAGTTTCTTATAGCGTTTCAGGACATCCTATAGCACTACAAGAAATCTTGGAGCAGATCATGTACCAGCATCAATCAACCACTTCTTCATCCCAAATCCTCTTTTTCACTTCACGTATACCTGGCACAACCTCCAAGATACCTTTAGATGTAAAACCATGAGTACAAGAAATTTTTAAGCTACCCCAACGCCTCCTTTTGTTCCAAAACTGAGTATTTACAACCATAGTTAGCTCATGAATAGATGCATTATTAAGGATAGCATTCAAGAATGCACTAACTAGAATTTAACCATTTCACCTAGCATTTTTTCTTAGATTAATTTCCCTTTCTGGAAGTTCAATTTAGAAATTTACTTTATGAATGCCACTTAGTTTAAGTCTATTTCTTGCATTGGCCTAGTTGTGGATTTCCTTTCATGCAAATAGCTATATGAGTCTTTTCGCTCTAGAATAGTTTCTTTATTTTTGATAGAGTAATGATCATGATTTATTATAAGTCTTAGGTTTCATTTAGAAGTGTCACATACTTCATTCCCTAGAAGCAACCCTGGCAGTAGCACCACTTCGTATAATTGAGAAGAGGATGGCATGAGTAGAATGCATGTGTTGTTTATATAGCACTGTCACCTCCAAGTTTGTATGAACACTAGGTTGATAAAGTAAATTAGAGTAGCCTGTGGGAGTTGCAACACTCTTGGTGCAATACCAGAACTCACCGGATGGCAGTGCAATGATAGGTGACATGGCCAATAGATGTGTCCTACTAATGGACTTTTAAGTTATCAGAAAGATTTTTTCTTTGTAATCATATTTTATAAAATTGATTCACGCAAATGCCCTATGAGCCACATGGCTATCACATCGCACTTTTTTTATAGATAATTTTTGTTCTTGTTGCATCGAGTTGTTACATGCGAAATGTGATGAGATGTGATGAGGTCGTTTTCAAGTTTTGTATAAGATTGAATTTTTAACCTTTGGATAACAATTTTTTGTCCTATAAAGAATTAAAAACTATTTTATTATCCTAGATTTAAAAATTAAAGGGGTCCCCATTATTTCCTGAAGTAACTATATAAAAATAATGGGTGGTATTCTTGAATAGAAAAAAAATTGGTGATTTACTGGAAGAACCAGTTATCTCTAATGTATAATAATGAAATTTTCACAACTTTAATAAGTAGAAATTATTTAGGAGAGGAAAACTATATTTAAAGTGTTGGATAAATAAAATTAATCTGAATAAAAAAAACACATTTTTATTGTAGTTCTTTAAGAACCTCTTATATATGAAAATCGTAAAGTGTCTATATGAATCATTAATCGGTTGTACATAAAAATTATGGTATTTTGAAACTTAGTGTTTTGATATACTCAATTTGTCATAGGTAGAGTTTCTGTTTCCAATAGGCATTTATAGCCATGATGGGGTTACCTTTTAACCATCAATGATCTAGTATCCCATTCATTTATTATTACAATCCTTAGAGACGAAATTATAAAATTATATGTATGAATATATATATATATATATATATATATATATATATATAGATATATATATATAGGCTTTTTTGTTTTAATTTTTATTTGGCAGATACTTAAAAACCATTGTCCTCGTTTGGTGGCCAAATAATGACAGTACCATTAATGGGTTGTAATTTATCTAAACAAGCTAGATCATGATGAAAATCCTTGTCTTATGGTTGAATAATAATAATAATTACCGTGTTTTGTTATTAATTAGTGGTAATTTCAACCTATTATTTTCATGTCATCATGGTAAGAAGGCTCATGATCAAACCTCTTATCTTTTAAGTTTCATATATTTTGAATTACACTCTAAAAAATGTATAACTAATGGATGGGGAGAATCACTGACTCCTTAAGAGTATTGGATGTCAAGTTAGAGTTAAAGATGCTAAAGCTACAAAATAGTCATTACTTTTCTAAATAAAAACCTTTATTAACTGATAATAAGGTCAAACATTTTATAAAGTTTGAGGTTGAAATAACTTACAATTTCCATGGAAAAATAGTTCAGATTTTTATGATAATTATCCAATTTTCAATTTTGTAATCCTTTCCTTGAAAATTCCTACTTTCAAAGCGAAAAAAATCATAAGAGAATTAGAGATATTGACAAAAATCCAAAATCATGTTACTTAACATTATTTTTTTAATAGACATGAATATGTAAAATGAGAATACCTAAATATTTACAATAGAACATGTTCTTCTAAGAAAATATTTTTTCAGAATAGGTCCATTAACAAGAAGATAATCTCTCTTTTCTTGTAAATCTTGCAGTATGAAAGTTGACGGGCCTACTTAATCAACAATTTGAAATGGTCCACGCAAAATTTTCTAAAATTTAGTATGATTTCTTTTTTCTTCATGTGCCTTGTCCCATTTGAGAATAGGATCGTTGATTTGAAAAGATTCTTTGTCCACTAAACTTACATCAAAACAATATTTAAATATATGTTGATGGTGAACGTGTGTTTTATTGGATTTCTCTCTTCCTTCTTCTAATTTATGTATTTGAGACATTCTTAACTGCAAGAAGAAGGGCTAGGTTAGGAGGAAGGATAACCTTCTTTCCCATATATAAAATTAAAGGGATAGGTACCTATGCAGTCCTTCTTGGGTATTCTATCATCCCATAAAGCAATTGTCAAAGTTTTATGCCAAGTTTTTTGGCTTCGGTCAACAGATCTTTTGATTATTTTGATAAGGTTTTTATTAGTTGACTCTGCTAAACCATTCCCTTGGGGATAGTAACTAATAGAGTATTTTAGTTCAAACCCTTTCTTTAAAGAAAATTCAGTCATATTATTACCTGAAAAGTAAGATGCATTGTCAAACATAAGTGCATTGGGTAAGCGAAACCTAGAGATAATGAATTGATCAATGAATTCAATAATAGTATCAGAATTATCTACCTTTAGTGAAATTTCTTCCACCCGCTTGGTGAAGTATTCCAGAGCAGTAAGGATAAACTTATGTTGCTTGGAAGAGTGAGGAACAATCTTACCTATGATATCCAATCTACATTGTTGAAAGGGTTTCTCAATGTTGAATGGTTGACGAGGTAAGGCTTATTTTATTTGTCTTCCAGGAGCAGTTTGAGAATTTTTTATGCATGGGTATATTTGAACAAATTTTTCCGGTAATACCCAACATGAAGGATTTTATGCGAGGTGGAATCTCCTCCAAAGTGTCCACCAACTAGTCCATCGTGCAACTCCTGCAAAACCTTTTGTGCTTCATACTTTTCCAGGAATCAACAAAACAAAGACATTTTTTCCTAAATAACACACCATTAATTATTTCATATTGATTATATTTTAATATTTAATCTCTTTTCCTTTTCTAATTGAGTTTGGGGGAATCATATTGATTCTTTAAGTAAAAAATAAGATCATCCTATTGGGACTCGGTATTGGTAAGGATTATTTCAGATATGTGTGTAGTATTACCTGAGTCCTCATCATCTAGTGTATTGGAAGTGTTAGCCACCTATAAAAATTTTGGCAAGCAAACAGGTGGCTAAATTGTTTTCCGAGCCTTCAAGAGATACATTTCCTATTAAAATATCTCATTCTTGAAGCCTCTGTGTGTCCTTTGCCTTTGAAAATATCTTCATTGCTGTTTCTGTCAAGATATCCTCACTGTTTGTGAAAAAATTATGGTCATAAAAGCTTCCATTTTCCCCTTGTATCCCTGCAAATTCCCCATTTTAACCCTTTTTTTCCAGCCCCTAACCACTTCCCCTCCATGAACCCAGGCGCTAAGGCATAAGGCGCTAATCGCATCGGAGAGTTGGAGCAGAGCGCTTTTTTCCTTTGTAAACGAAAAAATTTCGATGTGAGAGTGTTTAGTCTGTTGGCCTTCGGAAGCAATATCCACCATTGATCTTAATAGATATAATGGTCCTTGCATGTTTCATCGCACCCCGCCTCCTCCCTTTGTTAACTCACGATGAATATCTCCACCATCGATCTTAAAGCGATCCGATGACCATCGCAGCACCGCGCTCATCACCAATCATAGATTTTAAAATGTGCCACCCTTCGATGCCCCGATTGGTCGATCCCCGATTGGATCCTAGACGTTGAATCCACAAGAACCAATGGCCAGGATTTGATCTCGCTCTACCCTATGTCCCCCAATTGGCCACCTCCGATCCAATCACAGTCGTTGATCTTCTGCCGATCCGACGGTCCAGATGCAACCGCTCCTTCATCCCATCAGAGTCTTGGTCCCTGCCTCCTCCGCTTTCGATTGAATCATAGTCATTCATCCCTCTTGATCCGACGGCTCAGATTCCTCCCACCCATTAACCATATCCTCAACCTTTTCTTTCCCTCTGCAGATCTCGACCATCCACCGCGTTGATCGAATGACCTGTAATAAAATCACCTTTGATCGGCCCCCACACTACCGACTACGCATCTCCTCATTTCCCGCTCCATCTCCCACTATCGGATCTCTCGGTCCCAGATCCAATGGCCAACAACAATATCGCACAAATTTTTCATCCGAACATTAACAGTCCAAATTCACGCGATATGGGTGGTTTTAAAAGGCCACGTGTCAGCCAAGTACCTATATCGCGTTTGAAAAGTGAAAATCACCTTCCTCCCTTTCCACCACGTGAAAACAGTTGTTTCCTTTGGAAAACCACTTCCCCACCTTTTGTTCTCGAAAGCACCTCTGATGATCTCGACCGTTGATCTAAATAGATCAACGACCCTCAATGCATCTCACGTTTCATTCATATTTTACAATCGGGCAACAATAGAACTTCATCGCGTCATCTCAACCGTCGATCTCCTCCTTAGATCTCACGGTCCATAATAAATCGCCCTCCACCGATGCCAGGTCTCACCATTCAAGCCCATTTCATTAAATTTTCGCGCATTTCCTTTGTATTTCATCCAAAGGTCCAAACCTTATAATTTACATTGAAAATAATTTCTTCCGCCCACATTAAACTTTTAATGTTTTACATTAAAGGGTTATATTATTCCGCCTAACATCACAACTTTATGTTATAACGTTAAAGTCATATTCCTCCATCTAACCTTCTAAACTCATTCCATTAGTTAATCTCCACTGTCAATCATCACCTCCAAATCTGATCAAATGGTCCACAACCATTTCTCCACCAAACCTTCATCAGAGCAGATTTTCACCATCACACTACATTTTTCCACCGTTTCAAAGCTTTTTGCAAGCGGATTTCACTGCATCCACTGCAGACACCATCGCTTCGCTACCATCCTCACATCATTCCACTACATCCATCCTCCCCCATGCATGGATTTCTTAACATATTTCTGTGTTTTTGCAGGGTACAGGCGGTGGAAACTGCCATTGCTCATAGTCACTGTTAGTGACACAAAGCGTAGAGAAGGCCATTTTCAGAACCAGAATTTGCAGGGAAGAATATTGAGGAGGTTTAAATGCATATTTTATCCAAATCAGGGGTATTAACACCATGTAAAACCTCCAACACCATTAAACCTACAAATTCACAGACAGATACAGCCAATGAAGCGGCAAAGAGTATCAGTGATGGATTAACAAATTTTAAAGCCTATAATTGAAGATTTTAAGCCTTAATTCAATGTTTAATGGGAAAAAGTACCATATTGAATACCTTGTGATTAACATAAAAGGCATAATGAGGCCTGAAGCACAAAAAACAATGTTATCAGTGTCACACATCAGCAGAAGGTTCTTTCCCATGAAGGACAAGTTCCCATACTTTTTTCTATTCTACATCGAGTTCCTGAGAAGATCTACAGCCTGACAGAAGCGCTAATGCTACCAGAGCATTTGTTATGCAATATGGCAGACCTGAAATTCATTTATCTACCTTTTTTCCTGTCACTAGAGTACTACAGAGTATTTCAGCCGAAAGTACATCAAAGAACATACCCAGAGTTACTATTAGCCTATCGAAGACCACTCTTTCATCCAAAGAGTACCGAAGATCAATGCATAGACATTAAGAGAGAAAGGGTCTCGAGCTTTCCTCCTACCTCTATTTTAATGTTTCATTTAAAGTTTCATCTACCTCCTCTGCCTCTCTTTCAACTATAATAACTCAAGAAAAACGCATTGTAAAGTTGTCGTTGATTAGTGATCGGATAACTGTGAATTGTAAGTTGTTTCTCTTGAGATATAGTTCTGTGTGTAAAGTTGTAAGATAGGCTAAGAAAGATGTTTTAAAACTGAATATCAAGCTGTTGGAAAATGTTGTACATTAATGGTGTTGCTCTTTAATATGACAAGCACATTTCTTTGGATTTTGATTTAAAGCAGCCGTGATGTTCTCTACTTTTGTCTCTATTTTCCTTTTGTAATGTCATTACATTTCGTTTCTCTGGTAAGAATTAGAAACCTAGCTTAGGATATACCCTCACATGGTACCTTAATTCTCCTGCTCTTCTTTCCTTTGATGTTTTCTATTGATTGTGCTATCTGAGTATTGATTCAAGTTAATTTAACCAGTGTAGCAGTTGCATTTCACTGCTAACTGATGTATGAATTTATCAATCTGTTCTTATATGTTCTTGTTGGGTTTTAATTGAAATAATTGGGATAATAGGAGTTTAGAATGTTGATTCTATCTCACTAGGGTCTTTTTGAATTAATTGAACCTTTCTAAGTTCCCTTAAGTTGGATGTCAAAGCATTGAAATTTCAAATCCTTTCTCTGATCTCAGGCCTTCACCTTTGTGTTTAAATCTTGAAAGTTTCTTGTTGTCTGAAGAGTTAGCCTTTTATGGGGTAGATCATAGGTGTTTAATGGCATGCCCTGTCCCTAGATCTGATTCCTAAGTGGTCACCTTGGAGGTTTTCTTTTCATTCACCTTCTTTCCTTATCATTTCATACCACACTATCATCTTTAAAGATCCACTATTTTAGATGACTAGCCTAATTGAAAGCCTTAAATACTGAATAGAAATTAAACCCTTTCATGAATCCATTGCCGAATGGTCTCAAGTGTTCTCTGAATTATCTTTCCTTTGCCTAAAATCCTCTTTGCTCATCCTTTGTCTTATACTGAACCCTTCCTTTCCTGTTTCCCAACAACAAAACAAACAAAACAAACAAACCTTGTGCCTTATAACTAGCCTAATACCTTCAAATCAAGCTTCAAAGACATATACCTTTGCCTTTATAGACAAATCCCTCTCTAGACCCAGGAGAGCTAGATCCTAAGGTCTAAAAGTGGCTTTGATGTTGTCTCATCTTTGGTACTGCCAAACTTGCCAAAACATGGGAACCCCAACATAATGGCAACTCCACTGGGGGTGCTTTGAGCGAACACACCTATAAACACTTCAAAGACTCAAAGAAGACCATAGTAGCCTTATTTTGGTGTTTAATCACTGTGGTGGACAGTATACCTTCTTGAAACATTCTAAACCTTCCACCTGGCAACTCCATAGTTCCTTAATGATTAAAGACTCCACTGGTGATTAGTAGGCCTACTGATTATCTTGGTTTTCATAAGACTCCACTGGGAGACCAGACCTTATCACAACATCAGCCATATTCGACGTAACAAGTAGGATCAAGCTTCTTTGATTGAAGACAACATACTGGCTTCAAGAACCATTCATACTAGAGCTTATCCTAACCCAAACCCACCAGAAATAGTTGACAACCCTGAGAGAATTCTTAGGAAATCTCCCACCCCTAGAAAGCTAACTATTTCCAGACATATCCATAGAGATAACTCTGCACCAGAAGACTTTACAGCTCTATCAGACACTCTTTTTGACTTAGAATCACAAAGCAATTTACCTAGAACTAGGTCATTCAGTGCTCTAGACCAGCCAAACCTTGAGCTACCTGGTTCACCATATCATAGTGGTCAACATATTAGGGATAGAGAGACCCCTTCATCTACACCTCCAGATATTCATTTCGTTCAAAACTTGGGGCTCTATTACCCTAAATTAGCTCAACAAAGTGTTGTTGGTCCTGGTATTCCTGTCATCCACATACCTTCTGCTCAAGCCAATCCTTTACCCCCTCAGAACATCATCATGGCAACCTGGTATGTAGCTCTAGTGTTACCACAACCTCTAGTGCCTTTACCCAATGATTATCAATCAAAAATCCCATATTTCACTGCAAAAGAGTCTACAACATCTCAACACCATGTAGACAAGATGGAAGATTCTTTTGACTATATGGAAATAGATGATGAAATAGTCAAGATGAGAATATTTTCTTAGAGTTTAAGAGGAGATATGAAGAATTGGTTTAAAGGCCTACCTCCTAATAGTATCCATGATATTCCCTCTTTATATCAATCCTTCATAAACAAATGGGAAGTCAAGACCAACCCTCTCCAAATCTTAGTAGAATACAAGAATCTTAAAAGAAATGTAGGAGAGAGTGTCCATTATTATTCTACAAGGTTTAATAGTGTTTACAACGCTCTTCCTCCACACATGAAACCTCCCCAAGGTATGGCCTTAGTGAAATATCCTGAGGGCTCTGATGCTGACATGGCCTACCAGCTTAGGGAGAGAGATTACAACACATTGGAAGATATGGAAAAAGGAGTAGTAAATGTAGAGGCTAACCTGATTGAAAAAAGAGCCAGAATGAGGTCTGAGAAAAAGGTAACATATAGGGATGACACATCAACTTCCACATCTGATGCCAAGTATGACAGTCTAGCCAAAAACATGGAAAGGCTAGAGAAAATGATGGAAAAAATGGTTGTCACAATTACTAATCAAAATAGAAACCAAAATCATAACCAGAACCAGAACTTTAGGAGAAACGCCCCTCCTAACAGATAGAGAGACTCAGATCAACAAGTCATACCCCCATTCCAAGAGAACTTCCTTGATGAGGATGAGGGGATAATAGAAGAGTCTGAGGGAACCACAATAAACATGTTGGAAATAGACAACTCAATCCACAATTTTTCCACAGAAGATGATTAGACCTGACACTCACATTGGGATGAGGAAAGGTTAGAATCTGAGAATTATAGGCCATGATTTGAAAATGCCATCATACAGGTCAAAGAACATTATGAACGTAGAAGCAAAAAGAGCTTAGACACTTCCAAACCAAAAGCTCCTGAGATTACCATTAAGAAAAGGCCTGAGAAAACTTCTAAGGTTACTGCTAAAAGTAGCAAATCAACAGCTGAGAGTTCTGGAAAGAACAAAGAGAAAGATAACGAAAATATTGATAAACAAGGTCAACAAACTAGCAACACTAGCACTGCAGCGAATGCTCCTGATAAAACAACCACAAGCACTTTACATAGTGAGAATCAACACACTGATTCTGCCACTAAAATAGTGGCTGGAAAAATAGAATTGAGTCTTACAAAGAGTCAATCTCCTTTCAATTTGGAGAGTGAGATTGCTAAAATTAAAATCTCTATCCCACTCTCTGAGCTGGCCACTTAGGATGTATATAAAGGCCAAATTTTGAAAGATTTAAATCTAAGTGAAAATGGTGACACTGTCAATCTAAGTGATGACCAACTAGCCCTTCTATTTGGTCCAAAGATAGAAGGGAAGTTTCAGGAAGGGGTAGTACCTCCTTTTTATATCAGCCTCAATATCCATGACAAGATACTTCACAATGCAATGCATGACTCTGGGGTATCACACAACCTGATGCCTAAGGTAGTTATGGAGAGGTTAGGCCTAGAGATAGCCTGTCTTTATAAAGATTTATATTCATTTGACTCTAGCAGACTAAAATTCCTTGGCCTAATCAAAAATCTGTGTGTGAACTTGACCTAGATTCCAGCCAAATGTATGGTTATGGATGTTGTAGTGGCAGATGTGCCACCTAAGTATGGCATGTTAGTATCGAGGTCATGGGGTGCCAAGGTGCAAGGTACAATGCAGATGGATGGGTCATACACCACAATAAATATCTTTAGCTAGCTTAGGAGACTGTATAGAGAGGCACAAATGAATTTCATGGTTAGTAGCCCTAAAAAACCTGAAAATTCACCTCTGTACTCTGTACATACAGATCTAGACTCCTTTATCCTTTCCAATGATGAATCCGTGGACGAGCCAGAGCTAGAAGATAGAGATGCAAACAATAGAGTAGAGCCCATAGATTTTAACATAATGGCCACTCTAGACTTAGAATAAAATGAAGAAGAAACCTTTGGACAGTGCACTGAATCTGAAACTCAGAGTGAATAAGAACCAGACTACAAATAGCTGACTGGTCATTTTTCAGAACTACATACACATCATGAAGAACAAAACCCTCCACACCACGATGTAGACCCCGTATTACAACATAAAAATGAAACCAACGTTAGGGAGGAAAATGATGATAAACCTAAAAATTATCCCTTATGGAAAATAAATTTTGATGGGTCTTGCACTAGAAAGACTACAGGAGCGGTAGTGTGGTTACATAACACCGAGAGTGACCATGCTGAGAGTCATGCCTTCAATCTAAACTTCAAATGTACAAGCAATATCGCAGAGTATGACGCTCTCATCTTAGGTTTGAATTTATTGAGAAAACTAGGAGCCAGAAGGATAGCTGTACACGGAGACTCTGAGTTAATCATAAAACAAGTGAACAGAGAGTATACATCTAAACACCCTAGATTGGGAGCATACAGAAATGATTCCATGGATTTACTGAAAACCTTTGTTGAGTATGAACTGGTGTTTGTTCCTAGGAGTCAGAACATAATTGCGAATGGGTTAGCCTGCTTAGGTAGTTCATATCATAAGTCTCCTAGTGAAAAAAAAATTGTTGAAGATTGCAACAAGAAACAGTGAAGGAGGCATCCTGAAACATCATTCCTGATCCTAGTTGGAAAGTGATCACCTAAACTAGGTGGGGCCCACACAAGTGATTTTTGTCGCAAAGTCTATTTTTAGACTATGTCTATTTTTAGACATGTCGATCATATTCTATGAGTTGCAGGATGCTATTTTTGGATGGTTGGTCAAGTTGGAAAAATAGGTGGATTTCTATTTTTAGACATAGTGGGCAGAGTCTATTTTTAGACTGCCAGTCTAAAAATAGGTCAGTCAAATATTATTAGCTCTTAATAATATTTGGACTATAAAAATTATCTTATTCTCTTGCAGCACTTCAGTTTGAGCTACGGATGTGGCACATGCAGCTGAAAAAGGAATTACGCTATTCCTAGGGGTTTGGTTGAGCTATTTCATGATTGACTTCAGTTAGACTCATGTGTCAGAGTTTTGGTGGAGTTGATTGAGGAGTTGATGGAGTTGTGTTCGGTTTAACTTAGTTGAACTAGTTGTATTTAGTTTAACTGGATAATACACTAGAGATGAGTGGTGTGAATTAATTATTAATTAATTCACTAATTATTAACTCATTATTCAACTAAAGAACACATCAGTTAACACCAGTGCATGGACAGTTCAATGGAGACCAGTGGAAGAGATAGGTGAAAGAGCTGGTTTGCTATTAGTTGTGACATTAGTTCTGCATGAGATTTGCACAAGCATTGGAGGATATTTCCAATGAGGATTTCACATTTAAAGCCAAGAAGATTCGAACTTGAATCTATTCTTTTCCCTATTGGATTGCGCAGTAGAGGCAGGCAAACAGTGGAGGAGATTTGAACCTGTGACTTGTTCAGATCTGAGCTAGTTTGTGTGTAACTATTGGAGATAGTACTGAGTACTTGTGAGGATTATTGTACTATGATTGTTACATGATTCTCTATCATTATAATATACAGATATTTGGGGATTTTCAGCTATAAGCTTTCCCCATTACATATTGTGTTTATGTGTGTTTATGTGAGCATGCGACTATTTCTATTTCCGCATATTGATGATCAATTGTAGAATAGGTTATGTATTATGCATGAAGCTCAAATAGTGTGTAATCAGGATAATATCGATGGATAATTCTGCAAATTATTCAAATTTCTACATGGTATCGGAGCGAGATTGATCATCGGATCTATTACAGTGATTACAATTATTTCGGTAAACAGAGTCTGTAATGGGCCAGGTAGCCTCTGGATCCATCCTTTCTCTGAAAGGTGATATATCCAGTAAATTCCCCTATATTCGATCTCTGTGCTAGAAATAATTTTTTCTCACAGATCCAAAAGCAGTTGAGTTTTGAGCTTGGAATTCGAATTTGCAGCAGTGTTTTCTTGGTTTCGAAGTCAAAATGTCTTATCAAGGATTGTGATTGGAGTATGCTCTTGAAGGCAACTCGAATTACATTGCATGGAGAGATAGGATGGAGGCAGTGTTAGATGATAACGGGCTCAAGGATTTCATAGATGCTGAAGTCCCAAAGCCTACTGATGCTGCTCAAGTTGAGGCTTGGAAAAATAAGATGGCAAGGTGTTGAAGGATTCTGTTGGAAGGCGTGAAGGATCACATAGTATCCAGCCTGCATGGAAAAGCTTCTCCATACTTGATGTGGAAAGCATTGACAGAATTGTTCCAAAGCAAGAGTGACCAGAGGAATTTGGCGCTCAAGGATAAACTCGGGAAAATCAAGATGGAGAAGAATGACACTATTCCGGTATACTTGACCAAGTTTGTCCACTGCAGGGATGAGCTTGGGAGTGTAGGAGTTAGTGTGGATGATGAGGACTTGGTGAGATTGGCTCTCCTTGGTCTTCCAAAAAGTTGGCCTTCCTATGAGGATTATGTCAATGGTCAGGAGAAATTGCCAGGATGGGAAAGACTGTGGTCTGATATTGTGCAAGAGGAGATCCGGTGGAGTACCATAGATGGATCTTTATCAAAGATATCTGATGAAGAAGACTGCGCTTTGGCTGCCAAAGCAAGGAAGGGGAAGGGCAAGGAGAAGGCTTCTCAATCCAGTGTGGATGGTAAAAAGCGTGACATGTCCAAAGTGAAGTGTTTTCACTGTCACGATCATGGACATTACGCCACGAATTGTCCACAAAAGAAGAAGAAAAAGCAGGCTGTTGGAGCTGCAGCTGGTGACGCTCTTGCCTCGCAATTTGAGCTAGACTTCTCATTGATCGCATGCATGGTGTCTAGTGCATTGGGATCGGGGTGGTATATTGATAGTGGCGCTTCCTTTCACATGACGGGAGATGTGAATCTTTTCAGTGACTTGGTGGAGAAAAATCTCTAGATGCATGTTGATTTGGGAAAAAATGAACGATACAATGCGACCGGCATTGGTACCATAACCTTTTAGAGGGAGTCAGGTAAAGTCATTCTTTTACAAGATGTATTGCATGTACCAGGTTTAACAAAGAATTTGATCTCAGTCGCAATGTTAGAGGATAAAGGGTATGAAGTTGTCTTTAGAGTAGGGAAAGTTTTCCTTCGGCACAAGGCAACGGGACATAGGGATTCGGGCAAAGAATCTCTACATACTTTAAGTAGATGGGATGTCTATGGAGCTTCCTACATTTGGGAAGCGGGAGAAAGACATGCAACTGATGCTTGAGAGGGAGCAATTTTTGCATGCAGGTAAGAGTGAACCTCAGGATGTGGAGCATCCAGAAGATGAGGATCATGGAGTGGGAGCAACCACTGATGCAGAGAAATTTCGTGCCAGATGGGCAGAGGGAGTGCATGCAACTATACCACCAAGTGAGAGGTGGGGTGACATGCATGAGTAATCCCAAGAGGATATTTCTAGGCAGGATTCATTGAAATGGTGTGGATCTCATGAATTGAACCTGGCTATGAGGTGCCCACAGTGCAGCAGTAGCATGATCAGTTGGGGTGATGCAGGCAGATCAAAGTGACAGTGTCGGATACTGGAGCGCGGATCAGAGTTGATAGTAAGTGAAAAGTGAATGGGTGCAAGAGTTCAACAGCACAGTGGTTCCTGATGACATGTGCAGTTGGTACCAGTATAATTCAAAGACTTTGATGATAGATGCATCAAACTGATTAATTTGTTTGGAGCCTATTCAGTTTCAGAGGAGTTGTAGAGCAGATGCATGGAGTTGCATGCCTCATGCAATGATAGTCCTTTCTTGTTGAGAGGGAGTGTTGAATATTTCAACAAGAAAAATTGAAGGAGGCATCCTGAAACATCATTCCTGATCCTAGTTGGAAAGTGATCACCTAAACTAGGTGGGGCCCACACAAGTGATTTTTGTCGCAAAGTCTATTTTTAGACTATGTCTATTTTTAGACATGTCAATCATATTCTATGAGTTGCGGGATGCTATTTGTAGATGGTTGGTCAAGCTGGAAAAATATATGTATTTCTATTTTTAGACATACTGGGCAGAGTCTATTTTTAGACTTCCAGTCTAAAAATAGGTCAGTCAAATATTATTAGCTCTTAATAATATTTGGAGTATAAACATTATCTTATTATCTTGCAGCACTTCAGTTTGAGCTATGGATGTGGCACATGAAGCTGACAAAGGAATTACGCTATTCCTAGGGGTTTTGTTGAGCTATTGCATGATTGAGTTCAGTTAGACTCATGTGGCAGAGTTTTGATGGAGTTGATTGAGGAGTTGATGGAGTTGTGTTCAGTTTAACTTAGTTGAACTAGTTGTATTTAGTTTAACTGGCTAATACAGTAGAGATGAGTGGTGTGAATTAATTATTAATTAATTCACTAATTATTAACTCATTATTCAACTAAATAACACATCAGTTAACACCAGTGCATGGACAGTTCAGTGGAGACCAGTGGAAGAGATAGGTGAAAGAGCCAGTTTGCTATTAGTTATGACATTAGTTGTGCATGAGATTTGCACAAGCATTGGAGGAGATTTCCAATGAGAATTGCGCAGTTAAAGCCAAGGAGATTTGAACTTGGATCTATTCTTTTCCCTATTGGATTGCGCAGTAGAGGCAGGCAAACAGTGGAAGAGATTTGAACCTGTGACTTGTTCAGATCTGAGCTAGTTTGTGTGTAACTATTGGAGTTAGTACTAAGTACTTGTGAGGAGTATTGTACTATGATTGTTACATGATTCTCTATCATTATAATATACAGATAGTTGGGGGTTTTCAGCTGTAAGCTTTCCCCATTACATACTGTGTTTATGTGTGTTTGACTATTGTGTTTATGTGCGCATGCGACTGTTTCTATTTCCGCATATTGATGATCAATTGTAGAAGAGGTTATGTATTATGCATGAAGCTCAAATAGTGTGTAATCAAGATAATCTTGGTGAATAATTCAGCAAATTATTCAAATTTCTACACAAATCATCATTCTGACCAAATACAAACATGTAGTGCCTTATAGTGAGAAATATTGGTAGTTCTTTGAGGGCGACAAGAAGATAGAGGATTTCCTGATTGGCAGGAATGAGTTTGAATTCTCTGATTCAAAAACTAAATCCGATGATATTTGCCTGAGTGAAGAGCCCCCCGATGAATAAAAATCACCCCATAATGTAGAAATAAACACGTTTACTGAACAACTTGGAAATCCCACCGAAGAATATAAGAACGCAGAAAAAGAGGAGATAGAGGTGCTGCAGTCAAAAGATAAGAATATACCTCGAGCACTAGCACCTTTAGAGGACCTTTTTTATTTTGACGACGCAACGAAGAAACACACTATAGAACACTCAGACTTAGATGTCGAGGAATGCAACATAGGCACTGAAGATAAGCCTAAGATAGTTAAATTGGCTAAGTCCTTGCTCGCAAACATGAAAAAGAAATATATTGAATTATTTAAAGAGTTCATTGATGTGTTTGCCTAGAGCTACAAAGACTTAAATGCCTATGATACAGACATTATACAGCACAAAATCCCTTTGAAAGAAAACCAAGAACCCTTCAGACAGAGACTTCACAGAATTAGCCCGAAACAACTGCCTCTAGTCAAAAGGAAAATCAATAATATGTACGAGGCAAGAATTATAGTGCCTCTAAGGTTTTTTGATTTGGTTTCCAACCTTGTAGCTGTGAGGAAGAAAACAGGTGAGATCAGAATGTGCATTGATTTCAGGAACCTTAACAGAGCCTCACTTAAGGACAATTACCCCTTACCAAAGATGGAGCACATCCTACAGAGGGTAGTTGGCTCAAAAGGGATCTCCCTGTTAGATGGTTTTCTAGGCTATAACCAAGTTTTAGTGCTCCCAGAATACCAACTCAAGACAGCTTTCAGCACTCCATGGGGCAATTTTATGTACATAAAAATGCCTTTTGGACTAATGAACGCTGGTGCAACTTCCAACGAGCAATGGACATAGCCTTTTCGGAGGAGATAGGGCACTTTATTGTCATCTATTTGGATTCCATAACAGCCTATTCCAAGACTAATGAGGAGCACCTAAAACATCTAAGAAGATTTTTTGAAAAATGTAGAAGGTCCAATATGTCTTTAAATCCCAAGAATACTGTGTTTGGGCTTCAAGAGGGTAAGCTTCTTGTCCATATTATATCAGAGAAGGGAATTAGGATAGACCCTAAAAGAGTTGAGGGAATAATATAGATTACCCACCTGAAAAACATAAAAGAGCTGCAGTCATTTATTGGGAAAATTAACTTCTTAAGGAGGTTTATTCCCAACTTAGCTGAGCACCTTAGAGATATGACAAACATGCTGAAAAAGGTTGTAGGGGTTAAGTTGAATTTAGAGGCTAAAAAATCTTTTGAATTAGTTAAGCTTTCACTCACCCAGGCACCTGTCCTAATTAGCCTAGATTTCTCAAAAGATTTCCTGATATTTTCCTTTGCCTCTGAGCATAGAGTGGCTCCAGTTCTGCTGCAGAAAAATCCAGCGGGAATGGAACGGCCTATTTCTTTCTTTAGCAAGGCTCTAAGGGATGCACCCTTGAAATATAACATAATGGAAAAACAGGCCTATGCCTTGGTTAAGGCCTTGAAAGACTTTAGTTTGTATACACTGCATTCTCACATCATAGCCTATGTGCCAGACATAGTGATGAAAAAAAATTTGTCCCAGGACCCTGATGGAAAGAGGGGCAAATGGATCACTGTAATATTAGAATATGACCTAGAAATAAAACCCAAAAAACTAATCAAAGGTCAGGGCTTAGCTCAATTAATGGTTGAATCTAACTTGCAAGCCCTTGACATAAACATGGTAGATGCCCTCGATGAACATGAAGGACTACCTGATCCTACAGTTGAAGAAAAATTTCAAAACTCTCCTTGGTATTCTGATATCCTGTATGTACTCACAAACCTCAATGCCCCTCCTAATTTATCAAAGACTAAGGCCTGATTCCTAAATTTAAAAGACATAAACTATTGCATACTAAATTAATGTTTGTACCGGAAAAATGAAAATTTTCTATTGCTTAAATGTTTGCCTGAAACTGAAGCAGAGAGGATTGAACAGGAGTTCCATGCAGGAGAGTGTGGAAGCCATTTAAAATGGAAATCCAATGCTAAAAAAATACTCAAAGTTGGCTATTACTTGCCTACACTTTTCAATGACATACACAAAATGATAATTTCCTGCCATAAGTGCCAGATTTTTTAGGGCAAAAGAAATCTCCTCCCTTTACCATTACAACCCATTACTGTTGAGGCTCCCTATCAACAATGGGGCCTAGATTTCATAGGAGAAATACAACCTGCTTCTTTTGCACAACACAAGTAGATCCTTACAGCCACAGACTACTTCACAAAATGGATAGAGGCCATACCTTCTAGGAATGCCACATATTATGTTATCATTAAATTCCTAGAAGACCACATCCTCTCTAGATTTGGCTGCCCAAGAAAGATAATCACTGATAACATTGCTGCTTTTGGATCCAAGAAAATGATTGATTTTGTCACAGGTATCAGATAGCACTCGTTCATTCAACTACTTATTACCCACAAGGTAATGGGTTAGCTGAATCATCAAACAAGAGCTTGGTGACCATTATCAAAAATCTTCTTGAAGAGAACAAGAAATCAATCCATAATAAGTTAGTGCATGCTTTGTGGGTTGAAAGACTAACAACAAGGAATTCCATTGAAATTTCACCATATCAGCTTATTTATGGAACAGAGGCAGTGTTTCCTACCAGCCTCGGAGTACCAGTGATTAAACTAGTCCAAGAGATTCAGACAGAAGAGGAAAGTATGGTAAGGAGGATAAATCAAACAATTCATCTCCAAAAAACAAGAGAAGAAGTCTATACAGGGCTTTGAAAGTGCAAGAAAATATAAAAAAGTTGTTTGATAAGAGAACAAGAGCTTGTGACTTCAAAATTGGAGATAAAGTTCTTAAGTGGGACTCTCGGAGAGAAGAAAAAGGGAAGCATTGCAAATTTGATAGTTTGTGGCAGGGTCCTTACATCATCCAATCCACCATTGGTCCAAATGCCCTTTTTCTGTAAGAGCTAGATGGTACAGATCTGTTTGGGGGTCCTGTCAATGGCAGGATGCTCAAGCATTACTACTGCTGATTCCAAGTTTACAGTTTTCATTTCCATTTTAAATACCATTGTTGTGTTTTGTTTTTAAAGAAAAATAGAAAATGTTTCAAAAAGAGAGAAAGAGATGTTCAGCCATGCTCAAAACATGAACCTCTGAAGTGCGAAATATTGGCTCTAATATGATCAAAACTTGAGCCAAAAGAAGTGAAGAAGCTGGTTCTAATATGCTCAAAATCTGAACCGGCAAAGAAGAATGAAGAATCAGCTCTAACAAGCTCAAAACCAGAGCTGAATGGAAGGAAAGAAAGTGACTCTAACAAGCTCAAAACTTGAGTCGCAAAGCAAAGAAGGATGCTTCAAAGTTTCAAAATCTCAAGCCTTCAAATTTTGTTTTCAATTTTCTGCAATGTTGTCTTTATGCCATGAATCCACAACAAACCATATTTTCTAATCCTGGTTTGACTGTTTTTAAATTTCTGTTGTAGAATATAGAGAAAGAAATCTACTAGACAGTTTAATCCTAGAATATGTTAGATTAGGTAGAGAAACTATGAGGCCAACAGTTTAATCTGGTCTCATGGAGGAATAAGGGTAGAATTAGACTAGTTCATTTTTTTCTTTCAATAAAAAAAAAATGATGAAGAAGGTCTGCAAACTCAAATGCACCTTGAAGAAAAAATGTTAGGATTGTAGGATGGGTAGGTAGATTGTTTGGGGAATGTTTTCTACTGATTAGTATCCGTCATGTTTGTAACAGTTAAATCAAAGAAGAAACATGGTTCAAGGATCGGGCATCTGGCCTACTCCAAAGATTATTTTATGAATTCTTGACACCTTCAAGAAGATGCCATCCCATCTGGAGCCATTGTTAGCCACCTATAAATTTTTTGGCAAGCAAACAGGTGGCTAAATATTTTTCTTAGCCTTCAAGAGATACATTTCCTATGAAAATATCTCATTCTTTAAGCCTCTGTGTGCCCTTTTCCTTTGAAAATATCTTCACTATTGTTTCCATCAAGATATCCTCACTATCTGTGAAAAAAATATGCTCAGAAAAGGCTCCATTTGCCCCTTGTATCCCTGCAAATTCCCCATTTTAACCCTTTTTTTCCCTTTCTCAATTTTCCCCTTTGACCCCCAAAAATCCTTCCCTAAGCCTACTAAATCATCCCATCACCCCTTTAAACCTTACAAACACCCTTTGTTTGGCTTAAAAACCCATTTTTCCCTCTACCGAAAACCTCTGTCTAGCCTTAAAAACTCTGTTTTTAGGCCAAAAAACCCACTTTTTACATATAACAGTCTTAGCCCCCTTCGGCCAGCCCCTAAACACTTCCCCTCCATAAAACCAAGAGCTAAACCCAAGCTCTAAGGCATAAGGCGCTAATCGCATCGGAGAGTCGGAACAGAACGCTTTTTTCCTTTGTAAACAAAAAAGTTCTGATGTGAGAGTGTTTAGTCTGTCCGCCTTCAGAAGAAATATCCGCCGTTGATCTTAATAGATCTAACGGTCCTCACCTATATCATCGTGCCCCGCCTTCTCCCTTTGTTAACTCCTGATGAGGATCTCCACCATCGATGTTAAAGTGATCCGACGGCCATCGCAGCACCGTGCTCATCGCCAATCGGAGATTTTAAAATGTGCCACCCTCCGATGCCCCGATTGGATCCTGGCCGTTGAATCCACAAGAACCAACGGCTAGGATTTGATCTCACTCTGCCCCGTGTCCCCCGATTTGCGACCTCCGATCCAATCACAGCCATCAATCATCTGCTGATCAGATGGTCCAGATGCAATCGCTCCTTCATCCCATCAGAGTTTTGGCCCTTGCCTCCTTCGCTTCTGATTGAATCGCATCCGTTCATCCCTCTTGTTCCGATGGCTCAGATTCCTCCCGCCCAATAACCATATCCTCCACCTTTTCTTTCCCTCTACATATCTCGATTGTCCATCGTGCTGATCAGATGGCCTGCAATCAAACCACCTTTGATCGGCCCCCACACTATCGACCGCGCATCTCCTTGTTTCATGCTCCATATCCCACCGCCGGATCTCTCGGTCCTAGATCCAAAGGCCAGTAGCAATGTTGTGCAACTTTGGCATCCGAACATTAACAATCGAAATTCACGCGATATGGGCGGTTTTAAAAGGCCACGTGTCAGCTGGGGACCTATATTGCGTTTGAAATGTGAAAACCGCCTTCCCCCCTTTCCACCACGCGAAAACAACTATTTCCCTTGGAAAACCACTTCCCCACCTTTTTTTCCCGAAAGCACCTATGATGATCTTGACCATTGATCTACATAGATCAACGGTCCTCAATGCATCTCGTGTTTCATTCATATTTTTCAATCGGTCTACCATAGAACTTCATCGCGTCATCTTAATCATCAATCTCCTCGTAAGATCTGATGGTCCATAATAAATCGCCCTCTGCCCATGCCAGCTCCCACCATTGAAGCCCATTTCATTACATTTTTGCGCATTTCCTTTGTAGTCCATCCAAAGGTCCAAACCTTATGATTTACATTGAAAATCATTTCTTCTTCCCACATTAAACTTTTAATGTTTTACATTAAAGGGTTATATTATTCCGCCTAACATCACAAATTTATGTTATAACGTTAAAGTCATATTCCTCCATCTATCCTTCTAAAGTCATTCCATTAGTTAATATCCACCATCAATCATTGCCTCCAGATCTGACCGAACGGTCCACGGCCATTTCTCCACCAAACCTTCATCAGAGCATATTTTCACCATCACACTGTATTTTTCCACCATTTCACAGCTTTTTGCAGGCGACTTTCACTGCATCCACCATAGACACCATCGCTTCGCTGCCATCCTCATAGCATTCCACTGCATCCATCCTCCCCCATGCATGGATTCCTTAACATATTTGTGTGTTTTTGCAGGGTACAGGTGGTGGAAACCACCATTGCTCACAGTCACTGTTAGTGACACAGAGCGCAGAGAAGGCCATTTTCAAAGCCAGAATTTGCAAGGAAGACTCTTGAGGAGGTTTAAACTCATATTTTGTCCAAATCAAGGGTATTAACCCCATGTAAAACCTCTATCACCATTAAACCTGCAAATTCACAGACGGAGACAGCCAATGAAGCAGCAAAGAGTATCAATGATGGATTAAAGAATTTTAAAACCTGTAATTGAAGATTTTAAGCCTTAATTCAATGTTTAAAGGGAAAAAGTACCATATTGAATACCTTGTGATTAACACAGAAGGCCTAATGGGGCCTAAAGCATAGAAAAAAATGTTATCAGTGTCACACATCAACAGAAGGTTCTTTCCCGTGAAGGACAAGTTCCCATACTATTTTCTATTCTACATCGAGTTTCGGAGAATATATACGCCTTGACAGAAGTCCTAGTGCTAACAGATCATTTGTTATGCAGTATGGCAGACCTAAAAGTCATTTATCTACCTTTTTTCCTGTCACCAGAGTAATGTAGAGTATTGTAGCCCAAAGTATATCAAAGAACATACCCATAGTTACTATCATCTTGTCGAAGACCACTCTTTCATCCAAAGAGTATTGAAGATCAATGCATAGACATTAAGACAGAATGGGTCTCGAGCTTTCATCCTACCTCTATTTCAATGTTTCATTTAAAGTTTCATCTACCTCCTCTGCCTCTCTTTCAGCTATAAGAACTCAAGAAAAATGCATTGTAAAGTTGTTGTTGATTAGTGATCGGATAACTGTGAATTGTAAGTTGTTTCTCTTGAGATATAGTTCTATGTGTAAAGTTGTAAGATAGGCTGAGGAAGATATTTTCAGACTGAATATCAAGTTGTTGGAAAATGTTGTACATGACTAGTGTTGCTCTTTAATATGACAAACACATTTCTTTGGATCCTGATTTAAAGCAGCGTTGATGTTTTCTACCTTTGTCTCTGTTTTCCTTCTGTAATGTCATTACATTTCATTTCTATGGTAAGAATCAGAAACCTGGCTTAGGATATACCCTCGCATGGTACCCTAATTCTCCTGATCTTCTTGCCTTTGATTTTTTCTACTGATTGTGCTATCTGAGTACTGATTCAAGTTAATTTAATTGGTGTAGTAGTTATATTTCACTACTAACTGATTTATGAATTTATGAATCTGTTCCTAGATGTTCTTGTTGGGTTTTAATTGAAAGAATTGGGATACTGGGAGTTTAGAATGCTAATTCTGTCTCACTAGGGTATTTTTCAATCAATTGAACCTTTCTAAGTTCCTTTAAGTTGGATGTCGAAGAATTGAAAGTTCAAAGAATTTCTCTGATCTCAGGCCTTCTCCTTTGTGTTTAAATCTTGAATGTTTCTTGTTGTCTGAAGAGTTAGCCTTTTAGGAGGTAGATCATAGGTGCTTAATGGCATGCCCTATCCCTAGATCTAATTCCTAAGTGGTCACCTTGGAGGTTTACTTTTCATTCACCTTCTTTCCTTATCATTTCATACCGCACTATCATCTTTAAAGATCCACTGTTTTAGATGACTAGCCCAATTGAAAGCCTTGAATACTGAATAGCAAGTAAACCCTTTCATGACTCCATTGCCCAATGGTCTCGAGTGTTCTCTGAATTATATTTCCTTTTCCTAAAATCCACTTTGCTCATCCTTTGTCTTGTACTAAACCCTTCCTTTCCTATTTCCCAACAACCAAACAAACAAAACAAACAAACCTTGAGCCTTATAACTAGCCTAATTGTTATAGCATCATTTCTCACCTTCATATGATTCATGATTTCTTTTATTGCTTTGGGCACCCATTCCTACAGACTTGGACAAAATTCACTAAAAAACAGTGTAAAAATCCCCATACGCGGTTATGCCTAGACTTTTCCGCATGTATATGCGAGTCCACATGTACTTTTCCCCATATGCCATTAAAATCATTAAAAAATATATAAAAAATCCCTATTTTCGGGCTGGGTTGATGGTTACTCTGGTAGTTCAACCACCCTAGCACGTGGCCAACTGTTTCCAACTTTTGAAACTACTTTGAGGGAGTATAAAAGCCCCTCATGTGCATGGCCTAAGAGAGAGAGAAATTATTGATATTATACTCTGTTGGAATCCTCTATCCAAGTCTGGATTCCCGTGCCTCCTGCACTTCCCAGTTCATTACAGGAAACCCTTGTTTCCTGGAGATGCTCATCTCCCTATATGTCATCTCGTATGCACCAGTTCGGAAGGAATCTTAGCGAGGCAAGGGTGGGACGGATCCGGACGACGGTCTGCTCGAAGATCGTGGAAGGATTCAGCTAGATCTACACCCATGTCTTCCATGGCTAGTGGATCAGCTTCTTTTCAGGGGTCCCCCTTTGGAACTGGGCACATTCCTAGTTCCAATCCTTCTTTAGGGTCCTTTCCGTTTACTTCTCAAACCCAGAGTTTCAATCCTTGGTCTGGAGGTCAAAATTCGACCACTTTTATAGGATGGAACCCTGTATTCACTACAGTGGGGGCAACGAATCAGTTTTACGCTGGTCACCAAGGGAATACTTCTTTCCCTTCATCGAGTGCTTATCATACCTTTTCTCCTCTTTCTAATGCCTGGAACCCCTATCAGGGGCTTTCCTCTTCATTTCATACTTCAGCGAGGGGAACTGGTCTGGGCTTTGGTAACTCTGCGTTGGGAGGAGGTTCTTCTCCTTTTTCTACGAGTCCTTTTTGGCAACCTGGTGCCTCATCAAATCCAGGGTATTCTTTTCAGAATGTTGGGAATCCATCCCATCAAGGATGGAGTCCTCAGGCTCCGCCTCGCTTACCTTTTCTGGCAACGTTAAACTTGCCAGATCTGTCGAAGTTGACTAATGATCCGATTCGTTATAGTCCGGGGTGGCCTCCGGTTCCCACCAAAATTCCTTCAGACATTCCAAAGTTTGAAGGCAAGAATGGAGAAGATCCGGCTGACCACATCACTACCTTCCATTTATGGTGTTCTTCGAACTCCCTGATCGATGATTCAATTAGGTTGAGATTATTTCAACGCACCCTAACTGGAAACGCTGCCAAATGGTATATTGAGCTAACTGGGGGCAGTTTTGCTACATTTGGAGAACTGGTTGTTACATTTCTGAACCATTTTCAGTTGCCTGTCCGATATGACGCTGGGACTGAACTCCTAGCTAATTTTAAGCAGGACGACACAACCCACATTTCTGATCACATTCAGGAATGGAGGAGAAGGAAGAGGCTTATTAAAGCTCATATTCCAGGAGAATTCCTTTTGGAATGGTTTCTGAAATCCCTGCAGTCAGATATTTCGAAAGATGTATCCCTTTCTGGGGTATTTTCTGAGGAGCAGGCCATTTTTAGGGCCCAGCAGCTGGAACTGATCTATTCTTAGTCTGGGGTCCTCCATAAATATCTTCCCAATGCTCCTTGCTCCAAATTAGATTTATCTAAAACTAAGCCAGGTCCTCATGGTGACGGACTGATTGGATCGATCAATAGTGGTGCAGCCAGCCTTCTTACTCAATTGCAGCAGTTGTCTTTACAATCTTCTCCTTCTGGTCAGGATGTGCCTGCTGAGTCATCGCCTTCCCAGTCTTTGTCCATAAATGTTGTCCAAGCTTCTGATCCCAAAGGAAATCAACAATCCGAAGGGAAGAAGAAGGGACGAAATAATAAGAAAAAGGGCAAGAATGGGAAGGGTATTGCAAATAAAACCAACGAGCATGTTGGTGAGGGTCCAAAGGAGAAAAGGAAAGTGAAGTTTCCATGCAAGATGTGTGCTGGAGACCATCTTACGCACCTTTGCCCTAAAATTCAGGATGCGCAGCGCTTGTTAGCTCAGTAGGGTTCTTCTAGTTCCCAGGTTGTGTTAACAAACCCTTTTCCCCAAGGGCAACAATTAGTTGTTGGCGCGAATCAAAATCCTGGGGCTTCCTCTGGGGGCACCCAGGAGGGGGAAATTCCATCAAACATTTTCATGATGAGTGCTCACGCGGATATCGCTACAAGATCCCGTGATTATGGCAGAGAAGAGTCTTTGAAAGATAAGGATATTCCTGATGCTACTGAGCCGCTTCACATTACCAAGCCTACTATTGAGTCTATGCCTCAGATGCCCAAAGCATCTTCTAAGCGATCGACGATTAATCCGAATGCTAGGGCTGCCCAGAACTACTCGATTATGGAAGATTTGGCGCAGAGTCCTTGTGCTATGTCGGCTTTAGAGGTACTCCAGTCTTGTTCGGCTCAGCGCAGTGCTTTTCTCACTTCCATTGGGGCTATTGATCCGAAAAATTCTCTTCTGATTACTTTTGATATGACTAATTTTAAGAAGAGACTCCCCCATCACATGGCTTTTCATATTAAATCATCGTACAGGAAGTGTAATATCTTTCGAACGGTTGTTGATGAGGGTGCTTCCACATGCGTGATGTCTCTCACATGTTGGAAGACAATTGGATCTCCCAAAGATGTTCCATCTACCACTCTTCTGACTGCGTTCGATGGTCATTCTCACAGACCCCATGGTATTGTCCCAGCTTTGCCCATCTGTGGTGGGGGAAAAACTGTCAATATAGAGGTTGAGGTAGTTGACGAAAGCTTGGAATACAACCTTATGTTGGGGAGAAACTGGATTTATGATATGGATGCCATTGCATCCTCATTATTTTGGATTATATGTTTCCCCCACGAAGGGAGGATTGTTACAGTGGATCAATTGGACTGTCCTCCTATAGACCCGAATGCATCTACTGACTCATCTGTTCCTAAGTTGGATAATACTAAGGCGCCTGTTGAGAATTTAGGAGTTGGAATGTATTCTTCCTTGATGGGTACTTTCGATATTCCTTCTCCTACAGTTCATATTAATGCAATTTCATCCTCCAAGACTCCTCTTCGAAGAGAGTTCTTCAGAACTCATTATTTTTCGGACCCTTGGACTTTACCTTCCCCTACAGCCACATTAGCGGAAGGTCAAGTGGGTGGAATGGCATTTCTGATGTCTGCAGCTGAGATTGCTTATCAGTCTATTGTTGACTCTGCAGAATCTAGTCTAGCTCCTCTTTCACTGGAAGAGTTCGATGGAGATGTGGCTCCGGCTTGGACACTTAGTTCTTCTTCAGCCCAGGATTGTCTTGATACCACTCTTCCATCTAAAGAGGCTATCTTGGAAGACATGACTGGTATAGATAGACCGTGGGATGATTTGCATCATCGGTCTTATTTTTTACCTGACTTGAACAAAGTTGAAACGAGTTTTCCAAGTCCTCCATCTCCTGGTCCTGTTCACCCAGTCTTGAACCCTTTAGCACCAACACAGGTTTATGCTGAAGGGAACATGGCTGTGATTTCTCCTACTATCTTGGTGAACATTTCCAGGGATCCCAATATTATTGAGAATGTCTTCATCGGAGCTGAGTGTTCCCGTAAAGAGATTCAAATTTACACCGAGCTCTTTAAATAGTATAGGGATGTATTCGCTTGGTCTTACGAGGAAATGCCTGGTATAGATCCATCTATTGTCAAGCATGAGATCAAGACTTATCAAAACGCTAAGCCGGTGAGGCAAAAAATTCGTCCGGTCAATCCTAGGAAGGAAGCAGCTATCAAAGCTGAGGTTGAGAAGCTGCTTAAGGCGGGATTCATTTTCCCTATTCCTTTGACTGAATGGGTTTCAAATCCCGTTCCCGTAGATAAAAAGAAAGGAAAGATTCGAGTTTGCATCGATTTCAGAGACCTAAATCAATCATGTCCTAAGGATAATTACCCCACACCATTTATCGATCAGATCATTGACGAGTGTGCCGGTAATGAGATTTTCTCCTTCATGGACGGTTTCTCCGGATATAATCAGATTACTATCTATCCTAAAGATCAGCATAAGACTGCCTTTATTTGTCCCTGGGGTACTTTTGCATACAAGAAGATGCCTTTTGGTCTTAAAAATGCTGGGGCTACCTTTCAATGGGCCATGTCATATGCCTTCCACGACATCAAAAATATTATCGAGGCATACTTGGATGATTTAGCTGCTCATTCTCGAAAGAGGATGGATCATCCTACTCACCTCCAGCAAATATTTGAAAGATGTCGTTTCTATAAGATTAGATTGAATTCGAACAAGTGCGTTTTCACGTTTACATCCAGCCGGTTATTGGGATTCATTGTGTCTAGGGAAGGGATTAGGGTAGATCCCTTCAAGGTTGAGGAAATACTTTGGTTGCTTCCCCCGTCTTCTATCCGTCAGCTTCAAAGTCTACAAGGAAAGTCTAATTTTCTTCGGAGATTCATCGTAAATTATGCTGAAGTTACAAAGGGATTTATGAGATTGTTGAAGAAGGGAGTTCCATTTCTTTGGGATGACTACTCTCAACGCTCATTCGATGCTTTGAAGAAAGCATTGACCTCTGCTCCTTTATTGAGTCCACCTGATTATAGCAGGGATTTCCTTTTGTATCTGGCAGCAACAGAATCTACTATTGGTATGGTTCTGGTTCAGGAGGATGATGCTCTTGCAGAGCATGTTATATACTACCTTAGTCGAGGCTTGGTAGGACCTGAACTCCGGTACACTCCGATAGAAAAGCTAGCTTTAGCAGCAGTTCATGCTGTGCAGCGACTTCGGCATTACATTATTCTGCGAAAAACTTATGTTTTGGCAGCAGCCAATCCATTTCAGTTTGTCCTCAGTAGGCGAGTGATTGGGGGCAAATACAATAGATGGATTGTGATTTTATAGGAATTTGATCTTGATTTTATGTCTTCCAAGTCCAAGAAATCATTAGTTTTCATAAAATTGATCTCCGAGTTTCCCTGTGAGGAGGAGATGATCTATGATGAATCCTTCCCGGATGAACATTTGTTTCTTATCTCTTCACAGGATTCTTGGTATGGAGATATAATTGTGTATCTTCAGACTACGAAGTTTCCCTCTACTTTTTCGAAAGATGAGCGTCGTAAGCTGCATCACTTGGCCAAGAATTATTTGATTATTGGTGATGCTTTATGCCATCGAGGGGTTGATTCAATCCTGAGACGCTACTTAACTCTCGAAAAAGCTGAGGCTGTGCTGAATGATTCCCACAGTGGAGCTTGTGGGGGTCATTTATCTGGGCTTGCTACAGCCCAAAAAATCTTGCGTGCTGGGTACTTTTGGCCCTCGATTTTCAAGGATTGTATCGAATCGGTCAAAAAGTGTCATCCGTGTCAAGTCTATACTCGAAAAATGCGTGCTCATCCAGCTCCGCTTTTTCCAGTCATTACTGTCGGTCCCTTTACAAAGTGGGGTATTGATTATACTACTTGTAACCCACCTTCGGCTAAAGGTCACAAGTACATTATTGTAGCAGTAGAATACTTTACGAAGTGGGTCGAGGCTATGCCTACTTTTGGGAATGATGGTGAGACTGCAGCTCTTTTCCTTTTCAACCAGGTTATCGCTCGTTTTGGTATTCCTAGAGAGATTGTCACTAACCATGGCAGTCATTTTTAGAATAGTATGATGGCTGAGTTGGCTCTCAAATTGGGTTTCCGGCAGGAGCATTCATCTCCATATTATCCTCAAGCCAATGGGCAAGTGGAAGCCGTGAATAAATCCTTGAAGACAATTATTCAACGGAAAATTGATAAAGCTAGATCCAACTGGCATATTATGCTATATCCTGCACTTTGGGCATACAGGACGTCAGTGAAAACTGCAACTGGCTTTACTCCGTTTCAGCTAGTGCACGAGTTGGAATTCGTATTTCCCATTGAATACGAGATTCCTTCTCTTAAGTTAGCTGTTGAACTTCTTCCTGACACTTCTAGTCTTGAAGAATGGCTCCTTCATATGGAACATCTCGATGAGCAGCGTCGGGATGCCGCCACGATGAATGAAGCGCATAAAAACCGAGTCAAAGTCCAGTACGATAAGGCGGTCAAACCCAGGGTTTTTTCGGAAGGTGACCTTGTTTTGGTCTATGCCCAAGAAAAAGATGCCCTGGGGGCAGGAAAGTTTAAGTCTATGTGGTATGGCCCCTTCATCGTTAAAAGAGTCCTTAAGAAAGGAGCGTATACCTTGGTTGATTTCGAAGGGAACGAGTTGCGGGAGCCCCGAAATGGGCTCTATTTGAAGAAGTATTATGCCTAGGCTTTGGCCTGGCATGTTGCTTTTGTATATAGTAGTTTTTTTTTTGTACATATTTGGTTGATTTTCGATCTTTGATGAGTTGGTGATGTTTTTGATCTGCTTTGGTAGGTTGTGTTGAATGTCATGAGTCATTTTGGTTTTGCCGATGGTGCTAGTAGACACACCCGGAACTTAGCTTCCGCGACTTGGGTGCTTCATTATCCTTCCGGTCAGCTGTTAGTATCAAGAGGGGTCTGCATTGGTCCTGCTTCCAATAATATAGCAGAATACACTGCAGTTGTTTATCTACTCTCGGAGGCAATATCTTTGGGTGTTGATTCATTGGTAGTTTTCTTGGACTCTCAGCTGGTGGTGTCGCAGTTGAACAATACTTATCGGGTTTGAGATCCATTTTTATTACGGTTGTTCTTGAGGGTACGTTTGTTATAAAGATCATTTCATTTTTTAACTTTCATTCATATTCCTCGAGCTGAAAATTGGTTGGTAGACTCATTAGCTAATCAGGCACTGGATTGACATATTAATCATTCCATACAATAAAATTTAATCATCGAAAACATCATATATTTTGATACATTTATCACATCACATCAAACATCGCTGTATATATATCATCAGAGTGTTCAAAAACTTTACAAAATTTGGATCCATAAGGTCATACAAAATTTGGGCTTATGCCCGATCATGTTCAGTCTCAAAAATATACAGTCATCTGATACATAATATCTATCTACTCCTGAGGTCCCTGCCTAGAAGTCGTGTTCCTATAGAACATGATCGCGGTGGCAACTCGGCGGAATAACCGTACCCAGTCTCGGGGCACTCCTACCACCCATCTTTGGATGGCTTCCGACAGATCTTCCATGGCAGCCATAGGTATTTGGCGGGTCAACCCCTCCAAGTTCCTCTGTATAGCCTGGAGGGTCCTGTCTGAATCCACTGGATCTGCTTCGCCCCTGCGACGCTTGTGGCGCGGGAAACCCTCAGGTCTAACTGGTCCAATATCTCTATCATGATCATGTTTACATTGTAAGTCATTATGAATCCAATCAAAAACATGTTTGTTTATCATTTTTTCATACATATTTGAAAAAATCCAAAAAAAATTATATAAGTCAAAAAATTGCAAACCTACCGATTGTGCCCCATGTCGTGCCTGGTGGAAGGACAAGATTTGGATCTCCACGAAATTCCATCCCGACATAGGGATAGTCGTCCACAGCGATGATTTGTTCTCCCCACCAAAGGAAGAACTCATCATCCCAAATGGTCTGGGGAACTTCACTTCCCCCTAATCTCTTCATCATGTCTACCCAACAGGAAATTCTTGGATCTCTAGGGCTGTTGATGGTAGAGATGACTCTGGGTCTCAATGCTGGTATCTTCTCAAAGAATAATGTCATCAAAATTGTACCGTTTCTAAAGTGTTTTGTCTTTGCTTGACGGATTGAGGTCAATTGTTGCTTCATGTTCAGTAATAGGGCTGTGCACCAATCATATACATGAGTTAAGCACTCCACTGCTATGCTCATTTGCGTCCTGGACGCCTGGTGTAGGGAGGCAGATCCTGCCACTCTGCCAATGGTGAAAAGGAGGATTTTCATGTGCAAATCCCTTAAATCTTTAATTGAAATTTGAGTTCCAACTTTCTTGGAACCCTCTACGTAGTACACGTGGACGTAATCTTCCATGGTTAGCCCTCCCAAGGGCTTCCCGTGCAAGTCTACTAGTTCCCCCCTCCGGGAGAGTCCAGTGATAAAATATATGTCTTCCACTTCAATGCGTACTGGCATCTGATCTATCATAAAGCAGTCCTCTTCCGGTTCCCAATAATTCACGAGCATTTCTAGCAACCGGACATTGCTTTTCATATTTGGCATTTTGAAAAACTTGAGCAATCCGCAATTCCGAAGAATATTTAGCGATGCTCGATCTCGCATGACTTCTTGATCAATTGCACTGTGTTCACGCTCTCTCCATGAGATAGTCATCCTGTCAAAATTCAATAAATCCTTCATTAGCTACGCATTTTTTGATTCGGGCCTACGCATACGCGACTTTGTTTGTGCACAGTCGCGTATATACGCGACTTCATCATTACCAACCCGCGTATGCGCAAACCCGTGTTTTTTAGCAAGGTTTTCTATGGTGAAAATCACTAAATTTTACTTTATGAACGGACAAAATGATTTGCAAGGATGATTGATGAGCTTACCTGACAAATTCGGTGCGATTTGACGGTCAGTTGCTCCTGATTTGACGAAAGAAGTTTTTTGCTCCAGAGCACTTTTTTCCAAATCAGCAATGTAATAATGAACCAAATATGAGGTAATTTGTCTATTTATGGCTAAAAAGTTGAAAATTTTCGCAAAAAATTGTTATGCTTATTTTTTCGATCTATCTTAAGCTGCATAACCCGGATTCTTGGAAGTGCCCAATTTGGTATGTTTTCAGGTACATTTTGACGAATTTGAGATTTTTCCCGGTTTTTTGATCCATGATTACCGACTCGTCATGGTAGGTATATGATCTTCACTGGCATATAGGTTAGGGAAATAACTTTCCGCTGCATCTTGCATACTAGCCTCCATACGGATCACTTGCCATAGGGTCGATCCCATCAGGTCATGACTATTACACCCATTTCACTCGCCGATTATTTAATCATGACTTGGTGGTAGAGCCTTCCTTTACATGGGCTTCCTAGTTAGTTCCTCGCTATCACTTGTTGCCCATGCTACGTTTTATGTAGGCTCGGGAGTCCTCTTTAGTCCCGCCATGACTTACGTGTTGAAGCTTCATTCTTCTTCTTCCTCACTATCATTTTTCTGGCTATTACCCTAGAGGCTCCCTGGTGTTGTTGAGTTGTATTACTGCATTGCATATTGGCTACTTGTTTATCTTGGCCTTTAGCCGGCTTCATTTGGACTCAATGTTTAAGCCAAATTTTGACCTTGTCTATCTATACAAGTTAACCATTGCATGCACTTGGCTATTGCGACTTGACACCCTTTTATCCATGGATGGAACATTCCTCTGAGTATCGCTTACCAGTTTCCGCCACCTTGCATTGAGCATAGGATCGTTCCAATCCCAGGAACTAGTGCATCTGTTTCTTGATACTCGTTCTATCCATTGTACCATAACATTCTTTTATTCTTTTTCAGGCTTATTATATGAAAAAGACAAAAAAATAAAATATAACAAAAAGAGCGGGAACAGGATGTATCTTCGTTGTTTTGATGGCAGTACAGAGTCAGTTTGTCGCCCTTGAACAAAGCACATATACTTATATATATTTCCTACATTTGGGATGGTTTTAGTTTTTGACCTAGGTTCAGCCTTTACCTTGTTTCACTTGTGAGTCCTCCCCCGGTTGGTTATCTCTTCCAATCATATGGAGAGTTTTTTCTGCCTCCTACATAACAGACTTATACAGTGTCACTTTTTATTGCCATGGTCATCACGAGTCGTGCTTTTGTTCAAGGGAAGTCTAACCAGAGTCGGCCATTCTGCGGTGTCTCTTGACTCATTATTCAATCAGCCTTCCCGGTCTTGTCAGTATCTTGTTCTAACACATAAGATGTTTTGGTCTTCTGCTCGTGCTGGTTTGAGAAGATCCCCATTGACTTCTTGCCGGCAGTTTTGTCTCTTATCGACTACGACACATTGCTCTGAGAGAAAACCTAGAGCCACACCCTGGCCCTATTTCCATCATTGATAGGTGACCTTGTGCTCAGCACTTGATCATCATTATGGGTCTTTGACTGAGTGGTTTCCCCTATGTTCGACGTCAGCATACATTATCACACTTGGGATTGGTGCAGTACCTTGATTTTCATTTGACCCTATCAGTGGATTTCTCGCCTCTGTGTCAGCTTTCATTATTGGTTGGTTCAGAGGGTTTCTTTCGTGCGCTAGCTTCATCTTGTGCATGTCGGAAACGTACTTTGGTTTTGGTTCCGTCACTCTACCTCGTCCGATTCCTTCCAAATCTTGGCCTGCGGGTTACACTCACACTGGACTGATGTGGGATGCCTTAATGCCTTCCTTCAAGAAGATCTTTTCCCATCGACTCCGACTCATTTCTCTGGGAATAAGGTCTAGAGTCTTTTTGTCAGTACCTTAGGGTTTGCAGTCATCAGTGGTAGACTCTTCGCTATCAACCGTGGGGATTCATCATTGCCTCCTAATTGGTAGATTCTTTCAAGTGCTCGACTTCAACTCATTTATTCGCACTTGTCAAATTGTACTGGGGCACCTTGACGCTCATTTTAATTATTGGTGGGTTGTCTCGCGTTGGTTAACGGTATACATCATTGACCGGTAATCCAACGATTTCTCACATGGTCGACTTCAGCTCATTTATTCCCATTGTGTAGAATTGTGCCATAGTGATCGGTGAAGACCTCGGGTTGCATTAGCATTTCTCGGTTCACTTTTGACAGTCTATTCAGTTTTTGCCAGTGATGCCGTCCACCCTTATATGTTGCAGTTCAGTACAACAGCATCCTATATGTTGGCTCCCGAGTTGCGTGATTGTACCGTTTGTTCCACCTCTTATGATTCGATACTTGGAGATTCAGTTACTTATATGATCAGACATCCAGTTGCACCATCCTTGATCAGCTTTCTATATGTGATACTTGGACATTAAATCAGACTTATATTTCCGGGCCATGCTCAGATGATTCATTGTGTACTTTCAGTTCAGATATACTTGTATACATGTTGGATCTATTCAGTACTGTCTATATGATGTATTTTTGACTGAGCATGGGTATGCCCGCCTCAGCATGAGTTGACTCTCTATTTTCTTTCATTGGTTTTTTGGCAGGCTGAAATCTGGTGAAGTCCTCTCTTGTCCTTGCGAAGTTCTTTCTATGTGCATAATACATTTCGGCCATCATGTACCCCTTCTGACCTCATATATTAGGGGGCATCTGTTATAGCATCATTTCTCACCTTCATATGATTCATGATTTCTTTTATGGCTGTGTGCACCCATTCCTACAGACTTGGACAAAATTCACTAAAAAATAGTGTAAAAATCCCCATACGCGGTTATGCCCAGACTTTTCCGCGTGTATACACGAGTCCACATGTAATTTTCCACGTATGCCATTAAAATCATTAAAAAATATATAAAAAATCCCTATTTTCGGGCTGGGTTGATGGTTACTCTGGTAGTTCAACCACCCTAGCACGTGGCCAACTGTTTCCAACTGTTGAAACTACTTTGAGGGAGTATAAAAGCCCCTCATGTGCATGGCTTAAGAGAGAGAGAAATTATTGATATTATACTCTGTTGGAATCCTCTATCCAAGTCTGAATTCCCGTGCCTCCTGCACTTCCCAGTTCATTACAGGAAACCCTTGTTTTCTGGAGATTCTCATCTCCCTATATGTCATCTCGTATGCACCAGTTCGGAAGGAATCTTAGCGAGGCAAGGGTGGGACGGATCCGGACGACAGTCTGGTCGAAGATCATGGAAGGATTCAGGTGATCTCTCCACTTGTTATTTCTGTACATGCTATTTATAATACAGAAGAACCATTTTGTTCCCAAAATATAGGTGTTAGTGTCCACTTGCATATATGAGAATATTGTTATTTAAGCATATATTATGGTTTATCTAATGTTTCATATGGATTTCACTAACATTTAGAGTAGATATATGTTGTACAACTAGTTCTTCGTGCTTGTTTCTTCTTGTCTTTCAGGTTAAGAAGGAAGAAGGGTTGTTGGGGGTTTGGACCCCACGGGATCTGCTTCAACCGTAGGACCTACGGGTAAGTTCCTCGATCTGCTCTATTTAGTTTTTCATGAACATGTATGGTTGTGTGAGTCCTTCTTGAGTAGCATGCCCTGCTCTGTGTAGGTTGTAACCCAACAAACCTCTAGGGTGATTTTCCCCGAAACACTAATACCTTCAAATCAAGCTTCAAGGACATATACCTTTGCCTTTATAGAGAGATTCCTCTCTGGATCCAGGAGGGCTAGATCCTGGGGTCTAAAAGTGGTTTTTATGTTGTCTCATCTTTTGGTACTTCCAAAATTGCCAAAACATGGGAACCCTAATAGGAAGCTCGAATAAGAAATCTGCAAAATCCCTTTTCCCCTAACAATTTTAGCTAATTTTATGTCTATGTTGCATTATTGAAAAGCTATGACGCAATTTTCCCTCATTTCTGCCAATTAATTTTGCACAAGAAAATTTTGCACTGCTAGGAATGGGACTATTGCTTTACTATAGGCCTTAAGAAGAAAAGACTTTAAATTCATTATTGATTTGAAAATAGCAAAGGATTGTTTCTCCACCTCTTAATAATTCAGTTCTTCACCTTAAAATTTTGAACTGAAGAAAGAGATGGGTGACTCAATTTGTTGATGATTAATTTATGTTTGTACAGTAGAATAATATGTTTCAGAAGCAAAAGTATACAAAATAAAATGATCAGAAAAAATGGTTGTATTTAAAGAGGGAGCATCTATAATGGCTTTCTTGATTAACTCGAAAGGTTCTCTCCCATTATGTCACCATTTAAAAATATTTTTTTCTTGATCATGCCTTGTAATGGTAAAACGATTTGTGAAAAGCCACGAAAAAATCTCTTAACAAAATTAATATGTGCTGGGAAAGATTGCGTTGATTTTTTTTTATGTGTTGAATAATTTTCAGAGATAGCCTTAATCCTTTTAGGGTTAATGTAAATTCCTTCTTTGGATAAAATACAACCTATAATTTTTCCTTCATTGAGAGAAGTAATTTTTTTTAGATTTAATGAAATTCCATTGTTTTTACAACATTTGAAGATATGTTTTTAATCATGAAAATGGTTTCTTATTTTCTTGGAATATGTGGTTATATGATTGAAGTAAAGGCCCCATGTAATAAGTAAATATTCTTTCATACAATTTTGTACGAACAATGAGTTGATAAAGTAAAGTAGAGTAGTCTATGGGAGTTGCACTGCTCTTGGTGGAATACCAGGGCTCACAATGTTTTGGAGTTTTTGTCGAGTAGGTGTCTAACTAAATGATTTGATTATGTTTTAAGATTATTTTATGTTTTTTTTTTACATTAAGTTCTAAAATATTGAAAAATACAAAAATAATTTGAGTTTCATGCCTCATAGGAGTAGGGATAACCAAGGAAACATTTTACCAAAAACCCCCACATCCCCACACAGTCACCCTTCAATCTTATTCAGTGGCTATGATGTTTAACACACCATAGGTGAGTCACTTGAAAAATTTGAGGAACATATTGGAGAAGAAAAGGAACTTGCTTCACTTGAGGAACCTCCCTCACTAATTCAATCCATGGCTGAGACTGGGACCTACGGAGCCTTTCCCATTAGGGAAACAGATGGGGAAAATATGATAAAGAACATAAATCCCTTAACACTTCCAAATTTCCATGGAATTACCTTTGATGATACTAATACCTTCATGTTCAAATTTTTTTTTATCTTCAGGACCTATCATTACGCCTCAGATGACAAAAAGTTTAAATTGTGCCCATCCACCCTCAAGGATGCATCATTGCGCTAGTTCATGTGTTTTCTTGGGAAAAACATCACTACCTGGGCACACATGAAAGAGTCCTTTAACATAAAATACAGTGACTATTATATATCCAAAGAAACCAAAGAGGAAATATTTAGGATGAGTCTAGGGCTTGATGAATCCCTAGAAGATTACGAAGAAAGATTCCAACTAAACTATAAAAAAGCCTATTTCATCCTTGATCCCAGACCAATTAAGTTGGTAATTCTCCGAGGGATCAAGGACGAGGTGATAGAAACCCTTAATATTCTATCAGGAGGAGATATCTACCAGATTCCTTATGAGGACATCAAAATTTTCTTTAGGAATCACTCTAAGGAAGCTAGGAGGAAAGATACATCTAGCCAAAGCATGAACAACACCCCTTCCTCTTCCACCTCCATCAAACATGAGATTGGAAATATGTTGGAGGAGTTAAAAAGTGAGATGCTCCATACCTTTTCGTTGCAAATGGACACAATGAAAATCAAGAGGAAGCAAGAGGAAGTAGAAAGGGCCTTGGGTATCTTCTGCCCTAGATGTATGTAATATTCCTAAAATTTAGATTTTATCTAAATGGAATATTATAGATTGCTTTCTCACTAGGTAGGTGAATAAATGGGTAGGGAGTCCCATAAATCACCTTAGAAACAATAAAAGCACTTCAACTGTGAAAGGGGACCCTCTAAGTAGCTAAATAAAGCACCTTTGAGTGTGAACATGGGATCAAACATGTTGAATAGTTCAACTTTGACGAAATCAACATCATTACTATGAAGGAGTGGGAATTTAATGAGGAATAATGTAGTTTTGGAGGGATATTGATTGCATGGAGTAAGTGACATAATTGAGTGGGGCCAAGAGTAAGGAATCTCATAAATTATATAAGAAAGAAGATGGAAGCCATATGGGGTATCTTTTGGATTATTATTTTGTATGTGGTCTATTTTCATTCTGCAGTTGTTTAGTTGAGATTATTGTGTTGTTTAGAACTGGGTGTTTCCGAGCGGGAATCCCATCTCTTTACTTTAGAGGCCTCTTGGAGGAGTATTTCACTTCATTTCCACACTTAGGCTTAAGGCCAAGCTACAATTTTCTTCATCAGTGCAGTTTCTACAGAATATTGTGCTATGTTGTAGGGTGCAGCAGTGGAGCATTATATTGGGTGTCTTCAGAGCTACTTTTACAGTGGAGGAAGGTTTCCATCCATTGGAAGGCCTGTAAAGAATACCCTTGGGATTATTTTACACATTTAGCGCCAGGCCAAGGAGAATTTACCCCCTACAGTGCAGTTTCAGCCCAGATCTGCATTATTTTAGGGAGGAGTTGTAGGGGTAGTTGCAGTGTTTGTTTTGGGAGGTGATTTCTTCAATGGAGGAACCATTCTTTCATGCAGAGGATATATTGGAGAAGAGATATAGGTTTCTACATCAGCTTCAACCATATATTCTCATTTCCATTGTTGCAGCATATCTTCAGCCCTAGGGCTATGGCTTACATTAGCACATTGTGTGCTTTTTTTGGAAACCCTCTTGGGTTGTCTTGGAAAAGTTGATCTAGTGCCAAGATCTGTATGTCTAGAATCTATTGGGGCTTATATCAATATTTTTTATATTATTGTATATAGAAGCAACATCTCACTTTTGAGAGTGTTTATGTATTGGAGGCTTGTGTGATCACATTCTATGATTTTTTCATCATTTTTTTGTACTTATTTGCTGCATATATGATCAATAATATGACTCTATATTGGTATCATGGTTTCATGTTTTAAATATTTGTTGTTTCTTTCATTTTATGAGCTATATTGTTGCTTTTTCCATTTGGGAATATTACAATTTACTAGAGAACACTCTCAGAACGAATGTCCACTAATTGTCATACAGGTTTTCTTAGTCTGTGAAGAGAATCATGCCATAGATAAGTGTCCCTCCTTGCCTAGGCTCAAGGTTGTATATCAAGGTGGGAAAGTAGGACCCGAGAAACTCTGTTTCATAAATTAGATAAGGCCACAAGGGCCTTGGTCATATCAGCATGGTATGCAAGATGCACCTTACTCCTACTATCATACCAATCAGAATGCACCTATGCTAGCTTGGTACACCTCCACTCATCCATCATGGACTACACCTCATAATTGGCCTTACAACTCATCATATAACCCTCAGCCTGTGAACCAACCATTCAAGAAATATTTTCCTCACCCACCTCAATAGACAACCCCATAATAAGTGTGGAGGCCCCAACATAGTCAAAGACCTGCTTTAATCCCTCCACCCAAACCTCAACCTCAGCTCACCCATTTTTCTCCACCTAAGCTACCTCAAATCCCTACCCAACCTAATATGAACCCTAACAACAAGTAGGCACAACAGGTTTACAGTGGAGAAATATCCTCTCTAACTTATGATGTGGAGATACATGAGATAAATCTCAGGTAGGGAAGAGTAATCCCAGAAAATCATCCTCCATCTAGACCTGTAGAGGCTGAGGAGGAAAAGGAAGAGATTAACACTCATATTCAACAACCTCCTTTCCTAAGCGTTTGATCCACTATAGTCAACACACCTGAGAGGATATTGAACTTCTGGGAGAACTAAAAAATTTCTGTGAAAATACCTCTTCTCCCAGCCATTAAGGATATTCCTATTTAAAATAGGCCCATCAAGGAAAATTTCTTCAAGGGACTTAGGAGAAATAAGAAAGATAACCTAACCATCAATGTAGTGGGACAGTTGTGCCACTTAATGTTAAGAAGAGTGATCTTATTGAAGTACCTAGACCCTGGTAGTCAAGTAGTAGATTTACACATCGATGGTGTCATAGTCCCCAATAATTTCATTGATCACAGGATTTCAATCAATGTAATTACCATGGAAACTATTCTTAAACTCAACCTTGAAGGAAATTTGCAGAAAACCACAACAGTTCTGCAACTTGTAGACTGATCCATAGTAGTTTCGGAAGGAATTATTGAGGATATTATGGTTTCAATCAACTCTTGGGAGTACCCTAAATATTTCCTTGTCCTCTAGCTAAAAACCAAGTGTAATGGATATCCTCTCATTTTAAGAAGACCTTGATTATCCATTGCTAATGCTTATAACATTCGTCAGGTAAAAACATCATTATAAATAATGGGCCCTTGTCTAAACAACTGGAATTATATCCTCCTGCCTAGCCTTCCATTGGCCATGACCTACCTTTGTGGTTTGAGGATGAAGAAGAAGAAGATGAAGTATAAAAAACCACATGCTACCCCATTTGTACCATAGATGTTGTTCTTAGAGGGGGGAAACTGGATGTGGATGAGATCATAGACCACATCATTCAAAACCAACCCCCCAATTATAGTCCACTTGATGAACTATTTAAAGATTCTAAATTCCACTCAAAATATTTGAAAATTAACTCATCCATCTCAGCCAAAAAAGAAGAGAAATTATGCCATCTCTTGAAATAAAACCTTGATGCATTTTCTTAGGACTACAAAGACATGAGAATGGTGAATCCCTCAATGTGCACACATCATATATACATTAAAGAAGGATGAAAACCTATGCCACAGCCCCAAAGGAGGTTGAAACCTACTCTAAAGGAGATATTGAAGGAAGAACTGTAGAAATTATTGCATGTACGTTTCATCTATCCCATACCAGACAGTTAGTGGGTGTCTCCTATTATTCTAGTCACAAAGAAGATGGAAAATGTTGAATATTTGTTGACTACCAAAAACTAAAAAATCTAATAAGAAGGACCATTTCCATTTATATATCAAGTCTTGGATGGCCTTGGAGGGAAGAATTTATTTTCTTTCCTAGATGGGTTCAATGGGTGCAACTAGATCCAAATTAGCCCTTAGGATGAGGACAAGACTACTTTCACATGTCTCTGGGGTACCTTATTTTACATATTCCTTCCCTTTGGGTTGTCAAATTCCCCAACTACTTTCCAAATTTTCGTCTTTATCATTTTTTTCCAAACTAGTCCATGACTCTGTCGAAATCTACATGGACGATTTCACACCTTATGGGGATGATCTCCATGGAGATCTCTCCAATTTGGGAAAAGTGATAAGAAGGTGCATTAAAATTCATGTCTCCATGAGTCTAGAAAAGTTTGAATTCTTAAAAATATTACGAGTAGCCCTAGGCCACTCAATATCACAAGCAGGAATGCAAGTAGACTTGAACAAGTCATGATAATAAAAATGGTGCATGTTCCTCAAAAGTAGAGAAATGTAATAAGTTTCCTAGGTTTGGCTGGATACTATAGGAGGTTCATTAAAGATTTTAGAAAATTGGCTTTGCCATTATTTGTATTATTGGCCAAAGATCCTAAGTTTCTCTGGTCCATTCTCTGTCAAGAAGCTTTTGATCTCATTATAGAAAAGATAACTATTGCCCCCATTCTCCAAGGTCCAAACTGGGCCCTGCCTTTCCACATCCACACAGATGCATAAGAAAATTCTGTGGGGTTATCCTTGGGGTAGTTAGAAGACATTTAACCCTATGCCATGTATTTCATTAGCAATAATATGTCCAAATCTTAAATTAACTATACTATTACAGAAAAGGAAATTTTAGCCATTTTCCATTCCTTAAACAAATTTAGGAATTATATTATTGGTTATCAAACCTTTGTGCACACTGACCATGTAGTCATCAAGTACTTAATGAATAAACATGATGTTAATGCTATAATAATTATATGGTTTTTGTTATTATAGAAAATTTATTTAGCAATTATTTATAAACTAGGAAAGGATAATGTTATTGCAGATTTCTTGTCTAGGCTAACTCTACCTGTAGATGAGGAAGGGATGGTGGATGATCAACTTTCAGATGAACACCTATTTTCTATGTCAAAACCCTCTCATTGGTTTTCTGACATGGCTAACTACTTGGTTGCTGAAAATTTCCCTTTAGACCTTTCATTGAGGGAAAGGAGAAATATTATCAAGAAAAACACCCCTTTCATTGGTATTGGTGGAAATTTCTTCAAGTGGGGTCTTGACCAAATTATCAAAATATGTGTGAGAGAGGAAGAGGTTTTTTACATCCTCTTGGCATGTCATGATGGTCCTTTGGGAGGCCAATTTGCTACAAAAAGGACAACCTTAAAATATTTTATGCCAGGTTACTATTGGCCTACCATCTACCAAGATTTCAGGAGGTACACAAGTAGATGTGACAATTAGCAAAGGATGGGGAGACCTACATCAAAGGATGAAATGTCTTTTCACCCTCAAGTGGTTCTAGAGTCATTTGAAAAATTGGGCATGGAATTCATTGGACCAATTGATCCACCATCCTGACAGAAGACACATATCATAGTCTGCACTAAGTACTTGACCAAGTGGTCTGAAACAAGGTTTGTAAATGTAGCAACAAAGGAGAAGGTAGTTGAGTTTCTGAGAGAGAATTTTTTCTACAAGTTTGGATACCCCACAGAAGTAGTCACTGACCATGGGACTCAATTTACATATAATATCATTGAAAACATCTTAAGGCAGCAAAAGATAAAGAAAAAGACTTCCACTACCTATCATCCTCAAGAAAATGGCCAGGTGGAAGTGACAAATAGAGCCTTGGATAATATCGTCACCAAGATTGTCAGCAACAACAAAAAATATTGGGCATGCATATTGGTGGAAGCCATTTGGGCTTACAATACAACTTGAAAGACAACCATAGGGTTTACTCCTTATGATTTAGTTGATGGGAAGAAATCTCTGCTTTGCATTAAGTTTGAGTACAACACCTTAAGAATGGCAGTTGAGTTAGCCCTGGATTTCAAAAAGGCCTAGCAAGAAAGGTTTCTACAGTTAAATGGTTTGGATGAGTTTAGAATGCAGATCCTCCTTCACACAGAGGTAATTTAGGAATAAAGGAAGGTTTTGCATGACAAAAACATTAAAGAAAAAACATTTCAAGAAGGACATTAGGCACTACCCTATGACTACAAGTTCAAGGATTTCAAAGGAAAATTAACGACAAAATGGCTCAAACTTTACCAAGTGGAAAAATGATATGAAAATGGAACTATGCAGATCAGAACCACAGATGAGGGGGGATCCCACTGCTTGTCAATGGTTACATGCTCAAAGTGTACAAGGATCCCCTATATAGGAATGAGTTTATTAATACCATAAACATGGAGGTGAATGCCAATGGAAGATGCATAGTTCCCAGCGCATCCCCTTCCTAGAAAATAAAATAAAATAAAATAAAGAGGCATGGGTGAAAACCTATATGAGGCATCCAAGGCCAACTCATGCGTTGAAAATCTCCATTAGGAAATCCTGGAGCAGAAAAAGGAAAAAAACAATGAAATAAAAGTTCCTTCGGTGAAAATCTCTTTGAGGCACCCAAGGCAGGATTCTAGGTTGAAAACCTTTGTGGAGGGAGCCCACTTATCTTCAAAAAAAAAAATAGAAAAAGAGAGAGAAAAAGATTAAAACAACACATATACACTCACTTATTTCTGTTTTGAAGGTTTTTTATCATCGATGGTTTAAATAAAGAGGAACATATTTATTACTCTGTTCTCTCTCTCCTCTATTTACCCACTCCATGAGCAACCCCAACATGCATCCAACCATCCATTTCTCCCTTCAGGTGAAATAAAATCCCACTTTGTTTTCCTCTCTGCAAGTTCTATAGGATGTCTTAGGCTACATAAGATTTACTATAGTGCTATAGGAAACCCTTTAATGCTACAAGAAATTCATCCAAGAGAAAGGAAGCTCACTCAAGGAAACCTAACGTTCAACAAAAGCATGAAAATAACTTGGTTTCCCATACCTACGAATCCTAACCCTCACTTCACTCCATGCCTAATTATTCAGTCTCTAAACCCTCTTTTTCGCCACTATGAGCTAAGTCACCTACATATTAACATGGGACCTCTACCTTCATCTTTTCATCACTTCAGTCACTCCATAGCTCCATCCCTATCATCCCTACATTTTTTCACCTCATTTCTTAGAAACATGGAGCTCCCATGAAACATAAATGGGACTGCTACAAGAAGTTGATCACTTCCTGCAAAAATCATGTACAAGACACAACAAGCCTAAAATGTGAGAGGAGGTTGATGGAGATCACTCCACATGACCACCAAAGACTCCAGGAGGAAGACCACGCTAACAACAACACCTTAGGACCTACATGCAACACCTACTGTTACACAGCAATTTTTCACCGTCCCTGCAATTCCACATCCCGCACATTGGAGGGCTCATTTCGTGACCTATGAGCAGTGACATAACCTGAAAACACTTTCATGGCATTCCCCTAGACATGGAATTTCATTCCCCTGAAGACATCTCCTTGTGAAAAACCCTAAAAATATCCTTTTCATCCTTGGCGCGACTAGCCTGTGTTATACCCGCGCCAATGGGGGAAATCCTTCAAAGAGGGCACGCCAATTGGCACTCTGTCTCAGAGTCGCACTCACGCCAAGCTTACTAAAGGGTGATTTTTAAAAATAAGTGGCAGAATATTGACTCCAACCAACTCCTGAACTGGACTCTAAATTGAGTTGGGACATTTGGCTCCGTATCTCCATGTAGAGGAAGTATTTTTTCACCTCTCATGGAAGCTTCCTTGAGGATAGGGCCAATCCCATGATTGTAGGGATCCCAACTCCCCTTCCACCATCTATATAAGCTTGCCATTTCCCTTTGCAAGCTACTCTCCAATAGTCTCCAAGAATCTCCAAGAGCCTTCATAGCCTAAAGAATGCTGCAAGAGCTTTGATAGTCCTCATAGTGCCAAATCCATAGTAAGGAGATTGATGATCGAAGAGAGAGGCTTGTCCCCATTCCCGAAAATCTTTACTGAGACGTGTTCCGTTGACGACCCACCGAATGAAGGTTCAGCGTCAGAGCCTGGTTGTATTTTCCTTTGTATGAATTAATGATAAGCGACTATTGGTTATGGTTCCACTCGTATTGTTCATTATGATCATGAGTTGTGTCTTCTATGACTAATACATAATTGCATATGTCAGGTTTTACGCTTGTGTTTGTCATGTTTCTTGTGTGTGCAGGTGTTCGATCGTGGCAAGCGAAAGGATTGTGATCTGTTGGAGCAAGTGAACGAGAGCGTCATCTTCCCTACAAACAATAGCGTTGGACTTGAGGTAGGCCTTCTTTGCAAGTTGGTTTATTGTAATTAGGAACCTGTGCCTTAACATGATACGATTGTTGCTAGACCCAATCTAGGCTAGTAGGTATCGCCTCTGTCCATAGAGGGGATTTACCTCTACAACACGTACAAAAATAATCAACAAATAAGAAGCTCACTCAAAAATAAGTTGCTCACTCAAAGAATATGCATAAGAGAAAAAAACAGCAAAGGGAAGAAACAATAATGGCTATCACTCGACTCCATCTCCCTACATGAAATAATTTCTACAACTCCTTAACAATAGGTAGGCTCAGGTAAGGCCCTTCACCCTTTTGTTACGCATCCTATTGGCCAAAAAGAATTAATGTCGATAATTAGAGGTTAAAAAGGAGAAAAAGGTGGCCAGTTAACTTCTCCGTCATCATGAGCTTAAAGTGAATGAGAAGTGAAGTTTTTTTTGCCACCTAGGAATTCAAGTCAGTTAAGGATGAGATCACAGGAAGATCAAGGTGATTCTGAGGCAAATAGCAATGATTAATTTGAGTGGGACAAACAATCTAAAAGAGGAAAGCCCATTCCAAATTCCAAGTCCACGCTCCACTCCAAATTTGTTCAAGTTGACATAAAGGGGTGTTTTGGCTCATTCTCCTCATTGCATTAAGAATTTTGAGAGTCGTTAGAGAAGGATACTGACAGGACCCATCAAATAACTCTACACCAAGGTTGAAGGCTACATGCAAACGCGTGCTATAGGAAATGTGTTGATGATACAGGAAATTCTTGAGAAGGTTGAACATTGATTAGAATTGAAATGAGGGCCACTAATAGGTGGTATTAACACCCAAAACAACCATATCCCAATCAGTAAAACACCAAAGTTCAGAGGTAAGTGGATGTCACCTCACCAAGTTGTGAATTTTTTCCATGAAAAATTATACACAGTCACAAAAATAATTCAGAATTTAACAGGCTTCATAAAGAAATAGAATCAACGTAATGAGTTTGTGTTGAAGGCCCCACATTACCAATATTCTCAGGAAAAAACCCTAAAACCGCCTCCTTGACACAACCATAAAATGGGGGGAGGATTTAACAGAAGGGAACCTACATATATCAAGAGAATCATATTAAACCCTCAAGTGGTTGATATTTTTAGAAATCATCATTGGCTAGTATTTCTTGAGTTCCTCAAGGTCTTTGATGATGATGTGGCTTGAGAATTTGTAGTGGCATTGCACTCACAAGCAGGTGATAGGGCCACCACTATGGTCATAGGTCTAGCCATCACCATAACACCTAAATTTATTAGTAGAGTGACCAATTTTCCTTTAGGATTCAAGTAGAATAAATAAGATAGGGTTTCCAACACTACAGATAAAAATAGTTTCTTTCATCCAAATGAAGAATTAATTGAGGACAAAAATGGAGTGAGAAGGGAAAACCTCCCTTACCCTTGGAATGATGTAACATTTCACATAATGAAATGAATTTTTTGTGAGGGGTGACTCAATGTGGTTTATGGATACCACATCATTCTATTGCATGATATTAGGTTCCAAGGAGGTCTCCCTCTAGAAGAGAGACTAAAAATTCCCTACTTCCTCCTACATTCAATTAGGGACATGTGTCAAAATGCAAGGGAGAGAAATTACCAACACTTATCTCAAGGTGGCCTCACTAAGATTATAGTAAGAGATGTTGTAAATAGATTGATCATCCCTATACCTTGGTTCACCTTCATAGATATGGATAGGGAATAATTCATAGAAATACAACCTATAAAAAACCCTTCACCTAGTCTTGGACATAGGGAAATAGAATAAGAAGAAGGGGATACTGAAGGGAAAGAAGGTGAAGAGGAAGAAGAGGACGAAGAGGAGATGGAGGATCCATGTGCTCTGTTTTGGCCCATCATTCCACCCCTCAGTCTAAGGTTGAGGCAGATAGAAGACCCAGTTACAATGGCGTAGTCTTTAAGAGTGCAATGGTCAGCTAAAGCTTTCCCCCCAAAAATAAATGACTGTGAATGAAGTGGGTACCTCGCAACAGACTGGATTTCTTCCTTAAGATGTAGTATAGATTTTTTTGTTCAAATCCATAGAATAATGCTATTACCTACAGGAGGCTTAATGAAAACTTGATATGGTCTCGAGCCTACTTGAGGTTCGATGTTGCAGATATGTTGGCTGCATTTTTTGTCTATAGGCACATCATTCATGGCGTGGGCCTGTGCTTGGCTTGGAAATTATGAGGACTACCATAGATTCTGCTTAAGGTTGGTAGTCCCATTATCTGCTGCATTAGAGAAGATAGCAGGCCCTTGCAGTTTATGTTTTTTCTGCAACTGTGGTGGCCACAAGGCAGTTAACCCAATACAGAGATTACCCGAAGCCCAATAGCAACCTACCATCGAGGCCCGGGGCGTGGATGAGAAGGCCGGCCAACAAAAATGATAGTCAACCGGTATCCGCTCCCAATAGCAGTGAAAGACTGAAGTCCCAGCGTGAGCTACCAGCAAAAAAACCAGAGTATTGCGCCCACTGGCACCATGAGAGGTGCAACAGAGCACATACCCCGACGATGGTTCATCACCATGTCCACCAAAAAACAAATAGCGTTCTCTAGGTCTTATTCCATGCCCCGCTATTGCATTTGATAGAATGGTTAGGTAACAGTGCCCATTCCTGTTGGTTATGCAGGGTATTCGTGAATCTGTCTCAGTAGAAAAATAAAACCTCAAAAACGCGAATGGTTTCCCATCCCATGCAAATTCACGAGGAGCAGCAAGGGTAACACTGTGTCCCATTCCATGGAAGTGCTGCCAATGCATTGATCTCCAACCGGAGGCAGCAGCGATGGAGGAATGTAACCCTAGATCGAAAGAAATTTTTCCCGCACGCGCCATGGTCTTTTTCAACTAGTTGATTCAGTTTCGAATTTCTTTATGAACAATCCTCACTTATTTATCAGTTATTTTCATCTCAAGCATATCAATCTCATTTTCCAACATATATTATTACCATTTACTCATGCAACTTGTTGTGAATATGGTTTCCATGTTTCATTTCCTAAATTTTCACTATAGAGGCAACCATGCCCTCCTTTTTCCAAGCATATATATCTATAATTTTTTTCCCTTTGTTTACAAAAGGGGCAGGTAGGTGTCATTTATTAAAATATTTGTCATCGCTACTCACAAGTTATTTCAATGATATCAAGCATCCCATAGATTTAATGTCTTAGCTTCCTATGATTTATCATAGCCCAGATTCTCATGGTTTGATTTTAGAGCCAAACATTTTGCAAAGATTCGTCTTTCGGTGATCATCATGAAAACTTATTTAGAGATTCTGTTGTGCTCTTTTGGTTCTAATTTTTCATTCTTTAATTTGAGTGTGCTTTGAATTTTCTTTGACTGTTCCTTCACATGAATTATATTTAGTTTCTGATTTTCTGTCCAAACACAGAAGATCTCTAGATAAAATCTTGTTGATGTATGATGTATTTGGTGCTGCTTTCTCACCTATAATCCAAGGGACTTAATGCAATAATCCATTGTGTCCAGGAACATGGATCTGTGCTTCTATCACCAATCAGTGCTTCAACTTACTGTTATTATTTTTGGCACTATGATGAAACTTTTTCAGATGCTTACTGAGATTGCTTATGCCTGCCATGTCTTACTGATTTGTTTGTCCATTTTTGTATGGGCTAGGACTCTTTGGAAAATGAATCAACTATGGACATTGGATATACTACAATTTTAGAACATGCGCTTGCAGAGAGGGACCGAAGGTATGATTTTTCTCCTTCTAATTATTGTTCTATTTTGATTCATATCCTTACCACAAGAATAAACTGTGGTATTTGAATGAATAGTTTTTTTTGTTTGTACCGAAATATGTGGGATGCTCTACATCCTACTTGGAATGGGTGGGTCCGTCAATATTTTATTTGCATGAAATGAAATTTAATATATACTATGTGTTAGGTGCATCTAATATAATATCCCAAATCCATCTATTTTCGGTTTCAATAGAGTCAATATTTCATATCTTGAGTTCAGAGAAATGACTGTTGTATTGAATATTGAAATTTGAGGTATTCAACCTCGGGCTTTGGAACATTGATGTGCATATTAGAAAAAAATTTAGAACTTTATGTCCTAGTGTATATTGATTTCCATTTGATATTAGTAGTAATCTCATTTTTTGTGGAGCTGACTCTGTTTAGTTTGGAGGCTTTGCAGGTTTTTGTCATTTGGGTCAGAAATGCAAGTGTGCATTTTGATATGCAGTTTCATCTTTGATGTTATTTATCTATGGAAAGCATAAATAATGAATGGAGTTAATGCATGCCATTGGATTCTTAGTTCATTTTTTATTTGTACACTATCATGGATGTTCCACCAGATCTTCATAACAAATTTTATAATATTATACAATATTTTACTATGCAGTATTCTACTCAATATTGCGGACTTCATATCATTAGCTTTAACACACAAGTGACTGAGAATCATCTAAAAATTAAATGAAAGAGACAAACAATTACACACCATTTATACATTGAATAAAATATATACCCTAGGAAAACCCAATACACGACGAACCCAACTAAAAGGAAAGGCCTATGCTTTTCTCTTTTCTTCTCAGGATGAAAAGTGAATACAAATAAAGGGGTACTGACACTGGTCAAATGTGGATGCTTCAATATTTTATTCTTCCTCTATCATGCCTCAATATCCCATAACTATGAACATAATATTGAAACATATGTATTAAATATATATAAATGCAGAGAACATAGAGAAACATAACTTGACTCATTTATAGAGAGATGAATAAGTTACATGGTCACTATGTGTTGGGATTTGTCTTATGAGGATCACTTTTTATTTGTTTCTTTTTCTTTATAATATTGATCCACCCAATTCTATTGACATGGGTTAGTGGCATTGTGATATACTGATTTGTGAAAGGGAATCATGGATGAAAGGTGGTTAGGACTAAGATTTTCGTTTTTCGATTCACGAAGCTGATTTAAACCTCAAAAGAGATTTGATGGCACCAATGTTGAGTGTGTATCCCCACCACTACAAAGGGGAACTTTCATAGGTCTATTTTCTTTCAGATGAGCCATTTTCTTTGTTGGAGCACATATATTTCATTTTATTACTTACCATACTTTGGGATTTTTCCTATGTCCACTGGATGTAGAAGATGTTGGTGAAGATGAATAGGTTTCTCAGAGGTGTATATTTTTTTGGCATGATCTACATCTAAATTTTGTGCTTTCAATGACTAACATTTTGGTAAAAGTGACATCGACCCATTCTATGAGAATCTAGTGGGGAAACCCACTACTTAGGTTGAGCACTACATAGATATGGGTAAAGATGTTGAGCCCATGATAATACAAGCTCCATTAACTTTAATAAAATGACCCATCGAGTTCCTAATAGTTGCAAGAAAATTAGGATACCATAGGTGAAAAGCAGGTTTGGAACTCTTAACTAAACCAGAGCTTCTGTAATAATAATGGTGTTTGGATAAAACTTTGAGAATTAGGGATGAAAGGAGAGGTGAATTCCCCCTAGAAATAAGGTCCTAGGCTGAAAACATTTTTTCTATCCACCATGGCCTTAAAAATTACAATGAAGTAACACTTGTAATGGAGGGAGAGCTCATTGTTCATAATTTAGGTTTTATTTTTTCACCCGTGAAGCATTGTTGTAGATGGCCAAAGCGCATTAAAATGAAAAAGAGTGGTATCTCTTCAATACAAAAACTTTTGGGCATATACCAGGGGATATACCACTTCAAGTTCCAACACTGAAATGTCCTTTGATTTCTCCACTATGAAGGCAGGATTGAGGGACCCCTATAACCTTAGACTTCAGTGGCTCCAAAACGTTCACTTGCTACAAACTTAAACCCGTGGCATCGGATGCATTGTTTACGTTAGAGGTTGCAGACCAACGGTTTAATAAATCGTAACATCCAGCGGTCGGGTCGACATGTCACATGCGCCCACCTTTTAACCATTAAATGAAATGGTTTTCACTAGCGAGATAGTTAGCGTTTTCCTAAAAATTCAGAGTTTTTCCAAAATTAACTGCGGATAACTAAAGTTCTCCACAATTAGTGGAGGTTTTGTAGCTATGATTGGGAAAATGGCTAGGGAGGTCAATTTTCGACAAATTTGGGTGAAAAAAATCTACCTAGACTAATTTAAGAATTACGGAGCCACTGGTACAGAGAAAACAACCATTACGAGCTTGTAAACACATGTATTTTCTGTTTTGAGCATAATGACAAAGAGGGACATGTCATTGGGAGCTAGACCAGCATATGTAGCCCATGAGGGGTGAACTTCTTCATCGTGCCTGCTATTTAAATCTTATGTGTGATGTTATTTCTCTATTATACATTGATTTTTAGTGTTATTTAGGCTTAATTACACGCTTAAAAATAACAAATTCATCTATTTTTCATGGTTAAATTACTCATTCCTTAAGCAAACAAATGGAGGCAAATTGTACATTTTTTATAACTAAAAAGACACTTAGCATAGCAAACTAATACCATCCTTTCAGATCAGGTTGGTATCAGATCTAGAGTTTATTCTGTGGTGTTTTTTTGTGAAAATATTTGTTTAACTGTTTGCAAGTTTTCACATGCTTACTAGGTTGAAGCTTAAGAGAGGAGAAGGAAAATTGGTGGAAGCAAGAGGTTCTCAAAGTGAGCCATATCAAAGGAGGGAAATATTCCCACATTCTCCACCACCTAGTTCACCTCCAAAAGAATCAGAAGAAACATTAAGCATGCCTCCAAAGGAAGAAGAAATCCATGAAAAGGTGGATCCCAAAGAAGAATAAATTGTGTTCAGGAAATAATTCCTTGACATGACTGAGATGGTGAGAGTCCTTTATCAAGAAAGGAATGATATACTAGAAGGAGAAGGATGCAAACTTCACAAGGAAGGACAGGGATCATTAGGAGGTCAAAATGATGAAGATAAATCAAATAAGGGCAATGGAGGAAATGGAGGCAGTGGACAGTCACCATCCCCACCCTCATCATCATCATCCTCTACTTCATATTTAGTACATCAGCCACACAAGTCAAATAAAACTGGTAAAAGTCCTTTTCTAAAACTTGATGTTAAGTTTGAATTGAAAATGTTTAATGGTGAAGTTATTGCAAAAAAGCTTGATAATTGGATTAGGCAATTGGAGGTATATTTGAGAATTGAGAACCTTCATGATGATGATACCAAAATCCAACTAGCTTCATTGAGAATGGAAGGTGAAACACTTTTTTGGTGGGAAGCCAAGACAAAGGAGGAGATAAATAAGTAGGGTAATATTATACTATCATGGACTGATTTCATTACGGCAATAAAACAACAGTTTTACCCATTATCTCATATGAAAAAATCCATAATGAACTAGAAAAATTATAGACAATTGAAAGGACAGAATGTGCAAGAATACACCGAACAATTTAGGAGAAGAGCTCTCTTATTAGGTGTAGATTTTCAGAGCCAAGATAATTTTCTCAAGTAAATAGGAGGCTTACATATCTATCTAAGACATATTATTCTCATGTTTAACCCTACAGGTCTAGATGAGGTATGTGTACATGCCATACATCTAGAAGCTAGAGGGAAAATCATTACTGATGAGGGTAGAAAGAAACCTTTTAAGGGAAAAGACAAATATAAGAACTGAAAATGTAAGGGAAAAAAAGAATGCATATTTCAAGAAAGAGGGAGAAAAATTCGTATGTAAACATTTTTCAAGAGAAGGCCATGGAGAGAAAACTGGTTGGAAATTACATCGTGAAAAGAGGCCCAAACATTAGAACAACAAAGGGAAATAGAAAACTGCAGCTACAACTCAACATGATTTAGGAGAGGATTCAGGTGATGAATCTAAAATTACATCCATGGGATTGAAGAACATGAAGCATAAATAAATTGAAACTGAACGCAGTAATAGTACATAAAACTGTCACATACAAGCTCTAAATCAAGAAGAGAGAATTGAACTCTTTTGTGCGAGGGTCATATCCAAACACACCAATATTGACACACTATTTGACAGTGGGTCACAAGAAAACTTAATCTCTGAAGTCTTGGTCAAGAAAATTAATCTTGAGACCATTCCACATCCAAAATCATATCCACTTGGGTGGATTTGTAAGGATGAAACTTTACAGGTTTCAAGGAAGTGCATATTGCACTTTGCAATAACTGTAGATTTTGTTGACACAATTGAATTAAATGTGGTTCCACTTGATATTACAAGTATTGTATCAGGCAGTCCTTATTTGTATGATAGGAAAGAAATATTCCATAGACATGAGAACAAATACCATTTATTCAAAGATGGCAAGGAGTACATTGGTAGACCACATCACAAGAAGACAAATATTTCAATGGTAAATGTTGGAAAGATAAAGAGGTTGGTGAATTCAAGTAAGAATTTTGTTCTTCCAATGATTAAGCCTAAAGCTGATGTTAATCATGAATCATTTGAGGATTGTGATCCTAATTTGAAATCAGATTTATATTATGTAGTCGATGCACATCATGACATGTTTCAGGAGCCAACATTATTTCCTTTAAAAAGGGAGATTCAACATGAGAGTCAGTTGCAACAAGATTTTCCTCTTGCAAACATAGGCATGTATCGCATGTCGATAATGGAGAATGCTAAAATAAAGAGGAAAATCAAGGACATGTTGGACAAGGGACTCATAAGGACAAGAACTTCACCATGCGGTTCACCCATATTCTTGATTCCAAAGAAATATGGGACTTGGCACATGTGTGTAGACTTTAGAGCTTTGACCAAGATAACGGTAAAGAATCGATACCCACTCCCAAGGATAGATAATTTTATTGATCAGCTGAAAGACACAAAGTTTTTCACTCAGTTAGATTTACAAAGTGGATATCATCAAGTAAGAATTGTAGAAAGTGATATATGGAAGGCTGCATTGAAAGCCAAACAAGGACTCATTGAGTGGTTGGTTATGCCATTTGGTTTGTGTAATGCATTGACAACTTTCATGCGTGTTATGGACAATTTTTTGCATCCATTTTTTGATGACTTTGTGATTTTCTATTTAGATGATATACTAATTTTCAGCAAAACAAGAGAATAACATGTATTGCATGTGAAAAGGGTGCTTGATTTTTTGAAGAAAGAGAAATTATTTCTTAAGATGTCAAAGTGTGAGTTCGGAAAGACTTCTCTGGTTTATTTGGGACACATTGTAGGAGGAGGCAAGTTGAGAATTGATCCTTCTAAAGTGGAACCCATTTTGAATTGAACCACTCCCAAAATAGTAACTGAGGTAAGAAGTTTCTTAGGTGCAACTCAGTATTGGAGAAATATTATTGCTAAATTTTCTGCCATAGCAGCTCCTATGCATGATGTAGTGACAAGTGTGAAGAAAGGCTTCCAATGAGGAGGAAAAAAGAAACAAGATTTTGAAGCTTTAAAAGAAAAGATCAGTTCAGCTCTGGTCCTTGCATTACCAAATTTGAGACATCCATTTGAGATACAAACCAATGCTAGTGATTATGCCGTGGGTGCAGTAATTTTGCAGCATGGTAAGCCTATCCCTTTTCATTCTAAAACATTCAATGGTGTTGTAACTAATTATCCTACATATGACAAAGATTTGTATATGTTAGTACAAAGAGTCAAGAAGTGGAAACACTACTTTATTCGTAAAGAGACGATTATACATATCTATCACCAACCATTACAGTACTTGCAGTCACAAACAAAATTGCAGCAATCGCAACATTTCAGGCGGATGGGATTTCTTCAACAGCTTCACTTGGTTATAAGGTACAATAAAGGTACTTTCAATAAAGTTGTTGATATTCTTTCAAGGCAAATTATAAGTTCTTCTACTTTACTTAAAAATTATTCTATTATAGATGAGAGTTACATAGAAAAAAGTGAGTCTGTTTGAAGAAAAGCGCGTATGCAATTTGAACTAATGGTTGCTCAAAGCTGACTGAGATTCTGCATATCTATTTTGAAATCTCGGTTATCTCTGATATTCTGGTTACAGTGGTTTCACTGTTCTGTTTGATGCTCTAGGAAAAGGACGTTTGCTGATAAGTGAAGGATTGTGTTGAAGCTGTTTTGATACAGTTTGAAAATTGATGAAACGTGGTCTGTAGTGGATCTGAGGGTTGAAGCCTTCAGTCTGAAAGTAGAAGCTTTCTGCCAGAAGAGGCTGGTGTTAATATCAGGGGGTAGTAGCCCCCTTCCAGGAGAGGCTGGTAAACAAGAGCAGGGGGTTGTTTCTCCCTTCCAGGAAAGGCTGGTAAACGAGAGAAGGTTGTAGCCTTCTGCAGGTTGGTGCCTGCGTGCTGGTATGAGTCTGCGCCAGTATATGTTGTAAGAAGTTTTCTTAATAATAAAGATTGAAGACTGAGATGACAGTAGTGGTGGTTTTCTCCCAAATTGGGTTTCCACCTAAAAATCCTGGTGTTCATGTGTGATTGATTGTGTGTGATGATTACTCTGTTCTTTCTGCGCCTGTTCACTGTTTTCTGAACATCTGATAAATGAGTAATGCAATGATTTAATTCATGAATTAAATGCATAATTAATTCACTAGATATACATGAGTTCTGTAAAGGATATCCGCGTATATACGCGAGTTGAATTCATGAAAGTTGCGTATGGGTTTTTAAGAAGGAAATATCAAAGTTCTATTGTCTGCACTAAATACTGATTCACCCCCCCTCTCATTATTTTTCCAACAATTGGTATCAGAGCAGGTCCTTCTGAAAAAGCTTAGCTACTAAAAGGAAGATTAAGCAAGATGAGCAATCAAGATGGAACAACATCTATCAAGCCTCCACTCTTTAATGGAAGAAATTTAATCTTCTGGAAAATAAGGATGAGATCCTATCTTCAGTCTATGGGAGTAGATGTATGGGCCATTGTTGAACAAGGATATCAATATCCAGCCGCAGTACCAATGGATCCGACGGAAAAGAAGAATTATGAAACAAATGCAAAGGCGGTCAATGCACTATTGGGAAGTCTAACTGAATCAGAATTTGTCAAGGTTATGCAGCTGAATACAACAAAGGCAATATGGGACAAAATAATTCTAATTTATGAAGGAGATGCAAAGGTAAAAAGTGAAAAACTCCAAACTCTCAGAATTGAATATGAAAATTTGAAGATGCATAATGATGAGAGTGTTGCTAGTTTCTTCTTACGTCTTGATGATATTGTAAATCGTATGAGAAACATGGGAGAAACAATAGAAGAATCTACTTTGGTTGAGAAAATCTTAAGATCACTAACGGAAAAATTTGAGTCAAAATTTTCTGCTCTTGAAGAAAAACAAGATCTTCAAAATCTTACTGTCATACAACTCCATGGCATACTAACTACTTATGAAATGAGAAGAGGAGGACCATCTGAAGACAAAGAAGTCATCTTTAGAGCTTCTACAAAAGGGAAGGAAGTACAAGAAGCAGAAGGATCAGGATATATCTCAAAAGAGGATGAGGTAAATTTTGTAAAGAAACTTCAACTTGGCACAAGACGGTTCAGAGGTAAGCTTCCTTTCAAATGTTTTGATTGTGGAAGATTTGGTCATTATGCTACTAAGTGTCCTTATAAAGAAACATCTGCAAAAGGGAAGGAATTATCAAGAAGGAATAAGCACCGGTCTATCACTAGGAAAAGTTACTACACTCATGAAGACAGTGATGGGTTCTCTGGTAGTGAGGAAGAATGTGAACAAGACCTTAGACTTCTCATGGCATTTGAATCTAAAGATGAAAAGGATACTTTTGTCAATGCTCTAGAGGACAATGATTTTCTTGAAGAAAACAATCAACTCAAAATTCGCTTAGAAGAATGTAAAATTCTCTTAGAAGAAAGGAAAATTACCATAGAGACTCTAAAAAAGCAGAATGAAGAAGCGAAGAAACACAATGAGAATCTAGAATGTGAAGTAGTAATTCTAAGAAAAGAACTTGAGAAAGAAAAGACTCTGAATCTTAGATTTGCTAAAGGATCTGAAACCTTAGATGAGATTATCAAGGTACAACGTTCTCCTCTTATAAAGACAGGTCTTGGATATACCGTAGAATCCTCTCAGGCTTCAACACCAAATTATCTAAAAGCAGCTACAACTGGTTTACTACATTCAGCCACTCAACAAGAGAATAAAGAATCTTTAGAGGTAAAGCATGATCATCAAAATTCAAGGAACACTAACAGGAATGTCTTTCAAAGAAGCTACAACCAATAGGTAAATTCAAATAGAATATTTCATGATCGCAAAAATTTCTACTTCAATGGACAATGTTTCTCATGTCACAATTTTGGTCATAAAGTCGTTCAATGTGTTTCCTATAAAACCATCACGACAAGAGAAGCAAGAAAGAAAAGGATGGATATTGAACCAAAGAAGAACACCTATAACAACTTTTCTCCTCTTCAAAATGAAGTTGAATGTACTTATTGCAATAACTTTGGCCATTTAGAATCTGAATGCAGGAGCAAAGTCCAGCCAAAACAGGATTTTCTTTCAAGTTCCAAAGTATGGAAAAAGAAGGAATTACAAGTTGAAAATTGTGGGATAGCGTTATTTGCATAAGGTGAAGAAAATCAATGGTACATTGATAGTGGATGCTCAAGACACATGACAGGTGACAAAAGCAAACTTCTTGCATATAATGCTCTAGAAAAGGAAAAGAAAGTTACATTTGGAAATGATACTCCTGCTGTAATTAAATGAAAAGGGTCCGTGTTTCTAAAATAAAAGGTGAAGGCTAATGATTTCATGTATGTGGATGGATTAAGGCATAACCTGTTAAGTGTAAGTCAAATGTGTGATCAAGGAACTGAAGTTGTCTTTAGTTCAAAATAATGTGTGGTTTGTGATCTTGATACAAGTAAAACTATTATAAAAGGCAAAATAACTCCAAGCAACCTGTATGTATTGAAGAACTGCAAAGATCAATGTTACTTGAGAAAATCTTCAGAAAATTGGCTATGGCATAGAAGGCTGGGGCATCTGAGCTTCTCTCAAATCAGCAAATCAAGCAGACTTAAAGCTGTTCGTAGTCTTCCCAATATTACTCTACCAGAGAGTATCATATGCAAATCATGCCAATTCGGTAAGCAGACCAGAGTGCAATTTAATGCCAAAGAAGGATCATCAAGTAAGCCTCTTGAACTTATTCATACTGACATATGTGGACCTATGAGGAAAAATTTTCCACGTGGGGAAGAATACTATATCTTATTTATTGATGATTTCTCTAGGATGTGTTGGATTGGGTTGATTAAACACAAAGATGAAGCATTTGAAAAATTTCAGATCTTCAAAGCACTGGTGGAAAATGAATTAGATCTAAAAATCAAGTGTCTTAGATCTGATCGTGGAGGAGAATATACATCAAATGAATTCCTTGAATTTTGTGAACAACATGGCATAAAAAGATAGTTCTTTGTAGCAGGCACCCCACAACAAAATGGCGTAGCAGAAAGAATGAATAGAACAATTCAACAAATGGCTAGAGCTATGCTTGATGATTCTAGAACACCTCACATTTTCTGGGGAGAAACAACACATATAGCAGCAACATTCTCAACAAGGCACATGTTCAGGTAAATAGTGACAAAACTCCATATGAACTCTGGTATGGTAATTCTCCCTCTGTGAAGCATTTTAGAGTTTTTTGAAGTAAATACTTTATCAAAAATAATGATGAAAAGCTTGGCAAGTTTCAACCTATATCATATGAAGGGATACTTCTTGGTTACTCATCTACAAGCAGAGCATACAAATGTTACAATAAAAGGCTTCGAAAGATTGTTTAATGTATTGATCTTGTCATTGATGAGTCTCCTGCAGCCCCTAAAAAAGAAAAACAAACGACAGAAGAAGATGATGGTGACTATTTTCCTTCTACATCAAATAGGAATGATATAGAAAGTGGATCCAATGAAGAACCTGAAGATGATTTATCTGAAAAGGCTCCTTCCAGATATGTTCAAAAGAATCATCCAGAATCTCATATTTTGGGAGATAAGGCATCAGGTGTACAAACAAGAAGGAATCTTGTAGGATCCTCTAGCTATCTGGCATTTATATCCACTATTGAACCACACAATGTCAATCAAGCTAGAAAAGATGAATGTTGGGTTCAAGCCATGAATGAAGAGTTTGATCAAATTGAAAAAAATGACACTTGGGAATTAGTACCAAGACCTCATAACAAAAATGTCATTGGAACTAAATGGATATTCAAAAACAAGTTAAATGAAAATGGGGATGTCGTAAGAAATAAAGCTAGACTTGTTTGCAAGAGGTATACTCAACAAGAAGGTATAGACTTTGAAGAAACTTTTGCTCCTGTAGCTAGACTTGAAGCCATAAGAATGTTTCTTGCTTTTTCAAGTTTTCAACAAATCAAAGTTTATCAAATGGATGTTAAATCTGCATTTCTCAATGGTGATCTAGAAGAAGAAGTTTATATAGAACAACCAAAAGGATTCATTTTGGGAAATGATGAAAATCTTGTTTGTAGACTTAAAAAGGCTCTATATGGTCTCAAACAAGCTCCAAGGGCATGGTATTATCGTCTTGACAAATATCTTCATCAACAGGGATTTTCAAAGGGGTCTGCTAATAGTAACTTATACACAAAAATTGAAAATGATAAACTTTTGATTGTGGTTGTATATGTTGATGCTATCATTTTTGGAAGTAATGAAGAATCTATGAGTCAGAAATTTGCTTCTGTCATGCAGCAAGAATTTGAAATGTCTTTCCTTGGGGAACTAACATTCTTTCTTGGCTTGCAAGTGAATCAAACTGCAGATGGTAAGAAAAATACCTTAAGAAAATTCTGAAGAAGTATGGCATGGAAGAGTGCAAACCTGTAAGTACACCAATGATAACTAGATGTAATCTCAGTTCTCATAATGATTCTCCCATGGTGAACCAACCAGATTACAGATCTATGATTGGAAGTCTACTTTATCTCACTGGGACTAGACCAGACATTATGCATGCAGTTGGGATTGTTGGACGATTCCAAGCTAATCCAAAATAATCTCACCTTCAGGCTGTCAAAAGAATATTCAAATATCTGCAAGGAACTCAAGACTTTGGACTATGGTATCCAAAGAATGCTGATCTTACTCTTCATGCTTACACTAATGCAGATTGGGCTGGAAATGTTGATGATCGAAAAAGCACTAGTGGTGGTGCATTCTATATGGGGCCCTCGTTAGTATCTTGGTTCAACAAGAAGCAAAGCTCTATTGTCTTATCTACAGCAGATTCAGAGTATGTGGCTGCCGCATCATGTTGCACTCAACTTCTTTGGATGATGCAAACCTTACAAGATTTCCAAATCAAATGTTCACCTCCTATTTCCATTATGTGTGATAATAAAAGTGCCATCAGTATCTCAAAGAATCCTGTTATGCATTCCAAGACCAAGCACATTCCCATCAAGTATCATTTCTTACGTGAACAAGTGCTTGAACAAAAGGTGAAGTTGGAGTATGTTCCCTCCAAAGAACAAGTTCCCGATATATTTACCAAACCGCTGCCCAGGGAAGCGTTCGAATATCTCAGACAGAAGCTGGGAGTAGTCTCTACCATGCAGAGGATCAGATCTAATTAAAATTATGAAGATTAATTTGGATACGCGGGTTTCCTGAAAGACAGTTGCGTATATACGCGAGTTCATACATAGAAAACCGCGTATGTGTGGTTGCTGACAATTTTTTGGGTCAGCATTTCTTCAGCACAAGCTATGGTGTTGTTTGGTATCTCTGATGCTATTTGGAGTCTCTGGTGGTATTTCGGCTCTTATATTTCTGTTTCATTCTCTGATTTTGGGTGAAGATGCCTTGATGATTTGCTGTTGAAAGTGTTCAGGATGCACATATTCAGGGGGAGCATTAGCCTTGTTGAGAATAATGCATTGTTGGCATTATGATGATTCTGAATTATGATCTCTCTCTTGAGATCCTTTTGTCTTGGGTATGAAGGGTCATATTTTTAATTTGATGAAAAGGTCATGTTGAGACCTATGATGTAAATTGTAATATTCAGTCATGTAAGGACTTGTTCAATGTGTAAACCCACTTGGTTGGGTACTTGAGTCTCATCTGTAAATCCACTTGGTTGGATATTTGATGTAAGTATGAGTCCTTGGTGATAGGAAGGTCATAGAGTCATGTAATTCATTGAAAAACATGTTTGAAGATCCGGCATGAACTCAGGGGGAGCATGGTAACTTCAGTGCACATCAGATCTCCAGTGCTCTTCTTTCGACATGAGGAGAAAAACCTTGTGTTGTTGTTGATCCGCCCTTTTCCCTTGATGTCAAAGGGGGAGAGTGACATGGTGTTTGAATAGGGGGATACTATCATTATGCTTAATGTATCTACCTGTTGTGATCAAACACCATCGTGGTTGCCATCAAGTCCAAAGGGGGAGATTGTTGGCAATATGATGCAGAGTGTTGTCCTTGATGGCAACCCACTTGATAAAGATGATGGCAACCTACTTGATGAAAGCTATACTTAATGGAAACTGACTTGATATGCTAATTAATGATGTAAATCTGATGTGTCTACAGAGAAACTCAGATGTAATGATGAAAGGAATTCCAGTATGTGCTAGACCAATGATGAAAAGTGTGTGTCTCAAGGCATACGCGGGTTTTTCTAGGAGAAGTAACGTATGCACGCGGGAAAGTACGTGCAAAGTCGTGTATGCTCAATTGCGCTCTAAAGTGTAAAACCAGGGGTTACTACCATGTTATTGACCCATTGTATTGAGTGTTGGGTTGTCTATTTGACCCCATCCAGGAATACCATCGGAAGAGGTGTGGTTTTGGCTCATGGTATTGATAAAGGGTAAACCTATATAAGGAGAAGAAAATCATTGTGCAAAGGGCGTGCAGGTGTCTGGAATTTAAATGAATACTTCACTCTGAAGTTTATTTGTATGGTTGAACTCTGTTCTTAATTGATAGATCTGAATCTATGATGCACCCATGAATATGATGAAGGTTCAAAATCTCTAGATCTGGAAATGATGAATCTATAGGATGATCTGAAAAGAAGTATTGAAGACCTGGCGCAAATCTATTGAAGATATTGAAGAAATCTGGGTAAGTTCATAGATCTAATCTGTTCTGCAAAGTTTATCTTTTATAGATCTATACGCATGTTCGTTTCATGAAAAGCACGTATATACGCGGATCTGTTTAAACAAAGGAGCGCATGGACTGTTACGGTTTTTCTAAATAGTGCACAGATGTATACGCGGGTTTCCTTTATTAAAAGCGCATATATACGCGAGTCTGTTTGAAGAAAAGTGCGTATGCAATTTGAACTGCTGGTTGCTCGAAGCTCATTGAAATTCTGCATATCTATTCTGAAGTCTGGGTTATCTCTGATATTATGGTTATAGTGGTTTCACTGTTCTGTTTGATGCTCTGGGAAAAGGACGTTTTCTGATAAGTGAAGGATTTTATTAAAGCTGTTTTGATCCAGTTTGAAAATTGATGAAACATGGTCTGCAGTGGATCTGAGGGTTGAAGCCTTTAGTCTGAAAGTAGAAGCTTTCTGCCAGAAGAGGCTGGTGTTAATATCAGGGGGTAGTAGCACCCTTCCAGGAGAGGCTGGTAAACGAGAGCAGGGGGTTGTTGCTCCCTTCCAGGAAAGGCTGGTAAACGAGAGAAGGTTGTAGCCTTCTATAGGTGGGTGCCTGCATGCTGGTATGAGTCTGCGCCAGTACATGTTGTAAGAAGTTTTCTTAATAATAAATATTGAAGACTGAGACGACAACAGCGGTGGTTTTCTCCCAAATTAGGTTTGCATCTAAAAATCCTGGTGTTCATGTGTGATTGATTGTGTGTGATGATTACTCTGTTCTTTCTGCACCTGTTTACTTTTTTCTGAACATCTGATAAATGAGTAATGCAATGATTTAATTCATGAATTAAATGCATAATTAATTCACTAGATATACGCGAGTTCTGTAAAGGATATCCGTGTATATACGCAAGCTGAATTCAGGAAAGTTGCGTAGGGGTTTTTAAGAAGGAAATATCAAAGTTCTATTGTCTGCACTAAATAATGATTCACCCCCCCTCTCAGTATTTTTCCAACAAATATGTGTATGCTAGTTTGAGTGTGTTATAGCCTAAATCTACCTCAGGCTAAAGGGAGGCAGAGTTCAAGGTAACATCAAACCACGCTCAATCTAGTAGCTAGCCCTACTAGAACAGGAGAGGGCTCTCTCTGGGTCAATCTTAGTGAAAAATAGTCAATAGGGCTTGAGATGACTAAAATAAAAGATAATTTTAGGCTAGGTATATGAATAAAGGAGTTTGATTGTCTTTTTGGGGTTTTTTGTTGGATCAAAGGGAAAGGCAGTTTTGGGTGCGGGGATTAGGCCTAGTTTTTGTAGAATTCTGATTGGGGAAAGGAAGGAAATAGTTTTGATGCTTTATCTTGAGTAAATGGATGGATCAGACCGGTGAGGAGCTGAAGAGGGCAAGAGGGTCTCAAGATTCCTCCTCAAACAGATGAAAATATAAAAAACTAAACAAAAATGAAGGCAGAGAAAAGAAAACCAATGAATTCTACCTTTATAACTTGTTTGTTCAGTTTAAGAAGAAAGGAGAATGAAAATGGTACACATAAACATCAGTGAACTTATATATACATAGAGGAAAACACCATCAAAACACAGAGCCACAAGGATCCAAAAAACGGCTGCAAACCCTAGTCTATTCCTTTGCCAAAATTGCAGAATGAAATGTACAATGAAGTCCTAGCAATCTCAAATGTCCAACCTTGAAAATGTATGATAAAATAAATAATATATATAATCCTAACCCATTCCCATGCCTCTAGTGTTCGAGCTCATCATTCTAGGAGCTGTTTCAACCATATCTAAACTAGGAACTAGAAAATAGGCCATGAAACAACTTGCCCCTATATGCTAGGAAACTGATCCATTCACTCACATTTCACCTTTTAGTGAATGAATATTATAGAACAAGTAAAAATATTCCAAAATTACATCATGATAATGAAATTACATCAAGGTAGATCAAAATTTACATGAAAAAGTGAAACTAGCCAAAACTAGGCGAAATACTGAGCTGTGGAGTGAAAAATAGGCCAAAATCCTCTATGCGTCGCGCCCAAAATATTTATGCGTAGCACAACGTTGTATCTGATTATGAGAAACTTCTTGAAGTCCAAATTGAGCTCATGATATCTCGTTGGAAAGCCCTACCTGTCTACTCTCCAACCCAAGTGGAATTGCTAGATTTGGATGTCATTTTCCCCTCCAAAACTTCAATCTCCCAAGACTGGTTCCTATTTGTGTAAAAAGTGGCAAAAAGGCCAATTTCAAGGTGTTTTTGACCCTTTAGGCCACCCAGAACTTGATGAAACTCTTAGGCCATTCCTGATCATGCGTAAAGTTTTACAAAAAATCCAAAAATGTAAATTTTTCCTCCAGAAGATCTCTCAAACGTAAGCGCGCGCAAGGTGGTGCTACGCGTTGGGCAGGAAAATCTATTTTGTGACCAAAAATGAAAAAATGAAAAAAAATTCTCCAAATTTGCTGAAATTTGGAGTGAAGGTCCCCCATCAAGTTCCATGCTTAGCTAGTGTTTGGTCAACCTAAAAAGTTATATAGAGAAACATTGATGAAGTATATGGTCAGTAGTGCTGAAAGATCTATAAATTTTCCAATTTACACTACACCAACTGATCTTGATTATTTTATCTTGTGTAACTCTGAAACTGATAAAATAAAAACTAAACTAATTGAAAAAAAGAAAGAACCAAACAATGATAATATCTTCCATCAATCCCTATGGAATTTAGACTTCGATGGCTCAGTTAACAAATTAGGAGTAGGAGCAGGAGTTTGGATTACAATCATGGAGACTAATCATTCAGAAGGCCATGCTTTCAGGCTTAATTTCAAATGTACAAACAACATGGCTGAGTAGGAAGCCTTAATTCTAGGACTTCAATTCATTAGAAACTCGGGAGGACAATGAATTTTAATCACGCGAGATTCAGAATTAATCATAAAACAAATACATAGAGATTATTTTGTTCATAATCCAAGACCAGGCCGATACATAGACATTGAGCTTGATTTAATTCATGATTTATTGGAATGTAAATTTACTACTATACCTAGAAAACAAAATATGAAAGCTCATTGTCTAGCTACTTTTGCTAGTACATCCAATTTACCATTCCAACCAAATCACAGATATACTGCTGAAGTCAAACATAGGCCAATAATTCCGAATAATCTTAAATATTGGCAGATTTTTCTCAAGATGAATAGATTTACAGGTTTTTGAAAAATGAAGGAGAATTTCAAAATTGTATGATAGATACTGATTGTACAAAAGATAATGATTTGGATTGTGAAATAGATTCAAATAACTTAGATATAAATAGAATAAATTTTGATAAACCAACTATATTTACTCAAGCTGGCATACTTAGCCTAGAGAAAGTGGAAATTGAAGAAATTATGGATGATGACTCTGACATTTTAAACCTCAAAGATAATTTCTTACCTAAAGGATTAACACCATTAGAAGATATTTTTGACTCTAATGATGTAGCTAGCCCCAGATGCGGGTGTATCCCTGTGACATGATGGCTATCAATGGACGGATTGGCGCGTGGCGAGGCCACATGGCCGCCTGCACTCCAAATTTATGGCGCCTCGACTGCAATTACACCACAGCCCATCAACTGCAATGGCATTTACGCCGGTGGGGAAGACGAGGTCGTAAATGTTTCAATATGCCATCCTTCGACTCCAGGATTTTATTCATCACCCCGACGCTTAAGATCTTGGCTCTGCTGCAGATCATTTCGCTCATTTTCATGAAGAATCACATTCCTCCGGTCCGCTCTGGCTGCCCTCCGGAAGAAAAGCTTCCCAGCTCTCGCACTGTGTTGGGTAGGCGCTATCATCTGCATTGTTGTTTGGAGTTTCTACTCGGTTTTCACCATTCTCACAGTCCATTTTGTTCATCGTTCCTTGGCTTCTCGCCTCCACCTCTTCCGCCTGTCACCTTGCATCCTTCTCTCGCCTCTCAGAATTCTTCACCCCGCTCGCACATTTCTGGTGGGACAATGCCTAGGCTCAGGCACAGACTCAGGTGCCGCAGAGGCAGCACCCGAGCAAGGCCTTCCACTAGTTGCTGCTCCCCCTCCATCAACTCTTCGACCTCCGCCTCTGATAGCTCCCATGGCCACACTCCTCGCACGATTAGCAGGCGCAGGCATGGGCGTGGGCCTGATAGAAATCTGCCCTCCTCTTCACGTGGAAACCACGTCCCTTCGCCTCCACCTGGCCTTCGCAGTGCGGACTCAGCTCATCTCGTCAACCCCTCCATGGCTCTGTTTCATTTTCAATGTCTTACCTCCCAGCCTCTAGTGGTGGCGACCGTCTCTGTTACTTTTAAGGAACTCCAGCAAACTTTCTCTAACCCCCTGCCTCCTGCGCACCCTTCCAATCAGCACAGCCCCTCTGGATTCGATCAGGACACTCAAACAGGCAATCAGGAAATGTCACAGAAAGCAGGCGGTGGCAGCTCTTACAACACCCCGAAAGCAGGCGCCAGTAGCTCCTGCCCTCAACAAGTCAAAGACATGCCGACGGAGCGTGGCGAGGTGGGCGAAGCAGCAATTCCCAAAGAATTGGCAGCACACAAGGATCCCGCTCTGGATGACGATGATGAAAGCTACGGATGCAAAATCGAAGAAGAGCCTCCCTCTGGCGACCATGGTATCTAGGGCAGACAGTTACTATTTTTTCATTTTGTTCAGAACTTTTGTCTCGTTGGTGTTTTCAGGAGTCCTGGTCATTTGGCATGTCAATTTACTATTACAGTCTTATGTTTTTGTTCAAAGCTGGTTTCCTCATTCGAGGCAGCTCTCATACTCTTCTCAGGCTGGTTTCCCCTTGTGGGCAGCCCTTTTTTGCTATTTTTCTGAACTCTTGATGCCTCTGAAGGCACAATACTGTATGTACCATATGTTTCAGTAATAGAATCTAGAATTACTTAGAAAAAAAAAATTGATGTAGCTAGAAAACAAAAAATGGAGCTAGTAAGATTTGACATAGAAGAGTGTAATATTGGTACAGAATTGAAACCTAAAATGATAAAAATTTCCAAACATTTACCTCAAGAAGAAAAGGATAAATATGTTGAACTTTTTAAAGGAATATCAGTATGTGTTTTCTTGGATTTATGAAGATTTAAAATCTTATGATACAAACATAATCCAATAAAAAATTCCAATAAAAGAGGATCCAAAACCATTCAAACAAAATTTGAGGAGAATTAACCCTGTACTATTACCTTTGATAGAAAAGGAAGTTAAAATAATGTATGATGCCCATATCATTGCACCAATCATATATTCTGATTAGGTTTCAAACCTAGTTCTCACTAGAAAGAAAACAGGTGAAATTAGATTGTGTGTTGACTTTATAAATCTTAACAAAGTATCCTTAAAGGATAATTACCCTTTACCTAAGATGGACCATATATTATCAAGGGTACTAGTTTCTTTTAGGATTTCTTTGTTAGATGTATTTTCAGGATATAACTAGATCCTAGTCCAAGAAGAAGATCAGGCTAAAACAACTTTCGCCACTCCTTGGGGCACTTTTATGTATGTAAAAATGACTTTTGGACTAATGAATTCAGGGGAAACCTTTCAAAGGGCTATGGAAATAGCCTTTGCAAAGGAGATTCATGATTTTTTGGTAATTTATTTAGATGACATCATTTTTTTTTCCAAAACAAATAATGAGCATTTGTTTCATTTGAAACAAGTTTTCATTAAATGTAGGAAATCTGGCATCTCTCTAAATCCCAAGAAAATTCTATTTGGATTAGAAGAAGGTAAGTTACTAGGACATATAATTTCAAAATAAGGAATTAAAATTGATCTTGCTAGGATAGAAGAAATTTTGAACATTCATCCACCTAGAAATATCAAAGAATTACAAGCTTTCTTAGGTAAGATTAATTTTTTGAGAAGATTTGTTTCAAAATTAGCTGAAATAAATAGAGCACTGAACAACATGCTCAAAAAAGACTCAATTCTAAAATGGAATGTTGAAGCCAAATAATCATTTTAATCCACAAAGAAGGCTTTAACTAATACACCAGTCTTAATCGGTCTAGATTTGAAAAAATATTTCATAATTTTTTCATTTTCTTCAGAGCATATCATTGCTGCAGTTTTATTGCAGAAGAATGATCAAGGATTTGAAAAACATATAGCTTTTTCCAGTAATACCCTTAGATATGCCCCTATGAAATATAACATAATGGAGAAACAAGCCTTAGCTTTGGTTAAGGCCATCAAAGACTTTAGAGTTTATATTCTCTATTCCCACATAATTGCCTATGTCAAAAATTCTGTAGTTAAAGAAATTCTTACTGAGGATGGCCCTGATGGAAGAAGAGGTAAGTGGATTGCCACTATTTTAGAATATGAAATATAAATTAAACTCACAAAACTCATTAAAGGACAAGGATGAGCCAGATTAATGGATGAATCTAATTGCAATGCATTAAATATAAATTTTATTACTCAGGTTGATGACCAGGAAGAGATGGTGACTCCAACGATCAGTGAATCCTTTCTAGATTCACCTTGGTATTCAGATATCATCTTTGTAATTACAAACTTACAAGCTCCTCCCGAATTGTCAAGAACTAAATCTAGATTTCTAAAACTTAAAGCAATGAGATTTTGTATCTTATATAATGTACGTTTTTTGAGAGATCATAGTGGGATATTATTGAATTGTTTACTAAAGGAAGAAGCTAATAAAATACTCGAATAATTTCATGCAGGTGACTATGGAGGGCATTTATATTGGAAAAATATTGTTGAAAAGATCCTTCAAGCTGGTTTTCACTGTCCTACCTTGTTTGCTGATGTTAAAAAGTTTACTACTTGTTTTCACAAATGTCAAATTTTTGAAGGTAAAAATAAATTGTTACCTTTACCCTTAAAGCCTATTTTAACTGAACTGCCATTTCAGCAATGGGGTTTAGACTTCATTGGATAAATTCACCCCCCATCCTCTGGCCAACATAAGTGGATTTTGACTGCCACTGATTACATCACAAAGTAGATTGAGGCTATTCCTACTAGACAAGCCACTGATGCAGTCATTATTTCTTTAATAGGAAATAAAATTTTGTCAAGATTTGGATGCCCTCACAAGATAATTGCTGATAATGCAGCAACATTTAAATCTAAAAATATGATTTCCTTTTTTCACTATTATGATATTACCCTAGGTCATTCTACTACATATTACCCCTAGGGTAATGTCCTAGCTGAATCCTCAAACAAAAGTCTTGTAAATATCATAAAAACGTTACTCAAAGACAACAAAAATACTTGGACTAAAATGTTAGTCTATGCCTTACGGGAAGATAGAATTACTACCAAAAGTCTATTGGCACTTCCCCTTACCAACTGTATATGGAATGGATGCAGTTTTTCCATCATCCTTAGGTGTTCCGGTAATGAAAATCAGTCAAGAATCACAAGTGGAAACAAATGATATACAAACGAGAATCAATCAAACTATTCATCTACAACAAACAAGGGACGAAGTCTATGATAAATCCCAAGTCATTCAGGATAAAATCAAGAAATTTTTTCATAGAAGAAGTAAAGAGGATGGCTTTTACATTGGAGATCAAGTGTTAAAGTGGAATTCTAGAAGAGAAGACAAAATAAAACATGGAAAGTTTGACTTTCTATGGAAAGGACCTCATGTAATTTATGGATATAGGGGTAATAATGTTTTCTTTATCAAATATTTGGATGGAAAAGATATACAAGAAGTACCATCAAATGGTAGAATGTTGAAGCACTACTACTCCCCTGAATTAACAAAAAGTTAGTTTTTATTTACTTTGATCATTGTACATATACATTGCAAAGTTTAGATTGGATTGATGTTTTCCTTAGAGAGTTGAAGCCCAGAGAGAAGGCCCTAAGCTTTGAAGGGTAAAATGTCATAAATATGAGTTATTTCAGAAATCATGAGACACTTACAGGAACATCATAGTCCAAAGTCAAAGGCTACTAGTTCTCAAAGTTCTTGACATTTCACTAGGAAATGACATCCACAAGTGGAGCCACTGTTAGGGTCCTATAATAATAGGGTTCATAAAATTTTTAATTGACTTTGACAGACTTGTAAATATGTACATAAATTTCTTTTTGCAGGGTTTTTTTCCCATATTTTGAAGAAATAAAAAAAATAATAAAAAAAATCAAAAAGAGGGTAAAAAGTGCTAAGAGAAAGATCAAATGACTTAAAAAATATAGACCCCAAAAGAAAAAGATGAGAATAAGACTTGAAAGTGAGCAAGTCCAAATGCTTACTACTTTTTACTTTTCTGTGGAATAAATAATTATGGCATAGTATCAATAAATGCCATAATCCATGATGAGTTAAGCTGTTTAATCTTAACTTGTCATGTTTTCAATTTCTAGTTTTAGATAGAGAATAAATATTTTTCACTACTTTTTACTTTTCTGCAAAATAAATAATTATGGAAGAGTATCAATAAATTCCATAATCCATGATGAGTTAAACTATTTAATCTTAACTTGTCATGTTTTCAATTTGTAGTTTTAGATAGAGAATAAAGATTTGTCAGACAGTTTAATGATGACAAATCAGTAGATAGGTAGAGAATAATGAGGAGCTCAACAGTTTAATATGAGCCCTCAGATGAAATAAGGTAGATTTAGATAGTTTATGCTTTAAAATAATAAATGTTTCAAGGTTTCAAGCCTAAATGCACTTTCCAAATGAAGAAGAAATGATAGAATAAGGATGGGTAGGTAGAAAGAAATGGAGAAAGAATGTAATAAATTATTATCGGGAAAAATCACTAATTTCCACTCCCCTATAGTTATTTAGTGTTCTAAACTATCAGTCAAATAGGCTCAGAGAATTTCTATGACTTTTTTTGGGACTGGACCCAACGCTCGATGACTAGTTAGTTGAAAATATTAAATTCTTATGTTAAATCCCCATTCATCATTATTTCATCTATCATTCATAAATTATAACTCCTTTCATAAGTAAAGACTCATTCCTACTTAATGAAGCTTATAAAACCATCTAACTAACTTCCATTCATTTAGAAACATACAAAAATCCTAAAAAATACTTTATACTAAGTATTGGTGAAATGATAAAAAGACAAGCTTTGTTTTACTTTTACACTTTACCTAGTCATTTTATGTATTTTTGTGTGCATTACATTCCCCTTTTTATCTTAACTTTTAACTTATTTTATTAATTCCCTAAAAAATAACCTATCTTACTTATTAATTCCCTATATTTAGATATCCCCAAAAAACCAACTATTATAAAGTTTAAGACCTAATTTTATTACCCATATGCTAAATTAAAAACACCAATGAAAAGCCCATTGGTCTAAACTATCATTAAAATAAATATCCCGACCCTATAGTATTTAAACACATATCCAAAGTTTAAATACCTATATAAATAAAGTAAATGCCACACCTGTATGTGTTTTATTAAAATGTTCCAAAATGTTTTAAATAATAATACATTGCAACACCCCCCCACATAATTCTATAACCCAAGGTATTTTTAAATTAAAACTAAGGTTTATTTTTGATAAATATTAAAACCCTCACTGCTTATACATAAAAGCCCGCACCTTTGTATATTTTTTAAAGCATTATTCTATGTTTTAAACCATTATCCCTTCACTATCATATAAGCCAATGTACACAAATAACCCTTACCGCCTCTATATATAAACCTTTACCAATAGCTAATCATAAGGTTTAATTATATTTTTAACTATCGACGCATTTATAGCCCCGCTCCGACACCTCTCCATTCAGCGCAACTCCTAGAGAAATTCCAGCCCTTTGCATCCAATCCTCAGATCCAACGGTTGATGCACGATATCGCATTGAGAACATGCCCATCTTGTCGAACACCAAATGCACGTGAAATAGGTGGTTTCGCCAGGACTCCTCCACTCCACGTGGCCTCCATTTATTGTATCACATGGGTTTTTCTCCAAACAGCTTACCATCATAAACCAGCGCGATAACGACTGTTTGGTTTTTCGTTTAAAATCTAAAACCGCCTCCCAGCTGATGCGATTGGAATTTAATGCCAATTAACGTGATTTTTATGTTGTAAATAAAACCTTTGGGTAGTGCTTTAATTAGTTAATCTGTGCATTTAAACTTGCTGCTAAGCTCCTCCTGATTTTGTTAAACCTTTTCAAGCCTCTGCTTTCCATTTTATGTCCATAACCTTAGTATTTTACTAAAATCTACCATTGAAGATCAACTAAAAAGCTATTCGTCACTCTAGTAAGCCGTTAAAGACCTCAAAATCAACCAAGAAGATCTAAAAACCTTCCAAGAGCCGAATACCTACATTATTAAGGTGTTTCCTGAAAATTCAGACCTGAGAATTCAACTTTAACCATCTTTAATAGAACTAAACCTTTACATCGAGAAATTCGCTGAAGAAAATTGCCTAAAAATACCAAAAAAGAGGCCAAACCCTGGCAAAATTCTCCCAGGAAACCCTATTTTCTATTGCAATCCTTTTTAAGCCAGTTTCCTCAAATTTAAAGTCTAAGGATCAAATTCAAGGATCTAAATGTCTAAAACCCTTGAATTACCCTAAAAACTCATTTTTTCAATCAAATAGAGTCAAAAAACCTTTGTTTTCTATTTTATGCCAGTTTTACAACCTCAAATTAAGCTAGTTGAGAAAAAAAAACCAAAAGAAGCCATCCTTAGCCTAAATTTCTAAGTTTCCTCTCTTATTAATATAAAAACTCCTGAAAACTGTCTAATATTGCAGTAGTTACCTAAAAATACCTAAAAAAAAGAACGCCAGTAGACTTGAAGGATTTAAAGCAAGAAAATCTGAGGGATCCAAAGCCCCTAAGCCTATTGTTACACCATTTTTTGGTCATCTAACCTATCATCATTAGATGGACCCAAGTACATCATGTAAGACCAATTTTACTCCAAGTAAAATTGCTTTCACCATGAAAATAACTTAGTAAATCACCTTTATTAAGTTGTTTATGGTCTAAACAGGAAACCCCATAAGGAAATATTAAATAAATATACATTTGTTTGATTTTCCTCAAGAAATAATTAATTAAACAGTAGTTTAATTAATATTTCTGGTTATATTTAACCCAAGACAAGGAAATTAATTAGATAAATCATTATTTATCTTATTATTTTCTAAGAATAATTGTTTAAATCTTATTTAAATAATATTCTTGGTTAAATATGACTAATTCACCCTTAAATAATTAAATAAATCATTATTTATTTGATTATTTCTCAACCATATCCTTAAAATGATAAATAAATCATTTATTTATTTATTATTACTTAATCACATCCTTAAAATGATAAATAAATCATTTATTTATTTATTATTTACAAATAAATGGATTTTACTCAAGTCAAATTCCTTTTCCCTCCAACAAATATAATAAAATATTTCATAAAAGTTGGATCTAGATTTGGTTATTAATATTTTAATTATGAACCAATCTCTAGACTAACTCAATATTTTGTTATAAATAGAAAGGTTTTCCCATTCATTTGTCACCTTTTGTTGCCTAAATATCACTCTGGATCTCAACACTTGGTCTGGATATTGATTCACAATCATAGCCATACTTCTCCATTTTTGTCTGGGTTTTCTACACCATCAAGGGAAAGGAATTCTAAATCTGAGGTGTTGAGGACTTGCAAGAACCCATCCCATTGAGGAGAATATGGAACACCCTCTTGTGTTTCCTCCCAGGTGCCATTAATAAAAATATTCATTTGATATATTCTTGTCTTGTCTATTGGATCTATGGAGTAAATCTTATTTTTCTATTGTTTAATGTCTTCTAATTCATAGATCTAGATTTTTGCAGCATTTTTTTTTATCATCTAATTATATATCTGAAGATATTAGTAGTCATTTCTGTTGTTAGGGTTGTTTTTTATGTGCAGATAAAGTGGTCCTTTTTCATACACTTCGAATCAAGATTCATAATAACAATTGGCGACTCCACACGGGTTTACCATTACGACCGCTGTCGTTTTTCTGATCCTTGCATATCCAGCTGCTTCAAACCCTAGGATTTCTATTTAGCCCCTTTTTTTTCTCATTCTTGATGTTGTTTTTAACCCATAAAACCCTAAAACGATAAAAATTCTAACTTCCACGTGTTTTCGGACCCATTGCGCAGGTGACAGACATCAGCCACAGCTGACACAAAATTTTGTTCTGAAACCTGTTGCCAAGAGTGTTGGAAGTGCAGGTCAAAATTTTCTGCCCAAAACCTGCGACCTGGACCTCCAAGGCACACTTTACAGTCCAAAAAGTGTGACCTCTGCTAAAAACATGCCATAAACTACGACCTAGACTTTCTGCAGGGATTTTTATGAAAGTTTTCTGGGTTTTGCTGAGCCTCTGTTCAGGGTTGTCTAACCTCCGTCTCCACCCGTTTTAGACTTGTAATTGTTTTGTTTCACTCAACTAAGTGGGAACCTAGCCCCCTAGGGCTTCATTACCATCCACTTTTTGTGGAAGAGTGTTTGTTGTTGCAGGTTGTCTGAAATTTCAAAGTCTTCAGCCTTTTTTCTCAGATCTAAAACCTCATCTTTGGATCCACTTTAGATCGGCTGGTTATCCATCCAAATCTCCTCTCTTAGCTTTTTTTTAGTTTTTCCTTTAGGGTGCACTCCACTTCCTTCCTGGAGATATCCTTTCTCCACCTCTTTTTACAACAATTTTCCTCTGATTTGTTGATGTTTTCTAAACCACTTTCCAGCATATTTTGTCTTTTAGATATCTATCCCTCTTGACCCTAGATCAATTAGACAGTTTTAGTGTGTTTTGATTATTTTTTTACTCACCTATAGACTATTTTTTGAGAAACCCGCTCCTTGGGTTTAGAATAGTGCATTATCAGCTGTTTATTTTATGTTTTGCAGACCTATATACTGACAATTGTAGGTTTATTTATAGCTATACAATACACTTTTTCTTTTTCTCTACAAACATCTAGGTTTAAAAATTAAAATTTACACACATTTTACGCACACACCCTAAGTGAAAAAGGGCTTAGTTAACACCGCCAAGCAAAGACTCTAAAACATTGAAATCATTTGATCCTGCACCTCTTTGCCCTTGTTTCGGCATTATAATCACTTGATCCTACACCTCCCTAACCTTGTTGGTCTCTTTTTCCCTTGCACCATGTTTGTGTCGTCACCATTGCACCGCCAAGGAATTTACCCCGGAGACTTATTCGCGTTCATCGTCAGTTTCCTGTTGGAAGACTTACTCCTCCACATAGATTTCGAGTTAGTCCTCTACCAAGTTCGCACACCGACTCTTCTTCTAGTCCTTCGGGTTCTCCTTCTCATTCTTCCTTCGGTTCTCCCCCTGACACCTTCATTATGTCTGGTGTAGGACCTAATGCTAGAGGTAACCCTGGCCCTCTTGCCGAAAATACCACTAGTGGGACCACCACGAACACTATCCCGGCTACACCCCTACTCCCCTTCGTGGAAGGCCTCAGCCTCCCCGATTTCGATCAGTTGATAAACGAACCTATACACCATGACACTAGTTGGCCTGCTATGCCAACCAATCTCCCTTCAGACATCCCAAAGTTTGAAGGTCTTGCTAGAGAAGATCCTTCAACTCATATTCGATCTTTCTACATGTGGTGTTCATCTAATTCCATTACCGATGACTCTGTTCATCTTCGGTTGTTCCAATGAACACTTATAGGTGAAGCTTCTAAGTGGTATGTTGATCAGGACCCTTCCTCTCATACCACCTTTGCGACTCTGGCCCAGAATTTTTTGTCTCACTTCCAGCTTCCCCTTCGTTACGACACTGGCACCGAGCTCTTGGCCTCTTTCCATCAATCATCTGCGACCCGCCTATCCGAACATGTTCAAGAATGGAGGAGAAGAATGAGCCTATTTCGAGCCCCTCCCTTTGAGGATCATGTCTACATGGACTGCTTCCTTAGGACTCTCTTGCCGCTTATCAGGAAAGACATCGCATCGCAATTTCCTCAAACCAAAGAAGCTGCTCTCCAAATTGTGTTAAAATATGACCTAATCTATGCTCATTCAGGTTATGTTTATACCATGCTACCTGATCTTCCCAGACCTGGTGGTGCCAACGCACTGGGGGCATCTCACACCACTGATGGTATCATTGGAGCTCTCTTTAATATGTATGCTCAACCTCCCATGGGCTATGGTTTCTCTCAGGGTGGGGCCAACACCTTCGACACTTTTCCCCCTCCCGGTAGCACGTATCCAAGATACGACATACCTCATCCTTTTTCCCAACCGCCTGTTTACCACACTACTACCAAACCTCCTTATTATATGTATTCATAGCCTGGTTCTCCAACTCCTCCAACATTATCACCTCCTCCTCCCTTTCCTTCTCAACCCCTGCTACAGCAACCGCCACCCCCTCCGAGGAAGGTGTACACACAACAGGGCACAACTAATCCTCCTCCCTCAAAAAGGAAGAGGAAAGGAAATAAAAATGAAGCTACCTTTGGTAATCTTGGACCTAATCAAGGTAATTCTCCTAACACTACTCAGCCCAAGCAGGACAGGCCTCTTCGTACGAACAAGCCATGTTCTTGTTGTGGTGTTTATGGTCATTATATGCATGATTGTCCTATTCTACCACAAATCCGATAGCTATGGGAGTCTCAAGCAACTTTGAGAGGATATAAAGCCATCCCTTTTGTCCCTCCTAGTACTGCACCTAGTCAGCCGATTGTGCTTACTGATCCTTTCCCTCAATGGGGATTTGTGGTTACCCAACCACCTGAAGGACAAGTGGCCACTCAACCTCTTCCATCTGGTTCCCCCAATTACCAGATTTTTATGATGTCCTCTAATTAGCCTTCTGAACCTATTTCTCCTAGCCTTTCACCTTCAGTTGGTAATCATGACCCCCTTTACCCTCCTGGGGCAGTTCCTCCGGGCCTCAACCATATTGGAGTCGTCCCGCTTGGTCATTACCTCTTTGGTTAGATACTATTCATAGCTCCCCCACTAGGAGTTTACAAAGTACCTGTTATGGCCACCCTCTCTCTTCCTAACCTGACCCTTGCGATTCCCATCTGGTACCTCGATCTTCCAGCTACCACCCATCCTGGTCATCCTAACCCTTATCTTTCTTTGAACCCAATTCAACCAGTCCCTATTGTTACACCATTTTTTGGTCATCTAACCTATTATCATTAGATGGACCCAAGTATACCATGTAAGACCAATTTTACCCTAAGTAAAATTTCTTTCACTATGTGAAATAACTCAGTAAAACACCTTTATTAAATTGTTTATGGTCTAAACAGGAAGCCCCAAAAGGAAATAATAAACAAATCTATATTTTTTTATATTTCCTCAAGGAATAATTAGTTAAACATCAATTTAATTATTATTCCTGGTCATATTTAACCCAAAACAAAGAAATCAATTAAATACATCCTTATTTATTTGATTATTTCCTAGGAATAAGTTATTTAATCTGTATTTAAATAATATTCTTAGTTAAATTTGACTAAATCATTTATAAATAATTAAATAAATCATTATTTATTTAATTATATTTCCACCATTTCCTTAAAATAATAAATAAATCATTTATTTATTTATTATTTATAAATAAAGGATTTGACCCAAGTCAAAAATGCTTTTCCCTCTAACAAATATAACAAAATATTCCTAAAAGGTGGTTCTAGAATTTGGTTAATAATATTTTATTCATGCACCAAGTTCTAGACTACCCTAATATTTTGTTATAAATAGAAGGGTTTTCCCATTCATTTATCACCTTTTGTTGCATATTAGATCACTCTAGATCTATACTCTTGGTCTAACTTTGAGCCATTATCATTGTCACATTCTCCATTATTTGCTTTGTGAGCTCCCTTTGAGTTCTATGTTTGTTTGGGTTTTCTACACCAACAAGAGAGAGAAATTTTAGATCTGAAATGATGAGGACTTTCAAGAACCCATCCCATTGAGGAGAAATGGAAACACCTTTCTTGTTTTCCTCTCAGGTGCCCTTTAATATAAAAATTATTTCAAAAATATTGTTCTTGTCTTATCTATTGGATGCATGGAGCAACATTTCATTTTTACTGCTTAATGTCTTTTTATGCATAGATCTGGATTTTTGCAACTTTGTTTGGATCAACTAACTACAGATTTGAAGATATTGGAAGCCATAATTGATGTTAGGGCTATTTTTTATGCGTAGATAAAGTGGTATTTTTCCGAGAAAAGATTCATACTAACACCTATGGCTTCTCCCACTGTAGCAGTGCCTCATTCACCTCAATAGGAACCACCTCCCGTTGCGACTGCTTCGGGTAAGAAGGGAAAAGCTCACAAGGGGGCATCAAAGGACAAGGCTACCCCGACAAACCCTGCCCTTTCTCGGCCTCCAAACCACACCACCTAGTGTGCTTTGTGTGATGTTGTAGGAAACGCCACCCATACTTGTCCGGAGTTGCCTCACCTCAAATCCATTGTCAATGTGACATTTCTCGAATCTGATATCCCAGAGGTATATGTTACTATACCTGATTCAATCCTGAAACTCAAACCATTGCACACAAGTCACCCTTGTGCTTTATGTGATTTCCATGGCCATTACACTCACCTATATCCTTGCCTCAAAGAGTATTGTTCCTCTTTAGAAACCATATGCCAATTCGAGGCTGAGTGCCATGAGTCACTCGCTCCCTTATTTTGCATCTTGCTTCGGCAACACCCAAAGACACAAATGCTCCCATTAATTTTTCCCCTTATGATGTGGAGATAATGGGGCCTTGGTTGGAATTCCACGATGAGACCTCCCCTGATGTTTCACATGACCTCCCTTCATCCCCCTCCCTAGTCTCAACATCGGTGGATCCTCTGTCTACTCACTCTCCTGCTACCCCTTGTGACAATGCGCATACGAACCTCTCCTCTCATGATGAGGAGTAAGGTCGTTTCACTGCATCAGGTGGTCTTTCTTCCATCAGTCACCCCATCTTCTATTACGATGATGACATTATGAAAGCAACAACCACTCCTGACTTTATCTATCCCCCTTACATTGAACTCATGAATTCGAACCACATGCTCCTTGTGGCCATTACATTGACACCCAATGTTTGGGTAAGGGGGGGTACCCATATTGGAGAGACCAGGAGAAGCATTTCCTCACCACTCTCCTAGTAAATCTAGTCATGACGACTCAAGTACCATTATTCTTCCACATTTAGAGGAACTTTTAGAGTCTCATATCACTTCAAGATCACTCTAGGGATGATACCCCTCATCATTCCTTCATTTTTCATCAGCAACCCAGTCTCATAGACATTGTAGTTGACAAACCTATAGGTTTTATGGGAGAACATCAGTTCATTATCCCAAATACTATCTTTGGAATATTAGCATCATGTGTGCCAACCTAGAAAATTAAATTCCATTTGATTCATATACACCGTACTAAAAGAGATTGGTAATAATCTATTTCCTTTTTCAAACTACATAACCATACCGAAAAAAAATGAAAAACCACATCATGAAAATGTGTTTAGATTCCCTTTTTTCTAAATACATTTTGGCATGTCCACAACATGCATGGGGGAACCTATGCCCCTCAACCATACAAATTCCATATATCAGCCAAAGAACAACACTGAAAACCCCTTTCTCTGACAGATTTCATTTTCCAGGTATTTTCCTAGGACATGTCACAGTTTTCTGCCCAGTACCTGATAACAAGGATGCAGAACAGACCCCAAAAAATGTGACTTGGCTTGTTTATGAGCTCTGGGAACCTAAAATGAACTTTCAACCCAATGACATAAAAGAGTAATATTATACATCTTACCTCCAACTGATAGATCTCAAATTCCAATGGTTGGTTCATCTACTACAATCGTCGCAAGATTTAGGGCCTCCTCTCCTCACGACATTCACCACAGCTCCACCAACAGATGAATGAATCTCGAAGGAAAATGACTTATTAAAAGAAAACCCCTGATTTTTTTCTTTCGCTTACTGTGACCAAAACCGTAGCTCAGTTTTACGAACCGTCTATACAATTGGAAATATCCCACCAAGCCCTCAAATGGGTATCTATTAACTTTTTGTGTGCTATATCTCGGTAGTTTCCAAGATTAGCAAGAACAAATGATGCAGAGGCCAACATCAAAACCACTTTCGAATCCTAGGATCTAGCCCTCCTGGATTCAAATAGGGATCTCTCTTTATAAGTGTTTTCAAAGATATGATCTTTAATGCTTATGATATTATATTAAGCTAGCTATAAAGCACAAGGTTTTTGTTTGTTTGGTTGGGATGAATATCATTAAAATGAAGGAATTATTTTGAAGGGTAAAGTTGTGAGTAGGTTGAAAATGGTTCAGCTGATAGGATAAGTAAGAAACAGTGTCAATCCATTGGGCTATGGAGTCATACAAGATTTAATTGGACAACAAGTTTCAGGGGTGGTCTATGGGGCAAGTCATCTATGTCAATAGATCTCTTTAAGTTGATTTATGGTATGAAACACTAAAAGGTGATTAAAAAAGCAAACATATAAGAAAACAAAGAGCAACTTAAGATTAAGTAAGTACTTTTAACCTAGCCTGCTTTCAGCATACTCAAAGGAAAGACACAAAGAAATCTAATATCAGGTAAGTACTTTTAAACTAGCCTGCTTTTGATATACTTTTTAAAGGAAAACATTAAAACAAAGAATAGCTTAAGATCAAGTAAAGACTTTTAAATTAGCCTACTTTGAGCATATTCTCATAGGAAAATACTCATGATAAACATAAAAAGTAGTCTAAGATTAGGTAAGTACTTCTAAACTGGCATGCTTTTGACATACTCTTAAGGGAACCTTTCAAAGCAACTGTTGGACAAGAAACTAGAGGACAGGGAAAACCATAGACTTTTGTAGTTCAACTTTACTTAGCAAAATTTGTAAGAACATTCAAGGACGGTATTTCAAGTTTTACTCAGCAATAAAAGGGCTCACTAACATTCCTTGACTGATTACACTTTATTGAATTCTCCTCAAATACACAATTAGTAGAAAACATAAAGATAAAGATTTATCAGTGAGATTTAGGGTACTTGACAGTAAATCCTAATCTATCTTTTCTATTCTTTATCAGAGAAAATGGACAGTATGGAAAACATGAGAAAAATAACAATTTACAATAAGAAAAACATCACCATTAACATAGACCAGGATCCCACAAATTAGCTTGTATTTGATGTTCAAACTAGTTACAATCTCCAAGTCTAGTGGGTCTTTATAGCTTCAGACTTGTCATCTCAGCCTATATTTCTTCTATTAAAAAACAGAGCTTCAGCAGCTTCAAAACTCTTTACACTCAATGAGTATTCAAAGACCAACCCCAATACTCTCTTCTAGAGAAGTATTTATAGAAGAATGAGGAGGTGGAGTGAAGGAAAGGTCTATCTGTTCAATTAATGCAGAGTAAGTGCTTCTTGGCCTTTGAAGGGCCAAATGGATAAGTTTTCAAATGTTTTAACTCTACTAATTAATTATTACATTAAATTTTATCAACTTCAGTCTCTTTTGTTGACTTTGGAGGCTTCTGGTAGGCTGGAAATTAATTTTGAGCTATCTTTAGAAATATTTTTGACTTTGTAATTAATATGCACTCTTTTAGATGAAATCAGCTAGTAGGTGGCTTTCGAGGAGTAATAGCCTCAATGATGTGGCATTCAGAGGCTCTCTTTGTTGATCCATCTGTCTTAATACCTTAAAACACTAATTATGCCTTGATACTGCTTTTAGGCCTTTGAAATTATCTTTGGAGCCTTAAACTTTATTTGCTGAATGTATTCACCTTTTAAAACATTTTTCTTCTTTATTCATTGTGTCCTTATCTTCATAAATCATTGGTTAAGCCTTTTAATCCTTGGTCCTTTGGGCTTTAACCTTTATCTTTAATCATCACTGTCTTTTGTTCTTTTGAACTGAATTAGGCTTTGGTGCCTTTAATCCTGTTCCTTTAACTGTAGGGTTAAGCTCTTAATCTTCGAATCTTGATATTTAACCCTTTATACCTGGAAACCTTTAATTTGTAGTGTTTTAGGCTTCAGAGGTGGCAATCTTCGGCTGCGCTCCTTATTGAACCATGAGAAGGATTTTTGCCTTGAAAACTGTTATCAAAACCTAAAAAAAAACCACAATACGTTATAAGAAACCCGTGAGGGAGGAAAAAATACATGCAGAGGCTGTCAGAGGCAGAGGAGCCGTGCAGAGGGGGTGAATATGTAGGCGGAAGAGTTTTTATGAAGAAAACTGGCGAAAATCCAGTTTAAAATTGTATTTGGCGTGAATTTGGGTGAAGTGGTTTTCAAAAACCGCGAATGGTTTTCGTGTGACCCTTGGGTGGAAAGTGGTTTGCATCGAATCAAACATGATCCAGTTAAAAAGCTTCGTGTGGCATTTTCGAAAAACCGACGGTTTCATGCGATTTTGACCAGTTAAACTTTGGACAGTGATTTTGCGTGATATGCGATCCACACCGTCAGATGAGAAGGTGTAGATCCAACGGTGGAGATCTGGCATGACGAAAAGTTGCACGGTCAAAGCTTAGTGGGGTCTAGGTGTCAGGAGGGTATTGGGAGAGGGGACGAGGTAGTGGGATGTCGGGCTGGAGGGGGTTTGATATCGAGATAAACAAGGATCATCGAATTTTGATAAATCAATGGCGAAGATCGTTGTGGAGGGTGAAAGGATGGATTTTTGTCGGGAGGATAGGGGGAGAAAAGGATGCATGGTGGCCGTTGATCTTTGAAGATCGATGGTCACAATTGATAAGGAATCTGCTAGGTAGTGCGGGGGAAAAAAACAAAGGAAAAAAAGTTTTTTTACAAAGGGAGCAATGGTATAAAAAGCATAGGGAAAGGGGCTCAAGAGGAAGTGCTGGGGCATGGTTCTATGGAGGAGAAATGACCAGGGGCTAATCGCATCGACGGGAGAAATTTTGCAAAGGAAATGTGGGTCTATAAAAGAAAGGCCGATGTGACGGGGTTTTGGGTGCTTGGTTATAGCACTTGGTCTTATGACGGAAAGGGCGGAAAACCTTAAGCCATTAGGGGCCTAAAGGCTTAAAAGGGGCAAAGAATGGTTTTTCAAAGGTTTTATGCATTTTTTGTGGGTTTTCATGGTTTTTTGAAGTCTCGATAGCTAAAAGTAAGGGTTTTTAAACCATAACAAAGGGTTTTGTAGCCATAAAAGGGGATTTTCTATGAAATGAAAGGTAATTTTGAAGGTTTTTTAGGATGATGAGGGTACAATGAGAACAAGGAAAGGGAATTTTTTAGAGGAAAATAGAGGATGAATAAGGCTAAAAATAAATGAAAATAGGTTTTAGAAAATGATGGAAAAATACCTAAAAACAGTCTTTTTGGATATCAGCATGGCTTCTTGGTGGATTTTCTCAATGAAACAACAATGAAGATTACTTTTTAAGTTTAGGCAGCACAAGAAGGCTTCAAGAATGAGCAGTTTTGTATGAAAAAAATCTCTTGAAGGCTTAGGACCTGTTTTAGCCATCATTTTCTCTAAAAACATTTTACTGATGGCTAACACTATGATTTGATACTTCACCAGGACACATTTTGTCCAAGAAGTGCCACTTCACCCTTCCTCAAAATAAAATTTCTTCACTTGCAACACTCATACCGTGGGCACCATGTTGCCTCCATACTTGTCCATGCTCTTGTTGACTTTCGTCGTGAGTTACCATCTTGTACTCATGTTGTTACGGTCCCCATTGGACCCCTTTTTTCTGTGTCGTAGCACCATCGAGTCACCCTTGCTTAGAGAATCCGAGTTAAGTCATCATTGCTTTCATGGAGTCTATCCTGAGTCCCTTCTCACCCCACCACAGTCCACCATCCTTCATTGCTTGGTCCCTCTCTCGTGTCACACATTATGGCGTTCAGTCCCACTATCCCTCATGATATTGTGTCCGTCGCTGCCAGGTCATCCATGCCATTTATGCTCTAACAAGCGAATTCATCCATTCGCTACTCAATCCCCCTCCATTTCATCATCATCATTGGTGTCAGTCTGTCAGTCACTTTACTATTTTCTCTCTTGCCTTAGTTGAGGATCCCTTATTTCCTCACCTATGGCGGCCCTCCTTCTGTCGAAATCAAATCATTCATTCTAGAAGACAGGTCTAGAGGGTGGTGTACCTTGATTCCAGCTTCCACTCTTGTTCGATGCCCCAGATCAGGAAAATGGACTCCTTATTTCCCTTTGACTTGATTGGTTGTTAGCTCCAGCTCCTTTCAGCATGATCGAGATCCGTATACTTGATGGTTCAGTGATGCAGCAGCTGACATCGATGATTCCCGAGTGTGTGTGAGATGTCGCAGCCCTCATGAGGGGGTGGCCCTATAGGTAGCCCCACACAAACTCAGATGACCTCTTCATTACATCCTTTGATGTGGCTCCACACATTTGATGATATCAGCCTTAAATTCTTGTAGCGCCTTTTCGTTTGCATGTATTAGTCAGATTTTTAGAGATCTTTCCTATGTTTAGGGGCATCTGGGTTGCATGTATATCTCATGTACTAATATATCATTGTGCAGGTCCTGTTTTTTATCCCAAACAGAATATGTATGCGGGATTCATTGTTATGTCATTCATCTGGCTCATGTTTATGCCAGAATATGCTTTATTATTCCATTCTTTGGTTTTCTGGATGCCTTATTGTTTGTACTATTGCCTCGGTGGGCATAGGTATGCCTCCCCCACTGCCTATAGTAGGTACTCACTCATTAAAAATACTTTTCACGCCTACAAGTCACCTCCTCAGGGTCTAGGTCTTTCAGCACTTTGGTTTACCTTATACTTCTCTCTCTTTGACTTCCCCTTCATTGTATAGTGACTGAGTTCTTACAACGTACTTCAGTCATACGATTAGCTCCTAACGCTCGCATGCTAGGGGGCAATCTATTACACCATTTTTTGGTCATCTAACCTATCATCATTAGATGGACCCAAGTACATCATGTAAGACCAATTTTACTCGAAGTAAAATTTCTTTCACGATGAAAATAACTTAGTAAATCACCTTTATTAAGTTTTTTATGGTCTAAATAGGAAACCCCATAAGGAAATATTAAATAAATATACATTTGTTTGATTTTCCTCAAGAAATAATTAATTAAACAGTAGTTTAATTAATATTTCTGGTTATATTTAACCCAAAACAAGGAAATTAATTAGATAAATCATTATTTATCTTATTATTTTCTAAGAATAGTATTTTAAATCTTATTTAAATAATATTCTTGGTTAAATATGAACAATTCACCGTTAAATAATTAAATAAATCATTATTTATTTGATTATTACTCAACCATATCCTTAAAATGATAAGTAAATCATATATTTATTTATTATTACTTAATCACATCCTTAAAATGATAAATAAATCATTTATTTATTTATTATTTAAAAATAAAGGGATTTGACTCAAGTCAAATTCCTTTTCCCTCCAACAAATATAATAAAATATTTCATAAAAGTTGGATCTAGATTTGGTTAATAATATTTTAATTATGCACCAATCTCTAGATGAACTCAATATTTTGTTATAAATAGCAGGGTTTTCCCATTCATTTGTCACCTTTTCTTGCCTAAAGATCACTTTGGATCTCAACACTTGGTCTGCCTATTGATCCACAATCATAGCCATACTTTTCCATTTTTGTCTGGGTTTTCTACACCATCAAGAGAGAGGAATTCTAAATATGAAGTGCTGAGTACTTACAAGAACCCATCCCATTGAGGAGAACAAGGAACACCCTCTTTTGTTTTCCTCCCAGGTGCCATTAATAAAAATATTCATTGGATATATTCTTGTCTTGTCTATTGGATCTATGGAGTAAATCTTATTTTTCTACTGCTTCAAATCTTCTAATGCATAGATCTAGATTTTTGTAGCATTTGTCTTGATCATCTAATTACAAATCTAAAGATATTAACTGTCATTTCTGGTGTTAGGGCTATTTGTTATGTGCAGCTAAAGTGGTATTTTTTCGTACACTTCGAATGAAGATTCATACTAACACCTACCCCAGCCATCACTGCCAAATCTGGTATAATAGTAAACCCCCTTCAACCACCTGTGGTTTGTACTCAAAGCATTCCTTCGACTGATCTTGACTATAAAATTACAGACTCTGTCATTGAGTTCAATTTTCTAGATATACACAACTGGTGTTATGAAAAATGTCTAGAAAAATATGATATTCCTATTTGGGAAATCCATTTACCCAATTATATAGTCCCATTGACTCATCCTGGTCAAGAACTCATCAGTCTATGTCAAAAATACTATGAGCCATATCAAAGAGCTATAATAAATGCAGAAAAAGAAATACTTTTTTCTAGTACACCCCAGTCTATTAATCAAATGCTACAACTGCAGCCTGATCCCGAATTAGTCCCCTTGTCTATAGAGGCCTTAATTCAGTTATACCTTGGCATAGATTTCCCTAAAAGTTTTATGATCTTCCAGAATTTTATGCCTTCTCATGTTGATATTCCAAAGATAAATCCTCCATACTCCACAGCTAAATTTCCTGAAGGTTCTAGACATATTATCTGTATGCTATATTTTATCCTTGGATATTTTATAGATGAGTATACTGATGAATATATTCTTGGTTTATAAGAAAATGAGTGGCCAACTGGCCATCTATGAAGCAAGAGCACTCTAGTATAAAAAACAAGCTCAAAGGTCACAAGTGCAGTTGAAGGAATACATGGGTGCCTATGAAGAAAGTGAGGATAAAGAGGGTCAAACTAGAAAGAGACATAGGACCATGGGTCTAAGAAAAGTATCAGCCAAGAGAAAAATAGGAAGAATCATCCCAAGCACAAAAATTTCCCCTCACCGAACTCCTTGCTACGGAAATTGAACATAACAGAGAAGCATCGCTTGAGAAATCTAACCTACATCTCATGGCCAAAATGGAGAAGGCCAACAAAGACTTGAGCTTGCAAAGGAGAATGATTGAGCGTCATAAACGGAGAAAACACTTTGTAAGGAAAAAGCTCAAAACTGCCCAAATTGATGGCCCGACACCAAAATATGAAAAGGACCAAGCTAGAATTTTTATTTTGTCCCACGTTTCTCTACAAGTCTCCAATGACCCATGAGGCACTTACCTACCAAATTTGAGGCAATTTGGACAACTTTTTGTTTTTTCCAAATTTTGACCCCTAGGAGCGCAACACCCCCTGTGCTATACTTTTTATCATGGCATATTCATGAGGTGAGGTTTACATTTTTAGATTCCCCATCACTAGATGAGTATGATCACAAATTTCAGCTCAATTGGAGTTGTTTTGACCCCATAAAAGGGTCAAAAACACTCATTTTTTCACCTTTCTGCCCACTTTTCTGAGCATGTGCTGCACTCCTGGCAGTATTGGAATTTTCCACTTTTTGGGCAACTTGCAGAGGTCAGATTTAATAATTAAAGGTATATCTTGAAATTATACTTCCACATTTTTTCAATGAGCCATCACAGAGCCTTTTCCAACATAGGGAAGGCCTCCAAAACATCGCTGCAAAAAGGCCTATTTTGGTGCTGAGCTCCTGGCCGAATTTCAGAGTTCCGCATAGTGTGTTATGCTCCTGTAACTGAGTGGACAAAATGTGCATTTGGCAAGTTTTCTTAGGCATTTCAGGGCTAAAATTGAATTCTATTTCCTCTTATAGTCGGAAAAGATATTTTATTTAGATATTTTTGTGCCTTGGGCTTTGCAACGCCTCAAGGACAAGTTAGGATATTTCTCTTTGGCCAATAGGCTTTTAGATGCTCTAGCAGGCTCTCTTATCCTCATTTGTTATATAATACATGAGGATTCATTGTAATGAAGGGGGGACTTCACGTGTTTAAGATAAATACATGGTTTTATGAGCTTGGACAAGATATTGGTTTTATGAAGTGAATGAATGGCTTGTGTGACTTGATGTTGGAGAAGCTTGCTTGCAGGATTCCATAGCTTGGTGAATAGTGATGTTTTTCTAACTTGTTAATGTTTTCTTGTCCTCATTTTTTTTCAGTATTCTTGTTTTCTATAGATCATAAAATTATAGGTTGAGATATGCTTATGGAAGCACTTCAAACCTCATGTTTGCTATAGTTTTGATGTTTTCTTCTTTCACTTCATCATAAGGAATTCTTGACTGCTCCTTAGGCCAACTAAAACTTGTTCTTTATTTCGTGAATGATTAGTATTTTAGCTTATAAATACAATTCATGGTATGCCCTGCTTATTTAAAGTTTTCAACAACTTATTGTGAAGCTTTTCTATGGAATACTTCTTGATTAGGTTAAGACAAAGAGGTCTTGTTTCGATATTTCCCTTTGCCCATGCTCATCAACTTGTTTCATAGTTCCAGATAGTTTGATATATGTTGTTTAGGATTTCCCTTCCATATATTTTGTTCTTTGTTTATCTTATGTGTTTTCTCAAAAAGCTGAAATTGAATTTCTAAAGTTAGGAGTTCTAATGCTTCTATGTATCACCAAAATGTTCATTTTACATGTTTATCAGTTTGAGTATTGTTCATAGAGATTAATGGTTTTCCCTATCTCATGAGTTATTTATTTCAGACTATATATTTTAAGACCTCTTAGTTTTTCCCAAAATTAATGTTCAACTCATACATCACCTAAAGGATCCATTAACCTTGCTAAATTGGCCCTACAATACACTCTTCTTCATCATTTAGACACCCTAGACTTCATCTGACCCCATAGCTCTATTGATTTGATAGCCTCTCATTTCCACCTATCCTATTTAGTCATATTACCCCAACCCAAAAAACACAAACAAATTACACCTAACAACTAGCCTAAAATCAATCATCCAAAGCAAACAAGGTCACATTTTTTGCACAATAGAGAGAGCTCTCTCTGTGTCCGAGAAGGCTAGGTCCTAGGACTCCAAAAATTGGTTTGATTTTACCTTGTCATTTGGTTAGCCAATCTACCAAATCACGGGACCTTAACAGAGAACACTATCACTAACATGCAAGATCAGATGAAATTGGATAAAGCCGCATTATATGCTAAGGATCTAAGAATTAGATCCTTAGAAGAATTGGTAATTAAAGTGGGATGTGATCCTGCAAATGTCAATGCAGCAGAATTATTGTTGAAAAGGAATAATGAGGACATTGCAACCTTGAGGAAACATCTTAAGCTTCCTCCAAGTGAACATCCCTAGGCTAAAGAAATCATACAAGAAAAAAATGAAAGAGATTACATGATGAAAATCATCTTTCGGCTTACAGGATAGATTAAGGAGATGGAAATTCATATGGACAAAATTTTCCAAGAAAAGGAAACAGTGAAAGTGTCAGAGCCACCTACAGTTATTCCCATGGTTACTACTTTTGTGCCTTCAACTCTAGCTGAAGAGTTGCCACCAAAAGCTCCCCTGGCTACTGCAGTTCCAGTGATTTCATCCACCACATCAGCTGCTGAGTCATCCTCAACAATAGTTTATCCTACAGATGAAGCCAAAAAACTAGTGAAAGCTATGGAAGAGATGTATTTAAATATAAGTGAAATTAACAGGTTAACAAAGATGGTAGAAAATCTTGAGAATTCAAACAAATTGACTCAGATAAATGAAAAAACACATGAGAAAAAGGCCATCAGATTAAATGAACAGCTCAAGAAACTGCAAAATGAGTTAACCTTAACAGAGAAAATATCATACATCAAAAACTACCTTTGGAACAATATCATTGAAGCCATCCATGATGTGTGGCCTTCAATCTAGGTAGTTTTTGAACAAAGAGAGTTGTTACTAACAGCTCAAGAAGAAATTCAAAAGACTCAAAGTGAACTGGCTGATAAACCAGAGCAAGCTTTAAGGTTGATCACTTTCCTTAATAGTAAAAATAGACAGGAGTTCGAAGAACTCAAGATTAATGACAGGACTGCAACTATCCTAGAAATTAGGAAATTTAATACAAAGAAGAATCTAATGAAGCAATTGGAAGAAAAGTGTCAGAATATGAATACTTCCATAAGTAGGTTGATGGTCAAATTCACAAATTTGAGGCAAAAAGGACTGCTTGACATTATGGTCATTAATGATAAATTAATGCCTCAAAATGACTATGATAAAAAGATAAGTGAATTTTCCAAGGAACGGGTAAATAAGCCACAAGGACAAGGCATTCCAATAGGGAAAGTCTTACTGAAAAACTTTGAAGACCTATTCTACTTGCAGCATGAGATCAAACACCTATTTTTCATCAAGCCAACCTTTGCTAGATATACTGAAGTTGATGAAAACTTCAGGAAATTGAAAATTATACCAATTCCTAAAAATGAGGATTGGCAGTCTCTCACAGATTTATTGTGAAGGATAAAAACAAACATATGAAAAGAGGACAAAATTGTTTTCTAATTTTACAATTAAAACAGATTTTACAACAATAAATAGTTTTGAAAAAAGGTTAAAAAGTATCAGATTTTAGAGAGTATCAGTAAATAAAGAGAGTCAGATAAAGAGTATCAGACAAGACAGATCAGATTCCAAAAAATATCTAAAGCCAACAAGGAAGACACCAAGGCAGCCAGTTACATCTTATCTTCAAAACCGTGTCTATTTCTTTTGGATAGATAGGACAGCTTGCTGATTTGTTAAGAAGCCATCTCTATTATTGTTGTAAAGATATTTTATTTTCCTAAGATAATTCCTAGAAGATTTCTAGGATATTTTGTAAAACATTATCTATAAATACTTCATCTTTAGAAGTATTTCGGGTGGAATAAATTGCTGGAGATTTGTATAGTCATTTTTGTTGGACATTGAAGGCTTTTGTGTTTCGAATTTAAAGTAGCATACTAGATCAATTCAATTGGCATCATACTTCAGGATTCCTATGATGAGCTATTTGGAGTGAATTATTTCCTTATTTGTCACTGTTATCTTTCTTAGTTACATGCATCCATATATGTTTGTTCTAAATTTGAATGTATAACTAGGAGTATTACTACAGGATTTGTTAAGAGCACCCTATTTTTAACTAGTTATCATTTCTATGTTTTCCTCTGATTTCCAGTGTAGAGAATTCTTAATTTCTCTCTCACTCATTTTACCTCTGCTTACTACTTCCCTTTTCTGAATCAAATGATTCTTAACTACCCTTTATCCCAATCATACCACTTCACAAAAACCATTTTCCAAGATCTTCAAGGGTTATCTACCTTGCCCTGAATACATTTGACCCTTTGGCCTTGATCCTAGTTCTTTTTGCTTGATTTAGAGTCCATATCCCAATGGACAAATATCTTTCCCACTATCCATACCTTCAAGTGATTTTTCTCACCAAATCAATCAAAACGAAACACAAGCTACACAATCATAAATAGCCTAAAATCGTAATTAAAAACAAAGTTAAATTTTATAGAGAGAGCCCACTATGAATCCTAGGAACACTATATCCTAGAATTTGAAGTAGGTTTGTGGTTACCTCTAGTTATCTTAACTAAAACCAAAATCTCACAACTAAATATTTACTAGAGTGATAACGTTACTGGTGACCATACTGGGGAGCTAACCAATCCCTAGTTGTTTAATAACCTTTAGAGGAAATAATTTTTATCATCCTTTTACCTTTAAAGATTATTCAACAAGTTGTGAGTATTAAAAAACTATAATTACAGCTTCTAGTAAAACTTACTATACCAGGTCTAACCGAGATCCTAAACCTGCTATTATTGTAGACAACCTAGACCGAATTGGAAAAAAGAAAAAACTGATAGAAACTTTTGAAACTAAAGAATCATTAATAAGAGTAAATTCATTACCAAAGGAGTTAGTAAGTTTTCAAGATATTGATTTTGATCTGAAATTTGAGCATTCTTTATTTAGAAGTAAATCTGAAAGTGATTTGAAAATTGCTGTTGTAGACCCTATTTTTATTCATTTTTTAATACAAAACAGAAAAATATTACAGTAAATTCTATATCAAAGAAAATTCAAGATCAGACTAAAATTGAAGAAATTAATGTTACTATTCTCAAGGATATTGATGGAGCTATTAAATTAGCTCAATTTTAACCTACGGAAACAAACCTCTAGTTTCTCAATTACATACCACAATAATACTAGCTGAAGATTCATCTCTATATGCCATGACAACATATATAGCTTTCACTACCAAATAATTTACATATCCATTTATCCCTAGACTGCCTTTACATCCTAGAATACTATTTCAACCATCCACTTCATCCACTATATCCACTAGTTTACCTTCTAATTTTTCAAACACATCATTCTCATTCCCTAGTAGTTCCACATATATTCTAGTTTCATTTCCCATCACCTCAACTACAGCTTTTAGTTCATCATCTACCACTTCCATTTCAGCCCCAGGCATTTATACTTTACCTCCTAGCCAACCTAAAGTTAAAGTTATGGTTTCTAGGTATGCTCCCCTTGTCTTACCACAACAGCTTTGTGACATGCCTCAAGACTATCAGAATAAAATACCATAGTTTGATGGCACCACACATTATACTGCCCAGTAACACATTACTGAGATGATAGACTTCTTTGAACTTAATGAGATTGATGACTCAGATGTTCAAATGAGGTTATTAGCACAAACTTTGACAGGAGAAGTAAAAATTGGTTTAAAGGTCTTGCTGCTGGTAGTGTAACTGAAATAGCTATGTTTCATAGTTTGTCTTTAAATAAACAGGAAAATAAAAATAATCCCCTCCATCTAATATCAGAATCTGATGCAATGAAAAGGGCCCCAAATGAGTCAGTCGAAGATTACTGCACTAGATACAATAGTGCCCATAATTCCATCCCTGCAAATCTTAAACCTACTCCTTATTCTGTCCTACTAAAATTCCCTAATGGATTTGATGTAGATATGGCTTATCAATTAAGGGAAAGAGATGCAGAAACATTAGAAAGAGTGAAAATATATGATGTTAGTGTAGAAATAAACATTTTAGCCAAAAAAGCTAGACTGAGGAATGAAAGAAGAGTGACCATTAAATAAGAAACTTCCAATTCAGATACAAAAATAGACATGTTAGATAAAACCTTAGAGAGGATGATGGATAAAATAGATAATATAGAAAGAAGACCACAATGGGATAATCAACAACAAATCAGAAATCTCAATTTTAGGAAAAACATAAACCAAGGAAAAGCAAAAGAACAGCACAAGACCAAACAATAAGACCCCCCTTCCAAGAGAACTATGTTGCAAGTTTTCAGAATAATGATGATGATGAGGATACAATTAATCTAATGGAAATATATGATAATAATACTATTTTCCTCACTTAAGAAGATCGGGAATTATTTGAACTCCAACAACTCAAATTAAATTCTAGTGAATCCTTTGATTATAAACAAGGTTATGATTATGCTATAAATGAAATTGACAGTCAATATAACCTTAGAAATAAGAAAAAAAATTAGTCTTCTACCAAAAAGACTTCCCAAACTTAGAATAAGAAAACAATAGAAGCTCCTAAAACAAAAGTTTTGCAAATTCTCCCAAGGGAAAATAAGCAAAACTCCAATTCTTCCCCAAACATTTCTAGTCATAAAAATGCATCAAGCCCTAAAATTGTTGATAGTACTGATGAATTTTTTCAAGCTACAAAATATTCAGAGAAAGTTGTTGCTGCAAAAGATTCTAATTCTGTTAAAACAACAAATTTAGATCCTAAAAAACCTTTTGTTGATCCTAAGTCATTGAATCCAAAAACTGATACTTCAAAAACACCTGCTAATAATTCTAAGTCTGAAAAGACTTCTATTGCTTCACAAGAACTCCCTGAAAATAATGTTAGGAGTAGTAAAACTCAAGAAATTTAGACACATAATGTTAAACCAAGTGAAAATGAAAACACAACTGTAGAAAAACAAGACAAACGAAGCCAAACTATAGTTACCAAAGAAGAATTAATTCAAATCAGTAAATCTCAATGTTCATTTAATATACAAACTGAAATTGCAAAGCTGAAAATACCAATTCCTTTAACATAATTGGTAAAACATGACTTGTATAAATCAACTATCATTGAAACACTAAATATGAATGATGGTGAAGATGCTATTAATTTGAATGATGATTAACCAAAGTTGATCTTTGGCCCAGATGTAAATGGAAAACATGCAGATGGAGCAGTCCCTCCATTTTATATCAGTCTTACCATTCATGATCAAATTTTACATAATGCAATGTTAGATTTAGGAGCTTCCCATAATCTGATGCCTAAAGCCATAATGGAAACTTTGAAATTAGAAATCACAAGGCCCTATAAAGTTTTTTTTTATTTGATTTGAGTAAATTTAAATGCTTAGGTTTAATCAAAGATTTGTGTGTAACACTAGTTCAGTATCCTGGTAAGAGTATGTTAATGGAAATTGTAGTAGTTGATATCCCACCTAAATATGGAATGTTACTTTCTCGCTCATTGGGAGAAAAGCTAGAGGGATCTCTACAATTGGACATGTCTTATGCTACTATATCAGTGTTTTTTCAGCCTAAGAAGTTATATAGAGAAACATTGATGAAGTATATGGTCAGTAGTGCAGGAAGATCTATAAATTTTTCAATTTACACTACACCAACTGACCTTGATTAGTTTATCTTATGTAACTCTAAAACTAATGAAATCCAAACTGAACTAATAGAGAAAAAGAAAACATCAAACAATGATAATATATTTCATGAATCTTTATGGCATTTAGACTTTGATGGTTTAGTTAATAAGTTAGGAGTAGGAGCAGGCATTTGGATAACCAACATGGAGACTAATCACTCATAAGGCCATGCTTTCAGGCTCAATTTAAAATGTACCAATAATATGGCTGAGTATGAAGCCCTAATTCTAGGACTCCAAATCATTAGGAACTCATGAGGAAAAGTAATATTAATCACGGGAGATTCAGAGTTGATAATAAAACAAATAAATGGAGTATATTATGTTTACAATCCTAGACTAAGCTGATACAGAGACACTGTCCTAGATTTAACTGATGATTTATTGGAATGGAAATTTGTTTCTATACCTAGAAAATAAAATATACAAGCTCACTATCTAGCAAATTTTTCTAGTACATGCAATTTACCATTGCAACCTAATCACATATATACTACTGAAGTCAAGCATAGACCAATAATTCTAGATAATCTTAAATATTGGCAATTTTTTTCTCAAGATGAACAGATTTACAAGTTTATGAAAAATGAAGGTGAATTTCAGAACTGTAAGATAGACACATATTGTACTATAGATAAAGATTTAGATTATGAAATTGATTTGAATAACATAGATGTAAATAAAGTAAAATTTTCTAAACCAACTAGATTTAATCAATCAAACATAGATAGCTTAGAGAAAGTAGAGATTGAAGAAATTATTGATGATGAATCTGACATATTGAATCTTAAGGAAAATTTCTTACGCAAAGGTTTAACTCCATTAGAAGATCGTTTTGACTCCAATGATGTAGCTATAAAACCAAAAATGGAGCCAGTTAGAACTGATATAGAAGAATGCAATATTTGTACAAAGTTAAAACCCAAAATGGCAAAACTTTCCAAAAAATTACCTCAACAAGAAAAGAACAAATATATTTCTCTTTTAAAGGAATATCAAGATATTTTTGCTTGGAGTTATGAGGATCTCAAATCCTATGATACAAACATAATTCAACACAAAATTCCAATAAAATAAGACCAAAAGCCCTTCAAACAAAAGTTGAGAAGAATTAACGCCATCTTATTTCCTTTGATAGAGAAAGAAGTAAAAAGAATGTATGATGCTCAGATAATTGCACCAATCAGATACTTTGATTGGGTTTCCAACCTTGTTCCAACAAGAAAGAAAACAGGAGAGATTAGATTATGTGTCGAATTTAGAAATATTAACAAAGTATCATTAAAGGATAATTACCCTTTACCAAAAATGAATCACATATTAAAAAGGATAGTTGGTTCTTCTAGGATTTCAATTTTAGATGGTTTTTCAGGATATAACCAAATCTTAGTCCAAAAATAAGATCATCCCAAAACGGCTTTTAGCACTCCTTGGGGCAATTTTATGTATGTAAAAATTCCTTTTGGTCTAATGAATGCAAGGGAAACCTTTCAAAGAGCTATGGACGTAGATTTTGCAAAGGAAATACATGATTTCTTACTGATTTACTTAGATGACATTACTATATTTTCCAAAACTGATAATGAACACTTGCATCATTTGAGACAAGTTTTTATTAAATGTAGGAAATTTGGCATCTCTTTAAATCCTAAGAAAAGTTTATTTGGATAGAGGAAGGCGAGTTACTTGGACACATAATTTCTAAATAAGGAATAAGAATAGATCTTGCTAGGATAGAAGCAATTATTAACATGAGTCCACCAAAAAATATCAAATAATTACAAGCTTTTTTAGGTAAGATTAATTTTTAAAGAAGATTCATATCAAATTTAGCTATGATAATTAGAGAACTAAACAACATGCTTAAAAAATACTTAGTTCTTAAATGGCCTATTGAGTCCAAATAGTCATTCGAATCCATCAAACAGGCCTTAAAAAAAAATCTAGTCCTAATAAGTCTTGACTTTAAGAAAGATTTCATAATTCTTTCATTTTCTTCAGAACACACCATTGCTGTAGTTTTACTGCAGAAAAATGACCAAGGATTTGAACAGCCCATAGATTTCTTTAGTAATACCCTTAGAGATGCCCGTTTGAAGTATAAAATAATGAAGAAACAGGCCTTAGCTCTGGTAAATTATATTAAAGACTTTAGATTTTATATTCTCTATTCTCATATAATTGCCTATGTCCCAAATTCTGTAGTAAAAGACATTCTTACTCAGGATGGTCCTCATTGAAGAAGAGGTAAGTATATTTCCACTATATTATAATATGACATAGATATAAAGCCCACAAAACTCATCAAAGGTCAAGGATTAGCCAGACTTATGGCTGAATCTAATTGTAATGCCCTAGATATAAATTTTATTTCTCAGGTTGATGATCAGGAAGAGATGGCGAATCCAACGATCAGTGAAGCCTTTTCAGACTCACCTTCATATACAGATATCATATTCGTACTACTAAACTTACAAGCTCCTCCTGGATTGTCAAGAACTAAAGCTAGATTTCTAAAACTTAAAGTAGTAAGATTTTGTATCTTAGACAATGCACTTTTTTGGAGAGATCATAGTGGGATTTTATTAAATTGTTTATTAAAGAAATAATCTGACAAAATACTTGAATAATTTCATGCAGGTGACTGTGGAGGACATTTATAGTAAAAAAATACTGTTGAAAATATCCTGAGAGCTGATTTTTACTGGCCTACCTTGTTTGCTGACGTCAAAAAGTTTGTGACTTTTTGTCACAAGTGCCAAATTTCTGAGGGTAAGAAAAAACTGTTACCCCTACCTTTAAAGCCTGTTTCAACTAAGATGCCATTTCAACAATGGGGTTTGTACTTCATTGGTGAAATTCACCCTCCATATTCAGGCCAACATAAGTGGATTTTGAAAGCCACTGACTATTTCACAAAGTGGATTAAAGCCATACCCTCCATAAAAGCCTCTGATGCAGTCATTATTTCCTTCCAAGAAAATAACATTCTTTCAAGATTAGGATGTCCCCAAAAGATAATTTCTGATAATGTTGCAAAATTCAAATCCAAAAAGATGACTTCCTTTTTCCATAAATACCATACTACCCTAGGCCACTCTACTGCATATTACCCTCAGGATAATGGCCTAGCTGAATCCTCAAATAAAAATCTTGTAAACATCATTAAAAAATTACTAGAAGATAACAAGAAATCTTGGAACAAGAAGTTATTCAATGCCTTATGGGAAGATAGATTTATAACTAAAAAATCTATTGGTACATCTCCTTACCAACTTTTTTATGGAATGGATGTTGTTTTTCCATCCTCCTTAGGAGTGCCAATGATGAAGATTATCCAAGAATTGTAGGTTGAAACTAATGATATTTAGAGAAGGATCAACCAAACTATTCACTTGCAGCAAACAAGGGAAGAATTTTATGTTAAATCCCAAGTTATCGAGGATAAAATCAAGAAAATTTTTGATAAAAAAAAAAGTAAAGAGGATGATTTTTACATTGAAGACCAAATGTTAAAGTGGGATTATAGAAGAGAAGACAAAGATAAATATGGGAAATTTGATTTTCTATGGAAAGGAACTTATGTGATTTATGAATATAGATGAAATAATGCTTTATTTTTGAAATAATTGGATGGAAAATATCTGCAAGAAGGACCAGTAAATGGCAGAATGTTGAAGCACTACTATTCATCTGAGATAACCAATAGTTAGTTTTATTTACTTTTGACCATTTTACATATACATTGAAGATTTTAGATTGGATTGGATATTTTCTTTACAAAGTTGAAGCCTGGGGAGAAGGCCCTAAACTTTGAGAAGTAAAATGTCATAAATATGAGTTATTGCAAAAATTAGAAGACACTTACATGATCATCATAGTCAAAGGTCAAAGGCTACTAGTCTTAAATTTCTTGACATTTCACGAGGAAATGTAATCTCCATGTGGAGCCACTATTAGGGTCCTATAATAATAGGGTTCATAAATTTTGAATTGAATTTGATAGTCTTGTAAATATGTACATACCTTGCTTTCTGCAAGTTGTTTTCCCATATTTTGAAAAAATGAAAAATAATAAAAAATCAAAAAGAGGGTAAATGTCCTAAAATAAATATCAAAGGACTTAGAAAAAAATAGACCCCAAAAGAAAAGAGATAAAATAAGACCTGAAAGTGAGCATGTCCAAATGCCACTACTTTTACTTTTACTGCAAGAATAATGATTATGGAAGAGTGTCAATAAATGCCATAATCCATGATTAGTTAAATAGTTTAATCTTAACTTTTCATGTTTTAGATAGAGAATAAATATTTGTAAAACAGTTTAAACTTGACAAATCAGTAGATAGGTAGAGAATAATGAGGAGCTCAACAATTTAATCTAAGCCCTCAGATGAAATAAGGTAGACTTAGATAGTTTTATTCTTTGAAATAAAAATGTTTAAGGTTGAAAGCCTAAATGAAACTACAAAAATGAAGAAAAAATGTTAGAAATAAGGATGGGTAGGTAGAATGCATTTGAGCAAGCATGTAATAAAGCATCATCGGGAAAAATCACTAGTTTTCCCTCCCCTATAAGTAGTCAGTATTCTAAACTACTATTCAAAGAGGCTCAGAGCATTTCTTTGACTTTTTTTGGGACTAGACCCAAGGCTCAATGACTGGTTAGTTACAAATATTGACTTCTTACATTAAACCCACATTTATCATCATTTACCCTTCATTCATACATTTAAATCCATTTTTCCTAAGTGAAGACACATTCTTACTTAGTAAAATTGAAACCCTAAAATAATTAACTTCATTCCCTTCAAAATCATTCATAAAACCCTCAAAATGCATTTATCCTAAGTATAAATGAAGTAATATAAAAAAGATGACCAATGATTTATTTTTATACTTTACTTAGAGGTAACATGTGCTTTGTTTCTATTTCACTACCCTTTTCATATTAACTTCTAACCTATTTTACTAAATCCCTAAAACTACACCTACACGCATGTTATTAATTCCCTTATATTTTAAATAAAACCCCCAAAACCCATTATTTTAAGTTTAGATCAAAGTTTATATATCCCCATGTGTGACAATAAACCCCGCCGTACAAACCCATTGGCCTAAACATATATTTATTTAAATATCCCGCCCCTATAGTTTTCAAACTATCAAAAGGTTGAAAACTATATAATTAAATAAAGCCTGCACCTGCATAGGAATTTATTGAAACATCATAAATGTTTTAATTTAAATATACATTTTTCCCCCTCGCCATCGTATAACCTAATATTTTGAATTAAATAATTTTTTATTTATAAAGTTCAAAACCCATTGCCGCATATGCAAATAGCCCGGCCCCACCTCCCATTCTGGCGCACCTTCCCTACAAATCTAGACTGTTTGCGTTCAAAGCTCAGATCTGACGGTGAAAATCAAATATCATGTAGAAAAGTTGCGCGATCACCCAAACTTCATTTCTGCACAAAATGGGTGGTTTTGCAATTATCTCTCTCCTCCACGTGCCATTTTCCTATTAGATCACGTGGGTTCAAGCCGAAACCTCTTACCACCCAAATGATGCGTGATAACCACTATGGTTTTTGATCCTCCGAGCCCAAAATGACCTTTCCCGCTGATGTGAAAATCATTCAATGCCTAGGTAATATTACCAAAATGCATATTAGACCTTCGAAAATGCATTCATTCCTTTATCTTTTGTGCATTAAACTAAACTCACTGCAAAGCCTCCCCGACTATAAAAGCATCATTTTTCACCATTTCCTATGCTCGAAAAGCCTACAAGATTTACCTTGTGATCTTTGAAGACTACCGAGGAGCTACACATTGCTCCGGAAAATCTATAGAAGTCATCAACTCTTTCAAAAAACCTCAGAAACCGTTCCAAATACCAAATACCTTCATACAACAGGTATTTTTTCTGAAATTTTAACCTGCAATCGATTGGAAGACCTTTAAAGAACAAAAAATAAATTCAGAGATTAGAAATCGATAAAAGAAATTGACGAAAAAGCCCAAAAAATAGGCCAAACCCTGTCAAATTTTCCTAGAAACCTTGTTTTTATTGTTGCACGCTATTTTAAGGAAATTTGTGAGTTTTCACAGTTTGATGATCTATTTCTAGGCTCTGAAACAAGCTAAAAAACCGCTGCAGATATCCGAAGCCTCTATAAACCTTTCGAAAAGAGTGTCAGCCAAATTTCCCATTAAAAATACTCAAGAAACCCTTGCTTCTTGTTTTAAATCAATAAAAAGCCTGTAAACCTCTTTCATAGACCTAATTGAATAGGAAGCCCAAAAAAGGTATTATACTTTTCCTGTTTTTCCCAATAAGCCTCTGCTAAAGGTAAAATTACTTCTGAAAACTGTCTAAACTTGCAGAAGAAGCCCAACATGCCTAAGAAGCAGAGTACAAGCAAGCCTGAAGGTTCCAAAGTACGTAAACCAACCCCTGCTATCACTTCTAAAGATGCCATAGTGGTAAATCCTCTTCAACCACCTGTTGCTGATGTTGAACACATCCCACTAGCTGATAGTGATTACGAGATAGAAGATCCCATTATTGAATTTAACCTGCTAGATATTCATAACTAGTGTTTTGAAAAATCTCTAGATAAGGAAGAATAAATCCATATTTAGGAATCCCACTTGCCCAAATATGTTGTCCCATTAACTCACCCATGCCAAGAATTTATCATATTATGTTAGAAGTATCATGTGCCTTATCAAAGAGCCATAATCAATGCCAATAAAGAAGTGATTTTTCATTGTCACTGATCAACCTATCAATCAAATTTTACAGCTTCAACCTGACCCCGAAGCAGTCCCTTTATCCATAGAGGCCTTAACCCAAATGTATATTGGCCTAGATTTTCCCAAGAGATTCATGATTTTTCAGACAATCATGCCCTCACATGTAGAAATTCCTAAACTGAATCCCCCATATTCTACTGCTAAATTCCCAGAAGGTTCAAGACATGTGATCTCCATTCTTTCCTCTGTCCTTGGAAATTTTACTGATGAACACATTGATGAATCCATCTTGGGGTTCTTATTCACTTTTACCCCAGGGAAACTTCCACCAGTAATCTTTGACTATGTTGGTTTCATTGCAGATAATATCCATTATCAATTGATCAATTTACCAATTGAAGGAGTATTCAGATATACTTCATTCCTTCTCCATATGTTTCTATATTGCCAATCAGATAAATTTCCAGTTACTCTTCAAAATCTTGACATAGAGGGAAATCCTCTATCTATCATTTTTTGGACTACATTGCTTAGGAAAGAGTGTACAGATTTCTCATATTCAGAATTTTTAGAGTTATTTTTACATCCAGTAATCATAATGTTGACAAAAGCAGAGCAACCAAGAATTAATGAAGAAATGAAAAAGATATTGCAGTTGTAAGAACAGAGTAACATTGGTGACTGGTATTTATATGAAAAATATACTGAAATTAGAGTATTTGGGTCAAATTTGTTACCTTACAAGTTACCCAAGCATGTTTCAATGAGGATCTTTGCCTTGGAGTATATCAGGAAGATCCTAAATTCCGATTCTATTAATTTCATGGCAACTAAGAAGAAAACTCAATTCAAATTAAAGAATCAGATAGGGCCATTCATCTGTAATCACATAGATGCAGAAAAACAGGTATCCAAGAAACTATTGGAATATAAATTTGAAGAAAATTTTCCATGGAATTATGATCCACAAGGGATATTGAGTAAACTAAGGGTTAAATGAAAGTTAACCCCCTTAATCCATGAATCAAAGCCAGAGATAGAACAATTTTCAAATCAGATTGAGTGGATTTAAAATACCTTAACAGATGCAGTAAACGAAAGCGACACTAGTCACACTTTGGAAACTATAAATTAGCCAGAAAAGTCCACTAAGAGAATCAGGGAATAAGGAGCCTATGTTGCAGAAAATAAAACTAAGACTAAATTTAGGATAATATATAACAAAATGCCTAAGTCAAGTTCAGTTGGTAAAGAGAATGTGACAATTGACATAAATGATACAACTACACCAGAGAAGAATATTGATACTGCAACAGTCATCATAAATTAATCAGCCGCTAACAACCATAATGAAGAACAAGTCAAAAATGAAGATACAAAGTTAATGGAAAGACATCAAAGAATGGAAGCTTCTTCCTCACAAAAAACTCAGGAGAAATATTTTCATGTTAAAGAAAAATATAAACAGATCAAACTGATGAATGAAGAAATCAAAACTGAAATTTATTCTCAGTTCTTGAAACAAAAACCAGGTAACCAGAACAGGTTTCTATCAGCTTTTGATTATTCAAGAAAAAAGCTGATCATGTTAGTATTGCAGCCCACAGTACCAGTTCCAAAGAAATTTGCTGACTATAAGAAACTTGATCTAGAATTGGCAACAGACAGTATTCATGAATTAGATCAAATAGAGTTTCACAGGAAGAGTTCAAAAATGATATATTCCACTGTTACAACAAAGGCCATGAGTGTTCAAAATCTTGATAACACTATCAGTAACATGAAAGATCAGATGAAATTGGATAAAGCCTCATTATATGCTAAGGATATAAGAATTAAATCCTTAGAATAATTGGTAATTAAAGTGGGATACGATCCTGCAAATGTCAATGCAGCAGAATTATTGTTGAAAAGGAAGAATGAAAACATTGCAGCCTTGAGGAAACAACTTAAGCTTCCTCCAAGTGAACATCCCCAGGCTACAGAAATCATACAGGAACAAAATGACAAAGATGAAATGATGAACATCATCTTTCAGCTTATAGGACAGATTAAGGACATTGGAAATTGAGATGGAAAAACTTGTCCAAGAAAAGGAAATAGTGAAAGTACTAGAGCCACCTACAGTTATTCCCATGGTTACTAATGTTGTGCCTTCAACTCTAGCTGAAGCGTTCGCACGAAAAGATCCACTGGCTACTGCAGTGCCAGTGACCTCATCCACGACATCAGCTGCTGATTCATCCTCAACAATAGTTTATCCTACAGATGAAGCCAGGAAACTAGTGAAAGCTATGGAAGATATCTCTTTAAGACAAGTGAAATTAACAGATTAACAAATATGGTAGAAAATCTTGAGAATTCAAACAAATTGGCTCATATAAATGAAAAAACACATGAGAAAAAGGCCATCAGATTAAATGAATAGCTCATGAAACTACAAAATGAGTTAACCTTAACAGATCAAATATCATACATCAAAAACTATCGTTGGAACAATGCCATTGAAGCCATCCATGATATGTGGCCTTCAATCTAGGTAATTTTTGAACAAAGAGAGTTGTTACTAATAGCTCAAGCAGAAATTCAAAAGACTCAAAGTGAACTGGTTGATAAAACAGAGCAAGCTTTAAGGCTGATCTCTTTCCTTAACAAAAAAAATAGACAGGAGTTCAGAGAACTCAAGATTAATGACAAGACTACAACTATCCTAGAAATTAGGCCAAACTCTCTCAAGAGTAACCAGAGTAGCCATTCCTCCTTCTGCTGCATCTCACTAGTAATATATAAAACATGGATAATATGAATATGAAATTTTGGGTGGTAACTATACTCACCCATAAGCAACCATCGCAACCATGATTCCTGCTACCCTCATGTCATAGATTTGCAAGTATCTCACCAACCACTTGCTCATCATCCTCACCCATCCATCCAACTGTGGGTGATGATTCCTATCATGCTCCCGCTTAGTATCCACCAAATTGATAATACCATCATCCTCTCTCTGATAATATTTGAACTCCATGACATGTTGAAGTGCATCCTCATTGAGGTTGCTCCACAAGAACCTCTCAACGATGACCCTGTCGAATCCATAAAATTCTGATTATGTTGTAGGTTGAAACTTCTCTTTGAGATGTGAGATTCTCTACCATGGGAAAGCGTTCATTTTATGTGTACCTTCTTCTGTCTAAAAATGATTCATTATGTATGCCCTTTTCGGCCTCTCAGCAGTCTTTCCACTCCATATAATTTCAATTTGAATGCTTAAGCTCTTGCCTATCTTGCCTCATGAGATAATCTACGTCTTTCATTTAATCTCTCTGCTTCATGCTGTCCTTTGTCCCCATACTACCCAGAAAATCCAGTCATTTATCAAAATACCCCTTTCCTATCTATTTACTAGCCTAAAATCAATATTCATTATAAGTCATCTCAGCCCCTTTGAAGATTTTTTGCCGAGATAGACCCGGAGAGAGCCTTCTCCTGTCCTTGTAGGGCTAGCTACGAGGCTGAGCTTGGTTTGATGTTTCCTTGAGTTTTACCTTATTTCAGCCTAAGGTAGATTTGAGCGCTAACATAGTGGCGACCATACTAGGGAGAAACTTAAAACGTTTACTTGTTATAGACGGAGTCTGAAGTCACGCCAGGTAGCCTTCGAAACGCTTTTGTTATGCATAAGCGAAGTAGATAAACGTTGCTTCAGTCGATCTCCGGTTTAACTTGTAATCGTAGCATTTAACTTTTGAATTGCCCCAGTATATGTATTAAGTTTCAGATTTGATTTTTGATGGTGGACAATGGTCAGACACATATGAAGGCTGAAACATTCACCTGGCGACTCCAACTCAATCCAGAGATTCCAGTGCTCACTGATCCATTCATGCAATGGTAGGGTATGTGGCAGACCCTGTGCTGTTTGAAGTTTTAAAAGAAGTTAGAGATTGGTTAGTGGATTTTGAAATTAATGAAGCATTTTTCAGTGTCGTGCTTCAATTTTTGAGATCTCCAAAGTTTCCTACTGAAGCTAAAAGTAGTTTCTTTGAGTTGGTTGTTGAAAATTTTGAGAAGGAGATTCAGTATTTAAACGATTAGATCCAATCATATGAATTCCGAGATCCCAAAAAGTTCTTGGAAACTCTCCCTCCTTCAAAACAAGAAACAATAGAACTGCCTGTGGATGTTTGCATTGACAGTGTGTAGCTGGAAGTATGTATTGCAGAGTTGGGGCAGTAAACAGAGTCTGGCTTTTGCGATCCTATTGCAACATATATGGAATTTTTTTTTATTCTGAATGATAGATCAAACTGTCTTTTACATAAACAGACTCATTATGTGCATGTATGGCTGCCAGCAATTACATCTGTGTCCTGGTGGAAGCACTTTCAAGCAGCATCCTTGTCACAGTTACTTGATTGGTTGATCTGGCATTACAGTGTTACTTGATCTATTGGTTTTGAAGCAAAGTAGGGGAGATTTGTAAATAAATAAGCTGCCAAAGGCAACATTTCAGTTTCCAGTATTTGCTTATGTACAAGTTGCAGTATGTATATGTTTTTGGATTGGTATGAGTAGTTTGGTTTGCATTTGTTTGACTCCATGCCCAAAGGATAAGGCACTGGTCTGCTCTCCCAAATTTCTGCTGTTCTTGGCACCTCCAAGGAGCTACCATCCCCATTGGAGCCAATGTTAGTTCCAATCTTCGCAGCCTGTTACCAGAGATCAACATGAGCTCTTACTATGTCTGGTTTTGTTAGATGTTTTGCACATGATGTTCAGAACAAAACATGTCACAAGTGTATCCATCAAAAGAAGCTCATAAAAATATTTCCAATGGTATATCACACGCCCATAACCAGTTTTTGGATTAGAAGATATGATCAAAATGAATGAGTGATTCTTGGTTATGCATGTTTTGAGGTCAATTGCTGCACACAATGACAAGTTTAGTACAAAATCAGTTTGTGAAATAATGGTAAGGAATTTTTCAAAAGTGAAAGATTTTTTTGTTCATAACATGCCAAATAACAAAAACCTCCTTCCGTTTATGCACAGGTGCAACTATGTGGGAGATATACAATGATATTTGGAGCCTACATTAAAACAAAGCAAAATTTTCATATTTTTTACTGTTTTAGTAATTTTAGTGCAGAGCCATTTTACAGCCGATGGAAAGTAATTTTGCAAAAACCAAAGATTTTTTTGTTAACCAAAAGCCATATAACAAAAACATCTTTCATTTTATTCTAAGGTGTCACGAATTTGGATATGTGACTAGATCTTTACAGCTCATTTTCACAGATTTAAATTTTTAATGATTTCCTGTTTTAGAGATGATTTTGTGGAACAGAGTGCGAGCAATTGGAAACGAATTTTCCAAATTTGAGAGAGGTTTGTCTCCAAAATGACCTTATATACAACAACATCTTTCCGTTTTGTAACAGGTGCTATGGTTTTGGATATACGAGTTCATCTTCAACACCTATTTTCAGAAATTCGGCCCAAGTTTAATGTAACTGATTCTATTTTTAAGAAAATGGTTGAGCTCAATTCCCTTAGTAAAAGGATGAGAAAATGTATATATTTTATGAGTTTCATAGTGTAGGGGTTGGATTTTTGTAGCAGAGTGAGGCTGCTATTGTTGTAACAGTTTGACAGAGAATTAATGAAATGATGCAGCTCTGATTCATGAGATTCATGTGGTGTGAGTTTTGCATATGTCTTTCTTTCTGTTTCATATGTATCTTGTTATGTTTTACTATTCATTCATAATAATTTCTAGTTGAATACTTTTAAGTAAGAAAGGTAGAATCCATTTTATTGCTCTGCCTTGGGAAAGCGTTCATTTTATGTGTACCTTCTTCTGTCTCAAAAGGATTCATTATGTATGCCCTTTTCGGCCTCTCAGTAGTCTTTCCACTCCATATAATTTCAATTTGAATGCTTAAGCTCTTGCCTATCTTGCCTCATGAGATAATCTGCGTCTTTCATTTAATCTCTCTGCTTCATGCTGTCCTTTGTCCCCATACTGCCCACAAAACCTAGTCATTTATCAAAATACCCCTTTCCTATCTATTTACTAGCCTAAAATCAATATTCATTATAAGTCATCTCAGCCCCTTTGAAGATTTTTTGCCGAGATAGACCCGGAGAGAGCCCTCTCCTGTCCTTGTAGGGCTAGCTACGAGGTTGAGCTTGGTTTGATGTTGCCTTGAGTTTTACCTTATTTCAGCCTAAGGTGGATTTGAGCGCTAACAGACCCCAGGCCCACAAATATAGTCAATAGCCAATCAAATACGCGCATGGTACCATAGGTAAGCTTCGCGTAAGTCCAGCGTCCGATCACCGTTATATTAGCAAGCTTCCAGATCAATGGCGTATATGCATATCGCTCGACCTCCGATATCGATCGTTAACATGCGATGGCCCGCCATACCTATGTTAATCTTCGTGCACCTTCAACAAATGACGATCGTCTGATGACCCCTTCCTAGATCAATGACGCTCAACGATATCGTTGGGCGTCCTGGGTCAAACTATAACACACGATGGCGCATAGTAAAAAGTTTTTTTTGTAGAATCGTATAGGGACGCGTATCACCTGTTCTATGGAATCGCTCCCCACCTCTTGAATACCGCTTGGCCATTGAAAGTGGTGCGATGAAAACGATAAACCACCTTCACTGTTCCTCCTTCGTGGTTTCTCCCTTCGCTCAAGGTTCCATTCATGATTCCAAAGGGTTAGTCTAGGTTTGTGCTATAACTCTGGTCTATCTTTTGCAGGATTTCCAATAACCAACGAACAAATGTAGTTCTCTTCCGACGGGATTTCCTTACAAACATTGACTCGTGACAATTCAATGTGATTCCTCAATTCTGCTATGATATATATAACATGTCAACCTTCCATTTCAAAGTTCTATCCTGTCATAGTTCCGCTTCTACCTGTACATTCAAAAACATCATATCTCTGCCACCATTAAGTTCTTCAATGGATACACTGAATGCCTCGAGAGCCCCCTATATATTCAACCAAGTAATTCCACGACTGCAAATATCAAACTAAGCCAGATCTTCATTACAAGAAGGTCTCATCCTGGAATTCGAATCCTACCACCATGATTCCTCAACAAGGTTTCACTTTTAACTCCATTCGCAGAGACTCATACAAAGATTCAGGGGATTCCACAGTTCTTCATTAACATATAAAAATCTTAGCCAGATATTCAATTTTTCCTTCAATCTATTACCTTGTCTCTTCCTAGCAGCTCTCCCTTTTTTCATCTCCTTTGCAAACTGTATTAAACCCCTAATTCAACTCTACTACTCTGTCTCATCTGCTGCCTCTGCTACCTTTCTGTCTCTTTTTCCCTATGGATAGTTTAGGTGTTGCTCCTGTCTTTGCCAGTTCCTTTGCCTTCAATGAGAATATTTCCAACAAATTTTTCCTTGTTTATCTTTTCATTTCATTTCATGATGAATAAATTTTAAAGGAGGACATGTAAAACTCCTAAAACCAAGAATAAATCCATGCCTATGTGAACATATAAATATCTAGGCTATTTAAATAAACTCCTCCAAGTGTGAATGGGTCTAAATCACAAGAGTGGGCCATCTTTGACCAAGTCAAACAGTGCAGTCTAGATGCATTAAACCTCTTCGAGGGACAATGCAGTTCTAGAAGGAGGTTCTAATGTGAAAAGGGTTAAGTGACTCAAGGTGGGTTAGGGTTTGGCAAGGCTCCTATCTTATAAAAGGAAGATGAGGGTAGCAAGGAGAGGTTTTTGAAGATTATAATTTCACAAGGAATTTTCTGCTAGACATCCCTTGTTGGGCATTCCTATTCAGGAATCCCACCTCATTCCTTAAACAGCTGTTGGAGGATAATTGTGCTAAACTTGTCCACTATCAGGCTTGGGCCAAGTTTCACCTTACATTACAGTGCTGCTCATGTTGAGGGTTGAGCTGTCTTGTGAGCTGCAGCAAGTGGAATACTAGACCTACTGAGATCTAGATGATTTCAGTGGCTCTTCTCAGTGAGTGTGTGTTTTAACCTCCTAGAAGATTTCATTAGCTGATTATACTTCTGATCTACATCTTGGCATCAGGCCAAATCATCTTCAGAAGCTACAGGACTGTTTTTCTCCCTAAGACAACGTTATTTGCAAATCTATAGCTACAAGATGTTTTTCTTGTATTTTGGAGGAGAGATCTCCAGTGTTGGGGTTCTTCCTTTCACTGTGGTGATCCATGGATTGGTCATCCAATCCATGTTTGTTTCAGATCTGATCTACTATGTACTTGTATTATTTAGAAATTCTAAATCATTCTGTAGTTCTGAAGTCTTAGATCTCAGACGGTGGTTCATGTTTTGAGAAAAACCCCAAGGGGAATGTATAGATCAGCCTTTCTTGTACATGATCTATATTGGATATATATTTTTATGTATAGATCTGATATAGATCTGAAGAACTAATAAACTGCTACTTCAGCCCTAAAAATAATGTTGTCATGGTTATTCAGTCTTTTGTCATGGTTGTAGCACCTCATTTCTGAGGTTTTCTCCTGTATTTCCTCACTCTTTCTTCTATAAAATGTATGAGTTATGCCACTTATCTTATTTTTTAATGTTCATATCTTTTCACAGTCAAAACCTTCAGAAAATTATGCTCTCATGCTTCAATAAATTTCAGCATACTCCGGGTGATGAGAAATCAGGGTTTTCTAGCCTAGTTAGGAATGGAGGAACTGTTTAACTTAGCAAAACGCATTTTTTTTTCTTTCTGAAATTCGACAAGGGAGGCCATAATAACCCTATCCATCATATCCAACCAATTTCCCACCTTATTTTTACCCATATCTCTGAATACACACCTTTTAGGGCCTAAATCATCACTTTTCCCCACCTTTTGGTCTATAAAACGTTGTATAAGGTTGTTGTTGCATATTTAACTAAATTTTAAGTTTTTTTACATCTATATGAGGTATATGGATGTAGCTACACATTGTTAGTAACTCATATTATTCCCAATAGTGTAGTTGTTCCTAATTTGGGAACATTACAGAGAAAATAGGAGAAGGTGCAAGATGGAGGCACATGTCAAGGAAAAACCCACTATTTGGGGAAAGCCCAACCAAAAATATTCCTTTAGTAGATTTAGGATGAGATGACCATAACTTTAGACTATCGAATTCTTGAATCAATTCATCCCTTCACTATGTTAGCATCGAGATCTCCATGACATTGATATATCCTTTTCTTTCACCTAAATTTGACAATCAACTTATAAAGAACGTTAAAATCCATTCCACACCTTCCCCCAACTCTATCTTTGATAGTGCATCTCAACTTTCAAGCAGGCTAAACTCAAACCATTGGAAAAGAAAGATGTTTATTTACGAATGATTCAATTTCCCAAAAACCATTTTCAGTGAGTAAGTCCTTACACTAATTGAGGTACTATATCACTTGGTTTGGACTGTAAAGATTTTGTTCAAGTCCGCATTTTGAACAAGCTTGCCTTCTTCATGAAGTACAAATAACTCAGTCTAGACTCGACAATGGCCACCCATTTTCTTCTTTAAGCATGAAACTTTAAATTAATCATGAATTAGACTTCTCTCTAACATATTCAAGGTGAAAGCATCTTAGATAATCTTCTTATGAATTTGATATAATACATAAAACTTTGGTGCCAATTTATTCTTTCACTAAAGGAATCCATTGAGTTTGTTAAGGTCAATTTTAAGGAAGCATAAAATGTGTTTTTCTAGGGTTTGAGTGATGTTTTGGATTTATATGTCCTAGAGGTTCCTACATGATAAATAAGCTATGAATATATAAGAGGAATCTAGTAAAGCATGGAATGAGGGAAGTTTTGTTGTAGTCCTGGAATTTAAGCATAAAATTGATATTAAATTGAGTATAAAAAATGCCTCTAAGTGTGTACTAAAAATTAGTTAATGGAGTTTCATTCCTAGCCTATATAGTTCTCAACAATAAAATGATTTTACATTTAATAGATATTCTAGATTTTTACAACTTGGTTTGAACATCATTTGTAGTTTTCTTACATAGGTGGCATTTTATAACATGAAAAAGAAATGTTTCATTCAAAAAATTCATTTCTACCATAACCATTTCCTCCCCCAAAATTAGGGTTTCCTCTCTTCTTTTCCTCAACAAAATACAATTTGAAACCTTCATTCTAATAAAGAAAAAAAATTTGTGTGCATAATTCTTAGTCTATATCTCTCCCTCTCTCTCGCTCTCTCCCTCCCTTTCCTTCCTTCTCCCCACCTCCCTCTCCATATCTCCCTCCACTTCTCCCTCTCTATCCTCAATCGAAAAACCAAAATCCAAACCCAAAGAATTGGATACCCAAATATTTATGGCTTTCCATCCAACTACTAAACCCCCCAACCTTCCATTAGCATCAAAGGAAATGAAATTCCACCCCTTTAGTAGGGATTCTAGACAACTGGAAATATTAACACCATCTCCTACCAATTTTCACCAACGACTTGGATGATGTTTTGCAGAGAGGATTTGCACCATCTGACTATTCCTCGGCACCCAAAAAATCCAATCCAGAGTCCTTTTCTAACTTAATATGTTCTTGCCTCTAGATGGATAGTCCTACGTAGAAAAGGGAAGCTCACAGTTCTTAGCAATGTGCCCATACCTATGGTCTCCCCTACACCTAAAAGGTATTCCTTCATAATCCAATATATGAATACACTCCACCACAATCCTACTATCCATGCCCTCTATAAGCCCTTCTCTGAGGTCCATATTAACCAAAATATGGGTGTATGTCTTAATTTCCATCTCTAAATATGCATATTCATGGGCTAGATAATATCCCACTGAGTTATCTATATCTTTGAAAATCAGGGCATCCCAATAGTTGGAGCGATACTTGGAAAATGAACCTACATAAGGGCCATATCTAGTCTCTCCTACTTTACATTGAAGAGGAGCATCTAGAAATTAAAAAGGATAGAAGATGAATCAATTTTCTAAATCATCTGTTGTACCTTTTGGGTGTCTGCTATACGTTCGAAGCATAAATGAATCCAATCTCAGGCTAATAATGTCAGCTTTGGAGGAAATTTGACAATAGACAAGATTTCCTTGTCAGCCCACACTTTTAGGGTTGAGGACCTGAATTTTGAACCACTTACTTGCCCCACCAAGGATTTCTAGGACATTTCCTCAGTCTTTTGAATGGTTATGTTGACTCCCAAAACTAGAGAAAGGAGAACTATGTTCTTATTCTTCACACTACAATGGATTTTCCTCTTCCTTGCTTTCTCAGACTCCTTTTGAATCATAACTCCTTGTTCACAAGAGTGTTTCTCCATGAAAACCCCAAGACCATTCATGATGTTACTTTTACCTTCTTTCGTCATTGAGGCAAGACTATCCTTCACTAGTTCACCAAAGGAGGGCAAGGTTGATGGCACTTGAGATGAAGTATATATGGTAAAACTATATGCAGAGGTTTCTAAGAGTGAAGAAATGCCACTGTGTTCAAAAAATTCTGAAAACCAAAAGGAAGCAGTAACACATTGTATGTCTTCCTCCAATATCTGGGACAATCGGGAAACTAAAATTAAAGCCAAAGACCCCAGGAAGATTTATTTAGCCCCTGACAAGTGTCTTTAGGCACTAGGTAGTCGAAAGTAAAGGACCTGAATAGTGCATGGCTAAAGCAGGGGTTAGGGACTTCGAACTGCTAGATAGTTGCCTATTGAATTCTTAATTTTTTTTTCTAAAGAACTGCTAGGCCCAGAAACCGTGGTATGGTGACCTTCTAAGTTGACTTTGAAATTTGAATGGATAAAATCCTTGGGGTAGACCAAATTTTTTGAAAAACCTCCTCCTTTTGTTCGTAATCAACCAACTCCTCCTCCTCCATGTGGGTCGAATAGTAAACAATCGACATCTCATCTGAAAATCATATTTGACGAGTAGTTGCATGTCTTCAAAGGGTTTGTCATGGCGACCATCTTTGTACAAAATATATAACATGTGATAAAAAACTCATGGTTACCATTTCATCTTATTTTTCATTTTGAAAAGGATATGAGAGCCTGACATTGTCCAAAGCTTGTTCACTCTTTTTCAAAACTACACCGTACTCTAGCCTGAAACTCCACGAACCTTTCTTCGCCTGCAATTTTTCTATGGGCCTTTAGGGTTTCTCCATTTTTGAATTCTTCTCTTACGGTAAAGATGTTGTAAGGTCCTCTTTAAAAATTTTAGTAAAATTAATAATTAAGCCATTCTAGATCTATCTTAACTCTATATCTACCAAGTGCTGAGAGGGAGGAAACAAATATACTAAGGTGCAAACCTTTTCAGATTTGATCCCTCTAGACACTTGATAGATCCAAAGTTAAGATGAATCTAGATTAATCATATACAATGAAAAAAAGTTAACATAAATAAATAAAAAATAATTTTGAAACTGAAGATAGTTTCCACCTTTGAAAAACATTAAAATATTTACAATATTTGAATAACTTTTAAGAAATTAAAATATTTATTATATTAGAAATATATAAATATATACATATATATGTTAAACATGAATTAAGCGAGAGAATTATGAGAGAAGTGAATCAGTTTAACACATTCATGGACTTTTAAAACTTTTTCATTAACACTTGTTTACACCTTCATTTCATGTTCAACTTAACATGTGAATAATCTTAGAATGTGAGCAGCAAGCATTAATATAAAGTAACATTAGACTTAATATGAGAGAAGAAAGTATTAAGCAGGATGATATAAACTAGATCAACACATAAAAATCATGCACAGAGACACCAGATATAAGTGGAAACCCATAAAGGGAGAAAACCACATCTTATTATTGTTGTGATGCATAGGCAAGCTCCAACTCCCTCTCACCACTGATTTTCTGTAGGCACCAACCTAAAAGAGGCTCCAACCTCAATTCTGCAAGCTACAACTTGCAACGAAGCTCCAACTCCCATCAATTTTCTACAGGCACCAACGTACAGGAGGCTCCAACCTCAGTCAGCTACAACTGACATTTTATCAAGCTACAACTTGATGTAGAAGCACCAACTCCCATCTATTTTCTGCAGGCACCAACCTACAGGAGGCTCCTACCTAAGTCAGCTACAACTGACATCTATCAAGCTACAACTTGATAGGGAGGCTTCAACTTCCTTACTCTTTCAAAAGAAAAAACACTTGCTAATTTACCTTGGATATCAGCTCTGTTCTGTACCTTCTCTTCTGCTATTCAAAAGTCCTCATATCTGTCCTTATATCATTTCTGCATCTTCTCAGATTCACTGTCAACTTCTCCTTCTTCTTTGCTCAGTTCCTCCTTCTACTCTGCCTCACTGCTTCATTTCTACATTCTCTGACTTTTCACGGCATCTTGTTCTGCTCCTGCTTCTTCTTATCTTCTCTGCCTCAATTCCATACTCTGCATTCTCTATACTCACTCTCTCTAACCTCTTGCAACTTTCTTATTTTATTCAACTCTCTTCAATTCTGTTGCACACTCTCTTCTTCTCTCACTCTATTTTCATAACCCTCTCCCCTTGGATATTAACCTGTTTTATACAAAATAGCTTCATGGTTGTTTGTATTCTACTGGGAATTCGAAATGGACAGCCATGTCTCTTTGCCTTCTGCCTTCTCATCTCTTTTATCTGCGAATTCAGAAAATATAACTGTAGGTACCAATTTATCATTACAGTGGGATATTTTTTCTCTTCCGGAGACTTGCCAATGCATCACAAACAATAAAAATCAAAATCATTTACATTCAATTACAACGAAAAATTCAACTCACTCATTCAACCTCTTGGCTCGTTGCACATTTGTCTTTTCTTTGACTGTGTCTGTCTTTTTAAGCTATGATTGCTCTTCTGTTCTCTACCATGGTGTAACTACTGCATACAAGTAACTATTCAATTCAACTCTCGGCGTTATACAAATAATAAAACGTTTTAATACTTAGAATGCCCTTACGGGCCCACTCGCTAAACTTGTTCTATCTTCTGATGTGATGCATTACTGTCCACATATTAGAAATGTGCATGTATCATTTTGTGTATACATATATGTGCCACGGTGCTTTCCTTTCCTCTTAAACTTTGGATTAATTAACTTGGAGCAACCCTGTTCTTAGTCTTATCTTTTGGATGGACCCCACATGCCAGCTATACTCTGCTCATTTATTTCAATCGCAATAGCAACATTCACGATACTCCTGCGATTTGGTCTTTTAATTTCCGCCGATGCGATTAGCAAAGGCCCACCATATAGTCAATAGAATCATCTCCGCCATCCATCCATTAGTGAATCTAACAGCTCTCATCCAATTGCTAAGTCACAATCGAAACTTTTAGTTTGTCGATACTCTTTTACCTCCGATGCGATCAATTACTGTACATTTCTCTGTGCCAATGCGATGAATCACTTTTCGATTTCTTCCGATTGTGATTAATCGCAATCACGACTTTCATTTGCATGTTCTGATGCCCTGCTCCTTCTCCGATGTGATGAAACATTGTTTACCAGAACTCAACCATATATGAATCATAGTTTATAATCCCATCGGGTCCGGAACTTCATCGCAATCGCAAATTATATTTTCATGCTTCGCTACCACACTTTTCTCCGATGTGATGTAACACTATTCATTTGGATGTGTCGATGCGATGGGTCTGATGCGATTAATCGCAATCGCATCTTTTAACAGTTTGGTGCGATTAACAAAGGGTCCCACTAGCTATCAAATCTCTAGAATTCAAACATATATGAATCATTGTTTAAACCATATCGGGTGCGGAACTCAATCGCAATCGCAATTTTTGTTTACATGTTCCATGACCAAGTTTCTTCGATGCGATTTGGTGAGGGTCCCACAGTATAAGACTTTGTCTGTATTAAGGCCAAACAATAGAGCGCCTTTCATATATGTATATAGTATGATTTGTTCCTTTGAATATAAAGCGCAACATATAACGTATATGTATATATATATGCTTTGGACCCTTGTGTATGTAATGCACTACGTATATGTAAGCTTCTGCTTCCGCTTTAATGTATCCTTCAGCTAGGGTAATGATTCTTGGAATTGCATTTATGTATCCTCTAGTTTGGGTTACGATTCTCGGAATTTTATGTAGGGGGTACCACACTACATATAATGTTCTCCGTCAATATTATATTAATTCTTTCGCTCAGACTTAAACCCAACATTAATGTATATATACATTTATATAACCTCTCGGGCTCCATGGTTCGTTTAATGTTTCCGCTCCCAGCATAGACTTTAGCCATGTTCTTTATTCGAACCTTAGTCTTAAAGCTACAAATGGTTCCAGCTCTTTTAATTTTCATACACCCGCGCTCATAGCAATCCTCTGTGTAACTTCGATCACAGCATATTCAATCTTGTTGGCTTCTCCAGTGGTTCCTCTATAATTTCCAGCCACTTCTGATTGCCTTCGCCATAGGTAAAAAAATTTGACACTAAGTCGACACTTCCACAGTTTAGTGGTTTCAACTCCGGATTCTTATTCATCTATGCCTTAACTACAATAGGGGCTCATATTATGCATTTCTGAATACAACATCGACATAAATGTCGATTCTTTCAATAACCCACAGAACGCAATTCACCCCAATTACATAGATTATTTGCACATTATTTCACCATTTCTTCTTGATAGTCAAAGCCCATTCACACAGATTTTAGAACATATTCCTCATTACATACAAGTTTAATTACAAACCCTTTATGCATTCAAAACCAGAGTACCATCCAAAATAATATCACAGTCTTATTCATACATGCCCACATAAAATATTTTTGCTGCCTCTGCTACCTCTATGCTACCTCTGTTCCTTGTCTTCTACTTTGCCTTATTGTTGGTTCAGGTGCTGCTCCTTTGTGCTCCTTTTCCATTAATGACAACATTTCCAACAGTCTCCCCCTTTGGCATTGATGGCAACACATCCACCAATAATCCAATGCTTCCTATTCCTATCTTCTTTTCCTCCCCCTTTGACATGAATGGCAAAGGGTTGCACATTTCTCAGTGTAGATTATGTCTTTGCATTTCCTTTCTCTGATTTGTCTTTAGACCACCTTCTTCCGACTTTGTACCCTGCTGCTCTAGACTGGTGTACAAGACTTGTTGAGAGAACACTTTGAGGATTATTGAACTTGAATATACACTGTAGATTGATACAATTAAAACACATAGACTTCTTTCACTTGTATAGAGCTGAAAGTGATGATAATGACACTTCATAGAACATATTTTACCAGCTTTATCTAATCAGAGATGTATGATTGGATCAAAAACTAAAATACTAAGAAGGCTTCAAATATACTTCTATCTCTGTCTGATGTAGTGAGCCAATATATTTCTGTTGAGGAAGATTGTAGATGGAGTATGTCCTATTTTGCAATACTCATCTGCAGTACCACACCTGTTCAATTATGATAATGATGCCAATATATCTTTTATAGCTGTGATTCATCTATACTGCCTGTTGTTTGTAATCTGTGCTAGACTGCTGATAGGGATAATACACTTAAAGACTAAAAGGTCCTTGTTGCTGTTGTAAACAATGAATCAAACCAGAGCTTATAGCTTATTGTAAGAACAGGTAATATCTTTCAATATTAGAGGCGAAATGACTTTCGTTCTTGCACAATTTATTTCCAAAATAAACCCTTCAATATATTGGTCAGTTTCACTTATAAACCATGCAGTTTTATTTATGACATAATGGGGTATGTATGTCAATAATAAATCTCTCTTTAAAGGTGGATTACTAGAAATTCCTTTCTGCTGAAGTATTCTTGTGATGAATCAGTACCTTCTCACAGTTTTATGAAAGATCTTAAGAAAAGAGGCCTTGAAGTTATATATGTATTGACTTCAGAAGGGCATGCAATCATATATAGAAAAAGATATTGTTTCAAAGTTCAATATAATGCTTCAAGTGTAAAAAAAATACTGATCCTTTAGCTCTGCTACTGACCTTTTCATGTTGAATGCAAAATCCAGATAATGCTGGGAATACTACCTTGATGTACTTTTTCCATAATCCCTTGATTATGAGGACCTGTACCATATTTCTGCTCCACTGATAACACTTAGTATTCTGTTGATAGTCATGCTACGTGTACCTAAATACCAATTGATGCTTCTTTGATAAATCATGTAGATATTTCACTTCAGCTTGCACATTAACCCATAATTGATACATCCTTCATAAATTCTATTATTGAGCTTTCCACTGTTCACACCAACAATCATCAATATATTGAATATGATCTTGGCATTAGTTACCATTCTTCTTTTTCTATCATTCTGTTCCAAGGAAATCCATTGCATGTTCCTTTTTAGGACTGCTCTAGAATCATTGCTGCTTTATATTCAATTCAATTGTTCTATCATAAAGATTTTCAGGAAGGCATCTTCAATTAGTTTATTAGAAATCTTCATGGGTAGATTACTCAGAGATTTATCACTTAGCTGTACTTTTCCAAGGGACATTTTCATAGATGGAAGAAGAAATGATACAATGATGAGAGGCTCTTTTCTTACTCATATTTCTTAAGGTGAATCATTGTTCATACTAGCAGAATGTTGCACAATGTGATCATCACTTAATGTGTTGATGTCTTCTTAACTTAAATGATCATGACTAATGTTTCCTCTCTACCACCATGGTTGCTTGCTGCCTTCTCTTCTTTCATCAATATGTCAGGTAAATAATCTTCTTCCTCTATAGTTATTTGTTAGAGGAATTTTGTTTTCCCTTCATGATCTAATGGCCGTTCTCATTATAAGGTGCTCTTCTTAGACTAATTTCATGGGGTCTATATATGAACTGCTCTCCCCCTGGGATGTTGCTTCATATTTGTCACTGGATGTAGTTTTGCTTTACTTCCTAGAGCAGCTCCCCCTGAGACTATGGAGGATTTATTATGTTATTGAGATGATAGGCTCCCCTTTTCTCTTTTCTTTCCATACTCTATTGGAGTTCATCATAATGTCTGCACTCCTTTCTGATTCATAGTTTTGTTTGATTGGATTGGATTTCATCATCTGTCTGGAGTTCTTTAATATATATGCCAGTTTACAGTCTTTTGCTTTGTGACCACGCTTGAGGCATACATAACATCTTATTTGACCAAGGTGAATTTGATATGATGTATAATATTTTGTTCCTCTTCTTGAATACATTTTACAATCAACAATTTTATGTCCAAAATTATTGCATGCATAACAATAGCCATGGAAATGATTTGTGTACATGGTGGAAGATTGTCTTTTCCCTTTTCTTGCTTGAGGTTTTCTTCTTGTTTGCTGCATCTTTTGCTGGTTGGACTGGGTTTGCTTCTGTCTTACAACATGTTGCAGTATGTCCTTGTTTGTGGTAGGTAAAACATGTGATATTTTTCATAGGAGGAAAGAACCTCCTTTGACATATTCCAAATTTATTCAATTCATGTTCAAGAGCATATGAGCCTTTAGTAGCTGATTGTTTCATCTTCTAATTCTCTGTCCTACCATGTTGCTGCTTGATTCTATTTGTTTCTTCACAAATCCTGTTTTTGTTGGCTTCTATTTTTGTATTAATCTGCTGAGCTGCTTCACTGTCCTTTACAGCTTTTACAAAGATGATTTTCTTGTTATCTTATGCCTTGGACTTACTGGTCTCTCCTTCATATCCTATCCCAGCCTTTATCAGAGGAGACCTTTGAGCATTTATAATTTGGTCCAGTTGTTTAGAGCTTTTCATTTGAGGAGTATTCATTAATAATTATCTTTGGGATTTTTCTAATTTCTTTCTTAGGCTCGCTACTTCTTCTTCCAGTCTCTCACATTCCATATTTTTCTCTTTCATTTGTTGCAGTATAGTGTCTTCTATTTTCCTTGCTTCTTCAAGGTGTGTCTTCAGGCCAACAATCTCTTTCTTATATTCATACTCTTTCTCATCACAAATTTGCACCACTGTCTTAAGGTCTTTGTTTTAATTCTTTACTCATTCTATTTCAGTCAAGGCAGTGTCTAGTTTGGCCTTTTCTTCAGCTGCAATTTCTTCATGGTTCTTACTACCATTCACACTAGTAGGTACCTCATTTTATTGAATATTTTCCTTTTGACCTGAAGTTTTCTTCTTCTTAATTCTTTTCTCCTTCTTGACATTGCTGTCCTTAGTGTCTACTCCATGCATGAAATGCAATTTATCCCAGATTTCTTTTGCAGAGGTTAAATCCATTATCAACTCAAGGTCCTTGTTATGAAGACTATTGTATATCACACATTTTGCCTTGGCATTCCTCTGTTTTTCTTTCATCGTGGCGGAGTCTGTGAAGTAACCATCACAAACAAGCTTCCATACCTCAGGTTCATAAGTCAATAATCATGTTTTAACCTTATCTCTCCATTCAGGAAAGTTTGCTATATTTAGCACAAGTACATTTTGATAGTCCATGACTCAACCACATCTCCTTTAAGCTATTAATATTACACCAAAGGAAACTGATCTGATACCAATTGTTAAACCCTTAGTTAAACTGAGAGGGGGGGGTGAATCAGTTTAACACATTCATGGACTTTTAAAACTTTTTCATTAACACTTGTTTACACCTTCATTTCATGTTCAACTTAACATTTGAGTAATCTTAGAATGTGAGAAGCAAGAATTAATATAAAGTAACAGTAGACTTAATATGAGAGCACCAAGTATTAAGTAGGATGATATAAACCAGGTCAACACATAAACATCATGCACAGAGACACCAGATATAAGTGGAAACCCATAAAGGGAGAAAACCACATCTTATTCTTGTTGTGAAGCAAAGGCAAGCTCCAACTCCCTCTCACCACTGATTTTCTGTAGGCACCAACCTACAGGAGGCTCCAACCTCAATTATACAAGGTACAACTTGCAATGAAGCTCCAACTCCCATCAATTTTCTGCAAGCACCAACCTACAGGAGGCTCCAACCTCAGTCAGCTACAACTGACATTTTATCAAGCTACAACTTGATGTGGAAGCACCAACTCCCATCTATTTTCTGCAGGCACCAACCTACAGGAGGCTCGAACCTCAGTCAACTACAACTGACATCTATCAAGCTACAACTTGATAGGGAAGCTTCAACTTCCTTTCTCTTTCAAAAGAAAAAACACTTGTTGATTTACCTTGGATATCAACTCTGTTATGTACCTTCTCTTCTGTTGTTCAACAGTCTTCATATCTATCCTTATATCATTTCTGCATCTTCGCAGATTCACTATCAGCTTCTCCTTCTTCTTTTCTCAGCTCCTCCTTCTACTCTGCCTCACTGCTTCATTTCTACATTCTCTGACTTTTCACAGCATCTCATTCTGCTCCTCCTTCTTCTTATCTTCTCTGCCTCAATTCCATACTCTGCATTCTCTATACTCACTCTCTCTAACCTCTTGCAACTTTCTTATTTTCTTCAACTCTCTTCAATTCTGCTGCACACTCTCTTCTTCTGTCACTCTATTTTCATAACCATCTCCCCTTGGATATTACCCTGTTTTATACAAAATAGCTTCATGGTTGTTTGTATTCTATTGGGAATTCGAAATGGACAGCCATGTCTCTTTGCCTTATGCCTTCTCATCTCTTTTATCTGCTCATTTAGAAAATATAATTGTAGGTACCAATTTATCATTATAGTGGGATATTTGTTCTCTTCCATAGACTTTCCAATGCATCACAAACAATAAAAATCAAAATCATTTACATTCAATTACAATGAAAACTCCAGCTCACTCATTCATCCTCTTGGCTTGTTGCGCATTTGTCTTTTCTTTGACTGTGTCTGTCTTTTTCAGCTCTGCTTGCTCTTTTGTCCTCTGCCGTGGTGTAAATACTGCATACAAGTAACTGTTCAATTCAACTCTCAGCGTTATACAAGTAATAAAATGTTTTAATACTAAGAATTCCCCTACGGGCCCACTCGCTAAACTTGTTCTATCTTCCGATGCGATGCATTACTATCCACATATTAGAAATGTGAATGTATCGTTTTGTGTATACATATATGTGCCACGGTGCTTTCCTTTCCTCTTCAAATTTGGGTTAATTAACTTGGAGAAAACCTGTTCTTAGTCTTATCTTTTGGATGGACCCCACATGACAGCTATACTCTACTCATTTATTTCAATCGCAATCGCAACATTCACAATACTCCTGCGATTTGGTCTTTTAATTTCTGTTGATGTGATTAGCAAAGGCCCACCATATAGTCAGTCGAAACATCTCCGTCGTCCATCCCTTAGTGAATCTAACAGATCTCATCCAATCTCTAAGTCGCAATTGGAACTTTTAGTTTGTTGATACTCTTTTACCTCTGATGCGATCAATTACTGTACATTTCTCTGTGCCGATGTGATGAATCGCTTTTTGAGTTCTTCTGATTGCGATTAATCACAATCGCAACTTGCATTTGCATGTTTCGATGCCCTGCTCCTTTTCCGATGCGATGAAACACTGTTTACCAGAACTCAACCATATATGAATCATAGTTTATAAGCCCATCGGGTCCGGAACTTCATCACAATTGCAAATTCTATTGTCATGCTTCGCTGCCACACATTTCTCTGATGCGATGTAACACTGTTCATTTGGATGTGCTGATGCGATGGGTCTGATGCGATTAATTTCAATCGCAATCCTTTAACAGTTTGGTGCGATTAACAAAGGGTCCCACTAGCTATCAAATATATGAAATTCAAACATATATGAATCATTGTTTAAACTATATCGGGTCTGGAACTCAATCGCAATCGCAATTTTTGTTTGCATGTTCCACGGCCAAGTTTCCCCGATGCGATTTGGTGAGGGTCCCATAGTATAAGACTTTGTTTGTATTAAGGCCGAACAATAGAGCGCCTTTCATATATTTATATAGCATGATTTGTTCCTTTGAATATAAAGCACAACATATAACGTATATGTATATATATATATATATATATATATATATATATATATATATATATATATATATATATGCTTTGGACCCTTGTGTATGTAATGCACTGCGTATATGTAAGCTTCTGCTTCCGCTTTAATGTATCCTTCAGCTAGGGTAATGATTCGTGGAATTGCATTTATGTATCTTCCAGCTTGGGTTACGATTCTCAAAATTTTATGTAAGGGGTCCCACACTACATATAATGTTCTCCGTCAATATTATATTAAGTCTTTCGCTCAGACTTAAACCCAGCAATAATGTATATATACATTTATATAACCTCTCGGGCTCCGTGGTTCGTTTAATGTTTCCACTCCCAGCATATACTTTAGCCATGTTATTTATTCAAACCTTAGTCTTAAAGCTACAAATGGTTCCAGCTCTTTTAATTTTCATACACTTGCGCTCATAACAATCCTTTGTGTAACTTCGATCACAGCATATTCAATTTTGTTAGCTTCTCCAATGGTTCCTCTGTAATTTCCAACCACTTATGATTGCCTTCGCCATAGGAAAACAACTTTGACACTAAGTCGACACTTCCACAGTTCAGTAGTTTCAACTCTGGATTCTTATTCAACTATGCCTTAACTACAATAGGGGCTCATATTATTCATTGCCGAATACAACATCGACATAAATGTAGATTCTTTCAATAAACCACAGAACGCAATTCACCCCAATTACATAGATTATTTTCACATTATTTCACCATTTCTTCTTGACAGTCAAAGCCCATTAACACAAATTTCAGAACAGATTCCTCATTACATACATGTTTAATTACAAACCCTTTATGCATTCAAAACCAGAGTACCATCAAAAAACCCTATCACAGAGTCTTATTCATACATTCCCACACAAACTCCTTTTTCTGCCTCTGCTACCTCTCTGTTGCCTTTGTTCCCTGTCTTCTACTTTGCGTTATTGTTGGTTCAGGTGCTACTCCTTTGTGCTCCTTTTCCATCAATGACAACATTTCCAACAATATATATATATATATATATATATATATATATATATATATATATATATATATATATATATATATCTGTATATATATATTTTTGTGTTAATAAATGTTTTTGACCCTTCCCATTAAAATTATTTTACTCATTCAAAAATCATTTTCCCACTCCATTTAAATTTTAAGAAGGTATTTCCGTGGAGTATTGGCGGGGCAAAAGAAACACAGACAAAATTTAGTTACCAAAACAATAGACCAGAGCTGTAGGAGGGGAGCCTTATTTCCCTCTCATCGATACATAGTGTATTGAAGAGTTCGACTTGAGCAAAGATGAAGAATTGATTATTTAGTTTCAAGAAGAAAAATCCCCCCCCCTCCTCCATATGTTGAGAGGACTATGAGAAGGTAAGCGTTAAGGAAATTATTCCTGTATGATGTAGATGACATGCCATGGAAATCAGAAATCAGACCATCATATGTGCACTCTGTTAAGATGCAGTAAAGTCAATAAGGAATTTTCGTAAATGTTGATGAGTCCTAAATTCGAGCGTTGGAACCTTTATAGCAAATCTTGTTGTTTATGGGAATAACAACAAAGTATGTAGTTTTGGTTCTTATCGCTTCTTCCATATCACCATTTTCTTGAGCTCTTCAGCCTTCAATTCCACCTTTGATATCCCTGATTTTCTCACAAAATCACCAACACTCTCAATAGTGGTTACACCCTGCTAACTAAAAACATTGTAATTCTTATCACATGCCTTATCATGATGCTCTTCTCAAATAATTTACACTACAAATATTTCATTTCTCTACTATATTAAAAATCTAAATCATCCTTCAACAATGTGGAATGTTGGCCGAACATTTTCCTCGAAATTATCACAACTTTCAGGAGGCCCCAAATCTCTGAACATGTTGTTGAAATTAAGATGGAGACAAAGATTCCATGGAAAGTCTTTGACTATCCCTTAGAATGTGGAGAGGAGAAATATTTGCAGAGGAAAGTTACAGCCCCTAGCGAATCTATCTTGCAACCTATATTCACAATTTTTAGGTATTCAGATACCTTAATAAGATAATTATAGATTTAAGCAGTGCATTTTATGCAAAAAAGAAGAAGCCCAAAATAAGTTTCTATGTTAATGGCAACCTGAAATGTTGTTCAAAATATTCAACGAGAGGTGTTAATCAATAAATATGCTCCAAAATTCAAGAATGGTCATGGAAAACCCAATTCAAAATCAATTCTAGTCACCTTTGGAGGAAATATGGATGCCAAAGAAAAGAAAAGGTATTTTCATTATTCTAAAGTGATGGAATTGCCCAGCAGTTTTTTCAATCACCCAAGGGAGGAACATAGCTATTCTAAAAATATTAGATATCCCATTAGATATTATTCCATTAAATGTTGCTATATGGGCACTCAGTTCCCCATCCTATAACAACCCGAGTTTTCTTCCCATTCTACTAAAGTTTCCATCATCATTCTCCTTGTCCCCACACATCAATTAGAGTTGATCATTGAGCCATATAACCATGACAACATGGGATTGATCTGACATTCTCTCAGTGATAGAAATCTTGCAAAAAAATGTGAAGGCTTCTTTCAAAAATACTAGGTTTTATTTAGCATCAAAGCTTCCCTGACTATAAATAAAAACATTGTGTGCATCACTTGTGAAGGCTTCTTTCAACAATGCTAGGTTTTGTTAACCATTAAACCTTTTTTGGACTATATATATATATATATATATATATATATATATATATATATATATACATATATATATGTGTGTGTGTGTGTGTGTGTGTGTGTGTGTGTGTGTGTGTGTGTATATATATATATATATATATATATATATATATATATATATATATATATATATATATATATATATATTATACAAAAGGGTGGGCTGCAAGTGCAGTTATCAAAAACTCAAAAATGCCTCAGCTCAAGGTAATCAGTCAAGAGCATACAAATGCCAACAACATAGACATAGTAGAAAACTCTAAGTAGCCTCAAAGATTTCAACCTGATGCATATAATACTCAACAATAATGCATGCAACTGGAAGTGACTTTTAATGATCGTCCGGGGCAATGCCCCGACAATTGATCACAAGAGGCTTATCAGTGATCTAGTCTTAGCCATTAGGTAAGACCAAATCACTAATAAGCCTCTTGTGATCAATTGTCGGGGCATTGCCCCGAACGATCATTAAAAGTCACTTCCAGTTGCATGCATTATTGTTGAGTATTATATGCATCAGGTTGAAATATTTGAGGCTACTTAGAGTTTTCTACTATGTCTATGTTGTTGGCGTTTGTATGATCTTGACTGATTACCTTGAGTTGAGGAATTTTTGAGTTTTTGATAACTACACTTGCACCCCACCTTTAGTCCAAAGAAGCTTTAATGGCTAAAAAAACCTAGCATATATATATATATATATATATATAATATACAAAAAGGTGGGTTGCAAGTGCAGTTATCAAAAACTCAAAAATGCCTCAACTCAAGCTAATCAGTCAAGAGCATACAAATGCCAACAACATAGACATAGTAGAAAACTCTAAGTAGCCTCAAAGATTTCAACCTGATGCATATAATACTCAACAATAATGCATGCAACTAGAAGTGACTTTTAATGATCGTCCAGGTCAATGCCCCAACAATTGATCACAAGAGGCTTATTAGTGATCTGGTCTTAGCCATCAATATTAGGTTTGGGATGGATTCTCGGAGATAGCAAGGGCTAGAGTTAAGAACTATTTGTCGTTGGCAAGAAAATTTGAGACATAGTGAATGCATTTTTCCCTCTCTCTACACTATTTTCTTCTATTGTAGTGGCCACTTTAGTGCAACTGTTGACTAGGAGAGAAATTGGCTAGGTGGTTTCCAAATCATCGTGCATTGTAGAATTTCTGAGTGGTGCATCTCCATTTGTATCTTTTAGGCCTATACTATTACCTGCAAGGATAGATTGGCTTGTGATTGCACCCTTATACCACATGAAGGCTCATTGACATTAAGAATCGCATCATTATTGGTGCAGGAGCACACAATGAATAAAATGAAAGACACATAATGTTTTAAATGAATAAGAGCACAAAGGGAGGAACCCCCAAATTACACAAACAACTTTTATATTACACCACATATTTCATAAATTTACATAATATGATTTAATGGGCTTCGTATACTGTAGGAAATAACTATTGGGAGTGTCCGTTAGTGTAAGTCTCAGCTAGGCTTACAAAAGTTTGTAGAGGAATACCAAAACCAATTTAATTCACTGTGGTACTTTTGTTTCTCTTGCTCCACTTTTTCATCTCCTCTTCCTTCTATTCTATTTTACACTTCCCTATTTTCTCTCTTTCCTACCTTCGCGATGGACACTTTTGCATTAGACTCCCCTAGTAAGAAGAAAAATGAGCTCACTCTCACAAGTGTGTAGATCAAACAGATGAATGTTCGGTGACTCATCCCAACTCTTCTTTCAAAATCCAAGTGTTCTCTTTCAAGCCCTTTCCTTCCCAATGAACAAAATAGTTCTTTGTTCCCTATATTTTTCCCACAACCCTATCTTTCAAGATCTTTGTGGTCCCATCCCTATTATGCTTTGGAATCTACTCTTTCCAATTTCTGACATATTGATTCACATCTGCATTAACTTCGTGAACACACAAATCAAACATGTTGGAAGTTGGTGAGATGTCCAAACCTTAAGGGAACTCTAAAACATAATCATTGTCCAAAATATTTTTCAATATATTGCAAGGACCTATCATCTTATTTTTGAACTAGTAATACGTGCTCTTCAGAAAATATTTCCTCCCTCGACTGTGCTAAAACACGATTCCCTTTTCGAATCTTCACACACGCCATTTCACATCGCACTATTTTCGCTATTTCTACACGTGCTCATGCATTTCCTTCGTATGCTGAGTGAATGACCATGCATTTACACTCCTCTTGCTTGCTTTAAGCAATCGAGCCAAACCAATGAATCCTCTTGATGACTTACCATAAAAATATTGGAAGTACTATTCCTTGTAGACATGTTCACCAAAATTCTTCTACACAAATTTAGCATGTGACAATACCAAATCCCTCTATTCCCCTTTCTCTTCAATTAAACATGTTAATAGATTTCCAAGCCTTCTATTAACTATCTCAGTTTTCTTATTAGTATACAGATGATATGCAGGCACTAAACTACAATTTTGTGTCAATTATCTTCCACAGGTCCTGAAATGACCAATAAACTTGTTATCTCTGTTTGAGATTATGCTTCCTAGAAAACTATGTAAACAAACAAACTCTTTAAAGAATAGAACAACAATGTATGTCACACCATCTATTTTCTTTCCAAGAATTAAATGTGTTATTTTTTACAATCATTGAACAAATAAAAAAATAGAATATTTACCTAATTGGGTTCTCAAAAATCCCAACACGAAGTCCACGCTAATATATTCCCATGGTGCTTCTAGCATTGGAAATGGTGTGTATAGTTTAATATTTTGATTCCTTCTCTTACCAAGATGACAAATTCTACAATTCTCAATACATTTCTTCTCATTATTTGATAAATAGTCCAAGAATGGAGTTCAGTCACCATTTCATAGTTCCTTGCTGCCAACTTTCCATGAATTAGAAAAAATATGCATTAGGTTCATACAAATTCTTTATTTCCTTCAACCCTACCATTTCCATTGTCATAGTAGTCAACAATTTCGTTCTTTTGTTAAATGCTTAAACAACCCTATGCTAACTCCATACCTATGCTTCAACATGAATGAGTGACTTTGTAATAATTCTATCCACTTCATTTTCCACTGATATAACTTTTCATGGTTGTTTATATATTATGCTGATTGATTATTAGTAAAAAGAAAACCCCTAGGAAATAAGTAACATGTCTACCTTTTTTAATCATTGAATTTTGTCATCGATATTTTGATCACACATATAGCACATCATCTTTGCAGCATTCAATGTTCTATTAAGAATGTTGATCTATAAATAAGGGACTTCGTTCACCAACATGCATCCTCTACATAAGTTTGGTTCTTGACTCTCTTTCAGACTTGTACATAGATTCTTATTTGCAAAAATTTCACTAGATTTCTATTTCTCTACCTTTCGCAAGGATTTTTCTATGAAATGGCTAGAAAAAATTTAATAATAATATGATAATAAAATTGAATCCCCTAGGGTGTTTACCTGGCAATCTTATGGAAATGTAAAGAAAATTCTAGAACAAAGTCCCATGTTTAAATCCTATGATGTTTTCCTTTGGTTACATATTAGGGGCATCTGGTTCACCTAGGGATTATAAAAGTGTTCCATGGGATTGCGTCCCCCAACTTGGGGTTCGATTTTCCTAGCTCCATCACACTTTGGGGATTTGGGGACGGTTGGGGGTCGTTTCCACAAGCTCCCAAAAAACAGGGTACGCGAGGAAACTTTTGAGGGGTCGTTTCCTAGGAAAAATGGGACGTGAGAGGATGTAAGGGGACATGAGGGGTCATTTCGCTAGTAAAAAAATTGCAAATTTTTTTAATGAAAAAAAAATTCCGAATATTTTAATGAAAAAAAATTCCGAATTTTTTTAATGAAAAAAAAATTCCAAATTTCTAAGGTTTTGAGTTAACTTAAAAGTTTATTTGAATGTTTCATTGTTCATTTCACATTTCATTTATGCTTAAGCTGTCTCCCATGATATATTTTATGCTGTATTGTGGGGCAAGGAAAAGGATCAATCGAAATTGGATACAATCACAAAAAAGAATGGACTTGAAAATGAATCCAACAACAACATCACAATTACAACAACAAAAAAGTCTAACATTGACATTAATCAACCCCTCTAACAACATGAAGGTAGCGTTGAAGATTTAAATCATTCCCACACACAAATTTCTCATGAGTAATTTTTTATTAGATCTAAACATGAAACTATTTTGCTGAGAAGTAATTTTTTTTTCATTCTTGCCACCTTTAGTTATGAGAAAGGAAACCATTGTCAAAATTTGCAAGAATATAGTGTATTTTTCTTCCCTTCTTATCTTCTATTATTTGACATAAAGACCATGGTCTCCATTTTTTTAACATCGTAGTTACAAACTTACATGTATGATATACTCCATGATGTAAGTATTATATAATATACAATGATAAAGATAGTCACACTATAAATATCAAAATTTCAATGATATATCATATATTTTTATATTTGTAAGTTTTTAAGGCTACGACATCCATCCACATTTTCTAAAAATTGGTGGGGATCTTTTTCATAGGCCACTCCTACATATCATTGCTAACTCACCCCACCTCCAGGGTAATTGGTAAAAAATTACAGATAATCCAGTCCCTTGGCAGTCCCTAGGACAATGTTTGTATGATGTTCCTTCAAAATTCAATTCCATTGCACTGGGTTCGTTTTATCTGAAGAAGACCAAAAGGCCATGGAGCTATGCAGGGGTTTCGTGGTTTTTTCAGCTATATTTGGAGGTTACGACAGGATTATGAAACCCATGCATTTAAGGAAAATCACAGCATAAAATGTGTGTTTCTTCATGTTTATGGACAATGCAACTCTCACAAAGCTTGCTAGGTAACAGATCAAGCTGGATGAGTCTCGAAGAATTGGAATTTGGCGCATAGCTTTGGTCAAAGAGTTGCCATTGAAGGAATCTATAATGAATGACCTCATACCCAAATATCTTCCCTGTAGGATTTTCCCATACTATGGTTACAGCATTTAGATGGATGTCAAGCTACAACTTGTTGTTGATCCATTCCTAATTTTGAAAAATATCGCTATAAATCACAATGTTGATATTGTTATGTCCAAGCATACTTAGAATATTCATACCATTGAGAAAGCCAGTTTTACAGTCAGATGGGTAAAATGGAGTAAAGAAGTTGTGAGATATCAAATTGACCATTACTATGATTATGGTTTGCAGCCTTGGAGATCTGAAAAGCTTCCCTACAGCAGTGGTATGAGAGCTCATCATTGATACTTTTTATCCATGATTTCATAAATGTTACTTCTGTAGCATGATTCTTGATCAGTGTAACTGATTTTCCACATGTTTTTTTTTATGTGACAGATGTTCTAGATACTGCACTCATATTGAGAAATCACAACCTTCCAACAAACCTATGTTCCTGCCTTTTGTTCAAAGAATTAGAGGTCTTCAATACTTGAGATCAGTTGGAATTTGTTTATGTTAGAGATATGATGAGCCCAAAAGTGAGTATTCACATGTTTGATGTAAATATTTTCGATACAATCACAAATGAATATCTACATTCCTGGAAAATCAGTGGGATCATTTTCAAGAAGCCTGGTGTGAACCAAAAAATTTCTTTGGGACACGATTTTACAGCCTACAAATCGTATTTGGACAAGATGTGGAATGAAAAATATTTTTTACTTTAACAATTTTAGTGAACTCCATATCAAATTTTGGCCATGTATACCATGCACCTCTAGTTATCTCCTTTGAAGGTGTCAATTCAACTTGCATATACTGTTAGTATGAATCCTTTGTCGAAGTGTATGAAAAAGGACCACTTTAGCTACGCATAACTAATAGCCCTAACAACAGAAGTGGCTGCCAATATCTTCAGATCTGTGGTTAGTAGAACAAGAAAAGAGCTGCAAACAACCAGATCTATCTATGGAAAGACATTAAGCAGTAAAAATAAGGGTTTGCTCCATGCACCAATAGACAAGACAAGAACGATTTTTGAAAGAATTTTTTGTATTAATAGGGTACCTGGGAGGAAAACCAGAAGGAGTATCCAATTCCCCTCAGTTGGATGGGTTCTTGGAAGTCCTCAGCACTTCAGATCTAAGATTTCTCTCTCTAGTTGATGTAGAAAACCCAATGCGAAGAGTAGAGCTCAATGGGAGCAAAATGGCAGAAAATGATGACCAAGTGTATAGATCCAGAGTGATCTAATAGGCAACAAAAGGTGAAGAATGGTAGGAAAAACCCTCCTATTTATAACAAAATATTGGGTCATTCTAGATCTTGGTACATGGGTTAACCAAATCTAGATCCACTTTTTATGGAATATTTTATTATATTTGTTGGAGGGAAAAGGTACTTGACTTGGGTCAAATCCCTTAATTTGTCAAAAATAAATAAATAAATGATTTAGTTATCTTTTTAAGGAAACGGTTAGAAGATAATCAAATAAATAATGATTTATTTGATTATTTAAGGAAGTGGTTGGGAGATAACTAAATAAATAATGATTTATTTAATTATTTGTGGGTGATTTGGTCATATTTAACAAGGAATATCATCTAAATGAGGTTTAAATGATTATTCCTAGAAACAATAAGATAAATAAAGGTTTATCTAATTAATTTCTTTGATTTTGGGTTAAACATGACTGGGAATAATAATTAAATTATGGTTTAATTAATTATTCCATGAGGAAAATCAAACAAATATGGGTTTGTTTAATATTTCCTTTTGGGGTTTTCTGTTTTAACATAGTGAAAGCAGTTTTACTTAGGGTAAAACTGGTCTTACATGGTGTACTTGGGTCCATCTAATGATAATAGGTTAGATGACCAAAAAATGGTGTAACAGATTGCCCCCCAGCGTGCGAGTGTCGGGAGCAAATCGTATGACCGAAGTACGTTGTAAGAACACAATCACTAGACAACAAAAGGGGTGTCAGAGAGAGAAATGTGAGGTAGATAGTGTGCTGAAGGACTAGACCCTGAGGAGACGAGACTCGCAGGTGCAACAAGTCTTTTTTTATGAGAGGGTACCTGTGCTGAAGGCGGCGGGGGAGGCATACCTATGCCCGCCGAGACAAAGTACAAAAGAATAGTGTGTCCAGTAAACAAGGGACCGAACCATAAAGTACAGCTGGCATAATCATGAGCCAGATAAAAATACAATGAGGAATCCCACATACATGCTGTGCCTGGGAGGACCGCCAGGACTTGTACGATAATATCTGAGTACATGAGATACAAATACAACCCAAATGCCCCCTGTAAATGGGGAAGGGCTCACAAAATCTGACTGATACATGCAAGTCGAAGAGGCGCTGCAAGTGGCTATGGCCAACATCATCAAATATCTGGAGCTGCATCGAAGGCTGCAAAGAAGAGGTCATCCGGGCATGTGGGGGGCTACCTGCAGGGCCACCCCCTCATGAGGGTTGAAACATCTCACACACGCCCGGGAATCATCAAGAGCTACTGCTGGATCACTGGACCATCAAGTATACGAATCTTGATCATGCTGAAAAGAGCTGGAGAAACAATCAAGCCAAAGGGAAAGGAGGTATCCCTTTGCCTGATCCAAGGCACCGAACAAGAGTGGAAGCTGGAACCAAGGTACACCGCCCTCTAGACCTGGCTTCTGGAATGAAAGAGCTGATGTCGACAGAAGGAGGTCCGCCATAGTTGAGGCAATGAGAGACCCTCAACTAAGGCATGATAGAAAAGAGTAGAGCGACGGACAGACTGACACTAATGATGATAGTGAAGTGGAAAGGACTGAGTAGCTAATGGACGACTTCCCTTGCTAGAGCATAAAGGGAATGAATGACACGGCAGCAACTGACACAACATCATCAGGGGTGGGGGACAGTGGAACTGAAGGTCATAATGTGCGACACAAGAGAGAGACCAAGCAATGACGGATGGAGGGCTACAGTGGGGTACAAAGGGACTCGGTATAGACTCCATGGAGGGAATGATGACTCAACTTGGATGCTCTAAACAAGGGCGACTTGATGGTGCTGCCACACAGTAAAGGCCCCAATGGGGGACCGTGGAAACATGAGTATATGATGGGAACTCATGACGAAAATCAACATGAACAAGGACAAGTAAGGGGGCAATATGGTGCCCCAAGTACAAGTGTCGTAAGTGAGGAAATTCGATTTTGAGGAGGGGTGAAGTGACCCTTCATGGACAAAATGTGTCCTGGTGGAGTATCAGATCTCAAAAAACTAACAGATACCCATTTGAGGGCTCGGTGAGGGCTTTCCAACGGTGTAGACGGTTCGTCAAACGGGGCTACGGTGTGGTCACAGCAGTCGAAAGAAGAAACATGGGTTCTCTTTTAATAAGGCAGTTTTCCCTCCAAAATCACTCATTTTCTATTGTTGCTGTGGTGAATGTAGAGAGGAGAGAAAGCCATAAATCTTGTGGTGAACGTAGCGGAAAAACCGATTGTTGGAATCGCGATCCGTCAGTTGCAGGTAAGAGGTCTAACTTTTCTCTTGCATTTTGATGGATTACATTGTCAGTTTAGGGCCCAGAAATCCAGGAACAACCCCTCCTTCATCTCTACGGCCGGGCAGGTATCAGGGAAAAAAGTGCGACCTGGGAGATGAGGGGGTTTTGGTGCTATTTTATGGCTGGAAGTCAGGTTTTGGTGGTTGGTTATGGTTTTCCTGATCTGTACGCTGACAAAAATGATGTTTTTGTGCAGGTATGGCAGAGTTACGGGTCAACTGGAGAGAGAGAGATCTGGGGACACTACGGACAGAGATCCAGGTGGATCAGGGCGTCCGTCGTGTATTGGCCAGATGTGGGGTTCTCAAGTTCTTGGAGAACCCTTTGATGAGAGAAGGGGAACCGTTACTGGCCTGGATTATCAGTTATTGGGATCCAGATCAAGAGATATTTGTAGTGTAGGGGCATAGGATCGAGCTGACGGTCCAGGACGTGTACTTCCTGACTGGTCTCCCGCCACTGGGGATGGTGGGAAACACACAGCCAGTGTTGCCGCGGGGGCGGCATATCATGGAGTTCGTGGAATGCCATTGTCGACCGGGTCTCCAAGTCAAGGGGACTCGAATACCGATCGGGGATCTAGAGAGGCTAGAAACCCGTGCAGTGGCCGCAGCTGTGCTGCGAATCCTGGGCATCCAGGTGTTCCATCACATCACTGGGGGGCAGATGATGATAGTGGAAAGTGTGTTGGGAGGGACCTACTACGGGTGGGCCCAGATGTTGTTGGTGTCGCTAAAGTGACAGTTGTCACTATGCAGGCGACAGGTGAACCATGACTGCTCATATGGGACTTTGTTGTGCGCCTTCTTCTTTGAGAAGATCCCGACCTTGAGGCCTCGTGTATAGCTTCCAGATGGGGGCCCGAGAGACAACCTTTACTACACCATGGGGCACTTTCATGTATGTGAAAATTCCCTTTGGTCTAATGAATGTTGGAGAAACTTTTCAAAGAGCCATGGACATATCATTCTCAGAAGAATTGGGCTACTTCATCATTATATACCTTGATGATGTCACTGTGTTTTCAAAAACAGATGAAGAGCACTTAGAACATTTGAGAAAAGTTTTCGAGAAATGCAGGAAGTTTGGGATATCTTTAAGCCCTAAGAAGACGTTATTCGGTCTCCAAGAAGGTAAACTTCTTGGGCACATCATTTCAGAAGAGGGTATTAAGATAGATCCAAAGAGGATTGAGGCCATATTGCAAATCTCTCATCCTTAGAACATCAAGGAGTTGCAGTCTTTCATTGTGAAGATCAATTTTTTGAGAAGGTTCATTCCCAATTTGTCCAAGCTCCTTAGGAATATCACAAACATGTTGAAGAAGGAGCAAGGGGTAAAATGGACTGTGGAAGAAAAGGAATCCTTTGAGCTGGTGAAACAAGCGTTAAGAAAAACACCAGTTCTTATAAGTCCTGATTTTTCAAAGGATTTTTATATATTTTCATTTGCGTCAGAGCATACCATAGTTGCTATCCTTCTACAGAAAAATCCACAAGGACAAGAGCAGCCTATTGCATTCTTTAGCAAGGCATTGACGGATGCCCCTTTGAAGTAGAACATTATGGAAAAACAAGCTTTTGCTTTGGTTAAAGCTTTGAAAGGCTTCAAAGTGTACATCCTTCACTCACACATCATTGCCTTTGTCCCAAACTCAGTTGTTAAAGACATTCTAACACAGGACCCAGATGGTAAGAGAGGTAAGTGGATTGATGTTATCCTTGAATATGATTTAGAGATAAAACCCACTAAACTCATCAAAGGCCAAGGTCTAGCTAGATTAATGGCTGAATCCAATTTTGAAGTTCTTGATATTAATATGATTAATGCTTTAGATAATCAAGAGGAAGTCTCAACTCCCATTGTTGAAAACCATTTTATGAATTCCTCTTGGTATGTTGATATTGTTTATGTTTTTCTTAAATTGAATACACTTCCTGGTTTGAAAAAAACAAAGGCAAGATTCCTAAAATTTAAAGTTTTAAACTATTGCATTATAGATAAATGTCTTTATTGGAAAAATGCAAGTGGTCTATTGCTTAAATGTTTGCCTGATTTTGATGCAGAGAAGGTTAAGCATGAGTTCCATGAAGTATATTGTGGGGGTCATTTATACTAGAAGACAACAACCAACAAAATTTTGAGGGTTGGTTTCTATTGGCCTAGTCTTTTTCCTGATATACACAAAATGATCATTGCTTGTCATAAATGTCAACTTTTTGAAGGCAAAATAAAACTGCTACCCCTACCTCTACATCCAATCACTGTTGAAGCCCCATTTCAACAGTGGGAACTTGACTTCGTAGGAGAAATCCATCCCCCATCTTCCGCCCAGCATAGATGGATTCTCGCCGCCACAGACTATTTCACTAAGTGGATAGAAGCCATACCTTGTAGGCAGGCCAATGATTCAGTTATCATAACATTTATGGAGACTAACATTCTCTCTAGATTTGGATTTCTTACCAAGATTATCACTGATAATGCAGCAGCATTTGGATCAAACAAGATGGTTGATTTCTGTCACAGATATCAGATAACATTGGGGCATTCCATGACCTATTACCCTCAAGGTAATGGACTTGTAGAATCCTCAAACAAGATTTTAGTGAACATAATCAAGAAACTGTTGGAGGAAAATAAAAAGTCTTGGCACACAAAGCTATTTCATGCACTGTGGGCTGACAGATTGACTTTGAAGAAATCTATTGGTATGTCACCTTTCCAGCTTGTGTATGGCACTGATGCAATTTTTCCAAACAGCCTTGGTGTACCAGTAATGAAGTTGATTCAAGAGTTGCAAATTGAAGATAATGACATGATCAGAAGAATAAATAAGACCATCCATCTTCAGCAAACCATAGAGGAAGTTTATAACAAAGCATTGCAAAAACAGATCAACATTAAAATACTTTTTGACAGAAGAACAAAGGCTAGCAATTTCAAAATTGGGGAAATTTTTTTAAAGTGGGACTGAGGGAGGGAAGAAAAGGGCAAGCATGGAAAATTTGACAACTTATGGCTCGGCCCTTACTCTATTCATTCAGCTGCTGGTAACAATGTATTTTTCTTACAGGAGTTGGATGGAGCAAAATTGTTTGGGGGTCTTGTCAATGGCAGGATGCTTAAGCATTACTTCTCTTGATCCATGTTATGTTCCAAAAGCCTTTTTATCTTTTTTCCCATTATAAATATTTCACCCACCATTGCATTCAAAGTTATAAAAATAAAAAATACAAAAACAATGAAAAGAAAGAAAAGAGGGCAGATTGTGAAAATAAGAAAGGTATAGCCCCATACCAAAAAGAGAAAAAAATCTGATAGTGTGCAAGCTCAAATTCCACTCCTGAATAACACACTTCTAGTTAGTCAAACTGTCTAATCTTGACTAATTAGCTTTAAATTTTCTGCTGATACGATAGGGAATTCGATTTTCCAAACTGTTTAATCTTGGCTTATCAGTAGATAGTTTAAGATATAAATTAAAGGTTCAAACATGATCAAAATTTGAACCTAAGGTTTCAAAAGGATAATGACTCAGATCTGCTTCAAATTCTGAGTCAAAAGATGTAAAAATCTGGTTCCAATTAGCTCAAAATCTGAACCAGTTGATAAAGAAAAAACAGCTCAAACAAATTCAAACTAGAGCTGTAAAGAAAAGAGAAGGCCATGATGAGAAATTTTCAGATCTTAAGCCTCCCATTTTTTATTTAATTTTCTGCAAAATAATATCTATGTGTAGCTTTTTTTTATTCCATAGACCAGCATCAAGTTAGACTGTTCAATCCTGACTTGTATGCTTTTAAATTTCTGTTGTAGAAATTAGAGAATAAAAATCCGTTAGACTGTTTAATCCTAACAGATTAGTAGATTAGGTAGAGAATCATATGGGCTCAACTGTTTAATCTGAGTCCATGGAGAAATAAGGAGTAGAAATAGATTATTTTTCCTGCTTTCAAAAGAATAAAATGTTGTAAAAGAGTTTTCCAATCCAAGTGCACTCTAATGAAGAAAAAATGTTAGATCTGTAGGATTGGGTAGGTAGAAAGCTTGTTGATGAAAGAACCATTGTTTTTATGGCTACTAATATTTTTTCAAAAGAACATCATCCACAAAAAGAAAGGTCGCCAATGGATGAGGCACAGGTCAGCCTCCCAGAGAATGCAAGTTTGAAGTTCTTAATGCCTTCAAGTAGGCACCATCCCCAAGTGAAGCCATTATTAGCCACCTATAAAATTTTTTATAGAAAAAGGTGGCTAAGACTTTTTGAGCCTTCAAGGAACAAATTTTATTGCTAAAAAGTGTTGGCTCTTGAAGAGTCTTGAAGGCCTCATGCCTCTATCAATAATCTTCACTACTATGCCTATTCTACATTCAGAAATCCTACAGGTTTCCAAGACAGATTACTACTGCAAGCACCATTTTCCTTTTTTCCCTTCTTCCAAAACTAACCTCTTTTTCTCTCCTCTTCCCCCCATGAATTCCCTCATTTTCATGATGTTCCCCTCCCCCTTCATCGAAACCCTTTGATAAGGTTTAAATACTTCTTCTTTGCCTTATCAGAACCCCTCTAAACATTTGAAAACCATTAAAATCCATAAAAAGCCCACATTTTGGACATATATGGGTCTTAGCCCCTTCTTGCATAAACCCCCGGTTGTATGATCCTCCATGTAACCCGCGGCCCCGCAGTCGTGCGCCAAGCCGCATTATAGATTGATATGAACCTTTGGTTATGTTAATTTTTCGATTTTTATTATATTGTAAATTTTCCGCCGGTTCAGTTTTCAGTCGTTCTGCACCATTGATCTGATATGAAGATCAGACAGCACGGAGTCCATTGCCCTGATGGTCCCCACTCCTTTTTCCCCTCTGATCGCATCACATCCATCCGTTTAACCCACCGATCCTACGGTCCTTTTTCCTCTCCACCCAGTGGTCCCTACACCCGAGTACTATACAGAAACCAGTGGTTTCGATCACACCGCCTTTGAAAGGTAGGCGGTAATTTTTGTTTGACCAGTAATACCATTCACCGTGCGACACGCTTCCTGCGCACTATTTGAAAACCACCCCCCCATCGTGCATTAAAATTCGGCAGCAAACCCGACGCGATATCGATGCGTGCCATCCAATCTGAAGCTGCCCATCCGATGGCTATCGCTCACCGAAGATGCCCGACAGTTAACCGGGCTACGGTGCGGCATTCAATAGATCTCCACCGTTGATCTCATCTACAGATCGACGACCCATATTTCATCGCCCAGATTCATCGCCCGGTCAACGTGTTCCACTTTGACTTTCCTTTCTCTGCTCCCGACCGTCGATCTCTGCGCGATCGACGACTCTGATTTAAACAATTCTTCCACCTTCCCTTTGACTCCTCTAATCAAATCCTGACCATTGGATGATGCCATCCAATATCCACGCTCTCTCCACATGCCTTCTGAAGCAGCGAACCTATATATGAATGGATTTTATAATATTTTTTGTATTGTGCAGGGTTTCAAGTGATCTTTCCGCCACGACTGAAGAAATTTCAAAGGTAGAGGATGACGATTGTCCTACCATCAATTCACCAAATAAAATCATCTCAGGGTTTGAAATCCACATTTTATTGATGATTCACGAGGCATTGATGCCATTCAACCCCTGCGCAGCCCTGCACACTAGCAGAAAACCATGAATCAAGCACAGTCAAAGAGTATCAGTGCAAAAAACAAAAATGAACTAGGACAGAGGATGGAAGACATATTTTCGGGGATCATGGATAAGAATGTTTATCAAAAGCCTAATCCCCAATTTAAACACAGTTTGAAGAAAATATTAAGTGTTTTATCAACAAAAATCCTCCACCGCCACATCTGAGGCAAATTGATTCCTCCCAGCTACCGAAATCCCACCTGAGCCTCGAAGTATTCAATCAGAGGCTGAAGTTATTGATCAAATGAAGATATTCATTTCAGCGCTACCAGAGAGTAATTTCTGCCAAGGAACTTAATGACAAAACATCTGAAGAGTAACTTTGACATCACACAGAGCCTCAAAGGTCAAAAAAAGCTCCCACCAAGCTTAATATTTAATGAAAATAATTTAATATAGAGGATATGTATGTGAGTTTCTTCATCGAGCCCCCCAAGGGCCGAGGGACCATTAAATTTTTATTAATTGTCTTTAGAGATCTTTTAACAGATCTCACCTCCTCATTCTTCTATATATACTTCTGCAGAAGATGAGAGAGGGGTTGGTTGATCAGGTTGCTGAACATTGTAATGTAATTGAGCTTGAGACTTCTATCTGTAAATAGTGTTCACTGGCTCTTGGAGCTCTGCTGGTGATAGATAGGTTAGGCTGAGATGTGTAGATGGATGCTAAACTAAAGCATTGGACTTGAAACTGTAACTGGTTTGGAGCATCAATACAAGCTGATTTATGGGATCCTGGTCTATGTTGATGATGATGTTTTTCTCATTGTAACTTGTTATTTTGTTTTTGTTTTCACTGTGTTTCACCTTCTCTTATAGATAACAACACCTATAGAGTTAGGACCTACTGTATATCAGTAACCTTCTCTGACTGAAAACCTTTATCTGAATGTTTTCTTCTAAACCATGTTATTTAGGAATGATTTAATTAAGTTTAAGCATTGGAATGTTGGCGTTCCCTCGTCTTATTGTCTTAGTTGAATGTTATTCTTAAATTTTATTTTCAGTATATGTTAAGTGAAGATGAACTGAGGAAGGTATGGTGAGCCCTGGTCCCAGTTTTATCTCCACGACTGTCTGAATGGTTCCCTTGGAATGTGTTAAAAGCTGTCTATTTTAGAAGTACTTACTAGATCTTAGTCCATTCTGTGTTATCTTTGTGTTTATCTTGAAAGTAACCAAGTAAAGCAGAACTAGGAGAGGATTTGTGGTGAGCTCGACCCGCTAGTTTCTACTCCAACGGTTGCCTTCAAGTTTCCCGTTGTTTTAAAGTGTTTTCTATTGAAATTGTATCAAAGGATGGCTAGTTTGAAAGTAATTACCATATCCTAGTTTACTTTTATGTTTTTCATGAGTCTATGTCAAAGGCTGGCTAGTTTAGAAGTACTTACCAGATCCTAGGCTACTCTTTGTTCCTCATCTGTTTAAATTCCCTTCTGGTTGTATCATTTGACTCCATCAATCAATCTTCAGAGAGATCCTTAGACATAGATGACTTTCCCCATGGACCACTCTTGCCTCTTGCTTTTATAATTAAACCCTATTATGACTCCATAGCCCAATGGACTAAAGCCTGCAATTATCTATCTTTTTGGCCGAAGCTTACTCTTATTGCTCGCAACTTCTCTCCTTTGGAACTCTTTGCATTTAGAACTTTCCACCTAAAATAGTAATCATGCTCAACCATCCAAAATAAAAAAAAACCCTCGGCCTTCATAACTATCCTAATATCATTACCCCAAACTTCAAAGACAAATCCATCTTTGCACTTATTGGAGAGATCCCTATCCAGATTCAGGAGGGCTAGATCCTAGAATCCCAAAGTGGTTGAAACGATGTTGTTTATGTGATCGAACTTTGCCAATCTTGCCTATTATAGATTCCTAACATAAACGATCTCCATGATACATAATATATGATAGTTTGGGTTTTCATCTTCAGAATTTCCCATTAAACAACTATGTTATGTGCGATTGTTTTTATTTTATGCTTCACATGTGCTTGCAATTAATTTTCCGGAAAATATTAACAGTGGAGTGATTATGTATTTAACAAGAAGATAAATATTGTTAGATCAGGGGAATATGGATGTATGCATGATTAATGTATATAATTTCTACATGGTATCGAAGCATTGTTAATTCTTGAAGATTGCAATTGTGAAGAATTGTTGATTTTGTGCTGGTGGAAAATTCGAATTTGTTGTGGAAAATTCTTGGTGCAGAAGTTTAGTATACATTGAAATGTATTTCAATGGGTTGAGATTAGAGTATGCCCTTGATGGTAGCTCAAATTAAATAGCCTGGAAGGACAGGACGGAGGTGGTGCTATAGGATAATTGACTGAAGGTGTTCATCGATAGCAATTTTCCTAAGCCGGATTCTAGTGATGTTGCAGGACTTGACGCATGGGAAAAGAAGGTAGCAGAGACAAAAATAATTCTATTAGAAGGTGTTAAGGACCATTTGTGTTCATCCTTCATGGGAAATCCACTCCATTTGCAAATGTAGAAGGCTTTGACAGATTTGGTCCAAAGCAGAAGCGACCAGAGGAAGTTGGCGCTTAAAGACAAGCTCAGAAAAATAAAAATGGAGAAGGGCGACAGTATTCCAAAATATCTCATGAAGTTTGTCCACTACAAGGATGAATTGGGAAGTGTGTGGGTTGCTATAGATGATGAATACTTGGCGATCTTGTCTCTCCTTTGGATTCCAAAGAGTTGGCATAGCTACGAAGACTCCATCAATGGACGGGATAAACTGCCGGGATGGGAGAAACTTTGGTCGGATCTTGTGCAGGAGGAGATAAGGCAGAGTACCAGGGATGGTTCTTCATCAAATAATGAAGATGAAGAAAATTTTGCTTTGGCTGCCAAAGCAAGGAAAGGCAAGGGGAAGAATTTTCCTTCAAAATATGAAGCTAAAAGAAAGAAGCAGGATTTGTCGGAGGTGAAGTGTTTTCACTATCACGAACATGGGCATTTCGCCACTAACTTCCCACAGAAGAAGAATAATAAGAAGGCTGCTAGAGCTGCATTTGGAGAGGCCTTAGTCTCACAATTTGAACTTTATTTCTCTTTGATCGCATGCTTGGTTTCAAGTGCAATGGGATCAGTGTGGTATCTTGATAGTGGTGCATATTTTCATATGACGGGAGATAAGGAGTTGTTTAGTGATCTGGAGGAGAAGGACCTCCAAATGCATATAGAGATGGGTGAAGATGGTCGATATAGTGCGACCATCATTGGGAACATTACCTTTGAGAGGGATTTCGGTAATCCATTCTTGTTGAATGATGTTATGCATGTTCCAGGTCTGAAGAAGAATTTGGTCTCGGTTGCAATGTTGGAAGACAAAGGTTATGATGTTGTTTTTAGTGAGGGAAAATATTTCCTTTGACATAAAAAAATGGGTCAAACCAAGAAAATAGCTGGAGGTAGACTGTTGCACTACAATGATGGGAAAATAAGAAGAAGTAGTGAGCCAGGATGAGGGCGAATTATGGCACAAGAGATTGGGCCATATTCACCATGGCGCTTTGAATATTTTGCAGCGTATATCTAATAGACTTCCCAAGGGTACTCTTGCGTAGTCAGATCAATGCAAGGGATTTAATATGCATAAGTTTGTGAAGGCCACCTTTTATGAGAAGGAGAACTGTGCTTTGGTGATCCTAGAGAGAATTCACAGAGACGTGTGTGGACCTTTCTCAGTTGCTTCAACAGCGAAACATAGGTATTATGTTATATTTTTTTATGACTACTCTCGTAGATGCTGGATCTTCTTCATGCAAAAGAAGAGCGAAAAAATCTCAAAGTTCTATGAGTTTAAAGCATTGGTGGAGAAGGATTCGGGGAAGCAAGTGAAAGCTCTACAGAGTGATAATGGTGGTGAATATATCTTGAGAAAATTCAAATACTTCTATAGCAAAGAAGGAATTCCAAGAGAACTCATAGCGCCTCATAACCCACAGCACAATGGGGTCATGGAGAGGAAGAACACAACGATCATGGGTGCTACACAAGCTATGCTGCATGACCAGGGCCTACCGATGCAATTCTGGGTGGAAGCATGCAACACAACGGTTTATGTGCAAAACCGTTTTCCTCATAGAGTATTTGGAATGAGTACACCTAAAGAAGCTTTTACTGGTAAGAAGCCTGATATTTATCATTTGAAGATTTTTGGCTCATCTGTTTACAATCGTGTGACAAAGGATGCCAGGAAAAAGCTAGAGCTGACTGCAGAAGTTGGGATATTTGCGGGGTACATAGAAACACCCCATAATTATCGTGTGTATTTGCTAGATATTCGAATGACTGTGGTGTGACGGGATATAAAACTCAATGAGGTGAAAGCCATGAAGTTGTCGCTTGAGAGGGAGCTAAACTTGCACGCAGATGAGGAACTTCTTATTCCAAAATATGAGCCTCTAGATGTGGATCAGCCATAGGAGGAGAGTCATGGAGTGGAGGAGTCCACTCATGTAGAACCAAACATCAGATGAGGAAACGATCGTACCACAGAAGTTGAGAGACTGAAGGTTGATGCGGCACAGAATGTAGGAGTCCCTACATCATAGTGTAGATAAAGACAGTCACCTGATTGTTATATTGGATACATGGCTCTTATGAGCAAGTGTATCATGACAGAGCCATCTTCTTTTGAAGAAGCAGTGCAGTAGCCCACATGGGTAGATGCCATGGTGGAGGAGTATGACTCCATTGTCAGAAACAATGCTTGGGATATTGTTCCAAGGTCGATGGGTAAATCAGTGGTAGGATCAAGATGGATCTACAATGTAAAGCAAGCTGCTGATGGGAACATCAACAAGTATAAGGCAAGATTTGTTGCCCGAGGCTTCTCACAGATCGAAGAGATTGATTATGAAGAAACCTTTGCACCTGTCACACAATATTCTTCCATAAGGACTATCCTTGCTCTCTCAGCACAGATGGGTTGGCACATTCATCATATGGATGTGAAGACTACATTCCTTAATGGGATCATTGAGGAAGAGGTGTACATTGAGCAACCTGAAGGATTTTAGATCTACAGTAGCGAGTCACATGTGTGCAGGCTCAAAAGAGCATTGTATAGGCTGAAGCAAGCACCCCGTTCTTGGTACACATGGATTGAAAACTATTTCAACAGACTTGGCTTCACCAAGAGTATGGCGGAAGCAAACCTATACCAAATTGGGGTGGAGGGTAAGATTTTAATCATTATTCTTTATGTTGATGATTTAATACTAATGGGTGATCAACATTTGATACACTCATGCAAGGTAGATCTTGCAAAGGAGTTCGAGATGAAGGATTTGGACCTCCTTCATTATTTCCTTGGGTTGAAAATATGGCAACGGGAAGGTGAACTGTTTGTGTCTTAAGGCAAGTATGCCTGGGAGATACTGGAGAAGATTCACATGCAAGGCTGTAAGCCTATCCACACTCCTCTTCTAGGAAATTAGAGGAAAGAGGATGATACATCGGTAGAGGTAGTGGATGCCACTGTTTATCGAAAGTTGGTTGGTTTCCTCATGTATTTAGTTAAGACAAGTCCACACATATGCTATGCAGTGAACCAGCTTTCACACTTACGATGGTTAAGCCTACCAAGCTCTTTTGGAAGGCAGGAAAGCATGTCCTAAGGTATCTCAGGGGCACATATAAGTATGTATTATGTTACAGACACATAGATGAGGTGAAGTTGCATGGATTCACTAATGCAGATTAGGCAGGCAGCCCAACAAACAGAAAGAGCACATCAAGAGGGATTTTTAGTATTGGGTCTACGACAGTTTCTTGGTACAACAGGAAACAAAGATCCGTGGCACTCAGTTCAATGGAAGTAGAATACATGGTAGCAAGTCAAGCTGCATGTGAGGCTATATGTATGAGGAAGATCCTGACGGGTTTGTTCGGTTCACATTTAAATCATACAGTGATACATTGAGATAATCATAGTTGCATTAAAATCTCGATTAATCCTGTGTTTCATGATAGATCTAGACATATTGATATTTGGTATCATCATATAAGAGATTGTGTGCAGTAGAAGATCATGTTGCTCCAGTACATTCCTACAGAAGATTAGGATGCAGATATTCCGATGAAGGTGCTCACTAGGAGTAAATTCAAATACCATAGAGGCAGGATCGGGGTGAAGGATAATCCCTATATTGTTGAGATGGAGTGTTGAGATTCAACAAGATGATGAGCTTTGTGAAAATGAGTCGCCTTCACTAAGTGGGCCCGCAGGCTATTTTTGGCGCAAGTCTATTTTTAGACTATGTCTATTTTTAGACATGGTGATCATATTTTAGAAGTTATAGGATGCTATTTGTGGATGGTCGGTCAAGTTGGAAAAATATATGAAATTCTATTTTTAGAATATTGGGCGAAGTCTATTTATAGATTGTCAACCTAAAAATAGATGCATGTCGATTATTATTAGCTCTTAATAATAATCCTACAATCAACAACAACTTATTCTCTTGGAGCACTTAATTTCAATGAACATATTTGGAAAATCAGTGGGCTAAAGGAATTACGCAATTTCTATGGTTTACTGGTGGTTCATGCATGGAGGACTCAGTTAGAACTAAAGCGGAAAAATTATGACAGAGTTGGAACAATATTTCATGGAGTTGTATTCAGTTTAACTCAGTTATTGGAGTTAAACTCAGTTGAGCTAGTTGTATCTAGTCTAACTAAATGATACACTAGTGAGAGTGGAGTGAATTAATTAGTTAATTAATTCACAAATAATAATTCAAAAACTATTATCGATGAAATAGGTAACTGCACTGGTACCTTCTTTTTGATGTAGCAAGAAAAACACTCGATTTTGAAAAGTGGTGATGCAGAATTAATTTTTTTTTTTAAGCATGTTTCTGACACTTTAATTTTTTTAATTTTTTTAATTTTTTTTTTTCTGTGTGTATTTTATGTTGATTTTGAATAGTGGTGGCGTATCATCACCAACATTTTTTTAGAGGATTGATTTTGACACTATACATTTTCTGATGTCTTCTTCTTCTATGAGATGTTTATTTTTAAGTGCCTTTATGTACTTATGTTTTAAAAAGAAAAGAATATTTTTTTTTTAAATAAAAATTTGTAATGATATCTTCACTTTTTCACATAGATAAAAAAATGGAAAAAGGATCAATATTATAAAGTTTATATTTTCTACAAGTTTATGTATTGCTAATTATTTTTTCAATGCACATCAAATAATTGTTGCTAAAAAACCAATATTTTGAACGATATGACAAAAAAATACAAATTTTCAATACAAATAGAATGCAAAAAAATACACTTTTAGAGACTTTTTGTTAAAAAACATGTTAAATAAACTAATTTTTGGGAAAATCTTAACAAAAAAAACTTAAGAAAATAGCATTTTATTGTATTTTATGTCAAAAAATAATAGTATTCACATGTCTTTTACAAAAAACAAGGATTCTTCTCATAAAATATCAAAATCTAAACATTACAAGTAAAACTGATTAATAGATCTCAAAAATGAGCTTTTTTTGCTAGCATAACTTAAATATCCTCAACAATATCAGCTAATACATGTTCAACATCATCTAGAACATCATTGATGGCTTCTTTCGCAACATTTTCTCATTCATTTTGGTCATTGTCATATTCTAATGGATCTTTCATGTCTACAAATCTTCCAAAGTGTCCTTTTCCAATCATTCCATATAATGGTGGTGGAAGTTCCTTTGATTTTTTTGCCACGTGATTCATTAAAATCCCCTTTCCTCAAGCCAACTCCTTGCTTCACATCTGGAAGGAATTCAAGAATGTTAATTCTTTGTTGAATAAATTTGCATTGCACTGGGTCTTTCTTAATGGCAGTGCAATTTCTTCCTTTTCATAGGCAACATGCTAGTGTTGTACCTAATAATCAAGTAGAAAAGAAATAATTAAGAAAATTAGTATAAAGACATAAAAAGTAAAAAAATAAAATATTTAAATTTAAATTTGTATAATAAAACTTACATGAACCTGAAAATAGATCCAAAACCCAATCTCCTTCATTTGACGGCATCGTCCAACCTGCCTCCCGCCCCTGGCTAGGCAGAGGGAAATTCCAAGAATCACCCTCCACCTAGCCAGGGGCTAGAGGCAGGCTGGGTAACCCTCGATGGCACCACCTAGCTGGTCTCTAACCAGTCGAGGGCGATTCTCAGAATCGGCCTCTGCCTAGCCGGGGGTGATTCTTCGAATCACCCTTCGCCCAGTTGGGAGCGATTCTTGGAATCACCCTCCGCTCATCTAGGGGTGATTCTCGGAATCACCCTCCATCCAATTGGGGGCCGGAGGCAGGCCGGGAAGCACTATCGAGCATTGCCCAACCTACCTCCAGCCCCCGGTTGGGTGGAGGTAGGTTGGGGGGCCATCGATGGTGCCACCTGGCTGGCCTCTGGCCCCCGTCTAGATCGAGGGAGATTCTCGGAATCACCCTCCGCCTGGACGGGGGCCAAAGGCTGGCCGGGCAGCACCTTTGAGGGCTGCCAACCCTACCTATGGCCCCCAGCTTGGCCAAGGGAAATTTTTAGAATCACCTTCCACCCAGCTGTCGGTCGGAGGCAGGCAGGGAAACCCTCGACGGTGCCACTCGGCCTGCCTCTAGCCCCTGGCTGGGTAGAAGGAAATTTTGAGAATCACCCATGGCTGAGCGGAGGGTGAATCTAAGAATCGCTGCCAGTTGGGAGGAGGGAGATTCTGAGAATCACCCCTGCCAGCTGGGCGGATGGCGATTCTGAGAATCACCCCTGGCTGGGCTGAGGGCGATTCTGAGAATCACTCGTGGTTTGGAGGAGGGCGATTACGAGAATCACCCATGCTGGCTGGGTGGAGGGAAATTTCAAGAATCACCCCCGACTGGGTGGAGGGTGATTCTTGGAATCGCCCTATGCCTAGCTGGGGGTGATTCTTGGAATCGCCCTCCACCCAGCTAGGAGTGATTCTTGGAATCACCCTCCACCCAGCCGTGGGTGATTCTCAGAATCGCCCTCTGCCCAACTGTTACGTCCCTATATTACTAGTTGTTGGGTTGTGAAAGAGGTATGAAATTACTATGTATTTTCTCATTCTTTTACCATAGACATACTCCTTTTTGCCTTGTAAAGGTAATTTATCGTAAGAATTACAATAGAATTGGAAAGGTTTATGTTTAGTACAAAAATATGACTAAAGGTTACTTTTTGATTGACAAAACAGGAATTCGACGAGGTGAACAACTGTACCAAAGGTGGGGTTGAAAGTAATGTAATTGCTGCTCCATCAGCGTTGAACCATATCTAGCCAAAGGCAAGGAGATTTGAATGAATTTCCAAGAAAAGGCAGGGGACAGCTCGGCCTCGGTCAGAGTAAACAGGATGATAACTAGACAAAGAGGAATGAATCCCTCAGGATCCTTCGATCCTCAGGGACACTATTCAAACTCATCTTATTCTTTGAATTGTCTGTCGAGATGAGATATGAAAAGCAATGTCTTTTAGTGACTAAGGGGGAAGTCAGTGAGTTAGTCAAAAGGATTTACATTCAAACATTTCCTTTGTAATGTTTTATTGAATCTTGGCTTTGAGAGAACCTCCTCTGTAATTATTTTTATTGGTTTAATATAAGACATGCGTTTCATTCATCTTGTAACGTTCTGAATTAGCCCAGCAGTATTTCACTGGTGCTAAGGGCCCGGCTCTGGTGGAATCACTTCGCTGTTTGTATTTTTAATCCTTGCTTACTGTTGTGTGAAGTGTGTTAATGTTTATTTCAGTTACAGAATTGGGTTATCGTTGTTAGATCAAATACAGAGTCATTTCCATTTCATCTTTCACAAGAAGCACATTCGTTGTTCTGTTATCTTGTTATCATTATAAAGCTTTACTGTTTTGTATATGATTTGAGTTGTTTTTCCATTAGTTTATGATTTGTTATAATTGATTGTTGCGTGGTAAGTGGTTGTCGACAGGATTGAATCATGGAAATCTAGTTGCTTGATTATGTTAGAATTGTAATTGTTGTTCATTTCATATTGTTGTTCCATTTCTATTCATTGTTGATTCATAGCTTTCGATTAGCAAATAGATGAATTATAGTTACATGCTACTGTTCCTTTCTAGATTTTGTTCCTTTTAGTTATTTTCTTAGCGCAAAGATTGAGTTTTCTTTTATTTCAATTTCTTTAAAGATCGCCAACTATAGAGGACACTGCTTATTGCTTCCAAGTCCCCAGATTGGTTATCTTTCATCGATTTCTAAGGGAAGGAGTTATTGCTATTGTATCCCTGATCGATGTTTTGCAAGATTGATGTAGTTTGATTTTCAGAGCATTTCCATTCATGTCACTGTAATTATATTTCTTTACAAGCACTTGTTACTTTTTCATTTAACATTCTGTACTACATGTTCATAGCATTGCTCTTACATAATTGCAGCCTTAGAAAGAATACACTCTTGAAATAAAAAATCGCTCCTGGATTGATGATTAATGTAGGCTAATTAGGTGTTCAAAATATAACTTTTTACGACCCAACATTTTGGCGCCGTTGCCAGGGAGAGTGTATGCCATTTCAAAAGAGTGATGCACAGTTGATTTTCTTCTACTTGCGAAAAATTGGGTATTAAAGACGGAAGGTAAGAACCTGCACACTGGGCAAGAAACACACTTTCTCGCAGCCCGCTTCACAGCAGAAGCAGGTAAGATTTTTTCTTTAGGTAGGAATGAAGGTTTTCTTTCTTGAATGAATAGACCAACTAAACGAAACAAAATTCCTCCTAAAACTGAAAAACCTAAGGGACCGGTGACCCTTGGGTGCACAACCTTTATTAATGAAATCCTTAAGAGAACTGAATCTCAGCCATTAGTAGGATTTAGAAGAACTATTTCTAGATAGCCTACTAGTTCCTTTCAGGTTACAGAATCACCATCTGAAGCCTTTGCTGAGATACATAGTCAAACAGAGGGAATTGACCAAGATTCCCAAGAAATTGAGAATCCTTGAATAATTTCTCCTCAAGAAGGGAATTATAGCAACCTCCAAGAAGGAGAAGGGGAAACGGGAGAAACCAAAGGCTCAAAATCTCCTATCAAATTTTCCCAAAAAATAAGCAGCCCAGATAAGGGAAGTGTTGTTCAACTTATTCAGGACCAAGGTCCTCAATCACCTCAAACAATAGGTCAACAGGGAATAATTATTATTCCAGACAAAGGGAGTGCTGTCAAAGCCATTCCTGCCCCTGCTCGTCAACCTAGAAATTCCTTGGAAATCCCAGAGGGATATTGGCATATCTTCGATCAAATGGCTTAGAACCAAAATCAGAACCAACAACCACCCCAGCAGACCTCTACGCTGCAATATCCCATAGTAGATACTGCAGTCAACGCACCTATGAAAGCTATCCCCCTTCAACATATTCCCACATTTCATGGCTTAACATTAGAGGACCCAGATGCATTTTTTTTTGAATTTGATGTGCTGTGCAGAGGATATGATTACACCACTGATGCCCAAAAACTAAAACTATTTCCTTCTACATTAAAAGGGCCAGCCTTGCGATGGTTTATGGGATTAAGTGGGGGTGTAATAACTGATTGGGATCATATGAAGGCTGCATTTTTAAAGAAGTATCAAGATTATTGCAGGTCTCGGGAACTAAAAGATGAAATATTCCAAATGACAACAAAACCAAATGAAACCTTGGAAGAGTATGTGGAACGGTTTCAATACAATCTTCAGAGATCCCCTTATGCATCTTTACCCTTACCTGATAATGTTTTGAAAACCACATTAATTAGGGGAATGAAAGATCAATGGGTTGAAACATTGAATATTATGGGAAAAGGTGATATATATCAGAAAATTTATCCTAACATCATTGATTTGTGTATTAGGAGTTCGAGGGGAAATACAAGGTTAAAATCAGCAAAACGTGATATAATTACAAGGGAAAGTAAGACCTCTAATGAAGGTGTGACTCGTGCAGAAATTGGAAACTTGCTAGAAGACATTAAGACAGACATACTAGGGACTTTAACAATGCAGTTCGATATTATGCAAGCAAAACAGAAACAAGCAGAAGCAGAGCAAAATTTGGCAATATTTTTTCCCAGGTGTAGGAAGAAACATAACCACAAAGAATGCCCGTTGGATGTGATTAAAGTCTGCACCATTTGTACGAAAGATCACCCTATAGAGCGATGCCCTTCGCTTCCTAACCTGAAATTAGTTTATAAGGAGGCAGAAGAAGAATCAGAAGTGGTAAATTTGCTTAATCAACACCGACAATGGTAGCCACGACAATCAGGTATGCCAAATGATCCATTTTCTTTTCAGCCGCCTCAATATAATACTCAACAATATAGTGGGATGTGGTAGAATCAACCACCTTTCCCCAATTGGTCACAACAACCATTTCCTCCCACATCTTGGCCAAATCAAACAAACCAAAATAATTGGCCTAGCTTTCCTTTCTAACCACCATTTTGGAAAAATAACTATCCTACATAATGGTCCCCCTCTACTTCCTAGAGTCAGGCCTAGCAGTCAAACTGGAAAAAACCTACAAATCAGCCAGCTGGATCAGTTCCTCTCTCTAAACCTACACTGCCAGCTCCTTATACAAACCCCCAGACCAACTTAAGACCACAACTCCTAGCCCAACCCAACCCAAACCCAAACAATAGGCTAGTTCAGTCTATCCAAATAATGGAACCCCCAGAAGTAGAAACTGAACTGAGGGAGTGCAATGATATTCAATTAAGGTTTGGGCACATAGTAGAAATAGAGAGAAACAATGATGTCCATATTTAAGATCTGTTACCTATAGAACAAACAGTACAAAATGAGAAGGAATTTCAACAACAAAATCGACAACAAAGTCAACAACAAGTAACAACTTCCTCTCCACCATTCCTAGAAAGATTAATCATACCACGTCCATTGGAAAAATCTAATTTTGATCTTCTGGGAGAATTAAAATTTTTTTTTATAAAAATCCCTCTCCTCCAAGCTATTCAAGACATTCCTATATATGCAAAAACCATTCAGGAATTATGCATAAAGAATCCAAAGAGGAGAACAACCACCAATCCTACTGTCCAAATAGTCGTTACCTTATCTGACTTATTATCAGGAATGAAAAAACCTGTGAAATATGAAGACCCAGGAAATCCTATAGTGACAGTGAAAATCAATGGGCAATCATTTCCAAATGCCTTAGTTGATTTGAGAGCAGCAATCAATATTCTAACAACTACTACCTGTCAAAAACTTGGTATTACATCACTAAATCCAACAACAACCTTGTTGGAATTGGCTGACAGATCGGTAGTCAAACCAGAAGGTACACTACAGGATGTAATGGTATCCGTAGATTCCTGGGAATACCCTGCTAACTTCCTTGTTATGAATCCAAAGAACTGGCTAGATGGACACCCGTTAATCTTAGGTAGACCTTAGTTGGCAACTGCAGCTGCTTATATTGGATTCCGACAAGGCAACATGACAATAACAAGGGGAAACTATGTCAATAATTTAGCCCTATATCCCCCAGCCCAGCGAACCTATCAATAATCAAAAACAAGAAAACCACCTGCATCATACCTTATGGAAAATATGAGATCACCTCTAACTATAGAAAATGCTCTTCATTTTAAAGATCAAATAGAGGATGACATCATTAATAGTTTTATTAATAAACCACAAATCAGATCTCAATGTCACATGATCAAGGCAACATTCGATAATAAAGAAGAAGAAGATCCTTTCAAAGATATTCCTGATCAAGCAATACCTACTACTTCTATGTACAATAGAAAGATTGTAGAAATTGAGCCGGGAAAAACTCTAAACATTAATAAAAATCTCACTACTGAACAAGAAGAGAAATTGCTCCAATTATTTCGAAAATACAAAGCAGCCTTTGCATGGGATTACCCTGATATGAAATGAATTGATCCTCAATTGTGTACTCACCACATTTATATTGAAAAAGATGCAAGACCCATTCGCCAACCTCAAAGAAGACTAAATCCTCACGTTAAAGATATTGTGAAAACTAAATTACAAAAACTATTGGATGTTAATTTCATTTACCGAATATCTGATAGCAAGTGGGTCTCTCCATTAGTGGTGGTACCAAAAAAGAACGGAAAGTGGAGGATATGTGTAGATTACCGTGAAATCAACAAGGCAACACAAAAGGACCACTTTCCCCTTCCTTTCATTAACCAAGTGTTAGACACATTGGCAAGAAAGAAATTATTTTCTTTCCTCGATGGCTTCAGTGGGTACAATCAAATCCAGATTGCCCCTGAAGACCAGGACAAAACCACTTTTACCTATCCATGGGGGACATTTTCCTATCAAGTCCTACCTTTTGTCCTATGCAATGCCCCTACTACATTTCAAAGGGCTATTCTTAGCATCTTTGCAGACTTAATAAATGATGGCCTCGAAGTATATATGGATGATTTCACACCTTATGGGGATGATTTTGAGCCCGCATTGGAAAACCTAGAAAAGGTATTGCAAAGATGTATTGACACTAGGCTTTGTTTAAGCCACGAAAATTGTCTTATGATGATGATTGAAGGAGTTATCTTAGGGCATTATATTTCAGCAGTTGGAATTCAGGTGGACGCAGCTAAAATTCAAATAATATTGTTAATTCCCACACCCACTACACAAATAGAGGTACGTAGCTTTCTTGGATTTTCTGGTTACTATAGAAGATTTATATAACATTATTCTCGAATATTTGCACCTTTATATGCAATAACTGGAAATGCTGATTTCATCTAGACAGATAAATGTGACAATGCCTTTAATGATCTGAAAAATATTTTTTCAACAACCCCAGTGAGGAGGGGCCCAAATTGGAATTTTCCATTCCAAATTTCATCCGATGCCTCAGACATAGCAATTGGAGCAGTACTTGGGTAGGAGGAAGAAAAGCAGCCATATGCAATTTATTATATTAGCAAAAATCTATCCCCTACTGAATTAAATTATACTGTGACTAAGAAAGAATTTTTAGCTGTAGTTCATGCTATAGACAAGTTTAGACATTATATAACTGGGTATCCTATAGTACTATATAATGATCACTCTGCCATTAAATTTTTAGCAAATAAACCTGTTACAAATGGAAGAGTGACAAGATGGTTGATTTTACTGCAGGAATTCGATATCACAATCAAAGATTGACCTGGGAAAGAGAACCCTGTAGTTGACTTTCTGTCAAGAATGCCAAAGCCAACAGATATAGAAGCAGTTGAAGACCACTTTCCAGATGAACATCTCTTCGCTGTCACTATTAGAACATCATGGTATGTTGATATAGCAACCTATTTGGCAATAGGTAAATTACCTAAACATCTATCCCTTAATGAAAAAAAGCAAATAATACACCGTAGTACCAGCTTCTCCTCGATTGGGGGCTACCTATTTCATACAGGTGCAGATATGCAAATAAGGAGATGCGTTAGGGAGGATGAGGTATTTTACATCTTGAAAGCATGCCATGATGGACAGTGTGGCGGACAATTTGCAGATTGTAGAACTGCCTATAAAGTTTTACGAACAGGGTATTATTGGCCTACTATCTTTAAAGATGCCAAAAAATCCATGCAGGCCTGTGATAGCTGCCAAAGGGCAGGTCGCCCTGGGCAGTCTGATGAAATGCCTTTGAACCCTCAACTAGTGATTGAACCATTCGAACGTTGGGCCCTTGACTTTGTTGGTCCTATTAACCCCCCATCAAACCAAAAAACATACATCGTAGTTGCAACTGAGTATGTCACCAAATGGATTGAAGCAAAGGCTCTTTCAAAAGCTACAGAGGACTCTGTAATATAGTTTCTTTTCCAAATATTTGTGTGCTATGGCCTCCCAAGGGACATAATCACAGATGGAGGACCACAATTTGTAGGTAATAAATTAGCTGAAACACTACAAAATTACCACATTCAGCATAATATTACAACTCCATACCACCCATAGGCCAATGGCCAAGTATAGAGCACGAACAAAGTAATCGAATCTATATTAACAAAAACCGTTGCCTCACACAGGCGAGATTGGGCCTACAGATTTCCAGAAGCATTGTAGGCATATCGAACAACGTGGAGACCTACTACAGGATATTCACCATACCAATTGGTATTTGGAAAAGAACCCATCTTTCCTATAGAATTTGAAATTCAAACATTAATAACAACTCAAAAGCTGGGTCTAAATCTGAATGAAGCCCAGGCTAAAAGACTGCAGCAAATTAACGAGTTAGATGAAATTAGGCTCTCTGCTCTTCAGCACACAACATTAATTCAGCAACAAAGAGTCAAATCGCATGACGCCCATATCAAAGAAAATATCTTCCACGAAGGAGACTGGGCACTCCTATATGATTCTAGGTTTCAGGATTTCCCAGGGAAACTCAAGAAACGCTGGCTTGGACCCTATGAAATACAAAAAGTGCATGATAATGGCACTATTACATTAGTTACCATTGACGGATCTGGACATTCCTTTAAGGTAAACGGTCATCGAGTACGATTGTATCATAAACCTCTTACTCGGGAATCCTTTTACCAACAGTTACGAGAAGATTCTACCATGGAAATTCTCCCTGAAGGGGAGAACTCCTCCTCGGCACTAGTTTGTTAAATTATTCCTTTTTTTTAATTTTGTACATAAAGAATTTTTCATTTTCTTGATTTTTGTGTTACAAAATTCGTTTTTCTTTTTAATTTTTGTTTATATCCTTTCTTTATTTATTCATCGTTTGTTTCATGAAATTCGATTTCTTTAAGAAAAAACAGAAAAAAGAAAAAATTATGTTTATTTCGTTTGTTTTGTTGTTCCTTTCCAAAGGAACAACACTACTGCTGTTCCTTTTGAAAGGAACAGCAGTTCCGCAGAATGTTCTTGCTATTCCTTTCTAAAGGAACAACACTTCCACAGAGTATTTTTTGTTCCTTTCGAAAGGAAGAATAGTTCCGCAAATTGTTTTTGTTGTTCTTTTTAAAGGATCAACACCTTTTTGAGTGGATTGTTTTTTGTTTTAAGATAGAATTTTGAATTTTTTGATCACTTTTCTAAAGGAAAATATATCATTTATATACAATCATACAAATTAAATCTTACTCTAATCAGCAAATCAAAAGAATTCGTCATTTTTTTTAAGGAAATAGTCTAGTAATGATAAGGAAAAAGGGGCATGATCAATAACATAATTTTGCTACTTTATTACCATTGAATTAATCTGATCTATTATCTTTATCATGACTGGTTCTTTCCCATATGCTATAACTTTCTTTTATTTTTATTTCTGGAATAGGAATAAGGGCATTTTTTTTTTTTCTATTGAGATGTTCAGACTTCTTCCACCATCCCTACTCTTAAGGAGTGTTGAGCCATCCTTTATAAATAACAGAGGAAAAATCTTGTATGAAAAAGAAAAATATTTACATATTTTATTAATAATCTTATGATTTTGCAGGTGGAGGATAGGGGGTCTTATCAAGAGCCAGCCTACCGTGATCATAAGGAAGGCAGTGAAGTGGCATTCCCATTATGGCCACCAAACTAGGGATATGGTCCAATAGACAATTGAAAAAATCAAGATGTCTTTGGAACAGGAGGTCTCATCACGAGCCGGCCTGCCCACCTTTCACTTCTTCCCGGTGAATGGCATTGTGGTTTATCTGGTCACCAAGCCAGCACAATGGCCTCCGTTATGATATTCAACAAAAAGCACTTCCTCGGCATAAATAAAGGACAATGGTTCCATGGGTAAGAAAGCAACTCTGTCAAGGTTATGAACACCTGTGTTAAATAGAGCTCTGTTGATGGTATTGGAGTCACACTTATACACATCAATAGTTATATTTAACCCTTTTCCTATATCTCTATTTAGATGTCAAATGAAAATATGAATCCTTTACCTTTACTTCCGAACCTATTATACATGAAAATCATTACAATCGATCATATTAGTCTCAAATGGTAAATAATGAAATTGTACTTATGTTTATCTTATGTTGTCCCTTCTCCTCATATTTGAATCATTACAAAACAATTTCCTATCCATTACCGATTCATCACACGCGTTGATTTCAATAATTTCTATAATTTGAAGTGAAGGTATCATAATTACGCTTGCTTTTTACTACTGTACCGCTGTTGTGCCCCACTTGCCTCTCTAAATTGACGGTTGGGGACAACCTATCATTCATTCGTGGGGCACAGATGTCTGCATGCAGATCAAACCCCAATATTTCTTTACCTGTATTTGAACCAAATCCCTGCATTTTAGGAAATAACAAAATTTCAACGACATTATTCCAATTCACCGTCCTGTGATGTTCCATTGCAATAGCTGTGTGTTGAGAAAAACTAACAGAGCGCAGAGACGATGGAAGGACGGCCAATTCGCAGTGAACCATAGGTGTTGATCGTTTCTGATGCTGCACGAGCAATTTTAGAAAGACTGGGGTGCATTACATATTTCATGAGGATGCAAAATCCTCATGAAGCAGTGGCCACCAAATTTTTATTGAACTCGCAGGAAGCATCCTCCATGGTCAGAGGAAGACATATAGCTGTATCCGGCGAAATAATTGCAAAGGTGTCTGGCATCCCAACGCAAGGGACTATTTGGACTTAGAAAAATATTAGGATTCGAGAAGCCATGAATATTTTTCAAGATGACGGACAGACGTTAGTTATCAAAGGTAAAGGAGTTCAACCAGCATCATTAGGAGATCCATGGACAGAGTTGGCCAAGATTGTGCAGGCTTATATAACGTGCAACGGAAGAAAATATGTGGTAAGACCTCACCACCTTAAGCTATTGGCTGTATTAAAACAGAAATGCACCATTGATTTTCCTACATTTTTAAATTCTTTGTTGCATGATACTGCTCATGGTATAAGAAAAGCTCAACATGCAGATATGGTGGTCAGCCACCATTTTCTAATTTGATTGACAGTGATTCGTAGCCTTGCCCAGCAACAGACCAGCTGGGAAGAGTTGATATTCTCCATTGATGGAGGGTTAGCTTTACCCGCTCCAAAACGGAAGAGGATGACCGTCTCAATAGCTCAGCCATATACTCATAAACAATCCCGCCGATCAAAATGAATTAGGAGGATGGTGGAAGGACTTCCGGGCAGTAGCAGCTAGCCCCTGGAATTGCACAGCTCAGAGTATGAAAAACCTCCACAATTGGAGGGAGTAAGCCTCCACACTAATCAAGAACAGGAATTGGAAGGAGAAATTCACTACTTGGACGAAGAAGAAATAAGTCACCACACCGGTAGTGAAAAAAAATCCAGTTCAGAGGAAGGAAATAATGAGGAAGAAGAAATCAAAGGAAACACTGAGGAAGAAGAAATTGAAGGAGAAATTTGATATTCGGATGAGGAGGAAGGAAGTTATCATACTTGTGAGGAGGATGAAGATAATCATAGCAGCGATAAGGAAGGAACAGAGCCTCCCAAAAATGTTATCGTAAGCCCTTTACAGGAAGACCAATTGGCCCAGATTTTGGCCAATATGAGTGATTATGCACAGCCTCATAGCCCTTTTGACCTTAATATTGATATTAATCAACTACCAGAGTGCTCTGCTAATGATAAATAAATAGCTGGAGAAATGATGAATGAAACAGCAAACCCTAGCGAAGCTAGGGTTGCTTCTCCTGAGAGGCGTGAACAGGAGAAATAGAACACCGAAGAAATACCTCAACTTGGGAGCCCCCAGGAGATTGCAGAGTCAATTGAGAATATGATCCCCGAATAATTTAGCCAAGGGCATATGAATGTGGAAGAAGAACCCCAAGAAGAAGATCAAGAAGAGAATTTAACTGAAGGCACGACTGATATAGACCAAAACTCTGTTGAGCAAATAGGTTTAGATAAAGGAGCAGTTGTTCCATTAAGAGAGAAGAGGAAAACAAATGAGATTGATAAGCTTCGCATGGAATGAATAAAGCTTCATAAACTAGTAGAACAGCTCAGGAAAACCATTAGGGTTCTGAGAATGAAACAGATGCCTAAGCGAGCCCCTAAGAGAAGAAGCATTGCTGTTGAGCCTCAAAATTGTGCTTTCCTTCACCTCATTTTACCTCATTTTCCCTTGTCCATTTCTATCTTAAACCCAATTGATCAATAAATATAGTTAAAATTACTTCTAGAATGGTTTACATGACTGACTTGTTGAATTTTGTGATTTTTTCCATTGTTAAGCATTTTGATCGGAACTAGCTGCAGAATGCAGACATTCCGTAGCTAACCGGCGATTCTGCAGCTACCTTCATGTTTGAGTATGTTCCAGGTGGCCTCTTGAGGAAAACCACATATGGGCATGATCCACGTCGTGTCTACATGGTTCGTTGCTCATCATGGAGGAGGAAATGGATTCTGGGTACGGTTATGCACGTGGGAACACATTTGTGAAGGAAGACTCCTACTAGGACTGTCTCAGTCCAGATGTCTTTTCTTCTTCAACGCAGCCACTTCAAAGAGTTCTAACATGATTTGGATAAGGAAAGACATTGTTCCTAAATTGTTGTAATTATTGTTACGTGCATTTGCTTTATAAACTCTTGGGAGACCGAGAGCTATGTTAGAGATTTTATATTAGATTTGCTGCTAGATTTTGTTTAAACTCTGTGTTACGTCCTTGAAGACACAGAGTGTTATGTTCAAACTATTGCATCGTTAATGGAGCAGACAAAGTTATTTTGAAGGCGTGATTTAATTTGGAGTTGAATGTCGTCAAGTGGTAGAGGGCCCCTGCCTCTTGCACGGATTTCTTTTGCGTAAATTAGATAAGTTTTCCTAGCTGTCTTTACGTTTTGCATTTGAATTGGTAGTTGTTTTGTTTTAGCTACTGTAGTCGTATTCATTCTAGCTCTTCCACAAGAAGACACTCTTCCAACAGACTAAGATGATGAATGTTGAATGACTATGGTATTGTAGGATAGGAGTTGAATTTATAGTTGTTTTAACTAGCTACTGTAGTCATATTCGTTCTAGCTCTTCCACAAGAAGACATTATTCCAACAGATTAAAATGATGAATGTTGAATGACTATGGTATTGTAGGATTAGGAGTTGAATTTGTATTTTTTTTAACTCGCTACTGTAGTTATATTCATTCCAGTTCTTCCACAAGAAGACATTCTCCCAACAGATTATAATGATGAATGATGAATAGCTATAGTACTGTAGGAATTAGTTGTAGTTTTTTCTATTCACTATCACAGTTACACTTGTTCTAATCACTCTTCCACAAGAAGAAATTCTTCCAAGACATCCTTAAGAAGTTCAAGACATGACCGTGATAATGGATGATTTAGTTGTGTGTTTTTACTAAGTATCATCTCTGATCTCACTCTTAAACGCTTGCCCAAGACATCATAATGACGAGTAGGGTATGGATGTGATAAATTAGTTTTTCATTTGCTTTGAGTTCATTTGCTTTCAATTGCATACAAGTACACAGTCAGAATTGTTCTACCTCTTCCAAAAGAAGGAACTCTTCCAAGATATCACTAATGATGAACAAACAGATTGTGTAACTTCATAGATTAATGCATGTTAGTATAGTTAGAACAATTCCGGAGTTTCATTTGCATTTAATTCATGTTCAGTTACTTTGTTTCAAGTTTGATGATGACTTATAGTTCAACATTGTTCTAGTTTAGTAGCATCTTAGGTTTATTCTTAGATTAACTCATTGCACTTGCATCTCATATTCACATTGTCATCCTTTTCACAATAGATTACTTTAGTTGTTAGGATTCACAAGAGAGCCTTCATTATTCACAAACATCTTTTTGTTCTGAAAACTACAAGTGATCCATAACCATAGGAACAGAAGATAACATCACTATAAGGTCTGAAATCTCTCTGCAATCTCCTCATCATTTTATAAACAGAGCTCTTTCTCAAAAGAACTACTTTGAACAAGAAACCAATAACTCTTTGAGTATAGGTTCTGTGACATTCAATTAAATTGCAGAATAGAACTAGGAATTAATCATAGAATAGAAAAGCTTAGGACAGAGTATTGCATCATTAGTGTTTGACTGTTTAGTTAGAGGATTTGCATATTTAGTGATCATTTCTCAAGTTTAGTTTGTGTCATTTGCCTAAAAAGTCATTATCAAACTTTTGTTTTTATTTAGTCATAGTTCAGATTTTGCTTCAGTGTTTCCAATTGCATTTGCCATTCCATACATTAGGCTCAACTGTGTTTTGACCACCAATTCCTTTCTATTAGTTTTTCTAGGCATCTTCATAAAACACTAAAAGACCAAAAACATCATAAATCATCACAAAAGACCAAAAACATCACAAAACACCACATACAACGCATTAGGAAACAAGCACCTAGGTACATATGGTACATTTCACTTCAGCAGTTTACAAATCCTGGTTGACAATTAAATGAGCTTAGTTTAGGAGACTAGATTGAGACCCAACATTTTGGCGCCGTTGCCGGGGAAGTGAAAACTAGGTAGCCTTTGTTTCTTAGCATCCAAAAACAATTTTATGCGTAGGGAGAGAGATTCAAGGGGAAGATTTATAAGCAGCAGAGGCAGAAGTTTGATATCTAGAACACCACTTGTTTCATCTAGATCCAGAACTAGTACACCTTCAACTCAAACCCATCTTCCATCCTTTACTGATCCTGGACTTCTAGAAGATCTAAGGTCACCTATTCCATTAGATAAACCTTCCACTTCATCCACTAAACCTGCCATAGAAGAGGATCCAAAAACTCTTGTTGAGGATACAAACCTTTCTACTTCCACAGGAGAGTCAACCATGGTAGAAGAAGGAGGAGGAGGAGTTGTTAATGGAGAACACACATTATTTGGAGGAGGTAGAGGTAGAGGTAGAGGAGAAGGAGGAAGAGGAGGTAGAGGTGCGGATGGAGGAAGAGGTAGAATAGGAAGCTCTTTTGGGTTCCCTATACTTGATGAAGAAACCAATACAACCATGAAAAACATTTCACCTTCTGTCCTTCCGAACTTCTATGGACTTAAAACTGAGGATCCTGAAACTTTCTTGTTCGAATTTGAAGTACTATGTAGGACTTATGACTACCTTCAAGATGCCCAAAAATTGAAATTATTTCCTTCAACTCTGAAAGGAGCAGCATTGAAGTGGTTTATGAGCTTAAGCAGTAGTTCCATTAGGACATGGGAAGACATGAAACAAGCATTTCTAGAGAGATACTTGGATTATTGTATGCCGGTTAATCATAAGGAAGAAGTGTTCAAGATGTTAAAAAAAGAAGATGAAAACTTAGAAGATTTGTTGGAAAGATTTAAATACAACATAAAAAGGGCACAAATGGAAAACCTAGATCAGGACACTTTAAAAGCTCTTTTGTTGAAAACCATTAGGGATGAATGGTTGGATATCCTTAACATGATGGGAAAAGGGGATATATCACAACTCACATTACCTGAAATATCTGAGTTATGTATCAACCTTTCCGGAGGGAAATCCAAAACTGTCAAAGGTCCAAGAGATCCTGCTCTTGCAAGAGCAAGTAAATCTGCTTCTGGGACAGTAAGTAGATCAGAAATAGGACACATGCTTGATGATTTTAAATCTGACATTTTAGGGAGTCTTAGTGAACAAATAGACACCCTCAAGATACAAAACAAGCAAAAGGCTGAATCTGATGCCTTGGCAATCTTTTGTCCCAAATGTAGGAAGAAACATGCCTTGAGAGAGTGTCATTTAGATGTAAAAGTTGTAGAAACCTGTGTTATTTGTTCTGAGAAACATGAGACCAAGAATTGTCCTTCTCTTCCTGGTCTCAAGGCTGTTTTTCAAGAAGAAACTCCTACAGACTCCACGGAATCTCTTAACTTTGTATCTAGAAGACCTTGGCAGGGATCTCAGACACAAGGATTCCATGATCAAATGTATAATCAACCTCCACCTTGGAATTCTTGGCAGCAACCTTGGCCCCAATTTCAAAATCAATCTCAAGCTTGGGCACAAGGATCACAAGGTCCCTATGAAAGATACTCTCCATATTATCAGTATCCACCATCCTATCCACCATATCCACAATTTTATCCTCAAAATCCTCAACAAAATTTTCCTCAAAATCTTCAACAAAATTTTCAACAAAATTCACAACAACATCATTTGAACCAACCTCATCAAAATCAACCACTTCCATTACCATTCCCTCAAAAATCCAATCAATTACTAGCTCAGCCCATACCAAACCCCAATAATAAGAATCCTCAGAATACATACATGATAGAAGGACAACAATTTCCAACTTATTTAATTACTCCTCTAGACCTTAGTGATGTTCAACTTAGGTCTGGAAGGATACTTGAGAAAAGGAAACCTTCTGTGATCATACAAGAACAAGATAATTCTGAGGAAGACTCCCTGTGGGTTAATAAAAGTCTTGAGGAAGGTACATCCTTTCAAGGCCAAAACATTGAAAAACTGAAACAAAAAGATCCAATAAATCCAACTCCAGTATTAGAGCAACCATCCACATCTACTTCTATATCTCCCTTTCCGGAAAGACTACAAATTGATAAAGGTGTAGAAAAACAAATAATTGTGCCTAATTATGATTTCTTGGATGAATTGAGAAATGTTTGCATTAAAATTCCATTATTGCAAGCCATCAAGGAAATCCCAATTTTAGCCAAAACAATAAAGGAGTTGAGTATGAAGACAACAAGAAAAAGAATAAGAGAAACCAAGAAAATTCAATTGGTAGGACAAATAACAGACATTATGATGGGTAAGATTACTATTCCAAAGTACCTTGACCCAGGAAATCCAGTTGTCAAAATCCACATCAATGGAATTGAAATTCAAAATACACTCATTGACTTAGGAGCAGCAATAAATATCATGAGTAGACAAATCATGGACAAACTGAAACTTCCTAATCTTCTCTTTACACCCACACTATTACAACTAGCAGATAGATCTGTGATCAGACCAGATGGGGTAATAGAAGACATTCCAGTGTCCCTAGACTCTTGCGAGTACCCTGTGGATTTCATGATCCTGACACCCAAGAATAATCTAGGAGGCCATCCTGTCATACTAGGAAGACCTTGGTTGGCTACAGCTGATGCTTTTATTAGTTGTAGGTCCGGTGATATGTATATTTCTGATGGAATTTCAACAAAGAAATTCACTTTATATCCTCCAGCTAGGACAATTACAGATCTAGATGACACTCAATGGATAGAGGATGAAGAATATTTACAACCACTCTTCACAATTTCAGAAATTAGTGAAGATAATCAAATTCTGAATACTCTAGAAAACTTTGAATCTTCTCCAGAACACAAACAAGAATCATTTCAAGAGAGATCCAATATTGAGTTCTTGTCATCTAGGCAGATGTCTCTTCATTCTATGGACAAATTTGGCAGCTCTACAAGTGAAATTTTTCCAGGCAAAACCTTGAACATAAACAAAAGCCTAGAAAAATCTCAACAAGAAGAGTTAGTCAAAGTATTACAGAGACATTCTTCTGCATATGCATGGGAATACACTGACATGAAAGGGATAAGTCCCAAGACTTGTACTCATCACATCTATATAGAGGCAAATTTCAAACCAATCAGACAGCCTCAAAGACGGATGAATCCAAATCTTAGGGAAATTGTCAAGGAAGAATTACAAAAATTGTTAAATGTTAATTTTATCTATCCTATTTCAGATAGTCAGTGGGTTTCTCCTTTAGTAATTGTACCTAAGAAAAATGGAAAATGGAGGGTGTGTGTTGACTACCGAGAACTGAATAAAGCTACTCTTAAAGACCATTTTCCCTTACCTTTCATAGATCAAGTATTAGATACATTAGCAGGTAAAAAGTACTTTTCATTCGTGGATGGGTTTAGTGGTTACAATAAAATCCAAGTAGCACTTGAAGACCAAGATAAAACCACATTTACTTGTCCTTGGGGTACCTATGCCTACCAAGTATTGCCATTTGGGTTGTGCAATGCACCTGCAACATTCCAAAGGGCAGTATTAGGAATTTTTTCTGATCTGATACATGACTGTGTAGAGGTGTACATGGATGATTTTATAGTTTATGGGGATACATTTGAAGAGGCTTTAGAAAACTTGGAAAAAGTCTTAAAAAGATGTCAAGAAGCAAACCTTTCACTTAGTCATGAAAAATGTTTTATGATGTTCACTGAAGGTATTGTTTTAGGGCACCACATTTCAGGGGATGGAATTAGAGTTGATGAGGCGAAAGTTGAAGTTATTTCTAACCTATCCATTCCAAGTTGTCAAAGATATGTTAGAAGTTTTCTAGGATTTACAGGGTATTATCATAGATTTATAGAAAACTTCACCAAAATAGCATCTCCTCTCTTCAAATTACTCACCAAAGATTGTGAATTTAAGTGGACTTCTGATTGCCAGTTAGCTTTTGAAACCCTGAAAACCAAAATTTCTGAAGCACCTATATTAATGGGACCTAACTGGAAGTTACCTTTTCATATCTCGACAGATGCTTCCGATACAGCTCTAGGAGCAGTATTGGGACAAAAAGATTTAATTCCCTATGCCATCTATTATATCAGTAAAAATTTGACTCCTGCAGAGTTAAACTATACTGTAACTGAAAAAGAGTTTTTAGCTGTTGTTCATGCCATAAATAAATTTAGACACTATATAATAGGCTATGAAACTTTTATTCACACTGATCATTCTGCCATTAGATACTTAATGAATAAATCAATTACTAATGGCAGAGGTATAAGATGGTTGTTATTATTGCAAGAATTCAACATTACTATTCTAGATAGGCCTGGAAAACAAAACACTGTGGCTGACTTCCTGTCTAGAATTCAAAATATCAAAGATGACACTCCGGTTGAAGATCAATTTCCTGATGAATATCTTTTTTCAATCTCTACTCAAACTCCATGGTTTGCTGATATTGCTAATTATTTAGTTTCAGGAAAATTTCCTTCAATTATGAATGCAAGGGATAAAAGAAAAATCATTAATGATAGTGCAAGATATTCATAGGTCGCTAATGAGTTGTACAAGACAGGTCCAGATTTGATCATTAGAAGGTGTGTACGTGAAGATGAGATGCCTGAAATTCTCAAGGCATGTCATGATGAACCTTGTGGCGGACACTTTGCAGATAAGAGGACAGCCTATAAGATCCTTAATTTAGGATATTATTGGCCATCTTTGTTTAAAGATGCAAGGGAGTATGTCAAAAGATGTGACAGTTGCCAAAGGGTAGGGAAACCTTCTCCTTCAGGTGAGATGCCATTACAACCTCAGGTACACATTGAACCTTTTGAAAAATGGGCTTTGGATTTTGTAGGACCTATTAGTCCTCCATCAAGACAAAAAAAATATATATTAGTTTGCACTGATTATGTTACTAAGTGGGTAGAAGCTAAACCATTACTTGTTGCTAATGAATCATCTGTAGTTACTTTTCTTTTTGAGGATATTTTTACTCGTTTTGGTGTCCCAAGGGAAATTTTTACAGATCAAGGAGCTCAATTTACATCAAGGCTAGTGGAGCAAATGATGGAGAAGTACAAAATCAGACATAGAACATCTACTCCTTATCATCCACAAGCAAATGGTCAAGTGGAATCCACTAATAAAATTATTGAAGGAATCCTAACAAAGACTGTTCATCTACATAGAAGAGATTGGGTAGATAGGCTTCCTGAAGCCTTGTGGGCCTATAGAACTACATGGAGAAACACAACAGGCCATACTCCTTATGAGCTTGTCTATGGAAAGCAAGTTTTGTTTCCCATAGAATTCCAAATTCAAACATTCAAGATGGCAGTTCAGCTAGGACTTGATCTAACGGAGGCACAAAAGCATAGACTGGAGCAAATTAATGAATTGGATGAGATCAGACAAGATGCAGTTCAGAAAATAAGTCTAGTCCAACAGCAAAGGGCTAGGTGGCATGACAAGTACATCAAGGAGAAGAAATTTAAAGAGGGTGACTGGGCTCTCTTGTTTGATTCAAAATTCAAGGATTTTCAAGGAAAATTTCAGACACATTGGCTTGGGCCATATGAAATTGTTCGAATTTTTGATAATGGGGCAGTAAAAATCAGAACTATAGATGAAGAGGAGGTCACTTTTCTTGTGAATGGTCATAGACTGAAGCTATACCACAAGCCACTCTCAAGAGAAGAGTTTGTCAAGAAGTTCTAAGAAGATAGTGATGTGAAGTTAATGAAGAAGAGTCTCTCTTCTTCATCAACTTGATTAAATTTTCTGAAGCATTTCTCTTTTGAAAAAAAAAAAAAAACAAGAAAAAATAAAAAATAAATAAAGGTATAAGCATGAAAACCAATCATTGATTGGCATGTTTATACAGAAAAGATAGGGTGAAAATCAGAGTCTCTCTGACACTCTAACTTTTCCCATTTTTGTTTCTAAGCAGTTGTTATAAAAATCATAAGTTCAGTTCCATAGTGCTTATGATTCATTTCATCTCACTCCATTCACTTATCCATCCATACTCCATCTCATCCATCATTCATATTTCACTCCATTCCACATTTCATTCATCTCATTCCATCTTCCATCCATCTCATTTTCATGTAAAAACACAAAATTTGATATCATGTTGTAAGTGAATAAAAATATGTCATGAATTGCAGTACAACCTCTATGTTCCTTCATTCCATTTCATGAACTGAATCCATTTCATTCCATTATCCACTTCATACATATCATAATCCATCATCCATTTTCATTCATACCACATAAAATTTCACCCATACTCCAAAAACATTCCATTTTCATGATTAAAGTGTTCTACAGGAACATTCTGCAGCTCAGTGGACATTCTGCAGCTGATCAGCCTTTCTGCAGCCCGACAGTCTTTCCGCAGCTACAAACCCTGAAGGCATCAACCAGCAGACATCAGAATTACAACAAAGTGACCCAGTGTATTCATGAATTAAAAGCATCAAGAAAATTATGAAGACTCCTCCAGAGATGAGCAGAGAAGACAAAGGCTACAAAAATCAAATAAAGGGCAGAGGTAACAAGTTTAAATTACGATGGCATTTCATAAAAGTTTAGCATAGTTTAGTTGTGGATTATTCGAAAGGTTGTTTTAATTTTTTTTATTGATCAAACACCAACAAACCCTCTACAGACTTTGTATTAAAATCTTCCATTTCAAATTTCATATCCGATAGCATTTAAGCGGTGAAATGGCCAAAGCATTTGAATTTTCCACGTCTCTTAACCAAAGAATTTAATGATGATGATTCCCTCTGCCGTCGTAAAATCCTCCGCCGTCTCCTCAATCATTAATACAATCCCTCCACCTCACTCCACTACTCTATTCTGTGACCATTTGCCATAACTTCATTCCGTACCCGGTATTCCATTCCGAAGACAGAGATATTATTATCACCAGGAGCAGAGCTAAAGGATATCAGTTTGAACAACATTGAGCATTGTAAACGCAGAGCAGAGAAGAAGAGGTAAATTTGGAAGTATAACAGTGTGAGGACTCAAAGCCACTTGATCCCGTGGGCAGATAGCATATCACTGTGGACGGAATTTGAAGCATTTTCACTATCAACTCAGAATTGTAGCCGTGTAGAGTTTAAAGTCTGTTGTTACCAAAAGACAGAGGTGTTAAAATTGAAGTCTTTTGCTACCAGAGACAGAGGTGTTGTAGTGATTGAATTTGAAAACCATTTGCTACCGGAGACAAAGGTGTTGTAGTGTTGAGTTTGAAGTCTGTTGTTACCAGAGACAGAGATGTTGTAGTGTTGAGTTTGAAGCATACCATTTGCTACTAGAGACAGAGGTGTTTTCAGTGATTGAGTTTGAAGTCTTTTTGTTACCAAAGACAGAGGTGTTGCAGTATTAAAACTGAAACCATTTGCTACTAAGAGCCAGAGGTATTGCACAAAAAGAAATTTGAAGCCATCTCCCATTGTCTATCAAAGACATATCGGTTCGGAAATTGAAACTGCTTTCATGATCAAACAGAGGCATATCAGCCAGAGGTTTTGAAGCTGTTGCCACTATAAATCAGAGGTATGTCATTCCAAAATTGAAGCCATTTTCATTTAGAGCTTGAAGCCATTTTAATCCGAAAGTGAAAGTCATTGTTTTGTGGGTAGAGAAGAGTGTTAATTTGATATTGAAAAAAATCATGGGTTTCATCGTAAGGACTGAACCTGTGGGTTCAAAATATTTAGAAGGTTACCCACAATGCAAGGAGATGTTACAACAAATAGGATGGCTTCAATTTTTGGAAAAATTTAATGGCTTCCATAAGGAAGTCACTAAAACATTCGCAAGAGCATTTCAAGGGACCGAAGTTGAAATAGGGGATGTCAAGTTTACTGTCACTGAAGTTTTTATTGCAGAGGCTACAGGATTGTCCAGAACTGGGGAGAGATGGTTTAAAAATATAGAATTCCACAATGACTCCTGGAAACAAATTTTAAAATCACCAAATATGGATGTTAGTGTATTCAAGAAAGGAATTCCCAGTACTGCATTGAAAAGAAAATGGAGAAACATAATACTTATTTTACAAAAATTTGTTACATGTGAGGGTAGATATGGGACATTTTATGTCTACCACATCAGACTAATGATGCATTTCCTGGGAGAAGACTTAAACCTACCATATTTCTTACTTCAAATTATGAAGAAGATGGCTTCCTGTGTTTAGAGAAGAGTTCAATTTTTAGAGACAACCCTGTATCATCATGGTTTGGTCAAAATCTTGATTGAACATCATCTAGCTAAAACAAATGATACATGGGATGATTTCTTAATAAGAAATCATTTTGAAGAAGCAAAAGAACCATCACCTGAACCACAGCCTACAAAGAGAAGTAGGAAATGGAGGGCTTAAAAAGTTGAAACTGACAAACCAGCCCAAGAGAGCAGTGAGGAAATCATTTTGGAGAAGTTGACTCGAATCAAGAGGCAACTTAAGGAAGAAAAGATAATCAAAGAATCTGTCACAGAGAAAGGAGAGGGATCCTCTCAGCCTAGGAGAAGCCACAGATTAAAGGGAAAACTGAAGAAAACACCAATCAAACAAACAGGGGTAATCAATATTGAAGATGAAGAAACACCCATTGAAGAGGATGATGAAGAAGATTTTTATGAAGGAACCCCTGAAATTGATCCTGCTGAACAGGAAATTTATGACTATGTGGAAACCTTGGAGAGGACAGCTTCAGAAAGCAGAGAAAGAACCCCCAGTCCTCCACTGTCTGAAGTAGATATATTAAGGAGGGATAGATATGAGTTGGAATTGCTGAATAGACACATCAAAAATGAGAATGAAATTCTCAAATATCAAATCAAGCTCAAGACTGATATGAACTCAACCTTATCCCTGCATATAGACAAAGTGGAGAGGACCAATGAGAAGTTGAAGACAAGGAACAAAAAGCTAATCAGGGCACTCACCAACCTCAGGTTCAAACTTGTTATCAGGAAACCCAGAAGACCTCTAGCTTCCAGATAAAGGAGAAGAAGGGGATTAGATGTCCTTGCAGAAGCCTCTGAATTCATAGGATAATTTGCATGAGGACATGCAAAGAGACAGCAGTGGGGGTATGTTGAACCTCAAAATTGTGCTTTCCTTCACCTCATTTTACCTCATTTTCCCTTGTCCATTTCTATCTTAAACCCAATTGATCAATAAATATAGTTAAAATTACTTCTAGAATGGTTTACATGACTGACTTGTTGAATTTTGTGATTTTTGCCATTGTTAAGCATTTTGATCGGAACTAGCTGCAAAATGCAGACATTCCGTAGCTAACCGGCGATTCTGCAGCTACCTTCATGTTTGAGTATGTTCCAGGTGGCCTCTTGAGGAAAACCGCATATGGGCATGATCCACGTTGTGTCTACATGGTTCGTTGCTCATCATGGAGGAGGAAATGGATTCTGGGTACGGTTATGCACGTGGGAACACATTTGTGAAGGAAGACTCCTACTAGGACTGTCTCAGTCCAGGTGTCTTTTCTTCTTCACGTAGCCACCTCAAAGACTCCTAACATGATTCGGATAAGGAAAGACATTATTCCTAAATTGTTGTAATTACTGTTACGTGCATTTGCTTTATAAACTCTTGGGAGACCGAAAGCTATGTTAGAGATTTTATGTTAGATTTGCTGCTAGATTTTGTTTAAACTCTGTGTTACGTCCTTGAAGACACAGAGTGTTATGTTCAAACTATTGCATCGTTAATGGCGCAGACAAAGTTATTTTGAAGGCGTGATTTAATTTGAAGTTGAATGCCGTCAAGTGGTAGAGGGCCCCTGCCTCTTGCACGGATTTCTTTTGCGTAAATTAGATAAGTTTTCCTAGCTGCCTTTACGTTTTGCATTTGAATTGGTAGTTGTTTTGTTTTAGCTACTGTAGTCGTATTCATTCTATCTCTTCCACAAGAAGACACTCTTCCAACAGACTAAGATGATGAATGTTGAATGACTATGGTATTGTAGGATAGGAGTTGAATTTATAGTTGTTTTAACTAGCTACTGTAGTCATATTCGTTCTAGCTCTTCCACAAGAAGACACTATTCCAACATATTAAAATGATGAATGTTGAATGACTATGGTATTGTAGGATTAGGAGTTGAATTTGTATTTGTTTTAACTCGCTACTATAGTTATATTCATTCCAGTTCTTCCACAAGAAGACATTCTCCCAACAGATTATAATGATGAATGATGAATAGCTATAGTACTGTAGGAATTAGTTGTATTTTTTGCTATTCACTATCACAGTTACACTTGTTCTAATCACTCTTCCACAAGAAGAAATTCTTCCAAGACATCCTTAAGAAGTTTAAGACATGACCGTGATAATGGATGATTTAGTTGTGTGTTTGTACTAAGTATCATCTCTGATCTCACTCTTAAACGCTTGCCCAAGACATCATAATGACGAGTAGGGTATGGATGTGATAACTTAGTTTTTCATTTGCTTTCAGTTCATTTGCTTTCAATTGCATACAAGTACACAGTCAGAATTGTTCTACCTCTTCCACAAGAAGGAACTCTTCCAAAATATCACTAATGATGAACAAACAGATTGTGTAACTTCATAGATTAATGCATGTTAGTATAGTTAGAACAACTCCGGAGTTTCATTTGCATTTAATTCATGTTCAGTTACTTTGTTTCAAGTTTGATGATGACTTATAGTTCAACATTGTTCTAGTTTAGTAGCATCTTAGGTTTATTCTTAGATTAACTCATTGCACTTGCATCTCATATTCACATTGTCATCCTTTGCACAATAGATTACTTTAGTTGTTAGGATTCACAAGACAGCCTTCATTATTCACAAACATCTTTTTGTTCTGAAAACTACAAGTGATCCATAACCATAGGAACAGAAGATAACATCACTATAAGGTCTGAAATCTCTCTGCAAACTCCTCATCATTTTATAAACAGAGCTCTTTCTCAAAAGAACTACTTTGAACAAGAAACCAATAACTCTTTGAGTATAGGTTCTGTGACATTCAATTAAATTGCAGAATAGAACTAGGAATTAATCATAGAATAGAAGAGCTTAGGACAGAGTATTGCATCATTAGTGTTTGACTGTTTAGTTAAGAGGATTTGCATATTTAGTGATCATTTCTCAAGTTTAGTTTGTGTCATTTGCCTAAAAAGTAATTATCAAACTTTTGTTTTTATTTAGTCATAGTTCAGATTTTGCTTCAGTGTTTCCAATTGCATTTGCCATTCCATACTTTAGGCTCAACTGTGTTTTTGACCACCAACTTCTTTCCATTAGTTTTATAGACATTTTCATTGTGAGCATAAAACATCAAAAGACAAAAAACATCATAAATCAACATAAAAGACCAAAAACATCACAAAACACCACATACAACGCATTAGGAAACAAGCACCTAGGTACATATGGTACATTTCACTTCAGCAGTTTACAAATCCTGGTTGACAATTAAATGAGCTCAGTTTAGGAGACTAGATTGAGACCCAACAATTGCTATCAAAAAGAATTTTGAAAAAGAGGAAGGTGACTGCTAATAGGAACCCCCAGGTTATAGAAGAAACCATACCTAAGCCTAATTATGAGGATGCAGAGCAACAAACGACTGTTCCAACACAACTTGTTCCAGAGGAACTTGTTCTAAGTGAAAACATGCAATCTAGCAGTCAGCACACTTTTAGTGATCCGACACTGGTCAAACTCCGAGAAGAATTGGAACAAGCCCGAATAGAAAGACAAAGATTGGAGGAAGACACTGTCCCAAGAGAAAGATATCAGGAATTGCAGCAACAAATGAGAATTATTCATGAAGCAGAAGCTGAAGCTCATGAAAAATGTTGGAAAGAAGAGAAAAAGGCTGATAACGTAATAAACCAATTAAAACTAGCCTACAATCAAATGGACACTCTCTGCTCCTTGTATACTGATGTCTTAGCCTGTAGATGCCCCGCCAAAAACTATGCTTTGTTTTTACTAGAAATATATTTACAACTAAAGATCAAGGCAATTAGGGTAGGGAAATACATAGAGCTAAAAACCATAGATGACTTTGTATCATGCTGCAAACTTTATGGGATCAAAGTACAATGCCTTTTGTGTGAATTTTACTTGCATAATCTAATACTTGAAAATTACTGTGAATCAAACCCTAGCCCTTTTGTTGGAGATGTTCAATTTCAAGCATTCATTTCCTTTGATGTAAATCAATTAAAATGGCTTAAGTCTTATAACACGTTTCAAAGGCAGGAAAATGAATTAGATCTGTGGGTCAGGACTGAACCTCAGAACCCACTTCAATTTTGGGCTAGACAGAAAATTGAAGTGGGTTGTGAGGTTCACTCCTGAAGGCATTACCCAAGCCATGGGGCCTATCCAAAAATCAATTATTTTGAATGGAACAGACTATTTCTTATCCATTAGAAACCAAGCTTATATAACAGCCAAGGTCCGATGAAGAACCTCCAATCAGAATGTGCAAAATAGGGAACCATTTAATTATAGAAACTTTGGGCTAGCTACAGACCGCTTGATTTCCTATAGCCATCTCGTTTTAAAAGAAGGACCATACTGGTTAGGATGAAGGTTCCGCAACCCTATTGCATGGTACCCTGCTTCGGACTACAAAGCTATTTATGAACTTCTTGAAGGACAGACAGAACATGTTTTTGAGGAATTAGTTGCACTACGTGGTTTTAGACCTGTCGATGAGAAACCTTATCCAGCTTATTCTTTGAATGCTCTCCATGTGAACTATAGTTTTCATGAGGACATGAAAAAGATTAAGTAGGGGCATATGTTGGGCAGTGAAAGAGGTATGAAATTACTATGTATTTTTTCATTCTTTTACCATAGACATACTCCCTTTTGCCTTTGAAAATTATTTTATCGTAAGAATTACAATAGAATTGGAAAGGTTTATGTTTAGTACAAAAAGATGACTAAAGGTTACTTTTTGATTGACAAAACAGGAATTCGACGAGGTGAACAGCTGTACCAAAGGCGGGGTTGAAAGTAATGTAACTGCTGCTCCATCAGCGTTGAACCATATCCAGCCAAAGACAAGGAGATATGAACGAATTGCCAAAAAAAGGAAGGGGACAGCTCGACCTCGTTTAGAGTAAAGAGGGTGATAACTAAACAAACAGGAACGAATCCCTCAGGATCCTTCGATCCTGAGGGATCGCTGTTCAAAATCATCTTATTCTTTGAATTGTCCGTCGAGATGTGATATAAAAAGTAATGTCTTTTAGTGACTAAGGGGGAAGTCAGTGAGTTAGTCGAAAGGCTTTACATTCAAACATTTCCTCTGTAATGTTTTATTGACTCTCAGATTTGAGAGAACCTCCTCTGTAATGCTTTATATTGGTTTAATATAAGACACACATTTCATTCATATTCTAACGTTCTAAATTAGCCTAGCAGTATTTCATTGGCGCTAAGGGCCCGACTCTGGTGGAATCACTTCGCTGTTTGTATTTTTAATCCTTGCTTACTGTTGTGTGAAGTGTGTTAATGTTTGTTTCAATTAAAGAATTGGGTTATCGTTGTTAGATCAAATACAGAGTCATTGCCATTTCATCTTTCACAAGAAGCACATTTGCTGTTCGGTTATCTTGTTATCATTATAAAGCTTTGTTGTTCTGTATCTGATTTGAGTTGTTGTTCCATTTGTTTATGATTTGTTATAATTGATTGTTGCGTCGTAAGTGGCTATCGACAGGATTGAAGCATGGAAATCTAGTTGCTTGATTATGTTAGAATTGTAATTTCTGTTCATTTCATATTCCTATTCCATTTCTATTCATTGTTGATTCATAGCTTTCGATTAGCAAATAGATGAATTATAGTTACATGTTGTTGTTTCTTTTCAGATTTTGTTCCTTTTAGTTATTTTCTTAGCGCGAAGATTGAGTTTTCTTTTATTTCAATTGCTTTAAAGATCGCCAACTGTAGAGGACACTGTTTATTGCTTCCAAGTCCCCAGATTGGTTATCTTGCATCGATTTCTAAGGGAAGGAGTTATTACTACTGTATCCCTGATCGATGTTTTGCAAGATTGATGTAGTTTGATTTTCAGAGCATTTCCATTCATGTCACTGTAATTAGATTTCTTTACAAGCACTTGTTACTTTTTCATTTAACATTCTGTACTACATCTTCATATAGTTTCTCTTAGATAATTGCAGCCTCAGACAAAGTACACTCTTGAAATAAAAATTTGCTTCCGGATTGTTGGTTAATGTAGGCTAATTAGGTGTTCAAAAGATACCTTTTTACGACCCAACACTAGTATAGTCCCTTATTTTTGTTAGTGTAACTCCCTTATTGTTATTATTGTACCCTTTTAACCCCCATATTGTTATTATTGTGCGCTTAAATTATTATTGTTAGGTCAGCTAGGATTACATTGTGGCCCCACTAGGATTACATTATGGCCCCATGGACTCCTATATATAGAAAGGAGGTTTTGTAAATTGTATCATCCAAGAATTTTTCATTTATGTAATGTATTGGAGGTTTCCCCCTCAAAGTGGCTTATTTCTAAGGCATCGATATCTCTTTTCTTCTATTTTTGGAGCTAGTTACACAACATTTGGTATGAGAGCTTTGGATTCTATGGTTTTGCTGCTCTAAACAGGTCATCGTGGAATTTTCGATATAACTTGTTTTATACGAAGGTTCAAAATATGAAATTTTTAGGGTGCGAAGCCGAAATCCTGAGGAAACTCGTCAAAAAATTTCAGATCTTGGTTCACAATATTTTTAGAGATATGATCTGTGGAAGGTAGTGATTTTTCAGGCTCCTGAATTTCATCTCAAAGAGGTGATCGTGGGAAAAGATTCATAACTCTGTCTCTGAGCATCAGATTGGAGTGATGTAAAAAGTGGTCACAAGTACACAAAATTTAGTTTCTTAGATATCAATTTCAGAGCTGAATGACGAAACAGTGACACGTGGAAATTTGTACAAGTTCACTCTACTGAACCTGTCCATAATTAGGTTATTGTGGGAGATTGGACACAACTTTGTCTTGGAGAATCCAAATCAGGTCAGACCTATGGCATTAAAAATAGAATTTAGAGGGCTACGTCGGTACCAAAATTCAAATATTGAAGTGTTTCAATCACAGAGATAATCCAATTTCAATATTGAGCTCCTCAAAGCAAGAAAAAGGTGTGTATTTTTTTTCCGAATTGCATAAGTCTTGTTTGAAGAATCAATTTGAATTGATTCCAAGGGAATATTGTAGAATAGATATCAGTATCAGGTTCTAAAATATGCCACATAAAAATAATTCAACACCCATTTAGCCTTCGGAAGGCTCTACTATGACTCATGAAGATGAAGAATTGCAACATGATCTATCAAAATTACAAGAGCAAATGCACCAAATTTCTCTCTCGCAAAAAGCAACCAAAAATGAAATGGAAGTTTTGAAGAAAGGTGTGGAAGCTAAGATGGATGGCATGGAAGCTGGCATGGAAGCTAAGATGGATGACGTGAAAGAAAACATGGAAAACATGAAGAATGATCTAAAAGTAGACATGGAAGGTTTGACAAAGTTGATACAAGAAATGTTTCATAATGGTGAAAATATAGTAGAAGAAACTCATGATGAGAAAAAAATAAATGTTAATTGTGATTTCATTAACTCTAATGTTGGTGGGAAGAACCACCATATTCCAAAAATCGAGATGAGGAAGTTTGATGGAAAGGATCCTGTAACATGGACACTACAAATGGAGCAATATTTTGATCTCCATAATGTGAAAAACACACAAAAGGTACACATTGCAACTTTACATTTAGAACAAAATACATTTGTATGGTATCGATGGCTTTGCTCCCGTAAGAAAATTTTCACTTGATCAATTTTTATGGAGGAAATGATAGCACATTATGAGAATACAAAGAGCAAAAACTTCTTTAGCCAATTGATAAATCTCAAACAAAAGGGCTTAGTGGGGGAGCACATTGAGGACTTCCAAAAATTGAATATAAGGGTAACTGATATTCTAGAGGAACACAGGATTGATCTCTTCATAGGCATTTTAAAGGATAACATCCAACATGAAGTTCACTTTTTTTAAACTGATTCATTGGAGAAGGCATTCAGGTTGGCGAGAAAAATTGAATGTAAAATTATGGCGACAAGGAAGCCTACCACTAACTTCTATAAAGAAGGAAGTCTTGCTATGCCTAGATTTCTACAACCTACAAGGTTGACACCACAATAATTGGAAGAAAAAAGAGCAAAAGGGCTTTGCTATAGATGTGATAGAAGATACACTAAAGGTCATAAGTGTGCTAAGAAGAAATTATTTTACATAGATTGTGAAGAGGAAGAAGAAATTAAACAAGAAGAGGATATACACCAGGAACCAGCCATATAAGGGGAAGAAATGAATCTGACCATATCGTGTAATGCACTGGCAGGAATTACCACTCCTGAAACTCTCAGGATAGAAGGAAATATCAAGAAGAAAAAGGTAATAGTGTTGATTGATTCAGGTAGCACCCATAATTTTATTCATTGTAAGGTAGCCAAGGAATTAAATTGTTTCCTATACCCAGCACCAGAATGTCAAGTGATGGTTGCAAATGGAGGAATTATAAATTTCTCTGGAAAATGCCATAATATCAAGCTAACCATGGGGGAATATGTATTGACTAGTCCAATGCTTTCCATTCCTATGGGAGGTGTTGATGTTGTACTAGGAGTACAATGGTTACAATCTTTGGGGACGATAGCTTTTAATTTTCAAGAACTTTTCTTGAAATTTTTTTCAGAAGGAAAGGAAGTCGAATTACGGGGTATTGCGGGGAAGCCAGGAAAGATAATAAGCTCTAATGTCATGACAAAGCTTCTAAAGAAAGAACAGCGAGGCGTAATTGCACAATTATGCTCACTAGAAGTTCCAACATCAAAATCATCTATTTCTGCAGATCTCCAACAAGTATTGGACAATCATTCCAAGGTGTTTGAAACTCCCAAAGGACTCCCACCTATTCGTGATCATGATCATGCTATTCATTTGATTCCGGGAAGTGTTCCTCCAAACATCAGGCCTTATAGATATCCTTACTTCCAAAAGAGCGAAATTGAACGTATGATTGCAGAAATGTTAGAGGCGGGTATAATTCAACCTAGTCAAAGTTCTTTCTCTACTCTTGTAGTATTGGTACACAAGAAGGATGGATCATGGCGAATGTGTCCGGATTATAGGGAGCTCAATAAGCTCACCATTAAAGATAAATTTCCCATTCCTGTGATTGATGAATTATTGGATTAATTACATGGAGAAATTTATTTTACCAAGTTGGATCTTCGTTCAGGATATCATCAAATTAGAATGAAGACTGAAGATATTCCAAAAATAGCATTTCGAACTCATGAGGGTCATTATGAATTTTTGGTCATTCCTTTTGGCCTTACCAATGCACCTTCTACATTTCAAGGGTTGATGAATTCCATTTTCAAACCCTTCCTTAGAAAATTTGTGCTAGTATTTTTTGATGATATAATAATCTACGGCAAGTCTTGGAAGGATCATGTTGAACATGTTGACAGGGTGCTCAAATTTTTGTAGGAGAAAAAATTATATGCAAAAACATCCAAATGTTTCTTTGGAGTAAAAGAGGTGGAATATCTGGGTCATATTGTATCCCACGAGGGTGTTAAGGTAGACCCTAACAAAATTAAATCCATTAAGGAATGGAAAGTCCCCACAACCATAAAGAAGTTGCGAGGATTTCTTGGGTTAATAGGGTATTATCACAAGTCTGTTATGAATTATGGGAGAATAGCAGCACCTCTAACAAAATTATTGAAGAAAGATGAATTTTCATGGAATCCTGAAGCAACTAAGGCCTTTGAACATCTTAAAGAGGAAATGTGTCAAGCACCAGTCTTAGCTATGCCAGACTTCACAAAAATCGTTATTGTGGAATGTGATGCCTTAGGAAATGGAATTGGTGCTGTTTAAATGTAGGAAGGAAGACCCATTGCTTTAGAAAGTCGTCCAATCAAAGGAAAGTATTTACAGAAACCTATTTATGAGAAGGAAATGTTAGAAATATTGCACGCATTAAAGAAATGGCGAACTTACCTAATGGGAAGACACTTCAAGGTGAAAAATGATCATGATAGTCTTAAACACTTTTTGGAATAAAGACTATCTTCAGAAGAGCAACAAAAATGGGTCACAAAGATGTTGGTATATGACTTTGAAATAATCTACAAAAAAGGAAAGCTTAATGTTGTTGCAGATGCACTCTCAAGAAAGAATGAAGAGGTGGAAGCATTGCTTTGTGCCATTTCTATTATCCAAATAGATTGGATAACTGAAGCAAGAGATGAATGGAAGAAGGGTAAAGATGTAGGGACACTCATTCAAAATTTGCAGCAAGATCCTAGTACATCTGATATATTTAGTTGGAAAAATGATTCCTTATGGTACAAATATCGCTTATATCCTTGTAGGAATTCCCAACTAAAACAAAATATTCTTTTGGAACTACACACTTCTCCTTTAGGAGGACACTCAGGATTTTTAAAAACTTACCACAGGGTGAATAAAGAATTTTTTTGGGATGGCCTTAAATCTGATATTCAAAATTTTGTGGCGAAATGTTTGGTTTTCCAACAGAATAAAGTTGAGAAAATTAAGACCCCGGGACTTATACAACCTTTATCCATTCTAATTCAATGTTGGGAAGAGATTTAAATGGATTTTATCACAGGTTTACCTAAGTACAAAGGAAAGAGTGTCATCATGGTGGTAGTTGATAGACTTACCAAGTATGCACACTTTTGTGCATTATCTCATCCATTTAAAGCAAGTACAATTGCTACTACATTTATGGACACAATTCAAAAGCTACATGGAAGCCCAAGGGTTGTTGTGAGCGAAAAGGATCCCATTTCTACTGGAAATTTTCCGACGGAGTTATTTTCTTGTTTGGGTACTCAATAATCTCATAGCTCATCTTATCATCCTCAATCTGATGGTCAAACTGAGATAGTAAATAAATGTTTAGAAGGATATCTTCTTCATTTTGTATTTGATAAACAAACACAATGGGTCAAGTGGTTACCTCTGGCTGAATGGTGGTATAACACTTCCTTCCATACTGCGGTAAAAATGATCCCATTTATGGCACTTTATGGATATCATCCACCATCCATCACATCATATTTAAGGGAAAATTCGAAGGTTCAAGCAGTGGAAGATCACATGGAGCATTAGCAAGAACTTCTCCAACTCTTAAAGGATAACCTGAATTTGGCACAAAACCAAATGAAACAATAGGCAGATCAACATCGCAGCGAGAGAAGTTTTTATGTAGAATATTGGGTATTTTTATGACTGCAACCATACAAACAAATTTCCCTCAAGCAAGCTAAGAAGGATAATAAATTATCGCCAAAGTACTATGGTCCTTACAAGGTGTTGCAAAATATTGGTACTATGGCATACAAATTGGAGCTTCCTGCTTCTTCGCGAGTGCATACAGTTTTCCATGTTTCATGCTTAAAGAAGGTTATAGGTGAAAATCTTCCAATTCAAACAATATTTCCAGAACTTGGTAAGGAAGGAAAAATCATATTGGAACCTGAAGCAGTCACGGAAACAAGAACTTGACAGCTACGGAATCGATCAATTTCAGAGTATCTCATCAAGTGGAAGAACTTACCCACTGAAGATTCTACATGGGAGGATGAGAATTTTATACAGAAGCACCCAGAGCTACTCAAGCATTGAGGACAACACTTTTTTGAAGGAGAGTGGCATGTTAGGTCCCTATATTACTAGTATAGTCCCTTATTGTTGTTAGTGTAACCCCTTTATTGTTATTATTGTACCCTTGTAACCCCCATATTGTTATTATTGTGCCCTTAAATTATTATTGTTAAGTCAGCTAGGATTACATTGTGGCCCCACTAGGATTAAATTATGGCCCCATGGACTTCTATATATAGAAAGGAGGTTTTTTAAATTGTATCATCCAAGAATTGTTCATTTATGTAATGTATTGGAGGTTTCCCCCTCGAAGTGACTTATTTCTAAGGCATTGATATCTCTTTTCTTCTATTTTTGGAGTTGGTTACACAACACCAACCGGGGGTGATTCTCGGAATCGCCCTCCACCTAGCCGGGGGTGATTCTCTGAATCGCCCTTCGCCCACCTGGGGGTGATTCTCTGAATCGCCCTTCGCCCACCCGAGGGTGATTCTCTGAATCTCCCTCTTCACACTCGGGGGTGATTCTCGTAATTTCCCTCCGCCCACTCGGGGGTGATTCTCGGAATTTCCCGCCGCCCAGCAGGGGGCCAGAGGCAGGCTGGGAAACCCTTGACGGTGTCGCCCGGCCTGCCTCCGGCCCCTGGCTGGACGGAGGGTGATTTCTAGAATCACCCACTAGTGGGTGGAGGGAGATTCCGCGAATCACCCCCAGCTGGGCAGAGGGAAATTTCGAGAATCACCCCTGGTTGGGCGGAGGGTGATTCAGAGAATCACCCCCAGCTAGGCGGAGGGCAATTCTGAGAATCACCCATGGCTGGGTAGAGGGCGATTCCGAGAATCACCCCTGGCTGGGCAGAGGGTGATTCCGAGAATCAATCCCGGCTGGGTGGAGGACGATTCCAATAATCACCCCCGGCTGGGCGGAGGGCAATTCTCAAAATCACCCTCCGCCTAGCCGGGGGTGATTCTCGAAATTGCCCTCCGCCCAGCCAGGGGCTGAAAGACGGCTGGGCAGCACCATTGAGGGCTGCCCAACCTGCCTCTAGCCCCCGGCAGATGAAAAATTATTTTTTTATTTTATTTTATTTTTTTCAAACACAAACTATTTAAAAAGTTTAATTTTTTTTTAAACAAAAACTATTATAATAAAAGAAATGTATTGTTTAATATATATATATATATATATATATATATATATATATAAACTATTCGATTAAAATTTTAAAATATAAAAAAACAGTAAAAACAAATTAAAAAATATGTTTTAAAAAATAAACAAACAAATATAAAAAAAAAAATTATTTTTTAATTTTAATTTTTTTTAAATTAAAACAATTATTATTTAAAATGTAAAAAAAAAAATTAAAAAAAAAAAAAATATGTTTCAAAATATAAACAAACATATATAAGAAGATTTTCATTTTTAATTTTTATTTTCTTAAAACTAAAATAATTATAATTTAAAATATAGAAAAGCAGTAAAAATTTTAAAAAATATGTTTTTATATATAAACAAAAAAGTATATGAATAATAAATTTTTCATTTACTTGTTCATTTTTAAAAATTGTTTAAGTCATATAATTTCTCCATAATTTCATGTTTCAAGTATCTTGAAAACTTAAGATTTAAAAACTTGAGATTGACAACTTGTCATTAAGGTTTTTATGCGCTATGAAATTTTATCTTTAATGTTATTGTTCAAAATAATTACAATTTTAGGGTTGTTTAGAGTCAAGATATTTTATGTTTAACAACATGGATAAAAATTGTTCTAAATGATAAGCCCTTCAGACATGATTTTGTTTATATTTAACATCATCTATCAAAAAAATTAAAATTTTACGATTTTTCAATGTCCTAATATGTTGTCTTTAATTCTGTTGTTACAATGTGTCAAAAGTGTGACACAATGTTTTTTTTTGTTATTCCTGCATCAACTCGTTTTGTTTTTAGGGTGTTTTTTCAATCATTTTTTCAAGAAACAATTTCATTTTTAGCATAATTTTATAAAAAGGTGAAATTTGACCTTGAGAAGAAAACAAATGCATTCTGGAATACACACTTTTTGTTTTTGGGGCGTTTTTTCATGTTTTTTGAGTCTTTTTGGGCTAAAGTTCCCGTTTTGAGGTAATATTTTCAGTTTTATCAATAATATTGTTCTCATTAATCAACTGAACAAATACAGTAGTTAACTACAGTGCATGTCAATTCCAGTGGATACCTAGTGGAGAGATAGGTGAAAGGGCGAGATGGATTATCCGTTGTGACTATAGTGATGCGTTGATTGCATCACACACAAATTGGAGTTGCCAATGATGATTCTGCAGTCAAGGCAAGGGTAATTCGAATTCATTCAGAGCTATTCTTCAACAGGGATTGCGCAATGGAGGCAGGCTATCAGGTGGCAAGAAATCAGTGCATGGATTTTCATATTTCATCTTGTTAGTGTGTGACGATTGATTATACTGAGAGCTTGATGTAATAAGATTTGTATGAGGATTTTTACATGATATCCATGATACATAATATATGATAGTTGGGGTTTTTAGCTTCAAGATTTCTTGTTAAACAACTATGTTATGTGTGATTGCTTTTATTTTATGCTTCACATGTGCTTGTAATTAATTTTCCACAAAATATTAACAGTGGAATGATTTTGTATTGAGAAAGAAGATAAATATTGTTAGATCAGGGGAATATGGATGTATGTGTGCTTAATGTATATAATTTCTACAATATTCCCACACTTTGGCCTCATGTGCAGATCTAAGATGAGGGTTGACGAGAGCTCAGGATGTGCCACTTGGGGTAGCTACTACGAAAGGAAGGAGGTGGGGTAGTCGGATGGTTGTTCCAACCCAAGTCCTTCACACATTGGGATGAGATGCTACTATATATAGACGACTATCCATACAATGGTATGAACTTTCAGGGGGACCCTGACTTGCCACTTATCCTGGGTCGAGCATGGGGACAATATGGTAAGTGAAAGTTGTTATATATTATGATGCATTTTATTTTTTTTAGAATATGTATGTGGTATTGATTTGTTACTTTTATGCATATATAGCACTAATGAAGCCGAAAGGTTATATGGGATAATGCACAGCGCCAGGGGCTACAGAGTCTAGTGGAGTGAGAGGAGACCAGAGAACTAACTATGAGGCTCTATTGTAGGATGTCCACCGTAGGTGTGAACTGATGTTGATTGACATATATGAGCAAAGATGGCACGATATTGAGGACCAGTACATCAAGGGATGTATAGGGCTACCCTCTAAGTAGCGAGGGGTCATGTGGCACATGGCAATGGCCAGACAAGCGGTTCAAGATCTGCAGGCTGCTGGAGCTGAGCCATTAGCTTGGGACCCTTTAGATAGTGATGAGATGTAGGGGTGTGCGATGCCCCCAGTTTTGATTTTGTAACATGCTATGGGCATGTCGGATGTATTTTGAGTAGTGGACTCTAAAACATTTATGATTTTGTCGATACATAATATGGACATGCATATTTTTATATGTGACGAGTATATGGTTCACCACTTGTTTTATGATTATTTTCATGTGTTGAATGCATTTGATAGGTGCAAACATAGAATTTTTTTTGTAATGCTATCTACATAGTGATTTTTGGTTCTAGGTACATGATTGAATATAATGGTTTCAAATTCATTCTCTAAGAACTTCACTCATAAATATCTTCTAAAAAGGGCATGGTTATTCACACGATACATTCCATTCAATTGCATGATAAGAAACAAGGAATCTAAATGAACATGAAGATGAAGGATTTGATTATCAAGGGAATCAACTAAAAAACCTATCGCTGCATCATATTCGACCTGGTTATTGGTTGGAGATCCAATGCATACGCCATTGGAGAGGACTAACAAATGCATGGGGCTAAAAATGACCCAAGCTATTGAGGCTAGATTCCGAGAGAAGTGACTTGCACCATCGGCATAGCCGATATACGGTGTGGATGATGGATCCATCTGAAAGACACCAAAAGAAAAAAAATGAGATGATGATGAACAATGCAAACTACCTAAATTCAAAACATAAATAAAACATGCATCTCAATGTGAGATTATATGGGTAATATATCTTAAGATAGAGTGCATTACGAGTGTTATGAATGACTTGGCCTTCGAAATCCTCTAGAAGGTATGCCCCCTTGCCCAATTTATTACTAATGGTGTAAGCCCCTAGCCATAATAAGTCAAAATTCCCATGCCAAAGGACATCATGAACCTGGTCATACACTAGAACAAGATCACCTTTGTGAAAGTTACAAGGGTGGAATTTTCAGTCATATTGAGCATTGGTGTGCTTGTTGGCTGCTTCGATGGTTTGAAATGTGACACGATGGTCTTCGGAAGCACGCTCAAGCATGATAAATATTTTTTCTAAAGGTTGGGTTTCAGGGAGAAGTTCGATGGCTTGGTGAAGGGAGGGTAATTCACACCCGATCGGTAAGACTTCCTCCTCGCCAAAAACAAGGTGGAAAGGAGTAAACCTGATGGCATTTTTAAAATAAGTTCTAAAGGCCAAGAAAGCAGGGAAGAGAATAAGGTGCCAGTTGGTTTTGTGATTTTTCACCATCCGTAGAAGCATATTTTTAAGGATTTTATTTACCGCTTCAATTTTTCCATTACCTTGGGGATAATAAGATGATGAATATTGGTGCTCAAAGCCTAACAGAGAGGATAGATCACCCCATATCTCATCTTAGAAATGTCAGCCATGGTCAGAGAAAAATTATTTTGGAACCCCGAATCAAGTGATAATATGATTAAAGAAAAAAAGAGTTACATTAGCTGCATTGGTATTGAATGTTGGCATGGCCTCAGCCCATTTGGTAAAATATTCAACCGCCACAATGATGTACTTGTGGTTACTAGTAGATGTATTTCGAACCTCCATAAATTCAATGGCCCACTTATAGAAGGGACTAGTTGATATGATAGGTTGGAGGGTCACGAGTGGAGCTTGTGCCTTTCGAGTGAATACCTGGCAATTCGAACAATGTTTGACTGATTCAATGCAATATCTAAAGAGAGAAGACCAAAAATACCCAGCAAACATGAATTTCTAGGTAGTAGCCAAACCTGAGAGGTGGCCACCATAAGCACCTCTATGGGAGGCATTAAGGACTTGCACAGCTTCATCGTGTGTGAGACAATGACATAGGACATAATCAACACCTTCAAGATAGATATCGTCACCAATGAGAAGGTAGCGAGGGAATTGGTATCATATAAATCATTGAGCATCACGATCAAGGTGGGAAGCAAACTTCTGGGTTTGCAGGTAGGTAAGCATCCAACCATACCAAGGGTAATCTGAAGTAATGGGAAAAAAATGCTCATCAAGTAAATCATCAATATCTGGCAGATCTCACGCACTAGTAGGCAATTCATAAATGAGTTCAGCAAGGGGTAAACCTTTCTTACTCTTGGGTGTGAAAAATTCAAGATCAAATTCCAGAAGGATAATGATCCAACGGTTGTGCAACCCATTGCTGATCCACTGACTCAATAGTAAATCCATATGGTTGGAATTGGTCATGACCTTGGTGGAATGCATTAGGATATAATGAGGAATTTTTTGGACTAAGAGCATAATGACATGCACCAACGTTTCTTCATGTGAGTAGGAAATAGGGGGACGAACAAGGTTCTTATTGACATAATAGATAACATGCTAATTTCAAGTGTCATATTCCTGGATAAGGACCCCAGTGACTGAATGGGTGGACGCTGAGATGTACAAGATGAAATCCCTCTCAAAGTTAGGAGGACTAATCAAGGGAGAGAAAGTGAGCATATTTCTGGTCATCGAAATACTATTGACCGTAGTCATCTCAGACAAATGGAATTTTATATCTAAGGAGTCTTATAAACCCATGTGCATTAGTGGCATAGTTAGGGAAAAACCGACGAAGGATATTGGATTTTTCTTAGAGACTTTATAACTGATGCAAGGTACGAGGAATAGGAAGCTCAAGAATGGCTTGAAATTTTATAGGATCAATCGTTATACCATTTTTGGACATAATGAAGCCCAAAATACTGCCCGTGGGAATGCAAAAGACACACTTTAGTGGGTTGAGGCAGATATTATACTTGTTACATCAGAGAAATACGGTACACAAATCATGACAATGTTATGCCTAATGCCTAGAATGAGCAGTGAAGTCCTCAAGTTAGGCAAGGATAATATGATGAAAATCATGGAAACCGTATGAAATGGCCTGCTGGAAGGTGGATACGACATTATTTAGGTTGAATGACATGACCCTATAAGAAAAAGTTCCCCATGGACTAATGAACATAGTTTTAACTAATCAACAAGGTGGATAACAATCTGGTTGTACCCGGAAGAACCATCCATACAGGATAGAAACTCATGCCATGGGACTCTGAATAGGGCAAGGTGAAAACATCACAAAATTCCTCTAATAAATTATTGTAAGCCTCAATTTCTTCTGAGGTGCAACGTGCCCCAAAGGTAATGTTTTATTCTACCCCTAGTTTATCGAAAATGTTAATTTTAATAGTATGAAATATATTGGCCATATTTCCTTCTTCGAAAGCATTTCATGCAGGAATGGGATTTCTAAACCATTCGACCTCATCGGGGATGAAGTCTTTAGACTCCACAACATACTGGTCATGGGACTGTTGTGGAAGGAAGTACGCACGGTGGTGTATATCATCCTAGGGAAATTCAACAATGGTGATTGCTTCCATAACATCTTCATCAAAATGAAATATGGGCATACTGGTAGAATAAAGACCAGATGATGTAGTGGGGATAATTGATGCATCATCGTGATATATATGGTCCACATACACATTTATATGGAGGGTATACAAAGAGCTAGTAGATGAAACATCTACCGATGTTGGGCCCAGGGTGATCGCTAAAGGAGGTTCTGTCGAAACAAAAGGGGTTTCACTGAAGGGGTATTCCACCATGGATCTCATGGATGACAATGGTTAGAGGATAGTGGCCAAAAGTTCCATCATCTCGACATCGTGGGGAGACATCACAATGTGTGCAGAAATGTCCTCTGGTTTTGTTGAAGAAGAACTCACAAGTAGAGGAGTACATGATCCACTACGAGCGGCCTCTATTTGGAGAATAGCCTCAAGGGTGTCATGAATGTCATCGAGATGGGGAAAATGGTGAGAATAGTGGCCATAAATATCACACAAATAAAAAGGGTGGTTTGTGAGCAACAATTTTAGTTTCTTAGATAAATTGGGTAAGGTAACATGGACCTTCGGGATATCATATTTAGGAAACGTCTCATTGAAAACAGGTTTGAGATGAGGAAGCTCAGGAAAATTATGGTTGGTATGCCAAAAAACATCACAAAAAGTGCATGGAGGTGCCTGATTTGGAGGCTTAGGAGGAGCGGGGGATGTTTGGCGGACCTTATCCTTAGGTTCCTTATTTTTGGATTTTCTCCCCTCACTAGATGCTTTTGAAATAGGAATATATTCTTGTTGAGGTGGATGAGGCACAGAAGCAATGGGAGGGGTCACGGTAATCAGTTAGACCAGGGTCAAAGCAGTATAATGTTTGAGATGACCAAGTGGGGTGTTTGTTGGGGTATAAATGTACCAGATTGGGATCCCTAGGGTCACATTGGGAAGGCCCAATGTAGCCATAACAGGCACCGAAAAGACTTTATAGGGTGAAGTAAAAAATGGTATCTCACCAGAAGGGTAATGGCGTGGAGGAATGGATCCCAAGTTGCTAAGGCTAAGAGGAACCATTCCAGGTTGAAAAAGGTTAGGAGAGACACCAGCAGAAGAAGATGTTCTTGGAGGATAAAGTCTTGAAGGCTGTGTCGAGTGAAAAATATCAGGTTGTGAAGGCACTGTCTACTGGATGGTCGACTCAGACTAATTGTTGCTAGCCCTAAAATCCTACGTCATGCAAACACTCAACCAGCTGGGGTCAGTGATAAGAGGGTGGGAACCAGGGAATGAATAGAGTAAGGTGGAATATTTATAGACTCCTGGTGAAACACTGGTGAGAGGTGCAACTAATGTTTTATCAACCACCGAAGATATGATAGAATCATAGGAGGTCTGAGACTTCGATTCATAATATGTCAACTGATCGATGGTGACAATATTTCCATTGTGAGGAAATCATATGTTACGGTGAACCACAAATGCGACAACTAATATCACATAGGTATAGCTATGACCCAAGAGGATATTGTAATCCAAGGGGGAATCAATGACTTAAATGTCAATACAAATAGTGTTTCTTGTAAGAGTTACAGGAAAATTACAGAACATGCCAAGGGGCTGAGAAGGGTGACTATCCCAAGCACACAAAGTGATGGTGGATGGGGCTAGTTTGGGTGATCCAAGATTATTCCAAACATAGGTAGACATCACATAGGTGGATGTGCCCTCATCAATGATACGTCTCTGAACATGGGCATTACAAATTTTGACTTGTATTTGGAAGGAAAATAATGAAGGTAAAGGGGGATGTTCTAATTTTTCAACATTAAAAACGATCAAATGATCATCTAAAGGATCCACAACGTCCAAAGAATATAGGGGATATTTTTTTTGATATGGGCATGACTGGAGGACTTCCAACATTGACATGGCAACAGGAGACTGTGCCAAGTCATCTACTATGTTTTAGGTGTAGGCGGCTTTGGTGGAAGCAACATTTTAGCATAATAACCCTTTGGAGATCTTATGAATGACCTCTTCCCTAGGCGAATGGATCTGTAAGGGAATATTGGGTGTCGAAATAGCCTATGTGGAAACATTAGTTTGGTACTCGGTTTCAGAGATAGGGTATTTCTTGTCATATTAGCGTAACCGGGTCTAAAGGTTGACATCAATGGTATAGACCTCTTCGGATTTCATCATGAGAATCTGGTAGTCAGGGGTACAAGACTGTGAATGTTGAGGGGTGACCTAACCTTGAGAGGGTTGGGCAACATCATGTCCTTGTTGAGGGAAATGATTAGTGAGCACAGCGAGTTGAGATGGCATAGTATTTGGAGGAACCAAAGCGATTACTTGTTGTCATCTAGATGTTACTTGTGCTTCCCACAACTAGCACATCTGAGGTAAAAGGGGACAATCACAAGTATAATGGTCATGAAAATCACAAAAATAGCAAGGCTTTTTCATACGAAGAGGCATGTTCAGCTTGGTTTGATTTCCCTATTGTTGGTTCGTAGTGTCAAGCAGGTTCCCTTGGGGTGTGTTCAGTTGATTACCTTGGCACCCTTGATTACCCTGCGCTGGTTAGTTCTATTTTCCTTTCCTCTTTTTCTTCAAATTAGGAGGATTAGTTGCACTCTTTTGTGCATACACCTGACCCTGAGGGGGAGGTGGCTAATGTGGTGGAGGTTGAGAAGGCATGATAGGCTGGAGTGCTAATGCCAGAGGGGCAGGAAAACCGACTTGTGGATGAGGATAGAAAGGAGGTTGATAAACATTGGGTTAAACAGGTTGAGAAACATCTGGCCCTAACATCGGTTGATGCAGTTGGGAAACTACATAAGGCATGCTTTATCTTTGATACATGCTGCCGGGAGGGGGATAAGTGGTGGAGGAGCTACTCCCTCCTCGAGGGAATCCATAACCCATAGAAGGATGAGTATATGGATGTGAAAGAGATACAAAGATACCTTCAGTGGCATTATATTCCCCCAGTGCATTGGCAGCACCAGTTCTAGGAAGATCCATTAAAATGGTATAAACATAACCAGATTTGGCGTAGATCAATTAATATTTCAACGTTACTTAGAGAGTTTCTTCCTATGTCCAAGGAAAATGAGATGCGATATCTTTTCCAATATAAGAAAAAATAATTCTAAAAAACCAATCCATATAGACATGGTCATTTAATGTAGGAGCTTGATGCAAGCTCCTCCTTCTACACCATTCTTGGACACGGTTAGAAAGGCAGGTGGCAGAAGTTTTCCAGAATGCGGTAAACAACTCAGTAACGGTATCCTAGTGGAGAGGTTACTAGAAGTAGGATAGAAATGATTTAGCAAAAGTCACAAAATAAAATGAGAGACAACAAAATTGGAATGAGAGGCAACAACTTGATCGACATACCACTTTGCAGCTTCTCCAGTGAGCATAATTTGCAATAACCGAAGGTGGATGGAGTCATTGATGATAGAATTGGATGAACACCACATGTGAAAGGATCAGACATGATTATTAGTTGTATTGGTTTGTTTAGTATGAGGGTGTATGAAATGCACTAGTGCCTGGTAGGGGTGATTTCTATCCTACAAGCAAATTCAAAGGGAAAACATGCGTTGTTAGATGGTTAGTGAAGCATCATAACATGTAGAAAAACTAGTTATATAACATAACATACTACAAAATAGGAGGAAAAAAGAAACAAAAAATACAAATATAATAGAAGCTCAATATCGAGTAAACAAACTAATAATACCAATGGAGAATGAATCCCCTTTTATTAGTTGTTGGTGGTAAAAAATAGGTAGAATGTTAAAACGCTTGCAGTGAGTCCTTAGAGATATGGAGCTCTAATACTCAGAGCAAGGAAGGCTCTTCACTTAAGCTCTTTGCAATCCTCTCTCTTCTCCTCAAATGAGTGATCAGATAACATAAAACTGATGCACTTCTCCTTTGGAATTGATATGTTGGATGGCCAACAAATGAATCCGTTCACTCCTTTCATGCTTGGACAACACACTACTGGTTTTTGTTGGAAATGCTGAGAGGGGGAGTGAATTGGCATTCCTTTCAATTGGAGCATTAGTTAATCGTCAATTATTATCCTTGTTTGTACAATGATAGAAGAAAACAAAAGGAACACAAATGCACACAGTTTTTAAGGTGGAAACCCACTCCAGGAAAAAAACCACCTAATTCTTTTCTAATAATTCTTTAATATTTAGATCCAATTGAAAATAAAGCTCCAACTTCCTAGAATATAGAAAATCATTCTTCTCCAGCTCCCACTGGATGGATGCTCCAACACCCGATATTCTTCAGTATTCAACTGAACGGATGCCCCAACACCCAATTATCTACAACTCACCCTAGCACCACCCTACCACCCTGTAGAAGAATAAAAGAAGAATGGACTCCCATACCAGGGAAAATGGTCTACTTTACAATGATGTAGAATCATGTAGAAGATTAAGAAAGACTAGAACATAACCCCAACTATGACACAACCACCTAATGATAATCCTAGACCTCCCAGCACTGCCTCTTCAACTCTTGGCAGATAGACACTTGTACAATTTTTACAGTGAAGCATTTACAATGACGTAGTAAAATGATACCTTTACAATGATTGTATGTAGTGCTGCCCACTTGAAGACTTCATGTGATGAAATTCTTGTTGATTTTCTGCACCTTGGTTGTTGATCTTGTCATGCTACCCTCTGCTGCACCTTTTTTTTCTTTGCTTCCCTAGAAAGTCCTGTCCTTTGCAGCGCTTGACAACACATGATGTATCTTTTTCTTGCCTTCTGGGAGCTCGATATTGAATCTGGTCTATCTCTTTTATTTCAGATCCCCAATATGTAATTTTTGGCTCTGTAATATTCCTCTGAGTCTTCTTTCCAATGCCACAAGTCTGACCCAATTTGGATTCTTCAAAAGATAGTTACGCCCAGTCTCTCACAATGCCCTAATTATGGACTATTTCAGTAGAGAAAAATTGTACGGCGTGACACATGTCATTGTTTCTTCCTTCGGATCTAAAATTGATAGGGAAAAAAAAAATTTCCATGCACTATCTATCACTTTTTATAGAATTCCAATCTGATACTCAGAGAGAGAGTTATGATGATTTTCCCAAGGTCACTTCTTTGAGATGAATTTCAGAAGCTTATAAAAACACTGACTTCCACAGATCATATCTCCAAAAATATTGCGAATCTTGATCTGAAATTTTTACAAGAGATTCCTTAGGATTTTGGCTTCACCTCATAAATATTTCACCTTCTAAACCTTCGTAGAAACAATTTTAGAGCGAAAATTCCACAATGACCTTTTTCAGATAGCGAAATCCCTATATAAGGAGGATATGAGGATCACAATTTATATAAATTCTTAGGTTGAGAGGGGCTTCAACAAGTGAACTTGAGAGGGATTTTAGGAGCTTAAAAAATATAAATTATGACTTTTCAATGACCCATGCCATATGTTAGTATGATTCTTTCGTCATAAAAGATCACTTTAGCTATGCATATCAAGTAGCCCTAACATCAAGTATGGCTGCAAAATATCTTTAAGTTTGCTGCATAAAATTAGATCTAAGCATAAAATACATTAAGCAAATAAAATATACAATGGCTCCAGGCATCCAATGAACAAGACAAGAACAATGTATAAAAATAATCTTATATCATATTAAAGAATGGGGAACCTGAGAGGAAAACAAGAAAGGTGTTTTCCAATTCTCCTCAATGGGATAGGTTCTTGGAAGTCCTCAGTGTTTCAGATCTAAAATTCCTCTCTTTGGTTAATGTGGAAAACCTTAACAAACATGGAACTCAATGGGAGTTCAAAATGCAAACAAATGGAAATGGTGACCAAGAGTAGATCTAGTGTGATCTCATGCAATGGAGGTGACTAATGAATGGGGAAAACCCTTATATTTATAACAAAATATTGGGGTGTTCTAGAACTTGGTGCATGAATAAAATATTATTAATCACATTCTAGAATCACCCTTTAGGAATATTTTATTATATTTGTTGGAGGGAAAAGGGTTTTTGACTTGGGTCAATGTTGAGTCCCAAACTTGCATCTTTCCTATACACCTTTCTAGACTTTTTCCATTTACCTGGACCTCCTAAGTCATCAACATCATTGCATATTAATCATAAAAGAGCATTTAAAGTGGTTTTTAACTATGTTTTGTGTCTTCTGTTTGAATTAGATTTTTGCTCATTTAGCTGCGGAATCTTGTCACTTTCTGCAGCCATTTTGTCAAAGTCTATATTACAGGTGTATTCAGGAAAATCAAGCCACATGGGCAAGTTGGAAATGATATGGACATGGACCGAGTCCTACTGGCTCAGTTGAATTCACCAAAGAAGGTCGTGGTCAAATGAAGCCAAGCGGTCGTCAACCTAAGAATCCTACGGTGACAGAACTCTGTTTTTCACCACGTGAAGACTTGCGTGGCCATTTCTAAATCACGGGGGACATATCAACACCTGTGAAAGGCTCCATAAGCCGAATCCAATGGCCACTCTCCATAGATTTAATCTTCACGACAGCCATAATGCTAGATTTCTGGACGTGGTTGTTCACGTGTCTTTTATCAGCGCAGAATGTAGGAAATTAGTTATGTCATCCTCTGTTATAAATAATGTGTTCTGATATGCATAGTAGTTAGCTGTTGTAATGTAATTTTTGTTGAAAAGAAAGCCTCCGTGCCGTGACATTATTTCCTTGTTATGACTGCATTTTAAATATATGAGAAGACTATGTTCATAAGTATAATTCGTGGTTGATAGCTGTTGCCCGAGGATTGTGCAGACGGCCCCTGCACACGCCGAGGTTTTGTGTATTGCTGTATAGTTTCATGATTTATTTCCTTACGTTCATTATGCCATAATCATTCACGTGTATATATTACATCTCTTATGGTATTAACGTTTTATTTCTGTTCATAATTTTTCATGCTTTATACTGCTGTTAATTGATCAGTGTCTTTGTTTCAGATTATAGTAGGCAGCCCGGGCATTTGCACATAGTTTTACAATGACTAATGACATGGAATCAATATTGTCCTTCTGCTGATTTCTTTTTCTTAATTTTTAATTCCAGCATTGTTTTATTCATTTAAGTTTTGTACATTTGCTTTACTAGTTAGTTAGATATTAAACTTCTCATGTCATTATCAGTTACCTCCGAAATCCATAGCGAGACTAATAGTGAGGGATTGCAGTATGAATGTGTAGTTTGATGTTAGTTTATTTTTCTGAAAATTAGATATTAAATTGCTCATGTCATTATCAGTTACCTCTGAAAGCCATAGCGAGACTAATGGTGAGGGATTGAAGTATGAGTGTGTAATTTGGTATTAGTTTATTTTTTTTGCAAATTAGATATCAGATTACTCAAGTTGTTTATGATTACCTCTGAAATCCATAGCGAGACTAATGGTGAGGGGTCAGAATGTGAGTTGATGTAATTTGATTTTAGCTTTACTTTTCTTGCAATCTTTGTATTTCTTTGAGTACAGTTTCTTTTGTGTTTAGACAGCATCAAGGGTAATGGGTTTCATGATCAATAGTTCACTGTTTTTTTAACTAGTATAGTTGTACATTTTCATTTTCTTTTAGGAATTAATTTTTTCATTGTATGTTTCAAAATCCTTTTGAAGTTTGAATTTTGGGAAATCATTATAAAGGACATCATTGCCTTGAACATTCATAACCATACTTGTCTTTTAGAATTTCCATCTCACATTAGGAAACCAACCAAGATAAATAAAAACCCAAAAATGACAAAAAGTAAGAGATAGGTTATCTTGCACATATAGTGCGCCACACTTCATCAGCTTACGAATCCCGGATTGAAAAATTAATGTAGCAATTTAGGACACAATAAATTGACCAAACATTTTGGCGCCGTTGCCGGGGAAGTGTAACTAGGTAGCCAATTTCTTAAAAAAAATATAAAAAGAAGGGAAAACTTGATAAATTCTTGAAGTATGCTCTCCTCTTGCACCTAGTGTGATCTAGAGGATCAGAAAAGAGAGTTATTGGTTCAGTAATTTCTTAAGTATGCTCTCTTCTTGCACCTAGTGTGACCTAAAAGATCAGAAAGAGAATTATTAGCCCAACTTAAAAAAAATAATAAAAAATGACATGCATAGAGAAAGAGATTCTAGGGGAAGGTTTATAGCTAGAGCCAAGAGTTCGATTTTCACAACTCCATCTTCTTCAAGGCATAGACAAGATTCACCACCATCTACCCCTAGCCTTAAGATTCTTGGAATTCAAGGAGCAGCTGAATTAGAGGATTCTCCTATACCACCTACCAAATCTCATTTATAAAAAGACCCTTTCTTTACTTCTATAGGAGAGTATAGTGTAATCAAAGAAGTAGAATCACCTGAAGAAGAAAAGGAAGAAACTCCCTCTCATCCTCCCTTGATAGAAGAAACAAAGGACTTTAAGAACTCTGCAGAAACTATCATGACAGAGGAAGTAGTAGATGGATTTTGAGGTAGAGGAGGAGGAAACAATGATGGAGGTGAAGGTAATAATGGAAGAAATAGGGAAGGAGACAACTCGTTTGGAGTCCCTATAGTTGATGAGGAAACTCATACAACGATGAAAAACATCTCACCATCTGTCCTCCCCAAATTTTATGGATTGCGAATTGAGGATCCTGAAACATTTTTGTTTGAGTTTGAAGTCGTGTGCCGAACCTATGACTATATGGAAGACTCTCAAAAACTCAAACTGTTTCCTTCAACATTGAAGGGAGCCGCTTTGAAATGGTTCATGGGATTAGTCACCCAATCTATTAGGACTTGGAATGATATGAAACAAACATTTTTGGATAGATACATGGACTATTGCATGCCCACCAATCACAAGGATGAGGTATTCAAAATGGTGCAAAAAGAAGATGAAAATTTGGAGGATTTACTTGAAAGATTTCAATACAACTTAAAAAGAGAAAAGATGAGCAACTTAGATGAAGAAAATTTGAAAGCCCTTATATTAAAAGCCATCAGAGATGAATGGATAGATATTTTAAACATGATGGGGAAAGGAGACATTTCTCAACTTCCACTTCGTGACATAACAGAACTATGTGTCCATCTCTCAAGGGGAAAATCTAAAACGGGAAAAGGGCCTAGAGATCCTTCTCTTATCAGGGCAAAGAAATCTGCAACTGGATCAGTAAGTAGGGCAGAGATTGGCAATATGCTTGATGAATTCAAAACTGATATCTTAGGGAGCCTTAGTGAACAACTAGACACCCTTAAAATTCAAAACAAGCAGAAAGCAGAAACTTATGCTCTAGCCATCTTTTGTCCGAAATTTAGGAAGAAACATGCTTTAAGGGAATGTCCCTTGGATGCAAAATTTGTAGAAACATGTATGATTTTCTCAGAGAATCATGAGACCAAATATTGTCCTTCAATTCCTGGACTCAAAGCTGTCTTTCAAAAAGATCAAAATTTAGTAGAATCTCTCTGTTTTGTTGCAAGAAAACCTTGGCAGGGGCAAAAAACTCAAGGGTTTAACAACCCTATGAATTTTCAACCCCCACCAAATTGGAATCCTTGGCAACAACCTTGGCCCCAACCTCAAAATCCATATCAGTTATGGGTACAAGGTATGTAAAATCCTTATGGGAGATTTGCTCAATTTTATCAATATCCTCCATCTTTTAAAAATCAACAAGCTCCACAACTTCCAAACCCAAATCCACAACTTTCATTGCCATTTCCACAACAACAACCTTCTCAGCAAAATCAAAATCCTCAACTCATGCTTCCATTCCAACAAAATACAAATCAACTTCCAGCTCAGCCATTTCCAAATCCTAACAATAAAAATCCTCAGAATACTTACATGACAGAAGGACAACAATTTCCTACCTATATGATTGTTCCTCTCAATTATGTACAACTCAGGTCTAGTAGAGTTTTAGAAAAACCTTCTATAGATGTCCAAGAGCAAGATACCTCTAAGGAGGACTCTCTTAAAGTCAATAAGGGTTCTGAGGAAGCGTCTCTTCTAAACTCAAACAATCAAAAATAGAAAGAAAAGTTAACACCCACAACTCCTATAGTTGAGCAACCTGCATCTTCATCCACACCTCCTTTCCCTGAAAGATTACAAATTGATAAAGGGGTGGAAAAACAAATATTGTTGCCTAAATATGATTTTCTAGATGAATTAAAGAATGTTTGTATCAATATTCCCTTGCTACTAGCTATTCAAGAGATTCCTATTCTAGCAAAAACAATAAAGGAGTTGAGTCTCAAAAGACTAGGAAGGAAACTAAAAGATACAAGAAGAATCCACCTGGTAGGAAAAATTGCAGATATCATGATGGGAAAAATTACCATGCAGAAGTATGTAGATCCAGGTAGTCCAATTTTCAAGACACATATAAATGGGATAGAAATTCCAAACACATTGATTGACTTAGGGGTTGCTATCAACATTATGAGTAGACAGACTATGGACCAGCTAAAACTTCCTAACCTTCTTTTTACACCTACTTTACTGCAACTTGCAGATCGATCAATTATTAAACCAGATGGTGTATTAGAAGATATTTCGGTCTCCTTAGATTCTTGGGAATATCCAGTAGATTTTATGATTTTGACTCCCAAAAGTAATCTAGGAGGGCACCCACTTATCTTAGGAAGACCTTGGCTAGCCACAGCTGATGCTTTTATTAGTTGTAGATCTGGGGACATGTACATTTCTAATGGTAATTCGACGAAGAAATTCAATTTGTATCCTCCAGCAAGAGCAATCACAGAAGTAGGAGACAATGAATGGGTTGATGATGAGGACACTATACAACCTGTCTTTACCATTTCTGAAATCGGTGAGGATAGTCAAATTCTGAACACATTAGAAAATTTTGAGACATCCTCAGAATATGACCCCACACAATTTCAGTTGGAATATGACATAGAATATTTATCATCAAGACAAATGTCTCTTTACTCTATGGAAGAGTTCGGTAGTTCTACCATTGAGATTTTTCCAGGAAAAACATTAAATATCAACAAAAATTTGGAAAAGTCACAACAGGAGGAACTAACCAAAATCTTGCAAAAACATTCTACTGCATTTGCATGGGAGTATACTGACATGAAAGGTATTGATCCTAAGACTTGCATCCATAATATCTATATTGAGGAAAACAGTAGACCAATCAGACAACCTCAAAGAAGGATGAATCCAAATCTTAGGGAGATAGTGAAAGAAGAGCTCCAAAAACTACTCAATGTAAACTTCATTTATCCAATTTCAGATAGCCGATGGGTTTCTCCTTTGGCTATAGTACCTAAAAAGAATGGTAAATGGAGGGTATGCATTGATTACAGGGAATTGAACAAAGAAAATTTGAAGGATCACTTTCCTTTTCCCTTTATTGATCAGGTATTAGATACATTAGCAGGCAAAAAGTACTTTTCATTCTTAGATGGTTTTAGTGGCTATAATCAAATCTAGGTAGCACCTAAAGATCAAGATAAGACCAAATTTACCTGTCCATGGGGAAATTTTTCCTATCGAGTGCTTCCTTTTGGATTATGTAATGCACCCGCAACATTCCAAAGAGCAGTACTAGGAATTTTTTCTGATCTAATCCATGATTGTGTAGAGGTTTATATGGATGATTTTACAGTTTATGGTAATTCATTTGAAGAGGCATGAGAAAATTTGGAAAAATTTCTTATAAGATGTAAAGAAACAAACCTTTCATTAAGCCATGAAAAATTCTTTAGGATGTTTACTGAAGGTATTGTTTTGGGGCATCATATTTAAGGAGATGGGATTAAGGTTGATAGATCAAAAGTTGAAGTCATCTCCAAGTTGCCTATTCCAAATTGTCAAAGAGATGTTAGAAGTTTTCTAGGATTTACTGGATACTATAGAAGATTTATAGAAAACTTCACTAAAATAGCATCTCCACTCTTCAAACTGCTTACAAAAGACTATGAATTCAAATGGGATCCTGATTGTCAATCAGCCTTTGAAACTTTGAAAACAAGAATATTTGAAGCACCTATCTTGAGAGGACCAAATTGGAAACTCCCTTTCCATATTTCTACAGATGCTTCAGATACAACTCTAGGAGTTGTGTTGGGTCAAAAGGATTTAGTCCCTTATGCCATTTACTATACCAGTAAAAATTTGACTCCCACTGAGTTGAACTATACTGTAACTGAAAAAGAGTTTTTAGTTGTTGTTCATGCGATCAATAAGTTTAGACATTATATAACAGGCTATGAAAATTTTATTCATACTGATCATTCTGCGATTAGATATCTAATGAACAAACCTGTTACTAATGGCAGAGTGACAAGATGGCTCCTACTTTTGCAGGAATTCAATATTACTGTGTTGGATAGACCAGGGAAACAAAATACAGTAGCCGATTTCTTGTCTAGGATTCAGAATACTAAAGAAGATTCTCCTGTAGAGGATAAGTTTCCTGATGAATACTTGTTTGCAGTAACTACTAAAACTCCTTGGTATGTAGATATTGCTAACTATTTGGTTACAGGGAAACTTCCTCCACATTTATTTCCAAGTGAAAAAAGAAAGATTATTCAGGAGAGTTCAAAATATTCATGGATTTCTAACGAATTGTTTAAAACAGGGCCAGATCTTATGATCAGAAGATGTGTCAGGGAAGATGAAATGCCTGATATCCTCAAGCCATGTCATGATGAACCATGCGGCAGACACTTTGCTGAAAAAAGGACAGCCTATAAAATCCTCTCTTTAGGATATTATTGGCCTTCCCTCTTCAAAGATGCAAAAAAATATGTCAAAAGGTGTGACAGCTGCCAAAGAGTATGGAAACCTACCCTTTCAAATGAAATGCCATTGCAACCATAGGTACTCATTGAACCCTTTGAAAGATGAGATTTAGATTTCATTGGACCTATTAATCCACCATATAAGCAAAAGAATTATATATTTGTTTGTACTGATTATGTTAATAAATGGGTGGAAGCCAAAGCATTAGTGTCTGCTACTGAAAATTTAGTTGTTAATTTTATTTATGAGGATATTTTTACTCGCTTTGGTGTTCCAAGAGAAATTGTGACAGATCAGGGAAGCCAATTCACATCCAACCTGGTGGAGAAGCTGATGGAAGAATACAAAATCAAGCACAAAAGATCTACTCCTTACCATCCACAAGCAAATGGTCAAGTGGAGTCTACAAACAAAGTTCTCGAAAGTATCATCACCAAAACTGTTCATCTACACAGAAGAGATTGGGCAGAAAGGCTTTCTGAAGCCTTGTGGGCCTACAGAACTACATGGAGAAATACAACAGGACATTCTCCCTATGAACTTGTTTATGGGAAAGAAGTCCTGCTCCCCATTGAGTTCCAAGTCAAAACCTTCAAGATGGCAGTTCAGTTGGGGATGGATCTATCAGAAGCCCAAAAGCATAGAATGGAGCAGTTGAATGAACCAGATGAGATCAGACAAGAGGCAATTCTAAGAACTGATCTAGTTCAATATCAAAGAGCTAAATGGCATGAAAAATACATCAAAGATAAGAAGTTTCAAGAAGGAGATTGGGCATTGCTATTTGACTCCAAGTTTAAAGATTTTAAAGGAAAATTTCAGACTCATTGGCTTGGGCCATATGAGATTGACAAGATCTTTAGCAATGGAGCAGTAAGAATCAAGACCATTGATGAATTTCAAACTCCTCCTATTGTGAATGGCCACAGATTAAAGATCTATCATAAGCCACTCTCAAAAGAGGAATTTGTCAAAATGTTTCAAGATAATTCTGCAATAAGGCTGGTCAAGAAGAATCCTTCTTCTCCACCAGCCTAGCCTTTGTTCTTTTCAATTAAATAAATAAATAAATAAATAAAAATAAAAATAAATAAATAAATAAATAAAATAGTATAAGCCTGAAAACCAATCACTGATTGGCAGTCTTATATAGAAAATGTAGGGTGAAAATCAGGAACACCTGACACCCTATATTTTCCAAAAAAAAAATTCTCTCTCTCTCTCTTATTTCACAAGTTTTATGACAACCCACTCCATTTCATTCCACTTCATTCCACTTCATTACACTCCACTTCATTTCATTTCACTCCATTTCATCTATTTCATTTCATTTCACCAATAAAATTTTCTTTCATAACCATTTTCATTCAGTTAGTTATCATCTATCCATCTCCATTCACCCAAATAATTGTTGTGTCATTTTCCGCAGCTGACACCAGTTTCCGCAGCCAGAAGCAGTTTCTGTAGCCACCACTCTGTTTTTAAAAATAAAATAAAATTTACAGTCAGATGTTAGTTCAAAAATCATGAAATCAAATGCAGGTATGAAGACATATTATGAAGACATGAGGCATTCAAAAGCATCAATGAGGAGCAACTGATTGAAGACCAATGAAAAATGACAAGAATTCCAAGGTATGAGTAGAAATTTATTTCAAATGGCATTCAAGCACATTTTTACATAGTTATAAACCATAGCTCCATTATATGCAATGATTGCATTGATAACTCCGTAACCATCCCACGATCTCTATACGATTCCCCACAATCCTTGCATTCATTTTTAAACGGCCTCATAATCAAGCCTCCGGTCCTCACTAATGTTCGGCTATACTTTGATACTCCACCTGTAATTATGGAACGTAGTTGATTTGACTACGGCTTCTCTCAGCCGCATAAAACCCGTAGACGTTGCATAAACGTGCTTGCATCTACTCTGCAGCCACCCAATTTTAAATATTGCCGGATGCGTTTTACTCACCCTATTGTTCTATTGATCTCACGGCTGCATTTCCATCGTGCTCACATAAGCCTTCACCCCATTTTGTTCTCTGTTCCGCTTCATTCTGTGTACCTATTCTCTGATATCCGCTTACAGTCACTGGTCTCCTTCATAAACCCTGATCATTTTTGCCGTCTTACCTCCGTTAAACCCTCTTCACGCAGATGAGTTCTAAAGTACAAAAGGAAGGATGGGTCAGTTGTTGAGAATAGAACCAGAGGGACACAAATTTATGGAAGGATACCCGCAAATCAAAGACATATTGAAAAAGGAAAAATGGCTTCGGTTTATTCAAAAATTTAAAGGCTACAATAAGGAGGTAACAAAAACTTTTGCGAGGTCTTTCAACGATCTGTAGGTAGAAATTAGGGACCTCAAATTTACAATGACTGAGGCATCCATAGCAGCAGCTACAGAACTTCCTCAAGAAGGTGAACGCTGGTTCAAGAACAAGATCATTGGCGAGGAAGCCTGGAGAGTGATCCTACATAACCCAGTTATGGATGTCACCATTTTCAAAAAGGGAATTCTTGTTCATGCTTTAAAAGAGGAGTGGGCCAGTTTACTGTTGGTTATTCAAAATTTTATCACCTGTGAGGGTCGTTTTGGATCAATGTACATGTATCATACCCGACTGTTGATGAACTTCCTAGACAACCAGTCCCTCAATCTGCCATAATTCTTACTAAACAGTTTGAAAAAGATGTCTATAACCGTCCAGAAGCATCTAGGGGATGTAGAACCACATTTGTATCACCATGGTCTCGTGAAAATCTTGATAGAAAAAAAATTAAAGGAGAAAAAGGACACCTGGGAGCAGTTTTTAGTTAGAAATTTCTTTGAAGAACCCCAAGAAACCCCTGAAGGTATTACATTAAAAAGAAGTAGAAGAAAGAAAACAGATGATAAAACTCAAAGAACTCCTACTAACACAGTTGAAAGAACTAGTAGAGAGGAAAGACTGTCTAAAAGGAAGAAGGAAAAAACTGAAGCTAAAAAGCCAACAAAATCAAAAGAGAAAAGAAGCATTGAAGCTGTGTATCAAACCCTTTCCTCAGAAGAAGACCATCAAGTATTGTCTGAGAGACTAATTCACCTTCAAGAACAGTCAGTTATGGCCAAAAAGAAAGGAAAAGAAAAACAGAAGGAAGGAGACAGTAGTCCACAACGTGTAAGAAGAAGAAACAGGCTTAAAGGAAAGTGGAAGAAAACAAAAAAAAAAGGACCCAATTTTATTGATTTGGGAGAAGGAACTCCTGAAAAAACTCCAGCTGGCCATATTCCACCTCATTCTCAGCCAAACGTTGAAACTAGTCCTCAAGATGTTGACATGAGTCCTTTTCGGCCAGATTTTGAAGTCAATTCTCCTCCACAGCATTTTGGGGATAGCCTAAGGAAAACTACACCCGAGATAGATCCAAAGCAGCAAGAGGTGTATGATTACATAGAATCCTTAGAAAGAACAGCCACGGGTCCCAGCACTTCATCCACTCAGCCTCACACAGCACAAGAAGATCTAGTCTAATCGTTGAAACAAGAAATTTTTGAGTTGGAGGTTTTAAATAGACATATTAAAAATGAAAATGAAGCATTAAAGGAGCAAAACATATTGGACAAGATCATTCATGACAACACTATGATACATCTGGGACTGTGGCACAAAAAGAACAGGAAATTGAAGAAGAAATGCCAGAAGATAAGTAGAGCATTGATTAATCTCAAATTCAGATGCTTGATGAAGAAGCCCAGGATGTTAGCAGCACCAAGAAAGAGGAGAAGAGGACTGGATGTACTGGCAGAGGTATCAGAGCATATGAATTGAAGAAGGATGATCAAAATTTTGGTTGCATGAGGACATGCAACACCTTCACAGTGGGGGTATGTTGAGTCCCAAACTTGCATCATTCCTATACACCTTTCTAGACTTTTTCCATTTACCTGGACCTCCTAAGTCATCAACATCATTGCATATTAATCATAAAAGAGCATTTAAAGTGGTTTTTAACTATGTTTTGTGTATGTTGTTTGAATTAGATTTTTTCTCATTTAGCTGCGGAATCTTGTCACTTTCCGCAACTGCGTCAACTTTCTGCAGCCATTTTGTTAAATTCTATATTGCAGGTGTCTTCAGGCAAATCAAGCCACATGGGCAAGTTGGAAATGATATGGACATGGACCGAGTCCTACTGGCTCAGTCGAATTCACCAAAGAAGGTCGTGGTCAAATGAAGCCAAGCGGTGGTCAACCTAAGAATCCTACGGTGACAGAACTCTATTTTTCACCACGTGAAGACTTGCGTGGCCGTTTCTAAATCACGGGGGACATATCAACACCTGTGAACGGCTCCATAAGCCGAATCCAACGGCCACTCTCCATAGATTTAATCTTCACGGTAGCCATAATGCTAGATTTCTGGACGTGGTTGTTCACGTGTCTTTTATCAGCGCAGAATGTAGGAAATTAGTTATGTCATCCTCTGTTATAAATAATGCGTTCTCATACGCATAGTAGTTAGCTGCTGTAATGTAATTTTTGTTGAAAAGAAAGCCACTGTGCCGTGACATTATTTCCTTGTTATGACTGCATTTTAAATATATGAGAAGACTCTGTTCATAAGTATAATTCGTGGTTGATAGTTGTTGCCCGAGGATTGTGCAGAGGGCCCCTGCACACGCCGAGGTTTTGTTTATTGCTGTATAGTTTCATGCTTTATTTCCTTACGTTCATTATGCCATAGTTATTCACATGTATATATTACATCTCTTATGGTATTAACGTTTTATTTATGTCCATAATTTTTCATGCTTTATACTGTTGTTAACTGATCAGTGTCTTTGTTCCAGATTACAGTAGGCAGCCCGGGCATTTGCACATAGTTTTACAATGACTAATGACATGGAATCAATCTTGTCCTTCTGCTGATTTATTTTTCTTAGCTTTTAATTCCAGCACTGTTTTATTTATTTCAGTTTTGTACATTTTCTTTATTAGTTAGATTAGATATTAAATTACTCATGTCATTATCAGTTACCTTCGAAAGCCATAGCGAGACTAATGGTGAGGAATTGAAGTATGAGTGTGTAGTTTGATATTAGTTTATTTTTCTGCAAGTTAGATATTAAATTTCTCATGTCATTATCAGTTACCTCCGAAAGCCATAGCGAGACTAATGGTGAGGGATTGAAGTATGAGTGTGTAATTTGGTATTAGTTTATTTTTCTGCAAATTAGATATCAGATTAATCAAGTTGTTTATGATTACCTCCGAAAGCCATAGCGAGACTAATGGTGAGGGGTCAGAATATGAGTTGATGTAATTTGATTTTAGCTTTACTTTGCTTGCAATATTTGGATTTCTTTGAGTACAGTTTCTTTTGTGTTTAGACAGCAGCAAGGGTAATGGGTTTCATGATCAATAGTTCATTGTTTGTTTAACTAGTATAGTGGCACATTTTCATTTTCTTTTAGGAATTAATTTTGTCATTGTATGTTTCAAAATCCTTTTGAAGTTTGAAGTTTGGGAAATCATTATAAAGGACATCATTGCCTTGAACATTCATAACCATACTTGTCTTTTAGAATTTCCATCTCACATTAGGAAACCAGCCAAGATAAATAAAAACCCAAAAACGACAAAAAGTAAGAGATAGGTTATCTTGCACATATAGTGCGGCACACTTCGTCAGCTTACGAATCCCGGATTGACAAATTAATGTAGCAATTTAGGAAACACTAAATTGACCAAACAGTCAATTCCTTTATTTATAAATAACAAATAAATAAATGATTTATTTATTATTTAAGGGAGATGAGGGGAATATAATTAAATAAATAATGGTTTATTTAATTATTTAAAAATGATCTAGTCAAATTTAACTAGGAATAGTAATTAAATAGTGATTTAAATAACTTATTCTTAGGAAATAATTAAATAAATAACGATTTATTTAATTGATTACCTTGTTTTGGGTTAAATATGACCAAGAAATGTAAACAAATGTGGTGAAAGCGATTTTACTTGGGGTAAAATTGGTCTTACATGGTGTACTTGGGTTCATCTAACAATAATGGGTTAGATGACCAAAAAATGGTCTAACACCATAACCCCATGGGATTTTAGCCCACTAACTAGGGTTACAAACTTCAAACATGAATATCTCTCAAACCGTGAAGAATTACGTGGTGTGCCATATATCAACGGAAACATCTCAAAAAGTAGAAACCATTAAACGAATTCTTGAGCCAGAATATAGTAATTTGGCAGGTAAAAATCCCCATGCAACATTGGGGTAGCCCTCGGTGCTTCTTGGGTTGAAATCAATGTCAACCACTGATCAACAATTTTCTCATGGGGAATTTTTCCAACATAACAATGTGTTCCAATTTTTTCTTCCCATGGTGGTATTCTATAGGAAAAATTCAAATATTCTTTCGTCTCTTGATATAATTATGGATAGTGACTCAAGTGTGGTGGTTGATTCCATTGTGTGCTCACTTGAGGCCTCATGGTGGCTCTAGGCAACTGTCCTTTGGCGGCTTTAAGTGAACAATATTATTCTTGAAGTGTGAAAGGTGGTCCAGGATGATAACCTTTTTCCATACCTAGGACTGCGCAGTTACTTGAGGGATAGCCATGGATATTTGCACTACTATCGAAGAAAAGGCCTCACAGAGCACTTTGTGCAAGTGTATTTTGTGAAAAATTTAATAAATTACCCTTTTTACCTTAAAGAAATTTTAAATTTCCAAATTTTGTAATGTTATTCCATCCTGTAAATCCTTCTGCTTGACATTTCATGAAGTCTTTTTCTTGTCCAATTTTCTAGTGATAAAATTTGACCCCTAATGTATGAGGTCCAAGAAGAACTGTATAGCCTAAATACATTATATTTTTTGTTCTGTATAACCCATATTGAGAGAGAGAGAGAGAGAGTAAATTGTGTTCAGCATAAGGTTGGAGACCCCTTGTTATGAGTAAAAGAGTGACGATGTTCTGTCGGAAACCTCTAAGAGATAATGTAAATAAAATATTTCTACGAGGGGGGCTGTCCCATGCTCTTGATTATTTGTCTAGTTAAATCCTATCTGAAATATATAGGTTTTGTCTCTATCACCTATATGCTAGTGATTTGCTGATTTGGTTGATGACGATGATTGTTGACGCCCTCAAGGGCGTTTTTTCTTTGAAAATAGGTTGAACGTAGTGCCCACATTCATAATATTGGTATAATATATTTTATCATTCTATAATTTTAATATTAGTAGAATAATTATATAGAATAAGATCAAAACCTCTTTTGAAGCTGGGATGTAGCCCTGCCAGCTTTAGAGAGGGATCTCTCTTTATGTTTTCTCTTTGTTTTCTGAGTTGATATTAGGCTAGTTATGATAGTGTTGAATTGTTTGCTTGTTTGTTTGGTTGTTTGGTTGGGTTGGTGGGTCTATTTAAATTAATTCCTTTCCATTGGGTTATGGAGTCAGATAGAGGCTGGATGCTGCATCAAATTTTTAAAGAGTAGTCACAGGGAAAGCTAGTTACACTTACTAGATCATACAATTATAAATGAAATTATGAAGTGAAGAAATGGTGAATTCAGTAATGATTGAGAAGAAGTTAAGAATTTCATAATCAAACATCATAATAAAACATATATATTGTAAATACAACCAGAAATAAGATGTTCAGATAACAAAACTTATTATTCACTTTTTGTTTTACAATTAGATTAAAATGATGCACAATAAAGAGAAACAATGAAAAAAACTGTCACAAAAGGAAAAAAATCACCATTAATATATAGCAGAAGTATCCTGTGAGTGTTTCTTTTATTATTGATGTTCCAACAGCTCCGAAAGTACAATTCTCAATAGAAGATGATTAGAATGATCATAGTCCAACTGCTGAATACTTCGAATGCATGCAGTGTTTAGAATAATTCTACAAAGAATGTTGTATCAACCATGAAATATTGTTATTAATTACAAAATAACATTATTTGACCAACGTGACCCAAAAAGGTGGATTCCTTGAAGATATATGGACATCTGGCACTTTTATCTAGGAAATAGGTGTTGCACGATCTAACTATTTGTTGTGCTGGCTATTGTGTTGGTTGTAGCTAGCCTTTACTCTTCCTGATACTTGCACAAATTATCCTACTGATCTTCATCAGGAATAATTATCTTTGTGGCCTTCTGATAGATCTCATCTACCTCCGTGTACCTATAAAATATTGGTTTGAACATGAATATATGATTTATCTCATGCTGAATGAATGCTTCCTTATTCATAGCTTCTAGAAAATCTCTCCCTGTCATAGCAACTTTAATGTTTGAAAATTGTGTTGTATACTTGGCAATTTCTTTAAGCTTCTTCAAATAATCATCCCTGGTGATAATTTTTTCATTAAGAACAAATAGAGAAGGCATACCCCTCTTAGTTAATGACTCAATTCTGTTCAAAAACCTGTTGAATACAATTTCCAACCGATTGCATTTTTCCTCAAGCTGTTGGACTAAGTTCCTTTTTGTAAGAACCTTTTTACATTCCAGGATTGTTTTTTTCCTATCATGTACTCCCACTTCATCAATTTCATATATGTTTTTGGAATTCAAAAACTTAATGATTCTGTGGGTTGTATCAAGCATATCTCCCAGCTCTTCATTTATGTTGGAAATCACCTTATTATCTTTCTTAATAAAGTATTTTTGTTCAAAAATAATGAGGATATATGGCCAAATTTCATTTATGTCTTGAGTAATGTTGGTCCATATAATTTCTTTAGCTTGACCAAGGGTGTTTCCAATGGAGGATTCCCTCAGAGATTTCTGTAATTTTTTTGGCTGCTTCTGAATCCTCTACAATTATGTTGCATGGGAAGTCTCAATCCTTACCATATGATCTTGAAATTTTTTTTTTTGAGCTTGCAATATTATAATTTCTTTTGTTTGTAGTGACATATTCTTCACTAATTTTGCTAACTGATCTGCAGCATCTCCTGTGTTAGCTAAATATGTTTTTGATATAGGAATGGCTATGAAGGGTACAACCTCTAAAGGAACAACTGATGTTTTTTCAACCTACTTTTTTTTCTTTGACCATTTTCTCCATCTCAATTCCCATTTGTTTTAGTTGGGTAGTATGCTCCATGGTAAGTTTCATAATCTTTAACTTTTGGGACTCTGCTTCCTCAATTTATTTTGTGATTGGATGTTCTCTGGCTGACATCTTCAACTGCTTCCTTAATGATGTTATATCTTGAATTTTATTTTTTATTATATCTTCCACAACCTGCACATTAGATTTATCATACCCTATCTTTACAACCAAATATTCCAAGGATTTTATCCTTGTATCCTTGGACATATAAGATATCTTCTCCATTTTAAGTCGTGATTGGACATTTTCTATTGACACCTGCAACTTTGAAAAATTCATTTTTGTATTGGTTAGTGTAGAAGATACATTTCACCTATTTGTTTATGCATTTCCATCTGGTCGATATGATGAATATCCTTGATGCTGAATTCGAAGGAATTCTTCTTGTAGTATGTTGTAATGCCATGTGCATTTTCCCTTTTTATGAGTCAAAGGTTGATAATAATATACTCTAAGAGCTGAAGGTTTGCTTCCATAACTGGGTGTATGTTCTATTCCTCAAAATTCCATTCCTTAGTTTCATTTCCATGAAGGTATCAAATATTGTCTTCTCCTTTTCTCATGTAGCATCACTAGATGTGGATATTTGAAGAGCTTGCAGTTGTTTGGCATAGTATTTGTAGTACAGGAAAAGATGGGCTGACCACCTACTGGATAATACCCTAGAGTGTTTGTGACATTGATAATTGTCATCTACTCTGTTTCTTTGCCCTGATAAATATCCGTATGGATCCTCGATATTTTCCTATATTTCATTTTGAATTATTTATTGGAAGTACCGGTCAGAGAAGGTGACTGATCTTCCCTCTTCATTTTCCCTGTTGCTTCTTTCTTATCCTTCTTGTCATGATTATTTTGTGGCAAATGGGTTTTTAATCATGAATCTGGTATTGCCTTCTCCTTGGCCTCCTGTAAAGTGTTCTCTAGCCATTCTTTCTAACTCATAAACTATTCTATTTATGGCCTGTGAGTGTCAATGTAGGGTGTAAACTTGTTTTCCACCCTCATTTTAGAAATGATCCCAAATGGATAACAAGACCAGGTAAAGATGTGAGTGAATTTCATCTCTTTTAATATTTTATCATCTTCCCCTTGTGTTTCCCTACTGTTGCATATGAATGGTCCAATTTTATATTTGATCCTAAATTGTGACTTCTTCTTTGCTAAAACAAAATGCACCTCATCATCATTAGCATCTGCCTGATATACTCCAAGGCAAAAATCCTCATTGGGAGAAATTTTTGAAATTTGTAGGGATTTAATTCACATACATAAACCCTCAAATCTATGTAATTATGTTATATGTACCACTCTCCTATTTTAGCTTGATTTGAAAGTTTGATAGTCCTTTTAATTTCTTCACTGATTCTAGGCTCAACTGTGCTGCTTAGAATAATCATGGTTTGATGTAAGAAAAACTCAATGAACTGTTTGTAGTTGTACACTTCTTGTTCTTTTATCAATAGAGTGGTCCGGAAGATGACACTTTGTGGGTGTCTAGATCATCCATCTTCTTCATGGAAAATTGGACTCTTTTTTCTTGAAAATATAAAAACATGTAAACAATGACAGAAGTATAATTAAAGACCTCCTCTGTATGAAATTTTACAAATTGCTCATGGATGATTTCTTCTAGGAATTGACTAAAGTTAAACATAATAGAGGGCTTCGAATCTATGGACAAAATAGATAGGAAACCTACAATCACTTCATCTACTGACTGGTTAGAGTAATACCGAAGAATATATGAAAGAATACTGACTATATGTTGTGTTCTATTAGGGAATATGGATGAGGAATATGGAGGGTTTTTCTTGGGTAATTCAGTATTTTCAGTTAAGAACAATTCAAGGTTTTTTCCTCTTTTAGAGAAATCTTGTTTCTCCTATACCTCTATGAGGGCTTCATGGGAAAAAGGTATTGTATTCTCTACTGAGGGTCCCTGCATCATTTGGATAATGGATTGGGAATTGACTGTGATTAAGAATTCACCAATAGGGGAAATTACCACTATTTGATTAGGGACATAGCATGCATGGCACTTTCTGATGAAATTAGGGGAACGGTGTGTTTTATGGAAAATATAGAAAGGTAGATTACTGTCCCACAATCTAATGTCATCGGCTTCATCTATTAATTTTTCCTATAACCAGTAATAAATATCAAATAGGTTGAATTCACAGAGGGTCTCGTGAATTTTGAAGTCTCTATCTGCAAGGCTGATATGGTCCAGGTCTAGAGGAGGGTGAACCATGGGGTTAAACGGTTCTTGAACTTTATTTTTGTGAGCCATGACCGTTTGAAGCTGCGAAACTGATAATTTTGATAAATTTTCACATATGCAGAGCGCAGAGGTGGAATTAGAGAGGAGAAGGCAATAAAACAGAGGAAATCAGTGAATTTTGTAGTTTGCTAATGTTCCCAGCAACACTTTATTTGTGAAATGAAACACCTGTTGAAAAAACAATATTAGGAGAGCATAGTAAAGTTTGAAATAGGAGAGAGGAAACAATTTGTGGTTTTCCCTGGGTTTCCATTGATTATGGCGGGGATCTGTTGGTTAACATTTAAGTAACTAAAGTACTTAACAGGTTTATTTTTGCGGGATCAAAGGTGATTGGATGGAGCAACGAGTGGATGAGGTGGCACAATGAGATAGATGGAAGTGTAATGGTCACGATGATGGTTTTGGCTATGGAGGATACCACTTTCGGAGAGGGTAGCATGCAGTAAGTGGTTCCGGTGAGAGGGGGTGAAAACTCACCAAGCACCTGCCACATCGTTGTGGGTCCATGTAATAATACTCTCGATTTTGGAACCTCTCCCCCCACCATAACAATAAAGGATGGATTGTTGGGGGGGGGGAGGGGGGCGGGGGGGGAAAAGGAATATTGGTCGTCAGATTTAAATTTATGGGTTCATATGATGGGAAACATGGCAGGGGTTTAATAATGACATGACAGGATGAATGGTAGGGTCGGATAATAAGATAAAATAAGAGCGAGATGATATAAATGGGTGAAAAACTTAGGGAAATGATAAAAATGTATTAAATAAATTTTTAGTGGTCGAACCTTTGAACTTTAGGATAACACTCTTATCCCTTTATTTTTCTTTCCACCATATAAGATGTACCTCCAATGTAACTTAGGATAAAATTTCATGCATTTTTCAAAAGTCATCCTTTCTCATTCTACCTACCCTTTTCTTCCAATACTAACATTTTCATCATTTCTTTTGTAGTGTTCATTTAAACTAGCAAACCCATATCATTTTTTCATGAAAATATATTATACTCTATCCCTTATTTCACTTATTGATTCAGTTTACACTATTGAATCAATTTCATTTCTACCTAGCTACTGATTTACCAAGATTAAACTTTTCGGTAAATCTTTATACACTATCGTATTCAACATAAATTCAAACTTGTTGAATCATGATTAAACTGTATGAATTGAACAAACTAACTTATCAGTAGTGGAATTTTGACTTGCAACACTTTTAGTATTATTCATTTGTGGGGTTTTCTTTTCTTTCATTCTTTTAAACTTTTTTCTTTTGTATTTTTTTCCTTTTTCCATTTATTTTTTCAACATACCATATTTTATTTTTCTATTTTCATATTTTTTGGAAATCATTTGAATATTGAAATTCACATACAATATGAAATTGCAAATATGAAATACTCAATCACCTCGAGATCCTATGATTTATAGGACCCTAATAGTGGCTCCAGCTAGGGATGGCACTTCTCTGAGTTAAGTTTCAAGAACATAAGATCAATTGCCTTGAGTACTCCATTTATGCAATGTCTTCATCTGATTTCTTTTTATGTTTTATGAAAGATCGTCAAACTCAGCTTAGGGCCTTCTTTGTGGGCTTCAACCTTTGTTAATAAGTTACCCAATCAAAAACTTTAAGAACTATGTTATATAAAATGATGAAGGATAAAACTATATGCTTAAGAAAAGAAATTCTTCAACATCCTCCCATTGACAGGACCTCCAGGTAACTCTGTTCCATCTAGCTCTTTAAGGAAATATGCATTATTTCCCATGAATGCATCAATAATGTATGGTCCTTGCCAAAGGTTTTCAAATTTTCTATGTTTACCTTTGTCTTCTCTTCTAGAATCCCCTTTCAACACTTTGTATCCAAGATTAAAATCATTAGCCTTTGTTCTTCTGTCAAAGATCTTACTAATATTTTCCTGGAAAACTTGGGTTCCGTTATAGAGTTCTTCTATGGATTGTTATAACTGAATTGTTTGTTTGATCCTTCTATGTACATCATTTGGTTCAACTTGCATTTCTTGAATGATCTTCATGACTGGAACTCCTAAAGAGGATGGAAAAACTGCATTCATTCCATAGACCAATTGGTATGGTGACATGTGAATTGATTTTTTGGTAGTAAGTCTCTCGGCAAATAGTGCATTGACCAAATTTTTATGCCAATATTTATTGTTGTCTTCTAACAAATTTTTGATGATGTTTACCAAAATTTTATTTGAGGATTCAGCTAACCCATTACCCTGAGGGTAATAAGCTGTTGAATTTCCCAAAGTAATGTGGTATTTATGACAAAATTCAAATATTTTCTTAGATTTAAAGGTTGCAGCACTATCAGTGATGATTTTTCTAGAATATCCAGATCTAGAAAGGATATTAGTTTCAAGTAGATTAATAATGAAAGAATCAGTTGCAACTCTGGAAGGGGTGGCCTCTATCCATTTGGTAAAGCGGTCAGTGGAAGTAAGAATCCACTTGTGATGGGCAGAGGAGGGAGGATGAATTTCACCAATGAAATCTAATCCCCATTGTTGGAAAGGGCTTTGAACAGAGACAGGGTTTAATGGTAGGGGTAGAATTTTGCACTTTCCTTCAAATATTTGACATTTATGACATGCAGTTACCATCTTATGTATGTCAGGGAAAATTTTAGTCCAATAAAAATGAACTCTAAGGTTTGTAGTGGGTTTCCAATAAATATGTCCACCACAGTCACATTCATGGAATTCCTACATGAATTTTTGTGCATCATATTTTAACAATAATTTGAGTAAAATACTCGCGAAATCTTCCCAATATAAGACATTTTCTATAATGAAAAGTTTAACTACTTTCAACTTCAGAAATATTTCATTTGTTTTTGTCAGACCTGGAGGAGAATTTAAGTTGAATAAAACATATAAGTGGTCTACATACGAGGGTGAATTTATGAATGATTCATTGATTTTGGAGTCGCTTGTTCCTCTTAATCATCCAATGAATAAACCATCTCGATATCTAGTGCATGAAAATTTGACTCAACCATCAGGTTGGTCAGTCCCTATCCCTTGATCAATCTGGTGGGCTTGATTTCTAGGTCATATTCTAGAATGATGGAAATCCATTTTCCTCGCTTTCCATAAATTCCATTATACGTTAAAATGTCTCTGACCACTGAATTAGGCACATAAGCAATAATATGGCAGCATAAAATATATACTCTAAAATATTTTATTGCTTTAACCAATGCAAAGGCTTGTTTTTCCATGATTTTGTATTTCAAAGAGGCATATCTTAAAGCTTTGCTAAAGGATGCAATAGGTTGTTCAAAGCCTTCACTACTATTTTGCAATAGGACAACTGCAATAGTGTGTTCAGAGGAAAAATAAAATATAATGAAATCTTTGGTAAAATATGGGCTAATTAACAATGGAGTTGTTGTCAACACATGTTTGAATAGATCAAAAAATTGTTTAGCTTTAATATTCCACCTAATTTCAGGATCTTTTTTAAGCATGTTGTTTATATTTCTAAGAAGTTCTGCGAGGTTAGGAATAAACCTTCTTAGGAAATTGATTTTTCCAATAAAAGACTGAAGTTCTTTGATGTTTCTTGGGTGATTTATTTTAAGTATACCTTCAATCCTACTAGAATCAATCCTAATACCATCCTTAGAGATAATATTACCAAGAAGCTTTCCTTCTTCGACACCAAAAAGTATTTTCTTAGGATTTAATGAGATGCCAATACTTCTACATTTTTTAAAGACTCTTCTTAGATGTGCCAAGTGTTCTTCATCATTTTTCGAATAGACAGTGATGTCATCCATATAAATCACAATGAAACAACCAATTTCATCAACAAAAAAGTTATCCATTGCTCTCTGGAAAGTGGCTCCATTATCCGTTAACCCAAAAGGCATCTTCACATACATCAAGGTTCCCCATGGAGTAGTGAAGGCAGTTTTATCCTGATCATCAGGATGCACTAAGACTTGGTTATATCTTGAATAACTAGATAATAAGGAAACCCTACTAGATCCTACTACCCTTTGTAATATGTGATCCATTTTTGGTAATGGGTAGTTTTCTTGTAAGGATACCCTATTTAGAATTCTAAAATCAATGGATAATCTGATTTCTCCAATTTTCTTCCTTGTAGGCACAATGTTAGATACCCATCTAGAATATCTAAGAGGAACTATTATTTTCGCATCATACATTTTCTTTATTTATTTCTCAGCTAAAGGAAATAGGACATGATTTATCCTACACAACTTTTGTTTAAATGTTTTTGATCTTCTTTGATTAGGATTTTATGTTGTATGATATTAGTTTCATATGCTTTCAGGTCTTCATAAATATACGCAAAGACATCTATGAACTCTTTGAAAAAATTTATGTACCTTTGTTTCGTAACAATAGGCAGCAATTTTGACAGTTTTATCATTTTGGGATTATGTTCACTACCTATATTACACTCTTCTATATTTTCTCATGCCAGTTCAATTTTTGGCTTTTTTGCTACATCGTTGAAATCAAAAAGTTCTTCTAATGGGACCAGACCTCTAAGTAGGACTTTATCCTTAAGCTGAAGTACCTCAAATTCCTCTTTTTCTGGGTAATTTTCATGTAATTCTGGTTCATGTACAAATTTATTTGTTGAAATATTTACATGAGAGACATCAAACTATTTATATACAGTAAACTATAAATCAGTTTTACTTTCTACTTCACAATCTAAATATATGCTACTATCTTTGAACTCATCCTTTGACTGAAAGAAACATTCAATTTGTTTTTCATTTCCAAGTACATTCCAATATCTCATGTTATCAGGTACAACTAGATGGTGTTTAAATTATACTATGTATTGTGTATTGGGATGAGGAAAATTGCAAGTGCTTGCTGAAAAAGCCAAACCATTAGCTAGTATATTCTGATTTATTAGAATGAAAACAAGATCATATTCTTCAAAAGTTCTTATAAATTCAAGCACAACATTTCTTTATGCTCTCAATCTAGGATGTTTTGCAGCATATTCTCCTTTGATCCAATTTTTAATTAACTTAGAATCCCTATGAACAAAAATTGTTTTAGCTCCTAATATTTTTAGCAATTTTAACCCTAAGAGAAGTGTTTCATATTTTGCTATGTTATTAGTGCACTGAAAGCTTAATTTGTAGGAATGACCATGTACATGATTATTCCCTGAATTACACGCCCAAACACCAACCCTTGAACCTACTTTTCCACAGGAGCCATCAAAGATCGTGTTCCAAAAAGGCTTAGTTTTAGTGTTTTGTTGTACAATTTGTATTTGATTTTCGTGTTTTTCATTAGAGTCATTTTCTACCTTTGTAACTTGTGCATCAATGTCTCCATATTTATAAATAATGAAGTAGTCAAGGTCAGAATGAACAGAGTAAAGGGGATATTTATGTGGTTTCTCTTGACTACTCACCATACACTTCATTAAGGCTTCCCTATATAATCTTCTCTTTTGACCAAACACTGGTATTGTGGCATAAGACATATCAATTTGAAGGGATCCTTCTAACTTTCCTCCCCATGATCATGACAACAACATGACATACTTAGGAGGAATTTCAACTACTACTATGTCCATTACTTGACTCCTATCTAGTATTTGAACTAAAGTGTCACAAAGATCTTTAATAAGACCTAAACATTTAAATTTTCTAGAATCAAAAGAATATAAGTCTTTGTAAGGCATAGTAATTTCAAGGCCAAGTTTCTCCATAAGAGCTTTTGGCATTAAATTAAGAGATGCATGTGAATCCAAAATTGCATTATGGATAATCTTGTCATGAACATTGAGACTGAAATAAAATGGAGGAACACCTCCTTCTTGTGGTTTACCATCAAATTCTGGTCCAAACAAAAGTTCAGGTTGATCATCATTCAGATTAACAATATCTGTGTTTTCCCCTATGTTTAATTCTTTAATGACTTGAGTCTTGTACACATTTTTGTTTATTAATTCAGTTAAGGGGATAGAAATTTTCAATTTGGAAAGTTCATGTTCAATACTGAATGGTATTTGACTCTGAAGTAGATTTTAAAAATCAGACTTTTCAGCACCTACTTTCATGGCAAGTTTTGTTTGTTGACTAGTGGTAGGCGCATCATTTTGAGTAGTTTTGGAGGAAACGTCAACTGTTCTTTTAGTAGGGATGTTTGTGGTCTTTTTCCAAAGTTGTCTACACCTTTGTTAGGACTTTATGTAATTTTCTTGGGATCAGATTCAAAGACCTTTTTGGTAGATTTTTTAGTGTTATTTTTATTAAAGGTGTCAAAAGTTTTATTGCTCCTAATATTGTACTACCTATGAACTTCCATGATGGCATTTTAAAATCCTTGTTTGTACTCATCAGACTCTTCAATTTCCAGTTCAGTTTGGGTTAATAAGAATGATTTATGTTCTTCTTCAATGAGAAAAGCGATATCATCATTTACACCCATTAAATTGATTTGGTTTTCTTCTAATTATTCAGTTATTTCCCCATCTTCATCAGCATAGTTTTCCTGAAATGGAGGCCTAATCTGCTAATCAGAACCCATCTGTTCTCTTTGTCTTATCTAAGGAGGATTTCTTCTAGAATTTTGATTACGATTTTGAGGTGTAGGATGGTTTTCTCTGGGAGCAGTCCTTTAATTTAGGCTAATCCTCTCCATCATTATTTCTACAGTTATTTTCAAGGCATATATCTTGGCATGAACTAAGGAAGTTGTAGGTTAATCTCTTAAGGTAACTATCCTCTCATTTCTCATTCTAGCTCTTTTTGCAAATAGATTGGCCTCTACGCTCACTGCATCCCTTTGCATTTCTTCTAATGTTGTTGAATTTATTTATCTAAGTTGGTAAGACATTTCTACTTCAAAACCATTTGGGAATTTGACTAGGCTAAACCTTGTGGTGGTTTTATGTGAGTAGGAATTGCATTATATAAACTAATGAATCTAGTGTAATAATCCTAAACACTTTCGCATGGAGCCCTCCTAATACTTTCATATTCTGATAAAATCTGAAGAGGGTTTTTCTTAACTTACCATCTATTAAGGAATTTCTAATGGAATGTAGAAAGATCATTAATATTGTTTGTAGTTATACCTTTAAACCATTTCCTCACTTCTCCACTAATACTTTGAGCAAACATTCCTAACTTAAAACTCCGTTCATCTACTTCCTGAAGGTCAAAACAATAACTCATCTTGTCTATATGTTGTTGGGCTATTAAAGGACTAGTCCCATAAAATTGTGGAATTTTTTATTGATAATCCTCTGGCATGTTTTCCAGAGGTTCAGGTAACACAAATGGAGCATACCTTGCTGCCATGATTGGTGGAGGAGGAACTAGACGAGGATTAACAATAAGTGGGGGAAGCTAAGTAGTAAGTGAAGCAGGGTGGATAACGGAAGGAGATTTACCTGATGGGGTTTGTGTACTTTTATGAGGAAATAAAAGTGAAGTGGAGGGGATCACGAAAGCAATGGGACTAGATGAGTTAGGATGTGTTAGAACCCTGTAATTTGCAGTATCACAAGGTGACTGTGTACTTTTTCTTTGAAAATTTTTCATATTTCACATAGATGTCAATGTTCAAATATTCAAAATCTTTTTCAAAGCAAGAGTCAAAAGAAACAAAGACAGCAAAGAGAGTAGTTAAGGAATAAAAAATAAGCGAAGGCAGAACCTTGAACATGTTTGGGTCCGGTCATGCACCCTGTGCGGGTCAAGTCATGAATGAGTCTCCTATGAACAACAAAGAAATGAAACCAATCATGTTATCTCCCTCCTCCTTTCCTCCATCTCCACTCACCCCCTCCTCATCTGATGGTCCTTGTTCCATTTCGCACTCCCCACAACATTCTAACTTTAACCATGGGGGGGGGGGGGGGGTTCCAAAATGAATGGTATCCCTTACCACCATCCCTGCTAGATGTCGCCCTTCCTCAATTTCGCATCCCCTTCTTCATTACGCTTATCACCTTAGGATCCTTCCGAAAACCAACCTTGGTTTTTAAGTTCATGATATAACCTTCCAAAGGCGATATGTGATGGAGTGGGACCCAACCACTTGCCACAGTTACTTTTTCATTTTTTTTCCCTTGAAAGTCACGAAAAGCTTAGCTATTCTGCATTTCTGCTTCATTTCTCTACTTTTCCTTTTACACCTCCATATCATTGTTTTGCCTTCCACTTTCCCATCTCCTCGATTGTGAATAAAGTGGGCTAGTCCCCCTGACACGTCACCCCTTCCCCCTGCCATCCATCACATTTCAAAAACATTACAACTTACCATTTAAGTGCCCATAATGTATTTCTTTGAAATTGCAATGCGGTCGGGCCCCACCACAGCAGCTCCGCCTTGCCACTCCACAGCCATTTCAAATATGTTGAAATGCATTGACATATCATATATTACATCATTAATATACCTTACCACTGAAACATTCACTGCTTTATAACTTCGCTGACATAGTGGGCCCCATCTTGCCACATCATCCTCCCATCGGTGCACATCGCACTTCGCATGCGTTAAAGTTTGCATTTATTGTTTAGTGTTGGGAGTTGCAATATTTAGGCTGCGGTCGAGTCCACCTTCCTCCACGTCACTCTGTCCTCCCTACACTTCTCACTTTGCATCCCTTATATTTTACTTTTGCTACTATAAGTTAAGACTTACGAGCTATGGGTGGTATTCAAGTCCCACCTCTCCTCCATGTCACCTCCTTTCTCCTCGCGCTCCGCACTTTGCAAGATTTAGTGTTTACCTACCCCACTTATGACTGAACCTTAAAATGTGTGATCTGCGGGCTACAGTCTGGTCCCACTTTTAACTCCATGTCACCTCCCACTTTGCATTGCACCACTAATTACATTCTTCATAACTTAAATTTTAAATACTGCAAAGTGTGCAGATGCGATGCAGCTTTAGAACTACCACTTAAACATTTTCAGGTCCGGGAAAATGTGTTTTTGAGCTGTTTTATTTGAAAAAGGGTTGAAACATGACAAGAAGGTTGAGTTGGGCAGCAAAAGGAATTTTAACCAAACTTGCTATTTTATGACAGCATAAAGGACTTATGATGGAAATAAGCCTCGAAAAAGCATGCAAACACGGGAGGTCAAGTTGGAAAAATAACATTAAGGTATAACTATTGTGTAGAAGAAAAAAAGCACTAGAATGCCTCAACACCAACACCAATCAATGAGAAGTGACCAACACTACACCAGATTAATTACTAAACGCGATTTTTCTGCAAAACAAAGCCATATGTCAAAGCCTCAATTGGTTGCCTCTTTGAAACCATCACAACCACCTCCAAATCTTACTGTTTTATTTTCCGAGGAGCCATTGAAGCATTTATATCTACGAAGAGTTGCCCAAAATTAATTCCAGAGCTGGTGTTGTTGTCAGATATGTATAATCAGGCCTTACATGGCCACACTTGTCCATTTTTCTGTTAAATTGTAATCAACGAAAGGTTTCTGAGTAAGACACAACAACCGACTTAGTTTTTAGATAAATATTGCTTGCCTTAGCAGTATGAAGGATTGGAAAAGTTGGAAACTATACCCTGTTCAACTTTCATTCTAAGAACTATTGGAACACTGTAATTTCTTGAGCTAAGCATCAATAATAAGAGACCATTCACAGGACTCTTGAGCTAAATTAATGGTGATGTTATTTTCCTCTGTGTTAATTTTTTCCTCTATATTTTCATGTTGTGCATCAATTATCGGATTTTAAAATAGAAAAATTTGATTAAGATTTGCTAAAAGAGCACCTTAATTCTTTATGTGTTTGTTATATTAAAGTTGTCCTATGAGACCTAAATGCAGAATTCAGAGACGATCTTCTCTGCATTGAAGTTGAACCTTAGTCTCCTTATCCCATCTCATATTCACGCTGCTAGTAAGACCCAGCCTGCGTAGTCATATTTCCCTGTGAATTCCCTTTGAAAAGTTCAAGCACAATTCGGCTATTTATGACTCCAAATCCCAATGGACTAAGTTTTACAGCTATGATTGTCCAACCACCCAATCAATCAAACAAACAACCCTCATTTCTATAACTAGCCTAATATTGACATTTATGATTATCAAGCTAAATTATAAAAATAGAGAGAGCCCTCTCTGAGTCTAGGAAGGCTAGGTACTGGACTCCAAAGCCATTTGATGTTGTGCTTTATAATTTAGTCTTGCCAATCTTCTAAATTATATAGTGATAACATAGTGGAAACTCCACTGGGGAATTATTGAAAAGCTCATATTTCATCATAACTCAAAAACCCTAGTCAAAATATTGTATGATTCGAGTATGTTCCAATATTGGTACCTGGTTGTTGATGGTGGACAACAGCCAGACACAAGAAAGTTAAAATCATCCACCTAGTGACTCCACAGTTCTTATTTCACCTAAAGGCTTCACTGGTAGAAGAATCTAGATTGGTTGTGAAGATACTATTGGCTCCTCATAATTTGCAAGATTGGCAAGAAAAACTCTGTAGGGAACCACATCAAACCACTTTGGATTCCAAGGACCTAGCCTTCCCGGACTCAGAGAGGGCTCTCTCTATGTATGTGTTTGCAAATGATATATCTTTATGCTTTTATTTTCTGATTGTAGGCTACTTATGAAGCTCTAGGACTATTTTTTTTGTTTTGATTGGTTGATAGATTAATGGTGTGATTAATTGATGGAGTGTTTCAGTTGAATAGATAGAATATGAGAAGAATTAATCCATTGGGCTATGGAGTCATAAAATTATTTAATTGTTCATCAAATTTGCAAGGGTTTTCATAGGAAAAGCTAACTATATCAATTGGATCTCTTAGATTAGATGAAATCTGGAATGACAGTAATTTGAGAAAACAGTAAAACTAAAGCTCAGTTAAGAATCCTTTAACTCCACTTCAACAAGAAAAGCCTTTTAGGTAACTATTTAAGAAAAACCAAAGGACAGGGAAAACCATAGACTTCTTTGGTCATAATCTAGTACGAAAATCTTAAGACAAAAATCCAGCAATTTTGGAGATCAGTTAACAATTCTGTAGTTATTTCTTTCAGAAAAATAAAACATTTAAGATAACAGTCAGTGAGACTAAAGAGAAATTAATAATTCTTTAATCAAACTAAAAATACCTTTGTAGCAACAGCTTAAGACAAACCAAAGGATAGGGCTAACCATAGACTTCTTTGGCTAGACTCTACTAAGTAAAATTCAAAGAAAGGCTTTAAAAATAACACTTGAAGCAAGACCAAATGTAATATCTCAAAATAGGAAAATCAACAATACGTGCATGAAAAATGAATTTTTTTCAGAAATATAAGTATTAATAGAAAATTTCAGCCCATGGATACTTTCGATCTGAAATTATTATAACCATATCTAAAAGGAAATAAAAAACAAATGAATTTTTCCTAGTTAAACAGGCCTCCCATGCTCAAAACAGCCGAAAAACCCTGAAACCCCAAGACTACTGCAAACAAAAATTACTGCAAAAAGAGACAATGCATTTTATTGAGGTTTATAATAAGAAAATGGAGAGAAAAATCAGATCTAATGATTTATTAATCAATAGAGCACAAAAATAGAGATCTAGTCTCTTTTTACATAGATCCAAGATGACTTGGTAAGGGTTTCTTAACAGAAATGATATACATGAAATATCTGGTGCAGATATATGGATGATTCACATTGTATGGCTGAAGCACTACATTAATATGGCTTATCATGCAAATAAATGGTTGTATCTCCTTTTTATAGGTTTTTCGGAAAAATGCCGATCCTCCTCCTGCGAAAGTAGCTTTCAAAACAAGTGATTAAACCCCTCCATTGCAATACTTTAAGAAATAACGTAGTTTCTGAAAGGGACTATGTTTTTGCTGAAGGTAACTACTTGGCCTAACAACAGATAGTGGAAAATGCGGCACAAAATTCTCTCCTCAAATTTCTTAACCAAGATCTCCAAGCAAGAGTGGGGAATTCCCTCATGAGAAAACCCTTGCACTAAATAGTGCAGAAAACTTAGCTAAAAAACCAAAGGATGTAGAAAGTATAAACATGCCACATAAAAAATATAATTTTCAATCATGCCCCATATGGTTTCCATCCCCTCATTATATAGTAGATGAGCTTCCTCACCAAGGGTCCCACCCCATTATGAGGTTGCTTCCATGCAAAGACTCCTCCACCAAAATTACACTGTCTCCACAAATCTTACTCATATTTGTATAGCGTTGTTTTATTTATTCAACCTTGACTGGATCTTCATGCATTGGCTCTTCTCATACTCAAGGTGTCTTCAATTTGACTAGCTTGATTGATCTTCATTCACATTAAGTTGTCTTTATTTAGGATCCACTCCTTATATGATAATGATGTTGACTTGGTCAAACTTGACTTTGTCCACCAATTTTAGACCGCGTTCACACATTTGGATGCTTGATCTAGTTATTAGCATGATCCATTTTCACATTATGAGGGATTTTATTCCTACTTAAGAAACTTATGAGCCTCCTTGCCCATTTATTTATCTAACTATATTTTAAAAGAAAAATTAATATTCCTATTAGCTACATGCTAATTTATGAATATTGCATTATTCCCCTCCAAAAAGTTTCTTGTCCTCAAGAAACTGCAAGGGTGCTAAAAAATCTCCCCTCCTCCTCTTGGGGCCTCCTCCTCCAGCAATCTCCACCATTGCTTTAGATATTCTGCAATAATTCTGTCTGTAATATCCCCAAATGGGAACACTCAACAATCCCTGCTGGAATAACACATTTTTCAGAAGTATGTTCACTAAAATGAGTTTGAAGCCCTTGGATACCTTAGATCTAGAGATCTAGCATCTAAATCCAAAAGGGGAGAAAAAACAAATCAAACTAGGTGAGGTAAACAAACCTCCCACACCTAGTATAGTTGAAAAACACCCAAGAATGGGGCTGCAACAATATGCAACAATAATGCAGGAGAATAACTCAATTTTTAAGAGAATGAGTAGGAGAACAATAAGAGGGATCAAATTTAATATGTACAAAAATAAATCAGATCCATAATTAGGCCCTTACAATATATAACAGAATGTAGGAGACAAGAATATAAGAAATTCCTCAAAGAGGGGCTGCAACACATGTATTGATTGAAAAATGGATTGACAATGTTATTTATAAGAGCTGCAACAACTGTATATCACAATCCAGATCTAGAGCAGATCTGTGTACAAATAATAGATCCATTATAGATATGTACACTAGAAAGGCTCCTTTACAATATCCCCTTGGTGTTATGATCAAAACATGTAACATAGAGAGTAGATCTGAGATCTAAATTAGCAGATCTACAATAGTATTTAGAAATTTCTGAAGATGAATACAATAGAGGCATATCAGATCTATACAGAACGTGGATCAGGAATCTAATCCATGGATCACCGTAGTGAAGGGCCTAACCCCATCACCAGAGAAATCTCCTCAAAAAGTGTGTCAAAACACCCTGCAACTTCCTTCTTGCAAATAACGCAGTCTTGGAAGGGAAATTGTGCTGTAGGTTGAAGCACTGGGTTGGATTGATGAAAATATCTGAAATATCAGCTCCAAAGGTTCAAAACTCTCTTTTTGATGGGATAGAAGACTTTCCCCATGAAAATAGGCCCTCGAATTTCCTAGATGTGAGCAGATCTAGCCTCCACTTGCTGCAGCTTGCAAGGACAAGCAAACCTTGAATAGGATCTGCGTTGTATTTGGAAGATGAGCTTGGCCATATGCCTGATAGTGGATGAGAAAAACAAGACTCTTCCAAGAGCTTCTCAATGGAAGAGGTGGGATTCCCGAATAGGAACACCCTAGTGCTAAGCAACACTATCCTCAGCGAAACAACAGAGAATGATATATGTCTAAACAGACAATATATTCATAAATATACACAATAAACAACCTTCTTATGTTTTCCTCCTCTTCCTTTTATAGGATGAAAGTCTTGCCAGACCCTAAACCATATCAATGATTTAAATGCATTCACATGAGAAGCCTCGAACTAAAATGATGTTGTGCATCTAGGAGATTCACTGTATCTAGACAACGTTGTTGATTTGGTCCTGGTTGACTTGGTCAAGTGCTCCAGTCTCATTCACACCTAAGGATTCTTATGTAAATAGCCCATATTTATCCATGTTCACATGGGGCATTGATTTATTTTTCTATTTAGGAGTTTTATTGATCCTCATTTACAATTTTATTTATGCAACAAGAAAAATGAAGACAAAATTGTATATTCCCATTAGCTTGGCTAATTGGGAATATTACAGTCCTGCCCTCAAAAATGTTTCTTATCTTCAAGAAACTGATAGGGTGAGTGCTGCAACACTTATTCTTCTTCATTGGTGACACCATCAAATATCAAGCTCTCCTCATAAGCTAGGTGTTTACGAATCCAAGCCTCCATGAACTATTCCTCTAAAGTCATCATGAGATGTACAAAGTTCATCCCATAAGGAGTCAAGAACTCAACAGAAGCAAACATGGTTGGTCCAATACTCTCTCTAAGTCATGTAGCATAAGGGACATAGAGAGTTTCCATCCCATGTGATACATAAAAACTGCCCATCCTCCCTCCATGCAACCCCATGAAAAGTACAACTATATCATCCAAGTATGGTAGCATGATAACATATACATAAACAGAAATTTGAGCATGAGGAAGGGGGTCAAAGTCCCACATATGGTGCCAGCATAGTGCATCTCCTGCCTGCATCAGATCAAGGTATGGAAGGTGGTCTCCCCACCACTTACTTGCTGCACAAGTTATCTCACTATGGCTGAAAATGTGAGATATGTTTGGTGCCTTTGGGAAGCACCCATCATGAAAAGGAATCTCCCTTTGCACAACAAGGGAGTGGCCATATTTATAAATTTCAGTGGCCCAATGTTTGCTATGAGATTTACATGATAAAATACTCCTCTTGAGAGTCATGGCTTGCAAAAACATGGTGAAATAATATATAGAATCTGAAAATGAAGCTTGCATTACATGATCAAATTGTTCACCATCAATGTTTCTCCTATACATGGAATTTTACACAAATTTTCTCCTCTTCTAAGAGAAGGAAGGAATGACTGAAGTGAATCTTGCATAGAGTCCTTTGGCTGCCCCAACTCCAAATATCTCTTGCATTCTAAGATATGATGATGTATCTCTCCTCCAAATCCTTCCCATTCAAAGAATCTCATGATAGTGTTGTATATCTTCATAGAATAGGTAGGGCTGAAACATAACTCCTAGAAGGCCCTTTATAGCATCCTTTCCTTGAGCTTGGAGGCTCTAGGTAAGAAAATCCTATCATGATGATAGATGACTCCCTCATGGACTAGATATCCCTCTTCATGCATCTGGTCATTAAGCATCATACAAGTGTAGATATCTTTGGAATAATGCACCAACAGCTCGGATTTCCAAAATAGATCTACACTTCCCAACAAGGATAGTGTTGATGATGCATCAATATGAGTGCCTGCCATGTTGCTGATCTCTCCTTTAACAATTTTGATGCCAAAGGTACAGGTAGGAAGGATATACCTTCCCTTCTCCTCCTCCAACAGCGCAGAATCAGGAATTAATGATGGTGAGGATGATGAGAGAGGAAAATCTCCCTCCTTTTTGTGCTTGCCCAAACCTTCCAACACTATAGATGTTTCTTCTAATGCTCCCATCCCTCATGGATCTTATTTTGGAGAATCAAGTAGTTAGAAATATCTCACCAAAACTAAATCAGGTGGCCTCCCAGGGGGTTTTCCACTAGATGAGTGTGTCCCTTGCAAGTATCTCATGAACATGAGAGAAGGGACAGTGAGGTCCTTGCTTCCACTACACAAATCCATCTATGTTTTCTATGTAGAAGTGTTATGTGAGGGGTAATAATGCATGCCTATAATCATTTGAGGTGCACCACTCTTATTTTCTACCCATTCCATTTGCAATGCCTCCCAATCAGTGGTGACTTTCCCCAATGTAATCAACCATTGAACACCCAAGATAACATTGGTGTCTAGTATGTCAACTACAAAGAAGTGATCCCCCAAAGTGTAGGATCCCATGGTGACTGAAAGTGATGGGAAATCATGCATGCACTACATTGTTACATCTCCTGGGACCAAAAAATAGAGTCCCTCAAAAGTATCAGTAGGTATTTCCCTCCTTTGCACAAGATGAGCATCAATAAAGTTGTGGGTGGCCCCAATGTTAATAAGAATAGACACCCTTTGATTCATGATTGAACCATGAACTCTTAAGGTCAACTACTTAGGTACTCCCCTCAAATATGCAAGAGCTCCTCCAATAGGAGAAAAATATCCACTCCCATCTCCTAATGGTGTTGGATCTCCCTCAACATTGTCAGTGTTGTGACTTGTCCTTGGTTCATCATCTTCTTCTTCCTCCTCAAAGTCTAGGAGGACTTCTATGTAGTGTGTTTTTCTAGCAACACACCTATGTCTAGGTGCCCATTATTCTTAGCAAGTGAAACATAGCCACTTCTTCCTTAGATCCCTCTGGACTTCAATATCAAGAGGCTTCTTGAATGAGCTCTCCTTGGAAGGAGTAGCTTTCTCTTCCTTCCCTTTAGAAAGGTAAGAGGGCTTGTTCTGAAAGTTTGCCTTTGATTTTGGCAAGGCATCTTGAAGGTCTCTGGCCCTCTCAATGGAATCATGCAAGGTAGTGGGCTTGGTAGATTTTACCACCCCATCAATAGGTTCATCCAGACCATCGATGAACATATACACCCTCCTTGCTATAGACAAATCAGGAATCATAACAGATAATCTCAAGAATTCATAAATGTAATGCTCTGTGTTACCTGATTGCTTCAACTTTGCAAGGCTCATGAAAGGTGTCTCTGGATCTCTTCTATCAAATATTTCCACCACTCTTCTAGTGAACTCAGAATAAGTAGTCACATTGGCATGACCCAATGTAGACAAGCCATGGAACCACCAGTCATGTGCTTCACCTTCAAAGTGCAGTGCTATAATCTTGATAGCTTCCATTTCAGGGACTTTGTTCAACTGAAAGTAGATATCCAACTTTTCTACCCATGCTTTGGCAGAACTAGTGGATGACCCATCAAATTTGGGTAAAATGAATCCACCCATAGAGTGATGTCGATCATGATTCTGAGTGAATCCACCATCTCTATACTAATACCTTGGTCTTCTTTTGTCCTTCATATGACAGAACTATTGAAAAATCAACTGATATTTGAATATTTTATTCTGAGACTCATATTCTCCAAAGTAGTCTTCAAGGGATGCTTTCTCATGAGGTCCTTCATTTTCCACAGCCAAAAAAGTAAGCATAGTAGAGCATTATGGAGCTTATGGCTGGTTCACTAGTTGATCATTCCAGTGGTGAGACATGCTAGCACTTTCACCGGGATGAAATATCCTAGGATATTCCTTGAGTCTGTATAGTCTCATTTATTTGATCTCCCTAGAAAGATATTGCATGGTTGTTAGAAGAGTTTTTGCAAACTCCTCTCCTTCTTTATCACTTCCAGTTTCAGGGGCTTTACCCTTGTCTTGATCATCATGGGTGTAGTCAAATTTCTTTAGTATTATATTCAGATACATATTTTATTTGTCATTAAGAGGCTCATCTTCTCCTAAATTCATCTTGTCTTTGGCTCTTCAATGAAAGCACAGGTTGTGCCAAGAAAGAAGCTTCGATACCACTATAATATCCCCAAACGGGAACACTTAGCAATACCTATTGGAATAACACAGTTTTCAAAATTATGTGCACTGAAATGAGTTTTTAGGCCTTCAATCCATTATATTTGAAGATCTATCATATAAATCCAAAAGGGGAGAAAAAACAAATCAAACTAGGTGAGGTAAACAGACCTCCCACACCTAGTATAGCTGAAAAACAACCAAGAATGGGGCTGCAGCAATATGCAACAATAATGAAGGAAAATAACGCAGCTTTTGAGAGCATGAGAAGGATACCAATAAGAGGGATCAATTTTCATATGCACATCAATAAATCAGATCCATAATGAGGCCCTTACAATATAAAACGGAATGTAGAAGACAAGAATAGAAGAAATTTATCAAAGAGGGGATGCAACACATGTATTGACTAAAAAATAGCTTGAAAACGTTATTTATAAGAGCTAAAAAAATTGTATATTACACTCCAGATATAGAGCAGATATGTCTACAAAATAGTAGATCAATTTCAGATCTGTACACTAGAAAGGCTTCTTTACAATATCCCCTTGGGGTTTTTATCAAAACATGTAACACAGAGACTAGATCTGAGATTTAAAGTAGCAGATCCGTGGTAGTATTCAGAAATTTCTGAAGATGAATACAATAGAAGTAGACCAGTTCTATATAGAACATGTACCAGGAATCTAATCCATGGATCACCATAGTGAAGGGCTGAACCTCATCACCAAAGATATCTCCTCAAAAAGTGTGTCAAAACACCCTGCAACTTCCTTCTTGCAAATAACACATTCCTAGAAGGGAAACTGCACTGTATTTTGAAGCACTAGGTTGGCCCGATGCCAAGATCTGAAATATCAGCTCCAAAGGTTCGTAACTCTCTTGCCGATGGGATAGAATTCTTTCCCAGTGAAAATAGTCCCTGGAATGGCTTAGATCTGAGCAGATCTAGCCTCCACTTGCTCCAGCTTGCAAGGACAACCAAATGCTCAATAGGATCTATGTTGTAGTTGGAAGATGAGATTGGCCAGATGCCTAATAGTGGATGAGAGCAACAAGATTCTTCCAAGAGCTTATCGATGGAAGAGATGGTATTTTCGGAAAGGAACACCCTAGTGCTAAGTAGCACTATCCTCAGCTAAATCGTAGAGAATGATATATGTCTAAACAGACAATATATTTAGAAATATACAAAATCAAAAACCTTCTTCTGTTTTCCTCCATTTCCTTTTATAGGGTTAAAGTCTTGTCAAACCCTAAACCATCTCAATGATTTATCTGCATTCACATGAGAAGCCTCCAAGTAAGACTGCGTTGTGCCTCTAGGAGATTCACTATATCTAGACAACGTTATTGATTTGGTCCCTATTGACTTGGTCAAGTGCTCCAGTCTCTTTGACACCTAAGGGTGCTTATGTAAATAGCCCAGATTTATCCATGTTCACATGGGGCATTGATTTTTTTTTTTTTTAGGCATTTTATTGATCCTCCTTTACAATTTTATTCATGCAACAAGAAAAATGAAGACAAAATTGTATATTCCCATTAGCTTGGCTAATTGGGAATATTACACTGTCTACCAATGGTTCCTTCCAAATGTGAAAGAGGGCATTTGGTAAAGAAAAGAAATGGCTCTAATCATGAAAGAATGGAAGGTCTATGTGGAAATATTCTTTCTTATCAATGGCCTCCTCAAGATAGAAGTGATGACAATCATGGGGAATTTCATCATCAATGAATGACTCCCATCTCCATGCTATCATCAAAATGAAATGAATCACCTCCCAGCTTGGTAATTCATAGAAAATAACCTCCAAAATTCTCATGAGAGGTATTTCCCAAGTGATCCAAACAATCATATGGGCTACCTCATAAAGAAACATGCGATCTACTATGGTGGCCATATCTTTTCCCATGCTCCCCTTGAAACATGTAGTGCAAAAAGTGTGGGAAATTTCTTTCCCCAAGGATACATCCAACCAATGTGTCTCTCCTCCAACCATGTCCTATACAAATATAAGAACATTTCTAGCACAGGGAATCATAATTAGAGTCATGCTAGCTGCCATATGCAATAATGGAGAAGGAAAATGATCCCTCAAGTGCAACTAATGCAGTTTTACTCCTAACTGCCATAGGATCAGGGATAATTTTAGGGGCGAATTTTAGCCCAAAGGCGAATTTTAAGGGGTTTTAGATTTTGAAGGGGCGAATTTTTTATAAAAAAACCCATTTTATATAGTTTTATATAATTAGCCCTATATTTATTTTAAAAATATTTAATTATTCCATGTTAGCGCAAATAAATAAATGCAGATAAACATTAAAAATATGGATTTGCCCCCCGATTTTCAGGTTTGGAGCGGATTTGAATCGCCTTCACCACGATTTACTGGGTAAGACAGGCATTGGATTTACATTCGCCCATTTTTTATTGGTTGGGGCTTTGGGGATTTACTGGTTGGGATTTCAATGCGTGGGTATTGACTCCTCTGCAACCTGGCGTAGGTGGCCCGTTTCATCTCCTTCAACATTGTGCAGTGTGATTCGGCCTTTCGATTTAGGTTTCTATTTCTCCCTTCTCTGCTTTAGTGCAGATGTCTTCACATATGTCTTCACGAAGCTCTCCTCTATTTCTGTCATTTTAGCTCGACTGCGCGATTTTTTTCTGCACTTAACCGCGATTATTTCAATTTTTTCGAGGGGTATTTTCGGGGTTTCAAGAGTTTCAACCGGCGACAATGTGGGAGTGCATTTCGTTCCACATTGGCCAGGCCGGTATTCAGATCGGCAATGCCTGTTGGGAGCTGGTTTGTTGGGTTCTTTAAGGTCGATTTGGCATATGAATGAGGAGGCTACAACCCATCTTCAAGCTTGGAGGAGTTTTGGACCAGATCCTTGTGTCCTCTGCCCATTCGTCTCATTTTCAGGTATGTTAACAGTAAATGTTAAATGTTAACAGTAAGCCCCAGTGGGAACAACATTGTATTTTGATTTTCCACAACCAATGCAGGCTCAAAGGATAACATTTGAATTGCAAGGAGACATTACAGCTTTCTATGATGATACAACAGAGCAAGATCCTTGGCGTGCACATTATGGGTCCAAACGCTGGCGAGATAATTCATGAAGCTGTTATTGCTTTACAATATGGTGCATCTAGTGAAGATATTGCTAGAACCTGTCATGGACACCCAACACTCAATGAAGCTGTTAAAGAAGCTGCCATGGCAACATTTGACAAGCCTATCCACTTTTAGTGTGGGGGATATTTTTTTCTGAAACCAGTTATCATAGATTTATTTTTCATTTGGATATGTAATTTTCCTACTTAAAAATTGGACAGCATCCACAAGAAGTTTTCATGAGATGGTTTCACAATTCTGATTCATTTCATAGTTCTGAAACAGACTTTTGACAAGTATGAGGAAATGAGTTGTCTTATGCAATTGAATAAATACCATATTTCAAATTACACGAGAATTTGAAAATGTTGTAAACCTGTTGATGATTTTTTGAGATAAATTAACAGTGTGACATACGTTGTGGAAAGCAACAACCATGTTAAGCTTAACTCTGCAGGTGATTGAAGCATATGTTTTGTGAATTCTAGTTTCAACTTGTTGGGATTCAATTTTATATTCTTTGCATATGTTAATTATTTACCAATTGAAATTTTGACTGATGGTTGCCAGATATGGTTTGTTAGCCACTACATCAAAACACAGCTTCTGGGAACCTCTAGTAGTGAAATGAGTTGATGTAGAATTTAACTATTGCACCTTAAATTACTTATATGCCTTGTGCTCAATCCATGGGTATCCATGGGGTCGTTTAGAGGTACTAAACCTGGAGCCAGGGAAAATGCTTCCTTAGAAAGTGAATCCACCAGTGTTAAATTCCCTGAAAACGTGAATGATGGAGGTTTTAATAAACTGTTAAGAGACTTGCTTGAGTTGAATTTCTAGTGTCTGAAAGTGATATTCACAGAATAGACTGCTCACTTTACATCCATTTAATGGCCAATGTAGAATCCCCATTCTCCATAGAGCTGTAATTGTGAAATTCCCTTTGATAATGCTAGTTTCATGAGCACATGAAGAGCCAAAAGCTCAGTATTATTGTTCGTGCCTCTTCCCATGTTTTCTTTGAGCTAAATATAATGCTGGTCCTGCAAGAATAAAACTCCTCCAATACCGAGTCATTGTCAGCCTCCTGACGGGCTCCATTGAAGAAGGCCCAAGGGAGGATCTGGCGAACTACTAGTTCCCCAACCACTCTAGACTTTGAAGCCTTTTATTTTGATATGAAAATCTGAGAGATGGCACGTATCTCTGGCAAAACCTGGAAAGTTTGTATAGTCCTATCTTCAGACAAGCATCCATTGCACACCAACTATATGCCCCACACAGTAATACAAGGGCTAACTCTGAAATTATTTAAGTCCTGCCTTCGAAACCATAACTTAAGACCTTACTCAACTGTTCCTCATTGCCAAACATCATTTGTCCCAATCCACTGATTTACCTCTTTCAAAATTTGTAGAGCGAAAGGACACAGAAATGAGATACATTTTCCTCCTCTTTCCTGTATAAGATACATATATCAGGGCTACGCTTGTTCTTTTTCTGAAGCAGGTCCCAAGTAGGGACTGTATCCGTTAGTTAAAACCACATAAACACTTGTGTCTTCTTTGGGGACTGTACCTTCCAAACCTTGGACCACGTCCAGATTCTCTCCTTCTTTTCGGTAGATAGTAATGCTTCATAGCATAATTTAGCTGATAAGGTGCCTGCTCTGGTTCCTACTACACATGATCTCATCATGTTCCTCTTTCAATATGATGTGCCCGTTCCTTAGTTCTGAGATGAAATTAGTCCATACTTCAACAAGTTCATCATCTAAATCTAGTTTTTCTGCAGTCAACCAATCCTGCTGCCAGATGTCTGTATGCTCTTAATCAGCTCGTTGATTGAAAGTGAAAAGCCCTCATCTCTGTAATGCTGAATCAGATCACAAGGAAGAAAAATTGTATTATGACATCCCATTATTGTATTGACTCATATTCTGGCCATAGAGCCAAGTCTAACCTTCCATGCTATGTGATTTCCAATGATCAGAACTGATTTTCAATTTCCAGCAACACCTTTTTGACTTCAATCATATTTTTCACGAAGTGATATTGAACATCAATATGCTTTGGCTTCAAATGATGAGTTGGGTTCATTCCCAGGAAGATTGCACTCTGACTATCACAATTTGTCCTTACAGCTTGTATTAACTCAATACCTAAACACAATATCTATAACCATACTGCTTCCTTGTTGCAAGAATTATTGCCATGTATTCAACTTCTCTAGTTGAGAGTGCCACTACAGATTGTCCTTTGCTCATCCTATTGATTTCTCCTCCAAATATGTTAAATACATAACCACATGTTAATCTTATGCGATCCATATCTCCAGCATAGTTTGCATCAGCAAACACTAAAAAAACCACCCCAAAATATTTTTTTGGGGGTGCTGCCCCCGAACCCCTTGAATAGGAAGGGCTACTTCCCCCCCATGTGACTCCCCTCTTGCACATCGCACATTATGCAATATGTGGGGATAATTGTGTAAAGAATATAACACCTATCCAACACACACCTGCTTAAATATGACTTGGGGGATTGGGTATGTTACGCAGTGATATCAGAGTTGTGGTTCAAACACTAGGCTTGGAGCCCCAAAGATACACCACAAAAATGCATTTGGAGTGAGATAGAGAGCTCACTGGTTATGTTTTGTATCAGTAGCATTGCCTAGATTCCACTCGGGTCAAAGGGTCATGTTGCTTGGATTGGACCTGTCGTGTAAATGAAAAAATGTTCTCTTGAGAAAACAGAGTCATGCATGGAAAAATTGTGCTTTGAGGAAGGTTGTTTCAAGAAGTATGGACCTCTGGGAAAGCTGTTCTGGTAAACAGCAAGGTATAAGTAAATAGGAAAAATGTAGTGGATGAAATTGTATACATGTAGATATGTGTATGTTGGACACCTGGTTGGGATGGCAAGGCATTTTGCCTTGAGGTAAGCTGATGAGGAAGTTTATACCTAGAAAGAAATTTTCTTGTTCATGTTGGCTGAATTATATGAGGATAGAATCATGATTCAATCGAACTGAGGAGCAAGCATGAGGTGTTATGCTTTGCGTAGAGATGGTACTACCTGGATTGCTCCAGGGGGAAGCCATGTGGTACATAGTTCTCATAAAAGAAAGTGTCCAAGGGAAATCTCTAATGGTAGAGATAGAGACACAATGTTGGAAATATATCCTTGAGGATTGTTGAATAAGTAGGAAGGTGGATCCCCACAAATCAGATTTTTCTTGAAGTTTTAAGTCATAGATCATGTATAAGATTGATGCACATGGGTTTGTATGTGCATGGAAGGGTATGCAAGGCATACCTAAAGGTATCATAAGTAACTTGTATGATGGAGGGCATGGATGCCTTGCAATAATATGAATGTTGATGCAAGTGGCAGGAGGTAAGCCTGCTACTAGTATGATAGAGTAGTGAAATATTGATCTTGTTGAAGATTTTATGCCCAAGGAAGATGTTTTTCTCCTTCAATTAATTATTGTAAGTACTCACTTAATTATTTTAAGTACTCACTTGTAAAGTGAGTGAGGTTGATGTGTATATCAGATTTCCTCATGGAAGAGAAGTTAATGGTGAATGTGTTTGTGTGGTTGTTTTAAAAATTTGTTCAATTACATTTAAAGCCTAAAATCAACATTATTGACTCCACAGGTGCTTGTGCACTTCCCCTGTAAGTCATCAATTCCTTACTGAGTTACAGAGTCATTGGATATCACAAAATACAGTGGCACACTGTGCGTGTTAATTTATATTTAAAGCCTAAAATCAACATTATTGACACTACAGGTGCTTGTGCACTGCCCCTGTAGTCAAGTCATCAATTCCTTACTGGAGTTACAGGGTCATTGGATATCACAAAATACAGTGGCACACTGTGCGTGTCAATTTATATTTAAAGCTAAAATCAACATTATTGACTCCACAGGTGCTTGTGCACTTCCCCTGTAGTCAATTCATCAATTCCTTACTGGAGTTACAGAGTCATTGGATATCACAAAATACAGTATGCAAAGACTGGTTTGAATGATCTCATCTAATTAATTCTAAATCTAACATCAATTGAAGAAGAAATTATAGTGGAAGACAGTACAGGATTTTCAGGCGTAGCCGAGGAGGTGAAGGGCAACGGATGATTGACAACAATAGCTCATACTTTGTTACATATATACTTTGTTTCACTCATCAGGTATACCAGTGTATGTATCAGTCATTCCTCTAAATGTTTCATCAGCAATGTGCATTTCCCTATCCATGTTTCCAATTTTTGCATGCATTGGGATATATTGATCGGGAAAAAGAGTCTTTCTGCTAGATCTTCCAGCTATGAATTTATCATGCCTAGATTGAAAATACATTGAGAAAAGGGTAGATGTAGGGACTTAATTAGAAAAAACTCTGTTCAATTGAATTAAATGTAACTTAGGTAAATGGAAGCTTCTCCCCATTTTTTTCCTTGCTGGTATAAGTTGGACATCTTGAGAATTTTTGTGATGTAAAAGGTTGTACCAATGACCTTTTTTCTAGAACGGTTTACTATACACAAGAGCAGAAGATTCATTGTGTTGAGTTGAAATGCACGCAACACAAGCCATTAAACTGCTGAGTAGGACTCTGAGTTTTTTATTCTAGTGAGCTCTTACTACTGGGACTCCTGCCATGGGTGTCTTGCTCGTTATGGGTTACAATGTCTTCAATGGCATGTGAAATGGTCCCTTAAGGATTTTCTTGTGGCCCCTTGGTACAAGTTGTTACATAAGTTTGACTTGTTACAGCAAGTGGGGCCTGTGGTTGCATTTTCGAGATAAACTTCATGCATGTTGGATGATTTTCTTCTATTAAAAATTAGTCACAGTTTATTTTTAGTCTTCCTCAAGTTTCAGATTTCCTTTTGGCTATAAAGAATGCAAGAAATAAAGCTCAATCATCAAGATCTCCTTCCTTCTATCTTCTTTCTTCCATCCATTCAGAATTAGTTTTGAGCAGCACTATGTTATTGTACTAATTGAATACCCATGCCCTACAGTAGTTAAACTTCAAGTGGTGCAAAGACATTGTAAAAGTTCAAGTGTGATTTTTCATTTTCCCTCAGATCCTTAACAATGTTTACTTCTATTTGTTTATAACTTTGTTCTTTCTACACCTTTATGTAATGAAGATCATAGTTCATTCTACGCCTCCATGTAATGAAGATCAAATTGACACCTTTTGGTGACCAATATGAAATCATGTGTATGAACTCTAGCTAGCATAGCTTTTTCATGTTTAATGTTTTATTCCTAAAGTTCATGAACTTGTGAGATCCATCAAACACCATGGTAATTTTCGTAGACTTTATAATATTCAAAAGCCACTAATCAATAATACATCAATAACAAATGCAAATGAGAAATTCATATGGGTTGATCTTATGTGATTATATAAGGTGTAAATAGCTTGTAGGGAAGTGGACGACTTAAGGTTAGGGGGGGGATTTACCCTTCTTCAAAGGCCAACACATTTTTTTGAGGGATGTATCAAGGTTTTTCTTTTTTCAACGAGAACACTGAAGTATCCCAAAAGTGCAAATTTAGAACGAGAATGATCCAAATTTTTAGCAAAACAATTCCGTGTGTTTCCTTGTGTTCCCCCAAAAGGGAGCTTGGGGAAACATTTCAGATGGAATTTCTGAAATCCTGAGAGTGCTAGGAGCATGAGGAGCAAACCTCACACCCTTGAGAGCACATCCACGGGTACATAATGCTAGTCCTAAATAACATCAAGACTAGTACCTCACCCTTTAATTTAGCTCGCATTTTACATGGAACATAATACTTAATAATACCACAAATGGATCATAACCAGCCCATCCCCCAACTTAGCATGATTTGGCCTCATGCTGATCCTCTTGTTCTCTCTTTTCAGTTTTGAAGAAGCTTGAATATGTTGAACTATGAGGACTATGCAGGCATTATTGCAGGTTGTGAAGAGTAACTGTTTAGTTAAGACTTGGCAGCCTTGCTCGATATGACAACATAACAGAAGAAGTAATCTTAAATGGCCACATATCAAATTATTCACAGATGCTAGTGTCTATTATGCATTTATGTCCTTGTGAATGCTCGATGGATTTAGAGTTGCATCTATGTCTAGTATTTAATGATACTATGGGCTGAGTGGATTGGTTCTAGTTTTGATTATATGTGTCACCAACTAAATGTCATGTAACAGGACAATTGTCTTCCCTGTAAGTCATCAATTCCTTACTGAGTTATAGAGTCATTGGATATCACAAAATACAGTGGCACACTGTGTGTGTTAATTTATATTTAAAGCCTAAAATCAACATTATTGACACTACAGGTGCTTGTGCACTTCCCCTGTAGTCAAGTCATCAATTCCTTACTGGAGTTACAGGGTCATTGGATATCACAAAATACAGTGGCACACTGTGCGTGTCAATTTATATTTAAAGCTAAAATCAACATTATTGACTCCACAGGTGCTTGTGCACTTCCCCTATAGTCAAGTCATCAATTCCTTACTGGAGTTACAGAGTCATTGGATATCACAAAATACATTATGCAAAGACTGGTTTGAATGATCTCATCTAATTAATTCTAAATCTAACATCAATTGAAGAAGAAATTACAGTGGAAGACAGTACAGGATTTTCAGGCGTAGCCAAGGAGGTGAAGGGCAACGGATGATTGACAACAATAGCTCATACTTTGTTACATATATGCTTTGTTTCACTCATCAGGTATACCAGTGTATGTATCAGTCATTCCTCTAAATGTTTCATCAGCAATGTGCATTTCCCTATCCATGTTTCCAATTTTTGCATGCATTGGGATATATCGATCGGGAAAAAGAGTCTTTCTGCTAGATCTTCCAGCTATGAATTTATCATGCCTAGATTGAAAATACATTGAGAAAAGGGTAGATGTAGGGACTTAATTAGAAAAAACTATGTTCGATTGAATTAAATGTAACTTAGGTAAATGGAAGCTTCTCCCCATCTTTTTCCTTGCTGGTATAAGTTGGACATCTTGAGAATTTTTGTGATGTAAAAGGTTGTACCAATGACCTTTTTGCTAGAATGGTTTACTATACACAAGAGTAGAAGATTCATTGTGTTGAGTTGAAATGCACGCAGTACAAGCCATTAAACTGCTGAGTAGGACTCTGAGTTTTTTATTCTAGTGAGCTCTTACTACTGGGACTCCTGCCATGGGTGTCTTGCTCGTTATGGGTTACAATGTCTTCAATGGCATGTGAAATGGTCCTCAACATACAACAGTGAAATCTTATTACCATGATCATTTAGGTATGTTAGGACTAATACAACATTGATGAAATTATCTGTAACCTAGACTGGGCATTGGGAGCTTGAGAGAAACATAATACTTGTATGTTATTTTGCCTACAAACTCTGTACCAGAGCAGGGGAATTTGACTCAAAATAAACTAACATACTTGGCCTGGAGATTATATTTAATGATCCAAGCATCCCAGGTGATTAAATTTCAATTCTTCCTAGACAAGAAGGTGTTAACAATCTTCCTAGACAAGAAGGTGGACTTACAAGTTAAGAGCTCATAGAAGTCCATCCTAAGAATGTTTTGTTAGAATATATTTATAAATAAAAAGATGGTTTCATATGAGCTCTATATTTATAAATAAAAGATGGAATTCTATGAGCTCTTCTATTGTTGGGTGCAATTAAGAGTCCGGCAAGGATGAAGTATCAAAGATAATTAATGAGTGTAGAGAAGGGATTGATTGTCTAACTAAAACATGAGATCAAAGCAGAATCCAAAACTCACAAAATTCTATTAGTAAGTCTGAATTCATTGACCACAGTTCACGAAAGAGGTCATGGTAATACAGGTCAATTCAATATATTTAGAATTGAAATATCGATGGTTGATAATGAAGTACCATCACACAGTTCGTAAAAGAGGTCAGGGTAGAACAAGTTAACCTGATTGAAAATTGAAATATTGATGATTGATAATGAAGCACCATCAACAATGTCATTAGCTTCCATTTCATGTTCCCAACAAAATAAATGAAGACATGCCTAAAAAGGAAATTACGAAAAGGACCAAATACAAGAATTGAATGCCAAATATATCCTACTTCATCTCAGCAGGGTTGATAAGATCTAGGTTCTAAGCAAAGACGAAAGAACCTACAACTCCATCTATAACTTGCTCAAGAAAATCACAACCTAAGACACTAAAGCTCAAAGGAATTGTGAAAAATAGAAATGCGATGATACTTGTAGCTTCTGACAGTAATGATCATTGTGTAGTGTAGAGTTCAATGCTTCTAAACAACTATACCTATGTGTACCCAACCAAGGACCTCACCGTTATGGTCATTGATGGAAAAAAGGTCAAGGGAGTGGTAAGATCTCATCAAATATCAGTTCAAATACAAGAAGTAAGGCTGCAAACAGGATTATATGCTCTACTACTTGATGAGATAGAATGGTGCTAGGTGTGGAGTTGTTGCTGTAGTTGTGTACTTATAACACCAACCCAAAAGAATAGTTCACAGAGTTTAACTGGCAATATCAACATTATAAATTCTATGGTGATCACTGATGAGGGTTTTGCTTTCAAGGAAGGTGAATTATAACTAATGAAAAAAGCACAAGCACATATGAACATACAACAGTGGAAGCAAGGAAAATATCTTATCAAGTAGCATCAATGTTTTATGTTAAGCAACCAGGTCAACAGACTTCAAGATATGGATGCAAAGAATACAAAGGAAATTGCCAACACTCAAATCACACAGAGAGTCAAACCCCTAACACAAGATAAAAACATTACTTGAGGGGGTGGTAATATGATAACATAATAATAATAATAACAATTAGCTAATGAAATGTCAAAAGGCACATACCCATTTACTTCATGACCATTCAATGCATAAAATTAAGCTGTCACGATGCTCATTGTAACATTATCATTCTTATTGTTTAATCAGTATTAAATATATTCTAATATATAATTGCATAAATATTCTTGCAATCTAGAGATAATGAATCTATTTCATTCCAGATTCCCAGTCTTCTGCTCTTTTGTATTTTCTTTCTTGGATGCAGAAACTCTTGTCTTGCATTGATTTGCTGCACCAACACCCCTACCTCTGTGAAACAACCACTTGTTTGCCTACCTTATAAATTCTTGTTTCCCAACTAGAATGGATGGCTTTCTTCGGTGTACTCCTAAATGTTTTTTTCTTTTTATTTTAGATTCTGCAACTATTAGAGTGTACTTCTGTTATAATCTGAAGGTAGAAATTTGTCTTGCAGTTTGAATGCCATTTTACTCCTTAATTGAATTTTGTTTTTCTAATTTGCTGCTTCTACAAATATTCCTTACAATTTTGTGCAAGCAGTTTTACTCTCTTTGGGGTCTTCAATCTTTTCATTATTTAGTACGTTTCTAGCTTGTTTATCTAATCAATCAGTCTTAGTCCAAACATATATATCCACTGCAAATTTTTTTTTCTTGAGCAGTGTAACCAACTCCATGTTTGATTCATCTCAATTTCAAACCTATTATTGCAATTATTCCCTCCAAATAATAGGTTGTCTTTCCAATTTTGTGCAAGAAAATTTCACTAATTTGCGGTTATGAAATTTTTTACTCGAAATTATTTTTTAGGTTGCTTATTGAATTGATGAAATCTTTTCCCCATATTCACTGCACATTTCTTATTGTTGAGCAAACTGACTAGATCTGCTAATACGCTTGCCGGGGCTAGTTCATGTTCAGTTTCTGCTGCTACTTTGATCTTCTGCTTTCTTCCAAGACTATTTTTTGTCTTCTCAATGGCTGCAATTATGTTTCAATTATAATTCAGCCTCCTCCTTGTCTTTACCCCTAAATCTTTGACCCATCTTCACTGAACGTTTCTTATTGTTGAGCAAACTGACTAGCTCTGCTGATACATCTTGCTGGGGCTAGTTCATGTTCAATTTTAGCTGCTGCTTTGATCTTCTGCTTTCTTCCAAGACTATATTTTGTCTTCTCAATGGCTGCAATTCTGTTTCAACTATAATTCAGCCTCCTCCGTGTCTTTAACACACACACACACACACACACCCCCGGCATATATTCTGCTTTCCACACTTTTTATTCTTTTCTACAACAGTTATAAGAAAACATATCAGAATATTTTAAATTAGCAGATTTGTGTCAAACCATGATTTTGGGATCAGTGGAGGACGAGAGAATGTTTAGTGCACTATCATTTTTGAAGTCAAAGTTGAGGAACAAGCTTGATAAACATGTGGATACATGTTTAAGATTATATGTAACAAAGTATGACGTTGACAATTTTCCATATGAAAGAGCACTAGCGCTTTGGCGATCAAGTTGTGATAGAAGGGGAGAAAACAATATACAAATTTATCTAATGAACTTGATACAGAACATAATGTTTTGGAGGCTCATAATGACAGTACATCTGGAGAAGATCATGTTCATAATATAGAAAATGATGACCAAGATGAGAATTGGGAATTGAAATACCCTAGGACTCTTATTTTGGTATACATGTTCCGTTGATCATGCAAGATTACTACATGTCAAATTCAGGTAAAAATGGGTTCTATATTTTGTATTTTTCATTGTAACATTGCAGCTACATTTCTTCCATGTGTGTTATTTTAAGATTGATGTTTCATATTTAATCCTTACATTGTTTGCTTCTTATTTGTGACAGGAAATGAAGCTGGATTTGATGATTTTGGGACCTATTTTCACATAGATGGCGTTTGACTAGTATTAAATGATAAATAACTAATTTAACAAGATTAATGCAAAGCATCAATGGGCTCATTCAAGTACATGAAACTACCTTGATGTCTAGCTTTGACATCTTAGAAAATTTTAATGGTATATATGTTGCTTGTGTTTGGGAAATTTTGCTGAGTTTCGAGTTTTATATTTTCTTGGAAAATAATTATTGATATTTGGAAAATGTGTGATTTTATATTGGTATTGGAAACGAAGCTAGTTTTGATCTTTGATTGGAAATGAAATCAGATTTGATGAAGTTAGGACCTATTTCTTTTCACATAGATAGTGTCCTAGTATTAAATGATAAAGAAGTAATTTAAGAAGTCTAACGCTAAGCAACAATGGGCTTATTCAAGTACATGAAATTGTGTTAATGTCTAGCTTTGATATCTTTGAAAATTTTAGTGGTTTGTTTGTTGCTTGTTTAGAGGATTTTCTTGAGTTTGAAATTAGTCTCTTGAATGCTTATGGTTCTCATATCATGCATATATCGATAGATCTAGTTCTATTATTATAATCATTATTGTTTTCTTTATATATTTGGTGGTTTGAGGAAAGATATTTTATTTCCTTTCACTTTGTGGCATGATTTCGACATATTCACCTTTTAGAATATAGTAAAATATTTTTCTTATTATAGATTTTTCTTGGAAAAGAATTATTGAGAGTTAGGTGCAAATGCACAATGTTGTGTAACATTAGTGTGATAAATATGGGATAGTGCAAAGCATAGTTTTGAAGATTAGTCTAAGTTGACTCGTACCTAATCAACTCAGTCAAGTTGATTGTTGGTTGAATGGCTAATTGTTGGTTCAATGGACAGAAGGTCTTGCAGGCACAAATACCAAAGGGAAAAATGGAGCCCATCATGGTGTACTCTTTGTAATTCTCCACCACTGCTACCTTTCCTCAAACTCCTCTCCAACCTCAATATCAGTGCTAGTAGTAGCATGACAAACAACACTACGCTTAGCAGAACTAGAAGAACGCATTTTCCAAACTACACGAGAACTACTTCCCTCACGAGTCACCATGTGCCATGCTTGGTATCGATGGTTCTCTTCCTTCTACTCCTGGTTAAATTACCATATCTTCATTGGAACCAACACTCTGAACTCCACTAGACAATGATTCACCATTTTGTAGTGGTGATTCGCCATTTGTACTGGTGATTTGCCATGATTTTACAGGATAATATAATCTCGTGAGAGATTCGCCAAAAAATTATATATACATATTATATTATTAATAAAATCGCCTTCCATTTTTCCTATGTATCATGGGGATTCGCCTATTTTATATATATATAAATTTAGGGGGGTTCTTAAAATTATCCCTGCATAGGATATGATATGCCAAGTGTTTTTCCCAAAACCTTTTTTCTTCCCCATCCTTCTTGCATGCTTGGAGAAAGTTTATGATGGTTGGTTTTAATGATTCACACCATGAAGAGTACATCATCTCTCTAAGATCTTCCAAGGAATGACCAAAATCACCATTTTTCATGGCCCAAAGTGGCTCATGAAGCCCATAAGAAAAAGTGACCCCTCTTGGAGCAAAGCTCTATACATGAGTGCTAAGAAAATACAAGAATATAGTAGATACATTATGATTTTCAGAAATACAAGTTTCACCATACACTTTATTTAAATCAGTGAGGTAGCTCATGGATGAGCTTCCTCTCACACCCAATGAATAAGGAGGTGATAATGATAACTCTTCCAAAGAACTATGTCCCTCCTCAACCAGCAAATGATCTATACACTTCCTCATATGAGAGTGCATCTCCCCTTTGAAATATTCCCACATGAATCCCTCCAAGATGGCATGGTATGATTTAATAAATCCAGTGGGTTTAGAAAGAAAGATTTTATAGGCTGCATTAAGTAGTTTACACTTGAGCTTGGAATATTTAGTTAAGTAGATATGATCATGTAAATAAATGACTCCATCAACTACATTATACCTCCCATCCATCACTTTCCCATCAATAACCTTACATGTGAAGAGGTTATTGGAATATTCCATCAAGAGTTGGTACTCCCAGTAAGGATCTAGGATCCCCAACAATGACACCATTGTAGAAATATGAAATGCAGCCATTGTCATAACATGGCTCCCCTCTTTGACATGCTTAGTGCCAAAGTCACATGTTGGAGTACTTTCAACTTTCTTTTTCTTCCTCTCTTGTAGCTGATCTTTCTCAAGACAAGATTGGATTTCATGGGAGTCAACCTTCTTTTTAAAGGTTTCTTTCCTCCAAATCCTCAATATTTTTGTCCATGCATACAAGAGTGATAATATCCTCTTGTCATATTTAGAAATATTCATTATATATGGGAGTATATTTTTCTGCTCCAAGGCTATGGAGTGGCCTCTTGATACCATACTCATGTCAACGCATATTTCTGAATTCCTCTTTTCCAGCGAAAATAGATGAGTGGAAGATAGAAAATTCAATTTTGAAAAATTGCTCAGCTCTCCTTGGAATCCATCATTAGTTCTCAACGCCGTTGTAGCTCCCCTCAAGGCTCCTTCCTTAGCCAAATATGTCATTGCTGCACATAGTTGAGAGAACACTTTAGTCTTCTTCCAATCAGGAGGTATCCTTGGTGGAATGCCTCCATGCAAAGAGACATCAAGGCATAGAGTAGGATGTATATGTGTGTGGACAAATTTGTCCTTGCCTTCATTGCATAGATCCTCTTGCCTTCTTTATGTATCAACCTTCTGAAATAAAGAGGGGTGTATACTCCTCATCATGTGATTCTTTCCCTCCCCTTTATCTTCTTCCATATTCAATATCTCACCATTTGATAATGATGGCACATGTTTCACATGGATTTTGCCACAATCTCCATATGTGAGATTCTTTGGAACTCCTTGCAAGAGTGCAAGGTTTCTCTCCTTGGAGCAAGTGCTCCATATTCCTCCTCATGAGGTCCTAGATGTGCCCTTTTCATGACTGTGTTGTTATCTCTGACCTTCTCTTCCTTCTCTTTAATAGTTGAAAATGCCTCATCATCAATAAGAGACCTTAGATGTTGGTCTTCTTTTGAAGAAGAAATCTCCATGTCTTCCTTTTAAGAAGAAAGCTCTTCATGCAATGGGGACTTTGCCTTTGGCAAGGCATCATACAAGTTTCCTTCCCCTTTAATGATATTTTGAAATGGTGTTGAGTTTATGGATCCTTCATGCAAAATTTTTGTTTGATTTGGTTTGATAAACTCCATAGAAGGTGTTTCATAAGATTTTTCATCAAAACTTTAAACTATTATTCTAATGAAAGTTTCATAAGTAGATTTATTTGCATTATTTAAGGAAAAATATTCAAACAAACACCAAGCATAAGCCTTACCCTAAAGATGCAGCTTTACTACTTTGATGCCTTATTTTTCTAAAACTTGATGTTGTTGCACATAGGTGTCTAGTTCCTTCACCCAAGCCCTAGCTCGACATTTAGGTGATCAATCAAAAGTAGATAGAAATAATCTACCCACACCATGCTATTTACTCGTGCTTATTTCCTCCTTGATCTTGTAAAAACATTGGAAGTTCAAGTGATCTTTGAACCCGTTAGATTGAGCTTCATAATCTTGCAAATAATCACCAAGAGTCTCCATCTTTGGCACATCTCCTTTCTTCTTCTTCTTTGTCATGAACAAGTGGTTGATAGAGTGTTGTAAATTTGATGATGTGCCTAAATTCTCACACCCATAATATGAGGAATTAGAGCTTTCCTCATGTGTAGATCTTGTAGATATTTTTGAGGGATCTCCATGTTTTTCCCTCCTCATTTCTTTGATGTCTTTACTTAAATCCTAAAGAGTTTGAAAGAGAAGTTTTGAGAACCTCTTTCCTCTAGAAAGTAAGGGTTTTCTTTGATATTTCTTGCAGATATTCTCCTTCCCATAAGAAGAGTCCATAATGGTTGAAGAACACAGGCAGAGCCAAGATTAGGGCTCTGATACCACTGTAATATCCCAAAATGGGAAAATCAGCAATACATGCATGAAAAACACATTTTTTCAGAAATATAAGTATTAACAGAAAAATTCAGCCCATGGAACCTTTACATATTTAATTATTACAACCACGTCTTAAAGGAAATCAGAAACAAATGAATTTTGACTAGTTAAAGAGGCCTCCCATGCTCAAAACAACCCAAAAACCCTGAAACCCCAAGACTACTGCAAATAGAAATTACTGCAGAAAGAGACATCACATTTTATTGAGGGTTATACTTATAAAATGGAGAGAAAAATCATATTTTATGATTTATTAATCAATAGAGCACAAAAACTGAGATCTAGTCTCTTTTTACATAGATCCAAGATGACCCGACAAGGGTTTCTTGACAGAAATGATATACATGAAATATCTGATGCAGATCTATGGCTTAATAATGTTTTATGGCTAAAGCACTACATAAATATGGATTATCATGCAAATAAATGGTTGTAGCTCCTTTTTCTAGCTTTTCTGGAAGAAGGCCTATCCTCCTCTTGGGAAACTAGCTCTCAAAACAAGGGATTAAACCCCTCCACTGCAATACCTTAAGAAATAATGTAGTTTATGAAAGGGAATACACTGTTTCTGAAGGTAACTACTTGGCCTAACATTAGATAGTGGAAAATTAAGCAAAAAATGCTCTGCTCAGATTTCTTAAACAAGATCTCCAAGCAAGAGTGGGGAATTCCCGCATGAGAAAACCCTTGCACTAAACAGTGCGACAAAATTATCTTAACAACCAAAGGATGTAGAAAATATAAACATACCACATGCAAAATATAATATTCAATCATGCCCCATATGGTTTCCATCCCATCATTATATAGTAGATGAACGTCCTCACCAAAGGTCCCACCCCATTATGAGGTTGCTTCCATGAAAAGACTCCTCCACCAAAATTACGTTGTCTCAACAAGTCTTACTCATATTTTTATTGTGTTTTTTGATTTATTCAACCTTGACTGGATCTTCATGCATTGTCTCTTTTCATACTTAAGGTGTTTTCAATTTGACTAGCTTGATTGATCTTCATTCACATTAAGTTGTATTTATTTAGGATCCACTCCTTATATAATAATGTTGTTGACTTGGTCAAACTTGAATTTTTCCACACATTTTAGACCCTTTTCACACATGTGGATGCTTGATCTGGTTATTAACATGATCCCTTTTCACATTATGAGGGATTTTATTCCTACTTAAGCAACTTATGAGCCTCCTTGCCCATTTATTCATCTAACTAGATTTTAAAAGAAAAATTAATATTCCTACTAGCTGCATGCTAATTTAAGAATATTACACCAAAGGATAGGCCATACCATAGACTTCTTTTGCTGGACTCTACTGGATCATTTTCAAGGCAACAAGCTAGGTGGAACTAGAGATTATTTAAGAATTCTCTAATTAGACCTTGCAGAAGAAAACACAATTAAGGTGTCAAGACAACATATCTTAATCTAATTTTTCTGTTCTTTTATCAGAGAAATGATGGAAAATATGGAAAATAGAAGGGAAGACATTGAAAAAGAAGGTTAACTTCACCATTAACATAGCTCAAGAATCTTGTGACCATGCTTTTATTACTGATTTCCAAAATAGTTACATTACTCCAGTGCAATAATCTTTGCAACTCAGATTTTTATCAAATCCAACCTAGCAGCTCATGAACTAGCTTAGCAACCACCAAAAAACCAAACAACACTAAAAATTAATAATACATGGAGTATTTATCTGCAAAATGAGGAATTTGCCCTAAGTTAGGGTTTTAGATTTGTATCTATTATAGAGTTAATGTCATTTGACCATTGAGACCATGCAAGGCCCAAGGAAAAATATCTATGAATGACTCACTGTAATAATATTTTCCTAATTTACTGCTGAGCTAAATTTGGGAGATTTTTGACTTTACGAATTTTTCATTAACTTTACAATAACTGCTGAGTAGCTGGGAAATATCTCTGACATTTTTAATAACTATTGTTGCCTTTATTGAGTGAAATAAGGCTATAGGTGGCAGATATCATCTAGAAAGGTGATTTCTGAGTGCTTTAGTCATTTGGATTTGGCCTTTGTGTTAGTCTGTTTTTTATTTATCCTTTAAACCCTAATTTGGCCTTTAATCTTGGATTTGTATCTTGTTGTCTGTCTCATTGTTTTCTCATTTAATTCCTTTGATCTGCCTTTTGTCTTCATTTTGTCTTCTAATCCTACTTTCAACCTTTGACCTTTTATTTTATTTTTAATCTTTTATCCTCTTACTATCCTGTGACTGTATCTCCTTATTTATCTTCATCCACTGTGCATTGAAGAATATTTTTCTGCTTTGAAGTGCTTTAAATCACCATCAATGGTCATGACCCATTGGTGTTCATGCTTTGTCTCGTGCTTTCGGTCCTTTTGAGTACACAAACATTGTTGGATCCTCATACAGAGGATTTATTTAACATTTTTGGGCTTTGGAATGCCATCTTCACATTCAAACACCGGCTACCTACACATTAAAATCAATTAATTAGTTTAAAACCTCCGTTGGTGGGTTTTATGCATTTGTTTTATGTCTTTCGGGATCTTTGGACGTGTTGCAGGGGTTCTAACAGGTGGAAAGGGCTTATCACAAAGGCGTAGGCCTTTGATCATTTGAATGGAGGTGGCAGTTTCAGGTTTAGGTGGGAGGCGGTAAGGTGGTTTTCACACGGAGTGAGGATGGTGAGGGTGTATTAACCGCAGGGATGTGATTCCATAGGAAGGATGACGCGTGGCGGGAGGTACAAGAGATAATACCACCCATATCATGAGGTTGAGGGTTTGTTAACCCTCGCGCTATTGGATGTGTGATAAGGGCTTGGGGCCGTCGGATCGGAGGGAGGAGATCTAATGGTGATCAGGTCGGATGAAGCAGCGCGTTCATTTGAATGGTGGGGTCCGAGAGTAATACGGTGCGAAGGGTTAAAGATATGGTGGGGCCAAGGTATATAACAAAGCTACGAGGTTTTATTTATAAAGGTGGGGGCCTAACAAGAAATGAGCCCGAGGCAAGAATATAAGCAGGGGCTCTTAGAAATGAGGGTGGAGGGTAAGGTTATATGAGTGGGTGATAAGGGTTTTTAGAGCGGGGGCCAAACGATTTTTAGAGCGGGGGCTAAATTTTTTTTACAGCGGGGGCTAAAAACATATAGGGGTTGGGCTTTTTAATTTAACACAGGGTATAATTAAAAATATGGGCCCCAAATAATATCATTTTCAGTTTAAAACAATGTAAAAAAGGACTTTTACATTGTTTTAGTGAAAATAAGAGAAAATGATGAAGGTGAAGGGGGTTAGTGGGGTTTTTAGAAATGAAAGTGGGTCTTTGGGTAGGGGAAAAAGGTGAGAATGAGGGTCTTGAGTCAAAACGTGGAATTTCAGGATCATGAGGGTGCTTGGAAGAGGCGAAATGAAAGATAGTGAATTAGGAAAAACAAATATAATGAAGGTAGTGATATTTCTGAGAATAGTTGATAGTCAAGGAATGTTATTTTCAGTAGATTGTAGAAAATCCATAGTCACCTAGTGATACTGTGAATATAGGAGACTAATAGTGGCTCCATATGGGGAGGGAAACTCCTTTAGGAGGTGTCAAGAATCTCAAAGTTTAGATCTCTAGAATTTTTAGATCAGTGCCCTGTTTATACTTCACATATTTCTCATTCTGCAACTGCTGATCTACTGTTGTTCTTATAACTGTGACCCTCAAATCATGAAAATCATGCTTGCTTCAAATCAATTCTAAATACTCATCATACTCTTCTAGCATTTTTTTTTCATTTGGGTGCATTTAGACTAGAAAACCCTTGACATAATTTTTCTTTGGAAAGAAAATAACTATCTATTTCTACCATTATACCATCCAAAGGCTCAGATTAGACTGATGAGCTCTTTTATTCTCTACCTAATTTACTTATCTATCAAGATTAAACAATTTGAAAGACTTTTATTCTCTAATCTACCAACATGAAATTTAAAGCATGACCAAATCAAGTTTAAGCAGTTTGATTGCCATGAACTGTGGCAATTTGTACAAGCTGCACACAGATTTTAGTTTGCAAAAAGTAAAACTAAAAATGAGGGATTTGATCTGGAATTTGTCTTGTATTCCTTTCTTTCCCTTTGGTTCAGATTATGCTTGGGAACCAATATATTTTTTTCCTATCTACTGATAAGCCAAGTTTAAATAGTTTGGCAAATATTCATTTTCTAACTTATCAGCAAAAATTCAAACTTTGTTCAATCATGTTTAGGTTGTATGATTGAACAAGACTTTTTTTTCCAAAAGTAGTGGCATTTGGACATGCACACTTTTAGAAACATTATTTTTTGGTATAGGGCTTTACCTTTTCTTTTATCTGCCCTCTTTTCTTCTTTTCTTTCTTTTTGTGTTTATTTTTCTGATCTTTTATTCAATCAGTGTTATGGACAATGAATAAACCTTCAAAATAAGATTTTCAACTGAAATAATGCTTAAGCATCCTGTGATTGATAGGACCTCTAAAAATTTTTGTTCCCTCCATTTATTGTAGGAAGAATGCATTTTTACCTCTTGCAGAATGGATAATGTATGGACCTTTCCCTAGATTGTCAAATTTACATGTTTTGAGATCTCTTCTTGAATCCCACTTCAGCACTTTGTCTCCAATGCTGAAATAATTTTCTTTGGTTCTTTTCTCAAAAAGCCTCTTGATGTTTTCTTGTACTTGCTAAGTTTTTTTGTATACTTTCTCTCTGGTTTTCTGTAGCTGGATAGTCTAGTTTATTCTTCTTTGCATATCATTTTATTCAGACTATACTTCTTGAATGAGCTTCATCACTGGCACTCCCACGCTTGTTTGGAAAACTGCATCCACTCCATAGACTAGCTGATAGGGTGACATACCAATTGATTTTTTATTTGTTAATCTGTCTGCCCATAGCGCATGTATCAGTTTGATGTGCCATGACTTCTTGTTCTCTTCCAACAACTTTTTAATGATGTTCACCAAACTCTTGTTTGAGGATTCAGCCAACCCATTACCTTGAGGGTAATAAGTTGCAGAATGTCCCAACGTAATCTAATATTTGTGGAAAAATTCCACCATTTTATTGGATTTAAAGGCAACATAATTATCAGTAATGGTATTTCTAGGATAGCCAAATCTAGATAAAATGTGGTTTTCAAGGAATTTGATAACTATTGAGTTTGTGGTATTTCTAGAAGGAATGGCCTCTATCCATTTTGTGAAATAGTCAGTTGTAGTGAGGATCCATTTATGCAGGGAAGAGGAGGGAGAGTGAAATTTTCCAATGAAATCACGACCCCATTGTTGAAAATGAGCTTCAATATAATTTGGATGTAAAGGCAATGGCAGCAATTTTCTTTTTCCCTCAAATATTTGGCATTTATAATAGGCAACTACCATTTTATGGATGTCTTGGAAGAGGGTGTGCCAATAGTAACCAGCTCTAAGGATTTTATTGATAGCGGTTTTCCAATAGAGGTGGCCTCCACATTATCCTTCATGAAAATCATGCTTGATCCTATCTGCATCTTCTTCTGGAAAACATTTAAGCAATATACCACTATCATTTTTCCAATATAAAATTCTATCCATAATGCAGAAATTCACAACTTTTAACTTGAAGAATCTAGCTTTTGTTTTGGACAAACTAGGAGGAACATTAAGATTAAAAAGAACATATAATATATCAACATACCAAGATGAGTTCAAAAATGCTTCTTCAATAGGTGGAGTTTCCAACTCCTCTTGTTCATGTAATGCATTAATCATATTAATGTCTAGTACTTGCAAATTTGTTTCAGCCATGAGATTAGCCAGTCCTTGTCCTTTGATTAGCTTGGTGGGCTTCATTTCCAGATCATATTCTAATATAACAACAATCCACTTAAATATTTTTCCATCAAGATCTTGTGTCAAGATGTCTTTGACCACTGTGTGAGGCACAAATGCAATAATGTGTGAGTGTAGAATATATGCTCTAAAATATTTCAATGCCTTGATTAAGGCAAAAGCTTGTTTTTCCATTATTTTATATTTCAGAGCTGCATCTCTTAGTGCCTTGCTGAAAAATGATATGGGCTGATCCTGGCCTTTTATATTTCTTTGCAGTAGGACAACAACAATTGTGTGTTCTGATGTAAAAGGAAATATGAATAAACCCTTGGTGAAGTCATGGCTGATTAGAACTGTGGTTTTTGTAAGAGCCTTATTTACCGAATTAGAAGATTGCTTTGTTTATATGGTCCATTTGACTTATGTTTCTCTTTTCAGCATATTAGTGATGTTTCTAAGGAGTTCTAGAAGGTTTGGTATGAACCTTCTTAAGAAATTTATCTTTCCAATGAAAGATTGCAGCTCTTTAATGTTTCTTGGATGACTGATTTGCAATATTCCTTCAATACTTATTGGGTCAATCTTGATCCTCTCTTCATATATCATGTGGCCTAAAAGTTTCCCTTCTTGGAGGCCAAACAAAGTTTTCTTGGGATTCAGAGACAAACCATATTTTCTGCATTTTTCAAAGACCTTTCTTAAGTGAGCTAGGTGTTCTTCATCATTTTTTTAGTAGACTATGATGTCATCAATATAAACACAATGAAGTAACATATTTCCTCTGAGAAGGCAATATCCATTTCTCTTTGGAAATTAGCTCCATCATTCATTAAACCAAAAGGAATTTTTACATACGTGAAGGTGCTCCAAGGTGTGGTTAAAGTTGTCTTGTTTTTATCATCTAGGTGTACCAAAACTTGATTGTAACCTGGAAAGCCATCAAGCAAAGATATTATTTTAGAGCCCACTACCCTTTGTAATATGTGATCCTTTTTTGGTAAAGGGTAGTTTTCATTCCAAGAGGCTTTGTTTAAGTTTCTAAAGTCTATGCATAGCCTAATTTCTGTTGTTTTCTTCCTTACCGATACCATATTTGAAACCCATTCTCAGTATCTCAGAGGGACTATTATTCCAGCATCATACATTTTCCTTATTTCTTTCTCAACCAGTGGCAGTTGTACAGGGTTTATTCTGTGCAATTTTTGTTTTAAAGTCCTCTGGCTCTCTTTGAGAGGGATCTTATGCTATATGATCTTAGTCTCATATGACTTTAAATCTTCATAGCTCCAAGCAAACACATTAGTAAATTCCTTGAAAATATCAATGTATTTCTGTTTTATATGAGATGGCAATGTTTTTGATAGTTTTATCATTTTGGGATATTGTTTACTACCTATATTGCATTCTTCTACTTCAGCTTCAATAGATTCCATCGTTGGCTTCTTAAGAACATCATTAAAGTCAAATAGTTCTTCTAGAGGAACAAGAACAGTGTCATCTTTGGACTGCAGCACTTCAAAATTTTCTTTTTCTAAGTCCGCACACAGTTCTGTTTCATGTGGGCATTCCTTTTCTAACAGATTTATATTAGCTTGATTAGGAGGTTCTTCTTTGTAAGTTTGTTCCTCAACATAGTAGTCTCCTTCATGATCCAAGTCTGAACTTGGCATTTCAAACTCATTTCTGGACTGGAGGAAATCCTCAATCTGTTTATCTCCTTCAAAAACTTGCCAATATTTTATATTGTCAGGGATTGTCGGTCTATATTTGACTTGCACCATGTATTATTTGTTATGATGAGGTTTTTGACAAGTATTGGCTGCAAATGCTAGAACATTGGCAAGGATGTTTTGATTTCTTGGGACAAAGGAAAGGTCATATTCTAGGAAGCTTTTTAGGAGGTCAAGGATATCATTCCTATATGTTCTTAGCCTAGGATGTGTAGCTGAATATTATCCCTTAATCTGCCTAATGAGTAACTCAGAATCCCCATGGGCTGAAACCCTTCTGGCTCCTAGTTTCTTGAGTAATTGTAGCCTTAGAATGAGTGCCTCATATTCTACTATGTTATTTCTACATTGAAATTTCAGCCTATATGAGTGACCTTCTGCATGATTGTTTTCAGTGTTGTGCACCAAAACACCTACTCCTAAACCAGTTTTTCCACAAGAACCATCAAAGGTCATGCTCCAAAGAGGTTAAATTTAAGATTTATCATTATGTTGGTTATTGTGGCTGCCACCATGTTTTCTATTATGCTATTATTTATGGTCCCCATTATGTTGGTTATTTTCTGTTTGGGCCAAATATTCTGACTGTTCCTCCTCTTTTTCAGTTGTTTGTTCATTTTCTGCAACTTGTTCAATAATGTTTTCATCATTGTAAGGGATAAATGAGTCAAGGCATGTGTGAATATAATAAAGAGGGGAGTTATCTAGCTTTTCCTAACTTCTAACCATGTATTTCATATGATTCTCCCTATATAATCTTCTTGGTTGACTGAAGACTAGTATGGTAGCATAGGTCATGTCCATCTAGAGGGTGCCTTGAATTTTAGCTCCCCATGATCTTCAAAGGATCATGCCATATTTAGGGGTAATATCAGCCACTACAAGATCGATTACTAGGCTCTTGGATGGTATTTGTGCTAAATTAACACAGAGATCTTTGATTAGGCCTAGACATTTAACTCTACTGGAATCAAAAGAGTATAAATATTTGTATCGTCTAGTTATCTCAAGGCCTTGTCTTTCCATTACTAAATTTTGCATGAGGTTATGTTAAGCTCCTGGCATTGTGGAGGATTTTATTATGGATATTCGAACTGACATAAAATGGAGGAACACCTCCCTCCTGAAATTTACCTTCTATTTCAGGTCCAAATAGAAGTTCAGGCTTTTCATCATTCAAATTCATAGAATTAGCATTTTCTCCTATGTTTAAAGCTTTCAAAGTTTGGGATCTATATACATCTTGAGTAAATAATTAGTAAGAGGCATGGAGATTTTTAAATTGGCAATTTCATTCTTTATACTGAAGGATGTCTGTGTTTTTTAAAGGTTCAAGTCAGTCTTATCAGACACTGTTTTACAGCAATTTCAGCTCGCTGCTTTTTATATGGAGTCACATCTAAAACAGCTTTGTTAGGGGCACTAACTGCATTGCTAGTGTTTCTTTGGTCACCAATGTGTGGGTTATTTTTTTTGTTTTACTTTTATCAGAATTTTCAGCCACTATGTTTGTGTTTTCTGCTGTAATTTTAGGAATATTTTTACAGATCTTCGTAGCAGAATTTTCATAGTTCTTTCTCTTTAGAGTATCTTGGGTCTTCTTTCTTCTATAGTAATACTATCTATGCACTTCCATGATGAAATTTTCAAAGCCTTGTTTGTGGTATTTGGATTCTAGAATTTCTTACTCATTTGGTGCAAATATGCCTTGTTCTTCCTCAGTGAGGAAAACAATATCCTCATTATTTACTCCCATTAGATTGATGTGACTTTCCTTTGTTTCCTAAAACACTCCCTCATCCTCATCAACATATTTTTCATGGAAAGAAGGCCTGATTTACTGATCAGGACCTCTTTGTCTTATTTGGGGGGGATTTTTCCTAAAGTTTTGGTTTTGGTTCTGGTTTTGATTTCTGTTTTGAGGAGCTTTTTGCTTTTCACTAGGGTATTCTCTCTCATTCATATTCATCCTCTCCATCATCCTTTCCATGGTTTTAACTAGGTTATTAATATTTGTATCAGATGTGGAGGCTACAGCTTCTTCCTTATATGTGACTTTTTTTTCATTTTTCATTCTATCTCTTTTAGCAATCAGATTGGCTTCCACATTTACTGATCCCCTTTGTATTTCTTCTAATGTAAGGGTTTCTCTTTCTCTTAATTGATAAGCCAAGTCTGGATCAAAACCATTGGGAAATTTCATTATAGATAGGCCTCGTGGAGGTTTCATGTGTGTGGGGAGGGCATTATATACACTATTGAACCTAGTGTAGTATTCTTGGACACCCTCTCCAATGTTTCTCTTAATGTTTTCATACTCTGATAGGATTTGGAGAGGATTCTTCTTGACTTTCCATTTGTTAAGAATAATTGATTAAAAGTAGGGAGGTCATTTATACTATTAGGGGCTAAGCCTTTAAACCATTTTCTTGCCTCTCCCCCTAAGCTTTGAGCAAAAATTCTTAGTTTAACAATTTCATCATCTATTTCTTTTCTGTCAAAATAGTCATTCATTCTATCAACATGGTGTTGAGTAGTAGTAGAACCAATTGCATTATATTAGGGAATTTTGGATAGATATTCCTATGGTAGGACAACTAAAGGAAATTGTAGAACTAGTGGAGCATATCATGTTGCCATGATATGTAGTTGCGGAAACAAAGGAGGGTTATCAAGTGGAGGATTGAAAAAAGGAGGTAAAGGGTTAAAAGGAGGAAGGTGAATAGTGAGGGATGAAGTTAGTACAACAGGATTCTGTTGTAAGGTGGATGGGTCTAAAATTATCTGGGTTATCCAACTCTGAGATCTAGTCCTAGACAAGCTTTGTTCTAGGGGTGAAATAGAGAGGATATTTTGCAAGTCTTTAAGGTTTTCAAGTAGGGAACTTGATTTGTGGATAGGTTTGCTATCAGGGAATTTTAGATCTAGGAGATTTCCTAAGGATTCTTCCAGGATTTTCAACTATTGCAGGAGGGTTTGGGTCAGGATGGGATTTGGTACAGATTCTTCTAGAAGCCACAATTTAGACCCAAACTTCAGAAATGTTGAGATTTTATAACAGTTTTGAAAAATAAAACAATCTGTGAAAGAAATACTTAATCCAAAAGGTATTATTGACTCAGTTCTATTGAGGTTTAATGATATCAGGATTTCTCAATAATTTCCCATTGGAGTCTACAGAAAACCAATGGAGTCAGCAAGCCCACAGAAAACTAGTGGAGTCACCAGGTGGAAGATTTTTAATTGTTTTACCGCTAGCTGTTTCCAACCATCAGCAACCAGGTACCATTCTTGGATAATACTTGATTCATATAAATTTAAAAGGGATTTCCTGAGTTCTTGAGGAAATATTAAGATGTTTAATAACTCAGCTCCCCAGTATGGTCGCCACTATGTTAGCTCCCTGTGATTTGCAAGATTGGCAAGAAAAAATCTGCAGGGAACCACATAAAACCACTTTGGATTCCAAGGACCTAGCCTTACTAGACTCATAGAGGGATATCTCTATGTATGTGTTTGCAAATGATATATCTTTATGCTTTTATTTTCTGATTTTAGGCTAGTTATGAAGTTCTATGACTATTTGTTTTGTTTTGATTGGTTGATATATTAATGGTGTTATTAATTGATGGAGTGTTTTAGTTGAATAGATAGACTGTGAGAATCATTAATCCATTGGGCTATGGAGTCATAAAAGGATTTAATTGTTAATCAACTTTTCAAGGGTTTTCATAGGGAAAACTAACTATATCAAGTGGATCTCTTAGATTAGATGAAATATGAAATGACAATAAGTTGTGAAATCAGAAAAAATAAAGGTCAGTTAAGAATACTTTAACTCTACTTCAACAAGAAAATCATTTTAGGTAAATTTTTAAGAAAAACCAAAGGAGAGGGAAAACCATAGACTTATTTGGTCAGAATCTAGTAAGCAAACCTTAAGACAACAATCTAGGAATCTTGGAGATCAGTTAAGAATTCTCTAGTTATTGCTTTCAGACAAAGAAAACATTTAGGATAATAGTCAGTGAGACTAAAGAGAAATTAAGAATTTTTTAATCAAACTAAAAAGACCTTTGCAGCAACAGTTTAAGATAAACCAAAGGAAAGGGCTAACCATAGACTTCTTTGGCTAGACTCTACTAAGTAAAATTCAAATAAAGGCTTTAAAAATAACACTTCAAGAAAGACCAAAGGACAGGGCATACCATAGACTTGTATGGATGCACTCTACTGGATCATTTTCAAGGCAACAAGCTAGGTGGAACTATAAAGAAATTAAGAATTCTCTAATCAAACCTTGCAGAAGGAAACATTAAGATGAAAGAAGAAAACATAATTAAATTTCCAAGACAACATATCTTAATCTAAATTTTATGTTCTTTTATCGGAGAAATGATGGACAATATGGAAAACAGAAGGGAAGACATTAACAAAGAGGGATAAATTCACCATTAACATAGCTCAAGAATCGTGTGAATGTGCTTGTATTACTGATTTCCAAAACAGTTACATTACTCCAGTGTAATAATATTTATAACTCAGATTTTTATCAAATCCAGCCTAGCAGCTCTTCAACTAGCTCAACAACCACCAATAAACCAACCAACACTAAAAATGAATAATACATGCAGTATTTATCTGCAAAATGAAGAGGTTTCCATAAGCTAGGGTTTCAGATTTGTATTTATTATAGATTTAATGTCATCTGACCTTTGAGACCATGCAAGGCCTAAGGAAAAATATATGTGACTGACTCACTGTAATAATAACTTCCTAATTTACTGTTGAGCTAACTTTGGGATATTTTTGAATTTAAGGCTTTTTCATTAACTTTACAATAATTGCTGAGTAGTTGGGAAATATCTTTGACTATTTTAATAATTGTTGTTGCCTTTATTGAGTAAAATAAGGCTTCAGGTGGTAGATATGGTTTGGAGAGGATATTTCTGAGTGCTTTAGTCATTCATATTTGGCCTTTGTGTTAGTCTTCTTTTGATTTATCATTTAAACCCTGATTTGGCCTTTAAACTTGGATTTGTCTCTTGTTGTCCGTCTCACTATTTTCTCATTTAATTTCTTTGATCTGCCTTTTGTCTTCATTTTTCCTTATAATCCTACTTTCAACCTTTGACCTTTGATTTGATTTTTAATCTTTTATCCTCTTACTGTCCTATGACTTTATCTCTTCATTTGTCTTCATCCACTCCGCATTGAAGCATCTTTTGCTGCTTTTCAGTGCTTTAAATTACCATCAATGGTCATGACCCATTGGTGTTCATGCTTTTTCTCGTGCTTTCCGTCCCTTTGTGTACACAAAATTTTTTGGATTGTCATCCAGAGCGTTTATTTAAACCATTTTTGGGCTTTGGAATGCCATCTTCACATTCAAACACTTACTACCTACACATTAAAATAAATTAATTAATTTACAACCTGCGCTGGTGGGGTTTCCATGTTTGTTTTATGGATTTTGGGCCTTTTGGACATGTTGCAGGGGTTCTAATAGGTGGAAGGGGCTTATCGCAAAGGCACAGGCCTTTGGATCATTTGAATGGAGGTGGCAGTTTTGGGTTTTGGTGGGAGATGGTAAGGTGGTTTTCGAATGGAGTGAGGGCGGTGAGGCAATATTACCTATGGGGATGTGATTCCATAGGAAGGGTGATGCATGGCAGGAGGTACAAGGGAGAATACCACCCATTTTGCGAGGTTGAGGGTTTGTTAACCCTCGCGCTATTGGATGTGCGATAAGGGCTTGGGGCTGTCAAATCTAAGGGAGGAGATCCAACGATGATCGGGTCGGATGAATCGATGCATTAATTTGAATGGTGGGGCCCGACAGTAATACGACGCAGAGGGTTAAAGATATGGTGGGGCCATGGTATATAAAAAAGCGGTGAGGTTTTATTTATAAATGTGGGGGCCTAATAATAAAGGAGCTCAGGGAAAGAATATAAGCGGGGGCACTTAGAAATGAGGGTGGAGGGTAAATTTATATGAGCGGGTGATAAGGGTTTTTAGAGCGGGGGCCAAACAATCTTTAGAGTGGGGGCTAAACAATTTTTAGAGGGGGGGCTAAAAACATATAGGGGTGGGGCATTTTAATTTAACATAGGGTTTAATTAAAAATATGGGTCCTTAATAATATCATTTTTAGTTTAAAAAAATGTAAAAAGGGACTTTTTACATTGTTTTAGTGAAAATAAGAGAAAATGATGAGGGTGAAGGGGGTTACTGGGGTTTTTAGAAATGAAAGTGGGTCTTTGGGTAGGGGAAAAAGGTGAGAATGAGGGTCTTGGGGTCAAAACATGGAGTTTCAGGATCATGAGGGTTCTTGGAAGAGGTGAAATGAAAGATAGTGAATTAGGAAAAACAAAGATAATGAAGGCAGTGAGACTTATGAGAATAGCTGATAGTCAAGGAATGTTATTTTTAGCAGATTATAGAAAATCCATAGTTACCTAGTGATGCTATGAATACAGGAGACTAACAGATACAGTGACCCCACTCTCTGACTGATGAACAAGATGAATCCAGGAATACAACGCAAGTATGCTCCAATGAACAAATATCACATTCCTGGATTTTGACATAAAATGGCTCAGGTAAATTGGCAAAGAAATATTCCAATTTTTGAATATGAGAATTTTGATGATGCTTCGTTACATCTCGTTAAATTTTATATACATTCATCGAAGTTGAGGGTCAAATGGCATGAGGATGCCTCATAAAAATGTTCATGGAAACATTAGAAGGGAAGGTGAGGGAATGGTATGAAGGTTTGAACCCTGGTAGATCATTTTCCTTAAAATATTTCCATAAGGTGCTTTATGGGCATTATAGAGAAAATTATCCATCTTTATCACTAGTTGAAAATTGTTGTGATCATCCTGAGTATCTCATACAATACCTTGTAAATATTGATGAATATCTAATTAGCATCCTAAGGATATCTTAGAAGAAAATTGTGAATTTCATTATCAAGTTAAGTGTCATGATAACCAAGAGAAGTTAGTTGAAAATGAAAGCAATCGGGAAATGATAGAAGATCCACAGGATCTCTCTGTAGGGAAAAATAATAGTTCATTTTCTATTTTGTGTGAGGCTAAAGAAGGCATTTAGCCTCATTATCAGTCTTCACGGGAGAAATAAAACAATTTGTGTTCAATACAAAGAAAACAAAGACTCCCTCCTCCTTTAACTGAAGAAGAAATCGATCAGATTCTAAGCATGAGCCTCCAAATTTTTATGTAATTTAAAGATTATTTCTATTTTTTTTACTGCTAATTTAGGTACTAAAGTATTTCCTCATGAAGAAAAAAAAGAATAGATTGATACTAATGATGTTCTACCTTCTCAATAAGGCTTATTTCTTGAAAGTGCTCATGTTCATCAAAATGATGGCCTTCAAACATAATTCAGCCAAATCAGTGAAGACATATCAATTTTTCTTGAGGATGCCATGTCAAATGAACATGGAGAATGTGTAGATATCCTTTTTTAGAAGGATCCTGAGCATTACAAGGTGGAGTAAGAATCAGGCCTAGATGAAGTTGGTTATTTAAATTCTCGGGGCTAGCTATTGTTCCAAGACCCTTTTCATGGTTTCTTAGAATAATCTAAAGAAGGAGTATGATATGCCAGTAATGTTTTGTTGTGGAGTTTAAGGAAAATTTTGAGCACTGTTGTCCACAGGAAAGTAGGATGGGAGTGGCCCTTTTTTTTTTCCAGCCTACTAAAAAAAGTGAACAAGAATGAATCATGTAGTCATTTACTTGATTGGTTTCTTTGGAGAAAGGAGTTCACTTAGTGTATATATCATCTCCAAGTTAGGTTAGGGTAGGTAGGTGTGTAAATAAGCTCAGTATCCAAGCATATTTGTAGTTTTAGTTTAAATTTCTATTCATTTTTAGATCAACATGTTTCAGACTTTAGTTCAGCACAATTCTAGTCTCACCATTCAAGTTTTTAAGGTGAAGTAGTATGTTCAGCTTGATGGATGGCAGCGGATAAGTGAAATTTTACTTTCAGTTTAGATTTTAGTATGATAATAAGTTAGTTAGCCTAGCATGTGGTCTATTTTTATCAGTCAAAGTTAGGAGAAACAATCACCTAGTTTCCAGTCAGAAAGTGCCTGGCAGATCAAGATACAAGTCGTGGGATCACCGAATGGATCGGGCTACTATTCTAATGTGTTCATGACACCTCCTGAAGGAGCTTCCAACCCCCGTTAGAGCCAATGTTATAAGCCTGTAATTTATAGTATCACAAGGTGACTATGTACTTTTTCTTTGAAAAATTTTCATATTTCACATATATCTCAATGTTCAAATATTCAAAATATTTTCCAAAGCAAGAGTCAAAGGAAGAAAAGGTAGCAAAGAAAGCAGTTAAGGAAGAAAAAACAAGCAAAGTTAGAGCCTTGAATGTGTTTGGATCTTGTCATTCACCCTAAGTTGGTGAAGTCATGAACAAGTCTCCTACAAACAACAAAGAAATGAAACCAATCATGTCATCGTCCTCCACCTTTCCTCCATCTCCACTCACCCCATCCTCATATGACAGTCCTTGTTTCATCTCACACTGCCCGTAGCGTTACAACTTTAACCATTGAGGGTGGGTCCGAAATGAGTGATATCCCTTACCACCATCCCCGCTACATGTCTCCCTTCCACAATTTTGCATCACCTTCTCTAGTACCACTTATCACCATAAGACCCCTCCGAAAACCAACCTTGGGTTTTAATTTCATGATATAACCTTCCAAAGGCGATATACATTGGAGTGGGACCTAGCCACCCGCAGCACTTCATTTTTCACTTCATTTCCCTTCAAAGTCACCAAAACCTTATCGTTTCCACCTTTCCGCTTCATTTCTCTACTTTACCTTTTTCACTGCCATATCATTGTTTTACCTTTTTCTTTCCCATCTCCCATATTGCGATTAAAGTGGGCTAGTCGCCCTAACATGTCACCCCTTCCCCCCACCATCCATCTAATTTTGAAAAAATTGCAACTTAACGTTTAAGTGCCCACAAGGTATTACTTTTAAATTTATTACTTTTAACTTGTGATGCGGTCGAGCCCCCACCACAGTAGCTCCACTCCCCCACTCCGTAGCCATTTGAAATACATTGAAATACATTGACATATCATATAAAACATCATAAATGTACCTTACTGTTGAAACATTCGCCGATTTACAACTTCGCCGATGCAGTGGGCCCCATCTTGCCATATCATCATCTAATCAGCGTACATTGCATTTTGCATCCATTAAAGTATACCTTAGTTTTTAGTGTTAAGAGTTTTGATCTACGGGCTACCGTCAGGTCTCACCTTCCTCCAAATTACTCTTCTGTCCCCGTACTTTGCACTTCACATCCCTTACACTCCGTGCCTTTTGCCAAGCAAAGTTAATACTTGCGATCTCGAGGGAAAATACTCAAGCCACCCTCCACACTGTACTCCTTCTCCCCGCTTCGTACTTCGCAGATTTAGTGTTTACCTAACCCGCTTATGGCTGAAACTTAAAATGTGCGATTTGCGGGCTGCGGTATGGTCGCAATTTTCCCTCCACATCACGTCCCACTTCGCATCACACCACCAATTAAATTATTCATAAATTAAATTGTAAATATTGTGAAGTGTGTGGATGTGATGCAACTTCATATCTACCATTTAAAAAATTTCAGGTTCGGGTAAATGAGTTTTTGTACTGTTTTATTTGAAAAAGGGTTGAAACATGACAAGCAGGTTGAGTTGAGCAGAAAAAGGAATTTTAACCAAACTTTCTATGTTATGATGGCATAAAGGACTTATGATGGAAATAAGCCCCAACAAGGCATGCCAACACGGGAGGTCGAGTCGAGCAAAGAACGTTCAGGAAAAATTGTTGTGCAGAAGCAAAAAATCAGTATAAGGCCTTAGCACCGACACCAATCAATGAGAAATGGCCAACACTACACCAAATTAATTACAAAACATTAGTTTTCTGCAAAACAGAGGCAGATGTCAAAGCCTCCATTGGTTGCCTCTTTGAAACCATAATAGCCACCTCCAAAGCTTACTATTTGATCTTTCGAGGAGCGATTGAAGTGTTTGGATCTACGAAGAGTTGCCCAAAATTAATTCCAGAGTCGGTGTTGTTGTCAGAGATGTCTGATCAGGCCTTGCATGGCCACACTTGTCCATTTTTCTGTTAAATTGTAATCAATGAAAGGTTACCGAGTAAGACAAGGCAACCGACTTAGTTTTTAGATAAATATTGCTTGCCTTAGTAGTATAAAGTGTTGGAAAATTTGGAAACTGGACCTTGTTGAACTTGCATTGTAAGAACTATTGGAGCAATGTAGCTATTTGAGCTGGGCATCAATAATAAGAGACTGTTCACAAGATTCTTGAGCAATGGTAATGATGATGTTATTTTCCTCTGTGTTAATGTTTTCCTCTGTCTTATCATGTTGTGCATAAATGATCTAATTTCAAAACATAAAATTTAGATTAAGATTTCCTAAAAAAGAACCTTAATTTTGTCTGTGTCTGTTATCTTAATATTTTCCTCTGAGACATGAATGTAGAATTTAGAGACGGTCTTCTTTGCATTCAAGTTGAACCTTAATCTCCTTCTCCTATCTCATATTCACACTACTAGTAAGATCCAATCTACATAGTTAGCTTGCCCTATGAATTCCCTTTGAAAATTTGATGCACAATTTGGCCCTTTATGACTCCATATCCCAATGGATTAAGTTTTACAACTCTTTCTGTCCAACCACCTAATCAATCAAACAAACAACCGTCATTTCTATAACTAACCTAATATTAGCATTTATAATTATCGAGCTAAATCATAAAAATAGAGAGAGCCCTCTCTAAGTATAGGAAGGCCAGGTCCTAGACTCAAAAGTGGTTTGATGTTGTGCTTTATAGTTTAGTCTTGCCAATCCTCTAAATTATAGAGTGATAACAGGATGGGGAGATTAAGAGGCTATAGAGGAAGTTGTTACGGCTAAAGTAGATAATCCAATTGATTGTTAAAGATAAGCGTCTTCGACTATTTAAGTAAATCTTCGACTATTGAAGTAAATCTTGTTACCATATCTTAAAGTTCATCAAAATCCTGGAGAAGTTAAAGGTCAGATTTAGTTTCAAAGAAAGCTTATCTAACTGGACTTTGTTGTAAAATTGATGGATCAAGTATTGTTTTATCTACCCAAATCTCATATTTAGTCCTGAATAAACCTTCTTCAAAGTTTAATTCAAATTCAACGTCTTGTATAGTATCAAAATTTTCAAGAAGATAATTTTTTCTAGAAAGAGGGTTATTTATCCCTTGATTCTCTGGTTTTTTGGTTTTTCTTAAAAAAATTTCAGGATCATCCACTATAGTTGCAGGATTTGGGTTAGGATGAGATCTATTGTAGGTTCTTTTGGGAGCCATAATTAAACACTAAAGCACACACACTCGAATTATTTACAAAAAGGAAAGAAAAACAATATTCTTGAAATATTTCTATCATACAAAGTTTTTGAACGAGGGTTTCATAATCCAAAATCAATGACAATTTTTTCAATTTTGTTCCCCATTATGGTCACCACTAAGATATCTTTCTATAATTATATAGGACAACATCAAAACCACTTTTGAAGCCGGGATCTAGCCCTGCCAGCTTTAGAGGGGGATCTCTGTTTATGTTTTAGCTTTGTTTTCTGAGTTGATATTAAGGTAGTTATGATAGTGTTGAATTATTTTCTTTTTTGTTTGGTTGTTTGGTTTTTTGGTTGGGTTGTTGGGTCTGTTTAAATTTATTCCTTTCCATTGGGCTATGGATCCAGATAGAGGCTGGATGTCGCATCAATTTTTTAAAGAGTAGTCATAGGGAAAGCTAGTTACAATTACCGAATCTTACAATTCTAAATGAAATTATGAAGTGAAGCAATGACGAATTCAGTAATGATTAAGAAGAAGTTAAGAATTTCACAATTAGACTTTATAATAAAACATATATATTGTAAATACAACCTAAAATAAGGTGTTCAGATAAAAAATATTATTCTTCACGTTATGTTTTACAATTAGATTAAAATTATGCACAGTAAAGAGAAACAATGAAAAAAACTATCACAAAAGGAAAATAATCGCCATTAATATATAGCAAAAATATCTTGTTGTAATATTCCCAAATGGGGAAAGTAGGAATATAGTGCATAAACAAGGAAATAGAAAGGTAGATCAACACATCAATATTGGAGACCAATATGGAGCCATACCATTATGTATAAGAACAAAAAATAAATACAAAATAGTGAGGCACAAATCATATGAAATGAGGAAACAAGCCTCCCATAAGAAATCACTCCCAACTGTGAGTTGCTACTATAATACAAAATGCCAGAGAAATGTTATAGCATAGTCATACTAAGCATAAATATAGCTGGAGATTATATAATGGTACAAAAATACTGATATAGGGCACAATAGATGCTACACCTACAGATCTAGGCACTAGATCAGCAATCCAAGACAACCCAAGAGGGTTTCCAGAAAATGCACACAATGTGCCAATGTAAGCTGCAGCCCTAGGGCTGAAGGTATGCTGCAACAACAAAAATGAGAAGATATGGCTGAAGCTAATGTAGAAACCTACAACTCTTCTCCAATAGATCCTCTAGATAAAAGAATAGCCCCTCCACTGAAGAAATCACCTCCCAAAACAACCATTGCAACCACCCCTACAACTGCTCCCTAAAATAACACATATCTCAACTGAAACTGCGTTGTAGGGGATAAATAATCCTTGGCCTGATGCCACATATGTCAATAAAGCCCAAGGGGCTTCTTTACAGGCCTTCCACTAGATGGAAACCTTCCTCCACTGCAAAACTAGCTCTGAAGTCACCCAATATAATTCTCCATTGCTGCACCCTACAACACAACACAAATCTAAGTAGAAACTACGCCAATGAAGAAAGTCGTAGCTTGGCCTTAAGTCTGACTGTGGAAATGTAGTGCAATACTCCTCCAAGAGGCCTCTCAAGGAAAGAGGTGGGATTCCTGATCAGGAACACCTTGTGCTAAACAACACTGCAATATTAGCTAAACAACCAAAGAAAGCTATATGTCTAAACAAACCATATATTTAGAAATATAAAATACCAATACATAACCCCATATGGCTGCCATACTCTTCCTTACATAATTTATGAGCTTCCTCACCCTCGGCCCCACTCAATTAGGTCATTATCTCCATGCATTCAATCTCCCTCCAAAACTGCATTGTCCCACCATGAATGCCACTCCTCCATAATAGTGTTGTTTGATTTGGTCAAAGTTGACCCAATATTAATGCTCCAACTCCTTTTCAAACCTAAGGGTTTTCAATGCAACTTTTAAGATGACCTCCATTCACACTAGGAGTGACTTTTATTCCTACTAAGGAGATTTATGGGTCTCCAGACCCTTTTATTCCTCTATCTAAGAGAAAAATAAAAATTTAATATTCCAATTAGTCAGATGGTGTAATTTATGAATATCGCACTCCGTCATTGGTCCTTTTATTATCGATGTTACTTCTTATTATTGATGTTCCAATAGCTCTAAGAAGTAAAATACTCAATAGAAAATGATTACAATGATTAGAGTCCAACCCATGAATACTTTGAATACATGAAGTATTTATACTAATTCTACAAAGAATGTCATATCAAACAACAATATGTTATTAATTTCTAAAATAACAGTATTTGACTAACGTGACCAAAAAAGGTGGAATCATTAAATACATATGGACATTTGGCACTTTTATCTAGGAAACAGTTGTTGCACGATCTAATCTGGGCGATAGTTTCGTTGTTGAGTCAAGCAGCTTGTCTTTACTCGTCCTGATACATGAACAACTTATCCCACTGATCTTCATCAGGAATAACTATGTGTGTGGCCTTCTGATACATCTCATCTACCTTCTCTGCTCGTCATAAGACCTTTAATGTTTGAAATTTTTTTTGTATCATTTGCAATTTCTTTAAGCTTATTTACGTAATATTCCTTGATTATCAATTTTTCATTAAACAAACAGAGAAGGCATGCACCTCTTAGTTAATGGATCAATTCTATTAAAAAACCTGCTGACCACAATTTCCACCCATTACATTTTTCCTCAAGCTGTTGAACTAAGTTCTTTTTTGTAAGAACCTTTTTAACTTCCAAGATTGTTTATGTCCTATCATGTACTCCTAGATCATCAAGTTCATATATGTTTTGGGAATTCAAAAAATTAATGATTATGTTGGATATATCAGACATATCTCCCAGCTCTTCATTTATATTGGAAATGGCCTTATTAGCTTTCTCAATCAATTCTTTTTGCTCAAAAATAATCTGGATATATGGCCAAATTTCATTCATGGCTTCAATAATGTTGGTCCATATAATTTCTTTAGCTTGAACCAGGGTGTTGCCAATGGAGGATTCCCTTTCAGAATTCTATAATTTTTGCATCTACTTATGAATTCTCTGTAATTCTGTTGCATGGGAAATCTCAGTCCTTACCATCTGATCTTGCAAAATTTTGTTTTGAACCTGCAATATTTTAATTTCTTCTTTTCGTAATGATATATTCTCCACTAGTTTTGCTAACTGATCTGCAACATCTCATGTATTAGTTGTTGTTATAGCATCATTTATCACCTCTATATACTTGATGATTTATGCATTGGCCTTTGGGAGCCCTTCCATTCAGACTTGGTCACATTTCTCAAAAAACAAAATTTTTAAATCCATACGCGGCTCTGCCTAGTTTTTTTCGTGTTCACACACGGGTCCATCCATAGTTGACCCGCATATGCTATTTAAAATATTTAAAAATATAAAAATTCCATATTATTGAGGTGAGGTTTATGATTTTTCCTATAACTTAACTACCCCATCCCATGGCCTAACTATTCCCCAACTAAAGAAACTAATTTGAGGAAGTATAAGTACACCTCAAGGGAATGGCCTAAGGGGGAAAGGGAGAGAATTATTGATATTATAGCCTGTTATAGCCCTGACCAAGTCTGATATTTCCCTTGTGCCTCCTGCACTTCCCATATTTCAGAAAACCCTTGTTTCCTTGTGATTATCACCCTCATTCCATGTGACATCCTTTGTGCACCATTGATGGAAGGAGCTTTGTGAGGCTAGGGCTGGACGAATCTGGAGGAAGGTTTTGCTCAAGGCCGTGGTAGATCTCAAGTGATTTATCCACTATTATCTTTTGTACATGTTATCAATAAAAGAAGTACCATCCTGTTCCTGATGGTCATATGTTATGTGTCTCTTATACATGCATAATAATCTTGAATAGTTTATGTCATGTTATTTTTATGAGATCATGTATGCTAATTTGCTAATATCTATGACATATATGACGTACAACTAGTTTTTTTACTCGTTCTTGATTGATTTGTAGGTTCTGGAGCACAAGGAGTTGCAGGGGGTTTGAACCCTAAGGGATCTCCTACATGTTGGGTCGTGAATACGACCACTTTTTAACACTTATTTCATCCACTTTTACTCTTCTTTATCATATCATTTATTATAATTTATTATATAAATCCATTTTATAATGATTTATGCTCTTATGGATGAATATTACTTCTTCTCCTTTAATTTTAATAAATGGATGATTATTATGTATAATTTTATCAATGATGGTTTATTAATATATTTTGTACCAACAATCACCATTTTAGCCTCCAAGATATTTGCCAGATTGCAGATTTCATCTCCAAATCATCATCAAATATTCCAACTCAGAAATTCACTAGAATAAGAAGTGATAGTTTTGCGGTTGAGATTTCAGAAAAAAGGAGAAGAAATCTGAAGTCTGGAACATGGATTTACCAATGTACCTGGGGGAATAATCTCTCATTATAGAACAGACCGGCCAGAATTTGCACACTGTATTTAAGAGAGAATGAGATCCCCTGGAGCATGGCTTTCTGCAGATTTACGTTGTGGTCATCCTCCAAACTATCTCAACAAGTAAAATCCATAATCCAAATTTGACTTGCTTTTGTTGAAAGATTGATGGAAATATATTTTCTGGTTGATTAAGTTGTTGGGAACAATCCAATATTGTTATGAGAGATCATATTTTCTATTTAATTTCTCCTCTTTCAGATTATAAAAGGAGAGCATGTATTATGTATTGGAGAACAATGGATGATTATTGAATTCCTTTTGTAACACTGTAATTCCTTGACTCTCGTGATCAAAGAGCAATTGATGTAAAAGCTATTCATGTTTGATTAATACAAAGACACGTTCTTGTTCCATTTCTCAAGCTCTGAAGTAAAACCCAGTAGCGTTTCACCGGTGGTTGAGGGCCTGACCCTGGTGGATCAATCCGTTGTTTGTATTTCTATCATTTAATTAATGTTGTGTGATAATCGCGTTTGGTTTCATTACGATTGCAGAGTTGATTAATTACTTTTGAATTTCTTATTGGTATTGCTATGTTATATTAACGAATCGCGTTGTTTTTTCTTTATGATTTAACAAGAATCTTAACACTGTATAATTTATCTTGTTCATACCTTAACAGAGCTTCTCTATTCTATTTCTATTATGGTTTCATTCCACTTGTTATTTCGTTTGATTGATATTCATTACAGATTATTGTTTAATGGGATTGGTTGTTACATAGAATTTGCTATTCAATTCATTAGTTGGTATTTGATGTTTGATTCCTTTAATTATAGTTTGCTATCCATTTACATTTCTGTTCATTTCAAATTAATTATTTTACAGATTGCAAGAGTTTGCTTTTAAAGATTTTTCCTAGTTTACTTTCAACATCAGTTAGTTTAATTTTGATTTCCCTTTGATTTCTTTAAAGTAGGACTATCAACTGTAGAGAACATTGGTTATTGCTTCCTCTTTCCCAGATTGATTCTCGTGTTCTAGTTTGATTTCAATTGCATCAATTTCTAGAGGAATGAGTTATTTCTAGTGCATTCTCGATTGATGTTTGTTGAGTGAATAGTTAAGTTTCAGAGCATTTGAATTTATGTTATTGTAATTCGATTTCTCTTCCAAGCATTTGTTTACTTTGGTATTTAGAATATTGTACTACATCTCACATAGCATTACTCTTGGATAAATTGCTGCCTCAGACTGAGTACACTCTTGAAATAAAAATTCATTCTTGGATTGATAATTAATGTGAGATAAATAGGTGTTAAAAAGATACCTTTTATACCTCAACATTTTGGCACCATTGCCGAGGAGAGTGTATGCCATTTAGAAGGAGTGATGCACATTTGACCTTTTTTCTTCTTGCGAAGAATTGGGTATTAAAGACAGAAGGTAAGAACCTACGCACCGAGTAAGGAACATACTTGCTCACAGCCCGCTTCATAGCAGAATTGGGTAAAAATTTTAGGTAGGAATGAATTCTTACGTTTTTTGAATGAATAGAACAGCTAAACAAGACAAAATTCCTCCCAAACCTTAAAAACCTAAGGGACTGGTGACCCTTGGGAGAATGACCTTTATTGACGAAATTCTTAAGAAAATTGAATCTCACCCATCAGTAGGACCTAGGAAAGTTATTTATAGACAACCTACTAGTTCCCTTCAGGCCACAAAGTCACCATCTGTAGCCTTTGCTGAGGTACATAGCCAAACAGAAGAGACTGAGTAGGATTCCCAAGAAATTGAGAATTCTCGTCCAATTTTTTTTACAAGAAGGGAAGTTGGCTTCTCATACCCTACCATTTATCAATATGCATTTTTCAAATTTGGGTATGTACATACTAGAGGCCTTATTTTGGAAATGGCTCCACTATGAATACTCTAATACATAAGCATATTCGATATTCAAAGAAGAGTATATTAGTTGAGGAAATAAAATAAATAAGGAAATAAACACATTTTTTATTATTATTTTATTTTTGTAAAAATAGTTGTTTTTGTTGCAACATGTTGTGGAAATCAACATCGGTGATAAATATTTTAATTTATTTATGTATTTAGATGCATTATATTGAAAATAACAATTATACAAACACTTATCACCAATATGGAAAAATTTCTTGAATATCATATTTTTTGGCTTGCAGGCTTGATAAAATTTCTGAAAACACAGTTGGGACAGTCATGTTTTGGGGGATAAAAATTGAGTATTTTCAAAAATTGTTTCTATTATAAGTAGCCCTTGATGTCTAATTTCCAACCCAATTTGAATCACTCCATTTGTATTTGAAACGAAAAAGTTAGAACCAAAACATTGATAGGGTGTCTAGTAGGCAGCTCAACAACAGAGTTGGGACAGTTAGTTTTTGGAGTCCTAAATGACTATATTTTTAAAAATTGTTTCTATGCTAGATTCCTGTGTTAATATAGTTTAAAAATCAGTTTGAATCACTCAATTGCGATACTGTATGAGGAATTTATGACCAAAATACTGAATGTCTATCATAAATCAGCACACTTGAAACTTTGTTTTCTCAGTTGTTCATTAACGTATTTGACTCATAAATTCTTCTTGTCTTGAAAAAATGTTTCTATGGGATATCCATAAATGAATCTAATTTAATCTCCAATTTGAATTGGTTCAATTTTCCATCAAACGACAAAATTTATGCTTTAAATATCAACTGTTGGTCTGAGCTAGAAAATCGAAAATGACTCTATTATGCAGGTTGTTCTAAGCAAATTTAACATACCATTACATGGAATTTTTAAAAAATTTTCTATTAGATATAAACCTTTGAATTAGATCTCATTTATCTTTGGAATCACTCAAATCGGACGAAAAACAAAAAACGTATGATTAAAACACTGCTGGTTACTATAGTTGACCATTGCTCTCCTACAGGTGACAAATAAAATTTGTTTTATTTTTCCGTGGATTTGTTCTAAAGAGAAACTACTTGTTATTTTTTTTTCATAATTCTTGGATTAAGGGAGCCCATACACCTCTCTTTGTCCATGATTTAATGTTCTATTGCAGGTAGACACTCGTTTTTTGCAAGTCTTAGGAGAACAAAGAAGGTCAATTTATGGACGAGCGATTCTTGAGAGAAATTTTAGTAAAACAAGGGCATTTCATCCAGTTCATTACATAATATATTCATAACAAGAAGAAATTAAGAATTGGTTTCCATTTCAAGATTCATGTCACTTCTGCCAAAACATTTTTCAAAAAGATCATTTTTTTTCCCATTAACAGATTGATATTTCCTTAGGAAATAACATCATAGCTGTTGTAACTTAATAAAGTGTTTTTTATTTTCTGATTTCTTTTATGTTTTTGTGTTTCAGGCATTAATCTCTTCAAATTATAATTTCCGCTCCTGTGGCAATTTAACAATAAGGACCCCACCATGCAAGTTTCAACTGCTGAAGGCAATTCTTCGTTAGCACCAATTCTGTAAAAAATTACTTTTTTCTTGAAACCTGTACATAGATTTTCCTTTCTATTTGATTGGATTTGCTTGACAATGGATTGCACATTAGCTTTTTTCTTTCTTATATTTTTTTCCTTTACTGTTCCCTACACCATATTTTCACGTTTATATCTGTTTGTTGTTCCTTTTAAGTAACAGTTGTTGTTCCTCTTAAGGAACAACAGCCATTCCTCTTAAGAAACAGTGCGTTTGTGTGTTTATTTTTGTTCTTCCTTCCAAAAGAAACAAATTTTTCGCTGATTAGTTTTGTTGTTCCTTTAAAAAATAACATCATTTTTGTTGCATTTTTTTGCTGTTCCTTTCAAAAGGAACAACACTGCTTGTTTTTGATGTTCCTTTTAAAAGGAACAACAGTTTTGTTGTTCCTTTCAAAAGGAACAGTACTGACTGTTCTTGTCGTTCCTTTCCAAAACAACATAATTTTCGTATATTGTTTTTGTTGTTCTTTTCCAAAGGAACAACATTTTTGCAGATTGTTTTTGTTGTTCCTTTCCAAAGGAACAACACTTTTTGAGTGCATTTTTCTTGTTTTTTTAAACAACATTTCTAGGAATTTTCGTGAATTTTTCATGACTCTTTGAAAAGAAAACATACAATTCATGCAAGGATACACAAATTAAAGGTTACTGGAATCAGCTAATCAAGAGAAATTGTCATTTTTAAGAAAAAAAAAATTGTAGTGATAAGAAAAAGGAAAGGACACAACCATTTATGTCCCTTTGTTGTCTTTATTTTCACTAAAATTAATATGATCGATTATCTTTATCATGTTGGTTCTTCCCTAAATCTTCATAACTCTCTTTTATTTTTACTTATTAAATAAGAATAAGGGCATACTTTCTCTATTGAGATGATCAGACTTCTTCTGCCATCCCTATTCTTAAAGAGTGTACAACCACCTTTTATATATAAATAAAGAAGTGCTATATGTAAAGAAAAAAATAAATCTCTATATGTTTACTAGCAATCCTATGATATAACAGATGGAGGATAGGGGGTCTCATAAAGAGCCAGCCTACCATGATCATAAGGGAGCAGTGAAGTGACATTCCCATTATGGCCACCAGACCAGAGATATGATCCAATGGACAACTCAGAAAAATAAAAAGTCCTTGGAACAGGAGGTCTCATCACGAGCCGGCTTGCCCACCTTTCACTCCTTCCTGGTGAGTGGAATTGTGATTCATCTGGTTCCCAAGCCAGCATAGTGGCCTCCATCATGGCATCACATAGCACTTTCCTAGGCATAAATAAAGGATAATGGTTCCAAGGGTGAGAAAGCAACTTTGTCAAGGTTATAGACACCTATGGGCAACAGAGCTCTGCGGATGTTATTGAAGTCATATTTTTCACAAATCAATAAAATTTATTAAACCATTTTTAATAAATTGATGATTATTATGCATAATTTTATCAATGATGGTTTATTCATATATTTTGTAATATTACTCACCATTTTAGCCTCCAAGATATTTGCTAGATTGAAGATTTGATCTCCAAATCATCATGAAATATTCCAACTCAGAAATTCACTAGAATAAGAAGTGACAATTTTTCGATTGATATTTTGGGCAAATGAAGAAGAATATGGAAAATCCGAAACATGGGTTTTGTCCAGAACGGGCCCAATTAACTTTAGTTAAGAATGGTTTGCCCAAATTCGGCCTGTATTGAGAGAAACGCAGGGTTCTTTGAGCACTATTTTCTCAGATTTGTTGTTACAACCGTCCTCCAAATCTCAGCTACAAAGCCAAATTCGCCTTGCTCTTGTTAAAATATTGTTGGAAATGTATTTTCTGGTTGATCAATTTTTTAGGAACAATCCAATATTTTTATGGGAGATCATATTTGCTATTTAATTTCTCCTCCTTCTGATTATAAAAGGAGAACATGTATTGTGTATTGGAGAACAATGGATGATTATTGAATTCTCTTTGTAACACTATAATTCCTTGACTCTTGTGAGCAAAAAGCAACTGATGTAAGAGATATTCATGTTTTATTAATACAAAGAGGCGTTCTCGTTCCATTTCTCAAGTTCTGTAGTAGCCCAGCGGCGCTTTCACCGGCAGTTAAGGGCCCGGCCCTGGTGGAGTGATCCGCTGTTTGTATTTCTATCCTTTAATTATTGTTGTGTGATAATCATGTTTGGTTTCATTACGATTGCAGAGTTAATTATTTTTGAATTTCTTATTGGTATTGTTGTGTTATATTAACGAATCGTGTTGTTGTTTCTTTATGATTTAACAAGAATCTCAACACTATATAATTTATCTTGTTAATACCTTAACGGAGCTTCTCTGTTCTATTTCCATTATGGTTTCATTCCACTTGTTGTTCCGTTTGATTAATATTCATTACAGATTGTTGTTCAATGGGATTGGTTGTTCCATAGACCTTGCTATTCGATTCATTATTTAGTATTTGATATTCGATTCCTTTAATTATAGTTTCGTCCATTTACATTGTTGTTCATTTCGCATTAATTAGTTTACAAACTGCAAGAGTTTGCTTTTAAATAGTTTTTATAGTTTACTTTCATTGCCATATATAGCTTCAATTCGTTATTTCTCCTTAATTGCTTTAAAGGTGGATCACAACTCGTAGATAGGCTGATTGGTTATTGCTTCCTCGTTCCTAGATTGATTGTCTTGTTCCAGTTTGATTTCAATTGCATCAATTTCTAGAGGAATGAGTTATTGCTACTGTATCCTCGATTAATGTTTGCTGAGCAAATAGTTAAGTTCCATAGCATTTGAATTTATGTTATTTTAATTAGATTTCTCTTCCAAGAATTTTTTTACTTTTGTATTTAGAATAATGTACTACATCTCACACAACATTGCTCTTGGATAAATTGCTGCCTCAGACTGAGTACACTCTTGAAATAAAAATTCGTTCCCGGATTGATAATTAATTTAGGATAAATAGGCGTTAAAAAGACACCTTTTATACCTCAACACTACAGATGAAGGATAAACAAGTAAGATCTGCAATCCTCACTTTCTAGTTTAAAGCATAGAAGTTGGTAATTAGAGTCCTTGTGATGACATGCCCCTCTCTATTAGATCTTTCAACCCAAGACCTTAGGGTAACTTTTCCCGTAACAGAACTGGTGGCTCCACTGGGGATTACATCGATGTAATTACTAGTTTTGTTTGTTTTATCTGTCTTGTGGGCTCCCTGACAGTTTAATCACATTTGCAGTCTAGGAAGTCTTTTTCCCAACTAGATAGAAGCCCTGATCTTCAAATCAAGCCTGAGTCTTGATTTTTTTTTCTTATTTCTATATATATATATACACTACTCCGATGTACACAGTTGTGTATTCCCTCTGTTTTCTCCAAAATAACCCACTTATACATGTGTTTTTTTGGTTGAATTTCTGTATACACGTGTGTTTCACACAACGAACCTACATATGCCTAGGAAATTTTGAAAATATCAATTTTGAGGCCTTGTAAGTATTTCTTGTCTGTGGTTTTCAACTCTTGTGGTACCTTTTAGGTGTCTAGGATGTGTTTCTTATGGATATATGTCGGTTCCTCTCTTTTTTCTTGTGAATACCTAGTCATTTTATGGTTTTTCCTATTTTTTGAAGTTGTAATTCTGGCTGTAGCACCAAGACCTTTTCCTGGAGTTCTTGGTTGTTATGACCATTCAGAACAATGAGCCTCTTCTTGTTTCCTCATTTTTTCCTTATGAATTTCTTCGCTTTTGGTTCTTGCCTCTTTGAATTCTTTGGTTTTCTTGACTTATTGGGACTAGCCTTCTGGTGAATCTTGAAGTGACCTTTTCTTGGTTTTTTGAGTTTTTTTTTTGATGTAAGTGTGTGCTATTTCTCTGATTCCGTTTCTTGGGTATTTTGCTTCTTTTCTCTTATTTGAGTCCCACTATGAAAGTTCCATAGTTGGCTTATGAATTTTCAAGTATTTTTGTGGCTCATTTTCTTGATTCTGATTCTTGAGTAGATTTGTGCTTGTCTTTTTGAAATCTTTTGGTTTTCCTTAAAAGTGAAAAGCCAAAAAACATTTCTTGTTTTCCATTTCTTTTTCATTGGTTTCCTTTTTACGGTTTTCATTCATTTTGAAGAAATTTGTTGGTTTCTTGTTTTTGGCTCATTTGCTTGGTCTTGAAAGAAGTCTTTCTCTAGATTTCTCTCTGTAATATTTCAAAATTTTCCGACCATAATTTGGAATATTAATTTTCACTAATTTCACCTAGGAGGAGAATAAATGGGTAAGGAGGCCTATGCATGTTGCAAATGTTGTCATTGATGGAAAAGGAGCAGAAGGGCGCAGCACCTAAACCAGCAATAAGGCAAACTAGAAGACAAGGAACAGAGGCAGCAGAGAGGCAGCAGAGGCAGCAAAAAGAGAAGAAAGGAGCAACATCAGTCAAGGAGCAAAGGAAGAAGTGAATTGAAGCAGAGACAATTAGTGAATTGAAGCACGGAAAAGCAGTGAATTGAAGCACAGACCTGCTGAGGGGTGCATAGAGTTGTAGGAGAGATCTGCAGAGAATAGGTTGCAGAATGGCCAATTGATTGAAAATTTGTCAAGTTAATTTTTGTGTGAGAGTGTTTGAATCCCTGTGTTTACCGTATGAGTAGCTTGCACTTTAGAAGCCAGTGTAAGAGAATTGTGTGATAAAACTCTGTGTTATAGTGATGCCAATATGTTGATTCTTTGTGAGAAGCAACATAAAGGTTTCGCATATAATATGATGAGGGTTCCTGGTTGGAACCACGAAGGAGGATGGTTTAGTCAATAATGGCAATCGAAGGCTAAAGGGGTCGAAGGAATGTTCGGCTTTACAGTGAGATCGAGCCCTAACATGAAATTAAAAACACAGAGTTGAATGAAGCCTGCGTGTAATGATGTTTCAGTAGCAGAGCGATGAAGGGAAACAGAATAAAAGGTGGAGCTATGTATCAAAGGGAGAAGAACCGAAAAGAGAAGTTATAAATCAAATAAATGAAATATTGATAGTATGCAGGATGGAACCATGTGCAAACCGGAACCATGAATGAACAGTGATAGTGGGTTTGGAACACTCGACGGTTTTCATCGCACTGATTTTGTAAGGAAAGCTTTATTTCCAATTCGAACGCGATCAATGCCATTGGATGACATGTGGCCTTAAGCAGTTTGGAAATACCGCTCTCATCGCATGCCATCGCATGTTAACTGTTGACTGTGGACTCTGCATGAAATCGACGTATTTTGTCCGATCTGAGGTTTTTCCATCGAACGGTGGTTGCACATCAATCAGAGCGGAAGTTAACCACTGGGCCCTAGTTCATCGCTTAAGTTCGGAGGACTAAACTTCGTGCAATCTAACTACGTGACCATCGTTGATTTTCCAGAGGGGAACGTGATAAGACCACAGCCGTCGGATGAGTGAGGTCATTAACACCAGGTAACAAGCTGTGGGCCCAGATATATGGTATTCTATTGATTATATGGAATTGACCCTTACATTAATGTTTATAACGATTGGCTGGCGCTTTGGCATATTTGGTCATTGAACGTCGTGAAAGCCTCTGTAATATAAGATGATGCGTTAAAAATGTATGATGTGTGACGATTAAGGTGCGGTCCAATGTATACACATATGGTTGCATAACTATATGTTAAAAGGAAATAATTCACTCACGTGATGGACTGAATAGGGTTACAAAGAAATAGTAGTATGTCTAGGCCGAGAAGCATATAGATTGGGTTTTGTTCCAAAGTCCATTATATATATTTGCATTTTGATGAATCAAAGGAGAAAGGCATATCGACATTGACTTTGGTTTAATCTATATGAAGGTTACACTATACCCATGGGATGTCTTAATCTTTGACAAGAATCCCGCATTCGAAGATTGAACCTTTGCTTCAATTAAAAGGTGTGTCGCATGCTAGTGGGGTTTATAACCATCAAGGAAGTGTTGGATTTATATCTCAATTCTTCGAATTGAGATATTAAAATAATTCAGATTGTTTATTTAAATTTACCCACTCAAAATTCATAAATGGCATGAGTTTGCCCAGATTGTAGGGTTCCTGTAAAATGGGATTTTGAACACATTTATACAAAGCCTAGAATTGAATTAGAAAAATTCAGGGACTAGGGGTTTTACCATGTATCAGAAAACAAGTATATATATACAGCAGATGCACGACTACAGTGAGCTTGGAAAATTTGTACAGAGGTAAACAGAGACTACAGAGTTGAAGAGGTATGCAGCTAAGGGATTTGAAATTGCAGTGAACAGGTGTAAATGCACAAGTGCTAAGAGTTGTAGTAAACAGAGGTATGCTGGACAGTTGCATGACAGCAATAGAAAGGACAAAACCAGCAAGCCAAGGGTTGAGTGAAGTTTATATACTGTAACTAAAAATGTAAATGTTTTAATTTTTTTATATTGTTTGTGATGCAAAGGCAAGTATCCCAAGGAAAAAAAAAATCCCACTATAACATGGAAATTTGTACATATTGTTATATTTTTAAAATAAGTTGGACAAAGGAATGAGAAGACAAAAGCCAAAGAGTCATGGATGTTCACTCCAAATTCCTTCTGGAATACAAACAATCATGTGATGAACTCTATATATAATATCAACTTGATATGCATACATAGGTTAGAGAGAGTAAGGATAGAGAATGAAAAGTATAAAAGATTGAGGCAGAGAAGATAAGGAAGAGAGAAGTAGAAAGAGATGCTACAGAACAGAGCTGATATCTGAGGTAAATGAGCAAGCATTTATTTTGATAAATTGAGGAAGTTGGAACTTCCCTATCAAGTTGTAGCTTGATAGATGTAAGTTGTAGCTGACTGAGGTTGGAGCCTCCTGTAGGTTGGTGCCTCGCGTAAAATTGAAGGGAGTTGGAGCCCTTGCAAGTTGTAGCTGACTGAGGTTGGAGCCTCCTATAGGTTGGTGCCTGCAGAAAAACAGTGGTGAGAGGGAGTTGGAGCTTGCCTTTGCATCACAACAATAATAAGATGTGGTTTTCTTCCTTTATGGGTTTCCACTTATATCTGATGTCTCTATCTCGTGTCAGTTCGTGTGTCGAGATGATTTACCAAATTTGCTTAATGTTTCCGTCGCTCTCATAATAATTTTGATGTCACATTAATTTAATACTACGCAACATATTAAGACTCGGGGTTCTAATCTTACCAAGGTTATTATAAAGTAAGTTGTAACAAGCTAATGAAAAATTTAAAAATCTCATGTATGTGTTAAACCGATTCACCACCCCCCCAAATTTCCCTCTCGCCTTGGGTTCAAATATTAACAATTGAGATTTAGCAGGGTTCCTTTTATACCGCTTAACCACTAAAAGGGGAGAACGAAGGCCCAAGATTGCTATTCACATGAAAGTCAGCCCAATAAAGCCCTTTTCTTCATCGTGTGCTAATTATGCCTTCTCCTTCGGGAAAATCGTAATGAGAGCATACATAATGTCTCTAGAATAAATAAAGGCTATCGTAGTAATGGATACGTTCAAAGGCAAATCAAATACCTAGAAAGAGAAGCTAAACAAGAATTTGTAGCAAATGCAAAGGCCATGAATTCAATCTTAAGTGGACTTTGTGAGGCTGAATTTATCAAAATAATGCACAGTAAGACTGCTAAAGATATGTGGGACACTCTAGAGAATATCCATGAGGGAAATAAAAAGGTAAATACTGCCAAACTTCAAGTATATAGAGCCCAGTTTGAAAATTTAAAAATGAATGATGATGAAGATGTTGGCAGCTTCTTCTTAATAGTTGCAGAAATTGTTAACAATATGAAAGCTCTTGGAGAAACCATACTAGAAATTATAATTGTGAAAAAGATTCTAAGATCTCTTCCATCCAGGTTTAATCCCAAGGTATCTGCAATAGAATAAACAGTTGATTCAGAGACCTTGACCATGAACCAGCCACTTGGAAATCTAACAACATATGAGATGAGGCTCCCAAAAAAGAAGCCAAGTACGAGGGAGGTAGCCTTTAAAACAGAAAATAAGAAAGAAGAAGAGGAAGACATATGTGCTTGCTTGGATGAAGAAGAGGCTAAATTTGTCAAGAAACTGGATAGAGGCTCAGGTAAATACAAAGGTAAACTTCCTTTCAAATTCTTTAACTATGGAAGAGTTGGACACTGTGCTGCTAAGTGTCCTCACAAGAAAGTAAGCAATCAGGCTCAAGAATCAGAGAAAAATACATCAAAGAACTGGCAGAAAGGAAAGAATTTCAGCAGAAAATCCTTCTATGCTCAACAAGATAGCAGTACATCTAAAGACTCAGATGAAACCTCAGGTGAAGAAGGAACCTCTGAATTTTTATTGATGGCCATAGAAGAACTTGAAGGACTCCTGCTAGAAGATGAAGAAGAAGAAGGTGAAGTCGACCATGAGGGGGAGCTAAGAAGTGCTCTGGAGGAGATTGATAGACTCAAACTGAAGTGCAGAAAACAAAATGACATTCTCCTTAAGTATGTATGGGAAGAACAAAATTCAGAACTCCTCATGCAGCTAAAGGTAGAGCTTGAAGAAGCCAAGAAGATAGAAGACATGTTACTTCAGCAAATCAAGGATAAAACTCGAGAACAAGAGAAGCTAGAAGAAGAAGTAGTATGTCTGAGGAAGAAATTAGAAAATGCTCAGAGGAAAGTGTCTATAAATTCATCTCAAACAACAAGCTCTAGTAAGTTGAACAAAATTCCGAATGCTCAAAGATATCCTTTGATAAAAACTGGAATAGGTTATGAAAGCGAATCAATTAAAAGCAAAGAAAAAGAAAATAGAGAGATTATTTTTGTAAAAGAAAAGAAGGATGATGAAGTAGCTCAAATAATTTCTATAAAATAAGAAACATGTAAGGAGGGAGACAGAACCCAGAAGAATCCTCTAATAACAAAGAATGAAAGAAATACTCAGACAACAAAAAAAGATTCATATACCCCTGAATATGTCAAATTTGGAAGCCATCAAAGGAGATTCTTCCCTCCTATGAAAAATGCTACCTGTTATGTCTGCCACAAGCTAGGACACATTGCTACATACTATCATACAAGGAGGAGTAATTCAAACCAGCAAAAGATACAAACAGTGAAGAGACTGCCTAAAGAAAACAAATGGAAAAGACAACCTCACATCAGGTATGCAGATTGTTTCTATGGTTGATGTTTTTATTGTAAATAATTTGGCCATAAAATCATTGAATGCAGAAAATATGGACAAATATTGATGCTCAGCACCTCAAGGAGGTTTATGAATCAAGGAATTCTTACTCGTACTCACAATTCTACAAAATCATAATCAAATATTGTTTATGCAACAAAATTGGACATATGCCTTCCAAATGTCCTCTCAGAAGATGTAGTTTATCATCTCACCAAAGATACCAAATAAAAGGGTGCTTCCAGTGGATAAAGAAGGTGAATAAATGTGACTTGGCTCTAACTGTTCAAGACCTGAAAAGCTAATGGTATTTGGACAGTGGGTGCTGAAAACAGATGACTGGATACAGAAGTAAGTTTATAACTTTTGATGAAAAGAAATCTGGCAATGTTACTTTTGGCAATGATAAATCAGGAAAAATAAAAGGAAAAGGCTCAGTCAGCCTAGACAATGGCAGAGGAAAGGCCCAATATGTACTATTTGTAGATGGGATGAAAGAAAATTTGCTGAGTTTCAGTCAAATGTGTGATAAAGGCTGTGAAGTTATTTTTAGAGCACAATATTGTGAAGTCAGATAAAGCACCACAGGTAAGGCTCTACTTAAAGGAGTTCAAACAAAGAGTAATGTTTACATTGTGAAAGAGGAATATGAAGCATGTCATCTTAGCAAACTTGAGGAGTCATGGTTATGGCATAAAAGGTTGAGACATCTCAGCTTCGATCATATCATCAGACTAAGCAAGAAGAAAGCAGTCAGAGACATGCCAGAAGTAAAAAGGCCTTCTAATACCATATGCAAATCATGTCAATGGGAAAACAGACTCGCACATCCTTTAAGGCGAAAGATGAGTTATCAACAAGAAGACCACTCCAGCTTATGCACATGGACCTGTGTGGACCTGCAAGAACTAAAACAGCAAGTGGAGAATCCTATTTCATGTTAGTAATAGATGATTTCTCTAGAATGACATGGGTTTCATTTCTCAAGAATAAATCAGAAGCTCTGGAAAAATTCAAAATATTCAAAGCCCTAGCATAAAATTAGACAGGATGCAAGCTAAAATGCATCAGATCAGACAGAGGAGTTGAATTCATAGATTATGACTTTGCAGACCTATGCAATGAACATGGCATAAAGCAACAATTTACTATTATAGGGACACCTCAGCAGAATGGAGTAGCAGAGAGACAAAACAAATCTGTACAACAAATTGCCAGAGCCATGATGCAAGAGAGTAATATTCCTCAAACCTTATGGGTAGAAGAAGTACAAACAGCGGTGCATATCCTTAATAAATCTCACTTAAGGCCAAGCGGTGACAAGACTCCCTATGAAATATGGCATGGGAAACCAGCTTCAATCAAACATTTTAGAATCTTTGGAAGAAAGTGTTACATAAAGAATAATGATGAAAATCTTGGGAAATTTGATGCAAGAGCAGATGAAGGGATATTTCTAGGATATGCTTCCAAAATTAAAGGGTACAGGTGCTACAACAAGACTCTTTGAAAAATAATAGAAATCATTGACGTGAGATTTGATGAAGAACTTCCAAACAATACAAGAGATACAGACTGCAGCAGTCCATCAGAAAACCATGAAGAAGAAAACCAAGATGATGATGAAACAAGCAAGACAACAGAAGATGATGAACTGAGATCGAAATCCCCATCAAGATACACTCAGAAGAACCATCCAGAATATTATATTATTGGAGACAAGAGAGTATGGTTCTACACAAGAAGGCAGCTAACTGAACAGACAGAAGAGGTATACATAGCCATGTTATCACAAATAGAGCCAAAGTAATTTGAAGAAGCCAGCAAGGACAAGTCTTGGGTGAATGCTATGAATGAAGAATTGGACCAAATTGAGAAGAACAATACCTGGGAACTAGCTCCTAGACCCACTGAGAAAAATTTCATAGGCTCAAAATGGGTATGCAAAAATAAAATGAATGAGGAAGGACAGGTAGTCAGGAATAAAGCCAGACTTGCCTGCAAAGGATATTCACAAATCAAAGGACTTCATTACAATGAAAATTTTTCCCTTGTAGCCAGAATGGAATCCATCAGAATGTTTCTGGCCTTGCATGCTACCAAGACTTCAAGGTATATCAAATGGATGCAAAATCTGCTTTTCTGAATGGAAATCTAGAAGAAGAAGTCTACATGGAACAACCAAAAGGTTTCTCTTTAACAGACAAAGAAGACTATGTATGCAGACTAAAGAAGGCTCTATATGGACTAAAACAAGCTCCTCGTGCTTGGTACTCAAGGCTGGATAAATAATTTCAAAACCAAGGCTTTAAGAGAGGAGGAGCAGACAACAATCTATACATAAAAGCCCATGAAAATGAACTCTTGATTGTTGTAGTATATGTTGATGACATTATGTTTGGAAGCAACAAAGATGAGCTAGAAAAAGGCTTTGCTAAGGAGATGAAATCAGAATTTGAGATGTCTATGATTAGAGAGCTCAGTTTCTATTTAGGACTTCAAATTCAGCAAAAGAACACAGGTACATTCATATCACAGGAAAAATACTTAAAAGAAATGTTGAAAAAGTTCAAAATGGAAGACTGCAAACCTGTGTCAACTCCCATGATCACGGGATGCAAGTTGTGTGTTGATGATGGATCTGCTGATATAGATAAAAGACTCTAAGATCCATGATAGGAAGTCTTTTGTACTTGACAACATCAAGACCAGACATCATGCTAGCAGTAGGACTTGTGGCTAGATATCAAGAAGCACCTAAACACAATCACCTTCTAGCAGTCAAAAGAATATTCTGATATCTACAAGGAACTGTATAGTATGGACTTTGGTATCCTAAAGGAAAAAGCTTCACTTTGACAACATACACCGATGTATATTGGGCCAGCTGTGTGGATGACACGAAAAGAAAAAGTGGAGGTGCATTCTATCTAGGAGAAATTATGGTGGCATGGCTAAGCAAGAAATAAAAATATATTTCTCTATCTATAGCAGAAGAAGAATACATAGCAGCAGCAGCATGTTGTACACAAGTCATATGGATGAAGCAAACCCTCCAAGACATGAATGTAAGCATTGATGAACCTATCTCAATCAAATGTGATAATACAAGTTCTATAAGTATATCAAAAAATCTTGTGCTTCATTCAAAAACTAAACATATCCCAATCAAGTATCAATTTCTCTGAGAACAAGTGGCTCAGAAAGTAGTAAAGCTAGAGTATGTACAAACAAAAGAAGAGACAACAGATATATTTACCAAACCTCTTGCTAGAGAACCATTTGAATATTTGAGAGATAGACTAGGGGTAGTATCTGTATATACTACTCTCTGATATGAAGAGGAAGCACAATTTTAGGAGGAGAACAAAAACAAAAATATCATTCCAGGGGGAGATCAGCTAGCAAGGGAAGCATGAAACAAGTCCTCAGGATCAAAGGATTATGGAAAGAATACATCCAACATAAAAGAGTCAATGAAAAGGATAAAGGATCAGTATTTTGGTTTACTCCTGAAACATTATATTGAGCATTGAAGCATTCTTAGTATTTTAGATTTAATCCAAAGTTTGGAGCAGCAGGGTACAAAGTCAGAAGATCTCAAAGAGAGGAAATGAAAGAAATGTTGAAAAGGAATAAAATCAAAGGATCAAAGGATAGAATCTACACTAAGAGATGTGAAACCCTTTGCCATTGATGTCAAAGGGGGAGGACAAGCAGATAGGCCAGATAAGCAGAGGAAGCATTAGATTATTGGTGGATGTGTTTCCATCAATGCCAAAGAGGGAGACTGTTGGAAATGTTGTCATTGATGGCAAAGGAGTAGAAGGGCGCAGCACCTAAAACAGCAATAAGGCAAAGTAGAAGATAGGGAACAGAGGCAGCAGAGAGGCAGCAGAGGCAACAAAAAAAGAAGAAAGGAGAAACATTAGTCAAGGAGCAGAGGAAGCAGTGAATTGAAGCAGAGACAAGTAGTGAATTGAAGCATGGAAAAGCAGTGAATTGAAGCACAGACCTGCTGAGGGCTGCGTAGAGCTGTAGGAGATATCTGCAAAGAATAGGTTGCAGAAGGGCCAATTGATCGAAAATTTGTCAAGTTAATTTCTGTGTGAGAATGTTTTAATTCCCGTGTTTACTGTATGAGTGGCTTGCACTTTAGAAGCCAGTGTAAGAGAATTGTGTGATAAAACCCTGTGTTATAGTGATGTTAGTATGTTGATTCTTTGTGAGAAGCAACATAAAGTTTGCCCATATAATATGATGAGAGTTCCTAGTTGGAACCACGAAGGAGGATGGTTTAGTCGATAATGGAAATCGAAGGTTGAAGGGGTCGAAGGAATGTTCAGCTTAACGGTGAGATCGAGACTTGACATGAAATTAAAAACGCAGAGTTGAATGAAGCCTACGTGGAATGATGCTTCAGTAGTAGAGTGATGAAGGGAAACAGAGTAAAAGGTGGAGCTATGTATCAAAGGGAGAAGAACCGAAACGAGAAGTTATAAATCAAATAAATGAAATATTGATAGTACGCAGGACGGAACCATGTGCAAACCGGAACTGTGAATGAATAGTGATGGTGGGTTTGGAACACCCGACGGTTTTCATCGCACCGCTTTTGTAAAGAAAGATATATTTCCAATTCGAACGTGATCAATGCCATCTGCTGACACGTGGCCTTAAATGGTTTGGAAATACCACCCTCATCGCGTGCCATCGCGCGTTAACTATCGACTGTGGACTCTGCGCAAAATCGACGTACGCCGTCCGATCTGAGGTGGGTTCATCGAACAGTGGTCGCACGTCAATTAAAACAAAATTTAACCACTAGACCCCAGTTCATCGCTTAAGTTCGGAGGACTAAACTTTGTGTTATCTAACTACGCGACCACAGTTGATCTGCTAGAGGGGAATGCAATAAGACCACAACCATCGGATGAGTGAGGTCGTTAACACCAGGTAACAAGCTATGGGCCCGTATATATGGCATTTTATTGATTATATGAAATTGACCCTTACATTAATGTTTATAACGATTGGCCGACGCTTTGGCATATTTGGTCATTGAATGTCGTGAAAGCCTATGTAATATAAGATGATGCGTTAAAAATGTATGATGTGTGACGATTAAGGTGCGGTCCAATGTATACACATATGGTTGCATAACTGTATGTTAAAAGGAAATGATTCGCTCACGTGATGGAATGAATGGGGTTAAAAAGAAATAGTGGTATGTCTGGGCCGAGAAGCTTATAGATTGGGTTTTGTCCCAAAGTCCATTATATATATATTTTCAAAGGCGTACCGACATTGACTTTGGTTTAATCTATATGAAGGTTATGCTATACCCATGGGATGTCTTAATCTTTGACAAGAATCCCATATTTGAAGATTGAACCTTTGCTTCAATTATAAGGCATGTCGCGTGCTAGTGGGGTTTTAAACCATCAAGGAAGTGTTGGATTTATATCTCAATTCTTCGAATTGAGATATTAAAATAATTCAGATTGTTTATTTAAATTTACCCACTCAAAAGTCAGAAATGGCATGAGTTTGCCTAGATTGTAGGGTGCTTCGAAAATGGGATTCTGTGTGCATTTATACATAGCCTATAATTGAATTAGAAAAATTCAGGGACTGGGGGTTTTACCCTATATTAGAAAATAGGTATATATATATGCAGCAGATGCATAACTACAGTGAGCTTGGAAAATTTGTACAGAGGTAAACAAAGACTGCAGAGTTGAAGAGGTATGCAGATAAGGGATTTAAAATTGCAGTGAATAGGTGCACATGCACAAGTTCTCAGAGTTGTAGTAAACAGAGGTATGCAGGACAGTTGCATGACAGCAACAGAAAGGACAAAACTAGAAATTCAAGGGCTGAGTGAAGTTTATATACTGTAACTGAAAATGTAAATGTTTTAATTGTTTTATATTGTTTGTGATGCAAAGGCAAGTATCCTAAGGAAGAGAAAAATACCACTGTAACATGGAAATTTGCACATGTTGGGGTTCCCATGTTTTGGCCAGATTTGCAAGACCAAAAGATGAGACAACATCAGAACCACTTTCATACCTCAGGATCTAGCCCTCCTAGGTCCATAAAGGGATCTCTCTATTATATATCAAAGGTGTATGTCCTTGAAGTTCAAGTGTTGAAGATGTTAGGCTAGTTATAAGGCTCGGGGTTTGTTTTTTTGATTGTTTGATTTGGTTGCTAGTTATCAGGAAAGAAGGGTTAAATGTAAGACCAAGATGAGAAAAGAGGAAAAAGGGCAGAGGTGAAGTAATCTAGGAAATATTCAAAACCATTGGACAATGGAGTCAGGAAAGGATTTGCTTGCTAACCAATAGGCAGGCTTTCATTTGGGCTAGTCATCTGAAACATAGGATCTTCAAGATGATTATGTGGTATGGAGAGGTAGAAGGGGAGGAGATAACGCATATTTAGAGCACAAAGTTAAATACCAACTAGTCATACAAGGATCCTAGTGGACAGGGCTAACTCTAATCCCCAGTGTTCCCAAATCTTCCAACTAAATCTATAAAAAAAATCATCTAAGAACTGAATTCATTTAATTCATACATCATAGAGCAGGCAATAACATCCACTACACTGGTTAAACCAAATGAAATCATTTCTTAGATAATACATTCAGAAGAGAAACATCAATGGCAAGGAAAGTAGAAACATAGGGTACCTAACAAGGGTAAATCCTATGCCAATATTCTGATGCAAGCCAGTAGAAACGAAATAAAATGAATGTAAACACAAAGATAGGAAAACATCACCGCTGCTTCAGATCAAGATCCAAAGAAATGTGCTTGTCATATTAAATAGCAATACCAATCAAGTAAAACATTTCCAATATCTGAATACTCAGTCTGAAAACATCTCCTTAAACCTATCTTACAATATTTACATAGAGACTGTGTCTCAAGAGAAACTACTTGCAGTTCTCTGATAACTGAACAACAACCTTTACAATGAGTTTCTTCATGAATTTATAGCTCTGGAGGAGCAGAGGAGGTAGGTGAAGAACTAAATGCAGTATTAAAGCTGCTGAAAAGAAAGAGGGTCGAAGCCCATTCTATTTAAATCCCGTGCATTCAATTCTGGTGTTCCTTGGGTGAACGAATGATCTTCTTCAGACTCCAGATTACTCTGATATGACTCTGATGTATTCTGACTACAGTACTGTGTGGTTCTATTGGTGAATAAAAAAAATATGAATGAATAATAAAGAAGTCTGCCATACTGATGAAATAAATGCCCTGATAGTACTGGGGTTGTTTTAGGGTATAAAATCTCTCCATAACACGGCATGGATTGAACACTGCATGGGCTCTTTGTCCTTTATGGAGGGAAAACATTCTGCTACTGTAGAAACCCATGATATACATTGATTTCTGCGTGCTGTACCTTTTGCATGATCCATGGGATCATTGATCTGGTGCTTTTCCTCTAAACTGCTGTATTAAAGCTCAAAACCTTCAATACTGAATGCTCAAATCCTTGATCATAAGCTGGTTTTTCTCCACGGCTTCATAAATGTCTTGATCTGCAAAATCTGGGCTTTAATGGCGCTGGATAGGTTTTTATTTGTGGAGATTTAATTGTCCTTGGATAATATTTATGCCGCCACTACCATTTCCCGGCATTTCTATTGTAGTACCAGCTTCCAGATTTAATTATGCCTGCACAGCACGCCATTCAAGTCGTACATGTGAACCCTAGCGGTTTTCCGCCTCTAATAACCCTGCAAAAAACACGAAACCAGTTATGAAATCCATGGATGAGGGCGGATAATGTGGATGATAGTGGGACTGCGGAGAAATGGCGGAAAATGCTGTGGAATGGTGGAGAACATAGATGGCGCAAGGTTGGTGGAATGCGAAACAATTATATGTGAAACCTTATAAACATCAACCTTTGAATGAATCTTATGCAATGGGATGGCGGAGGTACGGTGGGTACACGTGGAGGTGATGTGGCGGGACCGGGCGACGATGTAAGAGTCAACAGCGAGAAGACCAAACTGGGTCGTCGGACCTCAGAGGAGATCGACGGTCGAACACACAGTGGAGGGCAATGAACGGTGGGCCAGGAGTATGGAGACCTTGGATTAAGCCTCGCGCAACTTCGACGAGCGATGAATGTTGGATGGGCAAGGGCAGATCTGACGGCTGACATGAATATCACTGCGTGTCCTGTACCGAACAATAATGCGCGATGGGATAGCGGTTTCGAAATCGTACAGGAGACATGCGTCGAATGCTGTATGGAATCGCTAGGCAATGGGAGAAAACCGCCTACCACTCGAAAGCGGTGCGATAGATACCGGGTGGTTTTGAAATAGTGCACTGCGGGGACCACCAGCAGGAAAGCTCTGAACCGTCGATCTGGCGGAAAAGTTAACGGCGATGGCGTGATCGGGGGTTTGAATGGGGGAACACGAAAGCAATGGGTTTTAGTGATCGTCGTCCGACCTACATGGATCAAAGGTTGACAATGTGCCCGATAATATATGAGACAAGCGCCTTCGGTGCTAGCGCTCGATCACAGTGCTAGGTTCTGTGGGAGGAAAAGGTGCGGGGGCTAGGCCGAAAGGGGCTAGGCCCGGACTATGAAGAAAATATGATTTTTTGGCTCGTTTTAAAGCATTATAAGGCTAGCCAAGGGTAATGATAGGGGAATGAGGGGGATTTAGACATAAACAAAGGGAGTAAGGGTGTTTTAGAGGGTTTCAGGGGAGATTTAGAGAGTTAATTGGGGAGGTTATGGAGTGAGAAGGGAATTTGGGAAAAAGGGAAAAAAAGGATAAATGGGGGGATTATATAGAGATACAAGGGGAAAAAAGGCCCTTTTGAGTAAAATTTTATCCTTCATCAAGCTCATTGATACCATAATCAGCAAAGGGGAACAATCAAAGGTAGGGGACATAAAAATGCTTCAAGGATGATGTGTCTGAGGGGAGATGCATTCCTTGAAGGCTCAAAAGAGTTTAGCCCCCTGCTTTGCCTGTCAAAATTTACAGGGGGGCTAACAGTGGCTCCACATGGGGATGGCTTCTTCTTGAAGGAGTAAAAAATTCAGAGAATATATCTTTGGAGTAGGCCAGTTGCCTGCTGCTTGGCACATCCCTTTCTTTCTTTGATCAGCTGCCACAATATGAAGACATTACATCAGCAGAAACATTTTTCCCAACAAACTACCTACCCACACTACAATCCTAGCATTGTTTCTTCTTTTAGGGTGCATTTGAGCTAGCAGACACTTTGCATCATTTATTTTTTACAAATAGAAAACAAACGTATTCTAAATCTACACTTATTACTCCATGAGACTAGATTAGACTGTTGGTCTCATATGTTTCTCTACCTAATTTAATATTTGTTGGGATTAAACTGTCCAGCAGATTTCTTCTCTATATTCTACGACAAAAATTGAAAAACAGTCAAGCCAGGATTAGATTGTCTGACTTGCTGTGGATCCAAGGCATAAAGACAGTTGCACATGGAAAAAATTTGCAGAAAACTGAAAACAAAATTGTCAAGGCTTGGGATCTGAAACTTGAAAAATCCTTCTTCTCTTTGTGACTCAAGTTTTAAGTCACTTCTTTTCTTCATCTCAGCTCTGGTTTTGGGCATGTTAGAGCTGATTCCTCTTTCTTCTTTGCTGGTCTAGATTTTGGGCATGTTAGGACCCGCTGTTTTACTTTCTTTGGATCAGGTTTTGAGCTCATTAGGGCCAATATTTTGCACATCAAAGATTCATGTTTTAAGCATGTCTGAACCTCTCCTTTTCCTCTGTTTTTTGAAACATTTTCTCTTTTTCTTCGAAAATAAAAACTGCAATGGTATGTACAATGGAAATGTAAACTGGAAGTGGAAAATCAGCAGAAGTAGTGTTTGAGCATCCTGCCATTGACAGGACCCCCAAACAGCTATGTACCATCTAATTATTGTAGGAAAAATGCATTTGGACCCACAGTGGTCTGGATGATGTATGGACCTTGCCACAAACTATCAAACTTGCTGTGCTTTCCTTTATCCTCTCTTCTTGAGTCCCACTTCAGAACCTTATCTCCAATTTTGAAATCAGCAGCTTTGGTTCGTTTGTCAAAAAATTTCTTTATGTTCTCCTGAACTTTCACTGCTCTATTGTAGACCTCTTCGCTTGTTTGGTTTATTCTCCTCACCATATTATCTTCTTCTGTTTGAATCTCCTGGACCAGCTTGATCACCGGTATCCCAAGGCTAGTAGGAAATACTACTTATGTATCATAGACAGGCTGAAATGGTGACATGCCAATGGACTTCTTTGTTGTAAGTCTTTCAGCCCACAGAGCATGCACTAACTTGTTATGCCATGAATTTTTGTTCTCTTCCAATAGCTTTTTGATGATGATTACCAGGCTCTTGTTTGATGATTCAGCTAATCCATTACCTTGAGGGTAATAGGCAGTTGAATGACCGAGTGCTATTTGATACCTGTGACAAAAATCAGCCATTTTCTTGGATCCAAAAGCAGTAGCATTATTAGTGATTATTTTCCTTGGGCAGCCAAACCGAGAGAGGATGTGACCTTCTAAAAAACTAATGACGGCTGAATCTGTTGCATTCCTAGTGGGTATGGCCTCTATCCACTTGGTGAAGTATTTTGTGGCTATTAGGATCCATTTTTTGTGTGCAGAAGAAGCAGGGTGAATCTCCCCTATGAAATCTAGGCCCCATTGCAAAAAGGGACCTTCAACAGTGATTGGTTGTAGGGGTAAAGGGAGGAGTTTTCTTTTGCCTTCAAAGATCTGGCATTTGTGGCAGGCAACTATCATTTTATGGACATCATTGAAGAGTGTGGGCCAATAGTAACCAGCTCTGAATATTTTGTTTGCAGTGGCTTTCCAACTCAGGTGGCCTCCATATTCTCCAACATGGAATTATTGTTTAACTCTCTCTACCTCATTTTTAGGCAAACATTTAAGCAATAGGCCATTAGGATTCTTCTAGTATAAGTTTTCATTCAAAATGCAGTAGTTTCTGGCTTTTAGCTTTAAGAATTTGGCCTTGGTCTTTGCTAGTTCAAGTGGGGCATTGAGGTGTGTAAGCACATATAAAATGTCAAAATACCAAGGGGAGCTCTGAAATTTTTCCTCAATAGAGGGATCAGGCAATTCTTGTTTCTCATCCAAGGTATTTATCATGTTAATGTCTAGGGCTTGTAAGTTTGATTCAGCCACTAATTTAGTTAAGCCGTGATCTTTAATTAGTTTGGTGGGTTTTATCTCAACGTCGTACTCTAAGATCACAGCTATCCATTTGCCCCTTTTTCCATCTGGGTCTTGGGACAATATGTCTTTGACTATGATGTTGGGCACATAATTTATGGTGTGGGAATGCAGTATGTACACCCTGAAGTATTTCAACGCCTTAATCAGAGCATAGACTTGTTTCTCCATTATGTTGTATTTCAAGGGTGCATCTCTGAGTGCTTTGCTAAAGAAGGCAATCGTATGCTCCATTCCCTCTGTGTTTTTCTACAGCAAGATTGCAGCCACTGTATGCTCAGAGGAAAATGAAAAGATTAGGAAATATTTGGAGAAATTTGGGCTGATTAGAACGGGAGCTTGGGTAAGTGCAAGTTTCACTGATTCAAAATATTTTTTAGCTCCAACCGTCCATTTAACTCCTTCACCTTTCTTCAGCATGTTAGTCATGTTCCTAAGGTGTTCAGCCAAATTTGGAATAAACCTCCTAAGGAAGTTACTCTTCCCAATGAAGGACTGTAATTCCTTGATATTTCTTGGGTGGGTGATTTGTAGTATTCCCTCAACTCGTTGTGGGTCTATCCTAATTCCCTTCTCAGATATAATGTGGCTAAGGATTTTACCCTCCTGTAGTCCAAATATAGTATTTTTAGGATTTAGGGACAGACCAAACCTTCTACATTTTTCAAACACTTTTCTCATATGTCTCAGATGTTCTTCTTTAGTCTTGGAGTAGACTGTTATGTCATCTAAGTAACAAACAATGAAGTGCCCTATCTCATCTGAAAAAGCTATGTCCATTGCTCTTTGGAAGGTTTCCCCAGTGTTCATCAGTCCAAAGGGCATCTTCACATACATAAAGGTACCCCATGGAGTGGTAAAGGCTATCTTGAGTTGATCTTCTGGGATTACCAAGACTTGGTTGTAACCTGAAAAACCATCTAGCAAGGAAATTCTTTTAGAGCCTACTACCTTCTGAAGAATATGTTCCATTTTAGGAAAAGGTTAATTGTCTTTGAGTGAGGCTCTATTAAGATTCCTGAAGTCTATACACAGCCTGATTTCCCCTTTTTTCTTCCTCATAGCCACTAAGTTTGATACCCAATCAGATAACCTCACAGGCACAATTATACTTGCCTCATACATCTTCTTAATCTCTTTTTCAACTATGGGAAATTGTTTTGGATTGATTCTACGAAGCTTTTGTCTGAAGGGTTTCTGATTTTCTTTCAAGGGTATTTTGTGCTGGATGATGTTTGTGTCATAGGCAGGGATAATTTTAAGGATGGAAAATTATTTTGAAGTTTAAAAAATTGGCGAATCTCACTAGTCCCTAATATGCAAACTATGAAAATTTTATTGATGTATTTGTAGAGTTATTTAGATTTATAATGATATTATATATATTTTCTATATAATGTTGGCTATTTTTAACGTAAAATAATTTTATATTGTAAAATTTGGGCGAATCATTTTCATAAAAAAATAGAAATTGGAAAATCTTCCTTTTAGAAAAACCATGGAAAATTAGCCCACCTGTGAATATTAACCCCTAAAATTTTCCGTGGTCATAGGCCTTTAAGTCTTCATAGCTCCAGGCAAACACATCAATGAATTCCTTGAACAGGTCAATGTATTTTTTCTTCATGTCTGCCGGTAAAGACTTAGCTAGTTTAATCGTTTTGGGCTTATCTTCAGTGCCTATGCTGCATTCTTCCACATCAGAGTCTGCATGTTCTATAGTGGGATTTTTTGCTACATCATCAAAGTCAAAGAGGTCTTCTAAGGGTGCCAGGCCTCTGGGTATATTCTTATATTTGGTCTGCAACACCTCTACTTCTTCACTATTTGTATTTTCACAATTTCCGTCTGGATTTCTAGTCTGTTCATATAAAGAGTTTATTTCTATGTTACAGGGTGTTTCTTCCTCATCTGAGGACTCATCACTTAGGCAGCTACTGTCAGATTTGGAGTCTGAATCAGAAAAATCAAACTCGTTTCTGCCTACCAGGAAATCTTTGATCTGTTTATCACCTTCAAAGACTTGCCAATATTTTTTGTTGTCTGCCACCGCAGGTCTGAATTTGGTCTGAATGATGATATGTTGTTCACTGAGAGTCCTCGGGTAGGAACTAGCTAGGCAATCTAATCCGTTTGCAATGACATTTTGACCCCTAGGAGTGAACACTAATTTTTATTCAACAAAAGTTTTTAGTAGATCCATAGTGTCATTCCTATATGCTCTTAGTCTAGGATGTTTCACTGTGTATTCACCATTCACCTGTTTAACAATCAACTCAGAGTCCCCAGGCACATTAATCCTACGGGCTCCCAGTTTTTTCAGTAGAGTTAAGCCTAGGAACAGAGCCTCATATTCTGCAATATTGTTCGTACATTTGAAGTGCAGGTTGCAGGCATGGCTCTCTATGTAATCATTTTCTATGTTATGGATCCACACTCCTGCCCCAGCAGTTCTCCTTGTGCAGGACCCATCGAAACTCATCTCCCACAGGGGTTCACTTTTGTTTCTGTTATCATTTCTTTCCCTACGGCTGGGTTCGCCATTATGTTGTGTTATAGGGTCTGCACTAGGCTGTGGGATGTTTAGTTTTTCGTTATGGATGTGGAAGTCAGAGAGGTGACTAGCTGGCTGATTGTGTTCTACTTCTGGTTCACTTGGAGTTGTTGTTTCAGTGCACTGTACGAGGTTTACTACGTCTTCTTCCTCTGAGTCTAGGGTAGCCATTATGTTAAAATCCATTGTCTCTGTTTCGTCATGTGTACCTTTGCTTGTATCTATGTTTTCAGATTTTGGTCCTCCCAAAGATTCATCATTGTAGAAGATAAAGGAATCCAGATCTGTATGTATGGAGTATCAAGGAGAGTTTTCAGGTTTTTCTGGGCTACTTACTAGGAATTTCATTTTTTCTTCCCTATACAGTCTTCTAAGTTGGCCAAAGATTGGGATTGTGGCATAAGCCCCATCCATCTGCATAGTTCATTGCAGCTTGGCTCCCCATGATCTTGATAGTAGCATGCCATACTTGGGTGGCACATCTGCCACAACAACATCCATGACCATACACTTGGCAGGAATCTAAGTCAGGCTCACACATAAATCTTTGATAAGGCCAAGACACTTTACTCTACTAGAGTCAAGTGAATATAGGTCTTTATAGGGACGGGTTATTTCTAGGCCTAATATTTCCATTACTACTTTAGGCATTAGGTTGTGTGATGCCCCAGAATCATGCATTGCATTGTGGAGGATCTTATCATGGATGTTGAGATTGATATAAAAAGGGGGCACTACCCCTTCCTGAAACTTTCCTTCTATCTTTGGACCAAACAGAAGGGCAGGTTGATCATCACTCAGATTTACAACGTCACTACTCTCTCATAAGTTTAACACTTTCAAAATTTGGCCTTTATACACATCCTGAGTGGCCAGCTCAAAGAGTGGGACAGAGATTTTAATTTTTGCAATCTCACTCTCCAAATTGAAAGTGGACTGACTCTTCGGAATGTTCAAATCTGTTTTGTTAGCCACTGCCTTAGTGGCTGAATCGGTGTGTTGAATCTCGTTATGTATAGTATTTGTGACAGTTTTATCAGGAGCACTAACTGCAGTGCTAGTGCTGCTAGCTGGTTTACCTTGTGTATTAGTGTTTTGGTTGTCCTTTTCATTGTTATTTCCAGAACTCTCAGCTGCTGATTTGTTACTTTCAGCAGTTGCTTTAGAAGTTTTCTCAGGTATTTTCTTGATGGTGACCTCAGAAGCTTTTGGTTTGGCAGTTTCTTGGCTCTTCTTGCTTCTAAGTTCATATGTCTCTCTGACCTGAATCATGGCATTTTCAAATCCTAATCTGTAATCCTCAGATTCTAACCATTCCTCCTCCCAACCAGAGGGTGAGGGCTGATCTTCTTCTGAGTAACAGTTATGGATTGAATCTTCCATTTCAAACATGTTTATTGTGTTTCCCTCAGACTCTTCTATGATTCCCTCATCTTCATCAAGAAAATTCTCCTGGAATGGGGGAATAACTTGTTGATCCGATTCTCTTTGTCTATTGGGGGTGTTATTGTTTCTTCTAAGGTTTTGGTTCTGGTTTTGGTTTCTATTCTAGTTACTGAATGTGACAACCATTTTTTCCATCATTTGCTGTAACCTTTCCATATTTTTAGAAAACTTATCATAATTTTGGTCAGATGTGGAAGCTACATTGTCATCTCTGTATGTTACCCTTTTCTTGGATCTCAGTCTTGCTCTTTTCTCAATTAGGTTTGCCTCTATGTTCACTGCTCCTTTTTGCATGTCCTCCAATGTGTTGTATTCCTTATCCCTAAGCTCATAGGCCATGTCGGTACTAAAGCCTTCAGGGTATTTCGCTAGGGCCATGCCTTGTGGAGGTTTCATATGTGGAGGGAGGGCATTGTAAATGCTATTAACCTCATTGTGTAATCATGGACACTCTCTCCTACGTTTCTTTTAAGGGTCATGTATTCTGTTAGGAGTTGGCGAGGATTTTCCATAGCTTCCCATTAGTTTATGAAAGTCTGATATAGAGCTGGGAGGCTTTTAAACCATTTCTTCACATCACCCCCTAAGCTTTGGGCAAAGATTCTCATTTTTACTATATCATCATCTATTTCCATGTAGTCAACAGAATCTTCCATCTTATCTACATGTTGCTGGGCTGTGATGGACTCTTTTTTAGTGAAGTTGGGATTTTTGACTGGTAATCATTTGGTAAGGGTACTAGAGGTTGAGGTAAAACCAGGGGCGCATACGAGGCTACCATGATTATGCTTTGATGAGGTAAAGGTTTAACTTGGGTAGCTGGTATATGGATGACAGGGATATTATGACCAGCAGAAAACTAATGAATAGATATAGGGTGACTGAGCCCCAAGTTTTGTATGAAGTGTATATCTGGAGGTGTAGATGGAGGGGTCTGTCTATTCCCTAGGTGCCTACCACTGTGCTGTGGTGAATCAGGAACCTCAAGGTCTGACTGGTCTAAGATACTGAATGGCCTAGCTGTAGGTAATCAATCAGGTAGGTCTAGGTCAAAGTGAAAGTGTGATAGAGCTGTAAGATCTTCTGCTGCAGAGTTAGCTCTGTGGAGGTGGTTGGAAATAGTTGGTCTTTTAGGTGCAGGAGCTCCTTTGAGGATGCTATCAGGATTGTCAACTATTTTAGGTGGGTTTGGTTTAGGGTAGGCTCTTGTATGAATGGTTCTAGAAGCCATAATGTTGTTTTCTGACCAAGCAGCTTACCCCGACTTGTTACTTCTACCATGGTTGATGTTGTTATGGAGGCTGGTCTCCCAGTGGAGTCTTATGTGAACCAAGATAATCAGTAGGCCTAATGATCACCAGTGGAGTCTTTAAAATGTTTAGGAACTATGGAGTCGCCAAGTGGAAGGTTTAGGATGTTTTTGGAGGGTACACTGTCCACTATAGTGCTTATGAGATGTCCCCTTTCAAGGATATCCTCCAAACATAGCAAACTCTAACCAGAGATTTACTGGGAGGGCATTTACCAGATATGTCACCTCTGAAAGAGGGTGAGATATGAAGGCTACCTGGCCCTTTTGAGACTTTGTCCAAGAGTATGGGAGAACACAACAAATGGTATAGAGGTTGATGTGTGAATAGGAGTGCTTAACCAACCTAACCAAAGATTGTAGGTTTCCTGAGGCTCTTATGATGTAGAAGGTGAGAAATACTCAGAAATTCCCCAGCGGAGTCGCCATTATGTTGGGGTTCCCATGTTTTGGCCAGATTGGCAAGACCAAAAGATGAGACAACATCAGAACCACTTTCAAACCTTAGGATCTAGCCCTCCTGGGTCCAGAGAGGGATCTCTCTATTATATATCAAAGGTGTATGTCCTTGAAGTTCAAGTGTTGAAGATGTTAGGCTAGTTATAAGGCTCGAGGTTTGTTTGTTTTATTGTTTGATTTGGTTGTTGGTTATCAGGAAAGAAGGGTTCAATGTAAGACCAAGATGAGAAAAGAGGAAAAAGGGCAGTGGTGAAGTATTCCAGGAAATATTCAGAACCATTGGGCAATGGAGTTAGGAAAGGATTTTCTTGCTAACCAATAGGCAGGCTTTCATTTAGGCTAGTCATCTGAAACATAGGATCTTCAAGATAATTATGTGGTATGGAGAGGTAGAAGGGGAGGAGATAACGCAGATTTAGAGCACAAAGTTAAAGACCAGTTGATCGTACAAGGATCCTAGTGGACAGGGCTAACTCTAATCCCCAGTGTTCCCTAATCTTCCAACTAAATCTATAACAAGAAGCATATAAGAACTAAATTCATTTAATTCATACATCAGAGAGCAGGCAATAACATCCACTACACTGGTTAAACCAACTAAAATCATTTCTTAGATAATACATTCAGAAGAGAAACATCAATGGCAAGGAGAGCAGAAACATAGGGTACCTAACAAGGGTAAATCCTATGCCAATATTCTGATGCAAGCCAGTAGAAATGAAATGAAATGAATGTAAAAACAAAGATAGGAAAACATCACCACTGCTTCAGATCAGGATCCAAATAAATGTGCTTGTCATATTAAATAGCAATACCAATCAAGCACAACATTGCCAATAGCTGAATACTCAGTCTGAAAACGTCTCCTTCAACCTATCTTACAATCTTTACACAGAGACTGTGTCTCAAGAGAAACTACTTGCAGTTCTCTAATAACTGAACAACAACCTTTACAATGAGTTTCTTCATGAATTTATAGCTCCGGAGGAGCAGAGGAGGTAGGTGAAGAACTAAATGTAGTATTAAAGCTTCTAAAAAGAAAGAGGGTCGAAGCCCATTCTATTTAAATCCTGTGCATTCAATTCTGATGTTCCTTGGGTGAACGAATGATCTTCTTCAAACTCCATATTACTATGATATGAATCTGATGTATTCTGACTGCAGTATTGTGTGGTTCTATTGGTGAATAAAAAAAACATGAATGAATAGTAAAGAAGTCTTCCATACTGATGAAATAAATGCTCTGATAGTACTGGAGTTGTTTCAGGGTAGAAAATCTCTCTAGAACACGACATGGATTGAACACTGCATGGGTGCTTTGTCATTTATGGAGGAAAAACATTCTGCTACTGTAGAAACCCCTGATATACATTGATTTCTGTGTGTTGTACCTTTTGCATGATCCATGGGATCATTGATCTGGTGCTTTTCCTCTAAACTGTTGTATTAAAGCTCAAAACCTTCAATACTGAATGCTGAAATCCTTGATCATAAGCTGGTTTTTCTCCATGGCTTCATAAATGTCTTGATCTGCAAAATCTAGGCTTTAATGGCACCGGATATATTTTTCTTTGCAAAGATTGAATTGTCCTTCGATAATATTTATGCCGCCGCTACCATTTCCGGGCATTGCTATTGTAGTACCAGCTTCCAGATTTAATTCTATCTGTGCAGCATGCCATTGAAGTCGTACATGTGAACCCTGGTGGTTTTTCGCCTCTGATGAACCTGCAAAAAACACGAAACCAGTTATGAAATCCATGGATGAGGGCGGATGATGTGGATGATAGCGGGACTGCAGAGAAATGGAAGAAAATGCCATGGAATGGTGGAGAACAGAGATGGTGCAAGGTTGGTGGAATGTGGAACAATTATACGTGAAACCTTATAAACATCGACCTTTGAATGAATCTTATGCAATGGGATGGCAGAGTTACGGTGGGTACACGTGGAGGTGACATGGAGGGACCGGGCAACGACGGAAGAGTCAACAGCGGGAAGACCAAATTGGGCCGTTGGACCTTAGAGGAGATCGACGGTCGAACACACAACGGAGGGCAATGAATGGTGGGCCAGGAGTACAGAGACCTTGGATTAAGCCCCACGCAGCTTCGTCAAGCGATGAACATTGGATGGGCAAGGGAAAATCTGACAGCTGACATGAATATCGCTGCATGTCCTGTACCGAACAATAACACGTGATGGGATAGCGGTTTTGAAATCGTACAAGAGACATGCGTCAAACGTTGTATGGAATCTCTAGGCAATGGGAGAAAACCGCCTACCACCCGAAAGCGGTGCGATAGATACCGGGTGGTTTTGAAATAGTGCGTTGCGGGGACCATTGGCGGGAAAGCTCTGAACCGTCGATCTGGCGGGCAAATGAACTGCGATGGCACGATTGGGGGTTTGAACAGGGGAACACGAACGCAGTGGGTTTTAGCGATCGTCGTCCGATCTACATGGATCAACGGTTGAGAATGCGCCCGATAACATATGATACAAGTGCCTTCGGTGATAGCGCTCGATCACAGCGCTAGGTTCTGCGGGAGGAAAAGGTGCGGGGGCTAGGCCAAAAGGGGCTAGGCCTAGAATATGAAGAAAATATGATTTTTTGCCTCGTTTTAAAGCACTCTAAGGCCAGCCAAGGGTAAAAATAGGGGAATGAGGGGGATTTAGACATAAAAAAGGGAGTAAGGGTGTTTTAGAGGGGATTTAGGGGAGATTTAGAGATTTAATTGGGGAGGTTATGGAGTGAGAAGGGAATTTGGGAAAAAGGAAAAAAAAGGATAAATGGGGGGATTATGCAGAGATACAAGGGGAAAGAAGGCCCTTTTGAGTAAATTTTTATCCTTCAACAGGTTCATTGATACCATAATGAGCAGAGGGGAACAATCAAAGGCAGGGAACATAAAAATTCTTCAAGGATGATGTGTCTCAGGGGAGATGCATTCCTTGAAGGCTCAAAACAATTTAGCCCCCTGCTTTGCCTGTCAAAATTTATAGGGGGGCTAATAGTACATATTGTTTTATTTTTAAAATGAGTTGGAAAAAGGAATGAGAAGACAGAAGCCAAAGAGTCATGGTTGTTCACTCCAAATTCCTTGTGGAATACAAACAGTCATGTGATGAACTCTATATATAATATCAACTTGATATGCATAGAGAGGTTAGAGAGAGTAAGGATAGAGAATGCAAAGTATAGAATATTAAGGAAGAGAAGATAAGGAAGAGAAAAGCAGAAAGAGATGCTACAAAACAGATCTGATATCTTAGGTAGATCAACAAAAATTTCTTTTGATAAATTGAGGAAGTTGGAGCTTCCCTATCAAGTTGAAGCTTGATAGCTGTCAGTTGTAGCTGACTGAGGTTGGAGCCTCCTATAGGTTGGTGCCTGCAAAAAATTGAAGGGACTTGGAGCTTCCTTGCAAGTTGTAGCTTGCAGAATTGAGGTTGGAGCCTCTTGTAGGTTGGTGCCTGTAGAAAAACAGTGGTGAGAGGGAGTTGGAGCTTGCCTTTGCATCACAACAATAATAAGATGTGGTTTTCTCCCTTTATGGGTTTCCACTTATATTTGGTGTCTCTATCTGTGTTGCCTGTGTACTGAGATGATTTACCAAATTTTCTTAATGTTTGCTGCTCTCATAATAAATTTGATGTCACATTAATTTAATACTTGCTGCAACATATTAAGATTGTTCATATACTAACATTGGTTATAAAAGTAAGCTGTAAATAAGCTGATGAAAAGTTTGAAAAGATCATGTATGTGTTAAACTGATTCACACCCCCCTCTCAGTTTAATTAAGAATTCAACAATGCATAGTGATAATCTCAATAAAATCCTTCATAGTATGAATGGGGATCATCATTAGAGCTGGTTTTCACATCCTCATGCGTGAGCAGGGTTATTTACAGGTGGACAAGGTCAGGTTTGATGAAGTCAACAGCACTGGGCCAAGAGGTGGAGAACACTTATAGAAACAACGTAGTATGAATGGGAAGAGGGTTATTTGGTGAAGGAAACCCTAAAAGGAGTGGGACCCATGGAGAGGGGCTTTCACTTGTTTAAAAGGAGGGCAAGGCAACCATTTTTTCTCATGCTTGTATTATTCATCTCATTGTCTATTCAGACAATTGTACATTATTTTCCGTTTAGAAAGAGTTTCCAGGGGAATTCTTGTTTAGGATTCCTTCTCCTTCTTCAAAGGCCTCTTGAGGGATTGCACTAATTTTCCTCACATCTAGGCTTGAGGCCAAGCATCCTCCACCAAGACAATGTTATTTTTACAGTAGAATAATGTTGTGTTGCTGGGTGTTGCAGTGACGGTTCACTACACCACCTTCATCATATATTTTCAGACGAGGAGTCTCTCTTTCCTTTGAGATATAAGTTTGGAGGTCTTTTGGAGCTGAATGAAAATCTTGGCATTGGGCCAACCCATTCTCTTGCCCCTACAGTGCAATTCCATCCAGTGACTACATTATTTCTATTGAAGCATCTGCTCTTGCAGATTCTTGGAGGGTGAGATCTTTGGTGGAGGGATCAACCTTTCATTCTAAAGATCCATTGGAGGAGGCATATTTATTTTGGACGCCATCTACAAACATCTCCATCCAGTTCTATTTATAATTTGTTGGTGCTACCCAGCAACTCTCACATTTTGCAGATTTTGTATTTTATTACCAATCCTTCCAGGATTGACATGAGGTAGTCTTTTGGAGCTGAGATCTTCACTCCAAATGTTGTATTGGGCCATGTATTGATATATCTATGTATTTGACATATGTTATCATGCAGTTGCTATATAAAACTGTGTTGTCATAGCTTGGTATACATTTTGTAGTAGTGGTTTTGTCATGATTCATGTGCTAGTCTCTTGAGGTTGAGCATTGCTTATCTTGAGTATCATTTTCCTCAAGATTTTGTATTCTATTGTTGCTGCTATTATTTAATGAGAAGGCTATGGATTTATCTCACATTTATATGATTTGAGTGTTGTTTCTGCTCCATTTTTTGTGTTGGATATTGTTGGGTCTCCAACTTTAGATTATCTTGAGATATTCTCATTTTTGTAGCATATTCCTGATTTGGAATATTACATTGGTATCAAAGCATGATCTCTGGCTCAGCCGGTGGATCTAGCCATCATGCTATCAAGGAAAGAGAAGATGAAGACTCCATTATATGGAGAGAAGAAGGAAGATAAGCTTACAAAGCTTCTTCCAAAATCTGTACAGAGCATTCATGAAGAATTTGAGAAGATAAGGAGGGAGATATGTACAGGATCTCCAAGAGGGTTTGAAACTGAGTCAAACTCTAGATTTTCCTATAGGGAGTGTGAGCATGTAGCCATACCCTATGATGTACAGTGCAGTCACATGGCCATATTTGTCATAGGAGGAGAAGAAGAAGGAAGAATGCTGAAGAGAGGAACTCTTAGAGGTTTATTTCATGAGTATGAATCTCAAACTCAGAAGTTTAGAGATCATATTACTTTTCTGGATTTTTGCAAGATCATGGTGAGGAGGAGCAAGCAACATAATGAGGATAGATTTCTTCTATCTATCTTTGAGGGTTCCCCTACTTGTTCATCCAGGGCTTGGATAGAGGAGCTTGACACCTTTTTGCAGCAGCATCAGATTCCCAAATATGAAGCCATCAGAATAGCAGCACTGCACTTGGGAGGTAAGGTCTATGCATGGTGGTTATTTGAGTCATTTAATTTGAAAAATTCAAATACCTCTTCGTATGCAATGTTCATTAGAAATTTGATTAAGAGATTTGGTAGGAGGAATTCTGAAACACATGTGGAGGAAACAAACACATTCAAGCAAACAAAACCCTTACATGTGATGGAAGAAACCATAGACTCAAAATCACTTCAGAAAACTATGAAGGAGGCTAATATCTTGGATGATACTTTATTGGAGGCAAGACCTTCATCTTTTATTTTGGCACAAGGAGGCAAAGAGATCCCTTTTTCAAAAGAGGATCTAATCATTAGAGGGTTCCCCACTCATATTCAGGGGGTCGAGGGCAACAACGCTGTCATTTCTAGAGTTGATATAGCACCTCATACAAAGGAAGGAGGAGCTCTTTCTCTAACTAGAGGGATTCTTGCAGCTTTGCAAGGGAGTCCCCAGGATCTCATACATGGAGGTCCAAGCACAATCAGTGAGAAACATGATTGTGCAACATTGTAGCTGGAAGGAGAAGGAAGGGAGGAAGAGCAACATCATGTGATGAAAGGCACACATCCTTCTCTATTTCAGAGAGCTAGTGTAAAGAGGAGGTGAGCTTTATTGCACTGTGAGAGCAAGGGCAAGGTTTCCAAACCATATGTGTAGTCCACTCTTGACATTGATGTCTCTTTGGATTCACCGCTCTTGGATTGTGGAGAGGTGAAGAGTTTGGAGGAGAAATTTGGAATGGGGGATGTTAAAGGAGTAGAAAAAAACATGTGGGGAGCTTCACATTTCAGATCTTCAGCGTTGTCTCTTAGGAGGATTGATCCTTACTGGAGATCTCAGCTCTTGGTAGAGTACTCCAAGGATCTTGGTGCATGCATGACTCTTGATAACCCCTAAAGAGATGGCAGATACATTGTGGATGATATGGTCATCTATTTACATGACAGAGTCTTCTTGACTGGATATTCTAAGCTCAAGGAGAAGTTGTTGCATGCAACATATGAGGACTTCTTTTCCTTGCATTTTGATGCATATCTTGCCTTGGCAGAGGAGTTCATTTGGGAGGGCATCCAGCAGGACATACAACATAATAAGGAGAGATGCATAGCCCAGATGATGGTGGTGAGGATGTCACAACCACCTTCCTACTCATTGGGAGTAAGGGAGCCTTTTCAGTTGAGCCATTTCAGCTCAAGTCTTCGAGTACATAACGGAGAATGTACAATTTCCCTTTATGTTTTGTACTTCTTGTCTTTTTATGAGTAGCATATTGTACCAAGGAGGATTATTCCTTCTTGCATATTGTGTAATGATGTACTTGAAGCCATTTTTAGCATTGATATTGTATATCTCATTGGTGGGTTGTGGGGAAAGCCACATGATTCTTGGTGTGCACCATTGGCACCAAATTGTACTTTATATTTCTATCTTGTAAAATTATTGTGGTAGCAAAAAAGTGGTTGGAAGAAAACTTTTTATTGTTTGATTTGATGCAGGAAAAGGATGCACTGCACTGGTTCCTTGTATGGGACCTTGATCCACTTTCCGGTTGTCATGTGACAACTTGTTTCTATTGGTTTTTGCTTCCATGCATTGCTAGTGTCTCCATATTCATGGGAATATTTGATTGGAGAGTGGGCTTGAGACTGAGGATTCCCATTGGGAGCATGATTCTCCTTACTATACATGTTGTACATATTAGGAGGAACGATGGGCCAACCATGAATGCCACATTACATTTCTTTTCTTCTTGTGGGAGGAACCACTTGGAGAACTTGAGGAGGCACTCCATGGATCATAAGGAGTTGGAGGAGTTAGCACAGTCAACTCTTTTCCTTTGGAGGATGAGGGGATACTCATCTATGAGCCACTCCACTTATATGAGAAAAAAATATGGTAAGAGTATTGATGACTTGTATAGTGATTTGTCTATATATATGCATCTCTTAACCATATATGTGCAGGGATTTTCTCAAAGAAGGAATACTCTTCCTTCTAGATTTTATGGTCTACATAAGGCCATTATGAATGATCACTCCCGAAGAGGATATGGGGAGGATATTTCTTATGGATAAAATAATCACATTGTACATTACATTATTCACTTTCTCCAGGAGATTGGGGCGGCAAGAAATTGGTGGGGAGGCCACCCTTCATTTTATTTTCTATGTCAGTGGAGAGTCAAACTGCATTGGCTAAATTTGAGGGACCTTTTTCCTTCTCCTTTAATTCACATGGAAGCCAGCATGATTCTCCTTATGGTTCCCTTGGTTGATATTGCTAGAGCTTCTCTTGGGAGCATGATTGGGGGAGAGACACATTGGGTGAATGTGTCCTTTGAGGGAGAAATTCCTCACACTTTCTGCACTACATGTTCTAAGGGGAACATGGGACATGATATGTTACCTTAACAATGCATTTTTCACTTTGTGAGGTGAGCCATATGATGGAGGAGATGCCATATGATGATGAATTCCAACTTATAATATATGGAGATACTTGGGCCAACAGGATTTGCAGCATTGGAGGAGAGATCCTTGGAGATCTAGTCTTCATCTTGCCACTTAAGGGCAAGTATTTTGTAGCCCAGGATCAGCACTCTCTCTACACTTATCATGAGTGGATATATGGACAGCGTGGGGTAGGCTACATTGTCTACCATGATTAGATTTTCATCCCACCTACTTTGCCGGAGCCAACGGTGGAGGACAGTTTCCAAGAGTTTCCTAGTTGGAAGGTAACTCATTTTGTATGGATGATTGCTTGGGGGATGGAGGATCCACATGAGGAAGATGTTCCTAAACACATTATAGAATCCATGTCTTAAGAGGAGGCTTTCTAGTTCTATCCTTGCAGTTTCTTGAGGACAAGAAAATTTTGGGAGGGGAGGACTGCAATATTCCAAAATTTTCCGACCATAATTTGGAATATTAATTTTCACTGATTTCACCTAGGAGGAGAATAAATGGGTAAGGCGGCCCATGAATACTAATAATATCAATAAAATCCCTCATAGTATGAATGGGGATCATCATTAGAGCTGGTTTTCACAAGCTCATGTGTGAACAGGGTTATTTGCAAGTGGACAAGGTCAAGTTTGACCAAGTCAACAACGCTGGGCCAAGAAGTTGAGAACACTTAGAGAAACAGTGCAGTATGAATGTGAAGAGGGTTATTTGGTGAAGGAAACCCTAAAAGGAGTGCGACACATGGAGAGTGGCTTTCACTTGTTTAAAAGGGGGGCAAAGCAACCATTGTTTCTCATGCTTGTATTATTCATCTCATTGTCTATTCAGACAATTGTACATTCTTTTCTATTTAGCAAGAGTTTCCGGGGGGAATTCCTATTTAGGATTCCTTCTCCTTCTTGAGAGGCCTATTGAGGGATTGCACTGATTTTCCTCACATCTAGGCTTGAGGCCAAGCATCCTCCACCAATACAGTGTTATTTCTGCAGCAGTATAATGTTGTGTTACTGGGTGTTGCAGTGAGAGTTCACTACACCACCTTCATCAGCTATTTTCAGATGAAGAATCTCTATTTCCTTTGAGATATCAGTTTGGAGGTCTTTTGGAGCTGATTGCAGATCTTGGCACTGGGCCAACCCATTCTCTTGCCCCTACAGTGCAGTTCCATCCAGTGACTGCATTATTTCTAGTGAAGCATTTGCTCTTGCATATTGTTGGAGGGTGAGATATTTGGTGGAGGGATCAGCCTTTCATTCTAAAGAACCATTGGAGGAGGCATATTTATTTTGGGCATCATCTATAGCCATCTCCATCCAGTTCTATTTCTGATTTGCTGCTGCTACCCAACAACTCCGACATTTTGCAGATTTTGTATTTTATTGCCAATCCTTCAAGGATTGACAAGAGGTAGTCTTTGGGAGCTGAGATCTTCACTCCCAATGTCGTATTAGGCCATGTATTGATATATCTATGTATTTGAAATATGTTAGCATGCAGTTTCCCTATAAAATTGCGCTGTCATAGCTTGGTATACATTGTGTAGTAGTGGTTTTGTCATGATTCATGTGCTAGTCTCTTGAGGTTGAGCATTGCTTACCTTGAGTATCATTTTCCTCAAGATCATGTATTCTATTGTTGCTGCTATTATTTAATGAGAAGGCTATGGATTTCTCTTACATTTCTATGAGTTGAGTGTTGATAATTCTCCATTTGTTGTGTTTGCATATTTCTGGGTCTCCAACTTTAGAATATCTTGAGATATTCTCATTGTTGTAGCATTTTCCTAATTTGGAATATTACACTCTCTCTTTTATATCAAGTGTATTTTGGAATTATATATGCAAAGGAGTTCTTATTGGAACTTGCCTTTCTTGTCTAACAAAAGTGATTGTACTGATTCTCTCTAGAAACTCCTTTTTCTTCCTTAGTGAGTAATCTTAGAATTTTCATATCATTGGTAGTTTTTGCATTAATTGCACTGAAGCATTTTAGTATTTTTTATAGTTTTTTGAGTGTGTGAAGAGTGAATAACTGAAAATAAAAACATTTTTTGCTTATTTAGTTTCATAGAACCCATTTATAAACCTCTTTTCATCGAAAGAAAAATATTGCATTTTCATGCAGTAGGTTTTCATTTATTTTTATTTTTCTATCGAAAAACACCATTATTTTCACTTCCATATACCTTTGACCTACATAACAGCCATTTAAAATCAAGCACTCTGAATTAAAATAAACTACAATTTTTTTTTATTGTCATTAATCACACACCAACTAGCTAGGTCATAGGGCCTTGGAATAGGTGAGTGGAGAGTTAACTTTCCAACGTTGCTCAAAACTGTCAAACATAGAATGTTGATTAAATGAGTGAAATCCAATACCATTAAGTGGACTGGGAAAGATCTCCTCTAGAGATTCAAGCACGAGGGATTGTGAAGGAAGAGAAGAGAGATACTCTCTCCCCTATTTGTTGGATCTTGACCTAAGACCATTATTCCCAGCTGCCGACAAAAGTTGGTGCCCTTAGTTCCCTCTCCTAGGGACCACAAAGGTGACTATGAGGAGGAATACATGTGGTACTTGGGGCAAACGTTACATCAGTTTCTTTAGTACTTCTAGACAGTGCCCTTGCAAAGCTCGGGGACTTGCACCAGTAAAGGCTATTGTTAGGAGGTTAGCGTAACTTTTTATGTTACCTTCACTGTTAGGCCTGGGGTGTGATTACCCCAGAATAATTTTGGTATGTCCTCTTATTCACTTTCTTATATTTTGGTTTCTGGCACTAATTACCCAGAGCGGAAATACCTTAAGGTCGCTTAATTTAATGTATCTTAGGGACATTTTAGAGTGTGCTCTTTTCCCCTATATTTCTTAGGTTCATATGGTTTTTGAGTCTAATTAATCTCATAAAGTGGCTAATCGATGGCTGATTGATCGCCTCATCGATCGAGGAGGCTTTTTGGGCTTTCTCCCACGAGTGCCAAGCCTTATTACAGAAGGCGTAGGAGTAATTTAGTGGGTGAATTTTATTCTATATTTGTGAACGCAACGGAGAGTGATCCTTTGTTTTTGCTTGTTTTTTCTATGGGTGGTCCTGTTGAAAATGCAGCAAGATGATGGAGCTTAGTGAAATGAAGTCGCCTTCACTAAGTGGGCCCGCAAGCAAATTCTGGCGCAAAGTCTATTTTTAGACTATGTCTATTTTTAGACATATGGAGCATGGTCCAGGGATTGCAGTATGTTATTCTTGGAGTATTGGTCATGTTGGTAAAAATATATGGACCTCTATTTTTTGACCTATAGGTCGAAGTCTATATTTAGACTGCCTATCCTAAAATAGGGAAGTCAAATATTATTTACCCTTAATAATATTTGGACTCTAAACTTCAGTTTACTCTCTTGGAGCACTTCAGTTCGAGCCTTGGAAGTGGCTCATGCATCTGATAGAGGAATTATGCTATTCCTAGGGGTTTGGTGAGCTCATGCATGGTTGACTTCAGTTAGGACTTCAGTGGCAGAAGTTTGGTGGAGTTAATGGGACAGCTAGTGGAGTTGTGTTCGGTTTAACTTAGTTGAACTAGTTGAGATTAGTTTAACTAGATAATCAACTAGTAATGAGTGGAGTGAATTAAATATTATTTAATTCATTAATTATTAACTCATTATTCAACTCAATAACACATCAGTTCACTACAGTGCATGGACAGTTCAGTGGAGACCAGTGAAAGAGGTAGATGAAAGGGTGGAGTTAGCTATCAGTGGCGACATCAGTTGTGCGAGATTTGCACCACACTTGGAGGAATTTCCCATGATGATTGCGCTGTCAAGCCAAGGAGATTCGAACCTTGGATCTCTATTTAGACAGGCCATGATTGCGCAATAGAGGCAAGGCAATTAGTGGATGTGTTTTGAACCCGTGACTTGTTCAAAACCAAGCTAGTTTGTGTGTAACTTTATGAGAAAGTACTGAGTACTTGTGAGGAGTATTGTACTGAGTTTGTTACATGTTTTATCCATTATAATATACACAATAGCTGTGGGGTTTTCATCTATAAGCTTTCCCCATACATACTGTGTTAATGTGTATGATGATTTGATGTGCTATCGCTTGTTTTATTTCCGCATGTGTGATGATTTGAGTGGAAGAGATTATGTGTTGCATATGAATTCGAATTGATATGTGATCAGGATAATCTCAGTGGATAATTAATCATTATTCAGAAAATTTATACATGGTATCGGAGCTATTGAAGCAGAGATTGATCATCACAGTGATTACAAACTTATTTCGGTAGACAGAGTCTGCATGCGGGCCAGGTAGCCTCTGGATCCATCCTTTCCTTTGAAAGGTGATATATCCAGTAAACGCCCCTGCAGTCGATCTCTGTGCTAGAAATATTTTTTTCTCACAGATCAAGAGCGGTTGAGCTTTGAGTTGGAATTTGAATTTTGCAGCAGTTTTGTTTTCTTGGTGCCGGAGTTGAAAATGTCTTTCAACAGTTTGCGACTCGAATATTCTCTTGAAGGCAGTTCGAATTATGTTGCATGGAAGGATCGCATGGAGGCAGTATTAGAAGATAATGGACTGAAGGAGTTTGTAGATACGGATGTCCAAAATCCCACTGATCCTGCTGAAGTCGAAGCCTGGCAAAAGAAGATGGTGAAATGTCGAAGGATCCTGTTGGAGGGCGTCAAGGATCATATTGTATCCAGCTTGCATGGAAAGGATTCTCCATATTTAATGTGGAAAGCTTTGATGGATCTATTCCAGAGTAAGAGCGACCAAAGGAAGCTGGCGCTCAAAGATAAGCTCAGAAACATCAAGATGGAGAAAGGCGACAGTATCGCCAAATACCTCACGAAGTTCACTCAATGCAGAGATGCGCTGAGAAGTGTGGGGGTGACTGTCGAACATGAGGACATGGTTGACCTGGCTCTCCTTGGTCTTCCGAAGGCTTAGCATTCATATCAAGATAGTGTCAATGGTCGGGAGAAGTTTCCAGGATGGGAGCGCCTTTGGGCGGATCTCATGTAGGAGGAGATAAGGAGGACTACTTGGGATGGATCTTCATCAAAGGGAGCTGATGAAGAAAATTGCGCTTTGGTTGCCAAAGCAAAGAAGGGGAAGGGTAAGAAAACGTCTCATTCCGGTGCAAGGGGCAAGAAGCAGGATATGGCGAAAGTGAAGTGTTTTCACTTCCATGATCACGGGCATTATGCTACCAATTGTCCGAAGAAGAAGAAAAACAAGCAAGTGGGAAGATCTGCAGATGGAGAGGCTTTGGCTTCACAGTTCGAGCTTGAATTTTCACTGATCGCATGCTTGGTTTCAAGTGTGATGGGATCGGTGTGGTTCTTGGACAACGGTGCGTCATTTCATATGACGGGAGATCGAGATTTGTTCTCAGATCTGGAGGACAAAGATCTGGGTGTGCACATCGAGATGGGCGATGATGGTAGATACAGTGCGACTGGTATCGGTACCATATCCTTTCAGAGGGAGTCTGGTAAACCCTTCGTGTTGAAGGATGTCATGCATGTACCTAGATTGAAGAAGAACTTGATCTCTATGGCGATGTTGGAAGATAAGGGGTATGATGTGGTCTTCAGCGAAGGAAAAGCCTTCCTGCGCAATAAGACTACTGGAGAGACCCGGAAGATAGGGGTTCGAACTCAGAACCTTTATCAGTTGCAGGTAGATGACTGCGCAGCTATGGCATGCAAGGCTGGAGATGTGGTGAGCCGGGATGATGAGGGCGAACTCTGGCACAGGAGATTGGGCCATCTTCACCATGGAGCTTTGAAGATTCTGCAGCAGATTTCTACTGGACTTCCTAAGGGCACTCTTGCGCAGTCAGATCAGTGCAAGGGGTGTACTTTAGGGAAGTATGTGAAAGCCACCTTTCACGAGAAGGATAGCCGCGCCACGACGATCCTTGAGAGAGTTCACACAGACGTGTGTGGTCCTTTCTCAGTTGCTTCGACAGCAAAGCACAAGTATTATGTGATCTTTGTTGATGATTTCTCTCGAAAGTGCCGGATCTTCTTCATGCAGAAGAAGAGCGATACATTCGCGAAGTTCTGTGAGTTTAAAGCACTGGTCGAGAAGGAGTCGGGGAAGAAGGTGATTGCTCTAAGGAGTGATAACAGTGGTGAATTCATCTCGGCTGAATTCAAGGAGTTTTGTAGTGCAGAAGGGATTCGGAGAGAGCTCATCGCACCCCATAACCCACAGCAGAACGGGGTGGCTGAGCGGAAGAACAGAACGATCGTGGGTGCTGCACGGGCGATGTTGCATGATCAGGGCCTACCCCTTCACTTGTGGGCTGAGGCATGCAATACAACAGTTTATGTGCAGAACCGTTGTCCTCACAAGGTTCTTGGCATGAGTACACCGGAGGAGGCTTATTCTGGGAAGAGGCCTGACATTTCCCATTTGCGGATTTTTGGTTCTCCTGTCTACATGCATGTGACGAAGGATGCAAGAAGGAAGCTGGATCCAACCGTAGAGGTTGGAATATTTGTGGGGTACACTGATACACCTCACAACTATCGGGTGTATTTGTTAGACAGTCGAAAGACTATTGTGCGACGGGATATCAAGTTTCAGGAGGAGAAAGCCATGCAGTGTTCGCTTGAGAGGGAGCTACACTTGCATGCAGATGAGGAGCTGTTAGTTCCTAAGGAGGAGCTTCCGGATGTGGACCAGCCACAAGAGGAGGTTCAGGAGGTGGAAGAAACCACCCAGGCAGCGCCAACCATCAGAGGGCGCATGCGCACTACAGAAGCTGAGCGACTGGCTCGGGATGCACAGAAGGTTGTAGGACCACCTACAGCACAGCGCAGACAGAGACAGTCACCGGATCGGTACACTGGATACATGGCTCTTGTGAGTCAATGTGTCGTGACGAAGCCATCCTCTTTTGAGGAAGCTGTGGAGGAACCCGCATGGGTAGATGCCATGATCGAAGAATATGATTCGATCGTCAGAAAAAGTGCATGGGAGATTGTCCCAAGACCGGAGGGGAAATCAGTGGTGGGTTCGCGATGGATCTACAAAGTGAATCAGGCGGCTGACGGGAGTGTGGAGAAGTACAAGGCGATATTTTTCGCCCGTGGCTTCTCACAGATCGAGGGGATCGATTATGAGGAGACCTTTACACCTGTCGCAAGGTACTCTTCCATACGGACGATCCTTTCTCTCTCAGCACAGATGGGGTGGCACATCCATCAGATGGATGTGAAGACTGCGTTCCTCAATGGAGTTATTGAGGAGGAGGTGTACATAGAGCAGCCTGAAGGTTTCGAGATCTTTAGCAGTGAGTCGCATGTGTGCCGACTCAAGAGAGCACTGTACGGGCTGAAGCAAGCACCTCGTGCTTGGTACACTCGGATAGACAGCTACTTCACCGGGCTTGGATTCTCCAAGAGTGAGGCGGATCCAAACCTGTACCAGATTGTGGTGGAGGGGAAGCTGTTGATCATCGTACCGTATGTAGATGATCTGATTTTGACTGGCGATGAGCAGTTGATACTTTCATGCAAGGAGGATCTTGCACGAGAGTTTGAGATGAAGGACTTGGGCATCCTTCATTATTTCCTGGGATTGGAGATTTGGCAGCGCAGCGGAGGACTGTTTGTTTCTCAGGGCAAGTATGCCCGGGAGATTCTCGAGAGGTTCAACATGCAAGGCTGCAAGCCTGTTGACACTCCTCTTCCTGGTGGTTGGAGGAAGGAGGATGCTACTTCAACGGAGGTAGTGGATGCCACTGTCTATCGACAGTTGGTGGGGTCGCTTATGTATCTGGTCAATACACGACCCGATATATGCTATGCAATTAACCAGCTTTCGCAAGTTATGGTTAAGCCTACCAAGCTCTTTTGGAAGGCAGGCAAGCATGTATTGCGCTATATTAGAGGCACATCGGGATATGGTCTATGGTACAGATAGGAGGATGGAGCGAAGCTTTCTGGCTTCACTGATGCAGATTGGGCAGGGAGCCCAACGGACCGGAAGAGCACATCTGGAGGAGTTTTCAGCATTGGGTCGACAACAGTTTCCTGGTACAGCAGGAATCAGAGATCCGTGGCACTCAGTTCAGCAGAGGCCGAGTACATGGCAGCTAGCTTGGCTGCATGCGAGGCTATTTGGATGAGGAAGATCCTCGTTGGATTGTTCGAGTTTCATTTGGAGCCTACAGTGATTTACTGTGATAACCAGAGTTGCATTAAACTCTCGGCTAATCCAGTATTTCATGATAGATCCAAACACATCGACATTAGGTACCATCATATCAGAGATTGTGTTCAGCGGAGAATCATGATGCTTTCATATGTTCCCACGAAGGATCAGGATGCCGACATCCTGACGAAGGCGCTCACCAGGAGCAAGTTCGAATTCCACAGAGGCAGGATAGGGGTTGCAGATAATCCATATCTTGCTTAGAGGGAGTGTTGAAAATGCAGCAAGATGATGGAGCTTAGTGAAATGAAGTCGCCTTCACTAAGTGGGCCCGCAGGCAAATTCTGGCGCAAAGTCTATTTTTAGACTATGTCTATTTTTAGACATATGGAGCATGGTCCGGGGATTGCAGTATGTTATTCTTGGAGTATTGGTCATGTTGGTAAAAATAGATGGACCTCTATTTTTTTTGGACCTATAGGTCGAAGTCTATTTTTAGACTGCCTATCCTAAAAATAGGGAAGTCAAATATTATTTACCCTTAATAATATTTGGACTCTAAATTTTAGTTTACTCTCTTGGAGCACTTCAGTTCGAGCCTTGGAAGTGGCTCATGCATCTGAAAGAGGAATTACGCTATTCCTAAGGGTTTGGTGAGCTCATTCATTGTTGACTTCAGTTAGGACTTCAGTGGCAGAAGTTTGGTGGAGTTGATGAGACAGTTGGTGGAGTTGTGTTCGGTTTAACTTAGTTGAACTAGTTGAGATTAGTTTAACTAGCTAATCAACTAGTAATGAGTGGCGTGAATTAAATATTATTTAATTCATTAATTAGTAACTCATTATTCAACTCAAGAACACATCAGTTCACTACAGTGCATGGACAGTTCAGTGGAGACCAATGAAAGAGGTAGATGAAAGGGTGGAGTTAGCTATCAGTGGCGACATCAGTTGTGCATGAGATTTGCACCACACTTGGAGGAATTGCCCATGATGATTGCGCCGTCAAGCCAAGGAGATTCGAACCTTGGATCTCTATATAGACAGGCCTGGATTGCGCAATAGAGGCAAGGCAATTGGCGGTGAGTTTTGAACCAGTAACCTGTTCAAAACTGAGCTAGATTATGTGTAACTTCATGAGAAAGTACCGAGTACTTGTGAGGAGTATTGTACTGAGTTTGTTACATGATTTCTCCATTATAATATACACAATAGCTGCGGGGTTTTCAGCTATAAGCTTTCCCCATACATACTGTGTTAATGTGTATGATGATTTGATGTGCTATCGCTTGTTTTATTTCCGCATGTGTGATGATCTGAGTGGAAGAGATTATGTGTTTCATATGAATTCGAATTGATATGTGATCACGATAATCTCGATGGATAATTAATCATTATTCAGCAAATTTCTACAGGTCCTAGTACTAGTGTTATTGTAGAGAGGAGTACTCCACTCATCTGTAGAGTCTTGTTTTCGACAGAAGAAGTTGAAGTTCAGGAAGTTCCTCAGCCTCTTGAGACTCCTTCATCTCCTCTACCTGCTAGTTTTATTGACATCCTTTTGTGTACTAGGCCTGAGTCTCGGAGACCATCTAGCCCCTTTCCTTCAAATTGTTTCTTTCCGTGGAAATGGCTAGAAACACATCATCGGCTATGAGCACTACAAGTGCTCATACTCCTATTGCAGTCAAAGGAGGAGGTACTATTTCCATTTCGAGAATCACTTCTAGTGTTGGTATGTTTGGCTCTACTTCTATTCCATCTTCAAGTGGAAGCACACAAGGATATGCTTCTAAATCTAGCCCCTTTTCTTATGGAATGCCTTCTATTGTGAGTCCTTTTGTCTCCTTTATTTTTTCTTCAGCTGTCTCTGCGCTGATACCTTCTATGACTAGTGGGACATATTCTTTCTATGGTTTCACCTTTGGAAGTGGGCATATTCCTCATTTGATCCCTTCCTTAGGTTCTTTACATTTCACCTCCCAAAATCAAGGATTCAATCCTTTCAGTGGAGGTCAAATATATAATTATTTTTCGGGATGGAACCCTAATTTTATAGTGTTAGGAGCTGGGAGTCATGTTTTCTCTAGTCAACAAGGGAATGTTCCTTTCCCTTCAGTGGGTGCTTCTCAAGGTTTTTCTGTGTTTACAAATGCTTGGAACCGTTACCAAGGGGTTTCCTCTTCATTTAATACATCAGCTGGAGGGAATTTCCCTATTTATAGTAACCTTATGTTTGGAGGGGGTCCTTATCCGAATGTTGGGTCACAAGGCTTCTCTTATGGCTCAGAATTTTCTATGAACAATTTTTGGCAACCTGGTGCCTCAACAAATCTAGGGTATTCTTTCCAAAACATTGGGAATTCTTCCCATGGGGGATGGAATTCTCAAGCTCCTCCACGCTTACCATTCCTTACAACGCTAAACTTACTATATTTATCTAAATTGAAAAATTATCCTATTCGGTATAGTCTAGGTTGGCCTCCGGTTCCCACTAAACTACCCTCAGACTTTCCAAATTTTGAAGGGAGTATTGGTGAGGATCCGGTGAACCATGTCACCACTTTCCACTTATGGTGTTCTTCGAACTCCCTTATCAACGATTCAATTAGGTTAAGGTTATTTCAATGAACCTTAACTGGGAATGCAACAAAATGGTATATTAAGCTGACAGGGGGCAGTTTTCTACTTTTAGTGACTTGGCTACAATGTTCTTAAACCATTTTTAGTTTCCTTTCCGTTATGATGTTGGGACTAATCTCTTGGCCAATTTCCAACAGGACAAAGCAACTCACATTTCTGATCATATTCAGGAATTGAGGAGAAGGAAGAGGCTAATCAAAGCCAAAATTCTGAATGAGTTACTTCTCGAATGGTTTCTAAAATCTTTGCAGCCATAAATCTAAAAGGATGTATCCCTTTCTGGGGTATTTTCTGAAGAGCGGACTATTGTTAGGGTCTAGCGTCTAGAACTAATCTATTCTCAGTCTGGGGTCCTTAATAAAATATTATTGGATTCTCCTCTCCAAGGTAGATTTAGCCAAAACCAAACTTGGTCCTCATGGTGACGAACTTATTGGTACGATCGATAGTGGTATGGATAACCTACTAAATCAATTGCAGTTGTTTTCCATACAATCTGCTCCTTTTGGTCAGGCAACACCTTCAGTGTCAACTCCTTCTCAGCCCTTGGCTATTAATTTCATTCAAACTTATAACCCCAAAGGAAATCAACAATCTGATGGGAAGAATAAGGGATGAAATAATAAGAAGAAAGACAAGGATGGGAAGGAAAATGCGAAGAGATCCAATGATCATGTTGGCGAGGGTAAGAGGGATAATAAAAAGAAGGTTAAGTTTCCATGCAAGTTGTGAACTAGAGACCATATTACTCACCTCAGCCCAAAAATTCAGGATGCTTAGCGCTTGTTAGCTCAAATGGGTTATTTTCCAAGTCACTACCACATCACCTTGCCATGTGACCCTTCTATGTCACCACCACATCACCCTGCCATGTTACTACCATGTCACCCTGCCATGTCCCTGCCATGTCACCCTGCTATGTCACTACCAAGTCACCTTGCCATGTCACCCTGCCATGTCACCTCCATGTCACCTTGTCATGTCACCCTTCCATGTCACCGCCATGTCACCTTGCCATGTCATCATAAATTTCTACGATTTGTGGGGTCGGTGCCACATCATCTACCATGATAGCTTACCACGTTACTACCACGTCATCACCATGTCACTACCATGTCATCTTTGTGTCACTTACACATCATCTCCACATCATCTTTACATCACTACCCGTACTTTGTAGTTCACAACTTATAGCCATTTATCTTAGTGGTTAGCTCTATTTTGTGTGATTTACATTATTTCGTCGTGACACCACATGTCCCTTCTCCACTTCACATCGCACAAAAAATAACTTACCTTGCGATGACCTTAATACTTAGCCACTAAAATTTTTTATTTTCTCTTTCGATCTTTGCTGATGTGATCATCATCGTTGATCTGCCAAGATCTACGACCCTCGTTGCTGCTGGCACTTCTGATTGGTTTCTGCCCTGCTTGTCTTGCGATGAATCTTGTCCGATAATTTCTTGCCTTCCCTTTTGTGATCTAATCCCGACCTTCTGCTCACCTTCACGCAGCTCTTCTTCACCTCTTATGCATAATTTGATCTCAACCATCCATCTCTTGCCTTTACTTTTGCAATCTAATCTTCACCGTCTGTTCACCTCCCTTAGAATTCTTCAAAAACTTCTCTGCCTTAGTCAATTTTTCGTTTGTTTACACTGTCCTACTTTGTAACTCCTGCTCTCGCTGCTCTCGCCTCTTCCTACTTCTGCTATGTGTAAGACCTTTGTTCCTCTCTATGTATATCAAATCTTATTTCCATCTCTTGTGTGCTGAAGCAATTCGCTGCCTCTCTACTTCATTAGTTCCCTCTACTGCATTCGTTGCCTCTGATTTCTTGCTGCCTTTCACGACTTGACCCACTCTTCTACCTTTACTTATTTTTTTTGCCTTAACTACCTTTTTTATTTTGCTGCTTCTTTGCCTTAGCTAACCATGCTAAAGCTTCTCCATGTTGTTCCTTTTCCTCTTTTTCCATCAATGACAATATTTCCAACAATCTCCCCCTTTGGCATTGATGGTAATACTCCAATACTTCCTCCAGGACTTCTTCCCCCTTTCATGTTGAGAAGTGTCTTGTCTTTCTCTACTTGCTTTTCAGAAGATCCTTTCTTCTTCTGCTTTCTTTTCCTCCCCTTTTACATAAATGGAAAACGGTTGCACATTTTGCAGTGTAGCTTCTATTTTTTCATTTCTTCTCTCTCAGTTGAGTTTAGGCCTTCTTATTTTGACTTTATACCTTGTTTCTCGAGACTGGTGTACAAGAGTTTTTAGGAGAACACTTTGATGATCATTGAACTTGTATGTATATACACAGTAAGCTAATACCATCCCAAAGCATAAACTCCTTGCACTTGTATAACGCTGAAAGTGATGATAAGGACACTTCATAAAACAAACTTATATAATCAGACTTATATAATCATAGATGCATTATTTGAACAAAAATAAAATACTGAGAATGCTCCTTACGACATATAAAGTCTGCTCCAAATATAGTTCAGTCCATATTATGATCTTCATCTCATATACATATCTGTAGTACACATATTTTCAAATATGATGATGAAAATATATCTTTTAAAGCTAATGTTCACCTTTACTGCCTGTGGGTGCTGATATGTGTTGGACCGCTGATAGGGATATTACACTAATCGTTAAAAGGCCCTTGATACTGATGTTAAAAATGAATCAAACCAGAGCTTACAACTTATTGCAATATTATATAATATCTCTCAACTAAAAGACCAAATGAATTTACTACTTGTACAGAGTACTTTCAAAACTAACCCTTGAGGCTAGATACATTCAATGTATTGGTCAGTCTCACTTATCAACTATGAAATTTTATTTATGACATAAGGGGGTATGTTGTCAATGATCAACCTCTCTTTAATGGTGAAATACTAGGAAATCCTTTTTGATGAAGTAGGCTTTAGATGAATCAATAACAAACTCTTGAAATTCAAATGTAATATTAACACAAGTAGTCCTTCATATTGCAGATACTTTAATTGTTCTATCATGATGATCTTCAGCAAAAACATCTTCAAGTTGTTTAATTGAAATCTCAGCAAACAAAATTCACATAGTTTTATGAATGATCTTAAGACAAAGGCCTTGAAGATATATTTGTACTGAATTGAGGAAGGCATGCAGTTATATCTAGAAATAGATACTACTTCAATGCTCAATATAATACTTTAAGTGTAAAAAAGATAATGATACTTTAGTATTGTTATTTACCTTTTCACGCTTTAATAATGCAAATAATGCTGGGTATACTGCCTTGATGTACTTCCACCATAATACTATGATCCTGAGGACCTGTACCATACTGATGCTCCACTGATGACACTTGGTATTCTGCTGATAGGCAAGCTGCTTGTTCCAAATACCAATTGATACTACTTTGATAAACCAGACAGTAATTTCACTCCAGCTCGCACATGCACCCATACTCAACAACAATCATTAATATATTGAATCTGATCTTGGCACTATTAACCTTTTTCTTATTCTGCCATTCTAGTTTAAAAGAATGTGATTGCATATTTATTTCTAGGACTGCTCTAGAATCATTGATGCTCTATATACAATTCAACTGTTCTAACATAATGATCTTTGGGAAGACATCTTCAATTCTTTACTAGGAATATAAAAGGGCATACCACTCATAGTTTTAACACTCATTTAACTTTTTTCCTCTCAAGGGAACCTTCTATTGATGAAATATGGAATGATATAATGATGATAATAATTTCTCTTACTCATCCTTCTTAAATTTGATTCATTGTTAGCTCTTTTAGTGTGATGCACATTGTGATCATCCTCTATGGATCTTTCTAGTTCTATAACTCAAAGTATAATTTTTGTGATTTTAACCATTCATCACTTAGTGTGTTGATGTCTTCTTAACTTACATGTTCATGGCTGATGTTCTCTCTACCACCATGGCTTATTTTTGCCTTCTCTCCTTCCATAAACCTGTTGGATATTGAATGCTTCATGTATTCTTATTCCTCTATAGTTTTCTGTTAGAGGAATTGTCCTTTCCCTTCTTAAACTTCTAGTTGTTCTTATTCCAAGGAGCTCTTCTTAGACTACTTTAATGGGGACTATTTATGAATTTCTCTCCCCCTTGGATGTTTCTTTTTATGTATTACTGGATGGATATTTGCGTTGATTCCCAGAGCATCTCCCTTGAGACTGTGATGGATTTATTATGTTATTGAGGTAAAAAACTCCCCCTTTATCATTTCCTTTCATACCCTATAGGGGTTTTTCATAATGTATGCACTTATTTTTGATTCACAATTTTGTTTGATTTGATTGGATTCCATCATCTATCTAGAGTCCTTTAATGTATATGGAAGTTTATAGTCTTTTTATTTGTGACCAAGCTTGAGGCATACACAACATCTTATTTTACCAAGGTATGTTTGCGCTGATGTATAATATTTTATGCTCCCTTTTGAACACAATTTACATTCAATAGATTTATGTTGAAATTTATTGCATGAAAAATAGTAGCCATGGAAGTGATTTGTGTACCTGGTGATAGGTTGTCTTCTCCATTTGTTTGCTTGAGGTAGTCCTTTCATTGGCTGCATCTTTAGTTGGTTGGATTGGATTTTATTTGTCTTACAGTATGCTGCAATATGCCCAGGTTTGTAGCAGGCAAAACAAGTGATAATTCTCATAGGAGGAAAGAACCTCCTTTGACAGCTTCCAAATTTATTCAATTCATATTTACGAGTGTATGAGCATTTTTTAGCTAACTATTTCTTCATTTCATTATTTTTCATTTGAGTTTGCTGCTTTTTTCTGTTTGCTTCATTGCAAATGATCTTCTTGTTGGCTTCTACTTCTGTGGGAATCTTTTGATCTGCTTCATTATCCTTTATAGCTTTTACAAAAGTGATATTCATGTTATCTTCTACCTTGGAATTACTTGCTTCTCTGTCATAGCCTAACCCAGTCTTTATGAGAGGAGATCTTTGAGCATTTAGTATTTTTTCCAACTATTTAGAGCTTTTCATTCATGGAGTTTTCATAGATAACTCCCTTTGGGAATTTTCTAGTTTCTTTCTTAGGCATCCTAATTCTTCTTCCAATTTTTCTTGCTCCTGGTGTTTATCTTTGATTTTCTTAAGCAGAATGTCTTCCACCTTCACAGCTTCTTCAAGTTCTACTTTCAACTGAATGAGGTTATCTGAATTAGGTTCATCCTTTACATATTTCAAGAGAATGTCTTTTTGTTTTCTACACTTGAGTCTAAGTATTCCTATTTCCTCCATGGCACTCCTTATCTCCCCCTTAATATCTACCTCACCTTCTTCCTCATCTTCTAGATGGAATCCTCGGGCTCTTCCTTGGCCAACAACACAAATCTAGAGGTTCCTTCTTCATTTGAGGATTTGTCTAAGCTTTTAGATGCACTGCTATCTTCCTGAGTATAAACCTCAAGCTCTTCCTTGTCCATCAACACAAATTAAGAGGTTCCTTTTTCATTTGACGATTCATCTGAGCTTTCAGATGCACTGCTATATTTTTGAGAATAAAATGATTTTATATTGAATCTCCTCCCTTTCTTCCATTTATTTAATTTGTTTTTCTCTATCTCTTGTCATTGGTTCTATGTTTTCTTCTCAGGAGATTTATATGCATAGTGCCCCACTCTTCCATAGTTAAAGTGCTTAAATGGAATTTTACCTTTGTATTTACCCATGCCTTTATCCAATATTCTGACGAATTTGGCCTCTTATTCATTTGAGCATGAACATGTATCTTCCTTCTATTTCATGCACTTGTCTACCTTAAAGGCAACCTCCCTCACATTTGACTTCCATTGTGGAAGTTTCATCTCATAAGTTGTTAATTTTCCAAGCAATTAGTTCGTGGTCAACGTTTCCCAATTTTTTATTTCTTCTATGAATGAAACCTTAGGGTTAAACTTGGATGGTAAATATCTCAATATCTTTTGCACAATTACAAAATTCTTAATGGGTTCTGTTAGCACCTCATCTGGACCCCAGGCTGAAAAAGGGCAAAACAAGGTAACAACTAAACCACGCTCAGCCTTGTAGTTAGCCCTACAAGGACAGGAGAGGGATCTCTCCGTGAAAGGATATTAAATAAAATGCAATAATGATCTGATATTAGGCTACGTATAATAATAGGAAAGAATTTTAATAAATGAAATGAATTTTCAGGGATGTGTGGGACAAAATGGGACAATAGAAAATGGGGAATTAAATCAGGATACAGGGTATTTCATGGGGCAAGACAGGCAGGAAACTTTAGCAATTAAGTTTAAATAAGGATGAGATGGAAAGAATGGTGAGGAGCTGAAAAGGGCACAATAAATGGATCCTTTTCAAACAAAAGAAAAAACACAGAGTATGAATTATTTCCCAAGGCAGAGCATAAAAATGGATTCTACCTTTCTATCTTGAAAGCATTCAAAAGGAAATGTTTATGGATGAGAGGTGAAACATAACAATTTTACATATGAAACAAACGAGAGAAATAAATGCTAAATCTCATACTACATGGATCCCACAAATCAGAACTACATCTCTTATTAATTCACTATCAAACTGTACAATGGAGCACAGAGCATTTTTCCACACTATTCCCCTACTTCTGAGTTACAAAATGCTTTCTAAATGATTTACAATTACATTAAATACACCAGATTTTTGGGAACATAGATCCACAGAAAGAGGAGCTGTTTTAACAGCTGAAGAACTGAAAACTAATCATAGAAAGAAATCCAACAATCAGCCCTAAAGAAGGAACAACATTACATTTGATTACTTGGGCAGATTCAAAATTTCGTTGTTGAATGATAAATAGGCAATTTGAGGAGAAAATCCCTATCTTTATGTTGCTGTAGAAATCTTTGTTTTATTTTAGCTTATGGCCAACTGACTGTTTCTGTCCATTATTCGTTTGAATAAAACTAAATTTAATAAAATGTTGTCGAAACAAAATAGAATGAAATTATATACGTTTGTGAAGGGAAAAATTAATTTTTTGAATGGGAAAAAGGGAAGGGAGGCAGGACCCGCATTATAATCGCAATAAAAAATGGATGGAGGAAGGGAGATACAATATAAAATAAAACATTTGAAAAATGCGCATGGCAATGGTATCATCACAATCGGGATCGGAGGATTGGTGAAGGGAAAAAACTTCTGATGCGATGAAAAAGGCCCGATGGAATAATAGAATAAGCCAAAGGGATAGTGAAAAACGAACAAAAATGTTTTTGGCACTTTTACAAAGGGAAAAGGTGATTTTATATGAAGGAATGGAGGGCTGGCAAGGTGGGACCACGGGGATACAATCACAATCAAAATCAGGAGTTGGGAGCGGAGTATAACATAATAACATACTTACGATGCGATAGGGAAATGCCCTTTGTAATAAACAAAATAAACAAGATTTGAGTTTAACAAAGGCAAAGGACTATTGCATTATGAATTGGAAAAGCATTTAAATGGTGGGACCAGGGCCAATTGGCATCGGGAGAGAGCGGAGATTGAAAAATATAGCACAAAAGGAAATTGCCTATGGGAACACAATGATGGAATAAGAGTCGTCGGATTGAATGACGAGATCGACGGCTAGGATGTACATCGGGCGGGTTTCCATCAGAGAAGTCAATTGGGAGGAGGTATTTGGAAGGGTCGATCGAGTCTGTATCATCTGATTGGATGGGCAGATCGATGGCCAGAATGTAATCGGGTGGAGTTTCATCGGGGGTTATATATTTAGGAGTCGATAAACACAATCACATCGGAGGTTTGGGTGAATGGCTAATCGGGGCGCGTTGATAAAATGCTGTGATTGCAATATAAAGGGAATGAACTTGGGTCGACGGGGTTTATAATAATAAACCTTTAAACTTTGTTATAAGGTTTATAAGACACAGAGGAGAAGTGGTTTGGGAATGACGGGGGGGGGGGGGCGGTACTTATAATATGAAGCTTTGATTTTTACTATAAAGCTTCACGGTATGGAGGGGAAGTGATTAAAAAAAAAAATCCCATATGTATTTAAATAATTTTATAATGTGATTTTGTAAATCAGAAGGGGAAAAAGGGATTTTATAAGGAAAATATTAAACTTTAAACAGAAAGTTAAACGGAAAAATGGGAGATAGGGGAAGTTTGAGGATATAGAGGACTTTTACTTCACTTAGGCATAAATTTCAATCCATAAGCCAGTTTTGAGAGTGTAGTATACCGTTGGAAAGCTCTTTCCGAGCTCTTTCTGATGGATCTACTCAGAAGATGATTTGGCAATGAATATTCTCTAGAAAAATTCTCTGAAGGCAGGGTGATGACTTTGTGGAGAAAATAGCTTCTGAATTGTGACTTATTACATATGCTGACATAAAATTACATAATGATGACAATTTAAAGTAAAGTATCATGTGAAAATTACATCAAACTAAATAAGATATTTCTTTGATCTTCCAGGTGCTGTGAATTTGAGTTTATTGACTTCCTCATGACCTTGCTTATATTTATTGACACTTGACTCATTAATTTTACCATGGTGAGATCCTAGAACCTAATGAGAGCCATCCTATGACCTAATGACATGATTTTGAGAGTGAAAATGACTCATGAATAAAGACCATAGAAAGGAGAATCAGCAAGTTTCACATGAGGGAATGGTGAAATTTATTGGTATGGGACTCCTAATATGCAAATGCAAAAGAGTAATTTTGATCACTGATGGCAGTATGAATAGACTGACACTAACATTGGCTCCATTGGGGATGGTAGCTCCTTGGAGGTGCCAAGAACACTGTAGACCAGGTAGCCTTATCCATTGTGCATGGAGTCAAAAACACTAAAAACTAACACAATGTAGACTGACTCATGACTCAAGCCTGAAACTGAAAACTAAAATAAAATGAAACCATACACATGACATTCAAGTTTTATAGCCTTCACCTTAGGCCCAAAACTTCAATGACTGTGTATTTGAACTGTGATAAAAAAAAACATGGTATATACAATGATGATGACATATATTCTGATCCATTGTCTTCAACAATGGTAGTGCTTCAAAATCCTACCATTCACTGCTCCTCCAAGGCATTCTTGGCCATCCATTTCTGAAAGAAAGAAGGCATTCTGTCCCCTGTACACTGAAATCATGTATGGTCCTTTCCAAAGGTTGTCAAAATTACCGTGCTTCCCTTTGTCCTCATTTCTTGCATCCCATCTCAACATTACATCATCCAGCTAATTTTTTTTTAATTTTGTCTTTTGATCATGGATCTTTTTAATCTTCTCCTACAATTGAATCACATTCTGTGACACTTCCTCTCTTTTTTGATGAAGGTGGATCATATGATTGATCCTTTGCTGATTGTCATCATCTTCACTACCAACTTCTTGCAATAATCTCATAAATGGAAATGTAAGTTAAGTAGGAAAGATAGCATCAATACCATAAACCAATTCAAAAGGTGACATACCTATGGATTTCTTACTGCTAACTCTGTCTGCCCATAGTGCGTTGATGAGCTTTCGGTGCCAATTTATTTTGTTAGCCTCTAGCGTTTTCTTAATTATATTTATCAGCAATTTTTTGGATGATTATGCCAGGTCCTTGCCTTGTGGATAGTATGATGTCGAATGGCCCAGGAAGATATTATACTTATCGTAGAAATCGATCATCTTCTTGGATCAGAATGTTGTTGCGTTATCTGTTACAATTTTGTATGGGCAGCCAAAACGAGATAAAATATTCGATTCAAGGAATTGAATAATTACCGTGTCAGTTGCTTACCTCATTGGGATGGCCTTGATCCATTTAGTAAATTAATCCATACCCGTAAGGATCCATCGATGCTGCGCTGATGAGGCAGGATGGATTTCTCCTATGAAATCGAGTCCCCATTGCTGAAAGGGAGTGTTTACTGAAACTGGTTTCAAAGGAAGAGGAAGCAATTTCTTCTTCCCTTGGAAAATTTGACATTCATGACAATTCATCATTGTTTTTTATAAATCAGAAAATAACGTGGGCTAATAATACCCTGCTCTCAATACCTTGTTAGTTGTAGTCTTCCAAAACAAATGACCTCCACAATCACATTTTTGGAAATCATGCATTACCTTCTGAGCTTCTTCTTCAACCAAATAATTGAGCAGAACACCTCCTGGATCTTTCCAATACAGAGCACTGTCTAAAATACGATATTTAGCAGATTTAATTTTCAGTGATCTACCTTTACTCTTAGACATGCCTGGAGGAGGTGACAGATGCTGAAGGACATAAACAATATCTGAATACCATGGGGACTACAGAAAAATATCTGAAATAGGAACAAGAAAACCTTCATCTTCCTCCTCTGACATTGTTGTAATGAGGTTTATATCTAGGGCACGCAAATTTGATTGGGCCATCAATTTTTCCAAGCCTTGGCCTTTGATCAACTTCGTGGGTTTGATCTCCAAGTCGTACTCCAACATAGCTGCTATCCATTTACCTCTTCGACCTTTTGGATCATTTTGCATCAGTACATCCTTCACTGCTACATTAGGGACATATGCTATAGTATTTGAATGAAGAATATAGACCCTAAAATCCTTTAATGCCTTTATAAGAGCCAATGCTTATTTTTCAATAATATTATACCTTAAAGCAACATATTTAATTGTTATACTGAAAAAGGAAATTTGATTTTCAACCTGAACTCTCTTTTGCATTAAAACAGTAGCCATAGTATGCTCCGATGCAAATGAAAATATGATAAAATATTGAGTATAGTCGGGACTAATCAAGACCGGGGCATTGGACAAAGAAAATTCTACCAGATTGAATGACTGGATAGCCTCCTCACTCCATTTAATAGTAATGTCTTTCTTCATCATATTAGTCATTTCTCTCAGATTTTCAGCCAAATTGGGTATAAATCTACGTAAGAAGTTCATCTTACCATTAAAGGCATGAATCTCCTTTTTGTTTCGTGGAAGGTCTATGTGTTGAATTTCCTCCACTCTAGATGGATCAATGCAAATACAATATTTAGAGATGATATGCCCCAGCAGCTTGCCTTCATCCATGGCAAAGAGACTCTTCTTGGGATTGAGAGAAATCCCAAACTTTCTACATCGTTGAAAAAAAACTCTCAAATGTTGCAAATGCTCATCATCTGAACCTGAAAACACTGTCAAATCATCCAAATAAACAACAAGAAAAACATATTTTTCATTTGCAAAAGCAATGTCCATTGCACGCTGGAAAGTAGCTCCAGTGTTCTTCAGTCCAAATGGCATTTTAGCATACTCGAAGGTTCCCCAGGGTGTTATGAATGAAGTTTTGTCTTGGTCCTTCTCATGCACCAAAATCTGGTTGTAGCCTGAGTAGCCATCAAGTAGTGACATCCTAGATGCTCCAACTACTCTCTGCAGAATACGGTCCATTTTCAGAAGTGGATAATTATCCTTTAAGGATGCGTTATTCAAATTTCAAAAATCTATGCACAATCTTATCTCTCCTGTCTTTTTACGTACAGGGACCAAATTTGAAATCCAGTCAAAAAATATTATAGGAATAATGATACCATCTTTGTACAACCTGTTTACCTCTTTTTCAATGGATGGCAGCAGCTTTGGATTGATTCTTCTCAGCTTCTGTCTGAATGGCTTCTGATATGGCTTGATAGGAATAGTATGTTGGATTATGTTCTTATCATACACCTTCAAATCTGAATAATCCCATGCAAACAAATTAGAAAATTCAGAAAGAAACCTAACATAATTCTCCTTTACCTTAGGGGACAATGCCTTTGACAACTTCACAAACTTGGGCTAGTAAACTGTTCCAAGATTCACATCTTCAACTCCTTTCTCAGTGGGCACCAAGCTTGGTTTCTTTGCAACATCATCCTGATCAAAAAGATCCTCTAAAGGTATGAGACCTCTGGGAATCACATTTTCTTTCAGCTGTAATATGTCCATCTCATTTGTTTCAATTTCTTGATCATCAACCTCATAGTCACTTTCTATTGGAGTGTCTTTGAATTTTCCATCACTCTGCAAAAAAGCATTGATCTCATTGTCATCCAAAAACACTTGCCAATACCTTAAATTGTTAGGAATAGCAGGCCTATGTTTGACGTAGATCTCAAACTTATTACTGAAGTTCATCGGGATCTTCAAGTTACTTGCAGTAGTGGCAAGAGAATCAACAATTATATTTTGCATCCTGGGTACTACTGTCAAAGTGTACTCAGGGAATGTCTTCAAGATATCCAGGACTGCATTTATGTATGGCCTCAATCTTGAATGCTTTTCTTGGTATTCTCCTTTGACCTGTTTGATTATGAGCTCCGAATCTCCATATACAGAAATTCTTTTTTTCATTTAGCTTCTTCAAAATTTTCAGACCTGCAATCAAAGTTTCATATTCTGCTTCATTGTTAGAGCAGTCAAAAGCCAACCTATAAGCATAAACTCTAACATTACTAGGAAATTTTTCAGGCTGGAAGACAGGGCTCCAAATCCATCTTCCAATACCAGCTCCATCCTTACCAACAGCTCCATCAAAATCCATGCTCCATACGCCTTCTTCTTCTTCTTGTAGATGTTGGAATTTTGTTTCTTTCTCTTCTTTACCTTGGCATATTTTTGGCTATTCACTGTCTTTTTGCTTCTCAGAAGTGCTTACTACTTTATCTTGTTTCTGTTTGAGAACTTCTCTGAAATTCTCTGAAATTTCAGGTATTTCATCTACTTGTACCAACTGAACATTCACATAATTTAAACCACCATCTAAATCTAATACAAAAGACTCTAAATCTATGTGGACTGCATTAATGGGATGATTAACTGGCTTATCTTTGCTAGTAGTCATATATTTCATTTTATTCTCCCTATATAGTTTTCTCAATTGTCCAAACACAGGAATGGTGGCATAAGATAATTCAAGTTGCATGGTTCCTTTAAGTTTTTCACCCCAAGACCTAGATAGAAGCATTCAAAACCGTGGTGGGACATCGGCAACGACTACATCCATCAAGACATTCTTGGCTGGGATTTGATCTAAAGACACTACCAAGTCTTTGATAAGACCAATACAATGGACCGTACTCAAGTCAAAGGAATACAAATCATGGTATTTTCGAGTAATATCAAGGCCTAACTTCTCCATGACGGCTTTGGGCATCAAATTATGTGAGGCTCTAGAGTCCAACATAGCATTATGCAAGATGAACTCATGCAACCTAAGACTCAGGTAAAAAGGAGGGAATTCACTTTCTTCAGATTGATCTTCTGAGGCTAGACCAAAGATGAGTTTAGGGTAATCATCTTCAACATTAACCATATAAAAAAAAAAATCTATTTACAAGACTCTAGACACCTGGTGTTTATAAGTGCTATTTTTGACCAAATTAGTCAGGGGCATAGACACTTTTAGTTTATAAATTTCATTTTCTAAATTAAAAGGAGTTTTTTCTACCTCTTTAACTGGAGGATCTTTCTTCTCTATTTGCTCTTTTGCTGCACTCTATTAATTCTTTTTGTTTGTTGTGTTACTCGTTGAAGGTGTTTTTCTATATGATGGGTGCTGGGCCGTGAATACGACCACTTTTTAACACTTATTTTATCCATTTTTACTCTTCTTTTTCATGTCATTTATTATAATTTATTATATAAATCCATTTTATAATGATTTATGCTCTTATGGATGAATATTATTTCTTCTCCTTTATTTTTAATAAATGGATTATTATTATGCATAATTTTATCAACTATGGTTTAGTAATATATTTTATAATAGCACTCACCATTTTAGCCTCCAAAATATTTTCCAGATTGTAGATTTGATCTCCAAATCATCATCAAATATTTCAACTCAGAAATTCGCTAGAATAAGAAGTGACAGTTTTGCGGTTGATATTTTGGGCAAATGAAGAAGAATCTGGAAAATTTGGAACATGGGTTTTTTCTAGAACGGACCAAATTAACTTTGTCAAATAATAGTTTGCCCAAATTCAGCATGTATTGAGACAAACGCAAGGTTCTTTTAGTACAATTTTCTCAGATTTTCTATTGCAGTCGTCCTCCAAATTATCTTAGCTGCAAATCCAAATTCAACTTGCTCTTGTTGAAAGATGGATGGAAATATATTTTGTTATTGATCAATTGGTTAGGAACAATCCAATAGTGTTATGAGAGATCATATTTGCTATTTTATTTCTCCTCTTTCTGATTATAAAGTGAGAGAATGTATTATATATTGAGAAGAGATGGAGGATGGAGAAGAGATGGAGAGATTTCCTGTTGTAATTATACAATTCCTCATCGACTGTTTGTAAACGTTGTTATGTGTGATTAATACAAGAACGTGTTGTCGTTTAAATTCTTAGTTCTAAAGTCAAACCCAGCGATGTTTCACTGGTGGTTGAGGGCCCGGCCCTGGTGGATCGATCCGCTGTTTGTATCTCTACCTTTTCATTATTGTTGTGTGATAGTTCATATTTTCTTTTGTTACAGTTTGCAAGTTAATTGGTTTGTTGTTTAATTGCTTTGATATCACTGTGTTATATTAATGAATTGCGTTGCTTTTCTTTTATTATTTAACAAGAATCTCGACACTGTATAATTTATCTTGTTAATACCTTAATAGAGCTTTCATGTTCTATTTCCATTATGGTTTCATTCCACTTGCTATTCCGTTTGATTGATATTCATTACAGATTGTTATTCAATAGGATTGGTTATTCAATTCCATTAATTAGAGTTTGTTGTTCAAATTTATTAAATAGGATTCATTTTTTAATTCCTTTAATTACTGTTTGATTTCCATTTACTTTGTTGTTCATTTCTGTTGATTAATTGCAAAGCGTTTGCTTTTAAAGAGTTTTCCTAGTTTACTTTCAATAGTAGCTTTACTTCAATTTCTATTTCCTTTTAATTTCTTTAAATTAGGACTGTAAACTGTAGAGAACATTGGTTATTGCTTCCTCATTCCCAGATTGATTGTCTTGTTCCAGTTTGATTTCAATTGCATCAATTTCTAGAGGAATGAGATATTGCTATTGTATCATCGATTGATGTTTGCTGAGTGAATAGTTGGATTTCAGAGTATTTGAGTTTATGTTGTTGTAATTAGATTTCTTTTTCAAACATCCATTTACTCTTGCATTTAGAACGTTGTACTACATATTGAAGAGCATTACTCTTAGATAAATTGCTTCCTCAGACTGAGTACACTCTTGAAATAAAATGTCACTCCCGAATTGATAATTAATGTAGTATAAATAGGTATTAAAAAGACACATTTTATACCTCTACATTTTGGCACCGTTGCCGGGGAGAGTGTATGCCATTTAGAAAGAGTGATGCATATTTGATTTTTTTCTGCTTGGGAAGAATTGGGTATTAAAGACGGAAGGTAAGAACCTGCGCACTGAGCAAGAAACACACTTGTTCACTGGCCCGCTTCATAGCAGAATTGAGTGAAAACTTAAGGTAGAAATGAATTCTTGCGTTTTCTTGAATTTTAGAGGTAGAATTTTTGAAAAAAAATATTGTAATTCCACTCGAGTGGTGATGTAAGCACCACCCATTTCACTAACCAATTGACAGGAACATTGGAAGGAGGATCCTCAAAGAAACACATGAATAACATCTTCTATTATGGTAAGGAATGGCTCACATTGCAACTTTTGAATTCCATATCAAAGATCTAGGAGGAGTGACATAAATGCACATAATTCCCCCATTGTCTCTACCAAATTTTCATGGTTTGACAAATGAAGATCCAGATACATTCTTATTTGAGTTTGAAATAAATTATAGAGGATATGATTATTGTACTAATGATGAAATATTGAAAGTGTTTCCTCTTACTCTAAAAAGAGCAGCTCTCTGATGGTTCATGAGCCTAGGTGGGATCTGCATCCAAGCATGGGAGGACATGAAGAACAAATTCTTAAAGAAGTACCAAGACTACTGCAAATCCAATGAAGATATTTTCGGTATGATACAAGGGGAAGATGAAAGCTTGGAGGAATATGTAGAGAAATTTCGATATAACCTTCAAAAATTAAAGCATAAGCATTTGGAAAAAGAGATCTTGAAAACACTCCTTCTTAAAGGAATCAAAGATGAATTTTTAGAACTCTTAAATCTGATAGGAAAAGGTGATGTTTTTCAGTTATCATATGATGATGCTTGTGAGTTACGCATAAGGTATTCAAGAGGAATTTCCAAGGTTGGTAAGAATTCTAGAGAAGTTTCTTCTTTATTTTCCAAATTTACTACAAGAACAAGAGACATAAGAGCTGAAATCAAGATATTATTTGAAAATTTTAAATATTATTTTATTAGCTCTCTAAATTCACAATAGAATGCTTTGCAGGTTCGGAAAAATCAAGAATTTGATGAATTGTTTTTACCTCATTACCGAAAGGAGCATCCCATAGATAGTTTTTCTTCCTTATCTAATTTGGAAGTGGCATATCAAAGAGATGCAGAAGCTGCAACAAGGTCAATAGGTATGGTTCAAAACACTTCCTCTCCATTCTCTTACTTGCATAATCCATTATGGAATACTCATATGTTAGGGCAGCCATGCCAATCTCAATATAACCACCACCAATCTTGTCTAAAAATTTGGCATGGTTCATCTTATGATTGTATGAATACTCTCCCTCATATTGTAACACAAACACATCTTCTAGCTCTTCCACAACACCTTGCTTGCCTATCAAAATCATCCACTCAACCCAATCAACTACATCATCAAGAGGCTCCATTCCCTACACAATCTCTTGCTCAACTCATTCCACACCCTCACCATAATAAACCAATACAACATGCTTACAATGTTGAACTGCAAAATTTACCCACCCTTCCCACTCATTCTATCTCCCATGCACTATTGGAGAAAACTTACACTGAGACTCAGAATGTATCAAATCCAAAAATTGTAGAAGTTATGAAAGAAAATGAGGTTTCTTCTAGTTTGCACCAAAAAACCATTTTAAAAGCTCAAGAACTTCATGATATGATGGCTATGGGAAATCAAGAAAGAAACGGATACATTAAATATTGGTTTCACTCCATCATTTGTTTACAACATCACTCCATGCTTCAACAATTTTTGGCACCATCTTTTCAAGGGAAGTTGGCTTCTCATACCCTAATTTTTATCAACATGCATTTTTCAAATTTGGGTATGTACATACTAGAGGAATTCTTTCTAAAAATTTTCCACTGGAAATACTCTTATACATAAATATATTTGATTCTCAAAGAAGAGTAGGATAGTGGAGAAAACAAAATAAATAAGGAAATAAAACAAACACATTTTTTATTTTTGTAAAAATAGTTGTTTCTTTGTTGCAACACGTTGTGAAATCAACATTGATGATAAATATTATAATTTATTTGTGTATGTAGATGAATTTTATTGCAAATATAAATTCTACAAACACTTATATTCATTTTTATCATCAATATGGAAAAATTGCTTGAATATCATTTTTTTGACTTGCGGGCTTGATGAAATTTCTGAAAACACAGTTGGGACAGTCATGTTTTGGCAGACCAAAATTGAATATTTTAAAACTTGTTTCTATCCTGAGTAGCCCTTGATGTCTAATTTCCAACCCAATTTGAATCACTCAATTTGGATTTGAAACGAAAAAGTTAGAACCAAAACGTTGACAGGGTGTCTAGTAGGCAGCTCAAGCACAGAGTTGGAACAGTCATTTTTTGGAAACCTAAATGATTATATTTTTAAAAAATATTTCTATGGAAGATTAATATATGAATATAGTTTAAAAATAAATTTTAATCACTCAATTTCGATATCGTATGAGGAATTTATGACCAAAATACTGACTGCCTATCATAAATCAGCACTCTTGAAACTATGTTTTCTCAACTGTTCATTAACATATTTGACCCATCAATTCTTCTTGTCTTCAAAAAATGTTTCTATTTGAGATAAATAAATGAATATAACTTAATATCCAATTTAAATCGGTTCAATTTTCCATCAAAAAAAAAATTATGCTTGAAATATCAACTGTTGGTCTAAGCTAGAAAATCGAAAATGACTCTATTATGTAGCTTGTTCTAAGAAAATTTGACGTATCATAGCATTGAATTTAAAAAAAATATTTCTATTAGAGATTAATATTTTAAGTATATCTCACTTGGCTTTGGAATCACTCAAATTGGATGAAAAACAAAGAATTTATGATTGAAAAACTGCTGGTTAGCATGATGGGCCATTGCTCTCCCGCAGGTAATAAATTAATTTTACTTTGTCTATGGATTTGTTCTACAGAGTAACTACTTGTTAGTTTTTTTCATAATTCTTGGATTAGGGGAGCCCGTGCACCTCTCTTTTTCCATGATTTAATTTTTTATTGCAGGTAGATTCTCGTTTTTTGCAGGTCTTAGCAGAACAAAAAAGGTCAATTTATGGACGAGCGATTCTTGAAAGAAATTTTAGTGAAACAAGGAAATTTCATCCAGTTCATTACCTAACAGATTCATAGCAGAAGAAATGAATAATTGGCTTCCATTTGAAGATTCATGCCACTACTGCCAAAACATTTTTCAAAAAGATCATTTTTTTTTCCATTAACAGATTGATATTCCCTTAGGAAATAACATCATAGCTGTTGTAACTTAATAAAGTGTTGTTTCTTTTCCGATTTCTTTTATGTTTTTGTGTTTCAGGTGTTGATCCCTCCAAATTATAGTTTCCGTTCCATTTTTAATTGCACAATAAGGACCCCACCATGCAAATTTCAGTTACAGAAGGCAATTCTTCGGCAGCACCAATTCTGCGAAAAAAATTTTTTACTTTTTCTCGAAACCTGTACATAAAGTTTGTTTTCTTTTACTTTGCTTGTTTTTTTTTAAAGAATTTTATTTCTTGAACCATTCTTAATTTTCTTGCTGCAAATATTTGTTGTTCCTTTCCAAAGGAACAACACTTTTGTTGTTCCTTTCGAAAGGAACAGCAATATTGTTGTGAGCATTTTTGATGTTCCTTTCCAAAAGAACAACACTTTCACTGTTCCTTTCGAAAGGAATAGCAACATATTCGCAGATTGTTTTTGATGTTCCTTTCCAAAGGAACAACACTTTTTGAGTGCATTTTTCTTGTTTGTGAACAAATTTTTTAGGATTTTTTTGAATTTTTCATGAATTTTTGAAAGACAAACATACAATTTATGGAAGGATACACAAATTAGAGGTTACTGGAATTAGAAAATCAAGAGAAATTGTCATTTTTAAGATTTTTTTTTGTAGTGATAAGAAAAGGAAAGGAAACAACTATCTATATCACTTTGTTGTCTTTATTTTGACTAAAACTAATATGATCGACTATCTTTATCATGTTGGTTCTTCCCTAACTTTTCACAACTCTCTTTGATTTTTATTTATTGAATAAGAATAAGGGCATACTTTCTCTATTGAGATGTTCAGACTTCTTCCACCATCCTTACTCTTAAGGAGTTTTGAGCCATCCTCTATACATAAATAGGGAAGTGCTACATAAAAAAAGAAGAAAAAACTCTTTGTATGGTTACTAACAATTCTATGATATGGCAGATGGAGGATATGGGGTCTCATCAAGAGCCAGCCTACCATGATCATAAGGGAGTAGTGAAGTGGCATTCCCATTATGGCCACCACACCAGGGATATGATCCAATGGACAACTTAGAAAAATAAAAAGTCCTTGGAACAGGAGGTCTCATCACGAGCCGACCTGCCCACCTTTCACTCCTTCCTGGTGAATGGAATTGTGATTCATCTGGTCCCCAAGCTAGCACAGTGGCCTCCACCATGACATCACACAACACTTCCCTAGGCATAAATAAATGATAATGGTTCCAAGGGTGAGAAAACAACTTTGTCAAGGTTATAGACACCTGTGGGCAACAGAGCTCTATTGATGGTATTGAAGTCATATTTTTCAGAAATCAATAGTAATGATAAACCATTTTCTTATATCTTTATCTAATATCAAATGAGAATATGCCCCTAAATCCTTTGTTTGGAACTGATTATGCATGAAATTTATTTATAAATCGATCATAATGGTTTATGTGGATAATGACCGCATAAGTATTTTTTTCACATTAGTTGTCATTTTCCCTTATTTTCGAATCATTACATAAAAATTTCCATATCTACTCACAATTTCAAAATATGCATTAATTTCAGTAATGCAATAATTTGTTGATCATATCATAAGTATGTATGTCTTTCCATGCGGTATAATTTTTGTGCAGTACGCTGCCATTTTGCCACAATATTCATAGCATTTCTACAGAATTTTTCTGATTGAAATTTTTGCATGCATCTTATCTGTTGCCATTCAAAACTAAAATTGTGGATTCAAGAAACTTGCATACAGAATCGTGCTTTGTTTACAAGAGAACAAAAAATATGGGGGGGAAATTCTATTTGCAGTACGGCCACACTATTGCAACTAACAGCACAGGCTCGCGAACGCGCACAATTCTTCAGACATGATGTGCTTGCATGGCTTCTACCTTTTGCATCACTTTTAGTATCTGCTCAGCCTACATCAGCTTCAACAAAGGCCAGTCCCTACATGTCCTTCCACATTTTTTCAGAGGTAACACTTGAGGTAAAATAGCATAATTTTCTGATTTATTATGAATGTAGGAGAATTTCATGAAAATCAATTGAACATTATTTCTCATCATTCATTCCACATCTTTACCACTTCCCATTTTTTTTTAGACATGTCTCATCTTTTAGTTTTGGGGGAGAGTTGATTTCCTTCATTTCTTTCTTATGACAATGTCAGTAATCTTCTTTGATATTCTTATTCATTCTCAACACCTCCCTTATTCCATGTTGTTTTACACCAAGCATAGATTTCAATAGATTGTAGCAACCACCTCTCTTTGTTTTCTAGCATCGCATGAGGACATGCTAATTCTTCAGTTTAGGGGGGAGAATTGCTACACATGATGGATGTTTTCCACTTTCTTTCTCATTTAAAGCATACCATTTCATTTGTATATAGTGCAGAAATTGTTTTGCATATATCTTTAAAACTATGAACATAATTCTTGTGATTTCTGGATAACAAAGAGGTATCATTAAAATACACAAACCCAGATAATTTCATGCTAAATTAGTTTATAAAATTTCGAAAATTATGCACTATAACCTACAACCATTTTGTTTATATCTCATGATCCGTGCATCAAAACGATCTGATTTTTGAGAGAATGGTTAATGAAGTTTGTTGTTACTTATGTCATATTTTTCTGCAACTTCATATACATATAGTTGAATGTAAATTGTAAAAATTGTTATGCCTTTATCAAGATTGCTAAAATTGAATATTCATTATTTGACGAAAAATTCATTTGTTCCATCCATTTCATGAGTTGGGATGAACAATTTTATTTGCTTGGTTAACACGTGGGTTTTGTCTTTGGGTTGCATGAGGACATGCAATATATTCAGTTTGGGGGTATGTTGGGCCGTGAATACCACCACTTTTTAACACTTATTTTATCCATTTTTACTCTTCTTTATCATGTCATTTATTATAATTTATTATATAAATCCATTTTATAATGATTTATGCTCTTATGGATGAATATTATTTCTTCTCCTTTATTTTTAATAAATAGATTATTATTATGCATAATTTTATCAATTATGGTTTATTAATAAATTTTATAACAGCATTCACCATTTTATCCTCCAAGATATTTTCCAGATTGTATATTTGATCTCCAAATCATCATCAAATATTCCAACTCAGAAATTCACTGGAATAAGAAGTGACAGTTTTGGGGTTGAGATTTTGGGCAAATGAAAACGAATCTAGAAAATATGGGACATGGGTTTTGTCCAAAACAGACCAAATCAACTTTTATAAAGAATAGTTTGCCCAAATTCGGCCTATATTGAGTGAAACGCAAGGTTATTTGAGCACGATTTTCTCATATTTGTTGTTGCGACCATCCTCCAAATTATCTTAGCTGCAAATCCAAATTCGACTTGCTCTTGTTGAAAGATGGATGGAAATATATTTTCTTGTTGATCAATTGGTTAGGAACAATCCAATATTGTTATGAGAGATCATATTTGCTATTTTATTTCTCCTCTTTCTGATTATAAAAGGAGAGCGTGTATTATGTATTGAGAAACGATGGAGGATGGAGAAGAGATGGAGAGATTTCTTGTTGTAATTATACAATTCCTCATCGATTCTCATTGATTAAACAAAGATCGATTATTTGTAAATGTTTTTATGCATGATTAATACAAGAACGTGTTGTCCTTTAACTTCTTAGTTCTGAAGTAAAACCCAGTGGCGTTTCATTGGTGGTTGAGGGCCCGGCCCTGGTGGATCGATCAACTATTTTTATCTCTACCTTTTCATTATTATTTTGTGATAGTTAATATTTGTTTTTATTACAGTTTGCAAGTTAATTGGTTTGCTGTTTAATTGCTTTGATATCAGTGTGTTATATTAATGAATTGCGTTGATGTTCTTTTATAATTTAATAGGAATTTCAACACTGTATAATTTATCTTGTTAATACCTTAATAGAGCTTTGATGTTATATTTCCATTATGGTTTCATTCCACTTGATGTTCCGTTTGATTGATATTCATTACAAATTATTGTTCAATAGGATTGGTTATTCGATTCCATTAATTAGAGTTTGTTTTTTCATATTTATTAAATAGGATTCATTGTTTAATTCCTTTAATTACAGTTTTCTGTCCATTTACTTTGTTGTTCATTTCTACTAATTAATTGCAAAGCGTTTTCTTTTAAAGAGTTTTCCTAGTTTACTTTCAATAGCAGCTTTAGTTCAATTTCTATTTCCTTTTAATTGCTTTAAAGCAGGACTATCAATTGTAGAGAACATTGGTTATTGCTTCCTCGTTCCCAAATTGATTGTCTCGTTCCAGTTTTATTTCAATTGCATCAATTTCTAGAGGAATGATTTATTGCTACTGTATCTTCGATTGATATTTACTGAGTGAATAGTTGGATTTCATAGTATTTGAGTTTATGTTGTTGTAATTAGATTTCTTTTTCAAGCATCCATTTACTCTTTCATTTAGAACACTATACTACATATTGAAGAGCATTACTCTTGGATAAATTGCTGCCTCAGATTAAGTACACTCTTGAAATAAAAATTCGCTCTCAGATTGATAATTAATGTAGGATAAATAGGCGTTAAAAATACACCTTTTATACCTCAACAATGGGTCAGTTGGCTCTTTCCCTTTCTTCTGAGCATTGTTCTTTATTTGGAGCTCTTTTCTCTTCTGAATGGGACTGATCAGAACATCTCTATTCCTCAAAGAATACTGCCTTTGTTGAGACGATAACGCATTCATGTATCCTCTCTGGTAATCATCGAACTCTTCTTCTAACACTGCATCATTGGCCAAAATGAAATCTTCATCTTTTTGAATATCTGTCGTCGATGTGTATTCCTTGTCTTCTGTGAGGAAAATTGGTCTGCCATCAGCTGTGAAAAAGTGATTGGCCTCAATAAGAGGATCATCATCCTCATCTGTGTATGTTACTTGCACGTAATTATGTTGTAGTGGAGTTTTGATTTGCTGCTGTGGTGGCACTTGGTCCTGCGTTCTTTATTCTCTCTGCTTAATTCTGAATTGGGGTTGCTGCCCCTTAAAATTTGGATTTCTCATTTGAGGTTTAGGTATATCCGAAATGGTTAATCAATCAACCATATTTTCCACTATTCAAATCAAATTTTCCATCTTACTGTCTGAATGGGATGCTTCCTCTTTCACCGCGACTCTCTTTTCCACTCTAGTTCATGCTCTTTTAGCCAGCAGATTCACTTCTACACTTACCGCTATCTTCTGCATGTCTTCCAAGGTAGTGGGATCTCTCTCTCGCAACTGATATGCCATATCGGCATCGAAAACATCTGGAAATTTCAGCAAGGCTAATCCCATAGGAGGTTTCAGGTTAGCTCGAATAACATTATATATAGAATTAAATCTCAAACAATAATCCTGCACAGTTCCACCCACATTTCTCTTAATATTTTCATACTCAGATAAAATTTGGAGTGGGTTCTTTTTTACCTCCCACCAGTCTAAGAACTGTGTGTGAAACTCCTGTAAAGTGCGAATTGAGCCTGCGGGTAAGGCTTTGAACCATTTCCTAACTTCACCTCTGAAGCTTTGAAAAAACAACCTGGTAGTTACATTCTCTGCCTCTACCTCATGTAGATCAAAAAATTCATTCATTTTATCAACATGCTGTTGGGCTGTAATGCTCTGAGTGGCATCAAAAATAGGAATTTTAATTTGATAGTCAACAGGCATTTCATTTAGAACCTGAGGCAAAATAAAGGGTGCATACTGGGCAGTCATGACTCTGGGTGGATTTACAATAGTGTTTGTAGTAGAAGGATTCAAGGGAGGTGTTGTTGGAGGAGATGAAAGCTAAGAATTAATTGATGGAAATGTTGATGAATTAGGAGGAGGAAATGTTGTTCTTGATGACTCTGGAGGCTCAGTGATATTAGTTACAGTGATAGATGAATGAGGAGAATTCAGAATATAATCATCAATTGAGGAATTTTTACTTTGAACTTCAATATCTACAAGGAATTCTGGATCTAAAACTGTGTCTTCAAGTGCAGTTTCAAACTTATTTCTAAATAAAGAAAGTTCAAAAATCTCATCAAAAGAAATATCTTCTACAAAAAACCACTCACTGGGCCAAGTATGGGATCTGAAGATAGGTCTGGGACTTAGTGATCCTTCTTGTCTTCTGACAATTCTTGGGATAAGATTTGGATCTTCAAACATGGGGGGGGATTTGGATCTGGATTAGCCCTTGTGTATCTTCTTGAAGCTAGTGTTTGTGAATTTCTACTATACAAATCATGTTTCAGCCTAGCAGACTCTGAAACTCATCTTCTAGAGCCGAGGAATTTACAAGAAATATTTTACTGGGGTGATCTAAATTTTATGCTCTGATAGCAAAAATATATTATGATTGAAGAATAGGTGGTTGTAGTTATATTTCTTTGCCAAAGGACTATAACAATATTCGCTTTATAATGATATTTAAAACCTTCTCAAGAAAATATATTATATTAAGGGAATACGCTCAAAGATATTTAAGCGACTTTATCCAGTTGTAATATCAAAATGATATAACATGGAGCGATCCTTTGAAAACACCAACCTTTGAACTTTATACTATAGAATTATTTTGTTCTACCAATGCGACATATATTTTATTCAGCAGGGACCCCACTAATTCATTTCTCGGGTTTTTATGAATAAAATAACATTTAATCATATACCATTGCTGGATCATACCTTGGATTATTTGTGTGCACTTTACTGCGCGATTGCCGTTGGATCTGACGCTCTCCAAATCAGACGATCCTCGTGAATATCACGTTTTTTCCAAGGCCAAAGTTTAACAGCTCAGAGTTGCACGATATGGGTGGTTTTTGGGTGATGACGTGCCCAAAAATTACTGGATCGCATTTTTTTGAAGTATTTTTTCTCCGAGGAAAATGCGATGTGATAAATGCGGTTTTGGTTTCCAAAACCCGCCGGTCATAATTAAATCATTCTTTAACTTGGGCTTAATACTGCGGTTTAGCACTTAACTCCTCGCATTAACTCAGGCTGGGTCCCACTGATATTTACTCCTCGTGTTAACTCAGGTTGTGGCCCACTGATATTTACTCCGCAGGTAACAAAAAAAAGCCTTTGATAATAGATATTTGTAAAGAACCATCGTGTTTAATATAACCAAGGCTTAAACTTAGCCAAAGGTTTTTCAATACTTCTTTATTCACACGGCCTGAATATGACTTATTTGAACATAATAAACACAGTCAATGAGCACCGAGAGTGTGAGCTCTAAGACAGTCAGATCGGCATCCCTAGTGTGGTTGCCAGAGATGTTAGCACCTGATCTGGACCCCAGGCTGAAAAAGGGAAAAAAAGGGTAAGAACTAAACCACGCTCAGCCTTGTAGCTAGCCCTACAACGACAAGAGAGGGCTCTCTCCGTGAAATGATATTCAATAAAATGCAATAATGATATGACATTAGACTAGGTATAATAATACGAAAGAATTTTAATAAATGAAATGAATTTTCAGGGATGTGTGGGACAAAATGGGACAGTTGAAACTGGGGAATTAAATCAGGATACAGGGTATTTCATGGGGAAAGACAGGTAGGAAAATTTATCAATTAATTTTAATTAAGGATGGGATGGAAAGACTGGTGAGGAGCTGAAAAGGGAAAAATAAATGGATCCTTTTCAAAAAGAAGAAAAAACACAGAGTATGAATGATTTCCCAAGGCAGAGCATAAAAATGGATTCTACCTTTCTATCTTGAAAGAATTCAAAAGAAATGTTTATGGATGAGAGGTGAAACATAAAAATTTTACATATGAAACAAAGGAGAGAAACAAATGCTAAATCTCATACCACATGGATCCCACAAATCAGAGCTGCATCTCTTATTACTTCCATGTCAAACTGTACAATGGAGCACAAAGCATTTTTCCACACTATTCCCCTACTTCTGAGTTACAGAATACTTTCCAAATGATTTACAATTACATTAAATACACCAGATTTGTGGGAACATAGATCCACATAAAGAGGAATTGTTTTAACAGCTGAAGAACTGAAAACTAATCATAGAAAGAAATCCAACAATCTGCCCTAAATAAGGAACAACATTACATTTGATTACTTGGGCAGATTCACAATTTTGGTGTTGAATGATAAATAGGAAATTTGAGGAGAAAATCCCTATCTTTATGCTACTGTAGAAATATTTTTTTTATTATATCTTGCGGCCAGCTGACTGTTGCTTTCTATTATTCATTTGAATAAAACTGACTTTAACAAAATGCTGTCGAAATAAAATAGAATGAAATTATATACCTTTTTGAAGGGAAAAATTAATTTTTTGAATGGGAAAAAGGGAAGGGAGGCGAGACCCGCATTATAATCGCAATCGGAAATGGATGGAGGAAGGGAGATACAATATAAAATAAAACATTTGAAAAACGACGTGATGATGGTATCGTTGCAATCGGGATCGGAGGATTGGTGAAGGGCAAGAACTTCCGATGCGATGAGCAAGGCCCGATGGAATAATAGAATAAGCCAAAGGGATAGTGAAAAATGAACAAAAACATTTTCGACGCTTTTACAAAGGGAAAAGGTGATTTTATATGAAGGAACAGAGGGCTGGCAAGGTGGGACCATGGGGATACAATCACAATCGGAATCAGGAGTTGGGAGTGGAGTATAACATAATAACATACTTTCGATGTGATAGGGAAATGGCCTTTGTAATAAACAAAATAAACAAGATTTTATTTTAACAAAGGAAAAGGGCTACTGCATTACGAATGGGCGGAGGATTTAAATGGTGGGACTGGGGCCAATCAACATTGGGAGAGAGAGGAGATTGAAACATATAGCACAAAAGGAAATTGCTGATGGGAACATAGCAATGGAATAAGAGCCGTTAGATTGAATGACGAGATCGATGGCCAGGATGTACATCAGGCGGGTTTCCATCGGAGAATTCAATCAGGAGGAGGTATTTGGAAGGGCCGATTGAGTCTGGACCGTCTGATCGGATGGGTAGATTGATGGCCATAATGTAATCAGGCAGAGTTTCATCAGGGTTTATATAATCGGGAGTCGCTCAACACAATCGCATTGGAGGTTTGGGTGAAGGGCCAATCGTGGCGCATTGATAAAATGTTGCAATTTCGATATAAAGGGAATGAAATTGGGTCGACAGGGTTTATAATAATAAACCTTTAAACTTTGTTATAAGGTTTATAAGGCACAGAGGGGAAGTGGTTTGGGAATGATGGGGGGGCGGTACTTATAATATGAAACTTTGACTTTTATTATAAAGTTTCACAGTATGGAGGGGAAGTGATTACAAATAAATAAATTGCATATGTATTTAAATAATTTTATAATGCGATTTTGTAAATCGGAAGGGGAAAAAGGGATTTTATAAGGAAAATATTAAACTTTAAACATAAAGTTTAAGGGAAAAATGGGAAATAGGGGAAGTTTGAGGATATAGAGGACTTTTACTTCTCTTAGGCATAAATTTCAATTCAGAAGTCAGTTTTGAGAGTGTAGTATACCGTTGGAAAGCTCTTTCCAGGCTCTTTCTGATGGATCTACTTGGAAGATGGTTTGGTGCTAAAAATGTTGTGGAAAACTTCTCTGAAGGAAGGGTGATAACTTTGTGGAGAAAACAGCTTCTGAATTGTGACTTATTACATATGCTGACATAAAATTACATAATGATGACAATTTAAAGTAAAGTATCATGTTTTCACCTCAAAACATAGTTTTGAGGTGAAAATTACATCAAACTGAATAAGATATTTCTTTGATCTTCCAGGTGTTGTGACTTTGAGTTTATTGACTTCCTCATGCCCTTGCTGATATTTATTGACACTTGAATCATTAATTTGACCATGGTGAGATCCTAGAACCTAATGAGACCCATCCTATGACCTAATGACATGAGTTTGAGAGTGAAAGTGACTCATGAATAAAGACCATAGAAAGGAGAATCAACAAGTTTCACATGAGGGAAAACTGATAAAAAATCACTACCATCAATGAATCCATGGCCTAGTGGAATGGTGAAATTTATTGGTATGGGACTCCTAATATGCAAATGCAAAAGAGCAATTTTGATCACTGATGGCAGTATGACTAGACTAACACTAACAAGTTCTCCTAGATATTTCATGTTATTCACAATTTCTGCAACATTTAAGAAGATACTGGCTATATATTTATCTTCATTCATTTTTACATTTTCAAACTTAGCTCTATAGGTTTTCAGTTTGGCCATATTCACCTTTTTATCTCCCTCATGGATACTTTCTAATGTATCCCATATTTCTTTGGTAGTATTTCTATGCATTACTTTGATAAATTATACCCCACACAAACCACCTAAGAGTGTATTCATGGGTTTTGAATTAGATATAAAATCTTGTTTGGCTTCTTTCTCTGTGTGAGAATCCTTTGGGGAATATCCTGATTCCATAGTAGCCCAAACTTCTATTCCTAGAGACATTATGTACATCCTCATTCCTACTTTACATAAGGCATAGTTTGTGCCAATAAACAAATGGGATTTATCTGTTAATAATCCTTCTAGACTATCCATCTTTGGGACCTAGGGTCTCCTTCCAGTTGTTAAACTGATATAGACAAAACTGGCTCTGATACCAATTGTTGAACCCTTAGTTAAACTGAGAGGGGGAGTGAATCAGTTTAATGCATTCATAGTCTAGTAAAACTTTCTTTTACACTTATTTATGCCTTCATTTCATGATCAACTTAATGTATAATGGAACATCAATCTTAATAAGTGAGCATCGGGTATTAAGAAAATTAAATACAGAATATCAACACATAATCAACATTCACATAGACAACAAATATAAGTGGAAACCCATAAGGGAAAAAACCACATCTTATTATTGTTGTGATGAAAAGGCAAGCTCCAACTCCCTCCAACCACTGATTTTCTGTAGGCTGCAACCTGCATGAGGATACTACCTCAATTCTGCAAGCTACAACTTGCAAGGAAGCTCCATCTCCCATCAATTTTCTATAGGTTACAACCCACGGGAGGCTCCTACCTCAGCCAACTACAAATATACATCTATCAAGCTACAAATTAAAATAGAAGCACCATATCCCATGTAGTTTCTGTAGGCTACAACCCACATGAGGCTCCTACCTCAACCAGATACAATTGGACATCTATCAAATAGAACTTGAAACGGAAGCACCAAATCCCATGTATTTTTTGTAGGCTACAACCCACAGGAGGCTCCTACCTCAACCAACTACAACTGGACATCTATCAAGTTTCAACTTGATACGGGAGCACCAACTTCCTCACTCTACAATAAAATCATATGCTTATTTACCTAGATATCAGTTCTATTTTTCTCCTTCTTCACTGTTTTCCTTCTAACCTTTATATCTACTTTAAATCATCTCTGGATCTTCACATATTCTCTCTCTACTCCTTCTTCTTCTTCCACTCTCTAACCTCTCTATGCATATCACCATAACATCATTTATAGACATCACTTCATAGTTGTTTGGATTCCATATGGGAATATGAAATGAACAGGTATGACTCTTTGCCTACCACCTTCTCATTTCCTCACTCAACACATTCAGAATGTTTCAACACTATGTACTCATTTCAGTATTACATTGGATTTTTTCTTTGCCTACGGAGACTCGCCTTTGGATCACAAACAATATAAAATAAATAATACATTTTTAGTTACTGTTATAGCATCATTTTTCACCCTCATGTGATTCATCATTGTCTTTATGGCTTTGGGCACCCATTCCCACAGACTTGAACAAAATTCATTAAAAAACAGTGTTAAATTTCCATACGCAGGTATTCCCAGACTTTTCTGCGTGTATACGCGAGTCCACATGTACCTTTCCCCGTATGCCATTAAAACCATTAAAAATATATATAAATTCCCTATTTTCGGGATGGGTTGATGGTTACTCCAGTAGTTCAACCACCCCAGCATGTGGCCAACTGTTTCCAACTGACTGAAACTACTTTGAGGGAGTATAAAAGCCCCTCATGTGCATGGCCTAAGGGAGAGAGAAATTTTATAGACATTATACTCTGTTGGAATCCCCAATTCAAGTCTGAATTCCTGTGCCTCCTGCACTTTCCCAGATTTATACAGGAAACCCTTGTTTCCTGGAGATGTTCATCCATTTATATGCCATCTCGAGTGCACAAGTCTTGAAAGTTTCTTAGCGAGGCAAGGGCGGGATGGATCCGGACGATGGTCTTCTTGAAGATCGTGGAAGGATTTAGGTGATCTCTCCACTCTTTATTTATGTACATGTTGTTCGCAATAATGAAGAACCATCTTGTTCCTGAACTTATGTGTTAATGTCTATTTTCATGTGTGAAAAGATTGATTATTAAGCATTTATTATAGTTTATATAATGTTTCACATGGATTGCACAAACGTTAGGAGAAATATATGTTGTACAACTAGGTTTCCGTGCATGTTCTTTCTTGTTTTCTAGGTTGGAGAGGAAGAAGGGTTGCTGGGGGTTTGGACCGCGCGGGATCTACATCGAACATAGGACTACGGGTGAGTTCTGCTATTGTTGTTATCTGGCTTTTAGCATTCAAGCATGGTTGTCTGTGAGTCATTCTGAATAGCATGCCCTGCTCTGTGGAGGTTTTGACCCAACAACCCTCTAGGGTGATTTTCCCCAAAACAGAACTGGCGACTCCGCTGGGGATCGCATTTTTTTGATTCCCCTGTTGGGTGGTTTCAGCTGTTTGATAGGTTTCCAACATTTTTAACTTTTATTTCCTGTCCAGTTAACTTTTTCTCAGTCAAACTGAAGACCTGGTTCCTTATCCAGGCTTGATCTTTTTTATTTTTCATTATTTACCTTTTCATACGCGAGTTTGTCTATACACAGACACGTATACACGTAGTTTTTGTTAAAGGGAGTCGCGTATACGCGGGTTTCCTTTAACACAGTCTCTTATGCACGCTTGTTTGAAAAATGTCAAGTAGCGTATGCCTGGGTGAATTTTGAAATTTTTGATTTCTGGAATTTTTAGTCTTGTCTGCCTGTGGAGACCTGTTCCTGCAGTGTCTTTGTATCCTCTGGATTGTGTAGAAAGTGGTATTTGGTATTTTCTCTCTCTTGTTCGGTTGAAAACTAGCTTATTTGGAAAATTTTGTTTCTTGTGCTTGTATTTCTGGTTCGAGTACCAAGATCTCTTCCTGGGGATTCTTGGCTGTTCTGCTTTATCAGAACAGAGAGCCTCTGCTCATTTACTCTTTCCTACCTTTGTGTCTTGCTTTGCACTTCGATTTTTTCCCATTTCTTGGTTGGTTTTCTTGAGTTCAGTTGACTAGGTCTTGTTGCAATTTTTGAAGAGTCTTTCTTGGTTCTTTGAAGTTTTTGTTTGCTGCAAGGTTGTACTACTCTTCTAGGCTGAGTTGCTGAGTTTCTTGTCTTCTTTTGCTCATATAAATCTTGCTACTAGCTAGCCCTATAAGATTTGGAGCGTTTTTGAAGTTTTTGCTTGGAATTCAGAGTTGTTTGGCTTGGGATTTGATAGTTTTTCTTGGTCTTTTAGAGCTCTTCTTTTTATAAAATTCAAAAGCTCAAAAAACATTTTGTTTTTTTCTTTGCTTTTGTTTTGCATTTTTTTTTTTCGTTTACTTATATCTGTTGAAGCTTTGTTGAGATTTCTGTCCTTTGGTCTTTGACTTGATTTTGGAAAGGAATTGTTATTGGTTTCTTCCTCTTGTTTCAAGCGTTTTTGGTGTCTTTATATTAAGAGTTTCTGATTTTGGGAACTAGCTTTCTGGACAACCAAAAAGAGATAAAACTGAAGGATCTTTGGGAAATTTCTCTCTGCTTTAGTAGATTTTGCATCTTAGAATTTTCATGCTCTTAGTGATTTGCATCAGGTGCACTTAAGCATTTAGTCATTTTCATAGTTTTTGTGAGTGTGAAGTTTGTTATCTGAAAAGAAAAATAAATTTTTTTAGTCTCGTAGAACCTGTGTAGAAGTTGCTTTTCATCGAAAGACAATTACTGCATTTGCATGTAGTTTGGTTTTTATTAATTTCTTTTCTGCGTCAAAACACCACAAGTTTCATTTCCGTATCCCTTTGACTTAACATAACAGCCGATTAAAATAAGCGCTATAATTTAAAAGCAACTAGAAAGTTTTAAGTGTCATACACCAACTATCTAGGTTGTAGGGCCTTGGATTAGGTGAGTGGAGAGTTAAATCTCCAAGGCTGCTCAAACAAAACATAGAAGTTGATTAATTGAGAAAAATCCAACTCTGTTAGGTGGACCGGGAAAGCTCTCCTCCAGAGAGTCAAGCACGAGGGGAAGTGAACGCCGAGAAGAGAGATACCCCCTCTCTGATTTGTTGAATCTGACCTCAAGACCGTTCCGCCCGGCTTCTGACATGGATTGGTGCCCATAGTTGCCACTCCTAGGTTCCACATAGGTGACTGCGGGGGGGAATACCCGTGGTACCTGAGGCAGACGTCGTATCACTTCCAGCAGTACTTCTGGGGGGTGCCCTTGCGAAGCTTGGGTACTTGTGCTGGCAAAGGCTGTTGTTAGGAGGTCAGCGTAACTGTTTCTGTTACCTTCGCTAGTAGGCCTGGGCCGTAATTATCCCAGACTACTTTCGGGAGGTCCTATTCTTCGCTTTCTTGTATTTTGGTGTCCGGTCCTAATCACCCAGAGCGGAAATACCTGAAGGCTGTTTGCTTGATTGTATCTCAGGGATTTTTTTGTAGTGAGTGCTCTTTTCTCCTAGCTTGCCTAGCTTTATACTTTTTTGAGTCTAATTAAAATTTGTTAAAGTGGCTGATCAAGCGCCTTGTCGATCGAGGAGAATCCGGGGGTTATCTCCCGAGAGTCCAGAGCCTTCTTCAAGAAGGCGTAGGAGTAATTTAGCAGGTGAGTATCACCCTGTGGCGTCTGACGCAGTGGAGAGAGATCCTCCACAAGGGATTGAAGGTTTCGTAGCTGGTTCTGGTGTTGGTTCCGAGAGGAGCGCTCCGCTCACCTCGAGAGTCTTATTTCCGTAGGAAGAAGAAGTACAAGTAGAGGAAGTGTCTCAACCCTCTGAGTCACTTCCATCTCCTCTTCCTCCTGATTATCCGTTCGTTGTTGAATACATCGGACCTGAGTCAGAGAGACCGGAAGATCCTCCGTATTATACATACCTTTCGATGGCCACGACTGGGAACGCGGCTTCTGCTGTGAGTGCTGCAGGCATTCAGACTCCTGCTTCTATTGAAGGAGGGGGCACTATTGCTATATCTTCGATTGCTTCTAGTGTTGCTGTGTTTGGCTCTGGTTTCACCCAAGCACATGCTTCTCAATCTGGTCCCTTCTGTTTTGGAATGCCCACTAGTGGGATTCCTTCTTTTTCCTTTTCCGCTGCTGCAGCTGGATCTACACCCATGTCTTCCATGGCTAGTGGATCAACTTCTTTTCAAGGGTTCCCCTTCGGAACTGGACATATTCCTAGTTCGAATCCTTCTTTAGGGTCCTTTCCGTTTACTTCTTAGAATCAAAGTTTCAACCCTTGGTCTGGAGGTCAGAATTCGACTACTTTTACAGGTTGGAACCCTGTATTCACTACAGCGGGGGCATGGAATCAGTTTTATGCTGGTCACCAAGGGAATGCTTCTTTCCCTTCGTCGAGTGCTTATCAGACTTTTTCCCCTCTTTCTAATGCCTGGAACCCCTATCAGGGGCTTTCCTCTTCATTTAATACTTCAGGTGGGGGAACTGGTCTGGTCTTTGGTAACTCTGCATGGGGAGAAGGCTCTTCTCCTTTTTCTATGAGTTCTTTCTGGAAACCTGGTGCCTTATCAAATCCAGGGTATTATTTTCAGAATGTTGCGAATCCATCCCATCAAGGATGGAGTCCTCATGCTCTGTCTCGTTTACCTTTTCTAGCAACATTAAACTTTCCAGATCTGTCGAAGTTGACGAATGATCCGATCCGGTATAGTCCGGGGTGGCCTCCAGTCCCGACCAAAATACCTTTAGACATTCCAAATTTTGAAGGCAGAATGGAGAGGATCCAGCTGATCACATCACCACTTTCCATTTATGGTGCTCTTCTAACTCCCTGATCGATGATTCGATTAGGTTGAGATTGTTTCAATGCACCCTAACTGGAAACGCTGCCAAATGGTATATTGAGATAACTAGGGGCAGTTTTGCTACATTTGGAGAACTGGCTGTTACATTTCTAAATCATTTCCAATTGCCTGTCCGTTATGACGCCAGGACTGAACTCCTAGATAATTTTAAGCAGGACAACGCAACCCACATTTCTGACCATATTCAAGAATGGCGGAGAAGGAAGAGGCTTATTAAAGCTCATATTCCAGGAGAATTCCTTTTGGAATGGTTTCTGAAATCTCTGCAGTCAGACATTTCTAAAGATGTATCCCTGTCTGGGGTATTTTCTGAGGAAAAGGCCATTTTTAGGGCCCATCAGCTCGAATTGATATATTCTCAGTCTGGGGTCCTCCATAAATATTTTCTCAATGCTCCTCGCTCCAAATTAGATTTATCAAAAACTAAGCCTGGTCCTCATGGTGATGGACTTATTGGGTCGATCAATAGTGGTGCAGCTAACCTGCTTACTCAGTTACAACAGTTCTCTATACAATCTGCTCCTTTCGGTTAGGCTATGCCTGTTGAGTCATCGCCTTCCCAATCTTTGTCGATAAATGCTGTCCAAACTTCCGATCCCAAAGGAAATCAACAATCCGAAGGGAAGAAGAAGGGATGGAATAATAAGAAAAAGGGCAAGAATGGGAAGGGTAATGTGAATAAAACCAACGAGCATGTTGGTGAGGGTCCAAAGGATAAAAAGAAAGTGAAGTTTCCATGAAATCTGTGTGTTGGAGACCATCTTACGCACCTTTGCCCTAAAATTCAGGATGCGCAGCGCTTGTTAGCTCAGCAGGGTTCTTCTAGTTCCCAGGCTGTGTTGACAAACCCTTTTCCCCAAGGGCAACAGCTAGTTGTTGGCGCGAATCAAAATCCTGGGGCTTCCTCTGGGGGCACCCATGAAGGGGAAATTCCATCAAACATATTCATGATGAGTGCTCACGTGGATGTCGCTACGAGATCCCGTGATTATGGCGAAGAAGAGTCTTCGAAAGCTAAGGGTGCTCCCCATGCTACTGAGCCGCTTCATATTACGAGGCCTACTGTTGAGCATATACCTCGGATGCCCAAAGCATCTACCAAGCGTTCGATGATTAATCCAAATGCTAGGGCCGCCCAGAACTACTCTATTGTGGAAGATCTGGCGCAGAGTCCTTGTGCCATGTCAGCTTTAGAGGTGCTCCAGTCTTGTTTGGCTCAGCGCAGTGCTTTGCTCACTGCTCTTGGGGCTGTAGATCCAAATAATTCTCTTATGATTACATTTGATATGTCTAATTTTAAAAAGAGACTCCCCCATCATATGGATTTTCATATTAAATCATCGTACCGGAAATGCAACATCTTTTGGACGGTTGTTGATGAGGGTGCTTCCACATGCGTGATGTCTCTCACATGTTGGAAGATGATTGGATCTCCCAAATATGTTCCATCTACCACTCTTCTTACTGCGTTTGAAGGTCATTCTCACAGACCACATGGTATTGTCCCAACTTTTCCCATCTGTGTTGGGGGAAAAATTGTCAATATAGAGGTTGAGGTAGTTGATGCAAGCTTGGACTACAACCTTCTGTTGGGGAGAAACTGGATTTATGAGATGGATGCCATTGCATCCTCATTATTTCGGATTATTTGTTTCCCTCACAAAGGGAGGATTGTTACAGTGGACCAACTGGACTGTCCTCCTGTAGACTCGAATGCGTCTACTGACTCAACTGTTCCAAAGTTGGATAATACTAAGGTGCCTGTTGAGAATTTAGGGGTTGGAATGTATTCTTCCTTGATGGGTACTTTTGATATTCCTCCTCCTACGATGCATATAAATTCAATTTCATCCTCCAGGGCTCCTCTTCGAAGAGAGTTCTTCTGAACTCATTATTTTTCGGACCCTTGGACCTTACCTTCCCCTACCGCCACATTAGCGGAAGGTCAAGTGGGTGGAATGGCATTCCCAATGTCTGCAGCTGAGATTTCTTATCAGTCTATTGTTGACTCTACAGAATCCATCCCAGCTCCTCTTTCACTGGAAGAGTTGGATGGAGATGTGGCTCCGGCTTGGACACTTAGTTCTTCTTCTACCCAGGATTGCCTTAATACCACTCTTCCATCTAAAGAGGCCATCCTGGAAGCTATGACTGGTATAGATAGACCGTGGGATGATTTGCATCATCAGTCTTAATTTTTACCTAATTTGAGCGAAGTTGAGACAAGTTTTCCAAGTCCTCGGTCTCCTTGTCCTGTTCGCCCAGTCCTGAACCCTTTGGCACCAACACAGGTTTATGCTGAAGGGAACATGGCTGTGATTTCTCCAACTATCCTGGTGAACATTTCCAGGGATCCCAATATTATTGAGAATGTCTTCATCGGAGCTGAATGTTCCCGTGAAGAGATTCAGATTTACACCGAGCTCTTTAAAGAGTATAGGGATGTATTCGCTTGGTCTTATGAGGAAATTCCTGGTATAGATCCATCTATTATATAGCATGAGATCAAGACTTACGAAAACGCTAAGGCTATGAGGCAAAAACTTCGTCCGGTCAATCCTAGGAAGGCAGCAGCTATCAAAGTTGAGGTGGAGAAGCTGCTTAAGGCGAGATTCATTTTCCCTGTTCCTTTGACTGAATGGGTTTCAAACCCTATTCCCGTATATAAAAAACAAGGAACAATTCGAGTTTTCATTGATTTCAGAGACCTAAATAAAGCATGTCCTAAAGATAATTACCCCACACCATTTATAGATCAGATCATTGACGAGTGTGCCGGTAATGAGATTTTCTCCTTCATGGACGGTTTCTCTGGATATAATCAGATTACTATCTGTCCTGAAGATCAGCATAAGACTGCCTTTATTTGTCCCTGGGGTACTTTTGCATACAAGAAGATGCCTTTTGGTCTTAAAAATGTTGGGGCTACGTTTCAGCGGGCCATGTCATATGCCTTCCACGACATCAAAAATATTATCGAGGCGTATTTGGATGATTTAGCTGCTCATTCTCGAAAGAGGATGGATCATCCTACTCACCTCCGTCAAATATTTGAACGATGTCGTTTCTATAAGATTAGGTTGAATCCGAACAAGTGCGTTTTCGTGGTTACATCCGGTCGGTTATTGGGATTCATTGTGTCTAGGGAAGGGATTAGGGTAGATCCCTTCAAGGTTGAGGCAATACTTCGGTTGCCTCCCCCATCCTCTATTCGTCAACTTCAAATTCTACAGGGAAAGTCTAATTTTCTTCGGAGATTTATCGTAAATTATGCTGAAGTTACCAAGGGATTTATGAGATTGTTGAAGAAGGGAGTTCCATTTCTTTGGGATGACTTCGCTCAACGCTCCTTCGATGCTTTGAAAAAGCATTGACCTCTGCTCCTTTATTGAGTCCACCTGATTATAGCATGGATTTCCTTTTGTATCTTGCAGTAGCAGAATCTACTATTGGTATGGTTCTGGTTCAGGAAGATGATGCTCTTGCAGAGCATGTTATATACTATCTTAGTCAAGGATTGGTAGGACCTTAACTCTGGTACACTCTGATAGAAAAGTTAGCTTTAGCAGTACTTCATGCTGTGCAGCGACTCCGACATTACATTATTCTACGAAAAACTTATGTTTTGGCAGCAGCCAATCCATTTCAGTTTGTCCTCAGTAGGTGAGTGATTGGAGGCAAATAGAATAGATGGATTGTGATTTTGCAGGAATTTGATCTTGAGTTTATGTCTGCCAAATCCAAGAAATCATTGGTTTTCGCGGAATTGATCTCTGAGTTGCCTTGTGGGGAAGAAATGATCTATGATGAATCCTTCCCGGATGAACATTTGTTTCTTATCTCTCCATAGGATCCTTGGTATGGAGATATCACTGTGTATCTCCAGACTGTGAAGTTTCCCTCTACTTTTTTGAAAGATGAGCGCCATAAGTTGTGTCACTTGGATAAGAACTACTTGATCATTGGTGATGCTTTATACCGTCGAGGGGTTGATTCAATCCTGAGACGTTGCTTAACTCTCGAAGAAGTTGAGGATGTGCTGAATGATTGCCACAGTGGAGCTTGTGGTGGTCATTTATCTGGGCTTGCTACAGCCCAAAAAATATTGCGTGCTGGGTACTTTTGGCCTTCGATTTTCAAAGATTGTGTGGAGTCGGTCAAAAAGTGTCATTCGTGTCAAGTTTATACTCGAAAAATGCGCGCTCATCCAGCTCCTCTTGCTGATCATTATTTATCTCGGTCCCTTTACAAAGTGGGGTATTGATTATACTGCCTTAACACACCTTGAAGCTAAAGGTCACAAGTACATTATTGCTTGATAGACTACTTTACGGTCCTGCACCCGGTCGAGGCTATGCCTACTTTTGGGAATGATGGTGAGACTGCAGCTCTTTTCCTATTCAACCAGGTTATCGCTCGTTTTAGTATTCCTAGAGAGATTGTCACTGACCATGGCAGTCATTTTCAGAATAGTATGATGGCTGAGTTGGCTCTCAAATTGGGTTTCCGGCAGGAGCATTCATCTCCATATTATCCTCAAGCCAATGGGCAAGTGGAAGCCGTGAATAAATCCTTGAAGACAATTCTTTAAAGGACAATTGATAAAGCTAGATCCAACTGGCATATTATGCTATATCCTGCACTTTGGGCATACAGGACGTCAGTGAAAACTGCAACTGGCTTTACTCCGTTTCAGCTAATGCACGGGTTGGAATCCGTATTTCCCATTGAATGTGAGATTCCTTCTCTTAAGTTAGTTGTTCAAATTCTTCCTAACACTTCTAGTCTTGAAGAACGGCTCCTTCATCTGCAACATCTCGATGAGCAGCGTCGGGATGCCGCCACGATGAATGAAGCGCATAAAAACCGAGTTGAATTTCAGTATGATAAGGCGGTCAAGCCCAGGGTTTTTTCGGAAGGTGACCTTGTTTTGGTCTATGCCCAAGAAAAAGATGCCCTGGGGGCAGGAAAGTTTAAGTCTATGTGGTATGGCCCCTTCATCGTTAAAAAATTCCTTAAGAAAGGAGCATATACCTTGGTTGATATTGAAGGGAACGAGTTACCGGAGCCCAGAAATGGGCTCTATTTGAAGAAGTATTATGCCTAGGCTTCGGCCTAGCATGTTGCTTTTGTATATAGTAGTTTTTCTTTGTACATCGTGGCTTGGGTGCTTCATTATCCATCCGGTCAGTTTTTAGTATCAAGAGGGGTCTACATTGGTCCTGCTTCCAATAATATAGCAGAATACACTGCAGTTTTTTATCTACTCTCAGAGGCAATATCTTTGGGTGTTGATTCGTTGGTAGTTTTCTTGGACTCTCAGCTGGTGGTGTCGTAGTTTAACAATACTTATCGGGTTCGAGATCCATTTTTACTCCGATTGTTCTTGAGGGTACGTTTGTTACAAAGATCATTTCAATTTTTAACTTTCATTCATATTCCTCGAGCTGACAATTGGTTGGCAGACTCATTAGCTAATCAAGCACTGGATTGGCATATTAATCATTCCATACAATAAAATTTAATCATCAAAAACATCATATATTTTGATACATTTATCACATCACATCAAACATCGTTGTATATATATCATCAGAGTGTTCAAAAACTTTACAAAATTTGGATCCATAAGGTCATACAAAATTTGGGCTTATGCCCGATCATGTTTAGTCTCAAAAATATACAGTCATCTGATACATCATATCTATCTACTCCTGAGGTCCCTGCCCAGAAGTCGTGTTCCTATAGAACATGATCGCGGTTGCAACTCGGGGGAATAACCGTACCCAGTCTCGGGGCACTCCTACCACCCGTCTCTGGATGGCTTCCAGCAGATCTTCCACTGTAGCCATAGGTACTTGGCGGGTTAATCCCTCCAAGTTCCTTTGTATAGCCTAGAGGGTCCTGTCTGAATCCACTGTATCCGCTTCGCCTCGGCGACGCTTGTGTTGCAAGAAACCCTTCGGTCGAACTGGTCCAATATCTGTATCATGACCATGTTTACATTGTAAGTCATTATGAATCCAATCAAAAACATGTTTGTTTTTAATTTTTTCATATATATTTGAAAAAATCCAAAAAATTATATAAGTCAAAAAATTGCAAACTTACCGACTGCGCCCCATGCCACGCCTGGTGGAAGGACAAGATCTGGATTTCCACGAATGTCCATCCCAGCATAGGGATAGTCGTCCACAACGATGATTTGTTCTCCCCACCAAAGGAAGAACTCATCATCCCAAGTGGTCCGGGGAACTCCACTTCCCCCTAATCTCTTCATCATGTCTGCCCAGCGGGCAATTCTTGGGTCTCTCGGGCTGCTGATGGTAGAGATCACTCTGGGTCTTAATGCTGGTATCTTCTCAAAGAAGAATGTCATCAAAATCGTACTGTATCCAAAATGTTTTGTCTTTGCTTGGCGGATAGAGGTCAATTGTTGCTTCATGTTCAGTAATAGGGCTGTGCACCAATCATATACATGAGTTAAGCATTCTACTGTTATGCTCATTTGCGTCCTGGATGCCTGGTGTAGGGAGGCAGATCCTGCCACTCTGCCAATGGTGAAAAGGAGGATTTTTATGTGCAAATCCCTTAAATATTTGATTGCAATTTGAGTTCCCACTTTCTTGGAACCCTCTACGCAGTACACGTGGATGTAATCTTCCACGGTTAGCCCTCCCAAGGGCTTCCTGTGCAAGTCTATTGGTTCCCCCCTTCGGGAGAGTCCAGTGATAAAATATATGTCTTCCACTTCGATGCGTATAGGCATCTGATCTATAATGAAGCAGTCTTCTTCCAGTTCCCAATAGTTCATGAGCATTTCGAGCAACCGAACATTACTCTTCATATTTGGCATTTTGAAAAACTTGAGCAAACCGCAATTCCGAAGAATATTTAGCGATGCTCGATCTCACATGACTTCTTGATCAATTGCACTATGTTCACGCTCTCTCCATGATATGGTCATCCTGTGAAAATTCAATAAATCCTTCATTAGCTACGCATTTTTAATTTGGGCCTGTGCATATGCGACTTTATTTGTGCACAGTCGCATGTATACGTGACTTTATCGTTACCAATCCGCGTATGCGCAAACCCGTGATTTTTAGCAAGGGTTTCTATGGTGAAAATTACTAAATTTTAATTTATGAACGGACAAAATGAATTGCAAGGATGATTGATGAGCTTACCTGAAAAATTCGGTGCGATTTGACGGTCGGTTGCTCCTTATTTGACGAAAGATGTTTTTTGCTCCAGAGCAATTTTTTCCAAATCAGCAATGTAACAATGAACCAAATATGAGGTAATTTGTCTATTTATGTCCAAAAAGTTGAAAATTTTCGCAAAAATTTGTTATGCTTATTTTTTTTTATCTATCTTAAGCTGCATAACCTGGATGCTTGGAAGTGCCTAGTTTGGTATGTTTTCAAGTACATTTTGACAAATTTGATATTTTTCTTGGTTTTTGATCCATGATTACTGACTCGTCATGGCAGGTATATGATCTTCACTGGCACATAGGTTAGGGAAATCACTTTCCGCTGCATCTTGCATACTAGCCTCCATACTGATCACTTGCCATAGGGTCGATCCCATCAGGTCATGAGTATTACACCCATTTCACTCGCCGATTATTTAATCATGACTTGATGGTAGAGCCTTCCTTTACATGGGCTTCCTAGTTAGTTCTTCGCTATCACTTGTTGCCCATGCTGCGTTTTATGTAGGCTCGGGAGTCCTCTTTAGTCCCGCCATGACTTATGTGTTGAAGCTTCATTCTTCTTCTTCCTCACTATCATTTTTCTGGCTATTACCCTAGAGGCTCCCTGGTGTTGTTGAGTTGTATTACTGCATTGCATATTGGCTACTTGTTTATCCCGGCCTTTAGCCGGCTTCATTTGGACTCAATGTTTAAGCCAACTTTTGACCTTGTCTATCTGTACAAGTTAAACCATTGCATGCACTTAGCTATCGCGACTTGACACCCTTTTACCCATGGATGGAACATTCCTCTAAGTATCGCTTACCAGTTTCCGCCACCTTGCATTGAGCATAGGATCGTTCCAATCCCAGGAACTAGTGCATCTGTTTCTTGATACTCGTTCTATCCATTGTACCATAGCATTCTTTTATTCTTTTTCAGGCTTATTATATGAAAAAGACAAAAAAATCAAATATAACAAAAAGAGCGGGAACGAGATGTATCTTCGTTGTTTTGATGGCAGTACAAAGTCAGTTTGTCGCCCTTGAACAAAGCACATATACTTATATATTTCCTTCATTTGGGATGGATTTAGTTTTGACCTTGGTTGATCCTTTACCATGTTTCACTTGTCAGTCCTCCCCCGGTTGGTTATCTCTTCCAATCATATGGAGATTTTGTTCTGCCTCCTGCATAACAGACTTATACAGTGTCACTTTTTACTTCCATGGTCATCACGAGTCATGCTTTTGTTCAACGGAAGTCTAACCAGAGTCGGCCATTCTGCGATGTCTCTTGACTCATTATTCAATTTGCGAAAGAAGATCGGTGGCAAGAATGCCATTATCGCTAAAAACGCAAATAATTGCACAAATGTCCTGGATGAGAACCTGCGCCTCCTTCTCCGGAACCACTGTGAAGAGAAGGACGAGGGTTTAGCCATTAAACCCTTTTCCTCCATCCAATTCCGTCACGAACTTTGGTTTTTAATGCAGCAGTACAAACCCCACATTCGCCAAAATATTTGATTCAATTGTTCTCTGAAAAAAATCGCGGTCTCATTTCTCTTAAGTGCAGGTTGTGGGAGATTGTTCTAAATTCAAGGATAAAAAGTCACTATTCCATTCATTTCTGATAGATCAGCGTATCATACAGATTGTAATCTACCTCCTTCCCTGAACTTGGTTATTCAATAAAAATAGCGATGGCCACAGTAGCATTTGAACCAGAAGCATATCCAGGCGAATGCCATGGAAATTTGCTCCACAAGAAAAAAATCAGGGCGAATTTCATTTTTCCATGTTATGCGCCCTTTTTTTTGGTGTGCTACTACTTAATAATTAATTATTTTTAAAATATTTATTGGGCTAACTTTATTAAACTATAGAAAATGGGTTTTATGTAAAAAATTCGCCCTATTAAAATTGAAAATCCCTTAAAATTCGCCTTTGGGCTAAAATTCGCCCCTAAAATTATCCCTGTCTAAAATGGGCCTCCCAAGGAAATTATAAAATAATAGTGGAAATAATAAAATAAGATTTGATTACATCATCAAATTTTAGAAGGAAAAAAAGAAAAAACTACTTTTTCAACTCGTATTTTGAGCTTATCTCCCTAAATTTTTACTCAAATTTCGAGCAGGAATATTTGTTGGACGAAAATTTTAATTTCTCATCTAAGGAGTAACCATGTTGCATACTTTTGATGGACTCTACTACACAAAAAATGATAAATACATGAAAAATGTGTTTGGAATCAAGTTTTTTCATGTATTTCTCATTTTTCGTGTAGCAGGGTCCATCAAAAGTATGCAACATGGGTACTCCTTGAATGAGAAATAAATTTTGCATTCAACGAGTACTCTCGCTCGAAATTTTAGTAAACCCTTAGGGAGATAAGTTGAAAATACGAGTTGAAAAAGTAGTTTTATTATTTTATTATTTTTTAATATTTTTACTTTTTTGCTCCAAAAATGGTGAATCATCCCCCATGGTTGACATCATCATCTTGAATCCTTTTAGTTCTCATAAATTTTATTTTGGTTGTACATTTTTCTTAGGAGGCCCATTTTAGACCTTAAAATTTCCCTAATGGCAGTCTCCCTCTCTCTCTACTGTGACGGACTGAACTTGTTGGATGGCCAACAATTGAGTCCACTCTATCTTCAGCTCCGGCTCACACACTGTTGGGATTGCTTGGGCAATTCTCACCAGCATAAAAATGTGTTCAAAAATTCTTCATCTCATGGTGGCCTTATATAGGATATTTCAAATCCTCCCTTCCCTCTCTTGGTACATTGTGGATGGTGACCCAAGAGAGGGGTATGATTCCTTTGTGTGCTCCAAATATTCCATTGTGTGCTCACTTAGTGTCTAAGGAGGCCTTGGTGGCTGTCCTTAGGTGGCTCCAAGTAAGGGATCACTTGTCATTTTCTTTGTGTGGTCTCGGATAGTGACATTCCGTCACTCCCAGGATTGCGCGCATATCGGGCAAAAAGCGCACAAAAGGCACTCTTCACGAAGGATTATGCGCGTAAAGAGCATGTAGGACTTGTTCAAATTTGATTTTCCTCAGACCTTAGAGATTTTTAAATAATTTCTAGATTCTGTAATGTCTTCTAGCCCTATAAATCCTTTTTCCTGACATTAGTTAATGTCGTCTTCTATTGTATGATTTTCCAATGTTAACACCCTTCAAGGCGCACTGGAGCAAGAAATGAAAATAGAAGCAATGGCTGGATACCCATAGGAATTTAGAGGGGGAGCAATGGTGCAAGATCCCTCCACATTGGGACTGCAACATCAAATATCCAATTTGATGGAGAAAATAAAACATATTTAGCCAGTGCGACCCACAAGACCCAATGTATGTTGTACACATTGCTTAATGGAAGGACATGTAGTTACGGAATGTCTAAGGTTGCAGGGAGCCAATGTTGGGACTTCGACGGCTGGAGCACAAGGGGCCCCTCTAGTCAGTGGAGTTGCATAGATAAACACTCAAGGGCTATACCAAACATAACCCTACTTCCCAAGGTTTCCTAATCAGCAGAATCAAACAGCAATAGAGTGTTGTGAAATATGGAAAGGTATTGGTCATCCTCCATGACTGTGTCCAATTTTGCAAAAATATTCAAATGTTCCAAATAAAATTTCTTGTGATTTTTTTGCCTCAAAAACTCATCATACAAAGCAATTCAGAGCCCTGGATGCATTGGCAGATTGGTTGGAAATATCGTCCTATAGATTAAATGAGACTCCAAGAGGACAAGGAGGGGGAGGAATGGGAGGTAGTAGAACTGGAGGAAGAGGACCGATAAGTTGTTATAACTATGATCAAGAATGTCACGTAGCAAGAGAATGTCTGCTACCAAGGCGACCATGGTTCTCCCAATGCAGAGTGAATGCACACGCTACTAAAGACTGCCTAGAGCTGATCAAGAGGTGGGAAGAGAGAACTAGGCAACAAGGAGCTAACCCGGTTAATGCAAAGTTGTTACACTAAAAATTGTCACCATGACGTTTTACTGTTTGTATGGGTTCATCATTACTCATACAATACTCCCTTAGAAGTCTACAACATCAAGTTCCTAAAACTAAGCCTTGAAATTTATAAAAATCTTATAAAAGTCATAAAAATACTTGTACCGCACTTTCTCTTAGTATTACCTGCGGTGCCGCATCTATTTGTTCTAGAACATGCGGAACTAGCAGCACTTTTTCTTCATTAAAGGTGCAGATTCTTGTAAAAGGTAAAGTGAAGGTGGAAGTAAAATTTGGAAGCCCAGCAGGTTGAATCTGGAAGCTTCTGTGTAATATCCCAAAATCGTGAAAATCTACAATGTTAGGAATATCTTATAATATTCCCAAATTGGAGACCCAGCAATATGAAAATATAATAATGGAGTAGCAGTGACACTCAACTCATAGAAATGTGAGAAATATCCATAGCCATATTATTAAGTAATAGCAGCAACAAATGAATACAATATCTTGAGGAAAATGTTACTCAAGATAGGCAATGCTCACCCTCAAGAGACAAGTACATAAATCATGATAAAACACTGCTACACAAGTGTGCCCAAGCTATGACTGCGCAATTTTATAACAGTAATTGCATACTAAAATATGTCAAATACATGGGTATACAAATATATGGCCCATACAACATTGGGAGTGAAGATCTCAGCTCCCAAAGACTACCTCAAGACAATCCTAGAAGGATTGGCTTCAATATACAAAATCTGCAAAATGCAGGAGTTGCTAGGTAGCAGCAACAACTCAAGAACTAGAAATGAGTGGAGAAGGATGAAGATGTTGCATCTGATGTAAAGACCTTCCCCAATGGATCTTTCTAGTGAAATTTTGATCCTATCATTGAAGATCTCACCCTCCAAACATATCTACAAAGCCCCATAGCAGATGCTCACTAGAAATAACACAGTCACTGAAGAAAACTGCATTGTAGGGGCAAGGGAATGAGTTGGCCCAATGCCAAGATCTGCAATAAGCTCTGAAACCTTCCTCACTAACTTCCCAAAGGCATGAAGACTCCCTCCTCTAAAAATCAGCTCCGAAAATGGTTTTGATGTCCTCCACTACAACACCCTACAACACAACGTTATACTTGGGCAGAAATAACGTTGTAGCTGGAGGAGGTGGCTTGGCATTGAGCTTGAATATGGAGAATGAAGTACAGTATCCTTCAAGAGGCCTCTCTTGGAAGGAGAAGGATTCCTAAGCAGGAGATCCTTGTGCTAAGCAGCACTGCAACTCAGCTAAACAGCTAGAGATTGCACAAAGTCTGAATAGACCATAAAATTAATAATACATGACATCAAAAACAATGGTTGCCTTGCCCTCCTTTTAAACAAGTGAAAACCCTCTCTCCATGGGTCCCACTTTTTAGGGTTTCCTCCACCAAATAACCCTCTTCCCATTCACACTGCGTTTTCTATCAAAGTGTTTTCCTCCTCCTATCCCAGCGTTGTTGACTTGGTCAAACTTGACCTTGTCTTCATGCAAATGTCCCTTTTCACACATAGAGGTGTCAAATCCAGTTCTTATGACTATCCCTTTTCACATATGAGGGATTTTATTCCTGTTTTACTAAGCATGGGCTTCCTTACCCATTTATTTAGCTGCTAGGTGATGAAAACAAAATTTTAATATTCCATTTAGCTGTGTGCTAAAATGGGAATATTACACTCCTCCCCTCCCAAATGTTTCTTGTCCTCAAGAAACTGCAAGGATAGTGTTGGGGTTCCCATGTTTTGGCCAGATTGGAAAGAAAAAAAGATGAGACAACATCAAACCACTTTCAGACCTCAGGATCTAGCCTTCCTGGGTCCAGAGAGGGATCTCTCTATATCAGCAAAGGTTTTATGTCTTTGAAGCTCAAAGTTTAAGATGTTAGGCTAGTTATAGGCACAGGGTTTGTTTGTTTGATTGTTTGAGTTTGGTTGTTGGGAATCAGGAATGAAGGGTTCAATATAAGACAAGGAAATGAGCAAAGATGATTTCAGGCTAAGGTAGATAACTCAGAGAACATCGAGGCCATTGGGCAATGGAGTCAGGAAAGGGTTTACTTGTTGTTCAATGTGTTGGCTTTCAGTTGGGCTAGTCATCTAAAGCATTGGATCCTAAAATGATTGTGTGGCATGGAACATTAAGGATGAAAGTGAAAATATGGAAAACCATCCAATTCTGTCTATAGATCAGGTCAGAGGTCATTTAACTCCAGACCTGCTTGTACATAATCAGAGGGAACTTGAGGGAACCTGGAAAGTTTAATTGAAATGGAAAGATCCTAGTGAGGCAGAGACAGAGTTCTAAACCCCCCAGTGTTCTCAAATCATTTAATTAAATCTAAACAAGAACATCTAAATACCTATTCCATTAATTCATACATCAGCTAGCAATATATCAGACCACTACACTGGTTAAATTAGTTGAAATCAATCCTTAGATAACACATTTAGTAGAAAACATAAAGGCAAGAAGAGCAGAAACATAGGGTGCCTAACAAGGGAAAATCCTATGCCAGATTTATGATGCAAGCCAGAAGAATTGTAATGAAATGAAATAAAACACAGAGATAGAAAAACATTACCAGCTGCTTTAGATCAGGATCCAAAGAAATGTGCTTGTCATATTAAAAAACAACACCAGTCATGTACAACATTGCCCACAGCTTGGACATTCAGCCTTAATACATCTTTCTTCAGCCTATCTTACAACTTTACACAGAACCATATCTCACAGAAACAGCTTGCAGTTCTCTGATATCTCATCAAACAACCTTTACAATGAGTTTCTTCATGAATTTATAGCTCCAGAGCAGTGGAGAAGGTAGGTGAAAAACTAAATGTAGTATTAAAACTTATGAAAAGAAAGAGGGTCGAAGCCCATTCTGTTTAAATTCTGAGCATTCAATTCCTATCACTCTTTGGATGGAAGAGTGGTCTTCTTAAGGCCTCTATTTACTTCGGTATGTCTCTTGATGTACTTTGACTGCAGGACTCTGTGGTACTATTGGTGAATAAAAAAAAGATAAATGAACGACTGAGAAGTATGCCATACTTGTGAAACAAATGCTCTGGTAGCTTCGAACTATTGTTAGGGTGGAGATTTCTCCAGGAGCATGGTGTAGAATAAAAACTCCATGGGTGCTTTGTCCTTTATGGAGGAAAAACATTCTGCCACTGTAGAAACCCTAATATGCATTGATTTATGCGTGTTGTACCTTCTGCGTGATCCCTGGGTCTTCAATCTAGTACTTTTCCTCTAAATCTCTGAACATAAGGCTTATATATCTTCATTTGCGTGCCTTAAGCTCTCTGCTGCTTAATTTAAATCTCTAACTGTGAAATCTGTGTGTTAATGGCGCCGGGACATTTTCACAGAGTAAAACCTTGGTCTTTTAATGCACGTCCTATCGTAGGACCTCCTCGGGTTTTCTTCATGATTTTTGCCTCTACATGTTAAACACCATGTTAATGCACACACATGGTGTATGAGGAAGATGAGCACACACACACAAGAGACTCAACACAATGAAGGATAAGCGTGAGGCTTTCTTATTTTCCATTATACAAAGATGTACATTTATAGTACAATGGTGTGACTCTTGGTTTCACATTCCAAGGTCACTTGGACTCCATTGTGACTTTTCGTATTCCACACCTACCCATGAGGATTAGGTGTTCCAACATCCCCCCTTAATCCGAAGGGGTATGTGTGAGTCCAAGAAAAGAGTTGTAATACAAATCTGCAAAGTATACATGGCAGCACTTGGCTGAATCAACTCTCTGAAATGTTGGAAAAAGAGGTGGTTTTAGGATGACCACAAACACTGGAACGCAATACATGTTGCAGTTCCCGGAACTCTTCCAAAACTGGCAAGAAGCTGAAGGCTTCTGCTAGAGGAATTGTCCCTCATAGAAAAGGGAGACCTTCGACCTAAAAGAAGGGAGGTCTATGACCTGTGGTGGTTTTAGGTTGTCCACCAACCAAAGATGATGGTTTTAGGTTATCCACCAACCAAAAATGATGGTTTTAGGTTATCCACCAACCAAAGATGATGGTTTTAGGTTATCCACCAATCGAAGGTATGCTCATGGGCATCCGTATCTCTGGCTACATCTCTGAATCCGGAATGACGAATTGTGGCTCAGGCTCGCTTGAACTGCTGGCTACAACTCTGAACATGGAATGAGAGATTGTGGCTCAGGCTCGCTTGATCTGTCGTTGAAGCTTGTACATGACCACCATTTCCCCCCCTGTCAGGGACAAGGTGAGATGATGGCGAAAACTCAACTGCAAGTTTACTCATTATTCTTGAACAAGTTCTAACATGTGTCGTAAACATCTTCTTGGCTGCTGATGCCCATTGCCAAGAAGCGATCCATCCAAGATGAATCTTGGTTCTTGCAGGAGGCTTATGTCTGAAGCATTTGTCTGAAGAATGGGTGTGCCGACCACAGTGCTTTCATGGATGAAGATCAAAAAAGTGATCTTTCATATGGCCAACTCGATCACAGTGTTGGCATTTTACGATCTGTTGTTGTGGAAGTGGAACAGGATCTGGAACAGCTGCAGGTGAACTGTCACACAGGAATTAAGCACTCTGAAATATGATGGGCTTGGTGTAGTCTGGAATATGAAAGGACACATCCTTTTCATATCCAAGGCCAGTTCGGTGCTTGTTGTGGACAAGCTCTTCCCAAGGTCTGATGATGGGCTTGAGAAGTGCAGGCTGAAATGCTGCATCTGCATGTACATCTGCTGAATGTGAATCATCTAGAACTTTTTCTTATTTCTTCTGATGAGAGTCCTTCACAATGTTCTGAACATAAACAGGTTCAGAATGGTGACTCTTTTGCTGAAGTTCTTCTTGTTGGAGCTGAGATTCCAACTGTAAAAACTCAATCTTCTCATGTGCATCTTGTAAACAACTGTGAATTTTACAAAGAGCATCCTTGCTCATTTTTATCATGTCATCAACATTGGAATGAATGAGGTCATTCAACAACACTAATGCCTCATTGATTTTGGCCATTTCAACAACTTAGGCTCAAAAAATGAAAGGGTGTCGGCTACAACCGAAAATGCACCCGTCTACAATGTGATGCAACAAATACAAATGACTCAAGAAATTCTCAAAGTACAAAGTGTGCTCCTCAAATGATGGAGGGCAATCAACAATCCAACAACTCAAATACACTTCAAATCTTGAATGAAGATTCAAATCAATACAATACAATATGGAGCAAAAATGTGCAGCGAAACACTTGTGTAGAAGGCCTTTAAGGCAGCTGAATTCTCTTCTTCAAATAGCTGTTTCAAACTTGTCTTCTCATGTAAAATTCTTCCAAAAAACACCTTTCAAATTAATGCCACAAATCACAATGCAAATCTTCTCGTTTCTCTATGTACTCATTCCATTTTCTTCACATGTCGATTTCTCTTTTTCTGCTGTTCAAATCTTCTATCTGCTCTTTCTCTCTTCCTCTCTCTCTACTGTTTTTTTTTATTTTTATTTTTTTTAATTAATTGAAAATTAATTAAAAAAATAATTATTTGGGATTAACTTATAAAAATGGGAAAAGGGATAATTTTAATGGGATGGGAGGTATTATATAAAAGGATTTATTAATGAAAGGGAGGGCGGATTTTTTAATTCAAATTCATTTTAAAAATGAAATTTTTAAATGGGAGGGTGGATTTTTAAATGAAATTTTTAAATGGGAGGGCGGATTTTTAAAAGGGAATGGAGACAAAAATCAATTTTGAAAAATGCAAGGGTGGTATTGTGAATGAGGAGGGGCGGGAAGGCCGAACGGCCAAGTGGGAAGTGAGTTTGGATTGGCGGTATTTTATAAAGGCGGTTTGGAGTTAACGGAGTGCTATGTGGCTGGTTATGGCAGAGCCTGTGGGGGAGTAATGATGCGTGTGGGAGGCCAGCGCAAGAGTTGGGATATGGCGCAGCGTTGAATTAAGGGGAGGCACATATGTGGAGTTTGTGTAATGCGTGAGGGAGGCGTTTGCTATGTGTGGATATTAAAAAATGCAGAGTTGGGAGGAGCGTGAAGGATACCAGCAGAGTGGGTGGGTTTGTTTATTGCAGAGGGGAGCGCAAGCGCTGGAGGGATCCGCTGTAAGGAGATGGGATAAATAGCGCGTGGTAGCTGTTGGGTAAAAGACGCAGAGCATGGGATGGGTAGAGTAGGAGGGAGCGGCGTGAGTTTAGAGCAGGTGTAGGGTAAGTGTGAGTCGGAGAGGCTGTAAGAGGAAAGGGCTATCGTGAGGACTAGGGGACCGGGTTTGCAGCAAAGTGGGCTGGTAGATTGGGGCGTAGGTGTAAGTATAGAGCAGAGTGTGTTGGGAAGTCCGCATGAGGAATGTAAGGAATAGGGAAGTCGATGTGTTGAGCGGCGTGAGTTGGAATGTAAGGTGGGCAGTGTATAATGGAGATGGAGAGCCATGGGAGTATTGCAAGCGGGAGTGATAGGGAGTTGTTTATGGTGTAGAGGGGGCACTATATGTGAGAGCGCGGGTATGGGTTGGGAGTATGGAGAGGATTCGAGGGTTCAGAAATTTTTTATTTTTATTTTTTAATACAACAGAGAGCAGAGAATAGAGAGAGCAGACTATTCTTCCTTCCAGCAGTATAAATTGAATAAATAAAAACTCAGAAATTTTTCAGTAATCCAGCAGCAGGAAAATTCTTCAGAAAATTTTAGCAGTAAAACCCAGAATTTTTTTCAATAGCCCAGCAACAGGAAAATGCAGAATTGTAGAAACTCAGAAATCTTCCAATGAAAACTCAGAAATATTTCCAGTGAAAACTTCAGAAACTTGTTCAGAAACCCTCTTTAAACAGCATTTTCCAGCAACTCTTTAAAATGCAGAATAAAGGCAGAAATTGCAGGAAAAATGAGAATGAAACCTTCATATGTGCTTCTTCAACAACACTGCTGCTCTTCTTCAAAACAAATTCTGAATACTGCTCTTTCTTCTGAATGCTGCTCCTTCTCAAAACACTTCTAAATGGAGGCAAAAACACTGCTGCAGAAATCTCTGAGTGCTTCAGATGTGCAGTGCTGCTCCCAATTTCTAAGTGCTGCAAAAATGCCAAGAATTTTGTAGATATGCACAGGCCATAAACACAAAATGGCTCACTCAATGTGGAGCAGGGCCAACAATCGCCCGCTCTGATACCATGTTAAACACCATGTTAATGCACACACATGGTGTATGAGGAAGATGAGCACACACACACAAGAGACTCAACACAATGAAGGATAAGCATGAGGCTTTCTTATTTTCCATTATACAAAGATGTACATTTATAGTACAATGGTGTGACTCTTGGTTTCACATTCCAAGGTCACTTGGACTCCATTGTGACTTTTCGTATTCCACGCCTACCCATGTAGAATTAGGTGTTCCAACACTGCACACGATCTTTTCCTGTGTTTTCTGTCACTGTGACAGAAACCCTAAATCATGGCGGCCATTTACTGTTGGTAACCCTGCAAAACATCAAAACCTGTTACGAAAAACATGTATGAGGGTGGGATGATGTGGATGACTGCAAGGGTGTTAGTGGGACTGCAGAGAAATGGCGAAAAAAATGTAGAGGAACGGTGGAGAAATGCTCTGGTGAAGGTTGGAGAAAAACAGTGGAAGGTGTCAGGGCAAACGTTTAACATAAAAAACATTAACATTTAATCTTTGAATGGATTATAAAGGGGACGGGTGAGAAAAACGATGAAGATATGTGGACAGATGACGTGGCAGGCCCGGGTCAACGGCGGACGTGTGATTGAATCTGGACCGTCCGATCTCGGCGGAGATCAACGATAAAAAATGCATCGGAGGGCAATGGACAGTGGGCCAGGGGTACAGCGGCTATGGGCTATCGCGTGCACAGCTTCATGGATCGATCATCGTTGGATGGGCAAGGACAGATCTGATGGCTGACAGCGATATCGCTCCGCGTCTTGTACCAAAAGATAACGTGCGATGAGCAAGCGGTTTTGGAACAGTGCCGCTGCCACGCGTCGAAAGTTGTATGGAATCGCTCTGCGATCAGAAAATACCGCCCCTCACCTGAAGGCGGTGCGATAGAAACCAGGTGGTGTTGAAGTAGTACGCTGCAGGGACCACCGAGATGGGGGATTACGGACCATTGATCGCAATTTAAATGAACGGTGGATCTTCGATCGGGCGGTGAATGGGAAAACAACGGAGGCTGCGGGGGGCGGCGATCGCCTTCCATTCTGTGAAGATCAACGGCTGCAAACGCGCCCGATGAACAAATGCGAAAAGCGCTTTCGGGGCTAGCGTTCGGTCATAGTGCTGGGTTCTGTGAGGGGAAATGTACAGGGGACTAGGTCGAAAGGGGATGAGGCTCAATTACATAGAAAAAATGATTTTTGGCCCATTTCAATGAAATTAAAAGCCAAAATGGGTAACGATAGGGGGATGAAGGGGAATTTAAACCAAACAAAGTGTATTTGGAAGGTTTAAAGGGGATTTTAGGATGGTTTTGGAGGACGAGAGGAGGGATTTGGGGGTACAAAAAAGGGGAATTTTGACAAAGGGAAGAAGGGATGAAATGGACAGTTCTGCAGGGATACGAGGGAAAATTAAATCCTTTGGGAGCACCATTCTTCAGAATAAAGAGGCTTTATAATGGGAACAGCAGAGGGGATTTCATTAAAAGGAAAAGGCACAGGAGGCTTCAAGGATGATGTGTCTTCAGGGGAGATGCATTCCTTGAAGTCTCAAAAAACAATTTAGCCCCCTACTTTTTCTTTGTCAAAAATTTATAAGGGGGCTAACAGTGGCTCCACATGGGGATGGCTTCTTCTTGAAGGAGTCAAGAATTCAGAAAATCATCTTTGGTGTAGGCCAGATGCCTACTGCTTAAGCCACATTCTTCTTTGATTTTCAGTTGCCACAATATGAAGACATTACATCAGCAGAAAGACTTTCCCCATCAAACTACCTACCCTTCCTACAATCCTAGCATTTTTTCTTCTGGGGTGCATTTGAACTAGCAGACCATTTACATCATTTATTTTTATAACAGAAAATAAACCTATTCTAAATCTACCCTTATTACTCCATGAGACCAGATCAGACTGTTGGTCTCATATGTTTCTCTACCTAATCTAATATCTGCTGGGATTAAACTATCCAGCAGATTTCTTCTCTATATTCTACGACAGAAATTGAAAAACAGTCAAGCCAGGATTAGACTGTCTGACTTGCTATGGGTCCAAGGCATAAAGACAGTTGCACATGGACAGAAAATTGCAGAAAACTGAAAACAAAACTGTGAAGGCTTGAAATCTAAAACTTGAAGTATCCTTCTTCTCTTTGTGACTCAAGTTTTGAGCATGTTAGAGTCACTTCTTTTCTTCATTTCAGCTCTGGTTTTGGGCATGTTAGAGCTGATTCTTCTTTCTTCTTTGTTGTTCCAGATTTTGAGCATGTTAGGACCAGCTGTCTTACTTTCTTTGGCTCAGGTTTTGATCATATTAGAGCTGATCCTTTGCACTTCAGAGGTTCATGTTTTGAGCCTGTCTGAACCTCTCTTTTTCCTCTATTTTTTGAAACATTTTCTCTTTTTTCTTGAAAAAAAAAAAAACTGCAATGGTATGTACAATGGTAATGGAAACTGGAAATTGTAAATCAGCAGAAGTAGTGTTTGAGCTTCCTACCATTGACAGGACCCCCAAACAGCTTTGTACCATCTAATTCCTATAGGAAGAAGGCATTTGGACCCACAGTGGCCTGGATGATGTATGGAGCTTGCCACAGACTGTCAAACTTGTTGTGCTTTCCTTTATCCTCCCTTCTTGAGTCCCACTTCAGAACTTTATCCCCAATTTTGAAATCAGCAGCTTTGGTTCTTTTGTCAAACAATTTTTTTATACTCTCCTGAACTTTCATTTCTCTGTTGTAGACCTCTTCCCTCGTTTGCTGGAGATGAATTGTCTCGTTTATTCTCCTCACCATACTGTCTTCTCCTATTTGAATCTCTTGGACCAGCTTAATCACCGGTACCCCAAGGCTGGTAGGAAACAATGCTTCCGTTCCATAGACAAGCTGATAAGGTGACATGCCAATAGATTTCTTTGTTGTAAGCTTGTCAGCCCACAAAGCATGCACTAACTTGTTATGCCATGACTTTTTTTTCTCTTCTAGCAGCTTTTTTATGATGATCACCAGGCTCTTGTTTGATTATTCAGTTAATCCATTACCTTGAGGGTAATAGGCAGTTGAATGACCGAGTGCTATTTGATACCTGCGACAAAAATCAACCATTTTCTTGGATCCGAAAGCAGTAGCATTATCAGTGATTATTTTCCTTGGGCAGCCAAACCGAGAGAGGATATGACCTTTTAGGAAAATAATGATGACTGAATCTGTGGCATTCCTAGTAGGTATGGCCTCTATCCACTTGGTGAAATAATCTATGGCTGTTAGGATCCATTTGTGTTGTGCAGAAGAAGCAGGGTGAATTTCCCCTATGAAATCTAGACCCCATTGTAGAAAGGAACCTTCAACAATGATGGGTTGTAGGGGTAAAGGGAGGAGTTTTCTTTTGCCTTCAAAGATCTGGCATTTGTGGCAGGCAATGATCATCTTATGGACATCGTTGAAGAGTGTAGGCCAATAGTAGCCAGCTCTGAGTATTTTGTTTGCAGTGGCTTTCCAACTCAGGTGGCCTCCACATTCTCCTGCGTGGAATTATTGTTTAATCCTCTCTGCCTCATTTTCAGGCAAACATTTAAGCAATAGGCCATTTGGATTTTTCCAGTATAAGCATTCATTTAGAACACAGTAACTTCTGGCTTTTAGCTTTAAGAATCTGGCCTTGGTCTTTGATAGTTCCGGGGGGGCATTGAGGTGTGTAAGCACATACAGAATGTCAAAATACCAAGGAGAGCTCTGAAACTTTTCCTCAACGGTGGGATCAGGCAATTTTTGTTGCTCATCCAAGGTATTTACCATGTTAATGTCTAGGGCTTGTAGATTTGATTCAGCCATTAATTTGGCTAGGCCCTGACCTTTAATCAGTTTGTTGGGTTTTATCTCAAGGTCGTATTCTAGGATCACAGCAATCCATTTGCCCCTTTTCCCATCTGGGTCCTGGGACAAAATATCTTTGACTATTATGTTAGGCACATAAGCTATGGTGTGGGAATGCAATATGTACACCCTAAAGTATTTCAAGGCCTTAATCAAAGCATAGGCCGGTTTCTCCATTATGTTGTATTTCAAGGGTGCATCCCTTAGTGCTCTGCTAAAAAATGAAATTAGCTGTTCCATTCCCTTTGTGTTTTTCTGCAGAAGCACTGCAGCTATGGTATGCTTAGAGGCAAATGAAAAGATTAGGAAATATTTTGAGAAATCTGGGTTGATCAGAACAGGAGCTTGGGTGAGTGCAAGTTTTACTGATTCAAAAGATTGTTTAGCTCCAACAGTCCATTTAACTCCCATACCTTTCTTCAGCATTTTAGTCATATTCCTAAGGTGTTCAGCTAGGTTGGGAATAAACCTCCTAAGGAAGTTAATCTTCCCAATGAAGGACTATAATTCTTTGATGTTTCTTGGGTGTGTGATTTGTAATATTCCCTCAACTCTTTGTGGGTCTATCTTAATTCCCTTTTCAGATATAATGTGGCCAAGAAGCTTTCCTTCTTGCAGCCCAAATACAGTCTTTTTAGGATTCAATGACAGACCAAACCTTCTGCATTTTTCAAACACTTTTCTTAGATGTTTGAGGTGTTCTTCTTTAGTCTTAGAATATACTGTTATGTCATCCAAGTAAATAACAATGAAGTGTCCTATCTCATCTGAAAAAGCTATATCCATTGCTCTTTGGAAGGTTGCCCCAGCGTTCATCAGTCCAAAGGGCATTTTTACATACATAAAGGTGCCCCATGGAGTGGTAAAGGTGGTCTTGAGTTGATCTTCTGGGATTACTAATACTTGGTTGTATCCTGAAAAACCATCTAACAAAGAAATCCTCTTTGAGCCTACTACCCGTTGTAGAATGTGTTCCATTTTTGGCAATGGGTAATTGTCTTTGAGAGAGGCTCTATTAAGATTTCTGAAGTCTATACAAAATCTGATATCCCCTGTTTTCTTTCTCACAGCCACTAATTTTGATACCCAATCAGAGAACCTCACAGGAACTATTATGCCTGCCTCATACATCTTTTTAATCTCTTTTTCAACTACAGGCAATTGTTTTGTGTTTATCCTACGAAGTTTCTGCCTGAAGGGTTTCTGATTTTATTTTAAAGGTATTTTATGATGTATGATGTTCGTGTCATAAGCCTTTAAGTCTTCATAACTCCACGCAAACACATCCACGAATTCCTTGAAAAGGTCAATGTATTTCTTTTTCATTTCCGCGGGTAAACACTTAGCCAATTTAATTATTTTTGGATTATCTTTTGTGCCTATGTTGCATTCTTCAACGTCCGAGTCTGCGTGCTATATTGTGGGATTTTTTTCCACATCATCGAAGTCGAAAAGGTCTTCTAATGGAGCCAGACCTCGAGGTATGTTCTTATCTTTGGCCTGCAGCACCTCTACTTCTTCACTGTCTTCGTTTTCACACTCCATGGTTGAATTTCCAGTTTCTTCATTTAAAGCATTTATTTCTATATCGTAGGGTGTAGTTTCTTCCTCGTCCGAGGGTTCCTCACTTAGGCATCTATCACTAGATGCAGAGTCTGAATCGGAAAACTCAAAATCGTCCCTGCCCATCAAAAAATCTTCAATTTTTTATCTCCCTCGAAAACCTACCAGTATTTCTCGTTATCCAGCACCGCAGGCCTGAATTTGGTCTGAATGATGATCTATTGGTCGCTTGGAGTCTTAGGGTATGAACTGGCCAGGCAAGCTAATCCATTTGCAATGGTGTTCTGATTTCTAGGAACAAACACTAATTGGTATTCAACAAATTTTTTCAATATGTCCACAGCATCGTTCCTATATGCTCTCAACCTAGGGTGTTTGGTTGTGTATTCACCATTCACCTGTTTGATAACCAATTCAGAGTCTCCCTGCATGGCTATTATACGGGCTCCTATTTTCTTCAACATATTTAAACCCAGGATAAGGGCCTCATACTCTGCAATATTATTGGTACATTTGAAATGCAGATTGCAAGCATGGCTTTCTGCGCAGTCGCTCTCTGTGTTACGCAGCCAAACCCCAGCTCCGGAAGTTCTTCTTGTGCAGGACCCATCGAAACTCATTTCCCACAAGGGTTCACTCTTGTTTTTGTTATCATTTCTTTCCCTGCAGCTGGGTTCGCCATTATTTTGCATTATAGGGTTTGCACTAGGATATGGGTTGTTTAGTTTTTCGTTATGGGAGTGGAAGTCAGAGAAGTGACTATTTGGCTTATCGTATTCTATTTTTGGTTCACTTTGCATTGTTGTTTCAGTGCACTATCAAATTTTTCTACGTCTTCCTCCTCTGAGTCTAGGGTAGCCATTATGTTAAAATCCATTGGCTCTGTTTCATCATGTGTACCTTTTCTTGTATCTATGTTTTCAGATTCTGGCTCCCCCAAAGATTCATTGTTGCAGAAGATAAAGGAATCCTGGTCTGTATGTACAGAGTATAGAGGAAAATTTTCAGGCTTTTCAAGGCTAATAACCAAGAATTTCATTTGTGCTTCCCTGTACAGTCTTCTAAGTTGGCCAAAGATTGGGATTGTGGCATAAGCCCCATCCATCTTCATTTTTCCTTGCAGCTTGGCTCCCCATGATCTTGATAATAACATGCCATACTTGGGTGGCACATCTGCCACAACAACATCCATGACCATACACTTGGCAGGAATCTAGGTAAGGCTCACACATAAATCTTTGATCAGGCCAAGACACTTTACTCTACTAGATTCAAACGAATATAGGTATTTATAGGGACGGGTTATCTCTAGGCTTACTCTTTCCATCACTACTTTAGGCATCAGGTTGTGTGATGCCCCAGAATCATGCATTGCATTGTGGAGAATCTTATCATGGATATTAAGACTGATATAAAAAGGGGGCACTACCCCTCCCTGAATCTTTCCTTCTATCTTTGGACCAAACAAAAGGGCAGCTTGATCATCACTCAGATTTACAGTGTCACTGTTCTCACCTAAATTTAATGCTTTCAAAATTTGGTTTTTATATACATCCTGAGTGGCCAGCTCATAGAGTGGGACAAAGATTTTAATTTTTGCAATCTCACTCTCCAAATTGAAGGTGGATTGACTCTTTGGAATTTTCAACTCTGTTTTGTTAGCCACTGCCTTAGTGGCTGAATCAGTGTGTTGATTCTCGTTATGTACACTGTTTGTGATAGTTTTATCAGGAGCACTAACTGTAGTGCTAGTGCTGCTAGCTGGTTTACCTTGTGTATCAGTGTTTTGGTTGTCTTTTTCTTTGTTCTTTCCAGAACTCTCAGCTGCTGATTTGTTACTTTCAGCAGTTGCTTTATAAGTTTTCTCAGGTCTTTTCTTGATGGTGACCTTAGAAGCTTTTGGTTTTGGAGTCTCTTGGCTCCTTTTTCTTCTAAGTTCATATTGTTCTCTGACCTGCATCATGGCATTTTCAAATCCTAATCTGTAATCCTCAGTTTCTAACCATTCCTCATCCCAACCAGGGGGTGAGGGTTGATCTTCTTCTGAGTAACAGTTATGGATTGAATATTCCATTTCAAACATGTTTATTGTGTTTCCCTCAGACTCTTTTATGATTCCCTCATCTTCATCAAGAAAATTCTCTTGGAATGGGGGAATAACTTGCTGATCTGATTCTCTTTGTCTGTTGGGAGTGGCATTGTTTCTTCTAAAGTTCTGGTTCTGGTTTTGATTTCTATTTTGGTTACTAACTGTGACAACCATTTTTTCCATCATTTGGTATAGCTTCTCCACTTTTTTAGATAGTTGGTCATGATTTGGATCAGATGTGGAAGCTACATTGTCGTCTCTATATGTTACCCTTTTCTCAGCTTTTAATCTCGCCCTTTTCTCAATCAATTTGGATTCTATATTCACTGCTCCTTTCTGCATGTCTTCCAATGTGTTGTACTCTTTATCCCTAAGCTGATAGGCCATGTCAGCATCAAAGCCTTCGGGTTATTTCGCTAGAGCCATGCCTTGGGGAGGTTTCATAAGTGGAGGTAGAGCATTGTAAATGCTGTTAAATCTCGTTGTGTAATCATGAACACTCTCCCCTATGTTTCTTTTAAGACTCATATATTCTGCTAGGAGTTGGCGAGGGTTGGCCTTAACTTCCCATTTGTTTATGAAGGTCTTATATAGAGCTGGGAAGTCATTAATGCTATCCGGAGGTAGGCCCTTAAACCATTTCTTCACATCACCCCCTAAGCTCTGGGCAAAGATTCTCATTTTTACTGTATCATCATCTATCTCCATGTAGTCAAAAGAATCTTCCATCCTATCTACATGGTGTTGGGCTGTGGTAGACTCTTTTGCAGTGAAGTGTGGGATCTTTGATTGATAATCATTGGGTAAGGGTACTAGAGGCTGAGGTAATACCAGAGGTGCATACCAGGCTGCCATGATGATGTTTTGATGAGGTAAAGGGTTGACTTGGGCAGCAGGTATATGGATGACAGGGATATTGTGACCAACAGAAGACTGATGAGAAGATCTAGGGTGACTGAGCCCCAAGTTTTGAATGAAGTGTATATCAGGAGGTGTAGATGGAGGGGTCTATCTAATCCCAAGGTGCTTACCACTTTGAGGTGGTGAACCAGGGAGCTCAAGGTCTGGTTGGTCTAGGACACTGAATGACGTAGTTCTAGGTAATCTATTAGGTAGGTCTAGGTCAAGGTGAAAGTGTGATAGAGCTGTAAGATCTTCTGGTGTAGATTTAGCTCTATAGATGTGGCTGGAAATAGTTGGTCTTTTAGGTGTAGGAGCTCCCTTGAGGATGCTCTCAGGGTTGTCAACTATTTCAGGTGGGTCTGGGTTAGGGTAAGCTCCTGTATGAATGGTTCTTGAAGCCATAATGTTGTTTTCTAACCGAGCAGCTTAACCCTACTTGTTACTTCTACTGTGGTTGATTTTGTTATGGAGGTTGGTCTCCCAGTGGAGTCTAATGTGAACCAAGATAATCAGCAGGCCTACTGATCACCAGTGGAGTCTTTAAAACGTTTAGGGAATATGGAGTCGCCAGGTGGAAAGGTTTAGGATGTTTTTGGAGGGTACACTGTCCACCACAGTGCTTATGAGATGTCCCCTTTCAAGGATAACTTCCAAACACAGCAAAATCTAACCAGAGATTGACTGGGAGGGCATTTACCAGATATGTCACCCCTAAAAGAGTGTGAGATCTGGAGGCTACCTGGCCCTTTCCAGACTCTGTCCAAGAGTACGGGGAAAACACAACAAATGGTATAGAGGTTGATGTGTGAATAGGGGTGCTTAACTGCCAACCTAACCAGAGATTGTAGGTTTCTGAGGCCCTTATGATGCAGTAAGGTGAGGAATACTCTGATTTTCCCCAGCAGAGTCGCCATTATGTTGGGGTTCCCATGTTTTGGCCAGATTGGAAAGACCAAAAGATGAGACAACATCAAACCACTTTCAGACCTCAAGATCTAGCCTTCCTGGGTCCAGAGAGGGATCTCTCTATATCAGCAAAGGTTTTATGTCTTTGAAGCTCAAAGTTTAAGATGTTAGGCTAGTTATAGGCACAGGGTTTGTTTGTTTGATTGTTTAAGTTTGGTTGTTGGGAATCAGGAATGAAGGGTTCAATATAAGACAAGGCAATGAGCAAAGAGGATTTTAGGCTAAGGTAGATAACTCAGAGAACATCGAGGCCATTGGGCAATGGAGTCAGGAAAGGGTTTAATTTTTGTTCAATGTGCAAGCTTTCAGTTGGGCTAGTCATCTAAAGCATTGGATCCTAAAATGATTGTGTGGCATGGAACATTAAGGATGAAAGTGAAAATATGGAAAACCATCCAATTCTGTCTATAGATCAGGTCAGAGGTCATTTAACTCCAGACCTGCTTGGACATAATCAGAGGCAACTTGAGGGAACTTGGAAAGTTTAATTGAAATGGAAAGATCCTAGTGAGGCAGAGACAGAGTTCTAAACCCCCCAGTGTTCTCAACTCATTTAATTAAATCTAAACAAGAACATCTAAAGACAGATTCCATTAATTCATACATCATCTAGCAATATATCAGACCACTACATTGGTTAAATTAGTTGAAATCAATCCTTAGATAACACATTTAGTAGAAAACATAAAGGAAAGGAGAGCAGAAACATAGGGTGCCTAACAAGGGCAAATCATATGCCAGATTTCTGATGCAAGCCAGAAGAAGTGTAATGAAACGAAATAAAACACAGAGATAGAAAAACATCACCAGCTGCTTTAGATCAGGATCCAAAGAAATGTGCTTGTCATATTAAAAAACAACACCATTCATGTACAACATTGCCCACAGCTTGGACATTCAGCCTGAATACATCTTTCTTCAGCCTATCTTACGACTTTACACAGAACCATATCTCACAGAAACAGCTTGCAGTTCTCTGATATCTCATCAAACAACCTTTACAACGAGTTTCTTCATGAATTTATAGCTCCAGAGGAGGAGAGAAGGTAGGTGAAAAACTAAATGCAGTATTAAAACTTATGAAAAGAAAGAGGGCCGAAGCCCATTCTGTTTAAATTCTAAGCATTCAATTCCTGTCACTCTTTGGATGGAAGAGTGGTCTTCTTCAGGCCTCTATTTGCTTCGGTATGTCTCTTGATGTACTTTTATTGCAGGACTCTGTGGTACTATTGGTGAATAAACAAAAGATAAATGAATGACTGAGAAGTATGCCATACTTGTGAAACAAATGCTCTGGTAGCTTTGGACTGTTGTCAGGGTGGAGATTTATCCAGGAGCATGGTGTAGAATAAAAATTGCATGGGCGCTTTTTCCTTTATGGAGGAAAAAAATTCTGCCGTTGTAGAAACCCTGATATGCATTGATTTCTACGTGCTGTACCTTTTGCGTGATCCCTGGGTCTTCAATCTGGTACTTTTCCTCTAAATATCTGAACATAAGGCTTATATATCTTCATTTGTGTGCCTTATGCTCTCTGCTGCTTAATTTAAATCTCTGACTGTGAAATTTGTGTGTTAATGGCACCGGGACATTTTCACAGAGTAAAACCCTGGTCTTTTAATGCACGTCCTGTCGTAGGACCTCCTCGGGTTTTCTTCATGATTTTTTCCTCTGCACACGATCTTTTCCTGTGTTTTCTGTCACTGTGACAGAAACCCTAAGTCATGGCGGCCATTTACTGTTGGTAACCCTGCAAAACATGAGAACCTGTTACGAAAAACATGTACGGGGGTTGGATGATGTGGACGACTGCGAGGGTGTTAGTGGGACTGCGGAGAAATGGCAAAAAAAATGCAGAGGAATGGTGGAGAAATGCTCTGGTGAAGGTTGGCAAAAAAAAGTGGAAGGTGTTGGGGCAAATGATTAACATAAAAAACATTAACATTTAATCTTTGAATGGATTATAAAGGGGACGGGCGAGAAAAATGATGAAGATACATGGACGGATGACGTGGCGGGCCCAGGTCAACGGCGGACGTGTGATTGAATCTGGACCGTCCGATCTCGACGGATATCAACGGTAAAAATGCATTGGAGGGTGATGGACAGTGGGCCAGGGGTACAACGGCTATGGGCTATCACTTGCATAGCTTCATGGATCGATCATCGTTGGATGGGCAAGGACAGATCCGACGGCTGACAGCGATATCGCTCCACGTCATGTACCGAAAGATAACGTGCGATGAGCAAGCGGTTTTGGAACAGTGCCGCTGCCACGCGTCGGAAGTTGTATGGAATCACTTCGCGATCAGAAAATACCGCCCCTCGCCCGAAGGCGGTGCGATAGAAACTAGGTGGTTTTGAAATAGTGCGCTACGGGGACCACCGAGACAGGGGATTATGGACCGTTGATCGCAATTTAAATGAACGGTGGATCTTCGATCGGGCGGTGAACGGGAAAACGACAGAGGCTGTGGGGAGCGGCAATCGCCGTCCATTCTGTGAAGATCAACGGCTGCAAACGCGCCCGATGAAAAAATGGGAAAAGTGCTTTCGGGGCTAGCGCTCGGTCATAGCGCTGGGTTCTGTGAGGGGAAATGTACAAGGGACTAGGTCGAAAAGGGTTGAGGCTCAATTACATAGAAAACATGATTTTTGGCCCATTTCAATGAAATTAAAAGCCAAAATGGGTAACGATAGGGGGATGAAGGGGAATTTAAACCAAACAAAGTGTATTTGGAAGGTTTAAAGGGGATTTTAGGATGGTTTTGGAGGACGAGGGGAGGGATTTGGGGGTACAAAAAAGGGGAATTTTGACAAAGGGAAGAAGGGATGAAATGGACAGTTCTGCAGGGATACGAGGGAAAATTAAAGCCTTTGGGAGCACCATTCTTCACAATAAAGAGCTTGATAATGGGAATAGCATAGGGGGTTTCATTAAAAGGAAAAGGTACAAGAGACTTCGAGGATGATGTGTCTTCAGGGGAGATGCATTCCTTGAAGGCTCAAAAAACAATTTAGCCCCCTACTTTTGCTTTGTAAAAAATTTATAGGGGGGCTAACAGATAGAACTGGAAAGCCTCCTCCCAAGGCATGGAGTCTAGAATGTATTGAGGAACATCTTCCTCATGTGGATCCTCCATCCCCCAAGCAATCATCCATGAAAAATGAGTTACCTCCCAACATGGCAACTCCTGAAAATCCTCTTGCACCTTTGGCTCCGGCAATGTAGGTGGGCTGAAAATATGATCTTGGTAGACAAAATAGCCTACCCCACACTATCCTCCTCTCCACGTAGGATAAGTGTAGAGTGTATGTGGATCTTGGGTTGCAATGATATTGCCCTCAAGTGGCAAGATGAAGATTAGACCTCTAAGGATCTCTCCTCCAACGTTATGAAACATGTTGGCCCAAATCATCTCATATGTGATGAGTTGGAAGTCATCATCATATGGCATCATGTTCATCATATGGCTCACCTCATAAGGAAACAGATGTGCTACCGTGGTGGCCATACCATCTCCCATGTTCCCTTTAGAACTTGTAGTGCAAATAATGTGCGAGTTATCTCCCTCCAAGGACACATTCACCCAATGTGTCTCTCCCCCAATCATGCTCCCAAGAAAAGAAATATCAATATCAACCAAGGGAACCATAAGGAGAATCATGTTGCCTGCCATGTGAATTAAGGGAGAAGGAAAATGGTCCCTCAAATGTAGCCAACACAGTTGGACTCTCAGCTCCCATAGAAAATGAAATGATGGGTGGCCTCCCCACCATTGTCTTGCTGCCCTAATCTCCTCACAAGTCTGGAGAAAGTGAATGATGTAATGTGCAATGTGAGTATCTTCTCCATAAGAAATCTCCTCCCCACATCCTCTTAGTGAGTGATCATCCAGAATGGCCTTATGTGGACCACAAAATCTAGAAGGAAGAATATTCCTCCTTTGAGAAAATTCTTGCACATATTGGTTAAGAGATGCATACATATAGACAAATTACTAGGAAATCAACAATACTCTTACCATATGTTTTGCTCATATAAATGGAGTGGCTCATAGATTAGTCTCCCCTCCTCCTAAAAGGGAAAGGAGTTGGTTGTGCTAACTACTCCTTCTTCACATGATCCATGAAGTGTCTCCTCAAGGTTTTCAAGTGGTTTCTCCCACAAGAAGGGAACAAATGTAATGTGGAAATCATGGTTTTCCCATGCTTCCTCCTAAAATTTACAACATGTAAAGTGGGGAGGATCATGCTCCCAATGGGCATCTCCAACTCATATCCAACTCTCCAAAAAAAGCTCCCCATGAACATAAAAATATCAGCCATACATGGGAGCAAAAACCAATAGAAACAAGTTGTCATATGACAACCAGAAAGTGGATCAAGGTTCCTCACATGGAACCAGCGCAGTGCACCCTTTGCCTACATCAAATAAAACAATAACAAGTGTTCTTCCAGCCACTTGTTTTCTGCCACAATCATTTTACAAGATAGAAATATGAAAGTACAATCTGGTGCCAATGGTGCACACCAAGAATCATGTGGCTTTGCCCAAAAACCACAAAATAAATAACCAATCTCAGTACCACAAGTGGCTCTAAGTACATCATCATATAATATTCAAGAAGGGACAATCCTTCTTGGTACAACATGCTGCTCATTTAAAGAAAATAAGTTCAAAACATAAAGTGAAATTGTACATCCTCCATCATGTACTTGAGACCTCGAGCTAAAATGGCTCAACCAGAAATTCTCCCTCACCTCCAAAGAGTAGGGAAGTGGCTATGACCTCCTCTCTATCACCATCCAGACTATGCATCTCTCCATATGCTGAAATATGTCATTTTGGATGCCCTCCCAAGTGAACTCCTCTGCTAAAGAAAGATATGCATCATAATGCATGGAAAGGAAGTCCTCATGTGCTGCATGAAGCATCTTCTCCTTGAGATTAGAAGCTCCCGTCAAGGATTCTTTTCCATAAGAATAGATGACCACATCATCCACCATATACTCATCATCTCTATCTGGGTCATCAAGTATCATACATGCACCTAGATCCTTGGAGTACTCTACCAAGAGTTGAGATCTCTAATAAGGATCAATCCTCCTAAGAGACAGCGTTGGTGATCTGGCATGTGAAGCTCTACTCATGTTGCTTCCTGTTACTTTGACATCCCTCATGCCAAAGTTCTCCTCCAAACTCTTCACCTCTCCAAAATCCAAGAGCGTTGAATTGAAAGACAAGATGTCTTCCATCAATGCTAGATCTGGTGGCCTCCCTGGTGGAATTCCTCCATGTAGTGAGACAACATTGTCAAGAGGGGACTGTCCATATGGTTGGGAAACCTTGCCCTTTCCTTCACATTGTGATGCAGTCTGCCTCCTTTTTGCACTAGCTTTCTGAAATAGAGAAGGGTGTGTGTCTCTCATCACATGATGATGCTCTTCCTCCCTACCTTCTCCATCCAGATGTAATTCTGCACAATCATGCTACTCACTGATTGTGCTTGGACCTCCATGTATGAGATCCTGGGGAAATTCTTGCAAGGTTGCAAGAATCCCTCTTCTTGGAGCAAGAGCTCCTCCTTCCTCTGCATGAGGTGCTAGATCAACTCTAGAAATGACAGCGTTGTTGCCATCAGCCTCCTCAACGTGAATGGGCAACCCTCCAATGATTGGATCCTCTTTTGGAAAAGGGATCTCTTTGCCTCCTTATGCCAAAATACAAGATGAAGTTCTTGCCTCCAACAAAGTATAATGCAAGATATCAGCCTCCTTTATGGTTCTCTGAAGTGATTTTGAGTCTATGGTTTCCTCCATCACATGCAAGGGTTTTGTTTGTTTAGATGTTTTTTTTTCCTTCACATGTGTTTCAGAATTCTTCCTATCAAATCTTTCCATCAAAGTTTTAATGAACCTTGCATAGGAAGAAGTATTTTCATTCTTTAAAGTAAAAGACTCAAATAACCACCATGCATGGACCTTACCTCCAAAGTGCATCGCTTCTACTCTGATGGCTTCATCTTCAGAAATCTAATGTTGCTGAAGAAAGGTGTCTAGCTTTTCCACCCAAGCCCTGGCTGAACATGTAGGGGAACCATTAAAGATAGATAGAAGAAATCTATCCATATTATGTTGCTTGCTCCTCCTCACCTTGACCTTGCAAAACTCTAGGAAAGTGATATGATCTCTAAACTTCTGATTTTGAGATTCATATTCATGTAAGAAACCACTAAGAGTTCCCCTCTTAGGCATTCCTTCTTCCTCCCTCTCTCTCATGGAAAAACTGGACATGAGACTGCACTATACATCATAGGGTGTGGCTGCATGCTCACACTCCCCATAAGAAAATCTAGAGTTTGACTCAGTTTCAAACCCTCTTGGAGATCCTATACATATCTCACTCCGTATTTTCTTGAAATCTTCATGAAAGCTCTGTACAGACCTTGGAAGAAGCTTTGTAAGCTTATATTCCCTTTTCTCCCCACATGATGGAGACTGCATCTTCTCTTTTCTTGATAGCATCATGGCTGAGATCCACAAGCTGAGCCAAGATTATGCTCTGATACCACTGTAATATCCCAAAATCGAGAAAATCTACAATGTTAGGAATATCTTATAATATTCCCAAATTGGAGACCCAACAATATGCAAATAATGATGGAGTAGCAGTGATACTCAACTCATAGAAATGTGAGAAATATCCATAGCCATATTATTAAGTAATAGCAGCAAAAAATGAATACAATATCTTCAGGAAAATGTTACTCAAGATAGGTAATGCTTAGCCTCAAGGGACAAGTACATAAATCATGATAAAACACTGCTACACAAGTGTGCCCAAGCTATGACTGCACAGTTTTAAGAGCAACTACATGCTAACATATGTCAAATACATGGATATACAAATATATGGCCCATAAAACATTGGGAGTGAAGATCTCAGGTCCCAAAGACTACCTCAAGTCAATCCTGGAAGGATTGGCTTCAATATACAAAATCTGCAAAATTTTAGAGTTGTTGTGTATTAGCAGCAACTCAAGAACTGGAAATGAGTGGAGAAGGCTGAAGATGCTACATCTAATGTAAAGACATTCTCCAATGGATCTTTCTAGTGAAAGGCTGATCCTATCACTAAAGATCTCACCCTCCAAACATATCTACAAAGCCCCACAGCAGATGCTCACTAGAAATAACGCAGTCACTGAAGCAAACTGCATTGTAGGGGCAAGGGAATGAGTTGGCCCAATTCCATGATCTTCAATAAGCTCTGAAACCTTCCTCACTAGCTTCCTAAAGGCATGGAGACTCCCTCCTCTGAAAATCAGCTCTGAAAATGGTGTTGAGGTCCTCCACTGCAACACCCTACAAAACAACGTTATACTTGGGCAGAAATAACACTGTAGCTGGAGGAGGTAGCTTGGCCTTGAGCCTCAATGTGTAGAATGAAGTACAAGATCCTTAAAGAGGCCTCTCTTGGAAGGATAAGGATTCCTAAGCAGGAGATCCTTGTGCTAAGCAGCACTGCAACTCAGCTAAACAGCTGGAGATTGCACAGTTTGAATAGACCGTAAAATCAATAATACATGACATGAGAAACAATGGTTGCCTTGCCCTCCTTTTAAACAAGTGAAAACCCTCTCTCCATGGGTCCCACTCTTTAGAGTTTCCTCCACCAAATAACCATCTTCCCATTCACACTGCACTGTTTATCAAAGTGTTTTCCTCCTCCTCTCCCAGCGCTATTGACTTGGTCAAACTTGACCTTGTCTTCATGCAAATGTCCCTTTTCACACATAGGGGTGTGAAATCCAATTCTTATGACTATGCCTTTTCACATATGAGGGATTTTATTCCAGTTTTACTAAGCACCGGCTTCCTTGCCCATTTATTTAGCTGCTAGGTGATGAAAACAAAATTTTAATATTCCATTTAGTTGTGTGCTAAAATGGGAATATTACAATCCTCCCCTCCCAAATGTTGCTTGTCCTCAAGAAACTGCAAGGATAGAACTGGAAAGCCTCCTTCCAAGGCATGGAGTCTAGAATTTATTGAGGAACATCTTCCTCATGTGGATCCTCCATCCCCCAAGCAATCATCCATGCAAAATGAGTTACCTCCCAACATGGCAACTCCTGAAAATCCTCTTCCACCTTTGGCTCTGGCAATGTAAGTGGGCTGAAAATATGATATTGGTAGAAAAAATAGCCTACCCCACGCTGTCCTCCTCTCCACTTAGGATAACTGTAGATTGTATGTTCATCTCGGGCTGCAATGATATTGCCCTCAAGTGGCAAGATAAAGATTAGACCTCTAAGGATCTCTCCTCCAACGTTATGAAACATGTTGGCCCAAATCATCTCATATGTGATGAGTTGGAAGTCATCATCATATGGCATCATATTCATCATATGGCTCACCTCATAAGGAAATATATGTGTTGTTGTGGTGGCCATACCATCTCCCATGTTCCCTTTAGAACATGTAGTGCAAATAATGTGGGAGTTCTCTCCCTCCAAGGACACATTCACCCAATGTGTCTCTACCCCAATCATGCTCCCAAGAAAAGCAATAGAAATATCAACCAAGGGAACCATAAGGAGAATCATTCTGGCTGCCATGTGATGTAAGGGAGAAGGAAAATGGTCCCTCAAATGTAGCCAACGCAGTTTGACTCTCAGCTGCCATAGAAAATGAAATGATGGGTGGCCTACCCACCATTGTCTTGTTGCCCAAATCTCCTCACAAGTCTGGAGAAAGTGAATGATGTAATGTGAAAGGTGAGTATGTTCTCCATAAGAAATATCCTCCCCACATCCTCTTTGGGAGTGATCATCCATAATGGCCTTATGTGGACCACAAAATCTAGAAGGAAGAATATTCCTCCTTTGAGAAAATTCCTGCACATATATGGTTAAGAGATGCATACATATAAACAAATTACTAGGAAAATCAACAATAATCTTACCATATGTTTTGCTCATATAAATGGAGTGGCTCATAGATGAGTCTCCCCTCCTCCTCAAAGTGAAAAGATTTGGTTGTGCTAACTCCTCCATCTTCACATGATCCATGAAGTGCCTCCTCAAGTTTTTCAAGTGGTTCCTCCCACAAGAAGGGAAAAAATGTAATGTGACAATCATGGTTTGCCCATGGTTCCTCCTGAAATGTACAACATGTAAAGTGGGGAGGATCATGCTCCCAATGGGCATCTCCAACTCATATCCAACTCTCCAGATAAAGCTCCCCGTGAACATAAAAATATCAGCCATACATGGGAGCAAAAACCAATAGAAACAATTTTTCATATGACAACCGGAAAGTGGATCAAGGTTCCTCACATGGAACCAGCATAGTGCACCCTTTGCCTGCATCAAATCAAACAACAACAAGTGTTCTTCCAGCCACTTGTTTTTTGCCACAATAATTTTACAAGATAAAAATATGAAAGCACAATCTGGTGCCAATGGCACACACCAAGAATTATGTGGTTTCCCCCACAAACCACCAAATAAATAACCAATCTCAATACCACAAGTGGCTCTAATTACATCATCATATAATATGAAAGAAGGGACAATCCTTCTTGGTAGAACATGTTTCTCATATAAAGAAAAGAATTACAAAACATAAAGTGAAATTGTACATCCTCCATCATGTACTTGAGACCTCGAGCTAAAATGGCTCAACCAGAAATTCTCCCTCGCCTCCAAAGAGTAGGGAAGTGGCTGTGACCTCCTCTCTATCACCATCCGGGCTATGAATCTCTCCATATTCTGAAATATGTCATGCTGGATGCCCTCCCAAGTGAACTCCTCTGCCAAAGAAAGATATGCATCATAATGCATGGAAAGGAATTCCTCATGTGCTGCATGAAGCAGCTTCTCCTTGAGCTTAGAATCTCCCGTCAAGAAGACTCTGCCATAAGAATAGATGACCACATCATCCACCATATACTCATCATCTATATCTGGGTCATCAAGTATCATACATGCACCTAGATCCTTGGATTACTCTACCAAGAGTTGAGATCTCCAATAAGGGTCAATCCTCCTAAGAGACAGCACTGGTGATCTGGAATGTGAAGCTCTACTCATGCTACTGCTTGTTACTTTGACATCCCTCATGCCAAATTTCTCTTCCAAACTCTTCACCTCTCCAAAATCCAAGAGCGTTGAATCCAAAGACAAGATGTCTTCCATCAATGCTAGATCTGGTGGCCTCCCTGGTGGAATGCCTCCATGTAGTGAGACATCACTGTCAAGAGGGGACTGTACATATGGTTGGGAAACCTTGCCCTTGCCTTCACAGTGCAATGCAGTCTACCTCATTTTTGCACTAGCTTTCTGAAATAGAGAAGGGTGTGTGCCTCTCATCACATGACGCTGCTCTTCCTCCCTACCTTCTCCTTCCAGCTATAATGTTGCACAATCATGCTGCTCATTGATTGTTCTTGGACCTCCATGTATGAGATCCTGGGGAACTTCTTACAAGGATGCAAGAATCCCTCTTCTTGGAGCAAGAGCTCCTCCTTCCTCTGCATGAGGTGCTAGATCAACTCTAGAAATGACAGTGTTGTTGCCCTCAGCCTCCTTAACATGAATGGGCAACCCTCCAATGATTGGATCCTATTTTGGAAAATGGATCTCTTTGCCTCCTTGTGCCAAAATACAAGATGAAGGTATTGCCTCCAACAAATTATAATGCAAGATATCAGCCTCCTTTATGGTTATCTGAAGTGATTTTGAGTCTATGGTTTCCTCCATCACATGCAAGGGTTTTGTTTGTTTAGATGTGTTTGTTTCCTTCACATGTGTTTCAGAATTCTTCCTATCAAATATTTCCATCAAAGTTTTAATGAACCTTGCATAGGAAGAAGTATTTGCATTCTTTAAAGTAAAGGACTCAAATAACCACCATGCATGGACCTTACCTCCAAAGTGCAGCGTTGCTACTCTGATGGCTTCATCTTTAGAAAACTGATGGTGCTGCAGAAAGGTGTCTAGCTCTTCCACCCAAGCCCTGGCTGAACATGTAGGGGAACCATCAAATATAGATAGAAGAAATATATCCATATTATGTTGCTTGCTCCTCCTCACCTTGACCTTGTAAAACTTTGAGAAAGTGATATGATCTCTAAACTTCTAAGTTTGAGATTCATATTCATGCAAGAAACCACTAAGAGTTCCCCTCTTAAGCATTCCTTCTTCCTCCCTCTCTCTCATGGAAAAACTGGACATGAGACTGCGATGTACATCATAGGGTGTGGCTGCATGCTCACACTCCCCATAAGAAAATCTATAGTTTGACTCATTTTCAAACACTCTTGGAGATCTTGTACATATCTCCCTCCGTATCTTCTTGAAATCTTCATGAATGCTCTCAGACAGACCTTGGAAGAAGCTTTGTAAGCTTATCTTCCCTTTTCTCCCCACATGATGGAGTCTTCATCTTCTCTTTTCTTGATAGCATCATGGCTGAGATCCACAGGCTGAGCCAAGATTATGCTCTGATACCACTGTAATATCCCAAAATCGGGAAAATCTACAATGTTAGGAATATCTTATAATATTCCCAAATTGGAGACCCGACAATATGCAAATACAATAATGGAGTAGCAGTGACACTCAAATCATATAAATGTGAGAAATATCCATAGCCATCTTATTAATTAATACAGCAACAAATGAATACAAGATCTTGAGGAAAATGTTACTCAAGATAGGCAATGCTCAGCCTCAAGAGACAAGTACATAAATCATGATAAAACACTGCTACACAAGTGTGCCCAAGCTATGACTGCACAGTTTTATAAGAGAAACTGCATGCTAACATATGTGAAATACATGGATATACAAATATATGGCTCATACAACATTGGGAGTGAAGATCTCAGCTCCCAAAGACTACCTCAAGTCAATCTTGGAAGGATTGGCTTCAATATAGAAAATCTGCAAAATGTCGGAGTTAATGGGTAGCAACATCAACTCAAGAACTGGAAATGAGTGGAGAAGGCTAAATATGTTGCATCTGATGTAAATACCTTCTCCAATGGATCTTTCTAGTGAAAGGCTGATCCTATCACTAAAGATCTCACCCTCCAAACATATCTGCAAAGCTCCACAACAGATGCTCACTAGAAATAACGCAGTCACTGAAGCAAATTGTGTTGTAGGGGAAAGGGAATGAGTTGGCCCAATGCCAAGATCTACAATAAGCTCTGAAACCTTCCTCACTAGCTTCCCAAAGGCATGGAGACTCCCTCCTCTAAAAATCAACTCCGGAAATGGTATTGAGGTCCTCCACTACAACACCCTACAACACAATGTTATACTTGGGCAGAAATAACGTTGTAGCTTGAGGAGGTGGCTTGGCCTTGAGCCTGAATGTGGAGAATGAAGTACAGGATCCTTCAAGATGCCTCTCTTAGAAGGAGAAGGATTCTTAAGAAGGAGATCCTTGTGCTAAGCAGCACTGCAACTCAGCTAAATAGCTGGAGATTGCACAAAGTCTGAATAGACCATAAAATCAATAATACATGACATGAGAAACAATGGTTGCCTTGCCCTCCTTTTAAACAAGTGAAAAACCTCTCTCCATGAGTCCCACTCTTTGGGGTTTCCTCCACCAAATAACCCTCTTCCCATTCACACTGCGTTGTTGATCAAAGTGTTTTCCTCCTCCTCTCCCAGCGTTGTTGACTTGGTCAAACTTGACCTTGTCTTCATGCAAATGTCCCTTTTCACACATAGGGGTGTGAAATCCAGTTCTTATGACTATCCCTTTTCACATAGGAGGGATTTTATTCCTGTTTTACTAAGCATGGGCTTCCTTACCCATTTATTTAGCTGTTAGGTGATGAAAGAAAAATTTTAATATTCCATTTAGCTGTGTGCTAAAATGGGAATATTACATTCTGGAAGCAATTATTCGATGGAAATTTTGCTCCTTTCATTTACAATCATCCCTCCATTAAATGAGCCTACCCTTTGGTATGTGGAACTTAATCCCTTTGAAAGAGGATTCTATCCCCTCTTATTTGGAGCTACAACCTCTTCTCTTTTGCTATAAATTGAGGCCACAGTTCAGCCTCAAAAGGAGTTAGGTTTTGAGATTTTTTTAGGAGAATTGTTGGAGAAACTCAGACTCTCTTAATTGATTATCATATGGGAATGATTACACACTCATGTATATGTTAGTCGAGAGAGTGCAAAGGCTTTTCAAAGTAGAGGAAATGCTTGTTCCGGACCCCGGAAGGACCTGTACGACATCAAGGCGAACACGGTTGTAAGGCTCATTTTTTCATTAAAGATAATACAAATGGATCATGTTTTCTCAATGAGTTGTTTATTTAAATGGCTTATTTCTTGAATTCCTTGATCATCAAGATATATTTATGGTTTATGAATTAGTCTATATTATGCAGGTGCTTCTGATTCTTTCATGTTTTTTATTTCAGATCCCGAAAGGAGAAATATTCAAAGCAATAGGAAAGAAGACTACGATCAGCGTTGGACTGTAGGTAAGTCCTAAATCCTTCATTATAGATAATTCTAGATCAAATATAATCTAGAGAAAGTAGTTTACATCTGTCTGTTTGTTGCTAGTTATCGTAGGATACTAAGGAGATTTGTCTTGTCTGCAAGAACGATCTATCCGTCCAACAAAATGGTGACTCCACTGGGGAATGGATCTTGAACTTATTTTTATTTTATTTTTGACTTGTGAAACTATTTTTCTGATTTTGATTGATTGATACTAGCTTGGGTAATTTATTCCTGCAGAATCCCTGAAAAGTGCTTTAGAATTTTCTATTTTTCTTTAAGTTTTATGGTCTCCGCACTTTGTCTTTAGGCACAGTGAGGTCATATCCATTGTTTTCCTGTATAAATAGTGTGGCACCGCACCTGTTTACACTGAAACCTGCGGACCCTAAGAAATTTTTTGAAAATTTTAAGATTCTCTTTTCTGGAACCAGCTTACATGATTCTCATTATATAACCAGACTTGTAGTTTCTGTCAAAAGCCTTGTGTGAATTTCTTTTCAGCAATTTTACAATCTCATCAGTCTCCGTTAAGTTAATTGGGTGTTTTGAGTTTCTTTTTTGGAGAAATTATTAATTTGATTTCCTTTTGTCTCAGTCTCTTAACAATTATGTCTGAGTGTTAATCGCCTTTGAGTGTTTTTGTTTTTTGATCTTTGGAACTCTCACCCAATTTTCTTTACTTACACTTGATTGGTTCTTTAGATTACATTAGAATCATCTTGTGTTTGAGAATTCTCTTTCATAGATCACATTTGCATAATTAGAATTCTCATTTTCAAAATATGAATGAAAAATGTGCATAGATTACATTTGCATAGTTTTCATGTGAATTGTGCATAGATTACAACTGCATAGTTTACATTCTGGAAAAATCAATCGTAGATTTAGATCAGTTTCTTTGATTTGAATTTACATGTTTTTATGCTTGTTTTAAAAACATAAAAATAAAAAATTTGGAATTGATTAGCATTAGTTTTTCTTGATGAAATTAGTGCATTAGAGAATTTGTTATATTTTCTCTTATTGATCAATTTTTGCATTGTTGGAAGTGAATGGAAACTCTCTCCTTACTTTAGTTAGGATTCATAAAATTGAAAATATTACATTATCATATTCGATTGCATTCATTTTTGGTTCGGGTCATAACACCATTGGTTTCGCATCCATTTACCCTTTGAGTAATAACAGCCTAAATAACACAGCGCTTAATAAAATTCATCTAGTATTTTTTACATTTTTAGGGATCTTTCCACCAACATAGCTCAGGCTAGTGTCTTCGAATAGGTTTTAGTTAACTCTCCAAGACAGTAAAACAAACAAGTAGTCGATCTTGCGGTAGGAAAATTCCAATAGTAACATGTATGCTCTGGGAAGCTCCTCCTAAAGGAGTCAAGCACGAGATCATATCCAAACTAGTGAGGTAATCAATCCTTCCTCATTGGGAATGATAGAAGATATACACATATTAACAATGGTAAACCTCAGATTGACCATTGTCAAGGAGCCCAGGGTCACTTATCGTTAAACCTTGGATTATGTCAAGGAGCCTTCAAGGGGATTGAACTTTGTTACTCTACCCTTGCGTGTGTATCGTATCGTAGACTGTTCCCCTAAGTATATTTTTTCTTGTTGGTGACCTTAGTGGCCATAAAATTTAGGATTCTTTCCCAAGGTGACGGCGGAGGGAAGATCCCACTGTACCTGGAGTAGATGTCGGCTAGACTCACTTGGACTCTCCAGAGGGTTCTCTTCACTCGAGATGGTTTAAGTGGAGAAACTTGAACCGGTCTGTTTCATTAACCAGGTTGTCGGGTTAACTGTTCCAACTGCCATTTTTGCATTAAAATTCTACGATGTTGGATTTCATCATAGACTAGTGTTTTTAGTGCCGGAATCTACTATTTGTGTGTGGTTTGACTCCTAGATTTGATAGCACGTGTTCATTTGTTTGTTTTTACTTTTAGAGACCATAGGTGTGAATTGTGAATTTTAATTGTTAGGTGTGAATTGTGAATTGTTAATTTTAGTTTTAAATTGTTGACAAAATTCACTGAAGTTGAATATAATGGCAACTGTTCCAGAATTTACCAAGCAAGGAATCCCTCTTACTGAGACTCCTAGTAATTTTCCTTTCTTTGGAAATGTTGGTCCTCCTTATATGGCTACATTTTCATTACCTAGATTTACAATAGGTTTACCGATTTGGTTATTTTCAACTTTGTTGGCCTCGAATACTCAAATTGTTCCACCTCAACAGAGTTCACCATCTCAACATCACCAACCTCATGTTGACCCTTTACCTTCTTCACCCAATATTTCTTCCTCCCTTTCTTCCTCTTCTCTTAGTAAAAGCCTTGACACTAGTAACCAGGTGGCTAAGAAGAAGAAGAAAGGGAAGAAGAAGAAGAAGCAAAATAAGAAAGAAGTCAACCAGTCAACCATGGCTGTAAGTGTTAGTAGTGTTGAGGAAACGTCCAACATGCATCATAAACCCAAATTCCCTTGCAAGCTTTCTAAGGGTGACCACTTCCTTATCAATTGTCTTGGTATTCCAAAGGTCTTGGAAGTATCGTCAGAACATTCTCATCAACTTATCGTTGATCCATCAACCAGTGATAGTCAGGTTCCTGGGAAAAAGTGTAAAGTTAGGTTTCCTTGTAGGTTATGCAAAGGGAGCCATCAAACTCACATTTTCCCTCACATGGATGAAGCCTAAAAATTTTTGGAAAACCTTACTGTTCCACAGCAAAAACTTCCAACTGGTTACCATCAACTTTCTCCCAACCTACCGTCAACTGACGGAGTGATTGATCTAATTCAAAGTACATTCAATCCTGTTGGAGTCCCGTAATTTGGCAGATTGGTAAACCAAATGACAGGGTAACATTAGAACAATATTTGGAGTCCTAGGACCTAGCCTTCCTGGACTCAGAGAGGGCTCTCTCTATTATGCGAAGGATGTGAGCTTGTTCGCTTTGTATGTTTGATTTTAGGCTATTTTTTAAGTATATTTTGGTTTGTTTTGGTTTTGAGGTAAAACTGATCAAGTAGGACAAGATAGAAAGAGATTTTATCAAATCAATAGGCCTATGGGGTTAGCTAAAGTCAAGGATGTCTAAATGATAGACAAGGTGTACCGCAGGGCTGATTTAGCAAAGTCAATGGATCCTTTGGGTGAGGTATGAGGTGAAATGAACATTAAGTTTGTGAAAAACGAAGAATTCTTAAACATATATAGTTTGAAATAAAGTACTCATGAGGTAGGGCAAACCATAAATCTCTATGAATAATACTCAAACTGATAAACATGAAAGATAAACAATCCAGTGATACATAGAAGCATAACAACTCTTAACTCTGGAAATTCACCTTCAGTTGTTGGGAAAACATATAAGATAAAAAAACAATTTGATATATGGAGAGGGAACTCCTAAACAACATATATCAAGCTATTGGGAACTCTAAAACCAGTTTGCAAGCATGGACAAAGGGCAAGATCGAACGAGACGTCTTTGAATTAACTAAAACAATTAGTATTTCATAGAAAAGTTTCAGAAATGGAGTTTTGAGAAAATATAAGTAAGCAGGGCATACCTTAAATCATACTAGATATCTAACATACTGGCCATTAATGAAACAAGTAACAATTTCTTGATGGACCTAAGGAGCAGTTAAGAATTCCTTAAAAATGATCAAGAATAATAAAACATCAAAGTTGTAATATGCAGGAAGTTTGAGGTGCTTCCATGAGCATATCTCAACATATACTTTTCTGATCTACAGAAAATAAGAAGCATGAAACATTAATGAAAATAGGAAGACATAAACAAATCAGAGAAACATCACCATTCACCAAGCTATGGAATCCTGCACACAATGCTCCTCCACCATCAAGCCAAGCAGGACATTCATCCACTTCATAAAACCAGTATTTTCTTCAAGCTCATAAAACTATGTATTTCTCTTAACATGTCAAGTTTTGCCTCTTTGTTACAATGAATCCTCTTGTTTTATATAAGCCAAAGAGGAGGAAACCTCCCTAGAGCAACTAGAATTCCATTGGCCAAAACAAAATATCTAAAACTATCCTTGAGGCCTTACAAGGTCCAAGGCACAAAATATCTCTCTAAAATATCTTTTCAGACCAAAATAGAAAAAAAGAATCACTTCTAGGCTTTGAAATACATGATAAACTTTCCTAATGCACATTTAACCCAGTCAACACATAGGAATACAGACAATTGTCCCTGTTTTGGCAGAAATTCCAGGATCGCAGCACCAAAATAGGCCTTTTTGCAGTGAGGTTTTGAAGGCCTTCTTGGTGTCGAAAAAGGTCCTGTGATGTCCCATTGGAAAGCTATGGATGTCTAATTTCAAAATATACTTGAGTTATTTCAATATGATCTCTGGAATCCTGTTAAAAAGTGAAAAAGGTGAAAAACCCCAAGAGCGCAGCACCTGCTCAAAAACAGTGGCAAAAAGGTGAAAAAGTGACTATTGTTGGACCTTTTGAGAGACCAAAACAGCTCCAAATCATCTGAAAATTTATGAGAATACTCCCCTAGTGCCAAGGAATCCAAAAATATAAACTTTGCTGATGAGGAATGAGAGCAGGAGTCAAAACTTGGGCTTGTTCATTTTGGTCTTTTACAGCCTTAGGGTTGTCCTTTTCCTCATAAATATTCTCTGTTTTCATTTCTGTGTCACTTTGTTGTGGGAAACCTTCTTGATCATTAAATTTGACATTTGCAATGATCTCATCATCAGGAGCAATCTCATAAATATCATGTTCTTTTTCTGTTTGGTGAGAGATGTCTAGGTCTGCTGTTTTTTCCTTTTCAAATTTATCTCTGCCTTCACCCACCTTCTTGTTGTCTTGACTATTTTTATCACTTCCCTGTTTGTTGTGACTGCTTCATCATTTTCATCTTGACCTTGGTGTTCAATAGTGTCATTGTCTTTGTTGTTTAAGCCTTTACTGTTTTGACTGTTTTGGCTGCTTTCATTACTTTTGTTGTCTTCTGTTTGGCTGCCTCCTTCCTCATCAAATTTGTTGTTTCCACTATGCTTTGGACTGTTTGTCTCATCATTTTGAGTGATTTCTCTACTGTTGCTTTCATCACTGACACTGTTTTCACTGTTTTTCTGATTGCTGCCTCCTTCCTTACTTTTTTCACTATCTCCCTGTTTGCTGCCTCCTCCCTCACTATCTTCCTTTTCTTCTTGATCAATTTGTTCTTTGTCATCATCAATTTCATCCTCACTGTGACTTCTTTCTTCTTGTTCACTTCTATCCATGGAAGATGTTTTTTCTTGGGAAGATGACTCATGAGAGGAAGGCAAGACATAGTGTGTGAGGGCGAGGAAGGAGTATGAAGAGGTTTATGAGATGAGGAGGTCAGGATTTCCAATGGAATGGAAGATGAAGAAGTGAAATCAGTGTGAGTGATAAAAACTTCCCAAGGAATACCTTTTTGCTCCAGTTTATGAGTGACTATGACTTTGACAAGGGATTGATGGAATAAGCTTACCATTTGTTGAGCTAGAGGTTTCTTTTTAACAAGGGTAGACATCTTTTCAATACTCTTGCATAGGAAATAAGGTAGGTTTAGCAGCTTGGCTCGAGTGAAGTGCATAAGGAGCCTAATGTGATATGAATAGACCCGAGAGAACCTGCCCTCACAAGTAAAATACTTCATGACAACTTTCATGAGCTGGGCATGCCTATCCAGCAGATGTGAGAAAGGAAAAATAGTGTTACATGCAGCTTGGCAAGTAGGTTTCAGAAAAGGCTGATAATGAGCTAAGTCAAGGTATGACTATTTGAAACATTTCTCTCCTATGTAAGGGATTTTAGTGGCTTTAGAGACAGCTTTAGGAGTTAATTCGAATTTTACACCTGCAATGTGAACCTCTTTCATATTCAACCTTAGGGCAAGCAACTCAGTTAAACGAGGATGGATGTTGATTTCTTGTATTCTATTGCAGAAATGAAACATCCCATTTCTTGAAAAGAGGACAAAACAGAGGGGGAGGCAATGATTTCTCGGATATCTATAGGTTCAAATATGTTAAGTTTTCCTCCCTTCTTAACCTGTCTCTTTGGCCTTTGAGGCTCATCATTCCCTTTTGGAGGCATACTGATTATGCTATTCTTTTCCAAATATCAAACAAACAGCCCTTTTTCAAATGAAATGGAAACTTTTCCTTCAAACTGACCTAGATTCAAACTTAGCCTTAAAAAACGTTTTTACAGTTTAAGAACCGACAGATGAGGTATGAACTTATGAAAAAATACCTTGAAAAATTTTTAGTGTGATGAAAAATTGATTTCTAGGAAAAACAGGGAGATTTGGCCTTTTCTGTGCAAATTTGGCAAGTGTTGCACTTTTCCGCTCAGGAGCGCAGTGTCTGCATGCCCGGGCAGCCTCTGCCATTGCAAATTTGCAGCGTCTGCACGCCAGGCAGAGCTGCACAAGAGATGAGCACGGGCAGTCGAGGGCGCCTCTAAACAGATACTACACGTGAGATGGACGCGGCGCCGGAGTAGAATGTGGGTGTTTCTGCACGAAGTTGGTAGAGTGTGGGCGTCGGGCAGAGGTTCTACACGCGGGCACGAATGGCGGGTGCCTCTGCACGGGAGGTTGCACAAGAATGGGCGCGGGTGGATGAGGGCCTGAGCGATGTTTGCACACTAGGCTGCTTGCTAAAAACACAGCGCCCATGCTCAGGAGCGCAACGCCCAGTGTAAAATTACACTGCAGGCTGCTACAAGAGCGCAACACCAACATTCAGGAGCGCAGCGTCCTCAAATTTTTGCACGCGATTTTTCTTTGAGAAAAGAAACACCTTATCCCTTTTTTCCAATCAATGAAATGAATGTAGATATGCCCGTTGGGGGTTTTTATGTCCTTTTTGAAACGATTTTAGAAGGCACTTTTCCCCCTTCAATTTAAAAAACACATTTCTTACTTTGCTCTTTTTTCCTGTTTCTTCGGTGTTTGCAACCTTTAGCTTTTTAGCACATAATTTGGTCTGTGATGCATTTTTACTTACTGGGTGATCTTTACAAACTATTTGCCTTTCTTCTTAAATATCAAATGGTGATTGTCTTCCTTTTCAGTAGTTTAATCTTCAGACTTTGATCTCTTTCTCTTTGTAGTGGGAGGCATTCTCTGTTTCCTGAAAACCATAAAATGTGACTTTTAATAATCTCTCAATAGATAAACTATTTTAAAACCTTGCACCCTCTGCTTGTACATGAAGGAGGTGTTGTGTTTTACTTTTGATGTATATTGCACTTCCATCCAAATTTCATGAAAAAGGCTTGAAACATCCTTTTGTTGTGGGGTATTTAAATAGAATTTTGCAATCAGTAAAACCTTTTTTTCCTTTTTTAGTATGAATGTCCTTTATAGCGGCCTTTGATAGTTTCAAGTCTAGGTTGCAGGGGTATGAAAAAGGCAGCTGTTCATTTTTCATGTTTTTACTTTGATGCATAAAGACTGTTGGAAGGGCCCTTTTTGCCAGAAATATGCCATGTTTAGTCACATAGTGCCAATCTTCAGAGTTGTACCCAGATGCTTGGAAAGAGCAGAAAAACAACTCCTGAAGTGACATGAAGTGATTTGTGTAGTATCTTCCCAATTTTTGTACTTATTTACTAATGATAGATGGTCTTTGACATTTTTTAGGTAACCCTAATTTGCAGAGATAGAACCAGTTTGTTCTCTTTTCTCTCAACTCTGTATTTCCTTTAGTTCAAATAGTCAATTGTTTTGACTGAAGCTTTTCCTTGAAGTGTCTCTTTTGCCCAATTTTGATTAAGGCCATTCATCATGGCATCCCTACAGAGATGTCTTGATAAGATGGCTTGATCTTTGGCAAAATTTTCTGTTGTACCATAAGGATAGACCTTGAGCATCGCTTAATCACCTTCCCTTTAGAAATATGACCGTCTTTACTTTGTTTTCCTTGAGTTGGCCTTTGAGCTTTGCTGAAGCAGAAATACATGAAAAATCTGATGGTACATGACTTAGGGAGGACCGATAGGTTTTCTTGGAAGATTTTCAGGAAAAATGGATACTTGACTGATAGTTAAAAACAGAGTTTTTGACTAGACACGAGTTTTTTAGATATTCATCCTAAGCACCATCACCTATAACCTAAACACTTTGTCATGACTTTTAAAGGATTTCCTAGACACATTCTAGTCATCAACAGTAACTTGGGCTATTGGAGGGAAAAAATACCACTTGTCTTATGCTGGACAGACATCATTGTGAAATAGGAGGATTTTGGATATTAGAGATAAGAGGTTTTACACAGATGTGACAGTTATGGACAGGGTAAGGCCTACTGATCTAGGATAGGATTTAAACATGATGACCACTGGCATCACAGTAGGCAAGAGAGGGGGGAAAAGATAAAAAATTCTTTGAGGGGGTTTCTAGAGGACAAATTGATTGTTTTAATTTGGTTTCTAGAAAACTTGGACAAGGCATATAGTCATCAAAACAAGTGAAAAATACTGATGACTAACAAATCCCATTCTTCCATTCGAGAGTGAAATTGATATCACTCAAGTTGATGATCCATTAGTTGATCAAGTGGTCAACTCAATTTTACATTCAGTCGATCCCACTCTTCCTGTAGAGAGTGAAATTCATACTGCTCAGGTTCTTCTTGTTACATCAGATTCTTATACGCCAGGGGGCATTTCACCTGTTCCTACAGAACCCCCTCCAAGTACTGAGGTCTTTTCCTTTGATTGGAATAGACTTACAGAACCTCATCTTCATTCCTCCATCCCTTTCCAAATCATTTTGAAGACTTGTGGTATGAATGTGTGCCGCACACATGTAGATGAAGGTGCTTCTATTAGTATTTTATCCTCAACTTCTTGGAAAGATTTGGGTTCCCCTAAGCTTGTGCCTGTTACACAGAATCTGTCAGCTTTTAACAGAACCATTAGTGAACCTTTAGGGATCCTTCCTAAGTTTTCTATTACTTTGGAAGGTAAAACTGTCTGTATTGATATTATGGTAGTTCGAGGCCCCTTTGATTTCAATTTACTCCTTGGGCGAGACTATGTCTATGCAACGAAAGTTGTCGTATCGACACTCTTTCACGTGATGTCTTTCCCTCACAATGGAAACATTGTGACTGTAGACCAGCTTATGTTCGCTAATCTTGATTCGACTACCAATAATCCGACACCCCTAAATTTTCCTTTTAGAGAAGTGGTATCTACACCGCCACGGGTTAATTATGTGGCAACCAGTCCCATGTTTTCAGTTACCGATGCAAGCGAGCCTCTCACTGTCTGCTCGACTTCCTTTGACATAGATCTGGTAATTGACATGGAAAAATCTATGGGATTATTTGAACGCGATGTTCTTGTCCCTTTTGAGTCCCTTGACATGTGTTTCTTCCAGAGAATTGTTCTTCCATCTGATGAAGACCTTTTGGAAGCCATGATCGAGGAGTGTCCCTTGACATTTTTTTCTTCCAGTTGGAAGCCATGACAAGGTCATCTATGAGGATAATTCCCTTTACGGTGTCAACCTCGTTAGAAAATGAATCAATGGGTTAAGAGGAAAGTTCCTTTTACTGTGTCAACCTCGTTAAAAAATGAATAAGTGGGTGATGAGGAGAGTTCATTTTACTGTGTCAACCTCGTTAAAAAAAGAATCAGTGATTAATGAGGACAGTTCTTTTACTGTGTCAACCTCTTTAAAAAATGAAATAGACCCATGAGGACAGTTCTTTTCCTACGTCAAACTCATTAAAAAATGAATCAGTGGGTTATGTAGGTAGATTATAAAGAGTAGATTGAAATATTCCACGAGGATGGTTCTTTTACTATGTCAACCTTGTTAAAAAATGAAACAGTGCACCATGAGGATGGTTCTTTTCCTGTGTCAACCTCATTAAAAAATGAAACAAATCCTCTCCTAGTCAATTCGAGTCTTTCATCTGATCTCATAAAAGAACCTTCATTCCATCCAGCTTTTAGTAACCGGTAGTCTTCTTAGTTGAATGCAATGAAGCTTGGGGGGCATGCGCTCTAGCAAGTTACGCTTGGGGGCACTAGAAAATTTGGCCCAATTTTCGACGGCCAATTCGTCGTTATTCCGACACATAGTCATCGCAAGAGTGACAGTTCGGGGACGGGCAAAACGTGGTTTTCCATACCGTCGCAATTCCGACGCACTTACAAAGTGTCACACTACCGACACTTTTTCCGTCGCTTCCAAACATGCGTCTCTCTTCCGACATTTCCCAAACCGTCGCGCTTCCGACGTTTGTAAACTGTCGCACTTCCAATGAAATGTCCGACATTTTGAACGTTGCTCTTCCTACGTTTGTAAATTGTCGCAATTCCAATGAAATGTGGTCCGACATTTTGAACGTCGCTCTTCCGACGTTTGTAAACTGTCGCAATTTCGACGCAATGTGGTCCGAAGTTTTGGACGTCGCTCTTCCGACGTTTTTAAACTGTCGCAATTCTGACGAAATGTGGTTCGACGTTTTGAACGTCGCTCTTCCGAATTTTGTAAACTGTCGCAATTCCGATGAAATGTGGTCCGACGTTTTGAACGTCGCTCGTCTGACGTTTTTATACTGTCGCTCTTCCAACTTTTTTAAGCTGTCGCAATTCTGATGCTTACAAGGCGTCGGTATACCGATGACAGGTTCAATTTAAAAAAAAAATGAAACTTTAAAACAGGACAGTAAATCTCCAATATTTGTTATGAATTGTGGGCGTTCCAATGACCGTGAAATATTAATATAATAAACCACCCCGCAGCGCTTCGACTATAAACAATAATTTTTTTTTCACAAGAGACAAAATGTTGTTTTGAATATATTATATGAAGTAAAACAGTCCATGAAGTCATTACATTTTCACATCTGAAGATTGGAACCCAAATATCCATCCAGAAAAGTGGAAGTCCCACCCCAGACAATGATATAAAAATACCCCATGTCACATACAGGGACATGATATAAAACCCAGTAATGGTCCATATGGAGATTATCGACAATCTGAGAAAGCATCCAAATATGCCCGAGGCATCTATAAGAAAGTGAAATAGCAGTATGTAGAATAGTAAAGCAACAGATAGAGTACAGACGTCCATTGTTCCAAATACAAATTAAAGTACCCAAAATCCTTGAACAGAGAAAAACGCTAATCATGTGAGGAGTGTGATATGTCCAAAATATAAAAATACCATCAGACCATATCAATAAACCAGCATCGCTAGTTTTGAAGGCAGAGTGATAACCTGTCAACACATAAAATAGTATCATAAAGGGGATACAGGAAATGTGCAGAGACATGTACTGTTGATATACGCCTCACACAAAAATCATCCATGATAGAGCAAAAATATGTATAAACCCAAGGTCGATTTATATGTTCTAGCTCGCTTGTTCCCGGAAATAAAAACCATCTGCAGAAACCCAGGCTCGCTTGTAAGATCAGGCTCGCTTGATTCCAAAATTAGTAACCATCTGTTGCATCCGAGATGTAAGGTTTAGGCTCACCTGTTTCTATTAGTAGCCCGCTACATCATCCACCCTGTTCATAGCAAAAAGGTTCCTGTAGATATATAGAGAAAGAGTATAATACGTAGACCATATAAACATGGCTCTGTATTTCAAAAAACAGGTTTAAAATAGAAACAGGGCAACATTTTTTTTTTCCAATTGTTATGAACATAACTCGACCGTGAAATATTAATATAATAAACCACCCCGCAACGCTTCGACTATAAACAATCATATAAACATGGCTCTGTATTTCAAAAAACAAGTTTAAAATAGAAATAGGGCAACATTTTTTTTTCTAAGTAAAGTTAATCTATTAACAGTGGGAATAAAATTACACCGAAGTCAAAAACATTGCCCAGACTCATGGAAAATTTGTCATCAAAAAATCAAAAAAGAAGACTGCCCTCATACGGGGAAACCAGTCTTGAACGTTTACAGAATTCAAAAATATTACAAAGGTCCAGCATAGTAATATAATTTAAAAGCAGCCCAATTAAGTGGGCCGTGAAGCAAGAAAAACAAATTAACCAAACTACTCCTCCGGTGGTTCCTCGACGATTCGGCACCATCCTTCGGAAGGTCCAGGATCGCCAGGTGCTATCTCCAAATTCATGCCACCGCTCCCCTCCTGAAGGCCCGAATGCTGGCTGGCTTTTTCTGAGCTCAGACCCACTGGACGAGTGTATTGTTCTTCCATTTGGGCCTCCTCACGGAAAACCATAGTAATTGAAGTTGTGATTCGTGGGCGGTTCAGAGAGTAATTAAAGGAAAAAATCGCAGTGTGCGTCGTGGGAGAAGGTGAAGCGGTGGGGAAATGAGGAGCAGGGGAGCCCATACGGTGGCCAGATCCTAGAACCTGACCCCGCCCACTTCTAGTATATGGATAGAGACCTGCATGATATCACTGGACTGGGAAGACGACTCGGTTGAGGGGCTAGAGGGAGCGCGCAGGGGTTGACCTCTAGTGCTCCCCTTGTGGCAATGCATCCTTTGACGCAGGCGAGGCATGGGTGCAGTCTCAGTAGTGGGCACAAGACGAGACGGAGCAGAAGAATTCCAAGAAACAGAGGAAGACAGACACAGAACAGACCGAGAGAAATGTAGATATGCAGCAAGGTCTAAGCAGCAGTTCAGCTGGCCACTTCTCCTTCTCGTCACAGTGAGCAGGCAGTGTAACCCAGCAATCGGCTCGTCTGAAAAACCATAGCGAAATTCCATTTTATCGACCCGACTGCAATGCAATCGAAGGATGCCCGTCATAATTAATCTCTAATCATTAATGAGAGCCGAAGGCCGGATCATATTGGAGCATGCGGAATCGCTAACAGGAGTGGAGGTCCGATCTTGAATAGTGTTAAAACTTAATTCGATTTGATATGAAAACCTTGGAACTTAATTGAACAACGTTAAAAATTAATGTGATTGATATGAAATCCCCACATCCATGTCCCATCGCCTTAAATTCCATCTAATGCACCCACATCCAGGAACAGGGCAACATTTGATTGAGGACACATGGTAGAAATTGATTGGAGCAGATCTTTGTTTGAGCCGCTCGCGCAGTGGAAATCCGGACCCGAAAAAGATTAGGGTGAATTTGATAAGAAATTTGTGTCACAACTCTCCCTCCGTACGCCAGCCCAACTTCGGACCCGAAAAAGATTAGGGCAGAATTCAATTGGTTTTCGCGTCACAAAATTGGTCGACGTCAGCAGGCTATTTTGGAACGGGAATTTGGTTTGAATTATGGTTTATTTCCATTTGAAGTCCGGCGGGCTCGACTTAAGAACAATTTTGTTTGATCCCATCTTATAAAATTTGTGTTGGTTTTCTTTGATAATACACATATTTATAATAAATCATGGGAATACCACACTAAACATGTGGAAAAGTTATATAAATTATTGAGAACAATCATTTTTATGTAAAAATATCCGAATGTGCTTTTGGGAAATAAGAATTCGAGTATTTGGTTCATATTGTTTTAAAGGAAGGAGTGAAGTTGGAGCCTCAAAAGATGCAAGCTATTACAAAATGACCTATTCCTAAGAAAATCAAGGTTCTTAGAAGATTTTTAGACTTAAATGATATTATTGATAATTTGTTAAGAATTATGCATGCATTTCAAGTCCACTCACATATCTCTTGAAGAAAATATCATTTATATGGAATGATGAGGCTACTTTGGCATTCTCTCTTTTAATGGATGCCATGTCTTCTACACCAACATCGGTTGCACCTACTTTTGGTAAAAAATTCATAGTAGAGTGTGAGGCACTAGGAAAAGGAATTTACGTAACATTAACACAATAAGGGATATCATTGGATTTTAAAAGAAAGGAATTCAAGGAAAATATTTGGTGAAATCTACGTATGAAAAATAAATGGAAGCAATATTACATGCAATAAAAAATGGGGATAGTATATCATTGGGAGGTACTTTAAAGTCAAGATATACCATGATAGCATAAAGTATTTTTTGAAGCTATGATTTTCATTAGAATATTAACAAAAATGAGGAGAAAAAATGCAAAGTTTTAATTTTGAGATAATCTGCAAAAAGGGTAAGGAAAATTTAGTACATGATGCTCTTTCTAAAATAGAAAAGGCCTCAAATTTATATCCAATTACATTTTCTATTCCTAGGTGGCTAGAAGAAGCATGCCATAATGGAAAAAAGACAATAGTACTAAACAAAAACTAAAATTTATAAAGGATGGGATGAACTCTATGGAGCATTGGGAGTGAAAGAGAGATATACTTTGGTGCAAATGTAGAATATTTTTATGCACGTAAGCATATTTGAATAAACAAATATTAAGGGAGTCCCATGTCTCTCTGATGGTAGGACGCAGGGTTCCTTAAAACATCTCAAAGGATCAAAAATATATTTTTGGAAGGAATGAAGAAAGATATTCAAAATTTTGTAAGAGAAGGTCAGGTTTGCATAATAAATAAAAGAGAGATAGTAAAATCTCTAGGGTTACTTCAACCATTCCACATACATATTCAAAGACTAGAAGATATATCAATAGACTTTATTACGGGGTTACTGAAATATAAAGGTAAGTATTACATTTTTGTGGTCATTTATATAGACAAATTTTGTAGATTTTTTTTGTAGAGCTCAAAGTACATAAACAACAAGCCAAATGGCAGAAGTGTCCGTGAAAGAAATTCATAGTCTTCATGGTTTTCCTAAAGTAATAGTAACAAGAAACTTTTGGAAATAATTATTTAGTATGAGTGGAGAAACACTAGCTGCCATGAGTTCTACATATCAAACACAATCAAATGGTCAAACAAAAATAGTTAACAAATGTTTTTAAGGTTATCTACAATGTTACTCTTTAGAAAAGAAATCTTAATGGATGAAGTGGTTTCGTCAAGGAAGAATGGTAATATGATACTACCTATCACACATCTACTAAAATTTCCCCATTTAAGGCCCTTTATGGATATCCAACTCCTAGTATCTCATACTTTTTGCAACATAAGTCCAAAGTATAGGAAACAAAGTCACATATGGAAAATACTAAAGAAAATTTGAAAATTATTATGGAAAACCTTCAAATGACATGAAACATGATAAAACAACAAGGGGAACAACATTTAAGTGAAAGATAATTTAAGGAGGGTAATTGGGTATTTTTTAGATTATAGCATTATAAGCAATCTTCATTCAAGAAAAAGAAGAATAAAGAATTAGCTCAAAAATGTTATGGCCCTAAATAATTATTCATAGGATTGCACAAGTGGTATAGAAGTTATATTTTCCTTCTTCTTGCATTCATAAGGGTTTTCATGTATCTTGCCTAAAAAAGGTTTTGGGAAAAAATATGCCAATGTAAATAGAACTTCCAAAATTAGATGAAGAATGAAAGTTGATTCTTAAACCACAAAAAGTTATAGATAAACATTCTATATCTCTTTGACATATAACCATTATGAAGTACCTAATCAAGTGGAATAATATTCCTCTAGAAGAAGGTACATGGTAAAATGATCAATTCGTGATGAAATACCCACGGTTAAAGGGTTCGTTTGAAGTTTTGACAAAGGTTTTGTTATATGTTTTATATAACGCGCGGCGGAATAGTTTTATTGTTTGTTAAGGTCCCACACAGTGATCAAATTTGAAGGGCAGGTCCGAATTTCAATTAGAAGGGCATATATCTATGTCGCCCTTCCATAATGAAAAGCTTTTAAAAAAAAATCTTTTCAATTGACCACAATAAATTATTTTTACATTTCATTTTCAGAAAGACAAAACTATCAATCTTTTTATTAATAAAATACTGTTACATATACAACAATATAGAAGGCTCCATCTTTCATTGCTTAAATATCTCATTGGAAATGTCAACATAAGTCTTCAAGACACTATTATAAGAATTTGGATACATACCACCGGGATATAGGAGATTCTTATGTTTCAGATTGTGTAATGCAATTTTGACTTTTTCTCACAAGGAGCAGCAGCATGGAGGTCTGGATTTTTCTTATAGAACTTTTTTATTATTATTTGAAATGTTGTTTATAGATATGAATACAACAATGAAATTATGAGCATGGTGGACAATTAGTCAAGCTCATGATGCCATACCATGATGATGTAAGTTTGGAATTTAACATTTTTACATGTTAAAGACAAATAGTCAAAATCACTAACAACTTAGTATGCCATAATTAATAATCATTCCCTGTTCACTTTTGTTAATAGGTTTATGTCACACGATGATCTCTCTTCTCTGGCATTTACTTGTATTGAAGATCACTATTCTAGGAATAAGGAGTTATTTTCTCCAAAAATAACCCTAGCCAAACATTGAAAATGCATCAAGGATATCTTTCTATGCTTCATAAGTACATATGTTCTACCTCTAAATCATGTCTTGGAAGTGGTTGTTTTGCTGGAAATTATTCACCAGTTGGTTTCATACCAAAGTCTTTTTCTCATTTTCAGCATCCAATACATGAAAAAGATAATAGTTTAAAACAACATAAATATTTGAAATTTTGCAAGAATTGTCTGTCACATTTTGAATATGAATTTTGAAGTCAAGTGCATGATGCTGTATAGGATCAAGTGTCATTTTGAATACCAAATGTTTCACAAGAAACTTCTCAACATGCTACCTTGTAGTAAGGATTAAATGACAATATTGCATCAACTATTTCCATAATAAAAGTGCACCTCGGCCATAAGACTAAAAAACTACAAATGTTGTAGATCTAACAAGACCACACAATCAAATGTATTCCAAAAGGCCAATACTGTATGAAAAATGAAAAGGAGTTTGCAACCAAAAATACCTTAGGCAACTAATTCAATTAGATACACCAAACCATCAGCAAAAAGGAAAACCAACCTACTCAAAAGGCAAGCGTTTACCTCCTTTGACAAAATTTTGAGTTACGAAACAAGGGTCTTTATTGTCTTCTCAATGCCCCTAGTAATTTGAACGGGGTTTGCACCTGCTGCAACAACCTAAACAAAAAGTTTTAATTTAAAAAAAAAAATCCACAAATTTAAGATACAACCATTATAAGTTTTGTATTTCCTAACAAGCTCATAAATTTTGACAAAAGAACCAAAATTTTGTAATACCTAATAGCAATTTTTTCACTCAAAAACTATCTTAGACTCAATAAGATCAACCCAAAACTAAAAAACCAAACACCATAAGACCCTACAAAAATGAATAGATGATCATAATCCAGTACTATCGACAAAAAGTTACCTTTACACCCTCACTTATTAAACCCTGTGCTGTTGAATTTTAACTTCAACTGCTGCAGCAGAAGGACGGATGCAGCAGCAACATTTTTTTTTGGAGGTTGCTTGCATGCCATCCAGAAATTTAATTCAGCATTTAAAATTCCTGCAAGTTTTTTTGTAGACGGCCGCAGCCATATTTCTGTACAGGATTGTATTTAAACACAACAACCAGCATTAACGCAATTCACCAACCAGAAATTAAACAAACAGAAATTTACCCCCCAGTTTTGTAAATTCAAAAGGAGGACACGTGGAGCATTAATATTGGATCGCATGAAATTGAAAGGAATCTGAAAACCTGAAAACCAGACCCAATTTTTTTGTAAGGCACATTGAATTGAGAATTCGCGTTATAAATTAGGCAGACGTCAGCATCCCATTTTGGAACGCGAATTTGGTTTGAAATTCAATCTATTCAGACTTTTGAAGTCCGACGGAAAGGGTTCTTTAATGTTTTGATAGTTTAATTTTATGTATGCTTTAATATATACATATGTTTTAAAAATATGTTATATATATATATCATATGCAAAATGAAAGGTGGGCCATAGAATTTAGTTTTAATTTTATTTTTTTTAAAAGAGGGTTTATTATAATATGTTTTATATGTTACGGCATATAAAAATAAAAAGGAAAAAAAATCTTGGTAGTTTTTTTTATAGACAGTACGTAAATTTTTTATTACACAGCAGTGTGTAAAAAGTGAAAGACTGAGTGTAACTTTTTAAGTGTGTATGCACGGCAGTGCGAAAGGGAAAAACACAGCAGAGTGTTTTAGAGACAGAGTATGTTTGTTTTGAACAGACAGTGAGTTGGTTTTATGCACTGCGTTTTGTAGCAGTCATAATTTTGTAATCCCTCTCGGTGAGGAAGTAGTGTAATAGTTTTTTTTTGAGTTATTGAAGGGAATAGAAGTTTGTTTTCAAAGTATTGAAACTCTGTCTCCTGTCAAAGAAATTTTTATTTTCTCTGTGTTAGAGGAAGGAAGATTTATTCTCCATTCATTGTTCTGGAATTTTTCAATATTCCAACATGTGCAAGAACAACATATGTTGTGGTTCCATCCCCAGCTAAATCATTTTTCTTTTCCGCAGCTTGCCTTACCAACTTGGCCCCAATATTTTCAACTGGGTCCTCTAATTCAACCAATAAAAAGGCCAAAACCATAGCATTGAGATACATTTCATTACACTGTCAATAACAATAAAAATTGACTCAGCCATAACCCTTTCCTTTTATTGTTGTGAAAAGCTTTATGCATTACTCTAATGTGGCTAGTCCATAGGCCAAGTAGACCACTGGGTAACAAATATCTTTCCTTTCACCTTTGAGTTTTCAAATTATGCCTACCAAATCTAAGACATTTAAGAGGGGGAACTAATACAACGTTAAAAAGAAAACCAGAGCACACATCTACAAATTACCTCCTTAGCTACTGTCACACCATCATTAACTATTTTCAGAGAACCATGCTTACTCTCCAAGACAACATTTTTCCCTTCGCCCCAAGGGTGACTCCAACAAGATCAACAAGTTTGTTCACACCGCCTGCAAGACAAATTGACAATGCTTTCAGTAAGTGTGCAATTGAATGCCAGACCATATTCCAAAACAACCCTCCATGAAAAATTAAAATAACACATTAAAATCGAATATAAGTGGACAAGGAAAGATCCACCGCAGTGAAGTTTCACGTGCGGGTGACCTTCCTTTAAACATAATTTTTTCTCTGACCTGCAATTTTTTTGTCACTGAGCCATCCTTGTTGAAGTACAACTCCTTTTCCATAGCTCTTGTATTAACTACCTCCTCTCTGTCGCGTAATCTCAGAGTCCCTCTTCTGCTTGAGCGATTAAAGGAAATGGGTGAAAAAACTGAAAGAGAAGACAATTGTCTGCCATAATTATCAAACATTGCACCCAACTTCTTCCCCTTTCCATTGTTACCCAATGAGGTATATGTGGCAATTGTTGTCATACTGCCCAAAGCAGAGGCCATCTTCTCTTATCCTGAATATAGAATTACAATAGCTTCATATTAGTATGAACCTTAAAAAACATGACTCCCATTTCTAAAAACCACTTTTAAGTTGTAACAGGCAAACTAAACAACGATCGCAACTTTTGGCAACTTCTGGAGCATTAAGCGAGAAACAACCAAAGAGAAATACAACCACAATCCTCATTTTAATGAGACTGGACTATATATTTTCATTAAGATAATAGAAATAAATCACGACTATATTAAGGCCAGCACAAAACAATCTTTAACCAGTGTCTCTCGCGGCCTTCAGGTTTCCATGCTAGCGGTTGCATATTTTAATTTAAATTCTTGACCTCTCATGCCCATCTATGAATGCATCCAATGGGATATCTACATCAAATTCTCCTTTATATCCCCAAAAAAAAATTCCCTACTACAAGAGCACCAATATTGATGGATCACCCCACACCATCCCACCCACTAGAAACAGTGAAAAAGGAAACCCGAGAAAAATTTTGAAATATCTCAAGATGACTATATGGGTGGTTCTTATGAATCAACCAACCATTCAGAACATGCTCATAAATCCAAACCATGAGTATTATGTGACGATATTCAAGCAGGCACTGAATCGGATTTCTGAAGCTATGTTAGAGAAACCCTAAACTCCCACTGAAAATAGGTGAAATGTGGCACCACTCAGATATTGACATGTGCCAATTGGTACAAGTGGTAGAAAATTGGCATGCTCAAACAACGAGATGATGCAGGAATGACATGAGGGATAAAATATCAGAAAAGCCCCAAATCTGGAGAACTAAAGCTCATCACCAACCTGAGATTGACAACTTTACATGATGTAACCTATGAAATCGTAAATGGAGAAATCATAGTAACAATAAAGTAACCTATGTAACAATAAATTCAGATTCATCCTGGGAGTGGTAATGGGATAAATCATAGTGAACAACAGGAAACATGCAGAGTTGCTTACAATCAAATAGATGAAAAAACAAATACAAAAAACCTAGATAATAACCATGAACAAGCTTAATATTGAATTATGAACTGTAAAGGAACTTACAAAATGTGACATTACGAACTTGGTCAAGCGCACAAGAAAAAATATCCTAGACATGACCCTGGTTGACAAGTTGTATTGCTCATGATGCAAGAGGATTTGTACCTGCACTGCCAAGTCAATCAAAATCCATCATTATCTATATAATAAATACAAGTAATTGATGTAGTATTTTTTACTCTAAGATGCATTCTTATGATAATGTTAGAACATATGTTGAAAATGTCAAAACATATCTGAATAAGCTCCTCTTCATTTCAAGAACAATTTATTGGAGTCGCATGAACTTGGAACAAGCCTCCCACGATCTGAAAGAGTAGCAACTAAGTCAACAGTGACTTTTTTGTTGCTACGTTGGATCGAGGGAGGTTTTCTCCAAGATTAAATCGCTCCAATAAATTATTCTCTACTAAATAGGGCCAACCATGTGAAGGTGGAAGCTCTTATGGCCCCTCCGCGCCGCGCCCCCACACCCCCCCCACCCCCCCCCCCCCCCGCCCCTCACATCACTCTCAATTCCCCAATACCCAATCTATATTTCATTTTTTACTTTCATGAAAAAAAAAAAAAATATTCAATAACTAATAAAAAAACAATTCAACAAAAAGTATACAAGGAAACATTGCAATTAATGCTTGACATAAAAATAGTATGATAAATGAGTTTTTTATATAACGCAAAAAATGTTCCAAGTATGGTAATGTTTGTCTTATAATAATACAATATTTTACATTATCAAATTTTCTTTTTCTTCTTCCTATTTCTAAAGCTCCTAATTACATCATCAATATCATCGTGCTCTGCTCATGTTTCGTGCCTTTCGACCCGCACTGCTGACCTAGTTGCGTAGGCATGATGTTTGGTCTCATCCAGTGACGGGGCATCGCCTACAAAAATAGATAATATTAAATTTTAATTGTCGATTTTTAAATATCATTGAACTAGTTCGGTAATATTAATAAAAAAAAATTGCAATGAGATTATTTACCTGGTGAACCAGTTGACGTCGTTGACCTAGTTACGTAGTCACGATGTCTGGTCTCATCCAGTGACAGGGCATCGCCTACAAAAATAGATAATATTAAATTTTAATTGTCAGTTTTTAAATATCATTGAACTAGTTCGGTAATATTAATAAAAAAAATTGCAATGATATTATTTACCTGGTGCACCAGTTGTCTTCGTTGGGACTGTTGCCCAGTCTTCCTCTCTAGTGGTAAGATCCTCAAGGGAAACATTCTCTGTCATTTAAACAAAAAACTTTATAAGGACAACCATCAAGGTATAATTATAAAAAATTATAAGTGGAAATTAATTACCATCTCGGCCCTCATTGATAGTAGCATTGTCGGCCTGGTCCCTACTACAATGATCAGGTTGCACGTGAGGATCATCTACATTTGGCTCTAAAACTGGGTTATTTGCGTCGTCGGTAGTGTTGCTCCCCTGATTTAAACAAAGTTGTTAGACATTAAATTTATGGAAGAAAACAAACATATTGAAAGGTTAATGTTTTACCTTATCAGGCATTCTGGATCTTGGGACCTGCCCCAAGCTTCTGCGATGTTCAACTACGGCTTGATAGCCGAAATGGAAAGCGATATTTTTATCTTCCTCTGTAGTTTCTGTTCCGAAGTCATCACCCTACATTACATATGATTGTGTATTTTTAATCATATTTGATAGGATTACAAAAACGTTGGAAGGCGATACAATTAATTATAAGATGTTTAGCTACTTAATTACAATTCTTGCGGCTAATTTCAAGTAGCTGCCCTAGCCTAGCTTGTGATGGCCCTTTTTTTCAATCCTAGCTTTGGTTGCCTTTGAGGTGTCAGGCAACCTAGCATCAAAAGATTGAAGTCAGATATGACGTAGCACACTTTTATCTTAGACATAGAGAAAATTAAAGCTATTAAATTAAAGTTGTAATTTACCTTGCGGGTCCAGTTGGCATTTTTCCTTCTTTCTTTGCCCTTTTCTCTTTTCCGTCATGGATGAGTGCTCTCCACTCATTCTCTGGAACTGTGAGAGGACGCTCGTATCTAGGGTTAAATTTAAATTGCGTCCTATAGGTGTCCCTGGTATATTTCAAATATTTTCTGGCTACTCGAGTCACCGCTGTTCTGTCAAATGTGTCAATCCCAAAAAGGGCTTCTAGATAATCTAGAAGTTATTTTTTCAGGTTGGAATTCTGGGAATTCCACCCTGTGCGTATGGTTGGGAAAAAAATTACCAACGCATGGCTCTCCAAAAACCTATAGAACTCATTGTTTCCTACACAGAAAAAAAAAAAGATATTATCATTAATTTAAAAATAAAAAACATGATAAATATGTTTTAGATAGAGTACATGAAATAGTTAAAATATTAAAATTTACCTGGGAGTTGTATGTGCTTTATAGGGACACCTTCATCGTTCACCAACAACGTGCCATTAATGGTCCCTATGGAGTTGACACGTGTAGCTCCAGGAAACGCAATAATGTAGTTGGCCATATCAGCCTCATCACTGCCAACACATTCAGTGGTTGGTTGGGTGTCTGCTTAGGCAGGGTGTGTTTCTTGGCTGGCACCTAAAGGAGTAGAAGGTGTACGAGAGGGTTCCTGGGAAATCTCTTGCCCTTGTGTCCCACTACCACCAACACCGGGTTCAGCAAGTGCCAGAAAACGCTACATACAAAAGAACTTTTTGTTAGTTTAGTCAACGTAAAAATTAAAAATCAAACTATCACAATTCATCTCATGCAGAACAAAAAAAATATCCTTTTGACTTTTTATTATTACCTGATATGTTTCTAGCTGGCTCATAAATTTTTTTACCCTCTCTTCTGTTTCAGGTGTTTGAGGCACGTCTATCAAAGTATTAAATTCTGACCTTGCATCTCGTGCCTTTTTTCGCAACAAGAGCACTAGAGATAGGGATGAAGAAAGCTCTTCCTCAAAGAGGGAATCATCAGGCATACCATGGCTAGGTGTCTGCATATTTGAAAAAAAATTAAAATTATTTCAATTATGTAAATAACTAAAATACCTGAAGATAGAGCAATGTTGGCACTTTACATGTTCTTCCGCTGGCCTCTTTCCGCGATCATCCCGTCTCGAGGTTGTTCCTGTACTGCCCTGATCAGTCTGCCACATTGCAATAAAATTATAAATGTAAAAACTTGAAAACAATATCTCACTTGAAAACACAAAATGAAAACTGAAATAATTTCTAATAAGACACCGAAAGACAGAGTTAGAGTTTCAAATATGCCTTGCATTGAATTCAGTCCTGGAAACATGTCATTGCACATTAAGGCACCCAAACAAGAGACGAGTCGACAATGAAGACCTTATTGAATATATTGTTGGAGCAACTTCTAGTAAACTTGTTGTGAAGACCTTGAGGACATTTTTGAAGGAACATTGTTGAAGCTGATGGTATAGCATTGTTGGAGACGATCTTGAAGGGCCTTGAAGTGAAGCTTTTGGAGCAACTATTGAAAAATCCTTAGAGCATTTAAGTAAGGAACTTTCTATCTTCCATCACCTTTTTCCTTTCAATATCATTTAAATGATTTTGTTGATATTTAATGTTTGAAATCACGTTATAATTCCTTGATTATATGTGTTTGGGGACTTTCCCTTTGAAATTACCCAAAAATACCCTGGCAATTTTATCTTCAGGATGCATGTCTGACCCTGTTGTTCAATATTTTGATTGATAGTAGTAAACATAGAGAGTTAGGGGGCTCTTGACTTGGTTTGGTTGGGCCATTATATCCCTAACATCTACTAGGGAGAACCCCCCTTGATTTGGAGGAGAGATAGACTGAAGTGAAAAGAGGTTGGTGAGGTGACAATGAGGCTATTGAATTACACATGGTATCACACTTTAGCTTTAGGACTTTATCTTGAGAAGTGCGAGCTTTTGCTATATCAATTCTCAAATTGTTTACAACACTATTGTTAAGAACTAATAAGAAGTGATTTTGAGGGGTTTTTGGGTATAAGAAACAATACCATTTAAAAACTAGGGTTCTCAGTCCTTGGCATTCCTTCACCTGGGCCTAGGGGCACACTAGAATACTTTCACACTAAACCATGCAAACTTAAAAGTAACTTAACAGATCCATAAAGTAATAATAATCATAATTCCTAATTTCCTATTGTACGATATGATGCAAATTATTCAAACATGAAGCAATGAAGACATGCAATGTCCGAATTTCAAGATTGATGAACCAATACAAGAATTTAGAAACTACAACTTTGATTCAATACTCTGTGTCCTAACTCCAGGAAGGAATCTAGTTTGTAGTACAGAACATGCATCGTGTATTATCAATTCTTAATTGACAACAACTAAAGGTCATCTACATCATCAATTCCTTCCCATTTTGTGTTTTTATGTTATATTCCTTATTAAAGTGTCAAATTTCTCTCAAAGCAAGCAACCACTGAATAAAATAAAAAATAGTTGAGATATGATTGATAAATGGTCATTTATTTCTTGAAAGGATCTTCACAATTTCTTTGGTTGTTTTTCATCTCAAGAAACAAGAAATGACCTAAGAAACTATCGTGATGTAATATAAGAAACAACACGGTGCAATGGCCATTTTCAAAGCCAAATGACGTCCATTGAGGACATGGCCTTTATTTGGTTCCTGTTTCATAGGAGTTTCGGGTAGAAATGGAACTTTGTTGTACCATTTCCAATAGTAAAAAGGGAAAACCTTCTTTTTCCATGGGAAATAATTTACTTTTCCTTTTTCAAGATAATCTAAATCACAAAAAAATATGAACTATACTGCACACATTCTTGGATAATGTGAAAGTGGAAAAGGAATACCCTACACAAGTGATGCAAACATGTACATTTGAACACTAATAGATTTTTATAGTTGAAATGCAATGCTTGTTTTCATTTAAATGTAGGGTTTTTAAAGCAAGGAGAAATAATGGCTGCCAAATTAATAAGCGTTTCTTTGGGAAAAATTTAAATCTTGTATTGGGTGATGAAGATAATAGAGGGTATTGAATCTTGATTCTTGACATTATGTTTAACTTGAATAACTCAAATGATTATAAATATCAGTGGATGAGTTCTTTTTTTAAAGTATTTCACTCAAAACTCTTATGTCAAAGCATTGTATGATGGCTAGCATTTGCTTGTTTCAATGTAAAAAGTATATTAATATATTGGAGCACGAATGATAACTACAATTGTTTGCTCTGCAGTATATCCAGCCCCAAGATTATGAAAAGTTTTCTCAAGTGGAGCCATTGGTTATTGATGAAGCAGCTGCAATTCCATTGCCTATTGTAAAGGCTCTGCTCGGGCCATATTTAGTGTTTCTGTGCTCTACTGTAAATGGGTAATAATTATAAATGAGCCAACCACAATCACAGATTTTGTAACCATTCGGTTTGCATGGATAGTGATGATGATATTAACCCTATATATCAGTGACCTATATCTATATGAGAATGATCTCAACATTGACCTTGATATGGTTGTATGGATGTGACCTTTGGTATGTCATTAGAAAATCCCCAAATATCAGAAAATCCCCAAATCTGGAGAACTAAAGCTCATCACTTTCGATCTAGAGTACTACCCTTGTGATAAAGTTGATGAATTTCGATCTCCCATTCTATACCACTTTGCACTTCACCTTCAATATAGATCAGACCAAGGGCAATTCGTTACTGGGTGTTGAGATGGATGAGTTTGTCGAACTAAAATCCATAGCTTAAACTTCATGAAACTGGTGGAGTCAAATTCATGCAAGCACAAACACATATTACACATCCTATTTGAAACTCATCCGAAATAACATTGGAAGACATCTATAGAGAACCCTACAGCCTCTCACAATCCAATGGAATTGACCAAAAAAACCCAAATAGAGTCAACCCTACTATAGGAGGAAGGGCCTGCAGTAATAACTTACCATTTTGTAAGAGCTGAGGGCGAATTCTGTTCTGCAAGAGCTGAGGGCGAATGTTGTTCTGCAAGAGCTGAGGGCGAATGTAGGGTGAATGCTGTTCCGCAAGAGTTGACGGTGAATGTTGTTCTACAAGAGCTCAGGGCGAATGCTGAGGGCGAATGTTGTTCTGCAAGAGCTGAGGGTGAATGCTGAGGGCGAATGTTGTTCTGCAAGAGCTGAGGGCGAATGTTGTTCTACAAGAGCTTAGCGCGAATGCTGTTCTATAAGAGCTAAGGGCGAATGCTGAGGGCAAATGCTGTTCTGCAAGAGCTGAGGGCGAATGTTGTTCTGCAAGAGCAGAGGGCGAATGCGCGCGTGATATCAGACGTTAATGTAGTTTTTAATAAAATCATTTTTATGTAGCGCGCATATAAGTTTCGTATTTTTATGTAGCGCGCATGTAAGTGTCATTATACCGATGGCGGAAAAAGAGTCGCTATTGCGACTCATGCCTCCAAACGTCGCAACTGCGACACTTAGACATTGTGTCGCACTTGCAACGTTTGGAGGCAGCCGTCGCAATAGAGACGCTTTGGGGCATAGTGTCGCAATTGTAACGTCTTCCTCCAAACGTCGTAATTGCGACACTTTGTCTAAGTGTCGGTATTGCGACACTTTTCTCTAAATGTCGGTATAGCGACGGTTTCGGGCGGGATTGAAAAAATTTGGGGAAATTTCTGACATTTGGTCAAAAGCGTCGGAACCAAGCGTCAGAATTTCCCCCAAATGTACTAGTGGGGGCATTAAAAAACCACTTTCAAGCATGATTTTTCCTTTGTTTCAAGCTTGTGCAAAAATGAAACAAACCATTTTCAAGCATAGTTTTCCTACGTTTCAAGCTTGTATAAAAATGAAACCTATCTCGAGTCCATTTCAGTTATTATTTTCAAGACTCGTTAAACTCATGAAAATCCCAAGCTTCTTTTGCTATTTTTCATTCTCGTAGAACATATGAAATTTCCGAGTTCTTTTTGTCTTTTCCTGCTCGTAAATTAAATTGAAAGTTGTCCATATGAGTAAAATTTTTATCACTTTTTCGAACTCATTAAAACTTATGAAAAAGCGAAACCAATGAGTACATTTTTATCCCTTTTTCGAACTCGTTAAAACTTACGAAAAAGAGAAATCTTGGAGTTCTCTTTTAAGCCCTTTTCAAACTCTCTAAAGATGAAAATATTTCTGAGTGCTTGACTATTCGAACTCGTTAAAGGAAATGAACATTCATCCTTTTTGTATAATTTTACTCCTTTTCCGGACTGAAATGGACTATTTACGAAAAAGGTATACGTTTACTAATCATAGTCAATAGAGTTCTCTTCTGTATTATTTTATCCTTTTTCGGGCTTGAGAGACTAAATTTACGAAAAATTACACCCACGGAGTTTTCTTAAGTTTTTCTTCTGACTCCCTAAAATTAAAAAACACCAAGTTTCTTCTATACTGGACTCGTTAAAATTTAATAGTAAAGGACCTGTCGATTACAAACAGGAACGAACCACTCCTTCTTAGGGTTTGATTTTAAACTAAGTTGGACTCATCTGAAGGATGAGCTTATATAACAAGCAAATGGTATCCTCCTCAAGCTTGTCAAAAATAAAGAGGTACTTGCCAGAAATGGTGGGGGAAAAAGAGAGAAAACGAATCCATTTGTCACACTTTGTTTAAAAAGCAGTTTACCACTCTTGAACATGACACTTTTTGTCACACTTCTACCTGGGTTGGGAAAATCCTTTGCCTATCAGTTAATCAAACCATATTGAAAGTATTCAACCGGTTTCTGAGTATTAGCTTAGGTCAATTGTCACCAAACCATCTGCATTGTCGTTATGTGTTCAAGAGGACAGCTCAAATAAACCATTCATTATAAACATTTGTCTCCATTCACGTTGACCATCCCTAAGTCAGTCCTTGCAAAATATTTCTACAAAACTTGATCTAATGGTTTCGTGTCGTGGGTTTTCCTACGACGGATCACTTTCTATCGATGACAGCTCATCATCTAGGAAGTTGATCTAGAATCCTTTAGTACCTTGGAATCTACACGCCTTACTGGCAGGTTTCTCGCCTTCGACAACAGGTTGCATCATTGACCTATGATCGAACGATTCTGTGAAATGTTCGACTTCAGATCATTTATTCACATTTCATGGATTGTACTGAGTAATTTGAGAGCCATTGTCATTATTGGTGGTTTCTCTCACACTTTTTAACAGTTCACATCATTGACTGGTAATCAAGTGGTTTCTACCATGTTCGACTTCGACACAATCAATCGCATGGATAGAATCGTACTAGTTCGAGTAGCAGAAATCAAGACCCTAGATCTTGTTTCCACCATCTAGGCTACGAGGAGTTTTATTATTCATTTTGCAGTAGACTACTTATAACGGATGGTTGTGTCCATACTGTGTCTACATTATTGATGTGATAGTAAGATCATTTCTACATCAGAACAAGTTTTAGTTAGTATTTGATCTGAGTATGGGAATGCCTACCTCAATGATGATATTTATATATATGTTTTGCATTTAATGTTTTTACAGGATTCTGACTGGGGTGTCCACAAGCTAATCCTTGAAATGATAAAGCACATCACTCTTTGAATGGTCTAAGACTTCGCACTTTAGGGGGAAATCTGTTACACTAAAAATTGTCACCAAGACGTTTTACTATCTGTATGGGTTCATCATTACTCATACAATACTCCCTTAGAAGTCTACAACATCAAGTTCCTAAAACCAAGCCTTGAAATTTAGAAAAAGCTTATAAAAGTCATAAAAATACTTGTACCGCACTTCCTCTTAGTATTACCAGCGGTGCCGCATCTGTTTGTTCTAGAACATGCAAAACCAGCCACTCTTTTTCTTCATTAAAGGTGTGGATTCCTGTAAAAGGTAAAGTGAAGGCAGAAGTAAAATTTGGAAGCCCAGCTGGTTGAATCTGGAAGCTTCTGGAAGCAATTATTTGGTGGAAATTTCGCTCCTTTCATGTACATTCATCCCTCCATTAAAGGAGCCTACCCCTTGGTATGTGGAACTCAATCCCTTTGAAAAAGGATTATATCCCCTCTTATTTGGAGCTGCAACCTCTTCTCTTTTGCTATAACTTGAGGCCATAGTTCAGCCTCAAAGGAAGTTAGGCTTTGAGATTTTTTGAGGAAAATTGCTGGAGAAACTCAAACTCTCTTAACTGATTATCATATGGGAATTATTACACACTCATGTATATGTTAGTCGAGAGAGTTCAGAGGCTTGTCAAAGTAGAGGAAATGCTTGTTCCAGACCCCGGAAGGACCTATACGACATCAAGGCTAACACAGTTGTAAGGCTCCTTTTTTCATTAAATATAATACAAAGGGATCCTATTTTCTCAATGAGTTGTTTATTTAAATGTCTTATTTCTTGAATTCCTTGATCATCAAGATAGATTTATGGTTTATGAATTAGTCTATATTATGCAGGTGCTTCTGATTCTTTCATGTTTTTTATTGCAGATCCTGAAAGGAGACGTATTCAAAGAAATAGGAAATAAGACTACGATCATCGCTGGACTACAGGTAAGTCCTAAATCCTTCATTATAGATAATTCTAGATAAAATATAATCTAGAGAAAGTAGTTTACATATATATGTTTGTTGCTAGTTATTGTAGGATACTAGGGAGATCTGTCTTGTCCGCAAGAACGATTTATCCGTCCAACGAGAGCCAAGAATAGTAGAGCCTCGACCTCTACAAAGTGTAGCTATAATAACCCGAGGAGGGAAGAAAAAATGGGAGGATGCACGAGAACTAGACCCGATAAATTTAGTCAAACCTGCATCCCTAAAGAATATTTTCAGCCCAGACCGATAGAAGCAGTACTTTAAAGAATCACTAGAGCCATTCTCAAAGCTAGGGAGCCATAAGAGTATGGAGCTACTACAACCGCATAATCAAGGGTAGAAGATAGTCACTACAAGGACACCTATAGAAGAATGGTTCCGACTGTTCCTGAAAATTGTGAACAATGGATAGATGTTGGAGCAATTAAAGAAAAATCTAGAGATGGTTGTTCAAGGAGGAGCAGGACATGAGGACTCGATCAACACAGCTGAAAAATCTATAAGGATAGTAAAAAGAAATAAGAGAAGAACTGGAAAATATTTTCGTATAAATTCCCAAGTTGTAGGATTCCAAATAAGGGACACAATGTTAGATCTCGGATCATATGTCAACATTCTGCCTAGAAAGACATGCAAAGCATTGGGAAAACCAAATTTGTCATATTCACCAATACAGCTAATAATGGAAAATAAATATTACATCATACCAAAAGGGAGGCTGGAAGAAGTTGAGGTTGATGTTGCGGGAGTAAAAACCTATACGGACTTTGAAGTAATAGATATCATGGGTAACAAGGATCCATATCCTGCCTTGTTGGGAATAGATTGGGCCTTTCAAAATTATGCAGTTATCAATTTGAAGAAGGAGCTGATGATATTCGAAGATGGTGAGGTCAGAGTAGCCCAGCCATTGGATGCACATCAAGGACCCCTATACACAGAAATTAGCGACAATAGAGAAGACGCAAAACTTCTATATCAACTCTACCAAATGACAGTAGGAAAAAGAGAAGATTACATTACTCCTAAAGCAGGAGGAATAGTAAGTTGGAGGAGTGTTCAAAGTTTTGACGTAGGATCAGAAGTGGCGTGGGATGACTGGCAGCAAGGAGTATATGAAATCAACACCAGAAGATGCGCCAACATTCGGGGATTTAACTGGATTGGCACAGAGGTAAGATAATACCCAACTCTTTCAAATATGCAAGTTGTGAATACGTTTATTACTAAAATGGAAGACAAAGTGCCAATAGAGAATAGGGTCCCTCTCATGGACATAGAATTACAATCCACTTCAAAAAGATGGTGGGAAACCCATCGCAACTCTCTCTGTCGGTGAGAAGACGTAGCCAAAGCATTAAGAGCAAGATTTTAGGCAGCTTTAGGACTACAACAGGAGGAAAGGTACCGAGGAGACTCAGATCCCCTAGTACATCCAAAAATATATGAATGTAAGTGGAAAGAAAATGAATACCCAAAATATTTATGGGTACACAACTTCATACATTCACTGGACACTATTTTGCAAGCTTGGTACATGACAGAGGAGAAGAATAGAAAAATATCCACCTTGGAAACAGTCACAGAAATATTTACTCAATGTTTTTCTTTCAAGGGAGACACAGACCAAGTTACAGATACCTTACAAACAATTAAAAGAATAATGTTTTTTCCAGAGCTTGAAGAAGTTGAGGAAATTTCAATATCATATCAGAGAGCCAGAGAATCAGTAGCATGCAAAAGAATAGATCAGGAGATAGATGACGATGATTTAGAAAACCTTCGACATCTATCCTTTGAAGAAAAGGAAGGAGAACGAGAAATACAAGAATAACCAACTACTGAGGGATTACATTTGTTACCCCTGAAGACAAAGAAGCAGAACATTGGAAGAGAAGAAAAGCCCAAGATTGTATCCATTAGATACTATTGGGATACAGATCCCACAAAATAAATTGTTGACCTACTACAAGAATATGAAGACCTATTACCATCTTCAGTGGAAGAACTCAAAGGAATTAAAGGATATTTGGGGGAGATGTGCATAGTACTTGTTATAGGTCAATTTGGGCATCATTCCTGATGACCTAGTTAACTGGGAATTGTTAGTGTTGGAGTCCCGTAATTTGGCAGATTGGTAAACCAAATGACAGGGTAACATCAGACCAATCTTTGGAGTCCTAGGACCTAGCCTTCCTAGACTCAGAGAGGGCTCTCTCTATGGTGCGAAGGATGTGAACTTGTTCGCTTTGTATGTTTGATTTTAAGATAGTTGTTAAGTATATTTTGGTTTGTTTTGGTTTTGAGGTAAAACTGATCAAGTAGAACAAATAGAAAGAGAGTTCGTCAAATCAACAGGGCTATGGGGTTAGATAAAGTCAAGGATGTCTAAATAATGGACAAGGTGTACTGCAGGGCCGATTTAGCAAGGTCAATGGATCCTTTGGGTGAGGTATGAGGTGAAATGGACATTAAGTTTGTGAAAAATAAAGAAGTCTTCAACATATATAGTTTGAAATCAAATACTCATGAGGCAGGGAAAACCATTAATCTCTATGAACAATACTCAAAATTATAAACATGAAAGATAAACATTCAGGTGAGACATAGAAGCATAAGAACTCCTAACTTTATAAATTCACCTTCAGTTGTTGGGAAAAAATATAAGATAAAAAAATAATTTAATATATGAAGAGGGAACTCCTAAACAACATATATCAAACTATCGGGAACTCTGAAACAAGTTGGTAAGCATGGACAAAGGGCAAGATAGAACGAGACCTCTTTGACTTAACCTAAGCAATCAGTATTTCTTAGAAAGGTTTCAGAAATAGAGTTTTGAGAACTTCAAATAAGAAGGGCATACCTTGAATCAGATTTGATAGCTAACATAATTACCATTAATGAAACAAATAACAAGTTCTTGGTAGACCTAAGGAGCAGTTAATAATTCCTTATAATGACCAAGAAGAAGAAAACATCAAAGCTGTAATAAACAAGAGGTTTGAGGTGCTTCCATGAACATATCTCAGCCTATATTTTTCTAATCTATAGCAAATAAGAAACATGAAACATTAATGAAAACAGGAAGACATAAAAAAATCAGAGAAACATCACCATTCACCAAGCTATGGAATCCTGCACACGATGCTCCTCCACCATCAAGCCAAGCAAGACATTCATCCACTTCATAAAACTAGTATTTTCTTCAAGCTCATAAAACTATGTATTGCTCTTAACATGTTAATTTATCCCTAGTTTTATAATGAATCTTCATGGTTTATATAAGCCAAGGGGAGTAAGGGCTCACTAGAGCAACTAGAAGGCCATTGGCCAAAGAAAAATATCTAAAACTGTCCTTGAGGCCTTACAAGGTCCAAAGCACAAAATATCTCTCTAAAATATCTTTTCAGACCAAAATAGCAAAAATATTGACTTTTAGGCTCTGACATACATGATAAAACTTGCCTAACGCACATTTTCCTAGTCCTCACATAGGAATGCAGAAAACAGTCTCTTTTTTAGCAGAATTTCCAGGCGTGCAGCACCAAAAAAGGTCTTTTTGCAGTGAGGTTTTGGAGGCCTTCCCGATGTCGAAAAAGGCTCCATGATGGCCCGTTGGAAATATATGGATGTCTACTTTCCAAATATACTTGATTTTTTTCAATATTATCTTTGGAAGTGGCTCAAAAAGTGGAAAAGGTGCAGAAACCCAGGGGCGCAGCACCTACTCAAAAACAGTGGCAGAAAGGTGAAAAAATGGTTGTTTTTGGACCTTTTGAGGGACAAAAACAGCTCCAAATGAGCTGAAAATTTATGAGCATACTCTCCTAGTGCCAAGGAATCCAAAAATGTAAAATTTTCCTACTAAAAATGCTCTGACAAAAAGCATAGCGTCTGGGGTGCTGCACTCCTAGGCTTGAAAATTCACAAAAAACAAAAAGGTGTCCAATTTTGCCCAAATTTGGTGAGCAGGTCCCTCAAGGGTCTTTAGAAACCTGTAGTGAAGCTTGGGAAAAAATTCTAAGCCTAGATTGTCCTTTTCCATATTTTCGCGCCAGGCACCTCCTTTGGGTAGCTTTGAGCTTTTTCCTAGCAAACTTATTTAGCATTTTGTAATGCTGAGTCATCTTTCTTTGTAAGCCTAAATCCTTGTTTGATTTCTCCAATTTGGCCTCTAAATGCAAGTTTTCCCTTTCTAGCCATTATTCTTTGTCATTTTCAATTTCCAAGGCTAGGAGCTCAGTGAGAGGGAATTGTTGCATTTGGGTTGTTTCTTCCTCTCTCTATTTTTCTAATGCTCTCCTAAGACCCATAGTCTTAGGCCTCTTCCTAGCTAGCACTTCTTCTTCATCATCTTCTTCATAGTCACCCATGTACTCTTCTAGCTTCACTTGTGTTTTTTGAGCCTCTATTTTGTACTTGAGTGCCCGGGCTTCATAAATGGCAAGTTGGCCACTCATTTCGGCATTTTGTGTTTGTAGGAATTGAATGATATGTTTTGATCTTGCCAAATCATTCACCAAATATCTAACTTGTGCATCCCGGTCTTGTAATAGGGAATTAAGAATCCTTGTTTCATTGTCCTCGTCACTGTCAATGTGGATGAGTTCAAATTCCCTCTATTTTTCATGGCTGCTTTCTTATTCTTCCATTGCCTTCTTACCTTTGTCTTTCATGGGCTTCTTACCCCTGTCTTTCTTTGGCAATCCATACTTGCCTTGGGAGTTTACCTCTGCTCCTTAATGCCCTGGTGACATTGCTTTTTACTGCTTGAGTGACTTTACCTCTCACAATTTTGGAGATTTTTCCTTTTACTGCTTTTGGGGGGTAGTGCATGGCCCCTTGCCTATGGGAGGTAGCAAACACATGCTTCCCATATTTCTGATGAGGGATTAAAGGAGGTGTCACCAACTGGATTTGTTCAATTTTCTCACTTACAGCCTTAGAACTGGGTTCTTCCCCAAGAATGTTTTCAGTGCACATCTCCCTATCACTTTGTTGTGGGCAGTCCTTTGGATTATCAATTTCAACATTTGTAATGATATTGCCACTAGGAGGATCTGTAGAAAGGTCATGCTCTGTTTTTGTGTGGTGGGAGGTGCCCAAGTCTGATATTTTTTCATCTTCAAGATTGTCCATGTCCTTACCCTTTTCTCTGATGTCTTGACTGTTCTTATCATTAGGAATTTTGCCATCATTTCCTTGTGTATGTAAGACTACTCTGAAAACTACCTCTGGATTGTCCTCATCAATTTTTTCTCTGTTGTGACTTTCTTCCTCTTGCTTCTTGTCCTTTTCTGTGTTGTTGTATTGTCCTTGGCTACCAGTGTCTTTGTTGTTTTTACTGTGCTGCCCTTTGTTGTCTTCATTTTCTCTGTTGTTTTTATCATCTTCCAATTGGTTGTCTTCATCCTTGTTGTTTTCCTCATTTTGATCATTTATGATTTCTTCCTTATCATTTTTTTTAGAGCTACTTCTATTTTGACTGCCCTCCTCTTGACTGCTTTCATCTTTTTCATTGTTTTCCTCATCTTCATTAATCCCCTCTTCTTCATTAATTTCCTCTGTATCTTCAAATTGTCCCTTATTTTCATCAGTTTCCTTTTCACTGTCTTCAATTTGCTCACATACAGCCTTAAAACTGGGTTCTTCCCCAAGAATGTTTTCATTGGACATCTCCCTATCACTTTTTTGTGGGAAGTCCTTTGGATTGTCAATTTCAACATTTGTAATGATATTACCACTAGGAGGATCTGTAGAAAGTTCATGCTCTGTTTCTGTGTGGTGGGAGGTGCCCAAGTCTGATATTTTTTCATCTTCACGATTGTCCATGTCTTTACCCTTTTCTCTGATGTCTTGACTGTTCTCATCATTAGGACTTTTCCCATCATTTCCTTGTGTATTTAAGACTACTCTGAAAACTGCCTCTGGACTGTCCTCATCAATTTTTTCTCTGTTGTGACTGTCTTCCTCTTGCTTCTTGTCCTTTTTTGTGCTGTTGTTTTTTCCTTGCCTGCCAGTGTCTTTGTTATTTTTATTGTGCTGCGCTTTGCTGTTTTTACTGTGCTTCCCTTTTCTATCTTCATTTTCTCTGTTTTTTTTGTCATCTTCCCCTTGGTTATCTTCATCCTTGTTTTTTTCCTCATTTTTATCATTTCTGCTTTCTTCCTGATCAGTGTTTTTAGAGCTACTGCTATTTTGACTGCCCTCCTCTTGACTGCTTTCATCTTCTTCATTGTTTGCCTCATCTTCATTAATTCCCTCTTCTTCATTAATTTCCTCTGTATCTTTATATTGTCCCTTATTTTCATCAATTTCCTTTTCATTGTCTTCATCAATTTCCTCTTTTTTGTCTAGTTCATCAGTTTCAGCAGTGCTTTCTCCAGGATTAGCATTACTTTCTTTAAGGTCACTACTGCTTTCTTTAGGATCACTTCTGTTTGGAGAAGGTGTTTGAAGAATGTTTGCTTGGGAGAGTGATTCATGGGAGGAAAGTGAAACATGGTCAGTCGAGGGCAATGGAGGAGTATGAGGAATATTTTGAGAGGAGGATGGCAGATTTTGCAATGGGATGGAGGATGAAGAGGTAAAGTCATCATGGATGATGAAGGATTCCCAAGGAATGCCTTGTTGCTCTAGTTGGTGAGTTATAATGATTTTGACAAGAGAGTGATGAAATAGGCTTGCCATCTACTGAGCTGGAGGTTTCTTTTTCATGATGGTAGACATTTTTTCAATGCTTTTGCATAGGAAATAAGGCAATTTTAGCAGCTTGGTCCTGGTGAAGTGCATGAGGAGCTGAATATTATATGAGTAGATCCGAGAGAACCTACCCTCACAGGTAAAATATTTCATGATCATCTTCATGATGAGGGCATACCTGTCCAGCAGATGTGAAAAAGGAAAAATGGTTTTACATGCAGCTTGACAACTGGGCTTTAGAAAAGGTTGATAATGGGTTAAGTCAAGATATGTTTGTTTAAACCATTTCTCACCTATGCAAGGGATCCTAGTGGCTTTAGAGAAAGCTTTAGGGGTCAACTCAAAATTTAACCCTGCTACATGAAAATTATGCCCGTGAAGTCTTGAGGCAAATAACTCAGTCAATTTAGGATGGATTTTGATTTCTTTTACCTTGTTGCAAAACTCCGAACATCCTAATTCTTGGAAATAAGCCAAGATAGAAGGTGAGGCAATCAGCTCTTTGGTGTCTGTAGGTTCAAATCTGTTGGGCTTGCCTCCTTTTTTGGCCTATCTTCTTGGTCTTTGAGGCTCATTACTGTCTTCTTGAGACATGGTGATTACTTTGCCCTTTCTTTCAATATCATAATACAGAAAACCTCTTTGTAGATGAAGTGCAGAGGAAAGATGCTTTCAGGAGATTTAGGACCTCTAAACAAGGCTAAATGCTCAAAAGAGAATAGGTTACACTTGTATTCAAATTTTTCCCTCAAATTGTTTTGGACACAATCCTAGCCTTAATTGGCACTTTCATAGCTCAAAAACCTGATGAGGAGATATAAATTGATGGAAAATACCTTTAGAAGCTCTTCCGCGTGATGAGAAACCAATTCTGGGTGAAAACAAGCAAATTTGGCCTTTTCTGTGAATTTCAGGGCAGTGCTGCGCTTTTTCCCTCAAGCGCGCAGCGTCTGCCTGGGTGGCCTCTACGCGGTGTTGCGACGGGCACTATGCTGGGTACACATCACCCTCGGCCCGGGCGGCCTTTGCACCCGAAGGTGCAATGATGATAGTGTTGAGCGTGCAGCATCGTCAGACCGGGCAGCCTCTGCAAGCGAAGGTGCGATGACAGTAGTGTTGGGCGTGCAGCACCGTCGAGCCAGGTGGACTCTGCATGCGGTGTCGGGATGTGGCCTGGGCGTTGTCGGGTGGCAGGGTCTGCACGCCAAGCAGTCGACGGAACGCGCAGCACTGATTTTCAAGCGCGCAACGTCACGTTACAAAATGCACTGGGCGTGTCTATAGGTGTGCAGCGCCAATCTATAGGCACGCAGCGTTTCTGGTTTTTTGCCCGAGACTGCTCCTTCGAAAAAATAAAAATCCCTCCTCCTTTTTGCTAAAGACGAACTGAATGAAAAAGGTCGTTGGGGGTATTTATATCCCTGTTTTTTGAAATAATTTGGAACAAAAACCCACCTTTGTAAAATTATAACTCCATTTTTCCATTGCCTGCCTTTGACTGTCTTTTTAGTGAGAAAAACATTTTGGGAGCCAGTTTTATTTTTTTTTCTTAAACCATTGATTTATGGTCCGAGCCTTTAATTGATTTGTGATGGAACTTGTTTGTCTTTGCAAGGCGAATTTTGAAGCTGTTGTGCCTCCATACTCCTTGAAACAAGGCTGTGACTGTCTTTTGTGTGAATTTTTAATAAACAGCCCCTGATTGTTACTCTTTTTATGCAAATGGCACCTAGTTCCTTTAAAATCAGTATTTCTCACCTTTTGGATTTCAAAATCACATATTTGATTTTAGTGTAGTTTGTACTCTTTCACTTATCTTTAGGAGATAACTTCAAAAAAAACTTTTACACCCTCTTCTTCTCTATGAAGGAGGTGTTGTTTTTACCTCATAATGCCCACTTGCATATTCATCCAAATTTCTGAAAAAGCCTGAAAAACCTTCCCACTGTGAGGACAAAAAAGAGATTTTTTGTAAACAACATGTCTGCTATTTTCCTCTTTTAGTATGATTGTCCCTCTGTAGTAATCTTAGTCCTTTCCTTTGATGGTGCCTCTGATGATTTTGTCTTGTTTGCAGGGGCATGGAAAAAGGGCAGTTGTCCCTTTCATCTTATTTATGTTTTGAAGCATAAAACTGTCTTAAGGGCACCTTTGCCAAAATGTGGCATGCTTTTCATATATCATTGATTTCTCTGAGATTTTGCACAGAAGCTTGAATGAGCAATAATTTACCTCTTATAATGACATCAAGATTTTTACATTAGCCTCCAATTTCCTGTGCTTTTAACCCTTATGGATTATGTTCTGAATTCTTCTAGGTATCTCTGATTTGTAGTAAAAAACATGATTTTCCTGTATTTTAGCCCACTGTAGCTCTGTGCAAATGCTAATTGTCTTTGATTGAAGCTTTTCTTTGGTGCCTCTCTTTTGCCCTGTTTTGATTTAGGCCAAACATCAAGACATCCCTGCAGAGATGTATTTGATAGGGTGACTTAGTCTTGGCAGATTTTACTATTTGGTTTAGGAGGGGCCACCTTGGAGATTGTTTGAGCGCCTTCTTTTTAGAAAAATGACCCGGTCAGCTCTGCTTTTCTTGATTTTACCATTTGAGCTCTATTGAAATAGAAATGAAGAAGACATGATAGTGCATGACTTAAGGAAGGCTAAATAGATTTGTTAGCAAGGTTTTAAGGAAAGGGCTCTTGACTAATGGTTAAAAACAGAGTTTTTAACCAGACACGGGTCCTTTTAGATATTTTACCTAAGCACCATCACCTATAAACCTAGACACTTTGTCATCATTGTGAAGGGTTTTCTAGACAAACTTGTGATATCAACAATGACTTGGGCAGCAGGAAAAATATAAGGAAATACTTGACTTTATGTTGGTCAGAAAATTCTATGAAATAGGGAGACTTTAGGCATCAGAAGTAAGATTTTTATAGACAGAAGTAATAATCATGGACAGAGTAAGGCCTACCAGTCTAGGATGGGGTTTTGAGAGGATGACCAAGCTAATCACAGCAGACAAGAAAGGGGAAAGTGAAAAATTTCTCTGAGGGGATTTCTCGAGGAAAAAATGATTGTTTGAATTTGGTTTCTAGAAAACCTGGGTAAAGCATATAGTCATCTAAACAGCTGAAAAATATTGATGACTAACAGTGGCTCCATTCGGGGAGGGCAGCTCCTTTTTGGGAGGTGTCCATAATTTTAGATCTTTGGCTTGTGAAGACCAGTGCCTCATTCATTGGCGCAATTTTCTCCTTTATTACTGCTTTCTTGAGATGGTGCTTTGAAAAACCGAAGGCATGATTAGCTCAATTTCACTTTACCCACCCAACCTACTTTGCCTAACATTTTTTCTTCCTTAGGTGCACTTGAACTGGAAAACCCCTTGACATCATATTTTTGAAAGAGAGAAAAAACTATCTACTTCTACACTTATATCCTCTAGGAGATCAGATTAAACTAACGAAATCCTTTTGATTCTCTACCTAGACTAGATCAACTATCAAGATTAGGTTGTTTGACAGGATTTCATTCACTAGACTAAAAACATGAAATTCAAAACATGATTAAATCAGGATTAGACAGTCTGATTTGTCATGTGTTTGTGGCATAACAACAAGTTGCACACAAACGTTATTTTGTACAAAATGATATTTATAAAAATTAGGGCTAGGATACATAGTTTTCTTTTCTTCCCTATTTTCCTTTTTGGTTTTGTTTTGAGCATGTGGAACCAGTATCTTTCTTTCCTAATCTACTTTTTTTTTACAAGTCAAGCTTTCATAATTTGACTATCATTCTTTTCACTAACTTATCAGCAATCAATTTAAAACATGCTCAGCTATGATTAGGCTAGATAACTGAAAAAGACATCTTTTTGGCACTAATAGTGGCACTTAGACTTGCGCACTTTCAGTATGACTATTTTTTGGGTATGGGGTTGTACCATTTCTTTAGAATCTGCCTTCTTTTCTACTTTTTCTGTTGTTTTTGTATTTTCTGAATTTTGAATTTTTCTTCAAACAGTGATATGTACAATGAGTGAAAAATTAAAATTAGAAATCTTGACAAAAATAATGTTTCAGTGTCCTGCCATTTACAGGACCTCCAAATGTTTCAGTTCCATCAAGTTCCTTTAGGAAGAAGGCATTGTTTCCTCTAACTTAACTGATAAGAAATGGCCTTTTCCATAAGTTTTCAAACTTACCATGCTTTTCTTTATCTTCTCTCCTGGAGTCCCATTTTAGCACTTTATCCCCAATCTGAAAATCATTTTATTTGGTCCTTTTGTTAAAAATCTTCTTCATATTTTATTGTACTAACTATGTCATTTTGTAGACTTCTTCTCTTGTTTGTTGTAAATGGATAGTCTGATTTATCCTCCTTTGCATATCATTTTATTCTGTTTGAACTTCTTGCAATAGTTTCATTACCGAAACTCCCAAGGATGTCGAGAAGATGGCATCCATGCCATACACTAGTTGATAGGGAGACATACCAATTGATTTCTTGGTGGTTAGTCTATCAGCCCATAATGCATGCACCAGTTTTCCATGCCATGCTTTTTGATTTTGTTCCAGCAGTTTCTTAATGATATTGACTAGGATTTTATTAGAAGACTCGGCTAACCCATTACCTTGGGGGTAATAAGTTGTGTAATGTCCTAATGTAATACGATATTTATAACAGAAGTCAACCATTATTTTGGAGGAAAAAGCAGCAGCATTATCAGTGATAATTTTCCTAGGAAAACCGAACCTAGACAGAATGTTGGTTTCCAGAAATTTGATAATGACTGAATCAGTGGCATTCCTAGAGGGGATGGCTTCTATCCATTTGGTAAAGTAATCAATAGCTATGAGGATCCATTTGTGTTGAGCTAACGAAGAAGAGTGTATTTCTCCAATAAAATCTAAACCCCGTTGCTGAAAAGGAGCTTTGACAATGATCGGATGCAAGGGAAAAAGTAAAAGCTTTCTCTTGCCATCAAAAATTTGGCATTTATGGCAAGTCATGACTAGTTAGTGGATGTCGGGGAACAAGGTAGGCCAATAGTAACCATCTCTAAGGATTTTTTTGGCCGTGGTTTTCCAGTAAAGATGGCCTCCACATTCTCCTTCGTGCATTTCACGCGTGATATTTCCTGCATCATCTTCAAGAAAAAATTTAAGCAGCATACCAGTAGAATTTTTCCAATACAGAACTCCATCTAAGATGCAAAACTTTAAACATTTTTGTTTGAGTAATCTTTCTTTTGTCTTTGATAAGGTAGGAGGAGCTTTAAGATAGAATAATACGTAAATAATATCAGCATACCAAGGTGAATTCAAAAACACTTCTTCAACATAAGGAGCTGTGCATTCTTCATGTTCTTCTAAAGTGTCAACAAAATTTATATCTAATGCTTAGAGATTTATTTCAGCCATCAGTTTCGCGAGTCCTTGTCCCTTAACTAGTTTAGTGGGTCTGGTATTTAATTCATATTCTAAGATGATAGCAGTCCACTTTCCTCTTTTACCATCGGGATCCTGATTTAAGATATCTTTGACAACGGTGTGTGGAACAAAAGCAATGATGTGGGAATGCAAGATATAAACTTTGAAGTATTCTAGTGCTTTTACCAATGCAAATGCCTATTTTTCCATGATATTATATTTTAAGGGAGCGTCTCTTAGGGCTTTGCTAAAAAGGCTACGAGTTGTTTTTTTCCTGCTGCGTTCTTTTGTAACAACACTATAGCTACCGTGTGCTCGGATGCAAATGAGAAGATGTAAAAGTCTTTGGTGAAATTCGGACTTATTAGAACTGGTGTTTGGGTGAGTTCCCTTTTAAACAATTCGAAAGATTGTTTGGCCTATAAAGTCCACTTAACTCCTACCTCCTTTTTTCAGCATGTTCGTGATATTTCTTAAAAGTTCGGCAAGATTGGGGATGAATCTTCTTAGGAAATTAATTTTTCCAATAAAATATTGTAACTCCTTAACATTTCTAGGGTGGTTGATTTGCAATGTGCCTTCAATCCTTTTGGGGTCTATTTTTATTCCATCTTCAGAAATGATGTGGCCTAGGAGCTTTCCTTCTTCGAGATCAAAAAGTGTTTTCTTGGGATTTAGAGACAGGCCATATTTCCTACATTTTTCAAAAATCTTTCTTAAGTGAATCAAATGTTCCTCATCTCATTTGGAATATACAGTGATCTCATCCAGGTATATAACTATAAAGTAGCCTATGTCTTCTGAGAAATCTATGTCCATGGCTCTTTGAAACATTGCCCCGGCATTCATTAACCCAAAAGGCATTTTAACATACATGAATTTGCCCCAAGGTGTGGTGAAAGCGGTTTTGTGTTGATCACTAGGGAAAACCAGCACTTGGTTGTATCCGGAAAAACCGTCAAGTAACGAGATTATTTTAGAGCCAACAACTTTTTGAAGTATGTGGTCCATTTTGGGCAAAGGATAATTATCTTTTAAGGGGACCTGTTCAGATTTCTAAAGTCAATGCAAAGTCTAATCTCTCTGGTCTTCTTTCTGACTGAAACAAGGTTTAAAACCCACTCAGAGTATCTAAGGGAAACTATTATCCCGGCATCATACATTTTTTTTATTTCCTTTTCAAATAAAGGTAATAAGACGAGATTTATCCTCCTCAACTTTTGTTTGAAAGGCTTCTAGTTCTCTTTGAGAGGAATCTTATGTTGAATAATGCTCGTGTCGTATGATTTCAAATCTTGGTATCCCCATGCGAACACATCCTTAAACTCTTTAAACAACTCAACCTACTTTTGTTTTATGTGAGGAGGGAGGGTTTTGGAAATTTTGATCATTTTTGGTTCTTCTATGCTCCCTATGTTATACTCTTCTATATCAGCCTCAGTGGATTCCATTTTTGGTTTTTTGGCCATGTCATTAAAATCGAACAATTCTTCTAAAGGTGCAAGGCCTCTGGGTATTGTGTCATTTTCACAGTGCAAGACTTCAAGCTCTCTTTGGTCTAGGTCCTCATATATTTCATCTTCATAAGGATGTGTGATCAGATTTATATTTGCTGGAGAAGGCAACTTGGACTTATGATCTTTATCTTTATCATGATTGTTTTTCTCATGTTCCAAGCTTGGTTCAGTCATTTCAAACTCATTTTTAGATTGCAGAAAATCATCAATTTTTTTGTCACCTTAAAATATCTTCCAATGGTTATTGTTGTTAGGTACTATAGGACAGTGTTTGACTTTGATACAATATTGTTCCTTTGTAGATGGTATTTGGCAATTGCTTGCAGCAAAGGCAAGCTTTGTGAGGCCATTTTGGGATCTAGGAATGTTAGTGAGCTCATAGTTCTCGAAGGTTTTGAGGATGTCTAGGGTTGCATTTATGTATTCCCTCAATCTTGGATTCTTGGCTGAATATTCACCTTTGATCTATTTAATCACAAGTTCTGAATCTCCTTGGGCTGATATTTTATTAGCACCTAAGTCTTTAAGTAAGTGCAAACCAAGGAGGATGGCCTCATATTCTGCAATGTTATTGGTACATTGGAATTCTAATCTGTAAGAATGGCCCTCATTTGTATTGTGTATCCAGATACCGGCCCCTGAATCAGTTTTTCCACATGGACCATCAAAGCTTATGGTCCAAAGAGTTTCTACTTCATGTTTGTCATTAAGTTTTTTTTCAGGTATGTTAGAGTTTTGGTCGTCATTTTCTCTATTTGACGATGAGGGAGGGTGTTCTAACAGACTAAGTTCTTCTTTATTTCCTTTTATCTGCTCATTAATATCACCTTCATTCTATAAAATAAAAGAATACAAATTTGAATGGATGGAACAAACCGGAGTATTGTTTGGCCTACCTAGGTTACTTACCATATATTTCATGTGAGTCTCTCGGTATAGCTTCCTAGTTTAGTTAAAAACCGGGATAGTGGCATATGACATGTCCATTTGGAGGCTACCTCATAGTTTGGCTACCCACCTAGATAATAACATGCCATATTTCGTGGGAATATCAGCTAATACTACATCCATGACTAGGCTTTTAGCAGGTATTTGTGCTAGAGTGATACAAAGATTTTTTATCAGGCCCAAACACATGACCCTACTTGAATCGAACGAGTACAAGTCTTTGTAGGGTTTGGTTACCTCTAGACCCAAACTTTCCATGACTACTTTAGGCATTAGGTTATGGGAAGCACTATAATCTAGCATGGCGTTGTGTAATATTTTGTCATGTATGTTCAAGCTGACATACAAAGGAGAGACAATTCCTTCTTGATATTTTCCCTCTACTTTGGGACCAAATAACAGCTCGGGTCTATCGTCTGAAAAAATTAAATTGACTGTCTCATTTCCTATGTTTAGGACTTTCAAAATTTGGGATCTGTACACATCTATAGTTACCAATTCAGTGAGGGGCACGGTTATCTTGATTTTAGCAATCTCTCCTTCAAAACTGAAAGGTATTTGGGTTTTAGGCACATTTGCCTCAGTTTTATCAGCCATAAATTTTTCTATATTCTTGATTTGCTGATTTTGGTTAGGGGATTTGTTCAGTAAAGTTTTCTCAGGGGCCCTAGTAGAGGTACTAGGATAGCTTGGGTTAAGGTTTTCTTGGCTATTTTTGTCTTTGTTTTGATCAGTTTTCTTAGCCATGACATTGCTACTATCTCCTGTTCCTTTAAGAATGGTTTCGGGAGCTTTCTTAATAGCAGTGTCTGAGTTGTTTTTCCTAGAGTTTTCTTGGTTTTTCTTACTCCTAAGATCATATTGCCTATGGACTTCCATTATGGCGTTTTGTAATCCTATTTCGGGATCTTCGGGATCCTCATAATTTGTTTCATCTTAGTTTGAGGAGAAAAACCTTGTTCTTCTTCTGTGAGAAAAACCTCACCCTCGTTATCAAAGCCTATCAAGCTTAGATTATTTTCATCTGGTTGTTCAATATCTCTTTCCCCTTCATCAACATAGTTATCTTGGAAGGGTGGTCTGATCTGTTGATCATTTTCTCTTGGTTTGATTTGAGGCGGGTCTCTTCTAAAGTTCTGATTTCGGTTTCTATTTTTGGGGTTTGGCTGGTTGTCCCTAGGAAGTGTTCTCTCACTTAAGTTTATCCTTTCCATCATTCTCTCCATTGTCCTAACTAGTTTATCTATTTTGTAATCTGAAGAGGAAGTGGAAGGCATGGTCTCATCTCGGTAAGTGACTTTCTTTTCTGATATCATCCTAGCCCTCTTCTTTTTGAGGTTGACTTCAGTGCTAATAGCTCCCCTTTTCATTTCTTCAAGTTGTGGGATCTCTTTCTCTTAATTGATATGTCATGTCTGGATCGAAACCTTCTGGAAATTTTACTAGTGCTAGGCCGGGTGGAGGTTTCATGTGAGGTGGGAGGGCGTTATAGACACTGTTGAACTTAGTGCAATAGTCTTGAACACTTTCCCCTGTGTTCCTTTTAAGATTGTTATATTCAAAAATAATTTGAAGGGGATTTTTCTTGATTTCCCATCTGTTTATGAAGGTTTGATAAAGTGACGGGAGATCATGTATACTATTAGGAGTCAAGTTTTTAAACCATTTTTGGCTTCTCCTCCTAGGCTTTGGGCAAACATCCTCATTTTCATGGTTTCCTCATCTAATTCCATGTAATCAAAGGCATCATTTATTCTATCTACATGTTGTTGGGCAGTGGTGGATTCAGCCCCGATGAAGTGCGGGATTCTGGATTGGTAATCATTTGGCAAAGGTACCAAAGGCTGTGGTAACATTAAGGGTGCATACCATGCTGCCATGATAGGAGCTGATGGTGGATTTACAGTGGGAGGATTCACAGTATGGGATGAGGTGATTTTCACAGTGGTGGTGTGAATGGGTGTGGTGGAATTATTTGGACTTGTAAACTAATTTTGAGCAGACTTGGGGTGGAAAGAGCCGAAGTGGTGGAGAAGTCGAAAATCAGGTGGTGTAGTGGGGGATGCTTCTCTTCTAGAATTTTGTTGCAAGTCTATGGGTTCAAGATCAGTATGTTCAATACTATTTTGTGACTTGGTTCTAAAAAGGTTTTTTGTATGGCGCAAGTCAAAATGGGAAATCTTGCAATGACGTAAGATGTTCAGGTATAGAGCATGCTTTATGGATACTCCTATTGGTAGTTAAATTACTAGTTTCAGAAGTTTGTCACAAAATCTTTTCTGGGTCATCAACTATGGTAGGAGAATTTGGGTCTGGATGAGATCTAGTATTAATTCTTCGTGAAGCCAGATTTCAAATCCAAAAGATAGAGAGGCTGAAGTTTGTGACTGTTTTTGGAAGGATGTCCTCTCTAAGAGTTTATCAAACTCGCACAGTGTATGACTAAGCTCTTAGACTTCTCAAGGCTATTTGTGATGCAGTCCTATAGGAGTCTATGGATGCTAGTAAATTTTAGAAAGCCTACTGGGGCTAGTGGAGTCACCAGGTGGATGTTTTTGTCTTGTAGAGACAATTTTTTGTGGTCCACCGCCAATGACTGATAGAAACCAATCTAGGGATGTTTTTTGCGAGGTTTTTTTTTACATAGTTTTTATATGTAGCCTATTTTGTAAGAGTTTCCTATATCTGACTCATCACTTAGCTAAGGCGGTGAAATAAAGAGAGTTTACTCCAATGGCTTTATAGGCTGCTTGTATGATTTTAATTTTGAAGGACAAATGAGTCTACAAGAGTTTGCTAGGTTGTTATATACTCAGTGGTCCCACCGTGATCACCATTATGTTGGTGAGCGGTGGGATGAATCAAACAAATAGTATTCCTATGGGAATTTTTGAGAACTAGTGGGCTTAGTAGGCCTACTGGAGGCTAGTGGAGTCGCCAGGTGGATGTTTTTGCTGTTTTAGGGATATGTATTTATGGTCCACCACCAATAACTGATAAAAAACCAATCTAGGGATGTTTTTGGGTTTTTTTAAGTTCCTATATGTAGCCCTCAGGTTTGTAAGAGTGTCCTATAGCTGGATCATCATTTTTCTAAGATGGTGAAAAAACTAGTTTCTACTCTTTAGACAACACTTAATTTTTCTAAGTTTGACTGATATTTTGAGAGTTTCTAAGGGATACCCAGGATGTTTTGACTCAAAGTCCCACCATCATCCCCATTATGTTGGAGTCCCGTAATTTGGCAGATTGGTAAACCATATGACAGGGTAACATCAGACCAATATTTGGAGTTGTAGGACTTAGCCTTCCTGGACTCAGAGAGGGCTCTCTCTATGGTGCAAAGGATGTGAACTTGTTCGCTTTGTATGTTTGATTTTAGGATAGATGTTAAGTATATTTTGGTTTGTTTTGGTTTTGAGGTAAAACTGATCAAGTAGAACAAATATAAAGAGATTTCATCAAATCAACAGGGCTATGTGGTCAGATAAAGTCAAGGATGTCTAAATGATGGACAAGGTGTACTACAGGGCCAATTTAGAAGGGTCAATGGATCCTTTGGGTGAGGTATGAGGTGAAATGGACATTAAGTTTGTGAAAAATGAAGAAGTCTTCAACATATATAGTTTGAAAGCAAATACTCATGAGGTAGGGAAAACCATTAATCTCTATGAACAATACTCAAACTGATAAACATGAAATATAAACATTCAGGTGATACATAGAAGCATAAGAACTCCTAACTTTATAAATTCACCTTCAACAGTTGGGAAAACATATAAGATAAACAAATAACTTAATATATGAAGAGGGAACTCCTAAAAAACATATATCAAACTATCGATAACTCTTAAACAAGTTGGTAAGCATGGAAAAAGGGCAAGAATGAACGAGACCTCTTTGACTTAACCTAAGCAATCATTATTTCATAGAAAGGTTTCAGAAATAGAGTTTTGAGAACTTCAAATAAGCAAGGCATACCTTGAATCAGATTTGATAACTAACATAATGACCATTAATGAAACAAATAACAAGTTCTTGGTAGACCTAAGAACCAGTTAAGAATTCCTTATAATGACCAAGAAGAAGAAAACATCAAAGTTGTAATAAACAGGAGGTTTGAGGTGCTTCCATGAGCATATCTCAGCCTATACTTTTCTGATCTACAGCAAATAAGAAACATGAAACATTAATGAAAACAAGAAGACATAAACAAATCATAGGAACATCACCATTCACCAAGCTATGTAATCCTGCACACAATGCTCCTTAACCATCAAGCCAAGCAAGACATTCATCCACTTCATAAAACTCGTATTTTCTTCAAGCTCATAAAACTATGTATTGCTCTTAACATGTCAATTTCTCCCTAGTTTTATAATGAATCTTCATGGTTTATATAAGCCAAGAGGAGAAAGGTCTCACTAGAGCAACTAGAAGGCCATTGGCCAAAGCAAAATATCTAAAACTGTCCTTGAGGACTTACAAGGTCCAAGGCACAAAATATCTCTCTAAAATATCTTTTTTGGACCAAAATAGAAAAAATATTGACTTTTAGGCTCTGACATACATGATAAAACTTGCCTAATGCACATTTTCCTTGTCCTCACATAGGAATGCAGAAAACTGTCTCTTTTTTAGCAGAATTTCCAGGTGCACAGCACCAAAAAGGGTCTTTTTATAGTGAGGTTTTGGAGGCCTTCTCGATGTCAAAAAAGGCTCCGTGATGGCCCGTTGAAAATCTATGGATGTATACTTTCCAAATTTACTTGATTTTTCTCAATCTGATCTCTTGAAACTACTCAAAAAGTGGAAAAGGTGCAGAAACCCAAGGGCGCAGCACCTGCTCAAAAACAGTGGCAGAAAGGTGAAAAACTGTTTGTTTTTGGACCTTTTGAGGGACCAAAACAGCTCCAAATCAGATCAAAATTTATGAGAATACTCTCCTAGTGACAAGGAATCCAAAAATGTAAACTTTTCCTGCTAAAAATGCTCTGAGAAAAAGCGCAGCATCCGGGGTGTTGCGCTCCTAGGCTTGAAAATTCACAAAAAAACAAAAAGGTGTCCAATTTTGCCCAAATTTGGTGAGCAGATCCCTCAAGGGTCTTTAGAAACCTGTAGTGAAGCTTGGGCCAAAATTCTAAGCCTAGCTTGGTCTTTTCCATATTTTCACATCAGGCGCCTCCTTTGGGCAGCTTTGAGCTTTTTCCTAGCAAACTGATTTAGCTTTTTGTAATGCTGATTCATCTTTCTTTGTAAGCCTAAATCCTTGTTTGTTTTCTCCAATTTGGCCTCTAAATTCAGGTTTTCCCTTTCTAGACATGATTCTTTGTCATTTTAAATTTCCAAGGCTAAGAGCTCAGTGAGAGGGAATTGTTGCATTTTGGATGATTCTTCCTCTCTCTATTTTTCTAATGCTCTCCTAAGACCCATAGTCTTAGGCCTCTTCCTAGCTGGCACTTCTTCTTCATCATCTTCTTCATAGTCACCCATGTACTCTTCTAGCTTCACTTGTGTTTTCAGAGCCTCTCTTTTGTACTTGAGTGCCAGGGCTTCATAAATGGCAAGTTGGCCACTCATTTGCGTGTTTTGTGTTTACAGGAAATGAATGATATGTTTTGATCTTTCCAAATCATTCACCAAATCTCTAACTTGTGCATCTCGGTCTTGTAAGAGGGAATTAAGAATCCTTGTTTCAATGTCCCCATCACTGTCAATGTGGATGAGTTCAAATTCCCTCTCTTTTTCATGGTTGATTTCTTGTTCTTCAATTGCCTTCTTGCCTTTGTCTTTCATGGGCTTCTTACCCCTGTCTTTATTTGGAAATCCATAATTGCATTTCTTTGGCAGTTTACCTATTCTCCTTAATGCTCTGGTGACATTACTTTTTACTACTTGAGTGACTTTACCTCTCACTATTTTGGAGATTTTTCCTTTTACTGCTTTTGGGGGGGAGTGCATGGCCCCTTGACTATGGGAGGTAGCAAACACATGCTTCCCATCTTTCTGATGAGGGATGAAAGGAGGCGTCACCAACTGGACTTGTTCAATTTTCTCACCTACAGCCTTAGAATTGGGTTCTTCCCCAAGAATGTTTTCAATGGACATATCCCTATCACTTTGTTGTGGGAAGTCGTTTGGATTATCAATTTCAACATTTGTAATGATCCTACCACTAGGAGGATCTGTAGAAAGGTCATGCTCTGTTTCTGTGTGGTGGGAGGTGCCCAAGTCTGATATTTTTTTATCTTCAAGATTGTCCATGTCTCTACCCTTTTCTCTAATTTCTTGATTGTTCTCATCATTGGGAATTTTGCCATCATTTCCTTGTGTATTGAAGACTACTCTGAAAACTACCTCTGGACTATCCTCAGCAATTTCTTCTCTATTGTGACTGTCTTCCTCTTGCTTCTTGTCCTTTTCTGTGCAGTTGTTTCTACTTTTTTGTCCTTGCCTGCAAGTTTCTTTGCTATTTTTACTGTGTTTCCCTTTGTTGTCTTCATTTTCTCTGTTTTTTTTGTCATCTTCCCCTTGGTTATCTTCATCCTTGTTGTTTTCCTCATTTTTATCATTTCTTCTTTCTTCCTGATGAGTGTTTTTAGAGCTACTTCTATTTTGACTGCCCTCATCTTGACTGCTTTCATCTTCTTCATTGTTTGCCTCATCTTCATTAATTCCCTCTTCTTCATTAATTTCCTCTGTATCTTTATATTGTCCCTTATTTTCATCAGTTTCCTTTTCATTGTCTTCATCAATTTCCTCTTTGTTGTCTATTTCATCAGTTTCAGCAGTGCTTTCTCCAGGATTAGCATTACTTTCTTTAAGGTCACTATTGCTTTCTTTAGGATCACTTCTATTTGAAGAATGTTTGCTTGGGAGAGTGATTCGTGGGAGGAAAGTGAAACAAGGTCAGTGGAGGGCGATGGAGGAGTATGAGGAAGATTTTGAGAGGAGGATGGCAGATTTTGCAATGGGATGGAGGATGAAGAGGTAAAGTCATCATGGGTGATGAAGGCTTCCCAAGGAATGCCTTGTTGCTCCATTTGGTGAGTTATAATGATTTTGAAAAGAGAGTGATGAAATAGGCTTGCCATATGCTGAGCTGGAGGTTTCTTTTTCATGATGGTAGACATTTTTTCAATGCTTTTGCATAGGAAATAAGGCAAGTTCAGCATCTTGGTCCTGGTGAATTGCATGAGGAGCCGAATATGATATGAGTAGATCCGGGAGAACCTACCCTCACATGTAAAATATATCATGATAATCTTCATGAGGAGGGCATACCTGTCTAGTAGATGTGAAAAAGGAAAAATGGTTTTACATGCAGCTTGATAACTGGGCTTTAGAAAAGGCTGATAATGGGTTAAGTCAAGATATGTTTGTTTAAACCATTTCTCACCTATGAAAGGGATCCTAGTGACCTTGGAGACAGCTTTAGGGGTCAACTCAAAATTTAACCCTGCCAGATGAACATTATGCTCGTGAAGTCTTGAGGCAAATAACTCAGTCAATTTAGGATGGCTTTTGATTTCTTGTGCCTTGTTGCAAAACTCCAAACATCCTAATTCTTGGAAATCAGCCAAGACAGAAGGTGAGGTAATCAGCTCTTTGGTGTCTATAGGTTCGAATCTGTTGGGATTACCTCCTTTTTTGGCCTGTCTTCTTGGTCTTTGAGGCTCATCACTATCTTCTTGAGACATGGTGATTACTTTGCCCTTTCTTTCAATATCTTAAAACAGAAAACCTCTTTGTAGATGAAGTGCAGAGGAAAGATGCTTTCAGGAGACTTAGGACCTCTAAACAAGGCTAAATGCTCAAGAGATAATAGGTTACACTTGTTTTCAAATTTTTCCCTCAAACTATTTTGGACACAATCCTAGCCTTAATTGGTGCTTTCATAGCTCAAAAACCTGATGAGGAGATATAAATTGATGGAAAATACCTTTAGAAGCTCTTCCCCGTGATGAGAAACCAATTTTGGGTGAAAACAAGCAAATTTGGCCTTTCTGTGAATTTCAGGGCGGTGCTGCGATTTTTCCCTCAGACGTGCAGCGTCTGCCTTGGTGGCCTCTACACATGGTGTTGTGACAGGCACTATGCTAGGTGCGCATAAACCTCGGCCCGGGCAGCGTCTCACGCGTAGGTGCGATGATGGCAGTGTTGGGTGCGCAACACTGTCGGCCCGGGTGGCCTCTGCACGCGAAGGTGCAATGACGGCAGTGTTGGGCGTGCAGCACCGTCAGGCTGGGTGGACTCTGCATGCGGTGTCGGGCAGTGGCCTGGGCGCTGTCGGGTGGTAGGGTCTGCATGCTGGGTAATCGACAGAACGCGCAACACTGATTTTCAAGCGCACAGCGTCATGTTACAAAATTCACTGAGCATGTCGACAGGCGCACAGCGTCTCTGGTTTTCTGCCCGAGATTGCTCCTTCGAAAAAATCAAAAGCCCTCCTCCTCTTTGCTACAGACGAAATGAATGAAAAAATTCATTGGGGGTATTTATATCCCTGTTTTTTGAAATAATTTGGAACAAAAATCCACCTTTGTGAAGTTCTAACTCCATTTTTCCATTACTTTCCTTTGACTGTCTTTTCAGTGAGAAAAACATTTTTGGAGCTAGTTTTCTTTTTGCTTCTTAAACCACTAATTTATGGTCCGAGCCTTTAATTGATTTGTGATGGCACTTGTTTGTCTTTGCAAGGCAAATTTTGAAGCTGTTGTGCCTCCATACTCCTTGAAACAAGGTTGTGACTGGCTTTTGTGTGACTTTTTAATAAACAGCCCCTAATTGTTACTCTTTTTATGCAAATGGCAGCTAGTTCTTTTAAAATCAGTCTTTCTCACCTTTTGGATTTCAAAATCACATATTTTATTTTAGTGTAGTTTGTACTCTTTCACTTATCTTTAGGAGATAACTTCAAAAAAAACTTTTACACCCTCTTCTTCTCTATGAAGGAGGTGTTGTTTTTACCTCATAATGCCCACTTGCATATTCATCCAAATTTCTGAAAAATCCTGAAAAACCTTCCCACTGTGAGAACAATAAAGATATTTTTTGTAAACAGCATGCCTGCTATTTTCCTCTTTTAGTATGACTATCCCTCTGTAGTAATCTTAGTCCTTTCCTTTGATGGTGCCTCTGATGATTTTTGTCTTGTTTGCAGGGGCATGGAAAAAGGGCAGTTGTCCCTTTCATCTTATTTATGTTTTGAAGCATAACATGGAAAATTTTAGGGGCTAATATTTGCAGTTGGGCTAATTTTCCATAGTTTTTCCAAAAAAAAGATTCGCAAATTTCCATTTTTTTATAAAAATGATTTTCCCAAATTTTACAATATAAAATTATTTTACGTTAAAAATCGCCAACATTATATAGAAAATATATATAATATCATTATAAATGTGATAATTTTACAAATACATCAATAAACATTTTATATTTTGCATATTAGGGACCAGTGAGATTCGCCAATTTTTTAAACTTCAAGATAATTTTCCATCCTTGAAATTTTCCCTGCATAATATTGTCTTAAGGGCACCTTTGCCAAAATGTGGCATGATTTTCATATATCACTGATTTCTCTGAGATTTTTCACAGAATCTTGAATGAGCAGTAATTTACCTCTTATAATGACATCAAGATTTTTACATTAGCCTCCAGTTTGATGTGTTTTTAACTCTTATGGATGATGTTTTGAAGTCTTCTAGGTATCTCTAATTTGTAGTGAAAAACTTGATTTTCCTGTATTTTTAGCCCACTATACCTCTGTGAAAATGCCAACTGGCTTTGACTGAATATTTTCTTTGGTGCCTCTCTTTTTCCCTGTTTTGATTTAGGCCAAACATCAAGACATCCCTGCAGAGATGTATTTGATAGGGTGACTTAGTCTTGGCATATTTTACTGTTTGGTTTAGGATGGGCCACCTTGGAGATTGTTTGAGCACCTTCTTTTTAGAAAAATGGTCCTGTCAGCTTTGGTTTTCTTGATTTTACCATTTGAGCTCTGTTGAAACAGAAATGAAGCAGACATTATAGTGCATGACTTAAGGAAGACTAAATAGATTTGTTAGCAAGGTTTTTAGGAAAGGGCTCTTGACTAATGGTTAAAAAACAAAGTTTTTAACCAAACACAGGGCCTTTTAGATACTTTACCTAAGCACCATCACCTATAAACCTAGACAATTTTTCATTACTATGAAGGGTTTTCTAGACAAACTTTTGATATCAACAATGACTTGGGCAGCAGGAAAAATATAAGGAAAGACTTGACTTTATGTTGGTCAGACAATTCTGTGAAACAGGGAGACTTTAGGCATCAGAAGTAAGATTTTTACAGACAGAAGTAATGATCATGGACAGAGTAAGGCCTACCAGTCTAGGATGGGGTTTTGAGAGGATGACCAAGCTAATCATAACAGACAAGAAAGGGGAAAGTGAAAATTTTCTCTGAGCGGATTTCTAGAGGACAAAATGATTGTTTGAATTTAGTTTTTAGAAAACCTGGGTAAAGCATATAGTCATCTAAATAGCTGAAAAATATTGATGACTAACAGTTAGTCATCAGTAATTTTTACTTGTTTAGATGACTAAATGATTATCCCAAGATTTCTAGAAAGAAATTTCATAGACATTGTGAGTTCTAGAAATATCACTGCCTTCATTATCCTTAAGATAATTTTTCACTATTTTTATCATTTCATCCTATCTAGCTTTGCCTACCAGTCTCAGAATACCCATTAAGAGCCCATGTCACCAATTTTACCTATATATGGTCACCTTTGACCCAAATCCCTTGTTTTTGTTCCACCTAAAAATCTCACTACTACCTAAGCTCACCAATCAATCAGCTTGTTGTGTCCACCAAACTACTCCTAAACACAGATAGTCTCAAACTATCTCTGCAGACTCTTTAATAAATCAAGTACATTGGGTTTCAGGTCTTCAATACATTAGTTTATCATGAAATTTGTCTCACACTTGATAAATCCCAGGTTCTAGATTTCAGTCCAAAAGGACAAGTCCCAGAAATCCTCCACTGGGTCACCTAGAGTTTCACAAAGTCATAGGATGGATTTGGTGCCCTAAAAACTATGTTTTTTCCTATATGAAGAAACTGCATTCAAGGAAAGAAAGGACAGGTGATCTTGTCTTAAACTCATCAAAGAGATCTTTCAAAAGGTATTTGGCCTAAAGCATAAGTTTTATAAGGGGACAGCTGCCCCTTGCTTACATTTCTGCAAAAGAGTCAAAATGCTACCAACCTAGCAAGAGGTAAAGTAATGAGAGGAACCATCACTAGAAAACCACTCACAACCAAGAAGAAAGCAGCAAGGTATGGGTTTGATGGAAATTAGGGTTTATGACTGTTTTGATCAAGAAATAAAGCAATACCAGGGTTATAAAGGCAAAGGACACCTCAACCCCTTCAAATGATCATTGAAGACTTTTTAGACTTAAGTAAAGAGTTTTATAAGTATTTCTTTTAGAACTTAGAAGACAACATTGTTTTCTTTTTCTAAACATCCCCAAAAACTCAGAAGTTTGGGAAGATGGACAAAGATGGTCAAAAAGTGACAAAGAAGCCTCCTTCATCACAGCAGATGGTTTCAAAGGGTTTTCAAACTACCTTCTAGGGTTTGGAAGACAAGCATTAACTCCACTATATTAAAAGGTAAAATCAAAGGTTTTAAAGAAGATCAATAAGGGCAGACATGAAAATCAATAATCCTCTACACCAAAGGTAGAAAAATGATGAAGAGTATCTGCAAAAAGAGGCAAGAAATTTTAGTTCAAGGGTCTTTTTTTTAAGAACAGTTAGAGGCATATTCAAGTGACCTGAGAAACAGATATACCCCTGGTTTACAGCAGAGCAGTGTAACTCCCATCAAAGGCCATCCTTATTAAATGATTATTCTGCAAAAGATAGATGAACATGAATGGCACTTTACAAGACTGTCAAAAGTGTTTTCTTACAGGAAAATTGATAAGGATAATGCAAGCAATGTTTCACATAAAGGTGGCACATCCCAAAATACCAAACTACTATTTATACTTACTGCTAGGGTATTTCTCCCACCAAGAGGTTTTTTCTTCATTACTTAAAGACAAAAACATGGAAGAATATCAGTCACAGGGAGAAATTGCAAAAATGATAAGTTTGTTGTGTATAGGTGTTAAAGGTCATAAAACAGGTTCATTTTCTAAATATAGGAAAAAGGCATAGTCTTGGTTTCTTCAGCAAAGTTATCAATTTGAAAAGAAACTCAAGAGGCCTCCAACAGTGAAAAGAACAAAGTTCCTATCAAAAGGCACAGTGAGAAAAAGTGAGAAGAAACAAACCTTATAAAGTGGGTTTTTAATTTTGATTTTTATCAAAGGGTTTAAAACAACTCCAGAAAAGCATCTCCCATTCACCATTTGGATTTTTTCAAAAGGAGTGAGGGTTTTTCAAAATTTCCGACAGAGTCCTCAAGCAATTTTTCCGGGTGCTGCGCTCCTATAGCGTCTCCCTGTGCAAATTTCCACTACGCGTTGCGCGCCTGTAGAACGGTGTTGCGCTCCTGTTGTTTTCCCAATGTTCAGTGATGGCCCAAAGAGAACAAGTTCACATCCTTCACGCATAATAGAGAGAGCCCTCTCTGAGTCTAGGAAGGCTAGGTCCTAAGACTCCAAATACTGGTTTGATGTTACCCTATCATTTGGTTTTCCATTCTGCCAAATCACGGGACACTAACATAATGGAAATCACAGTGGGACACTCTGAGTTAGTGAAAAGTTAAGTATCCCTTAGGACTTCAAAAACCTTCATCAGATCATAATAGAACTTAACAGATATCCTAAGAGTAGAATCTAGCTTTTTCACCATCCTAGTAAAATGATAACTCAGCTATAGGACACTCTTACATACCTTAAGGGTTGCATATAAAAACTCAGAAAACCCCAAAACATTCCTAGATTGGTTTCTTGTCAGTATTGGTGGTGGACCATAGACACATACCTTCAAAAAAAAAAAAATATCCATCTGGAAACTCCACTAGCCTCCAGTAGGCCTTCTAACTTTACTAGTGTCCCTAGACCCCTATAAGATTGTGCCGAACCAACCCTGGGTATTCTGAAATCCTAGTCTCACACTGTGTGAGTTTAGCAAACATAAAAGAGGAAAACTTTTCGAAAAAGTTTTAAAAACTTTCAGCCTCTCAAAATTTTGAGTTTGAAACCTAGCTTCGCGAAGAATCAATACCAGATCTCATTCGGACCCAAACCCTCCTACTATAGTTGATGACCTAGAAAGGATTTTGTGGAAAACTTCTGAAACTGGAAACTTAGCTACTAATAGGACCATTCATAAAGCAAGCTTTGTACCTGAACATCTTACAGCCTTGTAAGACCCCCAGTTTGACTTGCACCATACTAGAAACCTTTTCAGAACCAAGTCAAGTAAAATCGACCATACCGATCTTGAGCCCATATACTTGCAGCAGAGTCCTAGCAAAGAATTTTCTCCTTCCACACCACCTAATTTCCAACTTCTCCATCACTTTGGCTCCTTCGCCCCAAGTCTGCTTAGAATCATTTTATTGGTCCGAGTACTTCTGCCACACCCATTCACACCTCCACTGTGAAAACCACTCCGTCTCATATCACAAATCCTTCACTTGTAAATCCACCATTAGCGCCTATCATGGAAGCATGGTATGCGCCCCTTGTGTTACCACAGCCATTGGTACCTTTGCAAAATTATTACCAATCCAGAATCCCACACTTCACCGAGGCTGAATCCACCACTGCCCAATAGCATGTAGATAGAATGAATGATGATTTTGACTATATGGAATTAGAAGAGGAAACCATGAATATGAGGATGTTTTCCCAAATCCTAGGAGGAGAAGCTAAGAAATGGTTCAAAATCCTAACTCCCAATAGCATACATGATCTCCCTTCCCTTTACCAAACTTTCATAAACAAATGGGAAATCAAGAAAAGCCCTCTTCAGATCCTCTCGGAATATAGCAATATCAAAAGAAACACGAGGGAAAGTGTCCAAGACTATTTCACTAGGTTCAATAGTGTTTACAACGCACTACTGTCAAACATGAAACCCCCATTAGGCCTAGCCTTAGCTAAATTCCCGGAAGGTTTTGACCCCGACATGGCCTATCGACTGAGAGAAAGAGAGCCCCTAACTCTAGAAGACATGCAAAAGGGAGCTATAAGTGTAGAGGCCAACTTAATTGAAAAAATATTGAGGTTAAGATCAGAAAAGAGGGTAACCTATAAAGATGACACCATGCCCTCCACCTCCTCATCTGATTCCAAGATGGACGGCCTTCTTAGGACCATGGAAAGAATGATGGAGAGAGTAAGCATAAATGAAAGAACACTCCCTAGGGACAACCGGAACCGAAATTTTAGAAGAGACCCACCCCAAAACAGACCAAGGTAAAATGATCAACAAATCAGGCCACCCTTCCAAGATAACTATGTTGATGAAGGGGAAAGAGATATTGAACAACCAGATGAAAAGGATCTAAACTTAATAGGCTCTGATAGTGAGGGTGATGTTTTTCTCACAGAAGAAGAACAAGACTTTTTCTCCTCAAACCAAGATGAAACAAGCTATGAAGATTCCGAAGACCACGAATTGGGATTAGAAAATTCCATAATGGAAGTCCATAGAAAATATGATCTTAGGAGTAAGAAAAACCAATACAACTCCAAGAAAAACAACTCAAACACTGTTGTTAAGTAAATTCCCGAAAACATTCTTAAAATAACAGCAGACAATAACAACACCATGAGTAAGAAAACTGATCCTAACAAGGATAAAAATAGCCAACCAGGTGTTGACACAAGCTGTCCTAGCACCTCTGCTAGTGGCCCTGAGAAAACTCTACTGACCAAAGCCCTGAATCAAAATCAGCAAATTAAAAATGTGGAAAAATTTATGGCTGATAAAAATGATGTAAATATGTCCAAAACTCAATTACCTTTCAGTTTTGAAGGAGAGATCGCTAAAATCAAAATAACCATCCCTCTCACTGAACTGGTAGCTCAATATATGTACCGCTCCCAAGTCTTAAAAGTTCTGAACATAGGAAATGATACCAATACTCTGAATTTGACAGATGATAAACCAGATTTGTCGTTTGGACCCAAAGTAGATGGAAAATACCAAGAAGGAGCCATTCCCCCATTCTATGTTAGCCGAAACATGCACGACAAAATCCTACATAATGCCATGCTAGACTTTGGTGCCTCTCACAACCTCATGCCAAAGGTAGTGATGGAAAGATTAGGCCTAGAAATAACCAAGCCGTACAAAGATCTCTATTCCTTCAATTCAAGCGGTGTTAAGTGCTTGGACTTAATCAAGGACTTATGTTTCAATCTAACACAAATCCCTGCTAAAAGCCTGGTCATGGACATAGTCGTGGCTGACATTCCCCCCAAATATGGCATGCTTTTGTCCCGATCTTGGGGAGCCAATCTTTTGGGGAACCTCCAACTTGACATGTCTTATGCTACCATCCCAATTTTTAACCAAACAAGGAGACTCTACCGGGAATTTCACATCAAGTATATGGTAAGTAGCCTAGACAGACCTAACAACACCCTGGTTTATTCCATTCATTCATATTTGGATTCTTTTATCTTGTATAATGAGAATGAGGTTAGTGGACAAGTAAAAGGAAGTGAGAAAGAGCTAGGCCCTCCAAAACACTCATACTCACCCTCAAACGAAGAAAATGATAACCAAAACTCTAGGAACCCTGAACAACAACTCAGTAATAAACACAAAATAGAAACACTTTGGAACATGAGCTTTGATGGTTCATGTGGCAAGGTTGGTTCAGGGGCTGGTGTTTGGATACATAACACAAATGAAGGCCATTCTTACAGATTGGAATTTCAATGTACTAATAACATTGCAGAATATGAGGCTCTCCTCCTCAGTTTACACTTGCTTGAAGACTTAGGAGCTAAGAAAATATCAGCCCAAGGAGATTCAGAGTTGGTCATTAAACAGATCAAAGGTGAATACTCAGCCAAGAACCCAAGATTAAGAGAGTACAGAAATGCAGCCCTGGACCTCCTCAAAACTTTCGAGAAATATGAGCTCACTTACATTCCTAGAGCCCAAAATAGCCTTGCCAACGAGCTCGCCTTTGCTTCTAGCAATTTCCAAATACCACTTGAAAATGAACAAAACCCTATCAAAGTCAAACATTGACCTACGGTACCTGAAAATATTAACCATTGGTAGGTATTTGAGGGTGACAAACAAATTGATGATTTCTTGCAATCTAGGAATGGATTTACATTGAATAAATCTAGCTTAGAACATGAGGAAGATGGTCCTGCTGAAGATAGAGATCATGAATCAGAGTTGACCTCTTTTGCTGATATAAATCTGATCACACATCCTTATGAAGCTTAGATGTGTGAGGACCTAGACCAAAGATACCTTGAAGTATTACACTGTAAGAATGACACATTACCAAGAGGCCTTGCACCTTTGGAAGAGTTGTTCGATTTTAATGATGTAGCTAAAAAACCAAAGATAGAATCTACTGAGGCTGATGTAGAGGAATACAACATAGGAAGCACAAAGGAACCTAAAATGATCAAACTTTCCAATACCCTTCCTCCTCACATAAAACAAAAATAGATTAAGATATTTAAGGAGTTTAAATATGTGTTCGCATGGGGGTATCAAGATTTAAAATCTTATGACACAAGAATTATTCAACACAAAGTCCCTCTCAAGGAAAACCAAAAAAATTTCAAGCAAAAGTTAAGCAGAATAAACCCTGTCTTATTATCTCTAGTTGAACAAGAGATCAAAAATATGTATGATGCCAGGATAACAGTTCCCCTCAGATACTCTTAATGGGTTTCCAACCTTGTGTCAGTTAGGAAGAAAACCGGAGAGATCAGAATTTTCATTCACTTTAGAAATCTGAATAGGTCCTCCTTGAAAGACAACTATCCCTTGCCTAAAATGGACCAAATACTTCAAAAGGTAGTTGGCTCTAAGAGAATCTCACTACTCGATGGTTTTTCCGGTTAAAACTAAGTGCTAGTATTCCCAAGTGATCAACACAAAACTACCTTCACCACACCTTGGGGCACATTCATGTATGTTAAAATGTCGATTGGGTCGATGAATGCAGGGGCCACTTTCCAAAGAGCCATGGACATAGCCTTTTCAGAAGACATAGGCTACTTCATAGTCATTTACCTCGATGACATCATTGTTTACTCTAAGATCGATGAAGAGCACTTAGTCCACTTAAGAAAAATTTTCAAAAAATTTAGTAAATATGGCCTGTCTTTGAATCCCAAGAAAACATTGTTTGGTCTCGAGGAAGGAAAACTCCTCGGCCAAATCATCTCTGAAGAAGGAATCAAAATAGGCCCCAAAATAATTGAAGGCATACTGCAAATCAACCATCCCAGAAACATTAAGGAATTTCAATCCTTTATTGGGAAAATCAACTTCTTAAGAAGATTCATCCCCAACCTTGCGGAACTCTTGAGAAATATTACAAACATGCTAAAAAAAGAGGTATGATTTAAGTGGACTTTGGAAGCCAAACAATCTTTCGAACTGGTTAAACAAGCACTCACCCAAACACTAGTTCTAATAAGTCCTGATTTCACCAAAGACTTCTATTTTTTCTCCTTTGCATCTGAACATACTGTGGTTGCAGTGTTATTACAAAAAAACGTGATGGGACATGAACAACGCATAGCCTTCTTCAGCAAAGCCCTTAGAGATGCTCCCCTGAAGTACAACATCATGGAAAAACAAGCCTTTGCATTGATTAAAGCATTGAAATATTTTAGAGTTTATATTTTACATTCCCATATCATAGCTTTTGTTCCTCATACTGTTTTCAAAGAAATTTTAAATCAGGACCCCAATGGTAAAAAGGGAAAGTGGATTACTATCAATTTGGAAGATGACTTAGAAATCAGAGCCACTAAATTGGTGAAAGGACAAGGGCTTGCAAAACTTATGGCTGAAAAAAAATCTCCAAGCATTGGATATGAATTTTTTTTATACTTTAGAAGAAAAAGGAGAATGCACCGCTCCTCCTACCTTATCAAAGACAAAAGCAAGATTATTGAAACAAAAATCTTTGAATTTCTGCATTTTAGATGGAGTTTTATAATGGAAAAATCCTGTTGGTATATTGCTTAAGTGTTTACTTGACGATGATGCAGGAAAAATCATGCATGAACGGCATGAGGGTGAATGCGGGGGCCATCTTTACTGGAAAACCATGGCTAAAAAAATTCTTAGATCTCGCTACTATTGTCCCACCATTTTCCCTAACACCCACAAACTGGTCATGACTTTCCATAAATGCCAAATTTTCGATGGCAAGAGAAAACTCTTACCTTTACCTTTGCATCCTATCATTGTTGAAGCCCCTTTTCAACAATGGGGTTTAGACTTCATCGGAGAGATCCACCCTACTTCATCTGCCCAGCACAAGTGGATCCTCACTGCCACTGATTACTTCACCAAGTGGATAGAAGCCATCCTGTCTAGGAACGCCACCGATTCAGTCATTATCAAATTTCTTGAGACCAATATCTTGTCTACATTTGGTTGCCCCAAAAATATTATCACATATAATGCTGCTGCCTTTACATCCAAAATAATGGTTGACTTTTGTTATAAATATCACATCTCCTTGGGACATTCCACAGCTTAATACCCTCAAGGTAATGGGCTAGTTGAGTCCTCTAATAAAATCTTGGTCAATATCATTAAGAAGCTCCTAGAAAAGAATAAAAAAGCATGGCATGGAAAACTAGTACATGCACTGTGGGATGACAGACTAACCACCAAGAAATCGATTGGTATGTCTCCCTATCAATTAGTGTATGACATGGATGCCATCTTCCCAACATATTTGGGAGTTTCAGTAATGAAACTACTACAAGAAGCACAATCAGAAGAGAATGATATGCAAAGAAGGCTGAACCAAACTATCCATTTGTAGCAAACAAGAGAGGAGTTTTTCAAAAGGACTCAAGGAATACAAGAAATAATGAAGAAAATATTCGACAGGAGAACCAAGGAGGATGATTTTCAGATTGGAGATAAATTTCTAAAGTGGGACTCAAGGAGAGAATACAAAGTTAAACATGGTAAGTTTGAAAACTTGTGGAAAGGGCCATTCATTATAAGTTCAATTAGAGGAACTAATGCCTTCTTCTTACAAGAGCCGGATGGAACGGAAGCATTTGGAGGTCCTGTCAATGGCAGGACGCTAAAACACTACTTTTGTCAAGATCCTTAGCTCTAAAATTTTCACTCATTATACATACCATTGTGTGAAGAAAGAGTCACAAAGAAAAAAACACAAAAACATAGGAAAAAAGTGGAAAAGAGGGCAGATTCAAAAAACAAGGTAATATTGAAAGTGTGCAAGCCTAAATGCCACTACTGGTGCAAAAATAATGTCTTGTCCAGCTATCTAGCCTAATCATGGCTGAAAATGCTTTAAATTTATTGTTGATAAGTTAGTGAAAAGAATGCTGGTCAAATAATTGAAGCTTGACTTGTCGAAGAAAATAGATTAGGCAAGAAAGATACTAGTTCCACATGCTCAAAACAAAACCAAGGAGAAAAATAGGGATGAATAGCAAACTATGTTTCCTAGCCCTGATTTTTCTAAGTCTTATTTTGTACAAAAATAGCATTTGTGTGCAGCTTGTTTTTATGCCACAAACCCATGACGAATCAGATTGTCTAATCCTGATTTAGCCATCTTTTCAATTTCATGTTTTTAGCTTAGCGAATGTAATCTGTCATACTGCTTAATCTTGACAGTCAAATAAACTAGGTAGAGAATAAGTAGAGTTCACTAGCATAATCTGAACTCTTGGAAGAAATAAGTGTAGAAGTAGATAGTTTATTTCTTTGCTTTCAAAAAGAAAAGATGTCAATGGGTTTGCTAGTTCAAGTGCACCCAAGGAAGAGAAAATGTTAGGAAAGTAGGTTGGGTAACTAGAAGTGAATTTGAGCTAATCATGCTTTCTTATTATCAAAATCACTACTTCAGGAAAGCAGCAGCAAAAGAAAAGAAGAAAATCCGCCCAATGGATGAGGAAGTGGTCTTCATAAACCAAGAGATCTGAAATTATGGACACCTCCTGAAAAGGCGCTGCCCTCCCCAAGTGGAGCCACTATTGGTCATCAATAATTTTTACCTGTTTAGATGACTGAATGATTATCCCAAGATTTCTAGAAACAAAGTTCATAGACATTGTGAGTTCTAGAAGTCTCACTTCCTTCATTATCCTTAAGATAATTTTTCACTATTTTTATCATTTCATCCTATCTAGCTTTGCCTACCAGTCTCAGAATACCCATTAAGAGCTCATGTCACCAATTTTACCTATATCTGATCACCTTTGACCCAAATCACCTATTTTTGTTTCACCTAAAAATATCACTGCTACCTAAGCTCACCAATCAATCAGCTTGTTGTGTCCACCAAACTACTCCTAAACACTGATAGTCTCAAACTATCTCTGCAGGCTCTTTAATAAATCAAGTACATTGGGTTTCAGGTCTTCAATACATTAGTTTATCATGAACTCTGTCTCACACACGATAAATCCCAGGTTCTAGGTTTCAGTCCAAAAGGCCAAGCCCCAGAAAGCCTCCACTAGGTCACCTAGAGTTTCACAAAGTCATAGGATGGATTTGGTGCCCTACAAACTCTGTTTTTTGCTATATGAAGAAAATGCATTCAAAGAAAGAAAGGACTGGTGATCTTGTCTTAAACTCATCAAAGAGATCATTTAAAAGGTATTTGGACTAAAGCACAAGTTTTGTAAGGGGACAGCTGCCCCTTGCTTACATTTATGCAAAAGATTCAAAAGGCTACCAACCTAGCAAGAGGTAAAGTAATGAGAGGCACCATCACCAGAAAACCACTCACAACCAAGAAGAAAGCAGCAAGGTATGGATTTGATGGAAATCAGGTTTTATGACTGTTTTGATGAAGAAATAAAGCAATACCAGGGTTACAAAGGCAAAGGACACCTCAACCCCTTCAAATGATCATTGAAGACTTTTTAGACTTAAGTAATGAGTTTGATAAGTATTTCTTTGAGAACTTAGAAGACAACATTGTTTGACTTTTCTAAACATCCCCAAAAACTCAGAAGTTTGGGAAGATGGACAAAGATGGTCAAAAAGTGACAAAGAAGCCTCCTTCATCACAGCAGATGGTTTCAAGGGGTTTTCAAACTACCTTCTAGGGTTTGGCAGAAAGCACTAACTCCATTGCATCAAAAGTTAAAATCAGATGATTTAAAGAAGATCAAGAAGGGCAGACATGAAAATCAATACTCCTCTACACCAAAGGTAGAAAAATGATGAAGAGCATCTGCAAAAAGAGGCAAGAAATTTCAGTTCTATTAGCCACCTATAAAATTTGTCATATCAAATGGTAGCTAAATCATTTTTTGAAGCCTCCAAGAAACAATTTTATTGTCAAATTGTTAGTTCTTGAAGTCTTATGAAGATGACTTATCCTTGAGTTAATCTTCAATGCTATTTCCCTCTCAATTCTAAAAATCTGTTGTTTTCCTGAAGAAAATATTGTTGTAAAAAACTCCATTTTTCCCCTCCTTTCACTCATAATTGACCTCCATTTTATCCCCTTTTTCCCATGAAATTCCTCTATTTTTCCTTATTTCCCTTTTTCCCTTCAAAAAATCTCCTTTAATAAGGTTTAAAACTCCTTTTTAAACCTTACCGAAACCCTCAAAATCCTTTGAAAATCCATAAAAACCCACTTTTTACATTATAGGCCTAAGCCCCTTTGGGCTAATCCATAAATCACTTCCCCACCATGCGACTTGGTTCTGGAACCAAGTGTTAAAGCCCAAAGGCACTTATTGCAATCGGAACTTCCGACGAGCGCATTTCTTTTGTTATTTAAAAACCTCCGATGCGATTGGCCCCTTTGTTATAAACCCCCGATCCCTTGCTTCCTTTGTAAAACCTAGAGCCTGCAATCGAGCGCTAAAACATTATATAAAACCCTCCCCAATGCGAATTTTCCTTTGTATTTCGTAAAATACCCCATTTTTTCATATTATAAAGAGTCCCGACGGTTCATTGGTTGGGCAAACCTCCACCGCTGATCTTAAACCAATCAACGATCGACAAAATCTCGCATTGAAATTTTTCATTGGTCGTGTTTTAATATTTTATTGATCTTCTCCGATTGGCAACCTCTCGATGGATTCCCAACCGTTGATCTATTCCTCCATTCCCAGATCCGACGGCCCACGTCGCCCTTTTTCATAAAGCCCATCCCTCCGCCTTTGGACCTCCGATTCATTCTCCGTCGTCGATCTGATCCTCAGATCAATGGTCTACGTTCAATCGCATCGGTGATCTTTTCCCTTTGCCCCCGTCGATCGCAATCTTCCGATTGCATCTAGGCCATCCATACAGTAAGATCCGACAGTCTAGATCATTTCTCCCTTCCCTTTGTTATTTTTCATGAGCCCGCTGTATAAAGTTTTAAATGGATCTCTGTCGTTGATCTCTGTAGATCAACGGCTCACATTAACCCATTCTCCACCCAACCATCACCTCATATTTTATTCAGTTTATCCCAAGATTGGATCTAGACCATTCATCTGTTTCATCCAACGGTCCAAATTCAACGCGACGGGCCCAACTCCTTTGGGTCCTACCTTTCTCCAGATCCAATCTCTGCTGCCCATTCCCTGATCGAACGGTCCATATTAAAACTGCCTTACCTCTTTCCACTCGTGCATCTTGTCTTATCGCGCTTTCTTCTCGACCATTCGATCTGACGCCCCAGATCTAACAGTCAGCGTGCAGTTTCGCGTAAATTTAAGCCTGAAAGATAATGTTTCAAAATTACGTGATGAGGGAGGTTTTGAATTTTCATGTGTCAATATCTAATGCATATCGCATTCAAAAAGGAAATACCGCCTTTCTCCCTTTTTTCTACGCGAAAACGGCGGTTTCTTCAGCCGAAACAACCTTTCCCATTCCCATTGCATTTTCCCGAAACTGATCTCCGCCGTTGATCTCCGAGATCTAATGGCTCGTATTCAATCTCACGTTGGTTCATCGCCCTCCACCCATCCTTGAAGGGTCTTCATCGATCAACCTCAGTCATTGATCTCCATGGACTAAACTAATCCAACGGCCCAGGATCGTTCGGAAACCCCAAAATTCCTTTTAACCATTTTTCCTTTCGCCAAAGGTTTTTTGACCATTTCTCTTCGTATTTTCTTCCGTTCCATTGTAAAGTGGCCCCTCCACTTTATATAGTCACAATTGATTTCAACCATTGATCTCTGCGGATCAATGGATCTGACTTAATCTCCCCACCGTTTTTCAAACCGCCTCCCATCTGATCCCCGCAAAGCAATCCTTGTCGTTGGATGCTTTCATCCAACAGCTGCGATCTAACCCCAGCCTCCAAAGTAGTTAAACCCAAATACGCAGGATTTTCTTAACTTTTTCTTGTTTTTGCAGGTTTTAATGGTTGTTTCTATTATGTTAAAAGAAAATCAAAGGCCGGGGATGACGATCCCCCACGCCTTTGTTCATAAAATAAATCATTCTATAGGGTTCAACACCATGTTTCATCAGTCCCTCATGAGCACTAATGCCATTTTAAAGCCCCTGTAACACCTTCACATCAACAATACATAGCGAAGCTAAATCAAACAAAGAGTATCAGTTGGACAGCATGAAATCAAAGCAGAAAAATGTTTGAAGATTTTTAAACACAGTTTTGAAGGATTACGACAATAAATCGACTATCTAAAGCCTAATCCGTTCAATTAAACATAGTTTGAAGAGCAGAAGATAGAATTTAGGCCTAATTAAGCCTAACACACAGAATTAAAATAAATTAACAATGATTAAAGAAGGACAATCAGATCTATCTGTCCGAGACAGCCTCCACTGCCACATCAGAGGCTAATTGAATCCTCTCAGCTACCAAAATCCACTTGCAGCCTCAAAGCATTAAAAAGAGGTATAGTTATGACCAGAACAGAAGATATTAGAAAAAACACAGTTGAACAGTTATTTCGAATCAAAGAAACTAATTTAAACTGTCAGCAGAGTTATTACATGGATAACACAGAACCTTAAAGTCAATAAAATATTCCCAGCAAACTTAATACTTAATGTAAATCAATTAATACAGAGGAAATATATGTAAACTTCTCCATTAAGCCCCTCAAAGGCCGAGAAGCATTAAAACTGTATTAATTGAGCCTATAGATATTTTCTCTCATCCACCTCCTCATTTTCCTATAAAATCTTCTTGAGGAGCTCATTGTAAATGTTGGTTGCAGAACTTTGATATATACTTGTGCTCAAAATTTCCTACATGTAAATAGTGTCCAGAGGCTCTTGAAGCACTGTTTGTGATAAAATAAGTTAGGCTAAGAAGAGAAGATGATTGTTGAACTGAAACATTGGACTTGAAGAATGTAACTGGATTGACATCAATATACAAGTTGATTCTTGGGATCCTGGTCTATATCACTGGTGAAGTGCTTCTTTCTGTGTTATTGTTTTCCTTTCATGTATGCCATTTTGTCCACTTATTCTCTGATAAAGAACAGCAAGCATAGAGTTAGGATTTAATGTTTACAATACCCTTCTCTAATTGATAAGCTTTATCTCAATGTTTTCCTCCAAATTGTGTGTTTAAGAATGTCTTAAGTTAAGTGTAAACATTATCAAGGAAATGTTGGTTTGTCCCTGTCTTGATGTGCGAAGCTTGAAAAGTAGTTCTTGAGCGATATTTTCATTATATACTCAGTAAAGATAGACTAGAAAAGTTTATGGTTTGCCCTGTCTTCTAGTTCTTTCTCCAAATGTAATTCTGAAAGTTTCCCTAAGAGTATGCTGAAAGCAATTTATATTTAAAAGTATCTTATCTGATCTTAGGCTGCACTTTGTTTTTCTTATCTGTTTTCATCCCTTCTGAAAGTAATTATGTGGATTACTGGATTGTTTGTCTGATAAGTTATCTTTAATACAAGCTTGTCCAAGGAAGTCTACGGTTAGCCCTGTCCTTTGGTTGGTTTTAAACAGTTACTTAAAAGGCTTTTCTTGTTTGGAAAGATTGATAAATCCTAGTTGAAATTATTGTCTTTTTCCACCCCTTCAACACTTTTATTGTTCCATTACATCATTTTATCTCAAAGATCTTGTGATATACATGACTTGCCCCTTGGACCACTCTTGAAATTGTTGCACAATTAAACCCTTTTATGACTCCATAGCCCAATGGACTAGAAACCAGCGTCATATCTATCCTATCAGCCAAATCTTGTTTTGTTTGCTAATACCTTCACCCCTTTAGAACTCTTTCATTTTAGGACTTTCCACTCAACTAAAAATCATGCTCAACCATCCAAAACCAAACAAAAACCCTTGTTCTTAATAACTAGCCTAATATCATACCCAAAATATTTAAACATAAATCAATCTTTGCACTTATAAAGAGATCCCTCTCTGGATTCAGGAGGGCTAGATCCTAGAATCCCAAAGTGGTTCAAGTGTTCTCTCCACAGCTTCAGTCTCACCAATCTGCTGAAATTACGGGGAGCTAACAAGTTCAAGGGTCTTTTTTCTGAAGAACAGTTAGAGGCATTTTCAAGTGACCTGAGAAACAAATATACCCCTAGTTTACAGCAGAGCAGTGGAACTCCCAACAAAGGCCATCCTTATCAAATGACTATTCTGCAAAATATAGATGAACATGAATATCACTTTACAAGACTGTCAAAAGTGTTTTCTTACATGAAAATTGATAAGGATAAGGCAAGCAATGTTTCACATAAAGGTGGCACCCAAAAGACCAAACTGCTGTTTATACTTACTGCTAGGGTATTTCTCCCACCAAGAGGTTTTTTCTTCATTACTTAAAGACAAACACATGGCAGAATATCAGTCACACGGAGAAATTGCAAAAATGATAAGTTTTATGTGTATAGGTGTTAAAGGTCATAAAACAGGTTCATTTTCCAAATATAGGAAAAAGGCATAGTCTTGGTTTCTTCAGCAAAGTTATCAATTTGAAAAGAAACTCAAGAGGCCTCCAGCAGTGAAAAGAACAAATTTCCTGCCAAAATACCACCTACAAGACCAAAAATAGTCAAAAGGCACAGTGAGAAAAAGTGAGAAGAAACAAACCTTATAAAGTGGGTTTTTACTTTTGATTTTTATCAAAGGGTTTAAAACAACTCCAGCAAAGAATCTCCCATTCACCATTTGGATTTTTGCAAAAGGAGTGAGGTTTTTTCAAAATTTCCAACAGAGTCCTCAGGAAATTTTTCCAGGCGCTGCGCTCCTGTAGCGTCTCCCTGTGCAAATTTCCACTACGCGTTGCACACCTATAGAACAGCATTGCGCTCCTGCTATTTGCCCGAATTTCAATGGTGACCCGAGACGCCCGACCAACTCTGTGCTGCGCTCCTGCCACAACATGCAACGTCTGAATGATTTTCCATTCAGAGGGTGACCCGAGCCGCCTGACCAACACCGTGTTGTTCTCCTGCCACAGCGTGCAAACTCTGCATGCTTTTCCATTCATAGGGTGACCTGAGCCGCCCGACCAACACCGTGCTACGCTCCTTCCACAGTTTTTGACCTCTGCACAAAATCACATTCAGGGCTCGCCTGACAGGAATTATGTTGTGCTCCTACCACAGTTTTTAACCTCTGTACGAAAACGTGTTCAGAGGGTGACTCGAGCCACCCGACAAGGTTTTCTGAGCTATTTTTCTGCTGTGGAGGCCTTTTGAAGAGGTATTTCAAAAAAATTTCCTACATGTTCATGTTTTTCTAAAGATAAGGTCACAAAGAAAATTTGAAAGTTGTTTTGGAGTAGGCAGTAAATCCTAAAGAGAACACTTTGCCTACACACTACTTGGCCTTGACCTAATTAGAAAACTTCACCATCTCATTCCCCATTGTCACATCATTCTTAAAGAAGTGCCAATTCTCTTTAAAGATTTTGAGGCAGCGGTAAAAAAAAAAAATGTCTGAAGAAGAGAATGTTGACATTGATGAGGCAATTCAAAGGCCTAAAAAACAGCCAAGAAAGGGAGGGATGCCAAATAGGTTTGAACCTATAAGCACTGAAGAGTTGATAACCTCCCCTACTATTTTGTCATGTTTTCAATAATTGGGATGCTATGAATTATGTAAAAAGTAAAAAAGATCCAAAGTCACGCTCAATTGACCAAGCTCTTTGCCATAAACCTTCATAATCATCAAGTACACCTAGCCGGGGTAAAATTTGAGTTGACCACCTATGCCATCTCTAAGGACACTGGAATACCTTGCATAGGAGAAAGGTGGTTCAAACAAAAGCATCTAGACCTAAGCCACTATCGCCCATTCTTGAAACCAAGTTGTCAAGCTGATTGCAAAACCATGTTCCCCTTCTCTCATCTATTGGACAGATATGTTCTCCTAATGAAAATCACTATGAAATACTTCACCTGTGAGGGTAGGTTCTCCAGAGTCTACTCCTACCACATAAGACTTCTCGTGCACTTCACGAAAACCAAGTTGCTACATATGCCCTACTACCTTTGCAAAAGTATTGAGAAAATGCCTTCCATAATGCAAAAGAGGCCTCCATCCCAACAAATGTCAAGCCTTTTTCATCATTCCCTCATCAAAGTGATTGTCTCACACAAACTAGAACAACAAGGCATCCCTTGGGAGGTTTTCATCGCCCATGATGATTTCACAACTCCATAGCCCATCCCTCTGCAAATTCTACCATCATCATCTCAAAATCCCCCTCACACACCTCCATCACCCTCCACCGACCTTGGCTCATCTTCTTCACATGAATCATTTCCTCAAATAGACCTTCCTCATTCACCTTCCCCTAAGAAATCAGAAAATTAAGAAAGCAGTAAGGAAGAAGATGATGCAAATGACGAAAGCAGTAAGGAAGATGTTACACTGAAAATTGTCTTCCTGACATTCTGGTATGTGTATGAGCTCATTATTACTCATACTTCTCCCTTTTCAAGTCTAACATACGCTCTCATGTCAAGACTTGAAAATCGTAAAGGCAGCTCCTAAAAGTCTCCAAACTCTTTGGTGTCGCACTTCCTCTCTATCTTGCCTACGGTCCCGCACCTAATGTTCATCTCTCTTTCATACCTGAGCGCACTTTATCTGTGTTAAAAGTGCGGACCCTTGTAAGATCAAAAAGGCACAAGTAATTTCCAAAAATCTCAATAAAAGTGAATTCTAGAAGCTTCCAGAAAATATCTTGCGGTGATAGAACCGCTATTATGAGGTGCATGTATCCCTTACCTTATGGAGCTAACCCCTTGATGTGAGGAGCTTATCCCTTTGAAGGAGGATTCTATCCCTTCATAGTTGGAACAAGAAACCTCCTCTATTCTACTATAAAAAGAGGCATTGGGTAGCCTCAAAGGGAGTTGAAGCTTTAGAATATTTGAAGTTAAGTGTTGTTGAGATTCAGACTCAATTAATTAAGACTTTTGTGAGGAAATATTACATACCTCTATTCGTCTTGATTGGAGGAGTGCAGAGCTTATCAAAGTAAAGGAGATTCCTGCTTCGGACCTCGGAAAGTCCTGTGCAACATCAAGGCTCAGGTTGTAAGGATTTTCTTCTTTTGAAATTAATACAAATATACTCATTTTTCTCAATAAGCTTTCAATCAATGGTTTATTTCATAGATTCCTTGATCACTATGATAAGCATGGTTTATGATGATCTCTATACAGGTGTTATGTAATACTTTGCTTGTTTGTGACTGCAGGTTTACGAGGAAAACTCCTTCAAGCGCGCGAAGGACAACAACGACTTCAAACAAGCACTGGACAAATGGTAAGTCCTTAACGCCTCCATAAAACTTTTCATGGATCATATATGATTAGAGAAAGATTATTTTATTTGGTTGTTTGTTGCTAGATACTTTTAGTACTAGGGAGATCGGTCTTGTCCGCAAGACGGATTAATCCTCCAACAAATTTGCGACTCCACTGGGGAAAGAACTTGTTGTTTTTGGTTCCCTTTTATTTTGATTTGAGGAAACGTTTTCCTAGTTTTTGATTGATAGACATCTACCTGGGTAGATTAGGTTTTCTCTGTTTTTGAAAATTTTGAGATCTTTTATGTTTTTCTCTAGTTTTTCCTGGGACCGCAGTTTGTCTTCTTTTCACAGTGCGAGCAGTTTCGCATATTTGCTTTAGTAAACAGTGCGGTACCACACCTGTTACTTCTGCAAACCTGCGGACCCTGATGGAATTTTGAAAAACCTTTGGATTTCTTCCTTTATTTTATCTTTATTTTGATTTATATTTTTTGGTTTCTGCCCAGATTTATGATTTTTTCTATCAAAAGCTTTATGTGAATGAATCTTAGCAGTATGGTGTTTTGATGATTTTCTAGAAGTTTTGCGTGTTGGATTGTTTTTCGCTTGGTCTTTGTAGCGATTCGAAGCATTGACTGTTGGAAGTACCTAAGATTACATTGGTCTTTTGTATTTTGTTGAATCTGGCCTGATTGTGAAATCATCCTTTATTAAGAAATAGAGTTACATGTTTCTTTGCAAATCTTCGACAAGAAACTTTGTTATTGGTTTTTGAATTTCATTTTTTATAAAAACATAATTGAGTGTTTTTGATTTGTTTGTTATTCTGAATGAATAGATCCTTAGTTTGCTGAATAGCTAAGTAAAACAATCTTCAAAAAAAATTTCTTAAAGCTTTAATTCAATTAGATTGTTAAAATTTGTAGATCTCAGAATTAGTTTAACAGTTTTGAGTGTTTTTCATAGAATTTTGTAGATCTCTTTTGAAGAAAACTTGTTTTGTAGCTTCAAGTTCTGAAAGTGAAAGGATTTTTCTTATGAGCTTTGATAGTTTGTTTCATTTGGAGTTATTGCTAAAAAGACAAAAATATTTTCTTTCAATTGCACTTAATGTTTAAAGAAGGAATTGTTCATTAAAAGAATTGCATTCTCTAACTTTTCCTTAATTAGAATTTCATTGAAAGGAAACGATCTTATTATAATTTTTAGGTGCATTTTTAGTGTTTTTGGAAGTCGAGTCTTCACACCATCAGAGTTTCATTTCCGCACCCTTTGACTTAAGAAACAGCTCTTAAAAGTAACGCTTAATTTAAAATTCATCTAGCAATCTTTTTATTTTCTAGGGCTCTTATCACCAACATAGCTTAGGCTAGTATCTTGGAGTAGGGAGTAATTAACTCTCCAAGGTAGTAAAACAAACAAGTAGACAAATCTTGCGGTAGGAAATAAACCCAATTGTAATTTGTATAATCTGGGAAGCTTCTCTTAAAGAAGTCAATCACGAGATTATGTCTGAACCTTTGAGACAATCAATTATGTTTCATTGGGGAAGATAGAAGATTTTGTGCGTATTACAAACGGTAAACCTCGGATTAAACATTGTCGAGGAGCTTGGGGTCACTTGTCGGTAAACCTCGGATTAACCATGTCGAGGAACCTTCAAGGGGATTAAGCTTTGTTACTCTGCCCTTGCACGTGGGATCGGATCGTAGACTGTTCCCCCAGTTATGTTTGTTACTATTGGTAACCTTAGTGTCCACAAACTTAAGATTATTTCCTAAGGTGACGGTGAATGAAAGATCTCACTGTACCTGGAGCAGACGTCGACTAGACTCACTTGGACTCTCTGGGGGGTTCTCTTCACACGAGATGGTTTTGTGAGGAAACTTGTGCCAGTTTGTTTCATCAAGCAGGTTGTCGAGGTAACTGTTCCAACCACCCTTTCTGTATTAAATTTCTACTAAGTTGGATTTCATCACCAACTAGTGTTTTTAGTACAGGAAGTTATTGTTTGTGTGTGGTTTGAACTCCTAGATTTTTAAGTGTGTGATTCAACTGTTTGTTTTTTAGAGGCCTTAGGTGCTTTCATTGAAATTTTCTTTGTTTGTGTGTGATTAGTTAAATATTTAATCGTGGCGGAATTGCCAAGACAATCCCAGAGACTACAAGGGAAACCCCCTGAATATACACCAAGTCAGCTTGAAGGGCTTCGTGCTCTGGGATCATCTAGTAGCGGTAGGATTAAATCAACGGAAGTTGGAACTTCATCCATAGTGGTTCATCCTGATTATAAAACACCCATAACATAACACATTCAAGAGCTGATTTCAGTTTCTGAAGTTACTGGTAGTATTTCTCCTACTAGTGAACTAGCTGATGAACCTGAAATCTCTGAACCTGAAACTGAACCTTTTGTTTTGGAAACGTCCTCAGGATTTGTTTCACCAACTTCTAGTGATCCTAGTTCACCTAGGGTAAGAAATATTGTCACTAACGATCTTCCATCTGGACTAATTTCTATTGAAGAAATTACTAATCCATACGAAAAGTTATCTCTTCCCAATTCCCCTCAGTCGTTAAATCTTAGGGAACGTGAATCAATTTTCTACAGCCCTATTCAAACTACTGCTTGGTATTTATCCTTAATGAATTTTTTAGAGAATCCAGGTCTTGCTTCTTCTCCACCTCAAGTTCCATTTCATCCAACACCCAGAGGTTATTATCCATCATCCATTGTGGTAGGAGAGTCATCCATGTTTTCCCAGACACCGGAAACATTTTTACATGGTGGTCCTTTTGTTCCTCCGGGATATCAGGCTCTGTCTGGTACTTTCTCGGGGGAAGCTCCTCAACCAATAGAAAGCGTCATATCATCTGTTTTAAGTGGAATTAAAACTAAAACGTCGAACACAGAGAAAATTTTTATGATGTCTGGTAATACTCCGAATCCGCAACCTCAAGGCAGTCAGTTACCGCCTGGAGGGAAATCTCAGGGAAATCAGTTACCGCCTGGGGGACAACCTTAAGGTATTCAGTTACCACCTAGGGGGCAACCTTCAGGAAGTCAGTTACCACCTGGGGGTCAACCTCAAGGTAGATTTTTCCGAGGACAAACTGTGGAATCATATTATTTTGGGGGACAACCCCAAGGACAGTACATTCCTCAAGGATATCAACCTTCAAGACAGTACACACCCCAGGGTCAACCCTAAGCTCAAGATGCTCCTCAGGGTCCTTATCAACCCCAGATTTAGTACGCGCCTCAAGGTTATCAACCTCAAGGTCAGTACCCAATTCAAGGTTACCAACAGCCTTCTGGTCAGTCATCTCTTCAAGGAGCCGGAAATTTACCACTCACTTATCAACCCTACGTTCAACCAGGTTATGGTCCTTATGTTCAACCTTCTACGGGACAATACCCCAGAATGAATATGGTGTGGGATCCATCCCAATATCAACAGCCTATGCAGCCTAATGTGCAGTTACCTTTTCAACCTGGACAGCCTTTGGTTTCTGGTCCAACCTAGCAACCTGTCCAGCCTACTATTCAAACTCCTGCACCTAGTTCTGTTCAGCAGTCTGTGCCTAGTACACCTCAGACTCTACCTCAAACTATTGTAACTGCTGCTACATCTATCCAACCTGTAACACCTATTTCTGGAGTATCTGTAACGCCGATTTCGTCTATCCCTGCATCCGTGCAAATCCTTCAAGTCTTTGTACCCCAGTTAGGGCCTTTCGTTCAGACTTCGGTTCAGATACCTACAGGAAAAGCCAGTACAAATACAGTTGTCACAAGTCAACCGCAATTCACGTATCAACCGTACCAGGGATATCCTCAATTCGGTCCCGGTTCACAAAATCCAAATTATCAGTATCAACTGTACCCTAGCTACACTTATCAACAACCCAAGTTTGGTCCGGTTAATCTTGCTTTTCCGGGAGGTTACACAATTCCTAACGCAACTCCAATTCCCAGTTATCCGTGTTATGAGGTAAATCCCTCCGCTAAGAGATCCCTACTAGCCCAGCAGGGGTCTAGCAACAAACAAACAATGCTATGACGCAAGCTCCTAGTTACGAATGAAAGACTTGGGATAAGAGCCTACCCGGATTCCAACGCTAGATCTGAAGAAGAAGATGTCCCCGTCCTTCAGCCCTGGCAGATCACAATCCTTCCACGATCTCCGTGGATGAACACCTGCACGCAGAAGAAACGAACAGATACATGCATAGGAACCAACATACGTAACTAAACATCGGTCAGAAAAGATATTACTCGCATTAACATGATGGAAAAAGGAGTGGAACCATAATCATAGTCATCTATTAAAATGATAAACTAATAGAAGTTACAACCAAGTTCTGACGTCGCAGCTTCCTTCGAACGGGTCTCCGGTCGTCCACGTCTCGCAAAGCTCGCCAAGGAAAGGGAAACCTCTCCTGAGTCTCGTAACAATGGTCTCCTCGCTTGAATGGGCCTTAAGGGAAAGAAGGGATTCTTTACAGCACAAAGGCACTTGGGAATAGGGAGGTGCAAAGCTTCAGCACTTCAAGACTAGCTTGCCATGGATCTGAGCAAGCTTTTATAGATGGGGAAGGAGGGAGTTGGGATCCCTATTATTATGGGATTGGCTCTATCAACAAGGAAGGTTCCATAGAAGGTGGCAAAACTACTTCCCTTCCATAGAACTCCCGTAGCCAAACCTCCCAACTCAAGATAGGCAGTGGTTGTGAGTTTGTTTGAACTCAACTTCCGCCATCCATATATAAAAAACAGTCCCTAAAATGGGTGGCGCGATTGTTGCTCTATGACAGAGCGCCAAGTGGCGCGACCTCTTTACAGGATTTCCCTGAGTGGCGCGAGTACTGAACTGTCTACCCGCGCCAATGCAAAAAGAGCCGTTTTTCATGGATTTTGCAAGGAGATGTCTCAAGGGGAAATGAAGCTCATACTCAGAGGGATGCAATGATGATGTTTTCAGTGCATGACAGTGTTCACAAGTCACATTATGGGTCCTCCATTGTGCGGGACGGGGAATGGTAGGGACGGTGACAAATTACTGTGTAACAGATGCCCCCTAAAGCATGAGGCCCGAGAGAGAGAGGGGTGAAATGCTTTACGAGAACATGTCCAACCGAAGGCCCGCCGTCGGAAAACCTGCACAGAAAGATACAACTGATATCTCAAGTACATGATGTATATATATGGTATGGACGCAGCCATCCGAACAGAGTATGCTATAATCCGGATCCAGGGTATGGGTGCAGCCATCCAACTAAGATCAAACAAATAGACTCAGGTATGGTCGCAGCCATCCAATTATTGAGTCACGTACATAATGACAATAATCCACAATCGCAGCCTGGATTACAACAGACACAATCCAGGGTCTTGCGCTCGATCTCGACCCAAACAAGTACAAGTTCTAGCATGCGAATGTGTGAGCTGATGTCGAACATGCAAGAACATCGTCTGATTACCAGCCAATGATGAAAGCCGTTAACAGACGCGGGAGAAACCACCAATAATGACGATGGTTCTCAAGGTACTACAGGTACAATCCATGGCGTGTGAATAAATGAGCTGACGTCGAACACCCGCAGAATCATCCGATCGGAGGCCAATAACGAAAACCTCTCGTCGAATGCGACGAACCTGCCATTAAGGCATGCAGGCTCCAAGGTACCATCAGGAGTCTCTAGACCAACTTCCTGGATAATGAGTTGAAGTCGACAGGAAGTGACCTCGATCGAAGGTGGGCCATAATGATTCCCACATCATCGACACGAGACAGAGGAACATAATGTTTTGTTGTGAATCAGGATCATATGAGAAACAGAGGAAGGTTGATATTCGCAGAGGCCAACTTCTCTTGAACATATAAATGGCACGACAATGGACTTGGCAGTATTTGACATCAACAGATCAAAAGTCATGGCGACGAGGCAGTGAACAGATGAGAGGTCAAAAGAGATTACCCAAACCCATGGAAGCAAAGTGAAGCAACGAGATGAGATGTCCCCAACCCGACACGAATGCAGACAAGGGCCATGTTCAAGAGCGACATACTGCCGACGACAACGACGATGGTTCCATTTTTTCCCCCACCATTTCTGGCGAGTACCCCAATTATTTTTGATAATCAAGCTTGAAGGGGATAGCATATGCTTGTGATATAAGTCCGCCCTTCGGGCGAATCCATCCTAGTGCATTTAACGAGTCCTAGGAAGGAGAAACTCGGAGAACGTCATTACGACGGAATCCAATGTCATCAGGGTTTAACGAGTCTGACAAAGGAAGAACTCGGCGTCTTTTCATGTTTAGAGAGTTTGAAAAGACAGCGGAAAAGAAAACTCCACAGGTCCCTTTTCGTAAATAGTTCTCCAGATCCGAAAAGGTAGAAAACAATATCCGGGAAAACCTCCTAGTCGCGATAGGCTAGGGTATTCCTTTTTCGTAATCAATCCATCCCAGCCCGAAAAAGGGTTAAACTTATACCGGGTGAATGTCGATTCGTGTCCATTTTAACGAGATCGAAACGACAAGGGCCTCGGCAATCTTTTCATATTTAGAGAGTCAGAAAAGAGCTGAAAGATGACTCCGGAGTGACTTTTTCGTGTATTTACCGAGTCCGAAAAAGTATAAAATACAACTCGTTTCCACCTTCTAAGTCGCAAAAACCTGTCACTGCACATACCCAACAAGCGTAAAATCCATTTTCGACATAATACACGCAAATATTCGACAAGAAACAACTTTAAAAACTCATTTTAACGTCGAAAAGTTATAAATATGTCCAATGGTAAAAAATGAAATTACTTTTTACTATTTACCTTGTGGAGAGTAGCAGTGGTCCATTTGGAGCAGAATCTTCTGACGGCGATTGCGACCGATCCAGGCAACCATTCAGCGTCTCGTCCGTGACAGGTAAGAGGCGCTCCTTTCCTCTTTCTTTCCATGTATTTTTTAATGAATTTCCCTTAGAAATCAGCTCTGTAAGGGCACTCTTGAATTTTTAGGGCCGGCCCAAGTGGCGCGGGTATAGGGCACGGACCCGCGCCACTGAGCTCTTTTTATCAAAGGGCCCGCGCCACGTGGCGCGACTGTCAGCAAAACAGTCGCGCCAGCGGCGCAACCCAAATTTCCGCCTAAAAAACCTCTATTATATGCCAAATTCTTGAATTTTTAAGCTTATAGAAGATCTAATCAAGGGTTTTGAACCATGTGAATGCAGATAAACAGTCAGAATGGCAATTGAATGGAAGGAACGGGAACACGGAGATGAGGACGAAGAGGCCATGCAAAATGAGAATTGCATGAACGCTCTAAGGGACTGTGGCCTAAAGAAATTCTTCCTCACGCCATGCTTACGAGCTCAGCCTGAGCTCCTCCAATATTTGATCAACCTCTGGGATGAAAACGACCAGGTATTCAGAATACGAGACCAGGTGTTGGAATTGGAGGTCACCGACACTTACTTTATTACTGGATTATCCCGCAGGGGTCCAATCCCTGTACTGACTGGGAGCAGACCATCAGGGGAGAAGATGGAAGAAGTAATGGCGCGGGTGTGCCGTGGGGCACAAACAGGAACAGGGAGTAAGAAGGTGTACATCTCGACCATCCCCGACCTAGCACTGAGAGTCGTACTCCACACCATTACGCGGGCTGCTGGATCGTAGGCACCGCATGAGGCTTCAAAGGCTCAACTCTTACTGGCCTCAGAATGCATGGGTCCCCGACTGTATGACTGGGCAACAGCTGTCACCATTAACATGAAAAGGCAGCTCACAAAGTGCAAAAAGGGCAAACTGAAGCAGTTTGGGTATGGTTCCATCTTGGTGTCGTTCATTCTGGAACGCATACCAACCTTCCAGGGCCAAGAGGCCCCTGTGGCGAGTCCAATATCACGAGAGCCGAGAATGGCTCGCTGGGCAGCACTGATGCCCAGATCTGGAGGCGGGCAACAGATGTCCTGGAAGCCCGAGTTCTTCAGATGGATACGGCGCCAACTGATCGTTGTGGAAGATTGGCCCTATGCGGGAACTGACTTTACAGGGGACCCGGATCTCCCACTACCAGAAGGAGACCACTGGGATGAAGAGCTGGGTAGGTCCTCATGTTTTTGATTTTATGTTTATATGATTTTTATTAATACACAGTTGTCTTAACACAAATATACATGCATGCAGATGTAGGACCTGAGAGACCAGCCGGGATGTCTCCTATCTTCCGGAGGACACAGCTCGCCCCTGAGATCCAGGGGGAAGGTGTCGGAGGAGGGGCACTGGTTCAGAACCTTGAGGGGATCGTTCATGGGATCCCAGACTATGCCCGACTGTCAGATGTACCACTGGAGTACCAGCGCCATACGGTTGGAGTCCCAAATCGGCTCCACCGAATCCTGAGGCGGCTAGTGCGTGCAGTAACGTGCTATCATGAGCACCATGCTGATTAGTCTCTAGGATTTAGCCACACCTATTTTTTGAGAGACTCAGTGTCTCCGGATGTATCAAGACACTTATGTATATTTTTTGAGTTTTATGTGACACACTTCTATGTAAACATTTCGATATCTATATATGCATATCTATTTCTGGATGAGTCTTCTTTACATGTGATGATGATTTATAAATTGCGTAAATGTCTATCTAACACCAAATTTGCTACTGTATCTGCTAATGCATTCAAATTTCTGGGTATATGATGATATGTAATATATTCAAAATTCCTTTCCAGTAATCGAATACGCAAATACAATCGTAAAATGGACGGGTTTCTTACCGAATAGTGGCCGTTCAGCTGCAACACTACAAGCTGTGAATCTAGGTACACGAGCAATTCACGGATACCAAGGTTTACTGCCTCGGTTAATAATTCCAACACGGCGCTATATTCCGCGATATTTTTCGTGGTACGTCCTAAACAAACACCTTGCAGGTCGATCAACTCACCAGCAGGATCGTAGATTACCCAGGCTGCAGAAGACAGATTCCTGGTACTGCGGGAGGCACCGTCCACGAAACCAA